>OX465595.1:305490769-306740769 GCA_950022295.1 Bromus sterilis
AGTCTTTCTTGTACCACCTCAAAATTATTCAAATGCACTTCCCTTTTGTACTCGTACAAGCTCACGGAGCGGTGGGGTGATCGATATCTTCCATGCTAAATTTTTTTACTCCTTGAAAAAGTTTAATCTAGTCAAATTTATGAGGCAGATGCCGGTTTGGAGAATGCCCAGTTCTCACTTGTTTCGAAAATTTGTAAAACTTACACTTTCCCCTACATACTTGAGATAGAATGAAGGGAACTTATGTTGGCCAAATACTTTTGATTATTGATGGAAGGAGACTTATACTTTCCTTCCATACTTGACATAGAATGAAGGGCACCCCACAATCATTGTTGTCCAGAGACCGTCTATGATTGGTGCATAGGGAACACAAGTGTAGGTGATAGGGCATATTTCCCCTTGATTGATTTTAGTGATTGATGACAATGCATTTTCGATTTAACCGTGTGTTAATAAGCATTTCAGATAATGGTGGTCATGGCACAAGAAGGTCAGGTTCCCCTCTGGTGTTGGAGCGTGAAGACGGAGTTTCCTTTCGATATCTTTTTGGTTGATTGAGTCGTAGGAAAACCGTACTATCAAGAGGGGATCCGCTATGGAATGGTGGGTGGAATCATCACACATACACATTCTCTGCACCCACATATTTTTCTTTGCGTCGTGAAGGAGTTGGGCATGGTGGCTTTGGAGTTCTGGGTCTGCCAGAGTGGTAGTACCGCTTGGGGCACGGTAGTACCGTGGCTAGTACCGAACCCACTACCGTATCCTCTCTGTATAGGGCGGTAGTGGGGCACGGTGCTGGTCTCAGTACTACCGCGGAGCGGTAGTACCGCGCCCCCGTGCGGTAGTACCGCTCCACGGTAGTATCATGGCTATTACCGCACCCACTACCACATCTTCTCTGGATTGAGCGGTAGTGGGGCGCGGTACTGTGTCGTAGTACTACCGCGACACGGTAGTACCGCTGGAATAGCGGTAGTACCGTGGCTAGTACCGCACCAACTACCGTATCCCCTCTGGATAGGGCGGTAGTGGGGCACAGTACTGGCCTTGGTACTACCAGGGAGCGGTAGTACCGCTCCTAGAGAGGTAGTACCGTGGTTGGTGGAGGTCCAACGGCTGCATTTATGCCCACCTATAAAAGGGGGTCTTCTTCCCCATTGAGACTTACCTCATTTATTGCTCTCACCTCCATTGACGCCCAAGCTCCATTCTTGCCCGATCTCCCTCCCTAGCCATAAAAACTTTTTGATTCTCTAGGGTTTGGAAGAGGAGGCCCCGATCTACACTTCCACCAAAGGATATTTGATTCCCCTCACTAATCCCGTGTGGATCTTGTTACTCTTGGGTGCATTGGTGCCCTAGACGGAAGAGGTCACCTCGAAGCCACATTCCATTGTGGTGAAGCTTCGTGGTTTCGTTGGGAGCCTCCAATTAAGTTGTGGAGATTGCCCCAACCTTGTTTGTAAAGGTTTGGTTGCCACCTTCAAGGCCGCCTCGTAGTGGATCACGACATCTTACATTGGTAAGAGCGTGAGGAGAAATAGGGTGACCCTCGTTGTCTTCGTGTGAGCATTGTGCTCCTCACCCTCTCCAAACGGAGACGTACTTCTCGAAAGAGAAGGAACTTCGGAAACATATCCTTGTCTCCCGTGTTCCCTTTTACCTTTACTTTGTGCAAGTTACTTTCCTTGCATATTTATTGCTTGCTTGTTGTATCGTAGTTGTTGGCATATAGGTTGCTCACATAGTTGCATTTCTAGACAACCTATATTCATTGTTGAGCCTAAATTGTTAAGAAAAGTTTAAAAAGTGTTAGTTGCCTATTCACCCCCCATCTAGTCGACATTCCGATCCTTTCAATTGGTATGAGAGCCTCGTCTCTTATTAAGGGCTTTACCGCCTTAAGAGGATGTCACAAGGGGATAAACCGAAAGAGGATGAGTTACTAGCAGCTACTTCGAACCCTCCCCTTTTGGAAAGGGTTCCAAGTACTGAGGGCTTCACGAATACGTTCGTGAAGGATGACTCGTCATCTATCTCTCGACATGAGTACAATGAAGGCATGTCCGCCATTAAGGCTCACATGAATAAAGTCACCGATATGCTTAGTAGTCTCATGTCGAGGATGCCCACAGAGAGCAACCCCACCATCATCCCCAACATTCCAACGTTGGGTGGAGGATATGTCATCTCCCAACCTAGTGATGATGGTAGGAATGATAGCCGATCCATTCCTCGTTCAGGGAATGGATCGGGTATTCATTCCGCGGTTGCTCCCCCTATTACCTATAACTCACTACCTCTTCCCGAGCCTCATTTTGCACATGTAGACATTATTCCCATCCTTAACAAAGATTCTTATCCGATTTGGGCTCATCGCATGAAGAGACATTTGAAGGGGTCCTCGGTGGAACTGTGGCGCATCGTTGAGGAGGGATTCAATCCTCGTGACCGCCACAACATGACCCCAAGAGAATATCGGGACAACATCATCAACAGTCATGCTATGCTTGTGATAGGAAATGGGTTCAAGGAAGAGCAATACAATCTTGTCCTAAAGTGTGAAACAGACAAGGAGATGTGGGATCTTATTGAGAAGACTCTCATGGGAAGCTCTAGCATACGGTGCTCGAAGTTTGACAAGATCCAAGATCAAGACGATCACTTTGTCAGGAATGAAGGGGAGTCTTCCGAGGATGTCCATCAAAGGTTGGTGGCTCTCGCCAACTCCATGATGGACCATGGGAGCATGGACACCGATGATGGATGGATAAAAAGAAAGTTCATTACGGCTATGCTCCTACACAAGAAGCATATCACCAAGGTCATTCGTCAAAGGCCTGATTTTCGCGAGTTGAGTTCAAACCAAGTCTTGGATGAGTTTCTTGCCATGGAAATCTTGGACTCCACGACCGAGTTAAAACTGGCTCGCCAAAGTGGCACTGATATGGTGAGGATAGTTCTCACTCCTCATTGGTTACCCCAAGTGGAAGGTGAGATGTAGCGTAGCAGCAAATTTCCCCTATGTAGAGGATAGGGTTTGTCTCCCATAGGACTCGCAGAGATACAAGAAGGTGGTAAAGTGAACAATGGTGCCGTTCACAACCGAGGTTGCTAACTTCACCTAGACCTGCACACAGATACAAATAACTTTGCTCCCAACGAGTACAGAGGAGTTGTCACTTCCTCCGGCCTTGCTGTTTACAAAGGATCAACGCAAGAGATAATAATAGTGGTAACTGAAAGTAAAGACTAAAAGTAAATTGAAGGTGTAAACAGTGATATGAAGATGGACTAGGGTCCCGTGATTTTCACTAGTGATGTCTCTCTCCCAAAAGACGATAAAAGTGCTAGCGAGGTAAACAAATCACAGTTGGGCAATTGACAGGATTATGAAGGAACCGCAATGCTAACTATGCTGCAAAGAAAGGAAGGGCTCAAAAGAAATGGGCAGTACGCCAAGGTAAGTAGACCGAAATCCATCTGCATCTACTATGAATCATCCACCTTGAGATATCTATCCAGAACATCTCGCTGGTATTAAGTTGCGAATCCCACCCAAAGTGTAAACTCAAAGCAACAGACAACTGCATTAAAAGAACTTTGCGTAAAGTAAACAATCCTTGCACCCGCAGGTACAAGCACCGTTGTTTTATCCCTGGTGGCAACAACACATCCCCTAGTCTCATGTTTCCGTCACTCAAGCTAGACATCGAGGGGCTGAACCCACAATCGAGCATAACGCTCTCTCTTGGAGTTGCAAATAAAATACTTGGCCAAAGCAAATACCGCAACGGAGAACATGCAAGAATTTACTCAAGAACAAAATATAAAAGAGAAGAACCAAATATATTACTCATCAAAATCTCAACATAGTCTCATAATCCATCAGATCCCAACAAACTCAGCATAGCAACAACAGAAATTACATAGATGTCTCAATCATGTGAGGCAGATCACGAGGACTCGAAAGTGGAGGCACAAAAGAGGGAGAGATAGATCACATGGCTACTGGTCACGGACCCTTGGTCCAAGGGAAACTACTCACGGTACATACGGGAGGCGTCCATGGCCATGGATGGTCTCCCGGAGGGGGTAGCTTCTCCTGGCAGGGTGCCGGAGCAGCTTCTCCAGGAAGCCCCGATCTAGAAACGGCGGCGGCGGCGGAACAGAGGCGAGATCGCGAAAAAGGAATCCCTCTTAGGGGTTTCCACCCCGAGGGGTAAATATAGGCGAAGGGGGGTGTCGAGGAGACCCACCAGGCAGCCAGGAGGCCTCCTGGCGCGGCCTAGGGTGGGGCCGCGCCGGCGGCCTAGGGTGGGGCCGCGCCAGGGACCCTCCTGGCCTCCTGGTGGTGGCCCCCCTTCGCTCCTTTGGTGTTTCCGGAAGCTTCCGTGACGCTGATTTTTTATCTGATTTTTCGGATTTTTTGGAGCACTTTTAATGGCCGAAAAACCTGCAATACAAAAACAGCAGAAAACAAAAACTGGCAACTGGGTGCACTGAGTTAATAGGTTAGTCCAAATTGGTTCAAAAGTGTATGAAAGTTCAAGAAAAACATGGCAAAGTCACACAAAACATGCATGGAGCAAGCAGAAATTATAGATACGTTTGGGACGTATCAACATCCCCAAGCTTAATTCCTGCTCGTCCTCGAGTAGGTAAATGATAACAAGCATAATTTCTGTGGTGACATGCCACACAACCATAAAAGGACTTTTAAGTAAAGCAATCAAAGCATGCAATTCAATTCAAGTCTTAACAATCAAGAGTTTATATTAGCATTGACACAAGCAACAAAAGAACAAAAGGTGCAAGAGCTCTTGCTGCCCGTGACTCGAATGTCTCCAGAGGGTGTTTGCGTGCAAGAAAGGGATAGGGAAATACGAGAGAAAAAATAAGGTTGTTGAGAACAACTATCTACTAAAGTTTCACACTTGGTCTCCTTTGGATTCTTATCTGGACTCGTCCCCAGACCACTAGCCAGGTACAAGTCAAACTGATCCACTCCCTTTCGATATTTTGTGCACTCATGCAATGGATGAGCGTGAGCAAGAAAGTTGACACCTAAAAGGCGAAACAGAAAGAAGGTGGAGGAGGAAGACAAAAAGGTGTGAAAGGCTCACATCAATGAGGACAATCATAGGCGAGAGAAGGCTATATGATAGATATGATGTGAGGAGTAGGGATTGCCATACAACGGATGCACATGTGAGCTAAAAGCTCTCCAAGGGAAATAGTGGGGGTGCATCTAACTTGCTTGCTCAAGAAGACCTAGAGCTCGTTTGAGGAGGCTCATCATTGGAATATACAAGCCAAGTTCTATAGTGTGAAGGGTCCCCACATAGCTATATGCATGATGATGATCTCTATGGAGTACAAGGGATAGAAGATGAAGTACTAGTGTGGATCTCTCAAAAGGAATAGTAGTATGCCCCCTTCTCTCTTTTTATTTTTCTCTTTTTCTCTTTTTTGGTGGCCTCAATGGCTCTTTCTTTTTAACTCTCATTTGTCCTCTTTGGGATCTTTTGATTTTGTCCTCTTTGGGATCTTTTCCTCACTTTAGGGGCAATACTCATTATTTACAAGAATATAGGAGATCTTTCCCACTTTACAAAGGTACTCACATAAAGAAAATGTAACTATCATGATGCAAATGTATGACATGAAGATCAAGTCATGAGAAGGTGGATGTTGCATGGCAATGTATCTCGGAAAGGCTATGGAAATGCCTTGAAGGTAGGTATGGTGGCTGTTTTGAGGAAAGATATAAGGAGGTTTATGATGACAGAGCGTATCATGCCAAGGGTTTGGATGCACCGGCGAAGTATGCGCCAACTGTCAAGGTGAGAAAAGGGCAATGCACGGTACCGAAGAGGCTAGAAAAAGTATAGGTGGGTGGAAGTGTCAACTTTCGAATACTCACATTAGTCCGAAGAACTCATGCACTTATTATCGGTAACTCTCAATCTAATCCGGAGGTTCACAAAGAGACAGGTACCCCGAGGAGGAGTGTATGGGGGTTTGGTTATCCTTGTGCATCCTCGACTCATGGTACGTGAGTGTACTCTAATATTCGAACCCTCCAGAGGTTAGTGATCCATCTAGTAGCTAGAGTTCTCAACAGGGGTTTTTGGTTTTCAAAAAACACACGTATTGCCCAAAATACGAAATCTATCACTAATAGGCAAGAGCTCTTGACACCATAAGTTCAAACATTACTCTAATCAATACCTCGAAACTATTGCAAGTTACTACTACAAAAAGAATAGCAACTTTAACTACCTACTTTCAGTCAAGACACAGAACTCAGTGCAACAGGCAAACTCTCTAACAAGATAAAACATGCAACCTATAGAAAGTTCAACCTAAGACAAAAGAAAAGATCTAGAAAAACTAAATCACTACAACTAAACAGAGCAGCAGCTAGGAAAAGAAAAAGAACAACTCACAGCTAAAAGAATAAGCATGCAAATCCTATGAGGAGTTCTAGTTCAAGCGGAGCGTGTATCTGTCCCACACAAAAGAAATTAATCTGGGATCTAACTTGTTACTACAGCAAAGAAAACAAAAGAAAACTAAAAACAAAACCTAAGAGCGAGACGCTCCAAGAAAAGCACATTACGCATGAAGTGATAAAAATATAGTGCAACGAGAGACGAACTGATAATTGTTGATGAAGAAGGGGATGCACGGGGGAATCCCCAAGCTTAGACGCTTGAGTCTCCTTGAACATTTATTGGGGGTGCATATGGGCATCCCCAAGCTTGAGCGTTTGACACTCATGAATCTTCTTTCATCATCCTCCATCGCGCACTTGAAAACTCCCTTCATACATAACTCATTGTAGGTTGATTAGAGAGGTTAGTACCCTAATAAAATAATTTTCCTCTACTGCAAATAAAGATTTCCAGGAAGAGCTACTGTTTCTCAAGATTGCCAAAAGGTTTTTGCAAAGAAAAATCAAGCTTAAGGTTTGCAAAAGTGAAGAGAGACAAAACGTGGCAGAATCTGTGAAAAACAGAACAACAGATAGAAACGAATTTTTAGGGGTACTTCTGCAACTCAAATCAAAAAACTCAAACATACAGAAGTTTCGTAATTGTATAGAGCACGCTGTGTAAAAAATTCAGCTAAAAAAGATGAACTGGGATTTTTCTCTGATTTTTCTATTCACGAGGACAGAATCTGTTTTCTGGACAGCATGTCACAACTTTTACTTCCCTTGCCGTATGAGGCTAAACTTGGCACAAAGCTTGAAAAGTAAAGATACAATTATGTTGCTACAGTAGTAACAATCATCAATACCACTAAGAACAGAACAAAAGCAAAAAGAAAAACCTAAATTCGTTGGGGGATGCCTCCCGAAAGCGCTTCTTTAGAGCCATTAGCTAGGCTTAAAGATTATAGAAGATGCTCTCACAAGAATAAGAATTTTGAAGCAAAAGAGAGCATCAAGAAGCAAATATGAAACACATTTAAGCCTAACCCACTTCCTATGCATAGGCATCTTGTAAGAAAATAAATCAAAGAAGCACAAAGAAACCATAATAGGAAGGTGGAACAAGAACAACTTTAAAACTTTCAACATAAAGAGAGGAGTTTTAGTAATATGGAAGTTTCTACAACCAAACTTCCCTCTCTCAAAATAATTTTCAGTAGTATCATGAACAACATCAAGAATATAACTATCACATAAATCATGTTGTTCATGACCTACAAGCACACGTGTATAGTTTTCAACACGGTCTTTTGGATCATAAGATAAATGCATCCCATCACATTGAGCCTCAATAAGAGCACAATTCTCCGGAATATAAGTTGGAGATTTCAAAAGGATAATAGGACAATCAAGTGCGGGTGCAATAGCAACAATTTCATGCTTAACATGAGGAACTATAGAAAGTTCATCTCCGTAAGCATCATCCATAGTGGCATCACGACCATAAGCATAGAAGGCATCAACTTCATCAAAAAGGGATATTTCAAAAGAATCCATAGGATCATAACACTCATATAAGGTAAGAGTCAAAGAGTTACTCTCATTAGATGGTAGACATGGATGGCTCCATTCTTCCTCCTCTTGTTCGTCACTGTCCTCCTCTTTTTCATCCAAGGAGCTTTCAAGTTCAGTAATTTCTTCTTCCATAGAGTCCTGCAAAACATTAGTCTCTTCCTTTGGAGGAGAGATTCTCTCAAGATGATCAGTAATATAGTAATTTGCATCGTAATTTTCCAAACAATAGTTAAGTATATCAAGACTCTCAGATTTGTAAGGGGCATCATCAATATTTTTAAGAAGAGAATTAATTTCATAGGCACCCTTATAAGCAACAAATTCTTCTATTTCCTCTGCATAATAAAAATCATAGTTTCTCTTAGCATAAGAAGCTAAGGTTTCATCATCATTGTACTCACATTGGAAAGCAAGGTGTTTATGCCTCATAAAGAAAAAAGATTCATCCCTGCAGAAAGATATATTATATATTGAGCACAAGTTTCTAGCATACTCATACAACTGATGTATTTGTTTCCATAAGTGTATCCCCTTTTGAGACAAGCGGTGTTCCTTGTACCACCTTTGTTGATCCTCGGTGAATCCTCCATGCCAATATGATCTGGTTTCAAAGAAGTCAGACATTGATTGGCAAGTAAGGAACTAGACATACTATATATTTTTTGGATTTTTGATAAAGGACACTAAAGTAAAAACTGAAAGGTAAACTAACAAGACTAAAAAGAAAAGGTAAAAGATAGTGTGCAACTCCCCTATCTTGTAGACTGGAGTCCCCGACAACGGCGCCAGAAATTAGCTTGATACGGTGAGGATAGTTCTCACTCCTCGTTGGTTACCCCAAGTGGAAGGTGAGATGTAGCGTAGCAGCAAATTTCCCCTATGTAGAGGACAGGGTTTGTCTCCCGTAGGACTCGCAGAGATACAAGAAGGTGGTAAAGTGCACAATGGCGCCGTTCACAACCGAGGTTGCTAACTTCACCTGGACCTGCACACAGATACAAATAACTTTGCTCCCAACGAGTACAGAGGAGTTGTCACTTCCTCCGGCCTTGCTGTTTACAAAGGATCAACGCAAGAGATAATAATAGTGGTAACTGAAAGTAAAGACTAAAAGTAAATTGAAGGTGTAAACAGTGATATGAAGATGGACCAGGGTCCCGTGATTTCACTAGTGATGTCTCTCTCCCAAAAGACGATAAAAGTGCTAGCGAGGTAAACAAATCACAGTTGGGCAATTGACAGGATTATGAAGGCACTGCAATGCTAACTATGCTGCAAAGAAAGGAAGGGCTCAAAAGAAATGGTCAGTACGCCAAGGTAAGTAGACCGAAATCCATCTGCATCTACTACGAATCATCCACCTTGAGATATCTATCCAGAACATCTCGCTGGTATTAAGTTGCGAATCCCACCCAAAGTGTAAACTTAAAGCAACAGACAACTGCATTAAAAGAACTTTGCGTAAAGTAAACAATCCTTGCACCCGCAGGTACAAGCACCGTTGTTTTATCCCTAGTGGCAACAACACATCCCCTAGTCTCATGTTTCTGTCACTCAAGCTAGACATCGAGGGGCTGAACCCACAATCGAGCATAACGCTCTCTCTTGGAGTTGCAAATAAAATACTTGGCCAAAGCAAATACCGCAACGGAGAACATGCAAGAATTTACTCAAGAACAAAATATAAAAGAGAAGAACCAAATATATTACTCATCAAAATCTCAACATAGTCTCATAATCCATCAGATCCCAACAAACTCAGCATAGCAACAGCAGAAATTACATAAATGCCTCGATCATGTGAGGTAGCTCACGAGGACTCGAAAGTGGAGGCACAAAAGATGGAGAGATAGATCACATAGCTACTGGTCACGGACCCATGGTCCAAGGGAAACTACTCACGGTACATACGGGAGGCGTCCATGGCCATGGATGGTCTCCCGGAGGGGGTAGCTTCTCCCGGCAGGGTGCCGGAGCAGCTTCTCCAGGCAGCCCCGATATAGAAACGGCGGCGGCGGCGGAACAGAGGAGAGATCGCGAAAAAGGAATCCGTCTTAGGGGTTTCCACCCCGAGGGGTAAATATAGGCGAAGGGGGGTGTCAAGGAGACCCACCAGGCAGCCAGGAGGCCTCCTGGCGCGGCCTAGGGTGGGGCCGCGCCAGGAAACCTCCTGGTGGTGGCCCCCCTTCGCTCTATTGGTGTTTCCGAAAGCTTCCGTGACGCTGATTTTTTATCTGATTTTTACGGATTTTTTGGAGCACTTTTAATGGACGGAAAACCTGAAATACAAAAACAACAGAAAACAGAAACTGGCAACTGGGTGCACTGAGTTAATAGGTTAGTCCAAATTGGTTCAAAAGTGTATGAAAGTTCAAGCAAAACATGGCAAAGTCACACAAAACATGCATGGAGCAAGCAGAAATTATAGATACGTTTGGGACGTATCAGGAACCAAGATGCCATCACTCGCCTTGAAGGCCAAGGAAGTTCAAGTTGAGGAAGATGAAGATGAAGAGGATGTAGGTCCGGAGGACACCAAGTATGCTTACAATGAGCACATGGCTCTAGGCTCAAGACAATTTTGGATCAACAAGAAGAACTTCAAGTCCAACACAAGTATCTTCAAGCCAAAGGGCCAGAGAATAAGGACTTGCTTCAATTGTGGCAATGTGAGTCACTTTGTTGCGGATTGTCCATATGAGAAGAGAGAAGACCACGGTCGCAAGCTCATCCGTAAGGACAAGAACAAGTCACCATTGAACAAGAACTTTGTGAAGAAGAAGCCACAACGTGTGTTGGTGGCTCAAGAAGAATACTACTCTGATGATGAGGATGATGAAGAAAGTGGCGAGATTGTGGCAACCGCCACCATTGCTATCGCAATCAAATCCCCCTCATCAACGTCTCTCTTCAACTCCCCCAACGAGAACCCTCACATCATCCACAAGTGCCTTATGGCCAAGATTACCTCGGTAACTCCTCACTCTTAATCGTTTACTCCCACTAACCCTTCATTGTTGGATTGTGTGGAGGAAAATGAGGAGCCCAAGGAAAAAGAAGAAAATGAATTTGAGCTATTCATGTCCAAACTCAAAGGTGTAGCCAAGGGACACTTTGTTGCTCTCTTGGAACAACTAGGTGAAGCCCATGCTCACATTGAGCAACTTGATGAGACTATCACCGAGTTGCAAGGTCATAGTCGCGACTATGCGGATGAGATAGGGGAGCTATCTCATTCTCTTGAAGAAGATTGTGAGCTTAAGTTGTCTCTTGATGAGACTTATTCTAGTGATATCTCTCTAAGCTAAAACTTGACCTTAAACATTCTAATGCCGTTGCTTGTGATCTCAAGACTAAAAATGATGAACTTGTTGAGGCTCATGAAAGGCTTATTGTGGACCATGAGAGAGTTGAAAAGGACCACAAGTCCTTAAAGCATGAACTCATGGCTCTCAAGAAGGCTCATGAGGAAATAAGTATTCAACTCACTAAAGAAATTACTACCTTTTCTCCTATTATTGTGGTAGAGAAACCTAGTTCCTCTAACTCTTGTTGTGAGCATGCTCCTCTCGTTGAGGAAAACGCTAGGTTGAAGGCACAACTTGAGAAGGGACTTGTCTCGTGCATTCAAGGAGAAAAGAACCTTAATGATCTCTTGAGTTCCCAAAAGGAGGTCATTGGCAAGGAAGGCATTGGTTTTGGTGCAAGTCCATCAAAGAAGAAGAAAAAGAAGAGGAAGAACAAAAATAAGAAAGGCAAGGCTCCTCATCCTTCGAAGGAAGTCACATTTGTGAAGGAAGGGGAGAAGCCTCAAGAAAAGGTGGCAAAGGCCATTGAGGGTGGAGTGAACAAGAGAAGTGGTGCCATTCCCAATGACTTTGCCGGACCAACTAACCCCTCTTATGTTCTTTGTTGCACTAATGATGGGCATGTTTATGCCAAATTTGTTGGTTCTTTTGATGAGGATATTGCATGGTCCATTTGGGTGCCTATGACCCTTGTTACTAACACGAGAGGACCCATTCGTGAATGGGTACCTAAATCCAAGCATTGATCTCATGTAGGTGTCGGCTTCCGGTGGTGGTTCATGGATACTTGATAGCGGGGCTACAAGTCATATGACCGGAAGCAAGGACATGTTGGTGGACATTGATTTTGGACCATCTCGAACCACCCGTGTCCAATTTGTAGATGCAAACACGTCAAAGGTATTAGGTCTTGGCAAAGTAATAATTTCTCCGGACTCGTCCATTGAGAAAGTATTACTAGTTGAGACTTGTGCCTTTAATTTACTATCCGTTCGTCAACTTGCCATGATGGGCCTTTGCACTTACTTTGATAAAGACATGGTCACCTTGATGTGGAGGAAAACTCTTAAAGTGGCCTTTTTTGGACATGTGGAGGACGGTATGTATGTGGTGTACTTTTCAAAAGTCCCCACCAAAACCGCCATGTGTCTAATGGCTAAAGTTGATGTGGGATGGCTTTGGCACCGCCGACTAGCCCATGTCAATATGAGGTCTTTGCAAACACTTCTCAAGGGTGAGCATGTCATTGGACTAACAAATGTTAGCTTTGCCAAAGATCGTGCTTGTAGGGCATGCATTGAAGAGAAACTGCATGAGAAGAAACATCCCGCCAAGAATATCATCTCCACCAAGAGGCCTTTGGAGCTCCTTCACATGGATCTCTTTGGGCCTCCCTCATATGATAGCCTTGGCGGCAAGAAGTATTGCTTGGTTATTGTGGATGACTACTCAAGATATACATGGGTTTATTTCTTCAAGAAGAAAAGTGAGACCCAACAAACCGTCATCGAGTTTGCCAATGAAGCTCAACGTCAACACAACTCAAAGATTTTGGCAATTAGAAGTGACAACGGCACCGAGTTCAAGAACTACACCTTGGATGAATTCCTTGGAGATGAGGGGATCAAATATCAATATTCCGCTGCTTATACCCCTCAACAAAAATGGTGTTGCAGAGAGGAAGAATCACACTCTGATTGATGCAGCAAGAACAATGATGGCGGAGTTCAAGAGTCCATACAACTTTTGGGCAGAGGCCATCAACACTGCTTGTCATGCAACCAACCGTCTTTATCTCCGCAAGATCTTGAACAAAACTCCGTATGAAATCATCACCGGGAAGAAGCCCAACATCAAGTATTTTCGGGTCTTCGGGGTGTAAGTGTTTCATTCTTAAGAAAGGTGTTCGTTTGTCTAAGTTTGAGTCTAAGACAAATGAGGGCATATTTGTTGGTTATGCTTCAAACTCTCACGCCTATAGAGTCTACAACAAGTCTTCCGGACTTGTTGAAGAATCTAGCAAGATGGAGTTCGATGAACATAATGGCTCCCAAGTGCTGCATGTTGGGATTCGGAGTAGAAAACAAAAAAAATCGGTACTACGAAACCAAGTCCCAAGATTGGATCTAGATAGATGCAAACACAGTTAGCGATCTTGTTACCTTAACAACCGTTCAAACGGTAGTTCTCTCACAGCGGAAGAAGTTGATGGAGAGTTGGGGAAGATTGACGCGGTGCAATCCCTCGAACAGATCTGATCCGTGTAACGCCCCACGAACAGATCTAGAAGTCCCTCGAACGAAGATCGAACATACGATCTCTCTACGGTTGATCCACACGTAAGGTGTAGTAGATCCGGAAGGTCTCCGCCGTCCAGAGCTCGGCTCCTCCGGAGTAGAGAGGAGGGAGGAGAAGAACTTCGAGATATGGTGGAGATCAGATCTACAAGAGAGGATAGAGAGGAGGAGCAGACCTGAGGCAAAAGAACAAATCTGTGTGTCTTTGGGGTGCCCCCTCCTCATATATTTATAGTGGGAGGGGAGGGGAGGCCACCTTGGAGGAGGGGGCAGCCCTAGGGTTTTCCTCCCCCTTGGTGGGGCGCCAAGGAAGGGGGGGAGGAAGCTTCCTCCCCTAGGAGGAAGCTTCCTCCTAGGCGCCTCCCCCTCTTGGGCCTCCTTGGTCCAAGTGCTCCCTCCCCACTTGGGCCTTCCAAGTGAGAGGGGGCCCATTGATATTAAATCTATTTTATTAATTCCAAAACAATTTGGGAATTCACAATAAATAAATATTAAACATATTTAGACCATCCCGAAACTTTTCCGGCCCTCCGGTTTTACCCGGTTTTCTCAAAACTCTTCCCGGTACTTTACCGGTGCCCCGAAACGATTCCGGTTTTCTCTCCGATTAAATCTCAATCACTCCGAAACTTTTCCGGTGTGTTATACTCATGCTCCTATCACTCTAGTACTCAACAAATCTACAACCCTTAAGTGTGTGACCCCATAGGTTTGGTAGAATATGGACGTGAACCGGAAACTGACTTTCTTCGGATCAATAACCACTAGCGGAGCCATGGACACCCATAATGGTTCCCGCACCTACACGAATATGAATTTGAGTGAACCACAAGCTTAACATGCCAGTCCTATTTGCTTCACGATACTATACAAAACCTGAGGTGAGATCTTTTAGGTATCTGCATGATTAACCATTAACCATTATACCAAGTCATCCTCCTTGTTGTTTTGTTCCATTTTTCTCGTTTAGTATTCCGGCATCCCTTGTGATAAATTCATAGTGTCTGGCCAGACGATGTTGGATGCCGTAATACCGAGAGGGCCCAAAGAAGTATCTCTCCATCGTTAGAGGAGCAAATTCCCAACTCGAATCGTTAAGTCCCTTGACACACTTCCAGGTGTGAGTGATCAAAGCCGTTATTGCCACGCCTGTTACGAGTGGTGTTGGGACAGTGTCAAAACCCAACCTCCGGTATGAAGTTACGAAACATTCTTATGGTCATGAATGACACATGCATATTAACTTTAGATGATTTTACTTATAACATGGAAACGATGTGATCTCAAAGTAAATCATACAATTGGGTCGGTTCAGCACCCTTGTTCTGGAAACAATGTGCTCCCATGTGTTACCGGCATTTCCAATGCCCTATGAACAGGAAAACATGTCATCCATAACACACGGGTTAGTCCTAGAGGCAGACTAAGAACACTTTGTCTTTATACTCTAGACCTGCATATGGGTTTTCCTCCGAAGGCAGTTAACATGCTACTTGGCATACCTCCGCATAGGCCATTGCAGTTATAGCATAGACATATAAACATTAATAATGAACCTGGAATTATAATAATACAATTTATTATTGCCTCTAGGGCATAATTCCAACAGGGCAAAGTGATCTTAATGATGTAGGTGATGAAATTCCTCCTCAAGCCATAAGAAGAATGGGTGTGGGTCATTTCCTACCCATTGAGGAACCCCGTGTGGTGGAAGGAGAAGGACAATGCTCTACGCACGTGGAGCCATCACCTCCTCAAGATCCACAAGCAAACCAAGAACAAGACGAAGTCCCTCACTCGCCCGAACAAGGTCAAGGTCAAGATCCAATCATTGAAGATGGTGGTGCACCAAATGATGACCAAGATCAAGTTCTCGTTCAAGGGCAAGCTCAAGATGATGAGAAAGTCCTTAATGATGCCCCTTTTTCCGAAGATGGTCCTATTGTTCCGTCTCAAGAAACTTTGGAAGAAGATAGAGTTCTCCGAGCACTCAAGATTGCATCCCGGTTAAAATCATAAGATCTTTCGGTGGATCAAGTGCTCGGAAGCATCCAAAAGGGGGTAACAACTCGTAGTCAATTGAGAAACTTTTGTGCCCATAATGCATTTGCTTCTTGTGTTGAACCCCAAAAGGTAGGTGAGGCACTTGAAGATCCGGATTGGCTTGAGGCCATGCATGATGAACTCAATAACTTCAAGCGCAACAAGGAGTGGACATTAGTGGAGCGACCCAAAGGTGTTCATAATGTCATTGGGACCAAATGGATATTCAAGAACAAGCAAGATGCGCTTGGCATTGTCATCCGGAATAAGGCAAGGTTAGTGGCTCAAGGTTTCTCCCAAGTCGAAGATATTGACTATGGTGAAACTTTTGCCCCCGTGGCTCATCTTGAGTCCATACGTATTGCTCTTGCTTATGCTTCACATCATAACTTTAAGTTATATCAAATGGATGTGAAGAGTGCTTTTCTTAATGGTCCCATTAATGAGTTTGTATATGTCAAGAAACCCCCCGGGTTTGAGGACCACAATTTCCCTAATCATGTCTATAAACTCGACAAGGCGCGCTATGGCCTTAAGCAAGCACTACGTTCTTGGTATGAGCACCTTACCGAGTTCTTAGTCGATTATGGGTTTGAAATTGGGCAAATCGATCCCACTCTTTTTACCAAGAGGGTTGGTGGTCAATTGTTCATATGCCAACTATATGTTGATGATATTATCTTTGGCTCGATTAACAAATCTTTTAATTAGGAATTTGCTAAGCTAATGACCGACAAGTTTGAGATGTCTATGATGGGAGAGTTGGAGTTCTTCCTTGGTTTTGAAGTGAAGCAATTTTCAAGAGGAACCTTCATCAACCAAGCCAAATATACTCAAGACATGCTCAAGAGGTTCAAGTATGATGGTCTTAAAGGAGCCAAGACTCCCATGCCTCTCAAGTGTCAACTTGACCTCGACCCAAACGATAAGGAGGTAGACCAAAGGGAGTATCGTTCTATGATTGGTTCTTTATTGTATCTTTGTGCATCTAGGCCGGATATCATGTTGAGTGTGTGCATGTGTGAAAGATTTCAATCTGCACCAAAATAGAGTCACGTACTGTCTATCAAAAGAATCTTTCAATATTTGGTTTATACCCCAAACTTTTCTTGTGGTATCCTAAAGGCTCAAGTTTCAACCTCGTCGGGTACACGAACTCGGATTGGGAGGGAGACAAGGTGGAGAGGAAGTCCACTTCCGGAGGATGCCAATTCTTTGGTAGGTCTTTGGTGTTTTGGTCATCCAAGAAGAAAAATTGTGTTTCCCTCTCTACGACCGAAGCCGAGTACATTGCCGCCGCAAGTTGTTGTGCACAATTATTATGGATGAGGCAAACTTTGAATGATTACGGTGTCACTTGTGACAAAGTGCCTCTTTTATGTGACAATGAAAGTGCTATCAAGATCGCCTACAATCCCGTTCAACATAGCAAGACGAAGCATATTGAGATTCATCATCAGTTTATTCGAGATCATGTGAATTGGGGTGATATTGACCTTTCATATGTGGGCACCGGAGATCAACTCGCTGATATTTTCACCAAGCCCTTGGATGAAGCAAGGTTCCGAGAGTTAAGGCATGAGCTAAATATCATTGATTCAAGTAATGCGATTTGAAGACTTGCCCACACTCCCCATATCAACATGAAGTCTAGCTTGGATGTAGGCATGGACATAGGGGGAGTGTTGCTTAATTCATAGGCAACCACTACACCTATTATGCAAAAAAAGAGATAAAATTCTTTCACTATGGTCACTTTCGGCGGCCATCATGGTCACCCAAGGTGACAACGGTGCTTCGAAGAAGAGCATTGGCAATGAACCCAAGATACATCTTTGTGGTGTCATACCAAATAAGCTCAAACATGGTGGCTTCGGCCACCGCCCCTCCCCTCGGGAGGGTTGGTTCGTTTTGGTATTTCTCTATTTTGTTTGGGTTACTTATTTGCTTGTGATCACTCCAAGATTGTTCGTGTTTTTACTTTGTGTCATTTATCTCGGAGTGTTCGCTTCCAGCTGTTGTTTTTCGAGTCATTCGATGCAATTGCCCAATATCCCTTGTCTCTTGGTGGGCGGTTATGCTGCCAGCGATACTACCGCACGCTGGCACGATACTACCGCTCGCGCGGTACTACCGCGCCACTTGCGGTACTACCGCTGTTCCCAGGAAAGGTATAACCGAAGGGGTACGGGGAGTTCCTCCCCATACCCCATTCAGTTTCTCCCTCTCCCTGTCGGCAGCAGCGGTGCCCACCCCGGCGCCCCTCCCGGTGTGCCGCCTCCGTACCGTCTCTCCTCGTTCTCCTCCGGTGGGATCGTTCCCCACCCTCCCCGAGTGCCATGGATACCGGTATTGCCCCGTTTCTCCTCTCCATGGGTTAAGTTTCTTGAACTTTGTTGCTAGGGTAATATTTGTAGATCCACTAGGTTTTTGGCTATGCCTAGGCACTTTGAGAACTTGGATAGACTGCTAGATAGGAATGATGTAGATGTGTTGGAATAGTTTGCATCTTTGGAACCCCGGTAGTACCGGATCTCAGATCCGTGTTTTCTGCACCAGGACGTTAGTACCGCTGGTCCCGCTGCGGTACTACCGCTCTCGCGGTACT
The DNA here is from genome assembly GCA_950022295.1 of Bromus sterilis. NCBI lineage: Eukaryota > Viridiplantae > Streptophyta > Magnoliopsida > Poales > Poaceae > Bromus > Bromus sterilis. Next base: position 305,509,049 of record OX465595.1, read on the forward strand.
ACCGTACCAATCACGGTACTACCGTGGTTCCTGAAGCTGCAACTTATCCAACAGATTTGCTTTGTTCACCTGTGTCCGGGCTCCTGCATCTCATGTATTTGTGTTGTCTGGTTCTTTCTGTTGTGTGTGTTCAGGTGATGGACCATCTCGTAGGCACCTCAAGCGTAAGTCCACGACCTCCGGCAAGGCCAGCTAGTCCTCTATGAAGAAGACTGCACAGAGGCAAAAGGAACCCGTCAAGCCTGAGTTTGAGCTCCCTCTGCCAGATTACCGAGATTTGCGCAAGGTCACCCCATATTCCCGTCCTCAAGACCAAGCATTTGCAGGAACCAAGTTCTGGAAGATGACTCAATGTGATGTATATCATACTATTCTGAAATACAGGAAGAATCTCTTTGTGCCCCATGTGAAGTCAGTTCAACTACAATACTTGAGGAATCACACAGACTATTTTGGCGAGGCTCTGGCACTGTGTGAGCAGTTTGGGATCTGCGACAATATATCATTCAAAAAAGCTTTTGATGCTGATATCCTAGCTCAGTTCTTTGCCACCGTCTACTTCTCCAATGGCTCTGACAGGACACTTACTTGGATGTGTCATGAAGAGCGTGTGAGCTGTAAGTGGGAGACCTTCATGGCAACTCTGGGAGTTCCGCTGTCCACTCCGGACGAGCCTCTTGGTCTCCGTCCGCACACGTCTGCGAATGCAAGGAACAAGAATGAGTTGGCCCCTTATCAGAACACTATTGAATACACGGATGCCAAGGGCAATGATAAGCACCGTGTGGTCCTTATCCCGTTCCTAGATATCATGCATCGGATCTTCGGCTCCTCTCTGTTTCCTCGTGTTGGTAATCTGGATATGGTGCACAACTACCTGGTGAACATGTTGTTGCTCTGCATGGAGTACAAGGGCACCGCGATGACCTTGGATGTGTGCTCCATCATGTGGGAGGAGCTGTACACGGCTGTGATGGACTGGAAGGTCCCTATCTATGGACCTTATCTTCAGGTGCTCTTCGAGACAGCTTGGGCTGAGTGCTTCGAGGATGAGAGGATGCCAAGGGGTCCCCTCACTAAGCATGAGACTGTGCAGCTGCGTATCAAGGACAAGTGGGGCCGGGGGACATGGTCCCGTTCAGGGGTCTCCTGCCGGCTCCTATGAGGAGATTGAGGAGGACCAGGCTGCAGCTGGTGGTCACAGTTTTCCCCGTACTCGCTCTGGGACGAGCTTTGGTGGTTCTGCTAGGTCCTCTGACCAGGGACCTGAGCAGCCTGGATGGTCTGCCAAGCTCACCAGGAAGGTAAAGAAGCTCTTTTGTCTTCAGACTGACATTCAGCACCACATGTATGAGGCACACAGGAGGGAGAAGGAGAACCGGCGGCTGCAGAAGGCTTTCTACAGGCAGCAGGGTATGACAGTCCAGGACGGGTCCAAGAAGAGCATCACTCCCGAGGACAAGTGGATCTCCAAGTTCAGCGAGTGGGACCTCACTGATGATGCTTCTGGCCCCTCGTCCACCGCTCGGCAGCCAGCTACTGATGATCCAGAGGCAACAGTGGAGTCAGAGGAGTCTGACGATGACGAGGACTATGACCAGGACGACGAATAGGCCATAACCATGGGACTCTAGTTCACTCTCTGCCTTTTTGGCGTCTCGATGCCAAAGGGGGAGAGAGTTTTAGGACTCCGATTTGCATCTTCTCAGGGTTGGGCGAGTCACAAGCGTGTTTCAGTTGTCTCATTTGCTCCGCTTGTGAACTCCGTTTATTTGCTTTGGTTTTTAGTCCGTCTTGTGAGACTTCCGTGACATATGGTGTGAGACATATGCTATCCCATGTTCGTACTTTTATTATCTGGTTATGTGATGCTATGTTATGACTTGTTATCTTTATGCTCACATTTGTGATTATGTCTAGCTAAGGTTGGCCTAGTTTATAAAATATAGGGGGAATGTCTTCCTTATGTGTGTGTCTTGCATTCCATATGCATATCTAAATTGATACACACATCTAGGGGGAGCCTGTCTATATTTTTTAAATAAATGGCATGTTTTAATTTCTCTAGTCCTATTTTATGCAAATCCTGTGTTGTCATCAATACACCAAAAAGGGGAGATTGATAGGGCATATTTCCCCTTGATTGGTTTTAGTGATTGATGACAATACATTTGCGATTTAACCGTGTGTTAATAAGGATTTCAGATAATGGTGGTCATGGCACAAGACGGTCAGGTTCCCCTCTGGTGTTGGAGTGTGAAGACGGAGTTTCCTTTCGATATCTTTTTGATTTATTGAGTCGTAGGAAAACCGTACTATCAAGAGGGGATCCGCTGTGGAATCGTGGGTGGAATCATCACACATACACACTCTCTGCACCCACATATTTTTCTTTGCGTCGTGGAGGAGTTGGGCATGGTGGCTTTGGAGTTCTGGGTCTGCCAGAGCGGTAGTACCGCTTGGGGCACGGTAGTACCGCTCCACAGTAGTACCGTTGCTAGTACCACACCCACTACCGTATCCTCTCTGGATAGGGCGGTAGTGGGGCACATCGCTGGTCTCAGTACTACCGCGGAGCGGTAGTACCGTGCCCCCATGCAGTAGTACCGCTCCACGGTATTACCGTGGCTATTACCGCACCCACTACCGCATCTTCTCTGGATTGAGCGGTAGTGGGGCACGGTACTGTGTCGTAGTACTACTGCGACACGGTAGTACCGCTGGAATAGCGGTATTACCGCACCACGGTAGTACCGTGGCTAGTACCGCACCAACTACCGTATCCTCTCTGGATAGGGCGGTAGTGGGGCACGGTACTGGCCTCGGTACTAACAGGGAGCATTAGTACCGCGCACCCTTGCGGTAGTACCGCTCCTAGAGCGGTAGTACCGTGGTTGGTGGAGGTCCAATGGCTGCATTTCTGCCCACCTATAAAAGGGGGTATGGAAGATATTGAAAACCTTTACCGTCAACCGTTAACTAGAAAGTTACATTCTCAAAAACATTTTATCTCTGTTTTTAAAACCATGAGCTTTGGAACTTGTTAAGTATTTGCTTCCAACCACGGGTGTTCAACCTTGCCATCAAAAGGCACGGTTGAAGAGTCTCCACCTTCTTCTTCCCAAGCAATAACAATTGAGAGCATAATTGTCATTCTGAGTGTAATGTGCATTGTCCCAAAGTACCACATTGTCTTCTGCATGATTGTTGTGACGCCCCCAAAATCAAGCCGTGTACAGTAATCATACACGCAAGGTACACGATCGAGATCAGGGACTCACGGTGAGATATCACAACAAAACTCTACAAATAAAATAATACAAGCTGTTTAATACAAGCCAGGGGCCACGAGGGCTCGAATACAACAGCTCGAGAGCATAAAGTTAGTGGAAGCAATAGTATCTGAGTACAGACACAAGGTACACATGATCTGCCTTAAGAAGGCTAGCACAAAAACAACAACGATCGAAAAGGCGAGGCCTCTTGCCTGGGAACCTCCAAACTACTCCTGGTCAACGGGGAAATCGACGTCGTAGAAGGCATCGGGGATCTTCATGTTGCGGTGGTCGGCATCGGGGATCTCCTACTCCTGGACTCCAACGTCGACTGCAGCGTCCGATCAGGCAAAACCAAAAGGGGGAAAATAAAGCAAGGGTGAGTATCTAGCATACCCACGAGTCTTACGTCCGCTACTAAGCATTTATGCATTTGTATCAAATGGAAAGGGGAGGCTGTTTATAGTGAACTGAGTGGCAGAAAGTCAGAATAAGGATGAGAAGCTAGGCCTATCGAAGACTAGCATCTTCCGACAAGTCTTGAAGCATGAGGGGAGAATAGCCAACAGTTTAATAGCATGAATTTAATAACAATGCAGCAGAAGTTGCTTCAGCATTGTATAATAGTAAGTTGTATTAGATAACAATTATATATGCCTTTGAGATCCCCTCCTCTACTTCCCTGCGAGGAAGAGAAACCGGAACCAACAGTTTAATAGTATTAGTTTGTAGTAGTAGGCTCTGGCTTCAGCATAAAGCGTGCTGTTACCGTGGACACGGCTATTCGAATAGATTAATCTTCCCTCAAGGGGCTGCACTACTGTTACCCTACACGCTCGGATCTCCAGGGTGGCGTATACCTTGTCAGGGAACACCTCACCGAGGCTATCCGACACAACGCAGTCCATCCTACGGCTCATCAGAGAGGTCCCCGCCGGTCTACAGCCCTAAGGGCAAGGGGGTCATGGGCCTATCACCCCTCGCTCTCCGGGTCATTGCAAGGACGGTGAATTCCAGCGCCATCGGCGCGATCCGACCGTGCCGCAATGCTGAACTGGAAGTCTTTTAGAGCTTTCGAAAGAGGCTAGGTTGCGGAGGGGCCCATACTCTTAATTCCCACGTATAGGTAGTGCGTACAAGCCAAAAGGCTACTCAAGTCATCCGCCTGAACCGTTAAGCATTTTATTATTATCCGTCGAGACAACCATTATCTTTGACCCTTTCTGGGTGAGTCGCGGAAAACAACAACAGCCAGGACCACCAGTATATCAGTGCCTGCCCTGTCGTCCCACCAACTCTTGCGGTTACCAACAAGGTGAACCGCCTCCTTACCTTATCTCGCATGTGCTCTTAGTAGAGCTCGACTTTCATACTACAGGGTATCTCACGGCCAACGAGGAAGGACCAGGCCCACGATGGTATCCACCTGTCCTGCCGTCCCGATACAATCCCTGTGCGGGCACCGTTGGGTCACCCGACTCCTTAACTTTAAGGACACTAGTTGATTCGAGTGCCTACCATCAAGTGAAACCAGGAGGAATCGCCCTCGATGGTACACTTGAAGAGGTTCGACAGAGACATCAGCGGAATGAACTAAAGAGGTAAACCTCTTATCATCCCGGTGAAGCTACGCTACTGAGCCGACGAGAGTGAAATACGAGTCCATTCCACTCGTAAGTCAAACTCGAAGCGACTCGACAGAGTCTTGCCGTTGTAGGTTCCCTAGGGCGTCTGCATTGATCCGTAACTGTTGCAGTTATAATATTTTGTAATCCGCGTTCACTCACCAGAGTGATCACGGCCCGCTATTCTAAACCTAGTTAACAATGCGCATGGTTTACTGCTGAATATTATATATATATATATTTATGAGGCAGCATAGGATAAAAGAAGGTACATCAAGGGGCTACTAAAACAGGCTATGCAATTGAATAGGATTGTAACGTTGCAGCAGCAATAACCATGCCTAGTGCAAGAAATGTACGGAAAAGATAGGTGATATCTGGGGAAGGAAAATGGCTATGCTTTCCTCGAAACTCAGCAGTAGAGGTACGGTCGTCGACGAAGTAATCGTACTCGGCAACGGTGTCGTTGGCGGCAGCAACAGGGTCTACCGAAGAATAAAGAGGGGGTGGGGAGAAACAAGAAATACACAACAATAATAGCAATACAAATATATGATATAGAAGATACAAAGCAATGGGGATCTAACGCAGTGTTCGGTGATTTTTCCGGAGTAGGAATTTATCCGAGGATAACTCATCAGTACCAGGTGATTACCAGACAGATGATCCAGAGGGGAAGGTTCCATATCTGCAGTGTTAGAGACATCTGACTGACATGTGGATAGTGTATCCATGCTTGTTGATCCATTCTGAATACATTTCATGTTCAGAACATTTTTATCCGGAAAGTTTTACAGGCTCCGGTTGTCTGACAGACAGATGAACCGGAGGGGAAATGTTCCACGTTCGGTATGTTAGAGGGGCGCGACGGTTATACGGGTAGCGTATCCGTATTCATTATACTTTTCTGATCAACTTTGATGTGTAAAGTATTTTCATCCGACTTACGGTTAAAAATAATATATTGATTTTCTAAGTTTTATTCATTTAGTAGAATTTTTTGGAATTATAGTAATTAAAAATAATTGGTTAAATACTTTTATACCCCGAGCCATCCATAGTCAATGACATGTGGGGCCATTGGGGCACAGCCAACAGTTGACCAGTCAAGGTTGACTGGTCAACAGGGTCAAGGTGGGGGCCATATGTCATTGACTATTGTCTAGATTTCTTTGAAATTGACTAAGTATGAAAATTGTTTTTAAACATCAACTAGCTTTCTTCGGGAGGCTATGATTTGGTGTTCTGCTCATCCGTCGAGTTAGTGCCTTATATCAAATCGAACAATTTGCTGTGATCTCGAATCTGGTACAGAAGCCAAATTTATCAGGGTTCATGTCAGAACCCCAAATTTAGGTTTGTGCTTTTCCAAGCTTGCATTTTTGCATCTTGAAAAAAATTGCAAAAGAAAAAGGAATTGGGGAAAAGAAAAGCCCCAAAGCATTTTAAATAAAAGGCCAGAAATAAATCTTTTTCCAAAATTCTTTTGGATGTATTGAAAAATCCTAAAAATGAGTCTGATCATTTTAAAAGTGATTTGGGATTAATCCCATGCTCATAGATTTTTCAATAATCCAAATAGTGGCTTGGAAATTAAATCATTTGTCTATTTGAATTGAAATTCAAATAAATTGAATTTCAAAAATTCCCAAAACTTGGGGTTGACTTCTATAGACTCACCTAGGTTTTTTAAAAATAATTGGGGATTTTATAAAATGTCCTGGCTATTTATTTTTGTAGGGAAAAACAAAAAGAACAGAAAACAGTTAAAAAGAAAATTAGAGCAGAGCCTTACCTTGCGCCCACGGGCGAAGGCCCACCTGGCCCAGCCCGGCCCATCCTCTGTCGTCTTCCTCCTCTTGCCAGAAGGAGAGGCAGCAGCGTCGTGCGTTGCGTGGCGGGCATGCCCTCCCCCTCCTCGCCACCTCCTGCTCTTCCCCCTCTCTTATTTCTCGCTCTGGAGACGCCCAGAGGCCCCCGACCACTTTCCCCTCCCTCGTTGGCTCGTTCTTCCTCCTCCCCGGGCGATTCGCGCGCAGACCCGAGAGCTTGCCTCGCCGCCGCCGTGCCCGCGCGTGGCAACCGGCCTTCCCCTTCCCCGCCACCGTGTCCAGAAGGTCCAGCGCCCTCGACTACTTCAAGCTGCAGGTCGAATCGAACCCGAGGAGCTCCACAGGCGTCGCCCGTGTCTTCGAGTTGCCGCCGGCCGCCGCCGACCGCCAACCAAGTTCGCCGCCGTACTGCTTCCCCCGCCCCCTTCGTCCTCTCCATCGCCTCTGGTGAGCTCCCAGCTCCTTTCCCCCCCCATCTGCGCTTCTTCCCGTGCTCCCTGTCACCAGTTGCCATGACCAGGGTCTCCGGCCGCCGCTTCCCGTCGTCGTAGCTGTGGCCCCGAGCACCTCCTTGGACCCCCAGTAGCCGCAGCCGATGCGCGACGTCGCGGGCATCACGCCCGTGCCCCCAGCTCCCTCCGCCGTGGCCTAAATCGCCACTCCGGCAGAGCGCCGCCGTGACCCAAGCCACCGGCGTTTAGCCGCCGGCCTGTTAGGCCTAAGCCCCCCTGCTAATCCCCCTTCCTCTCGCTGACCGGTGGGCCCAAGCCCCCTAATGACCCTACTTAACTTAATCTAAACCGGGTTTAACCCCAGAGCCACTGACAAGGTGGCCCTACACGTCAGCCCCCCCCTTGCGTCATGCTGACGTCCTTTTGACGCAATAAATAGAAAAATGTTTTAAAAAGAATTAAAGAAATCCAGAAATTCCAGAAAATGGATGAAACTTTGAAAAATCATAGAAAATTCATTTTAACTCCAAATTTAACATATAATATATGAAAAATGATCAGGAAAAAAATCCTCTATCCAAATTTCCAACTTTCAGCTATGTTGGAGTTGATCTTAAAAAGGGATCAGTAGCTTTTGCTATTTGATTTAGTTGGAATTATTTCAAATTCAATTCAAAAACTATTCCAACTTCAACCATTGAAATGCACCACACATCACTTGTACTTCAGAAGCATTTCACACATATGATCACTTGGTTTACAATGAACAAACTTTAGGAAATGCATGTTGAACTAAATTGAATAACATTTGGAGTTTGAATTTGAACTTACTTTTCAAATCAACTTCAATTAAAATGTGGCAATTCAAACATAGGTCACATCAGTGTTGGAAATATGCCCTAGAGGCAATAATAAAATGTTATTATATATATATTTCCACGTTCGTAATTAATGTTTATATTTCTGTGCTATAATTGCAATGACCCTGACTGTGAGATTCAGAAGAAAACTCATTTGCATGTGTGGAAATGTAAACACCAAGAGTTCCTGGTTTAGCCTCTAAGACCAGCTCATGTGCTAACTGATGATTACGTTTTCTTAATCATGGACATTGTTCTTGTAACAAGGATGTCAGTAGCAATGGGAACATATTGTTAGCAGAACAATGATGTTGAACCGACCCCAGTATTGAATGATATACTTAGAGATCACATCGTAACTACGTTATAAGTCATATCATGAAATGTTATCATATACGTAATTCCTTAGACCATGAGAGTATCGAGTTGCTTCACACAGGAAGACATGCTTTGGTTCTTAGATGAATCCTCCCGTAAATGGGAAGTAGTAAAATAAGTTCTGGGTATGTCAGATGGTGTGGCTAGTGACTGTGATAGTTCAAGAATGGGATTTGCTCCTTCACGATGAAGAAGATATTCACTTCGGGCCCACTCGGTATGACGGTATCCATTATAGTCTGGCCAGACGCATTGTGATTCAGTCACGGGGATACCGGAATACGATAACGAGAAAAGGGACAAACGAGCAAAGAGGATAACGAGTGGCTTGTGTTCAAAAGTTGTTACACATGGGTGCCAAACTTCTCTCCTCTAACTTTGTCATATATCGCGAAGCAAAGGGAATGGTACATGACTAAACATAATGGTTCACTCGAAGTTTCTTCGTGTATGTGCGGGAGTCAACATGGGTGTCCATGGCTCCGCTGTTGATTATTGGCTATTGACAAAAGGCTGTTGACCTATGTCCGGAAGATGTTCTGAGTCATGTCCGCATTATACCGAACCTATTGGGTCACACACTTAACAAGTAGTAATCTGTTAGAGAACTAGGAGATGAAAAGAGAAAGGGTACCGGAATTGTTTCGGGTGGAACCGGAAGTGTTTCCGGGTAGCACTAGAAGTGTTCTAGGTTGTGCCGAATGGTTTCAGAATATTCGTGAACGGTCTCGGATGATTCCGGAACATTCAAGAAGAGTCTTGAAGTGGTCACAAGACATCCGTGATAGTCTCAGAAGGTTTTGCAACATTCTGTAATAGTTGTGGAAAGGTTACGAAACATCGGGAAATTGTTCCGGGAGCTCCAAAAATGTTCTGGGAGGTTCCGGGAGGTTCCCGGGAGCTTATGGAAGTATCCGGAGGGTTATGGAACTCTCCGAGACGCGGAAACCGAAGCTAGGCCAAGTAGGAAGGTCCACAAGGCCGTAGGTCGGTGGGAAATAGACTTTCCTTGGGGTCCAGGGCAAAACGCCAGGGTCCCTGGCGTTTCCCCCCCTAGACGCCGTAGTCCGCGGCGTTTCGTACTGGAATCCGTGTTGGACTCCTCCTGGTGGCCAAAACCGACTTTGGGGAGAACCCTCGCCCAAGTTGCGACCCCAGGCTTCCACCTATATATTCGGGGGCAGGGGTAGCCCCAAAGATACACCAAAAAGCCCCAAGGCTGCCCCAGCTAAATCCCACGCGCCTCTAATTTTCTTCAGGCTAGATCGTTCTAGTCCGGACGCCGCTAGGCTCTTCTCCCTCTAGTTTCTCTCGGTGGTGTTCTTCTCTGGACGGCGGAGCGCTGCTGGATTGCTACATCGGGATGTGTGGATACCGGTAGAGGGATCATACCTTTGATCCTTCTTCGAGGTCCTTCTTCCTCGGAGATCATGTTCGAGGGACTTGTTCGTGGGACTTGATCGGGACGGATCGTGGGACGGTTCACGGGATAGATCGCGCAACGGATCGTGGAACGGTACGCGGGATCGATATCCTCGCGGTTGGGAGGTCATTGAAATTCCTAGCTGCGGGGATCTGCACCAACGGTCTTCACCAACTCTACTTCCGCTACATCGGTTGGTGAGCCATGACCTAAAACCTTGTATGCAGTCTTCTTGGATGATCTTGGGTTCTTGATTCGTAGGACGAAATTTTTGTTTTCTATTACGTTTCCCAATGAACAAACTTTAGCAAATGCATGTTGAACTAAATTGAATAACATTTGGAGTTTGAATTTGAACTTACTTTTCAAATCAACTTCAATTAAAATGTGGCAATTCAAACATAGGTCACATCAGCACATTGCCATGCTATGTTTTGCATATTGAATGTGCATTGTATTATCTTGATTGTGCTTTACTTCCAGTGCTTCGGTGATTGCTTCTTCTCGGTAGAGTTGATCTCGAAGACGAGTTCAACCTCACGTCAGAAGAGTGTTACATCGTGATCGTCAGCAAGGCAAGCATCCCCCTCTTTGATCATGTCTATAAAATCCCAGTTCCCTCTCATTCTCGCAAATGCATGTTTAGGATGTCACCATGATACGTTCTACCGCTAGTTGAACCCATTCCTTTGCATGACCTATCATTTTGTCACAGTAGTAAGCAAACCACAATCCTAGTAGATGTCACTACTAGGAAAAATGCTACTAGTAGCGCCCCATAAATGGCTACTAGTAGCGCGCGGTGACGCGCTACTACTAGCACGCTACAGCTAACTTTTAGTAGTAGCGCGTGTTTGCGCGCGCTACTACTAGTTCTGATAGCAGTAGCGCCCCTCATGTCCACGCGCTACTGCTAAATAGCAGCAGTGCCTCTTTATTCGCGCGCTACTACTATTAATTTCAAAAAACAAAAAAAAATCATCGGTGTCCGCGCTCTGGCAGTCGCGCCGGTGGCCGCGGGGCAGTGTGGGGACGATGGCGGCTCTGCAGGGCGGCGAGGTTGCGCGCGATTGGGCGGTGAGGAGGAGGTCACCAGAGTAGGAGCACGTGAGGAGGAGGTCGTCGGAGTAGGAGCACCGTGAGGAGGAGGTCGCCGGAGTAGGAGCACCGTGAGGAGGAGGAGGTCGAGGAGGAGCACCATGAGGAGGAGGTCGCCGGAGGAGCACCGAGGAGGAGGTCGCTGGAGGAGGAGAACCGTGAGGAGGAAGAGGAGGTCACCGGAGAGGAGGAGATGGATTGGAGGAGAGGAGGAGATGGAGTGGAGGAGATGAAGTGTGAGGAGTGGAGGAGAAAATGCGTGGTGGGGGTTTTGTTACCACTGCCATGTCACTGATCCGCGAGAGGAGGGCTAGACGAATAGGAAACTGCCACATCAGACCAAGCAGTAGCGCCCCTCTTGTACATGCGCTACTGTTAAGTAGTAGTAGTAGCGCCCCATTTGTACAGGCGCTACTGTGAAGTAGTAGTAGCGCCCCTATTGTCCACACGCTACTGGTAAGCCTCCACCTACTTTTTTCGAATATTTTGGCCTCCGAATCTTAAAAGCATCGTAACTTTTTTCTGTTAGGTTTTTGAGGATTCTAAAAATGTTCAACGGGTTCCCCCGATTGAATTTGAAATAACTTTTCGGGTAGATGATTTTTCATGTAAAAAACTTTTTCATCCGAGTTCGTATGCAAAAGTTATGACATTTTACAAATTCTAGAGAGATTTTCAAAAAAAGTCGAAATTCATATTTTTCAATTTCCCTAACAACTAGACCACATATCACATGGGAATCTCATTTTTTTTTGACATTTCCATCATTTTCTTTTATTTTTTCTAAAACTGAAAAGGTGGTCCACGGGGCGGCGGGGGGGGGGGGGGGGGAGGGGGGTTGTAACTTACTAGTAGCGCCCCCCTTGTACATGCGTTACTAGTATGGCATGTCCAAGAGGGCACCGTGAAGACCACTTAGTAGCAGCGTGGGTTTATACCGCGCGCTACTACTATCAACTTAGTAGTAGCGCCCCTTTTGTATAGGGCGCTACTGTTAAGTAGTAGTAGCGCCACTTTTATGCAGGCGCTACTGCTAAAGGCATAGCAGTACCGCCCCTCTTGTGCAGGGCGCTACTGTTAATTAGCAGTAGCGCCCCTTTTTTGAGGGCGCTACTGTTAAGCCTCTACCTATAAGCTTTTTTCTAGTAGTGTGTAGGAGTTGGTTGATATCATGTGGCCCCTGCAACTTTTACAGCTTATTGCATGCTTAGAGTTGTTACCCGAGGCTACTTTGATGTGAGTCGGGATGGAAGTGATCATGTGAATGATGGTGGTAACGTGTTGGTGAATCTACCCTAAACAAAGGTGAACGATGAGAGGCTGTGTAGGAGTACACAGTGGGTTGTCTCGTTGAACACTGCCTTAGGCCCGAGTTCTTGTGTTGTTATCCAAGACAAAGAGTACGACCACACATTGGGCTCACTGACCCCTCTCGGCCTAGTACCTCACCCCGGACCAGTCCAGGAGTCGCAAGTAGTTTGCCCTTTAACGATCTCAAGCAGGTGGAACCAAGGTAAGTGGTTGGCGTAGGTTGTGGGCACGTTGAATCAAGTGATCATGATCGAGTTGAGCTTGATGGCGGTCACACAACGTTTGAGTCCGCATCGGAACAATCGGCCGGATTCCGATTGTGGTCCAAACTCAAATAGGCGACTCCCTAGGACTAGAGATGGTGCCGTGAGTGAAGTGTCGTGGCAGCATCCTCGCCGGTACTCACTTGAAGGGTCCATCCCCAGGCGGTAACTGATGAGGCGTGTGTGTAGCAGTACACCCCTGCAGGGTTAATGAACTATTCGAATAGCCGTGTCCGCGGTTATGGACTACTTGGAGACCTTTACTTGATCATAGATAATTTGAACCGGATACTTCTAAAACACACCAAGATAAGTGTGAGTGCTATGGCGTGCTTCCTCGTGGGGAAGTCGAGGAAGGCACCATAGTGGAGTATTCGTTGGAGACTGTTACTTGGACTCGTGTACGTTCTTACCTCTCTCTGGTACTCGTAGTTCAGGATTAGCCAAGTCAAAGCTGGCACTTCTGCAAGTGAAACCCCACTTCCCTTTTCCTTGATACATGTGCATGAGTAGTATAGTTCCTATGTAAGTCTTGCTGAGTACGACTTTGTACTCATGTTTGCTTATTCTATGTTTTTAGAGACGAGACCACTGACCCTGATGGTGGTCTCTACCTCGAGCTCAACGTGGACCAATGTCGTATAGTTCCAGGCAAAAGCCTGTGCCCTCTGGAGGGTCGTTGTATTTTCTTTCAGGCTTCTTAAGCCATTTGTTAAACTTGTCTTTACTAAGACATAATTTTCTTCCGTTGATGTTTGATGTAATGTTGGATCACAGACATGTGATCTCTGTTTGTAATACAACTACTATGTCTGCTCTGTTTAGCAGAAGTTATAAAGACTGAGTTTGTAGAGTTCATGTTGTGATTACCTGCTGTTTACACTGGACATGTATGCTGCGTGTATGATTATAACATGCATGTCTTAGTGTGGGGTTCGATAGCTTAGTTGTGTTCTTGCCGGCGGTCTTTTATACAACAAGTGGCCCTTAGATGTGCGCAGCTTGGGGCATCGCGATGCGATTGCTCGTGACTCTGTCACGTGGCACACTTTGTTGTATGATCGAGCCCGCCCGAGATCCCGACTAAGTGATCGGGCTGGAGTAAGTCTATGTAAGGGTTATGATTCAATCGATAACATGGTTGAGGCGACTTGTCTATGAGTATGGGATTCACCACCCATAAGCATTTAGACTTGTGAGCGGACAATGAGGACCCATCTCAGTTGATCATCCGGCCTGGATGGGATGCCCCTCATGTTCGATGCTTACCGAGAGTGATCTGTGCTTGGCCTTGTCTGCTTAGACAAGTGGGTACGGCTCTCGGCTCTCCATGTGATTGTATTGTGACCGGAATTACATACGCTAACCCCGGGTCCCGACAGACTTGGTATCAGAGCAGGACTGCCTGTAGGATTATCAAACCATTGGCCGATGTCGAGTCTAGCATTCTATAGTTATATAGTTACTTTGGGTATAAGGGAACAACGTAAGACTTCTTTTTTCTCCTTATCCTCATCGATCTGAGTTCTGAGTCATCCTCATCTTATTCTACAGGAAGATAGGACTAGGCTCATCTATGTCTTTACTAGGACATCTCATTGATTGCTTCTTTGTAGCTGTAGGAGTGTTGTGGTCTTTTCTGAGCCATCATTCCATAGTGTTTCTGTGGAAGTGATGTCCGTTATCCTGTAGGTTGTCTCAATTTCCATCCCGGTACAGCCGTTATGCTGTCCGTTTGTGACTTTGATGCTATTGCATTTTAGTCTTCTATCTTAGCATAGAATTGTGTCCTAAATCCTATTCTGATTGTTGATTCTTATCACTTAGAATGTCAGGTGCAAATCAAGGTGTTGATCCCAGTTCTGGTTACATAGACGGTGAAGAACCTCCACCACCAACCTCAACGGCAGAAATCATGATGGAGGCTGAACAGAATCGTCGTGATCAGACACGTCTTCTCGAGCGTATTGAGCAGAACACTTCTCGTCAGCATCATATTGTTGTTACCATCCAGGACTTCATTCTCCTCAACCCGCCAGTTTTCAGATGTCCTTCCGAGCCCCTTGATGCCGATGATTGGCTTCGTTCCCTCGAGCGTAAGCTTGAGACAGCCCATGTTGCTCCAGGTGATCGTGTGCTCTTTGCGGCATATTTTCTGGAAGGTGCTGCTCTTCAATGGTGGGAGAACTTCGTGGCAATGCAACCAGTTAGTCACGTGGTGACTTGGCAAGAGTTCTGTGATGACTTCCGAGGATATCATATTCCGGATCAGCTGATGGAGCGCAAGAGAGAAGAATTTTGCAATCTGACCCAAGGAAAGATGACTGTTCATGATTATAGGACTGAGTTCACTCGTCTGGCACATTATGCCCAAGAAGAAGTATCCACCGACGCCAAGAAACAAGCAAGGTTCCGCAAGGGACTTAGCCCCGTTCTTCGTCATGACCTGAATCTTCACGAGTTCGTCAACTTCAGGGACTTGGTCGACAAATCCTTCAAGGCCGAGTATGGAAATGAGTTGTATGAAGAGTCTCGTAAGCGTGATCGTGAGTTTGCACAATCTTCTGGCCCAGTTTCTCGAAAACGATGTGTATGGATTCCCTTCAGTGACGTCAGTCATGCTGTAAGTGCTTCTAGACCACCAACAACCATATATCGTCCACCTCAACCCAATCTTCCTCCTTGGAATTTTGTTGGACAATCAAGTTCTCAAGTTCCTTTCATTCCACGTGGTGTTTGTTTCCAATGTGGACAATCAGGCCACAATGTTCGAGAGTGTCCCAAAAATCATGTAGCCCCCACACCTAAACCAAAGCAAGCCTTTCGTCGTGGTAAGCCACCACCCAATACTTCCAATGTCAAGCCTCCTGTTTATGAACATGGTTATGTGAATCATGTATCCATTCTAGATTCCCACAAGTCAACCGATGTTGTACTCGGAACCCTTCTTGTCAATTCCACCCCAGCTTCGGTTCTGTTTGACCCAAGAGCATCTCACTCATTCATATCCCAGGACTTTGCACTGTCACATGACATCTCTTTTTCGATGTTATCCAACCCCTTAGTTGTGCAAGCCCCTGGATCCAGATGGCATACCACCATGGTGAGTCATGAGAATGAAATTGCAATTGAGGGTTTAGTATTCCTTGCCTCACTTATAGCCCTCAAGTCTTCAGACATTGATGTGATCTTAGGTATGGATTGGTTATCACAACAGAATGCTGTCCTTGATTGTAAAGCCAAGTCAGTGAAACTAACCCATCCATCAGGCCAGACAATCAAGTACACCTCACCAAGCTCTAAAACCCAGGTGCATTCTTTAAATGTGCTTCCTCTTCCAGACCTTGAAGATATTCCGGTGGTTCGTGACTTCCCAGATGTCTTTTTCTAGAAGAGCTGCCAGGAATACCACCTGACAGATCTGTAGAGTTTGTGGTAGATCTTATCCCAGGAACCGCCCCAATATCCAGACGCCCATATAGAATGGCCCCACGTGAGTTAGCTGAGCTCAAAATCCAACTTGAAGCTTCGTTGGCAAAAGGCTTCATCCGCCCTAGCTCATCGCCATGGGGTTGCCCCGTTCTGTTCGTAACGAAGAAAGATGGAACAGAAAGGATGTGCGTAGACTATCGCCCGCTAAATCTAGCGACGATAAAGAACAAGTACCCACTGCCCAGGATCAATGATCTTTATGATCAACTTGCTGGATCATCTGTCTTCTCCAAGATGGATTTGAGATTAGGCTATCATCAAATCAAAATCAGAAACGAGGACATTCCCAAAACGACTTTTACTACTCGTTATAGTCTTTACGAGTACACCGTCATGTCCTTCGGTTTAACCAATGCCCCCGCCACATTCTCGCGCTTGATGAATTCGATCTTCATGGAGTACTTAGATAAATTTGTTGTAGTTTATCTTGACGACATTCTCATCTACTTGAAGAACGAAGAAGATCACGCAGAACATCTTAGGCTGGTATTGATGAAACTTCGAGAGCCTCGCCTGTATGCTAAATTCTCCAAGTGTGAATTCTGGCTACCAGAAGTGACCTACTTAGGCCACGTGATTTCTGCAAAAGGCATTGCTGTCAACCCCGAGAGAGTTCAGGACGTCCTTGACTGGACTCCACCTGAATCGGTTAAGCAAGTTAGGAGTTTTCTTGGCTTAGCAAGCTATTGTCGCCGCTTCGTCGAGAATTTCTAAAGTTTCAAAGCCTCTAACTGAACTCCTCAAGAAAGAGAAGAAATTCGAATGGACTCCCAAGTGCGAGGAAAGCTTTCAAGAACTAAAAAGAAGATTGACTTCTGCACCCGTACTTGCGCCTCTAGACACCAAAAAGGATTTCGAGATCTATTGTGATGCCTCACGGCAAGGGTTAGGATGCATACTTCTGTAAGATCGACATGTGGTAGCTTATGCTTCACGCCAGTTGCGTCCACATGAAGAAAACTATCCTACCCATGATCTTGAACTCGCTGCCGTAGTTCATGCCCTAACAACTTGGTGACATTACCTCCTTGGTAATCGTTGTGAGATCTATTCCGACCACCAAAGCCTCAAATACATTTTCACCCAGCCAGATTTTAATCTCGGGCAAAGATGCTGGATTGAGTTGATAAAAGATTATGACTTAGGAATTTCTTACACCCCAGGCAAAGCCAATGTCATGGCTGATGCACTAAGTCGTAAGTCGTATTGTAACAACCTCATGTTACAACAGTATCAACCACTTCTTCATGAGAAATTTCGCAAGCTCAATCTTGAGATTGTTCCTCGTGGATCTCTTTTCAACTTGGTGGCGAAACCAACCCTTGAGGATAAAATCATAGTTTCCCAAAGGCGTGCACGAGGTGTTCGCCGGATCAAGGAGAACATTGCTAGCGGAGTTGCTAAATGTTTCTCCATAGATAGAAAAGGAACGGTATTCTTTAAAAATCGTTTGGTAGTACCTAAGAATAGGGAACTAAGGCAACTCATCCTCAAAGAAGCCCATGACACACCCCTCTCGATTCATCCCGGTAGCACAAAAATGTACCGAGATCTACGCCAGTGATTTTGGTGGACTAGGATGAAGAGAGAAATTGCTCAGTTCATTGCTGAATGTGATGTTTGTCGTTGCATTAAGGCAGAACATCAAAGACCTGCTGGTACTCTTAGACCTTTGCCTATCCCCGAGTAGAAATGGGATAAAGTCAGTATGGACTTCATCACCGGCTTTCCAAAAACCCATAAAGGAAATGATGCCATCTTCGTTGTCATAGATCGACTTTCAAAAGTTGCTCACTTCCTTCCAGTTCGAGAGTCTATAACTGCTAGCCAGTTAGCGGACTTGTATGTCTCCCGAATCGTGTCACTTCACGGTGTTCCTTTGGAAATCAATTCAGACCGTGGTAGTCTTTTCACTTCTCGAATTTGGGAAAGTTTCCAGAATGCTATGGGAACCCACCTCTCCTTTAGCACCGCTTATCACCCGCAGTCCAGTGGTCAAGTAGAAAGGGTCAATCAAATTCTCGAAGACATGCTCAGAGCTTGTGTTATCTCTTTCGGAAAGAAACGGGAGAATTCTCTTCCTTTTGCCGAATTTGCGTATAACAATAGCTTCAAATCTAGTTTGCTCATGGCTCCTTTTGAATTTCTCCATGGACGGAAATGTCGAACACCCCTAAACTGGTCAGAAACCGGTGAAAGACAATTCTTTGGACCGGATTTGATTCAGGATGCAGAAGAGCAGGTTCGCATTGTTTGTGAGAAGTTGAAAACAGCCCAGTCTCGTCAGAAAAGCTATTATGATCGTCATCATAGGGAAGAAAGCTATAATCTGGATGAGAAGGCTTACCTTCGGGTTACTCCTCTGAAGGGTACCCATCGCTTCGGTATCAAAGGCAAGTTGGCCCCACGTTATATCGGTCCCTTTCGCATTCTCGCTAAACGTGGAGAAGTTGCCTACCAATTGGAACTACCCCCTCACCTCTCCTAGGTTCATGATGTCTTCCACGTCTCTCAACTCAGGCGTTGCTTCAAGGACCCCATCCGCGAAGTAGACCACGAAACGCTTGATCTCCAAGATAACCTTTCATATCGAGAGTACCCTGTTCGTATTCTTGATGAAGCCGAGCGTAGCACCAGACGTCAGAAGATAAGATTCTTCAAAGTGCAGTGGTCGCATCATTCAGAGAAAGAAGCCACCTGGGAACGAGAGGATCGTCTATGAGCCGAGTACCCCACTCTCTTCCCGACGACTTCTGAATCTCGGGACGAGATTCTTTTGAGTGGGGGCGAGTTGTCAGAACCCCAAATTTAGGTTTGTGCTTTTCCAAGCTTGCATTTTTGCATATTGAAAAAAATTGCAAAAGAAAAAGGAATTAGGGAAAAGAAAAGCCCCAAAGCATTTTAAATAAAAAGGCCAGAAATAAATCTTTTTCCAATATTCTTTTGGATGTATTGAAAAATCCTAAAAATGAGTCTGATCATTTTAAAAGTGATTTGGGATTAATCCCATGCTCATAGATTTTTCAATAATCCAAATAGTGGCTTGGAAATTAAATCATTTGTCTATTTGAATTGAAATTCAAATAAATTGAATTTCAAAAATTCCCAAAACTTGGGGTTGACTTCTATAGAGTCACCTAGGTTTTATAAAAATAATTGGGGATTTTATAAAATGCCCTAGCTATTTATTTTTTTAGGGCAAAACAAAAATAACAGAAAAAAGTTAAAAAGAAAATCAGAGCAGAGCCTTACCTTGCGCCCACGGGCGAAGGCCCACCTGGCCCAGCCCGGTCCCTCCTCTGTCGTCTTCCTCCTCTTGCCAGAAGGAGAGGCAGCAGCGCCGTGCGCTATGTGGCGGGCATGCCTCCCCCTCCTCGCCACCTCCTGCTCTTCCCCCTCTCTTCTTTCTCGCTCTGGAGATGCCCAGAGGCCCCCGGCCACTTTCCCCTCTCTCGCTGGCTCGTTCTTCCTCCTCCCCGGGCGATTCGCGCGCACACCCGAGAGCTTGCCTCGCCGCCGTCGTGCCCGCGCGTGGCCACCGGCCTTCCCCTTCCCCGCCACCGTGTCCAGAAGGTCCAGCGCCCTCGACTCCTTCAAGCTGCAGGTCGAATCGAACCCGAGGAGCTCCCCAGGCGTCGCTCGTGTCTTCGAGTTGCCTCCGGCCGCCGACGACCTCCAAGCCAAATTCGCCGCCGTACTGCTTCCCCCGCCCCCTTCGTCCTCTCCATCGCCTCTGGTGAGCTCCCAGCTCCTTTTCCCCCCCATCTGCGCTTCTTCCCATGCTCCCTTTCACTGGTTGCCATGACTAGGGTCTCCGGCCGCCGCTTCCCGTCGTCGTAGCTGTGGCCCCGAGCCCCTCCTTGGACCCCCAGTAGCCGCAGCCGACGCGCGACGTCGCGGGCATCACGCCCGTGCCCCCAGCTCCCTCCCCCGTGGCCTAAGTCGCCACTCCGGTAGAGCGCCGCCGTGGCCCAAGCCACCGGCGTTTAGCCGCCGGCCTGTTAGGCCTAAGCCCCCTGCTAATCCCCCTTCCTCTCGCTGACCGGTGGGCCCAAGCCCCCTAATGACCCTACTTAACTTAATCTAAACCGGGTTTAACCCCAGAGCCACTGACAAGGTGGCCCTACACAGCAGTCCCCCCTTGCGTCATGCTGACGTCCTTTTGACGCAATAAACAGAAAAACGTTTTAAAAAGAATTAAAGAAATCCAGAAATTCCAGAAAATGGCTGAAACTTTGAAAAATCATAGAAAATTCATTTTAACTCCAAATTTAACATATAATATATGAAAAATGATCAGGAGAAAATCCTCTATCCAAATTTCCAACTTTCAGCTATGTTGGAGTTGATCTTAAAAAGGTATCAGTAGCTTTTGCTATTTGATTTAATTGGAATTATTTCAAATTCAAGTCAAAAACTATTCCAACTTCAACCATTGAAATGCACCACACATCACTTGTACTTCAGAAGCATTTCACACATATGATCACTTGGTTTACAATGAACAAACTTTAGCAAATGCAAGTTGAACTAAATTGAATAACATTTGGAGTTTGAATTTGAATTTACTTTTCAAATCAACTTCAATTAAAATGTGGCAATTCAAACATAGGTCACAACAGCATATTGCCATGCTATGTTTCTCATATTGAATGTGCATTGTATTATCTTGATTGTGCTTTACTTCCAGTGCTTCGGTGATTGCTTCTTCTCGGTAGAGTTGATCTCGGAGACGAGTTCAACCTCACGTCAGAAGAGTGTTACATCGTGATCATCAGCAAGGCAAGCAACCCCCTCTTTGATCATGTCTATAAAATCTCAGTTCCCTCTCATTCTCGCAAATGCATGTTTAGGATGTCACCATGATACGTTCTACCGCTAGTTGAACCCATTCCTTTGCATGACCTATCATTTTGTCACAGTAGTAAGAAAACCACAATCCTAGCAGATGTAGGAGTTTGTTGATATCATGTGGCCCCTGCAACTGTTAAAGCTTATTGCATGCTTAGAGTTGTTACCTGAGGCTACTTTGATGTGAGTCGGGATGGTAGTGATCATGTGAATGATGGTGGTAACGTGTTGGTGAATCTACCCTAAACAAAGGTGAACGATGAGAGGCTGTGTAGGAGTATACAGTGGGTTGTCTCGTTGAACACTTCCTTATGCCCGAGTTCTTGTGTTGTTATCCAAGACAAAGAGTACGACCACACATTGGGCTCACTGACCCCTCTCGGCCTAGTACCTCACCCCGGACCAGTCCAGGAGTCGCAAGTAGTTTGCCCTTTAACGATCTCAAGCAGGTGGAACCAAGGTAAGTGGTTGGCATAGGTTGTGGGCACGTTGAATCAAGTGATCATGATCGAGTTGAGCTTGATGGCGGTCACACAACGTTTGAGTCCGCATCGGAACAATCGGCCGGATTCCGATTGTGGTCCCAACTCAAATAGGCGACTCCCTAGGACTAGAGATGGTGCCGTGAGTGAAGTGTCGTGGCAGCATCCTCGCCGGTACTCACTTGAAGGGTCCATCCCCAGGCGGTAACTGATGAGGCGTGTGTGTAGCAGTACACCCCTGCAGGGTTAATGAACTATTCGAATAGCCGTGTCCGCGGTTATGGACTACTTGGAGACCTTTACTGGATCATAGATAACTTGAACCGGATACTTCTAAAACACACCAAGATAAGTGTGAGTGCTATGGCGTGCTTCCTCGTGGGGAAGTCGAGGAAGGCACCATAGTGGAGTATTGGTTGGAGACTGTTACTTGGACTCGTGTACGTTCTTACCTCTCTCTAGTACTCGTAGTTCAGGATTAGCCAAGTCAAAGCTGGCACTTCTGCAAGTGAAACCCCACCTCCCTTTGCCTTGATACATGTGCATGAGTAGTATAGTTCCTATGTAAGTCTTGCTGAGTACGACTTTGCACCCACGTTTGCTTATTCTATGTTTTTAGAGACGAGACCACTGACCCTGATGGTGGCCTCTACCTCGAGCTCGACGTGGACCAATGTCGTATAGTTCCAGGCAGCAGCCTGTGCCCTCTGGAGGGTCGTTGTATTTTATTTCAGGCTTCTTAAGCCATTTGTTAAACTTGTCTTTACTAAGACATAATTTTCTTCCGTTGATGTTTGATGTAATGTTGGATCACAGACATGTGATCTCTGTTTGTAATACAACTACTATGTCTGCTCTGTTTAGCAGAAGTTATAAAGACTGAGTTTGTAGAGTTCATGTTGTGATTACCTGCTGTTTACACTGGACATGTATGCTGCGTGTATGATTATAACATGCATGTCTTAGTGTGGGGTTCGATAGCTTAGTTGTGTTCTTGCCGGCGGTCTTTTATACAACAAGTGGCCCTTAGATGTGCGCAGCTTGGGGCATCGCGATGCGATTGCTCGTGACTCTGTCACGTGGCACACTTTGTTGTATGATCGAGCCCGCCCGAGATCCCGACTAAGTGATCGGGCTGGAGTAAGTCTATGTAAGGGTTATGATTCAATCGATAACATGGTTGAGGCGACTTGTCTATGAGTATGGGATTCACCACCCATAAGCATTTAGACTTGTGAGCGGACAATGAGGACCCATCTCAGTTGATCATCCGGCCTGGATGGGATGCCCCTCATGTTCGATGCTTACCGAGAGTGATCTGTGCTTGGCCTTGTCTGCTTAGACAAGTGGGTACGGCTCTCGGCTCTCCATGTGATTGTATTGTGACCGGAATTACATACGCTAACCCCGGGTCCCGACAGACTTGGTATCAGAGCAGGACTGCCTGTAGGATTATCAAACCATTGGCCGATGTCGAGTCTAGCATTCTATAGTTATATAGTTACTTTGGGTATAAGGGAACAACGTAAGACTTCTTTTTTCTCCTTATCCTCATCGATCTGAGTTCTGAGTCATCCTCATCTTATTCTACAGGAAGATAGGACTAGGCTCATCTATGTCTTTACTAGGACATCTCATTGATTGCTTCTTTGTAGCTGTAGGAGTGTTGTGGTCTTTTCTGAGCCATCATTCCATAGTGTTTCTGTGGAAGTGATGTCCGTTATCCTGTAGGTTGTCTCAATTTCCATCCCGGTACAGCCGTTATGCTGTCCGTTTGTGACTTTGATGCTATTGCATTTTAGTCTTCTATCTTAGCATAGAATTGTGTCCTAAATCCTATTCTGATTGTTGATTCTTATCACTTAGAATGTCAGGTGCAAATCAAGGTGTTGATCCCAGTTCTGGTTACATAGACGGTGAAGAACCTCCACCACCAACCTCAACGGCAGAAATCATGATGGAGGCTGAACAGAATCGTCGTGATCAGACACGTCTTCTCGAGCGTATTGAGCAGAACACTTCTCGTCAGCATCATAGTGTTGTTACCATCCAGGACTTCATTCTCCTCAACCCGCCAGTTTTCAGATGTCCTTCCGAGCCCCTTGATGCCGATGATTGGCTTCGTTCCCTCGAGCGTAAGCTTGAGACAGCCCATGTTGCTCCAGGTGATCGTGTGCTCTTTGCGGCATATTTTCTGGAAGGTGCTGCTCTTCAATGGTGGGAGAACTTCGTGGCAATGCAACCAGTTGGTCACGTGGTGACTTGGCAAGAGTTCTGTGATGACTTCCGAGGATATCATATTCCGGATCAGCTGATGGAGCGCAAGAGAGAAGAATTTTGCAATCTGACCCAAGGAAAGATGACTGTTCATGATTATAGGACTGAGTTCACTCGTCTGGCACGTTATGCCCAAGAAGAAGTTGTGTTCTTGCCGGCGGTCTTTTATTCACCAAGTGGCCCTTAGATGTGCGCAGCTTGGGGCATCGCGATGAGATTGCTCGTGACTCTGTCACGTGGCACACTTTGTTGTATGATTGAGCCTGCCCGAGATCCCGACTAAGTGATCGGGCTGGAGTAAGTCTATGTAAGGGTTATGAGTCAATCGATAACATGGTTGAGGAGAGTTGTCTATGAGTATGGGATTCACCACCCATAAGCATTTAGACTTGTGAGCGGACGATGAGGACCCATCTCAGTTGATCATCCGGCCTGGATGGGATGCCCCTCATGTTTGATGCTTACCGAGAGTGATCTGTGCTTGGCCTTGTCTGCTTAGACAAGTGGGTACGGCTCTCGGCTCTCCATGTGATTGTATTGTGATCGGAATTACATACGCTAACCCCGGGTCCCGACAGTTCATCTCCTCGATCAAAACTTTGTTTGAAAATGGCTAGCTAATTCAATTTGTAGAATCTGTTAAAATGTGCATTTTGTGATTTTTGTAGAAATTTATCTATGCATTATTTGAAGTTGGTTCAATGGAACTAAATGAAGCTTGATACTTCTACTCCATGTTCATATCACTTTTAACCACTTTAGAATTTGTTTTGATCTTACTTTGTTAATGCCAAAACTGTTACAACAGCACATAAGTAGCAGCAGTAGCAATATTCAGTATGATGGCACACATTGCAGCGACAGGAGCAAGGTTCAGCAGCCGCGGTACAGCTTCAGTAGCGCCACGACAAGTAGTAGCAGCAGCCGGCGGCAGCGAGGCCATACGGCGACGATGGCAGAGCTGCTGCCGCAGCAGAGAGCAGCAGGGGGTACGACCCGCTTGGCTAGTGGTAGACCAGCTACTCACACACACACTACACACACACTGCACACATACGTACATCACACACACACCACGCAGGCCATGGACACGGCCATGGAGCAGCAGCCACAGCCGGGCAGTGCTGCGACCGAGCGGGGGCACGAACGGTGCATGCGGGAGCAGCTGCAGCTAGCTGCATAAGGCAGTAGTAGCAGCGAAGCGCGCGGGTGCCGGAGGAGCTAGGCTCCGTCCATGGCGGCCACGACGACTAAGACTGCGGCCGGAGCATGGCTAGGAAAACATGGCGATAGGATGCGTGATTTCGAGCGCGAACAGAGGGGAATGGAGCGCATGCTCACCGTGAGCACGAACACGACGTCGAGGGAGCCGGGGGAAGCACCTGCGGCGATGAATTCGTCGCCGAAGACGACGACCGTGGTGGAAGACGCAGGCCGATTCGCGGCGTTGTCGGGGTGCTCGAGCTCGATTCGATGCTTGGGAAGATGAAGCCGAGGGCGGGGCGCCGATTGGACACCAAGGGATGGCGAGGCGAGGACGTTGGCCGCGAGCACGGCGGCGCCGCGGCGACGCGGCGCGCAAGGGAACGAGCGGCGGGATAGTCAGAAGGGGCTCGAGGGGAGTGGACGGGGGCTCGATCCACAATTTGCGGGGCTGATTTTTATCGACTCCACGACGTTGTCCGGAGCGCACAGGAGGGGAGGGGCCGGCTAAGCAGGGGCGTCCATGGCCATGGCCATGCCACGACGATGGAGGAAGGTGAGATGGGATGGGGCAGGTGGAAGAAGGAGAGGCCGGGTTTGGGCTGGGCCGAGGTGGTTTTGCTTCGGGCAGAAAATAACGTTTTTCCCATTTTACTTTTTCTGGTATTTAGTTTCTGGCGTTCCAAATTTATTTGGCTAGCAATGGATTTTTGCAAATATGCTACTATCCCCAATATTAGGGTTCCATTTTATATCACTGTTGTAAAAAGTTTGGTTGTCAACTAAATTCATTTGCATTTTTGATTTGTTTAAAATGGGATGAAGGCGGCTAGTTTGCTACTGCTTTCATTTGATTAAATTATTTAAACATAGTAATAAATTCCTATATATATTTTATCATGACCTAATGATTATTTCCTATTTAATAAAATTGGTTTCACAATTTTTGGCTTAAGTTTATTTCCCACTTTTATTTAATTCCTAAGGGCAATTTAATATTCAACCATTATGGGTTTCACTATTTATTATTGACTTGGGATCTTTAAAAATGCCAAGAATAATATGTCTAATTATTTGCAAAGGTTTTATCTCAACCTGCCTTTTGAAAAGGACTTGGAGTGGAAATATTTCCTAATGCAATTTTTTAATGAGGGTGATCATGATGACAAGGCATTTAACAAGGTGATCACTGTTGAATTGCTGTTTCCTGATTATCGAGGTGTTACAAATCTCCCCCACTACAAGAATTCTCGTCCCGAGAATTAAAAGGTAGTGGTAAGGGTAAGAGTTTTGGTTTCGTATTCTAACGAATCTTCTGGTTCTTGTTGTCCTTATCGAAGGAGTTGATCCTTATTGTCTTCATTTCTCTGTTTCGGTGCACCTCAACGAGTTGTTATCCTTCCATCGGGGCTCCATCGTACTTACGATTAGGCTAGGAGATTAAAATTAAGGGGCACGGATCGGTACCAGGTTAATCAACCAAGGCTGTCCAAGGCAATGGGGTACAAAGTATCTTTCGAGTTTAAACTCAGGGAAATACATCGAGAGAACAAAGGATGACATGAGAAGTTTCAAGCGGATAGACAAGCGTTCGATGTCGATAACGGATGATGGAAAGGGGTCCAGAGCATCATGCATAAGCAATGCGTCTGATATCGGACTGAATATCACAAGGTAGGTGAGTCGTGAATTCAATACGAGGTCAAGCACGAGGGATAACCCTTGGGAATGGGAATGTACAAAAGAGTCAGGTTTCGATCCTGTGGAGCTGTGGGTTAGCGGCGTACATTTAATAAGAAGGGTGGCGACATTCCAAGCGATCGCGATTCAAGGTTTGTCAGAGAATAGTTCGTCAGTTATCTCAGCAACAACGTCGGTAACAAGGGCAGTGGACAAAGAGAACCACTTGGCAAAGTTCTCGTCCATCGGCGGTAACCAAAAAGGTTATCCACGATAGTAACAGGTTGTACCGATAGAGTAGTACACCGAAGTGCTTACATAAGCAGGGAGTTATCACTGCTCAGATAAGGCACATTACAAGAAAGGTTAAGCAGACCAATGGAAGGGAAAATGTGATGATACACAAGCATCAGGTGTATGTCCTTCCCAAGGGAAAGCAGAGCACGATATACACGACCAAGTCTATATTGGCAGGGAGTAAAAGGAGGTTGTCGATGATAACATAAATCATTGAGGGCAAGGATGGTATTTCTTACCATGATTTCAATTGACACATGGAAGAAACCATGTAAGATTAGTCGGATAATAATCCACCAAAAGTTGGGTGGTTCGCAATGATCTGATGTGAGTATCGGCGCTCAACCAGAAGGAGAAAGAATGCAGAGGCATCGGGTGATAGAATAATCCGAATAATTTGATGGTTAAGTACAAAGGAATTATGATTTCCAGACCAGGAGGTGGATGTAATTATCCATACGGACTTACCGGTGGTAGGGGATTGCAAAGGCGATGAACACGTAGGTTCTCGGGAATTTATCGAAGAGTAATCTTCAATATCGTCTGGCGAAGTAAGCGATCATCTTGGGTGAAGGGCTCTCCAGAAGGATGGAGGTGCGAGATCCTAGAGTTAGTGTCAGCCAAATCTGTAATCCGAAAGAGAAGAGAGATCAGAGTCCCAGGGTAAAGGTGCGGAGAAAAAGATCCTAATACCACCAAGTTTGCGACGTGGGCCGATAAGCCACACGACACTGTTAGTAAAGTAGTTTTGCAAAGACTAGACTCGACTTCGACCAAGTAGTTGGAAGGGGGTTACCTACAGGTAGTCGACTCTGATACCAACTTGTGACGCCCCCAAAATCAAGCCGTGTACAGTAATCATACACGCAAGGTACACGATCGAGATCAGGGAACCTCCAAACTACTCTTGGTCAACGGGGAACTCAACGTCGTAGAAGGCATCGGGGATCTTCACGTTGCGGTGGTCGGCATCGGGGATCTCCTACTCCTGGACACCAACGTCGACTGCAACGGCCGATCAAGCAAAACAAAAAGGGGGAAAATAAAGCAAGGGTGAGTATCTAGCATACCCGCGAGTCTTACATCCGCTACTAAGCATTTATGCATTTGTATCAAATGGAAAGGGGATGCTGTATATAGTGAACTGAGTGGTAGAAAGTCAGAATAAGGATGAGAAGCTAGGCCTATCGAAGACTAGCATCTTCCGACGAGTCTTGAAGTATGAGGAGAGAATAGCCAACAGTTTAATAGCATGAATGTAATAACAATGCAGCAGAAGTTGCTGCAACATTGTCTAATAGTAAGTTGTATTAGATAAAAATTATATATTCCTCTGAGATCCCCTCCTCGACTTCCCTGCGAGGAAGATAAACCTGAACCAACAGTTTAATAGTAGTAGTTTGTAGTAGTAGGCTCTGGCTTCAGCATAAAGCGTCCTGTTACCGTGGACACGGCTATTCAAATAGATTAATCTTCCCTGCAGGGCTGCACTACTGTTACCCTACGCGCTCGGATCTCCAGGGTGGCGTACACCTTGTTAGGGAAGACCCCACCGAGGCTATCCGACACAACGCAATCCATCCTACGGCTCATCAGAGAGGTCCCCGCCGGTCTACAGCCCTAAGGGCAAGGGGGTCATGGGCCTATCACCCCTCACTCTCCGGGTCGTTGCGAGGACGGTGAATTCCAGCGCCATCGGCGCGATCCGACCGTGCCACAATGCTGAACTGGACGTCTTTCAGAGCTTTCGAACGAGGCTACGTTGTGGAGGATCCCATACTCGTAATTTCCACGTATAGGTAGTGCGTATAAGCCAAAAGGCTACTCAAATCATCCGCCTGAACCGTTAAGCATTTGATTATTATCTGTCGGGACAACCGTTATCGTTGCCCCTTTCTGGGTGAGTCGTGGACAACAACAGCAGCCAGGACCACTAGTACAACGGTGCCTGCCTTGTCTTCCCACCAACTCTTGCGGTTATCAACAAGGTGAACCATCTCCTTACCTTATCTCGCGTGTGCTCTTGGTAGATCTCGACTTTCGTACTACAGGGTATCTCACAGCCAACGAGAAAGGACCAGGCCCATGATGGTATCCGCCGTCCTGCCGTCCCGATACAATCCCTGCGCGGGCACCGTTGGGTCACCCGACTCCTTACCTTTAAGGACACTAGTTGATTCGAGTGCCTACCATCAAGTGAAACCAGGAGGAGTCACCCTCGATGGTACACTTGAAAAGCTTCGACAGAGACATCAGCGGAATGAACTAAATAGGTAAACCTCGTATCATCCCGGTGATGCTACGCTACTAAGCCGACGAGAGTGAAATACGATTCCATTCCACTCGTAAGTCAAACTCGAAGCGACTCGACAGAGTCTCGCCGTTGTAGGTTCCCTAGGGCGTCTGCATTGATCCGTACCTGTTGCAGTTATAATATTTTCTAATCCGCGTTCACTCACCAGAGTGATCATCGCCCGCTATTCTAAACCTAGCTAACAATGCGCAGGGTTTACTGCTGAATATTATATATATATATTTTTAAGGCAACATACGATAAAGGAAGGTACATCAAGGGGCGACAAAAACAGGCTATGCAATTGAATAGGATTGTAACGTAGCAGCAGCAGTAACCATGCCTATTGCAAGAATTATACGGAAAATATAGGTGATATCTGGGGAAGGAAAATGGCTCTTCTTTCCTGGAAGCTCGGCAGTAGAGGTACGGTCGTCGACGAAGTAGTCGTACTCGGCAACAGTGTCGTCGGCAGCAGCAACGGGGTCTACCGAAGAATAAAGAGGGGGGGGGAGAAACAATAAATACACAAAAAGAATAGCAATACAAATATATGACATAGAAGATACAAAGCAACGGGGCTCTAAAGCAGTGTTCGGTGATTTTTCCGGAGTAGTAATTTATCCGAGGATAACTCATCAGTACCGGGTGATTGCTGGACAAATGATCCAGAGGGGAAGGTTCCATATCTGCAGTGTTAGAGACATCTGACTGACATGTGGATAGTATATCCGTGCTTGTTGATCCATTCTGAATAACTTTCATGTTCAGAACATTTTTATACAGAAAGTTTTACCGGCTCCGGTCGTTTGACAGACAGATGAAACGGAGGGGAAATGTTCCACATTCGGTATGTTAGAGGGGCACGGCGGGTATACGGGTAGTGTATCCGTATTCATTATATTTTTCTGATCAACTTTGATGTATAAAGTATTTTCATCCGACTTACGGTTAAAAAAACATATTGATTTTCTAAGTTTTATTCATTTACTAGCATTTTTTGGAATTATAGTAATTCAAAATAATTGGTTAAATACTTTTATACCCAGACTGACCCAGCCACAGTCAATGACATGTGGGGCCAGTGGGGCACAGTCAAAAGTTGCCCAGTCAAGGTTGACTGGTCAACAGGGTCAAGGTGGTGGCCATATGTCATTGACTATTGTCTAGATTTTTTCGAAATTGGCTAAGTCTGAAAATTGTTTTTAAACATCAACTAGCTGTCTTCGGAAGGCTATAGTTTGGTGTTCTGCTCATCCGCCGAGTTAGTGCCTTATCTCAAATCGAACAATTTGCTGTGATCTCGAATCTGGTACGGAAGCCAAATTTATCAGGGTTCATCTCCTCGATCAAAACTTTGTTTGAAAATGGCTAGCTAATGCAATTTCTAGAATCTATTAAAATGTACATTTTGCGATTTTGGTAGAAATTTATCTATGCATTATCTGAAGTTGGTTCAATGGAGCTAAATGAAGCTTGATACTTCTACTCCATGTTCATATCATTTTAACCACTTTAGCATTTGTTTTGATCTTACTTTGTTAATGCCAAAACTGGTACAACAGCAGATAAGTAGCAGCAGTAGCAATATTCAGTACGATGCCACACATTGCAGCGGCAACAGCAAGGTTCAGCAGCCGCAGTACAACTTCAGTAGCGCCACGACAAGTAGTAGCGGCAACCGGTGGCAGCGAGGCCATACGAAGACGGTGGCAGAGCAGCTGCCGCAGCAGAGAGCAGCAGGGGGTGCGACACGCTTGTCCAGTGGTACACCAGCCACTCACACACACAGTATACACACGCTGCACACATACGTACATCACACACACACCACGCCGACCATGGACACGGCTATGGAGGAGCATCCACAGCCGGGCAGCGCTGCGACCGAGCGGGGGAACGACCGGCGCGTGCGGCCGCAGCTGCAGCTAGCTGCATAAGGCATTAGGAGCAGAGCATCGCGTGGGTGTTGGAGGAGCTGGGCTCCGTCCATGGGGGCCACGACGAGTAACGACGGCGGCCGGAGCATGGCTAGGAAAACATGGCGATATGATGCGTGATTTCGAGCGCGAAAAGAGGGGAATGGAGCGCGTGCTCACCGTGAGCACGAACACGGCGTTGAGGGAGCCGGGGGAAGGACCTGCGGCGAAGAATTCGTCGCCGAAGACGGCGACCGTGGAGGAAGACGCAGGCCGATTCGCGGCGTTGTCGGGGTACTCGAGATCGATTCGATGCTTGGGAAGATGAAGTCGAGGGTGGGGCGTCGACTGGACACCAAGGGACGGCGAGGCGAGGCCGTTGGCCGCGAGCACGGCGGCTTCGCGGCGACGCGACACGCAAGGGAACGAGAGGCGGGAGAGTCAGAGGGGGCTCGAGGGGAGTGGACGGGGGATCGATCCACAATGCCGGGGCTGATCTTTATCGACTCCACGACATTGTCCGGAGCGCACATGAGGGGAGGGGCCGGCTAAGAAGTGGCATCCATGGCCATGGTCATGCCACGACGATGGAGGCAGTTGAGATGGGTTGGGGGCAGGTGGAAGAAGGAGATGCCGGGGTTGGGTTGGGCCGATATGTGCTTCGTCCCTGGATCTGGATGGAAACATCTAGATCTGGAACAGTAACGCATATCGGGCCTTACAACTTGGTATCAGAGCCTTACCGATCATAGGATCCTTTTTGTGGCTGAAGTCGAGTCTAGAAAAAAACTATTTTGTAGTTACTAAGTTAGTTATCGAAGAGTAGGAATCTTTTTACTCCTTACCCACGCTCTGGTCAGGACAAGTGTCGTAAGTGTTTTACTCTCGTCTTATCCCCTTTAAACTCTAGGATCTCGACTGTGTGGAGTTTCGGAACCGTTATAATGCTTTGCTTGCAGCGTATTGTCTCGTTTCCGATCTCAGGTAGGGAAATCCTGTAGTACCTTTAGTTCTTCGAATTCTGGTTAAACATCTTGGTCGTCCGTTGACCCCATTCCTCTTGCCTAGTAGCCTCTCTATTTGTGTGAGAATGCTTCTCTTGATTGTCACTTGGACAATTGTTCTTCCTCTTGATCTCCCGATGACTTCGTTTTCCGACGTTGCCATCTCTCTGCGGAAAGTTTCTCGATGAAAAGTTCATCGCCGACATGGAGCAGAGTCCCTTGTTGGTGGTGTTGAAGATTGTCGACTCTCTTTTCTCTCCCATCCTCTCCCCCGGATCGTTCAGGATCTCGGGTCGAGATCCCTTGTTGGTGGTGTTGTATTGTAACAGCCTGAAAATTCCAACCTAATTAAAAAATTTGTTTGTTGCTTTATTTTGCTGATTGCTATAATTGTTTGTAGTATTTTCTTCGCTGATTTATTAATCGGTGAATATTTCCCCCTCCTTATCGTATCGGATGCGGGACCAAACCTTTTTCCCAAACGACACACGACCTTTGCGACACCGGGTTCACCCGAGCACCGTCGCAACCGGCACTGGACCAGCCATCGCCATTGGAACGAAAAACCCCGTTTAATAATTAAATGGGTTATTTTATTGGGCACCGGAAAATATTCTCAGAACCGTATCGAAGTGAGGTACGACTGACGGGCTCGCCGTGCTGAGCGCGTGGTTCGAGATTTCTTCTGAATCGGAGGTCGTATGCACTCCCGACAGTCAGAAACATGGTGCATCGGACGCGAGAGAGAAAACCCAAGGGTATTTACGCAAAATTTCCAGATAGGCCACCTATATAAAGACCACCCCTCCCCTACCATTTCTAGGGTTTGCCCTAACACAAATTTGCAGCCACCCCCCTGAAATTTTCCAGATCTGCCCATTTTGACCCCAAAATCCAAAACCCTAACCTCCAGGGCGTCCAGGACCGTCAGATCTATGATCTGAGGGCCCTGGAGAAGCCACGTCACCCTGAGCCATCCACCTCCCACCTCCAGCCAGCCGCCCGCCGCCAGGCCCCGCCGGGCCGAGCCGCCGCCGTCGCGGGCCCGCCAGGCCCGGATCTGGCTCCGCCCGGGTCGAGCCATCCATCACCGGCCGCCTCCGGCAAGGCCACGGCCGCCGCCACCCCCGTTCCGGCGACCTTCTCCTATCCCCGCGCCCTCCTCCTCCCCCTATCCCTCTCCCTCACCTCTCCCTCTCTCTCCCCGTGCAGGTTGAGGCCGCCATGGCCATGGGCTAGCTCGAGCTCGAGCTCGGGAGCTTGCCGGTCGTCACCTCGGGCCCTCCTCCGGCCAGATCCGGCAAAGGGCCGCCGGATCCAGGCGTCCCGAGCCTCCCTAGCCCCTTCCCGGCCGCCTTGCTGTTGGTCGGCGCATCCACAACTTCCTCCTAGCCCGCCATGGACGACTAGCCCCGAGCTCGAAACCCCCCTGTAAATTCTAAGTCCCAGATTTTTTTGTTTGAAGTACGTTCTTGCAAATCGTTTTCCCGTTAGCTCGTAGATCGGATTGACATGATTCTTTTTTTGGATTGTTATGCTCTCTGTGCTGTAGATGGTAGTATAATTATTTATCATGTTTGGATTGATTGGCATGTATAAATCCTCTGTTGAAGTGGGCACCAGAATTTTTACTGCAAACTGTTGCTGAAACTGTTATTCTGTGTCAACTTCGGGTTACGGTTGCGTCGCAACCGTTCATCGGAATTGAGTGATTCTTGCTGCATCCTGTTAAGCATCATGTCTACTTAATTTATATGCTTTCACTTGTCTTTTGGCATGCTGCATGTTGATGTTATCTTCACCCAAAGTAGCTACCCTGCTGTTAGTGTGCTGCTATTTATATAAAGTTACAACTTTGCTGCCCTATATCTTTTTAACCGTGCATCCTATTGAGCATTGCAATATGACATTTTGATCTATGCCATGTCCACTTCCATTATATTTATTGCATTGTCATGTTAGCATTCCTGGTCATAGTTATATTTCAGCTCCAAAGTTGTTATCCTGTTGTTTTTGACAGCCACCTCTGTTTTTCTCTAAGTCTGTAACTTTCCAATGCCATGTTGCACGCTTAATATCTTTTGATATGTTATGCCTATGATCTTGATTCTTGTTTTTACCTGATAATCATCATGCCTACTCCATGCTCATATATTGCTATGTCATGTTGCTGCAATTTTGCATATAGTTTTGCTCCTGTTTATACAACATGAAAATAACAGTTTATGCCCTGTTTTCCTGATTTTCACTGAGTCCTAGACGAGTAATGTTTTATTGCATTTTTCTTGGGCTATAATTAGTTGCATATCATTTTTGTGCATGTTTACAACCTTTTTCTTGTTCATTTGTTGCTCTAATTTGTGCTTCCTGATGTTGGCAGATTGTGTGCATAACTTGTTTTGCTTATATCTTTTTAACCGTAACTCCGTTTGGAGTGTTCTTTACATGTAACTTGATTAGAATTTCATGTACTTTGTGTTTATGCTATTTTTTGCTGTTGTTAACCAACTTAAAATATGGTTTAGGGCAGAACAGTAACAAATGCTTAAATTGTCGTGGGGTACTTAGTGATATGCCATGTTTAGGTTGTGCCTCACTTAAGTTGACTAGCATAGATAGTTTACCTTATGTTTCACCTCTTGTCATGTTTGTGTGCTATGCCATGCTTGGGTGATATGCCATGTTAACAACCTTTGCTCATCTTGTGTAGATAAGCAACTTGAACCCTTGTAAACGTGCGGTATCATCGTGTGTGACGAGTATCCCACTTAACCTGTTAGTAACCGCTCTCGACGGTAGGAGCGATGTCTCGTGTTGCCTTCTTGTTGATGCTTGCTTGTGTTTGCTTCGTAGTAATAGATGCTTGCTCCTTGATTGCTTTCCAGTGTTTACCGTCTTGAGTGCTCACGGGGTTACCTTCGGAGACGATGCGAGCTTGCGATCAACTACACCTTCAGAACCCGACTTATCAACACGCAAGGACTATACATTACTTATGATACATTCTATTATAACCAGCGGTTTTCATGCTAGTATAGGATAGGTTCGATGTTTGATCCTACCACATGTTTACAACCTCTTCAAACCGATATAGCCATGTCCCCTCCCAGCAAACCTTGTACTGCTATGTTACTATTGCTCGTTGCTCAGCCCATGCTTAGTATGCATGCTTAGGATGCTACGATTGTTACCCCCTGTTACTCCTCGGATTGGGCTATCATAATTATTATATTATTGTGGATGATATGATTATTATAATGTTGACTATATTCGACGAAGGATGGAAGGTCTAGGCTATCCCGCCCCGACGCTTTGTTCCATTCGAGTCACCTAGGACCCGAGTTCCGGGTATTGTGTCTCTTGACGAGTGTGCCTAACCGCGTGTGGGATACTATGGGGTCCCCTTTTCTTACCTACCTAGCTTCAAACATTTCTAGTGGTGGCCCGAGCTGATTTACCATTTGAAACCCCGTGTGTGTGCTTGGTGGATCCCCTCGCAGTTTTTAAACAAACCGGGCCAGCGGAGACATGGTTTCTCTGTTGGTCCACACTGGTGAGCTAGGGAAGTCCTGCTGTTTAGGTGAGGCTAACCCCGACCTTAGCCATACGGTAGAGTCCGATCCGAGAGCGTGCCGGCTTTTGGATTGGGTGTCGACTCCCCGTGGGCCACCCGGATTTGTGCGTTGTTAGTTAGAGGGAGCTGTCGTTTCGGATCTCTCGGGACTAAATCATAAAATGGCTGCCTGTGATGGGTAGAAACTGAGAGTGATGGGCGTGTGCGCGGAGCCTTGTAATGGGCAGTTGGTACACCCCTGCAGGGTTAAATCTTTTCGAGAAGCCGTGTCCACGGTTATGGATGACTTGAGACCTACTCCTTGTTCATAGACAACAACAACTGAGATAATCTTAATACAATTTGATCAACTGTGTGTGTGTGCCTTGACTGCTTCTTCTTCGTCGGGATGCGAAGAGTAGGACAAGGATAGGATATGTGTTATGCTTGCATAAGTAGGTGGACATCAGACTTGTTTGATGCGATTCCTCATCGAATGCTTGGCTTCTTATATTACTCTCTAGATCGTTAGCCACTTCATAAATGCTAGTGCGACAGCAACCTCACCACTTACCCCATCCTTACAGTAAACTACTAGTTATCCTAGAATGACGAGTGATGAAGTCCTTGCTGAGTTAGTTGAACACTACAGTTGGATGCTGAGTACTTATGTACTCATGATACTACCCCCAAACTCTTTTCAGGGTTCTTGATCGACAACAGGTATGGTGATCGACGTTTCACGTGGAGACTCGACGACGACTCGTTAGGCGGATCCCGGCGGAGGGTCTGGGCCCATGTGGTTGGGATCGATGATTTTCTCTTTGCCACTAGCCATTTGAATCTAGTCTGTACTCAGACACGTATCTTCCGCTGATGTAATGTATTTAAGGCAGTTGTATGCCGATTGTATGAGATGTTGTATCCATCTAACTGTAATGTTGTGATATCATGTTGGAAATCCGGGGCATATGACATTGGCATATGTCGCGGTGGGACCGATATGTGCTTCGTCCCTGGATCTGGATGGAAACATCTAGATCTGGAACAGTACCGCATATCGGGCCTTACATTTATTTGGCTAGCAATGGATTTTTTCAAAATATGCTACTAGCCCCAGTATTAGGGTTCCATTTTATATCACTTTTGTAAAAAGTTTGGTTGCCAACTAAATTCATTTGCATTTTTGATTTGTTCAAAATGGGATGAAGGCGGCTATTTTTCTACTGCTTTCATTTGATTAAATTATTTAAACATAGTAATAAATTCCTATATATATTTTTATCATGACCTAATGACTATTTTCTATTTAATAAAATTGGTTTCACAATTTTTGGCTTAAGTTTATTTCACACTTTTATTTAATTCCTAGGGGCAATTTAATATTCAACCATTATGGGTTTCACTATTTATTATTGACTTGGGATCTTTAAAAATGCCAAGAATAATCTGTCTAATTATTTGCAAAGGTTTTATCTCAACCTCCCTTTTGAAAAGGACTTGGAGTGGAAATATTTCCTAATGCAATTTTTTTAAAGAGGGTGATCATGATGACAAGGCATTTAACAAGGTGATAACTATTGAATTACTGTTGCCTTATTATCGGGGTGTTATAAATCTCCCCCACTACAAGAATTCTCGTCCTGTGAATTAAAAGTTAGTGGTAATGGTTAGAGTTTTGGTTTCGTATTCTAACGAATGTTCTGGTTC
The DNA here is from genome assembly GCA_950022295.1 of Bromus sterilis. Taxonomy (NCBI): domain Eukaryota; kingdom Viridiplantae; phylum Streptophyta; class Magnoliopsida; order Poales; family Poaceae; genus Bromus; species Bromus sterilis. The sequence continues at coordinate 305,546,327 of OX465595.1, forward strand.
TTGTTTTCCTGATCGAAGGAGTTGATCCTTGATGTTGATGTCTTCATTTATCTGTTTCGGTGCACCTCAACGAGTTGTTATCCTTCCATCGGGGCTCCATCGTACTTACGATTAGGCTAGGAGATTAAACTTAAGGGGCACGGATCGGTACCAGGTTAATCAACCAAGGCCGTCTGAGGGAATGGGGTACAAAGTATCTCTCGAGTTTAAACTCAGGGAAATACACCGAGAGAACAAAGGATGACATGAGAAGTTTCAAGCGGATATTCAAGCGTTCGATATCGATAACGGATGATGAAAAGGGGTCCAGATCATCAGGCATAAGCAATGCGTCTGATATCAGACTGAATATCACAAGGTAGGTGAGTCGTGAATTCATACGAGGTCAAGCACGAGGGATAACCCTTGGGAACGGCAATGTACAAAAGAGTCAGGTTTCGATCCTGTGGAACTGTGGGTTAGGGGCCTACATTGAATAAGAAGGGTGGGGACATTCCAAGCGATCACGATGCAAGGTTTGTCAAAGAATATTTCGTCAGTTATCTCAGGAACAACGTCGGTAACAAGGGCAGTGGACAAAGAGAACCACTTGGCAAAGTTCTCGTCCATCGGCGGTAACCAAAAAGGTTATCCATGATAGTAACATGTTGTACCGATAGATTACTACACCGAAGTGCTTATTTAAGAAGGGAGTTATCACTGCTCAGATAAGACACATTACAAGAAAGTTTAAGCAGACCGATGGAAGGGAAAATTTGATGATACACAAGCAACAGGTGTATGTCCTTCCCAAGGGAAAGCAGCACGATATACACGACCAAGTCTGTATTGGCAGGGAGTCGATGATAACACAAATCATCGAGGGCAAGGATGGTATTTCTCACCATGATTTCAATTGACACATGGAAGAAACCATGTAAGATTAGTCGGATAATAATCCACCAAAAGTTGGGTGGTTCGCAAAGATATGATGTGAGTATCGGCACTCAACCAGAAGGAGAAAGAAAGCAGAGGCATCGGGTGATAGAAGCATCTGAATAATTCGATGCTTAAGTACAAAGGAATTATGATTTCCAGACCGGGAGGTGGATGTAATTATCCATACAGACTTATCAGTGGTAGGGGATTGCAAAGGCGACGAACACGTAGGTTCTCAGGAATTTATCGAAGAGTAATATTCAGAATCGTTTGGCGAAGTAAGCGATCATCTTGGGTGAAGGGCTCATCGGAAGGATGGAGGTGCGAGATCCTCGAGTTAGTGTCAGCAAAATATTTAACCCGAAAGAGAAGAGAGATCAGAGTCCCAGGGTAAAGGTGCGGAGAAAAAGATCCTAATACCACCAAGTTTGCGACGTGGGTCGATAAGCCACAAGACACTGTTAGTAAAGTAGTTTTGCAAAGACTAGACTCGACTTCGACCAAGTAGTTGGAAGGGGGTTACCTACAGGAAGTCGGCTCTGATACCAACTTGTGACGCCCTCAAAATCAAGCCGTGTACAGTAATCATACACGCAAGGTACACGATCGAGATCAGGGACTCACGGTGAGGTATCACAACACAACTCTACAAATAAAATAATACAAGCTGTTTAATACAATCCAGGGGCCACGAGGGCTCGAATACAACATCTCGAGAGCATAAAGTTAGCGGAAGCAATAGTATCTGAGTACATACACAAGGTACACATGATCTGCCTTAAAAAGGCTAGCACAAAAACAACAACGATCGAAAAGGCGAGGCCTCCTGCCTGGGAACCTCCAAACTACTCCTGGTCAACGGGGAACTCGACGTCGTAGAAGGCATCGGGGATCTTCACGTTGCGGTGGTCGGCATCGGGGATCTCCTACTCCTGGACTTCAACGTCGACTGTAGCGGCCGATTAGGCAAAACAGAAAAGGGGGAAATAAAGCAAGGGTGAGTATCTAGCATACCCGCGAGTCTTACGTCCGCTACTAAGCATTTATGCATTTGTATCAAATGAAAAGGGGAGGCTGTATATAGTGAATTGAGTGGAAGAAAGTCGGAATAAGGATAAGAAGCTAGGACTATCAAAGACTAGCATCTTCCGACGAGTCTTGAAGCATGAGGAGAGAATAGCCAACAGTTTAATAGCATGAATGTAATAACAATGCAGCAGAAGTTGCTGCAACATTGTACAATAGTATGTTGTATTAGATAACAATTATATATGCCTCTGAGATCCCCTCCTCGACTTCCCTGTGAGGAAGAGAAATCGGAACCAACAGTTTAATAGTAGTAGTTTGTAGTAGTAGGCTCTGGCTTCAGTATAAAGCGTCCTGTTACCGTGGACATGGCTATTCGAATAGATTAATCTTCCCTGCAGGGGCTGCACTACTGTTACCCTACACGCTCGGATCTCCAGGGTGGCGTACACCTTGTTAGGGAACACCCCACCGAGGCTATCCTACACAAACCAGTCCATCCTACGGCTCATCAGAGAGGTCCCCGCCGGTCTACAGCCCTAAGGGCAAGGGGGTCATGGGCCTATCACCCCTCGCTCTCCAGGTCGTTGCGAGGATGGTGAATTCCAGCGCCATCGGCGCGATCCGACCGTGCGACATTGATGATTTGGACGTCTTATAGAGCTTTCGAACGAGGCTACGTTGCGTAGGAGCCCATACTCGTAATTCCCACGTATAGGCAGTGCATACAAGCCAAAAGGCTACTCAAGTCATCCGCCTAAACCGTTAAGCATTTTATTATAATCTGTCGGGACAACCGTTATCGTTGCCCCTTTTTGGGTGAGTCGCGGACAACAACAGCAGCCAGGACCACCAGTACATCGGTGCCTGCCCTGTCTTCCCACCAACTCTTGCGGTTACCAACAAGGTGAACCGTCTCCTTACCTTATCTCGCGTGTGCTCTTGGTAGAGCTCGACTTTCGTACTACAGGGTATCTCACGGTCAACGAGCAAGGACCAGGCCCACGATGGTATCCGCCTGTCCTGCCATCCCGATACAATCCATGCGCGGGCACCGTTGGGTCACCCGACTCCTTACATTTAAGGACACCAGTTGATTCGAGTGCCTACCATCAAGTGAAATCAGGAGGAATCACCCTCGATGGTACACTTGAAAAGGTTCGACAGAGACATCAACGGAATGAACTAAAGAGGTAAACCTCGTATCATCCCGGTGATGCTACGCTACTGAGACGACGAGAGTGAAATACGAGTCCATTCCACTCGTAAGTCAAACTCGAAGGGACTCGGCAGAGTCTCACCGTTGTAGATGCCCTAAGGCTTCTGCATTGATCCGTACCTGTTGCAGTTATAATATTTTTTAATCCGCATTCACTCACCAGAGTGATCACGGCCCGCTATTCGAAACCTAGCTAACAATGCGCAGGGTTTACTGCTGAATATTATATATATATTTATAAGGTAGCATAGGATAAAGGAAGGTACATCAAGGGGCGACAAAAACAGGCTATGCAATTTAATAGGATTGTAACGTAGTAGCAGCAGTAACCATGCCTAGTGCAAGAAATGTACGGAAAAGTTAGGTGATATCGGGGGAAGGAAAATGGCTCTCGTTGCCTGGAAGCTCGGCAGTAGATGTACGGTCGTCGACAAAGTAGTCGTACTCGGCAACGGGGTCGTCGGCGGCAGCAACGGGGTCTACCTTAGAATAAAGAGGGGGGGGGGACAATAAATACACAACAATAATAGCAATACAAATATATGACATAGAAGAGACAAAGCAACGGGACTCTAACGCAGTGTTGGTGATTTTTCCGGAGTAGGAATTCATCCGAGGATAACTCATCAGTACCGGGTGATTACCGGACAGATGATCCAGAGGGAAAGGTTCCATATCTGCAGTGTTAGAGACATCTGACTGACATGTGGATAGTGTATCCGTGCTCGTTGATCCATTCTGAATAACTTTCATGTTCAGAACATTTTTATCCAGAAAGTTTTACCGGCTCCGATCATCTGACAGACAGATGAACCAGAGGGAAAATGTTCCATGTTCGGTATGTCAGAGGGGCGCAAGTGGGTTAATGCAATTTCTACAATCTGTTTGAAAATGGCTAGTTAATGCAATTTCTAGAATCTGTTAAAATGTACATTTTGCGATTTTTTTAGAAATTTATCTATGCATTATCTGAAGTTGGTTCAATGGAACTAAATGAAGCTTGATACTTCTACTCCATGTTCATATCATTTTAACCACTTTAGAATTTGTTTTGATGTTTTTTGTTAATGCCAAAACTGGTACGACAACAGATATGTAGCAGCAGTAGCAATATTCAGTACGATGGCACACATTGCAGCGACAGCAGCAAGGTTCAGCAGCCGCAGTACAGCTTCAGTAGCGCCACGGCAAATAGTAGCAGCAGCCGACGGCAGCGAGGCCATACGGCGACGGTGGTAGAGCAGCTGCCGCAGCAAAGAGCAGCAGGGGGCGCGGCCCAATTGGCCAGTGGTAGACCAGCCACTCACACACACACTACACACACATTTCACACATACGTACATCACACACACCACGCCGGCCATGGACACAGCCATGCAGCAAAAGCCACAGCCGGGCAGCGCTGTGACCGAGCGGGGGCACGAACGGTGCGTGCGGCCGCAGCTGCAGCTAGCTGCATAAGGCAGTAGCAGCAGCGCATCGCGTGGGTGCTAGAGGAGCTGGGCTCCGTCCATGGCGGCCACGACGACTTACGACGGCGGGCGGAGCATGGCTAGGAAAACATGGAAAACATGGCGATAGGATGCGTGATTTCGAGCGCGAAAAGAGGGGAATGGAGCGCATGCTCACCGTGAGCACGACGTCGAGGAAGCTGGGGGAAGCACCTGCGGCGATGAATTCGTCGCGGAAGATGGCGACCGTGGTGGAAGAAGCATGCCGATTCATGGCGTTGTCGGGGTACTCGAGCTCGATTCGATGCTTGGGAAGATGAAGCCGAGGGCGGGGCGTCGACTAGACACCAAGGGACGGCAAGGCGAGGCCATTGGCCGCGAGCATGGCTGCTGCGCGGCGACGCGGCGCGCAAGGGAACGAGCAGAGAGTCAAAGGGGGCTCGAGGGGAGTGGACGGGGGCTCGATCCACAATTTGCGGGGCTGATCTTTATCGACTCCACGGCGTTGTCCGGAGCGCACAGGAGGGGAGGGGCCGGCTAAGCAGGGGCGTCCATGGCCATGGCCATGCCACGGCGATGGAGGCAGGTGAGATGGGACGGGGCAGGTGGAAGAAGGAGAGGCCGGGGTTGGGCTGGGCCGAGGTGGTTTTGCTTTGGGCGGAAAATAACGTTATTCCCATTTTACTTTTTCGGGTATTTAGTTTCTGGCGTTCCAAATTTATTTGGCTAGCAATGGATTTTTTTCAAAATATGCTACTAGCCCCAATATTAGGGTTCCATTTTACACTGTTGTAAAAAGTTTGGTTGCCAACTAAATTCATTTGCATTTTTTATTTGTTTAAAATGGGATGAAGACGGCTATTTTGCTACTGCTTTCATTTGATTAAATTATTTAAACATAGTAATAAATTGCCATATATATTTTATCATGATCTAATGATTATTTCCTATTTAATAAAATTGGTTTCACAATTTTTGGCTTAAGTTTTTTCCCACTTTTATTTAACCATTATGGGTTTCACTATTTATTATTGATGACTTGGGATCTTTAAAAATGCCAAGAATAATCTGTCTAATTATTTGCAAAGGTTTTATCTCAACCTGCCTTTTGAAAAATACTTGGAGTGGAAATATTTCCTAATGCATTTTTTTAATAAGGGTGATCGTGATGACAAGGCATTTAACAAGGTGATCACTGTTGAATTACTGTTGCCTGATTATCGGGGTGTTACAATTGTTCTATTACTAGTCTCCTTTAAAACTTCGGAGGTGCTTCTGCATTTATGTTTTTCTTCACTTACGGGGGCAATCGAGATACAAATTTAATATGTTTAAGTAATGTGCATAGTGATCTTGCTAAGATTTTTAGTTGCATATTATTTATTCTTAGCTGTTTGAGAGCTTTTCATAAGAATGAAGGATTGCTTCGTGCATTGTTTTTGTAACATTGCTCTAATACTTGCTAGGCTTGTTCGTAGTACAGGTTTATGCACATCTCGTGAAGCAAAAGAGTTTGTCAAAGTTTTCTTTGTCGCGTCCAGTTCGTTGAACTGAATTGCTTGAGGACAAGCAATATGCTAAGATTGGGGGAGTTGATATGTCTCAAACGTATCGAATTTCACAAACACTTTTGCTATTGTTTTGACCTCATTCTTGCATGATTTGAATGAAACTAACCCGGACTGACGCTGTTTTCAGCAGAGCTGCTTCTATGTCTTTGTTATGCGCAGGAAAAGGGAAATTTGAGCACCTCAGAAAAGTCCTAGAAAATTCCCATAAAATCCACTCAATAGAAGAGACTCGGGGCCAGAAGATGGGCCGGAGGGGGCCACCCCTGGCCCACGAGGCCAGGTGGCGCGGCCAACCCCCTGGCTGCCCACTAGGTCACCTGGTCCAGTGAGGCCTCCCCTAGGCTCCCCTTCGGGTAGTATTTCTACTCGCGACGAGGAAACCCTGAAATAAACGCCCATACTCCAGTTTCCCTCGCAAAGCTAATGGGTGCAGATAACACCTCCTCGTTGGTTACCCCAAGTGAAATGTTAGGATGTAGTAGCAGCAAATTTCCCTTACAAATGACTGTAAGGTTTATCGAATCTAGGAGGACTCCAAGAACAACAAGAAGGTTGGTCAAACGAGAAACATGTCGTCTGAATAGATATTACTCACTCAACCTGGACCTGCACACAAAAGAAAATAACTTGGCGCCCAAAGAGCCAGAGAGGTTGTCAATCTCTCTGGTCTTGTTGTTTACAAAGGATCAAAACACAAAGGGAATAATAATAGTGATTGCAACGGAAATGAAATAAAAGAAGTAACGATGAACGGTGCAAACTATGGTGGAAATATGTATCGGGGTCCCAGGACTTTCACTAGTGATGTCTCTCTCCCAAAAGACGATAAACAACTATGTTGGGTGAACAAATTACAGCTGGGAAACTAACAGAATTATAAACGCACCACAATGCTAATTATGCTACAAGAAAGCTAGAGGCTCAATCGTATGGACAGTACGCCAAGAAGAGCAGATCGTTTATTCATCACCATCTACTCACTAATCATCCACCTTGAGATATCTATCCAGAACATCTCGCTGGTATTAAGTTGTGAACCCCAGCCAAACTGTAGGATCAAAGCAACAGACAACTGCATTAACAAACTATCACAGGTGCAGATGATAGCCATCATGACACCCCTTTCTTAGTCCCTTGTCCGAAACTATTTGCGATGCTATCAACGCAAACAGTATAAATAAAAAACCGTGTGCTCGAAACTGAACTGTCTGGGAAACGTACGCGAACGGCCACAATTCTAAAAATTATTGTGTGGGTGATGTAGGGCTGACGGCTCTTTGAAAATTCGTCTGGGATACCTAGAGTGAAAGCACACGGTTGCAAATAATGGACCGCTAGCCCTTTATCGCAATCGTTAACATTTCCTCGAATGTTTGGGATGCCTAATATTTCAGGCACGTTTCTGAAAATCCTGTCGTTGGCGGGAACAAAGCTGACAATTCGACCAAGCAACCGTCCTCATAAATATTCAGAACACCCACGGTCGCAAACATTGAACCACTAGCCCTTGTTACCAATCGGTTGTGGTTACTGAAATGTGTGGGATATGTGCTTTATTAGAAACGCTTATGAAAATATAAGTGTTCGTGTTGGACGACACACACTTCGTACAATCAACTATGCGTGATAACAGCTAATAACTTCGGCAATTGCTTGAAATGAACTGCTAGCTTCTTCTATGTATTTTCTATTTATTTAAAATTTTGCTAGTTTCTTTTGGAAGACTTTCTGAACTACAAAATTGTGTGCGATGATATGGTATAACACAAACAGGTAAGGTTTCAAAAATGTCTACTTTGTAGGCACACATTTCGCGATTGCAACCCGTTTGGGATATCCTTGACAATACAAATTTTTTGTGCAGAGAAGAAATATCCGCTCTGCCAACCATACGATTATAATTCTAGAATATTTACAAACACCACGTGTGTGATACCTTGCGCACTTTTAATTTTTTTTGAAGGAAATAGTAGCGAGAACCTTGCGATATAGAAGCTCACACACGATTAGTTTAATACAACCGTCACGCGTCAACTGCTCGTCTTCCTGGGCGTCGTTTCGGCTTGTACCCGCCGGCGACTTCTAGTCAAACAGATCGAACACCGCTTGATCGTTTGCGATGCCCACGCGTACGCTCGCGATCCAGCTGGTCACACGCGCAACCTCCCACGCACAACCGCGCAACTTCCTGCCCGTAGCCAAAAAACCCCAGTGCGGGCCATAAAGAGTGTCATCACGGGGACACAGGATCCACATTCACATCCCTTTCTTTTGCCCTCTTTTCCCATAGATCAACAATGGGTACAGTGCGTCGTACCCCAGTAAATCCTGAGGTAGTGACTCCGCCGGCAGCGTCGGACAACTCCTTGCTAGATCCATTACAAGTACCGGTACCGCGGGCGGGCGGCACTCCCCGAAGACATGCACACATCAACTCTTTCTCCCGCAACGTCGGTCGCACAACGTGCACCGAGCGCATCGCGTGCATCCACCACGCTGCCATACTAGTGCCGGTAGGAAGCATCAGGGGTGAGGTGCGGACCCTCCGGGCGCAGGCGCACGCAATGCAAGCGGAGGCACGGACTATCCGGGCGATGGCGCACGAAATGCATGAGGAGGGGAGCACCATCCGGGCGTAGGGGGAAGGCATGCAGGAGGAGGGGGGCACCATCCAGGCATAGGGGGCGCCATGCAGGCGCCGGCGAGCACATTATGGCGCTGGCAAACACATTCAGGGTCGACAAGCACATTCAGGCGCAGGTGAGCACTATCCAAGCGCCGACGAGCACCATCCAGGCGTCGGAGCGCGCCACCTAGGGTCCTCCGGGCTTCGGCGACAACAACGTCGGCACCGTCGAGCGCTTCAATGCATTCATCGCCGAGGAAGAGGAAAGGGTGATGGCTATGGCAGTGGAAGCTTCCCTCCGTGAGGAGGAAGATCGTCAGCGTTATCTGGCGAGGTACGAGGAAAACACCCGCTTCACGGAAGGGCATCGGGTGCGGCTGGAGGAGGGTGCCCGTAGACTGAGGGGGTTCTCCTTCGGTGGCTCCAATTGATCTGCGCGCGCGGCGGGGAGCTTTTTAGCTAGTAGTAAATATATTGGGTTCATCGGTATATCATCGATTTACTGTTAGCATTGTTGAAATGAGCTAGATACGAGGGTAGCAGCTATTTCAGTACGTACTTGACGCTAGTATAGGGTTTATTTTGGTTAGTTCTTATAGTTGAACTAATTGGAGAACAGGAACCATGCTCCTTTATGCAATGGAGATCTATGTTATGCAATGAAAATATGTTGTCAGTGAATCCTATGGGTGTACTTCTCTTGTTTGATTGATTGCGAGATGCAAAGTATTGTTCAGATATAGATGAAGAAAGGCATACGGGTCATTAAAACAGACTGTTGGCAATGCGCGACCGCTCACGCCCATTTTGCGAAGAGGAATAGTAGTTGCCTTAGGGTAGAAGCTTGGGACCAGCGGTGAGATAGAACTAGTCCCGGTGAGGAGCGGTGGTGCGTGCTCTTGGCACACGGCCTTCTAGTCAATCCTGTTCGCACGCCACGCCTCTCCCGTCTAATCATCGCACAACTAGTTGTGCCTGCGAACAGTCACGAGCCTCGATCGCTTGGAAAATAATTGCACACATAATTAGTTGTACACAATACATCAAATTCCCCCTCAATTGCCTCCAAACCATCCCAATCCTCTATGCAGGAGAGAAACAAGGGATTTCATTGTTCATCAGACTAGCTAAACAACGGATATTTAACTACGATAATAAGATAACTAACTCCAGCTACAGCATATTGACTTGACCAAGAAAAATTTCCATGCATTTTTTCATCATCTTGACTCGCATGGAAGGCTCGAGATCTTCATCATTGGCCAGCATTTCCTTGAACAATTGGTATGCCTCAGCCCTCTGATTGTTGGCTTTGAGCTTGGAAATGGCAGATGCAATGGTCAAATCCACGTGATCAGAAGCTCTTCGGGCCACCCCCGCCTCCTTAAGCTTGAGAGATTTAGTGCGTTTTGTCGCGGAATCATACATTTCCAAGGCCTCAACTATGCGCTTCCTCTTAGCGCGGGCTTCCATATAGGCCCTCGACGCGTTCTCCGTGATCTTAGAGGCGAGGCCCGCCGCTTTTTTCGCGGCTTCAGTCAAGCGAGTTGCTTCTGTCGCCACGTTCATGACGGTTTCAGCCCAGACATCCGCCTTTGCCGTGGCAATCTGCGACTGTAAGGTCGAGATGGCCCCCATGACCAAGAAAATGTTGGTGTTCTCCTCCGCCTGCGAGATGGTGGTTGGATATTCAAGTATCATTGGTGGTGAGGGGGGGGCACTTGGCAACCTTGATGGAGATTCCATGGTTGATATGGGAATCGAAGAAGGAAGAACATGTAGTATTAATTATATGGGAGTGTTGTTGAGGGGAGGAGGGGGTTTAACCTCACAAACTGAGCTTCGGTGACATAAGTCACATGACTTTGGGTGCATAACAATTGGGTCCAATAGCTGCTGGGCCCACCTCTGATGAACCCAAAGTCATGTGACTTGAGTCACTGAAGTTGGATCCCTCTATCACGGTGAGCTAGCATTATTCTCGGTGAGGAGCGGTGGTGCGTGCTCTTGGCACACTACCGTTTAGTGAAACCTATTCGCACGCCATGCCTCTCCCGTCTAATCATCGCACACCTAGTTGTGCCTGTGGACAGTCGCGATCCTAGCTTGGAAATAATTGCACTTGTTCATCATCTTGACTCTCATGGAGGACTCAAGATCTTCATCGTTGGCCACCATTTCCTTGAACAATTGGTAGGCATCATCTCTCTGATTGTTTTCTTCGATCTTGTAAATGGCAGAGGAAGTGGTCAAGTCCACGTGCTCGTCGTCGCTTCGGGCCACCCCCGCCTCCTTAATTAAGCTTGAGAGATTTAGTGAGTTTTGTCGTGGAATCATGCATTTCGTAGCCATGTATGCGATGTGAAAGCAGGTGGAACAGGTAGTAGTATTTTGGAGCGGTGATGGGAGGAGGGGATTAACATGGAAGGCCCTGTGTCACGGTGATCTAGCACTAGTCCCGGTGAGGAGCGCTGGTGCGCGCGTGCTCCTGGCACCCTGCCCTCTAGTCAAACCTGTTCTCATGCCACACCTCTCCCGTCTAATCACCGCACTGTGCCTGTGGACAGTCCCGAGGCTAGCTTCTAGTAGCTAGATGCGGAGTAGTAATAATTTGCGGTGAAATTGATGAGAACAGATCATTCGAACAACACAAAAGATTTATTATAGGTTCCCCTCTACATAATTCATCGCCTGCGATATACTGGAGGTCTTCGTCGACTAAAACCATAAAAACTTAAACTTAAAACTTAAACTAGATAGGTCTGGAGCCTGGAGGCGATGATCGATGGAGGCTCATGAAGACGGCCGACGTTAAAGCAGACTCAAGTCTTGCATGCTGCAGGGAAGGACAAGCACGCTGCCTGGTACAGGGTCTAGGCGAGCCTGTACGTGTTTAGCGCCTTGTCGAAGCGATCGACGACAACGCCCTTCGAAACGGCCAACAGCTCTTCCTTCGCGGCGACCAGCTCGATCTCATCGTTGTAGAGCATCTTGGATGACGGATAGATGTGTTCTACTATGTAGCGATCCACCAGCCCTCGTCGTCAGCTTCAGTACGGCGCGACCTCTTCACACGGCGCGACGGTTCCACGGCAGGCGGAGGGATCGAGCTTCCGTCGCCTCCGCCACATCCTCCACCTCACCGAAGGCTCGACGGCTCATCGACATGCGGAGGGATTTGGCTGCCATTGTCCGCTATGTCTCCGCTCAATCCTCCACCTTCCACAAGGCCCGACGACTCGTCGGCGGGCGGAGAGATGATTTGGCTGCAGTCGTTCGCTATGCCTCCGCCGCATTCTCCACTTTACTCGAGGCTCGACGGCTCATCGACGGGCGGAGGGATCAAGCTACCTTTGTCCGCTTTTCCCCCGCCGCATCCTCCTCCGAACGCACGGAGCGACGGCTCGACGACAGGTGGAGGGGTCGAAATGCTGTCGTCAGTTTTGCCTCCACCGCATCCTCCACCTCCCCCTTCTCCAGAAATGGATGTACGCTTTAGATGACTAGGAAATACGGCAGGAATCTATGGCCGAAGGATGAGTGGGAGGTGGGGGTGAAGGTGCGGGGGTCGGTAGTGGGGCATACGGGGTGGAGGATATTTTCGTGGACAAGAACCCTAAAAGGCCACACCCAATGTTCATATAGGGCGGGCGGGCTGCGGGATAGTGTTTACTAAGCACACGTATCCGAACTTCTCACCGTTTGCATTGTAGTATAGATGGAAAAGGATACACATACATGAATATAATCGTTTGGGTTGTAAGAGCTGGTGGGTATAAACCCTAAAGGACTTTGAAATTCAAAACCAATTGAAATGATGACCAATCAGTATGAGGCTTTGCATGCTGTAATCGTTTCACCAGACCAAAATGTTGAGTAAACTTGATATTATCATGCTAGAAAATAGGGGTGCTTCGTGTACAAAATGGGTCATTCCTATCGAAATATCAGGGTTTCTATGTGAGATAACCACATTACAAAGACAACCTGTTATTGTAAAATCCTTTAAACCACCAATTTTTTTACGTGTTAAGCAATAAACACTCACACTGATATCCAAAAATTTCAAACATGTTTAACTTCATTTGACATATATAATGTACCAGGTGAATCATTTCGAGAAAAACAACCCTGGAAATGAAAATCAATTTAAATGAACTCTAAATGGGATGAAACTTGGCATGTTGTCATCATTTCACCAACAATGTGTGTGGTTAAATTTAAAGATGGTTATGATAAAAACCAGTGGTAATTCGTGTAAGAAGTTGTACCATTCACTTCGAAGCATCGGTGTTTCTTCCAGAACATCCACATTACAAATATAACATATCATTTTTTGGTGATGTGAACCCCAAACCTTTTATGTGTTCTCCATTAATCATTCACACTAGCATCCTAAAATTTCAAATAGTTGCGACTTCATTTGCTAAATATTATGCATTTAGTGATATATTTTTGAACAAAACGCCCATGAAATTGAAAGTCGATTAAAATGACGTCCGAATAGGATGAGATTTGACATGCGGTTATCATTCCACGAACATGGTACGTGGTAAAAATTTGAGAGGATTATGACAAAAACTGAAGGCACTTAGTGTAAAAAATTAGGCCATTCCTATCGAAATGTCAGGGTTTCTACGTGGAACAACAACATTACAAAGACAACATGTCTTTTCAAAATCCTTTAGCCTCCATTTTTTGTGTGTGTTCAGCATTAAGCACTCACACTGGTATCTTAAAATTTCAAACAATTTTGAGTTCATTTGATAAATATAATTGAACAAGTGAATCATTTACGAGCAACACGACCCTGAAATTGTTAATTAATTCAAATGATCTCTAAATTGGATGAAACTTGGCTTGTTGTCATCATTTCACGAACAATATATGTGGTGAAATTTAAAGATGGTTATGGTAAAACCCGTGATATTCGTGTACAAAACTCGACCATTCCCTTTGAATCATCAGTATTTCTAACGAAAACCACATCACAAACACAACATATTATTTTTTAAATGATTTGAATCCCAAACTTTTGATGTTTTCACACTAACATCATAAAATTTCAAACAATCTGGACCTCGTTTGATAAATATTATGCATTTACTGATATTTTTTAGCAACATGACCATGAAATTGAAAGTCGATTAAAATGACCTCTAAATGGGATGAGATTTGGCATGCCGTCGTCATTTCATGAACATGGTATGTGGTAAAAATTTGAGAGTATTATGAAAAAAACTGGTGGCACGTATTGTACAAAATGCATTATTTGAATGTTGGTCAAACACTGGAAAACCTCGTTGACCGTCTCAAAAAACAGTCGGAAAAAATCTCGTAACCATAGTGCACTACCGTGGCCGTTTGATGTAAACTTAGCATTGAATGGTAGTCGTTGGGTCTCAGCGCGATCCGTGAGGAGCTGGTTCTGCAACCTGATTGGCTGGCTTTTATCAAAGTACATGCACACAGTTTATAATGAAGAAGCGTTTGGGATACGAAAACATAAGTGGCACGCCTCCTAACGAAGGCTTTCGTCCGAAGCTATCCAATTTTCTCATTGTTTTGCTTTGCAGTACGGATGGAAAAGCACACACATACATGAATAACAGTTTGCGTTGTAAGAGTTGGTGGGTATAAACCCTAAAGGACTTTGAAATTGAAAACTAATTCAAATGATGACTAATCAGTATGAGACTTTGCATGCTGGCATTGTTTCACCAGACCGGAATGTTGTGTAAATTTTATATTATCATGATAAAAAATAGGGGTACTTCGTGTACAAACTGGGTCATTCCTATCGAAATATCAGGGTTTCTATGTGGGACAACCACCTTACAAAGACAACATGTTATTCTAAAATCCTTTAAACCCCCAAATTTTTGTATGCGTTAAGCAATAGGCAAAACACTGGTATTCCAAAGTTTGAGACATTTTTTACTTCGTTTGACAAATAGAATGTTCCAGGTGAATCATTCTCAAGCAAAACAACCCTGGAAATGAAAATCAATTCAAATGAACTCTAAATTTGTCACAACCCCAAGTTAGGTATGTGCTAGGATCAAGTGTTCCTTTGCATCATGCAAAAATTCAAAAGCAAATTCAAAAATGGGGAAAAGAAAAGCCCTGAGAAATTAAATCAAATGGCCAGATAAAAATATTTTTCCAAAAATCATTTGAGTATTTGGAAAATTACTATAAATGGTGCTGATCATTTTAAAAATGGTTTGGGAGCAATCCCATGCTCATGGAATTTTCTAATTTTCAAATAATGGCTTGGAAATTAAATAAATACCCTATTTGATTCAAAATTCAAATGTTTTGAATTTTAAAAAGTGCCAAACTTTATAAGTGGCTAGTCTAACATAAGATGAGGCCATATAAAAAGTTTCAGCATTTTTAAAAATGCCTAGCAATTTATTTTAGCATGGCCAACATATTGCAGAAAAGAAAAACAGAAGAAAAAAATTAGAAAAGGAAAGTGAGCCCACTTACCTGGGCCTCGGGTCCAACTAACCGAGGCCAGCCCAAGCCCACGCCACCCTTGTCGTCTACCCCGTCGTCCTTATTGCGCCAGCACGATGCCCTCGACCTCCTCCCTCACTTCCCCCTCCTCTGTCTCGCTCTCCACCTCTCTGCTTCATCGTTCCGCGCAGCCCGAGCCCCAGCCGGAGAGCACCGCCGTGTGCGCGCGTGACCCCGACCACTCACCAGCTGCGCCACCGTGTCCTCCGTGTTCACCGCCGTCGTCTTCGTCATCTCCCGCACGGAATCGAGCCAGGGAGCCCCGAGTACGCCGCCTTCTTCTCCGAGTTCCGCCGGCCGCCGTGGACCTCATCGCCAAATTCGTCGTCCTCGAGCTCTCCTCGGCCCCGTCGACTGCGTCATCATGTTTGGGGTGAGCTTCTGCTCGTTTTCCCCCATCTCATGCTCTCTCCCGTGCACCGTAGCCCCACCTCCACCTCACCAGTCGCCGGCCGCCGCCATGGTTGTGGTAGCCGTCGCCCTGGAGCTCGTCTTTGGCCCCCTCCGAAGCCACTCGATGCGGAAGCCCGCGAGGAGCAGTTCCGTGCCCTCCAGAACCCTCCCCGTGCCCTTTTTCCCAAGTCCGGCGAACTCCCCGACCAGTCTCCGGCGAACTCGCCATTAGAGCCCTAACCCTAATCCTAACCCCACCACTAATCCTAACCCTTGGGCCACTGACCAGTGGGGCCAGGCCCCCTAATCCCTCCGCTTATTTAATTTAACCACGGGTTTAACCCCACAGAGACAGACAGGTGGGCCCTGCTGTCAGCCCCCCCCTTGCGTCATGATGACCTCATGATGACGCAATAAACAGAAAAGATTTAAAAGAATTAAACAAATTCCAGAAAATGGCAGAAAATAGGACAAACTTTGGAAATTCATAATTAATTCATCCTAACTCCAAATATAGAAAATAATATATGAAAAATGATCACGAGAAAATTATCTATCCAAATATGCAACTTTCAACTTTGTTTGAGTTGAATTTAAATTCTGATCAGTAGCTTTTGCTATTTGATTTAAATGGAATTAATTCAAATTTAATCCAAATGCAATTCCACTTTGAACCTTGGCAATGCACATATGATCACCTACAATTCAGAAGCTTATCACACACATGATCATTTGGATTACAAAATACAAATACTAGCAAATGCAACTTGGACCAATTTAAATACATTTGGAGTTTGAATTTGAATTCAGTTTCAAATCAACTTCAATTAACTTGTTGCAAATGGAACCTAGATCACCTCAATACAATTCACATCTTTTGACAACATAATCATGTGCTTGAGCATTGCAACTTATTTATGCTTTGTTTATATTGTTTGCTCGGATAGAAGTGGATCCGGAACTCGAGATCACCCCCTTCGTTGAAGACCCCGTGACTGAACCTCGTCAGCAAGGCAAGCAAACCCCCATTGATCATGTCGATAAAATCCCACTTCCCTCTCATGTCTCGCTTATGCATTGTTTAGGATGATCACCATGATATCGTTTCTATCGCATAGTTGAAACCATATCCTTTGCATGACCTATCATCTTGTCACAGTAGTAAGCAAACCACAATCCTAGCAGATGTAGGAGTTGGTTGATTTCATGTGGCCCCTGCACACATCGTTTGAGGCTGTACTGGAACCTCGGCCGGACTTCCATACGGATCCCCCTCAGATAGGCGACTCTCTGGACTAGAACGGAGCTGTGGGCGAAGTGTTGTGGTGGCATCCTCGCTGTCATCTCTTGAACGGTGACATGCAAAAGGCGGTAACTGATGACACGTGTGTGTAGCGGTACACCCCTGCAGGGTTAACAAAACTATTCGAATAGCCGCGTCCGCGGTTAAGGACTGCTTGGAGAGCTGTGCTCGATTATTAGACAACTTGAACTGGATACTTCTAAAACACACCAAGATAAGCGTGAGTGCTATGGTGTGCTTCTCGTGGGGAAGTCGAGGAAGTAACCATAGTGGTGTATTGGTTGAAGAGGTGTAGTGGACTCGTGTACGCTTCTTACCTCAAGTCTGGTACTCGTAGTTCAGGACTAGCCAAGTCAAAGCTGGCACTTCTGCAAGTGAAACCCCACCTCCCTTTACCTTGATACATGTGCATGAGTAGTATAGCTCCTATGTAAGTCTTGCTGAGTACGATTTTGTACTCACGTTTGCTTAATCTATGTTTTAGATGAACCCACCGACCCCGATGGTGGCTTTTAACCGAAGCTCGAAGAATGAAGACTCAGACCAAGACCAAGCTAATGTAGTCCCAGTCAGACGACTGGTTCCCTCGTGGAGGGCTTGTTTTTAGATAAGGCTTCTCTAAGCCATTTGTTAAACTTGTCTGTACTCAGACCTACTTGCTTCCTCTTGTTTGTTGTAATGTTGGATCACATGCTTGTGATCTCTGTGTGCACTCTGTAAGAGTTATTAATAAAAGATGTATACTTTGTAGAGAATTGCAATGATACCTGCTGTTCATACAAGGCATGTGTGCTGCGTGTATGTTTATAACATGCATGTCTTAGTATGGGTTTTCGAGACCTTAGTTGTGATCTGGCTGGCGGTCTTTTATACACCAAGTGGCCCTTAGATGTGCGCAGCTTGGGGCATCGCGATGCGATTGTTCGAGACTCTGTCTCGTGCACACTTTGATGTATGATCGAGCCCGCCCTAGACCCCGACTAAGTGATCGGGCTGGAGTAAGTCTATGTAAGGGTTATAATACAATCGATAGTATGGTTGAGGCGACTTGTCTATGGGTATGGGAGTTCATCACCCATATCATTTAAACTTATGTGCGGACGATGAGGACCCATTTCAGTTGATCATCCGGCCTGGATGGGATTCCCCTCACGTTCGATGCTTTCCGAGAACGTTCTGTGCTTGGCCTTGTCTGCTTAGACAAGTGGGTACGGTTCTCGGCTCTCCATATGATTGTGTTGTAGCGAGGCTTGCATACGCTAACCCCGGGTCCCGACAGACTTGGTATCAGAGCAGGACTGACTGTAGGATTATCAGCCTTGGCCGAAGTCGAGTCTAGCCTTCTATAGTTATATAGTTACTCTGGGTATATAAGGGAACAACGTAAGGCTTCTTTTTCTCCTTACCCTCATCGATCTGAGTTCTGAGTCACCCTTACCTTTTCTACGGGAAGATAGGACTAGGCTCATCTATGTCTGACTAGAATATCTCGTTGTTTGCCTCCTTATAGCCGTAGGATGGTTGTGGTTGTCCAAAGTCTCCGTGTTTTGAGTTCCTTGAAGAAGTTCTGTCCAAATTCTTCGAGGTTGTTTCATTTTCCATCCCAGTGTAGCCGTTATGCTACCCGATTTGTTCCGTGTTTCTTTGAGTCATTGCCTTTGCATTATTATCCTTTCCGCCTAAATCATATCCTTTTATCCTTGCCTCCATCGTACAACCTGTTCTGATTGTTGATTTTTATCACACAGAATGTCAGGTGGAACTCGTAGTGCTGTTCTTCGGAATCGAAATGATGATGAACTTCCACCCCCGCCTTCTGCGGCGGAAATCATGATGGAAGCCGAGCGGAATAGACGTGATCAAACACGCCTTCTGGAGCTCATCGAGCAGAATACCGCCCACCATCGTAATGTGGTGGTCAGCATTCAGGACTTCATCCTCCTCAAGCCACCGGTATTCCGATGTTCTTCTGAGCCCCTTGAAGCTGATGATTGGCTCCGTTCCATCGAGCGTAAGCTTGATACTGCACATGTTGCTCCCGATGACCGAGTTGTTTTCGCGGTATACTTCTTGGAAGGTGCTTCTCTTCAGTGGTGGGAGAACTATGTTGCTATGCAGCCAGTTAGTCACGTAGTGACTTGGCAGGAGTTCTGTGTTGCCTTTCGAGGGTACCACATTCTGGATGAGTTGATGGAGCGTAAGAAGGAAGAGTTCTGCAATCTAAATCAAGGAGAGATGTCCATTCATGAGTATGTGAGGGAATTCAACCTTCTTGCTCGGTATGCCCAAGATGAGATCACCACCGATGCCAGAAAGCAGGCAAGGTTCTGCAAGGGACTTAGCCCCATCCTTCGTCATGACCTCAACCTCCTTGAGTTTGCCACCTTTGAGGATTTAGTCAACAGATCTTTCAGAGCTGAGCATGGCAATGAAGTTTTCGAGAAGTCTCGCAAGCATGCTCTTGAGCTTTCCCCTTCTTCCAGTTCACGCCCTCAGAAACGCATGATCTGGATTCCTAACAGCTTGATCCACCAAAACAACCCACCGAGGCCATCACTTGTGCCGCCTCGTCCACCAGCTCCACCAAATAACCCAGCTCCACGCACTATCTTTGGAGCCTGCTTTAGATGTGGCCAGCCTGGTCACTACTCTCGTGAGTGCCCCTTCAACCAAAATGCTCCACCCCATGCCAAAGGAAAACCCACTGTTCGTGCCAAACCACCCCCAAAGGTTTCCACTGCCAAGCCATCCACCTCAGAAAATCTTGGACGTGTGAACCAAATCTTAGCTGAGGAAACTGATGATACTTCTGACGTCATTCTTGGTACACTCCCAGTCAATTTTGTTCCCACTTCTGTTCTTTTCGACCCAGGAGCATCTCACTCATTCATGTCGGAGAGTTATGCACTTCGGCATGATGTATCCTTTGAAGAATTTTTCACCCCTATGATCATTCAAACTCCTGGTTCAAAATGGCAAACTAATAGAGTAAGCCATGGTAATCAAATTTCAATTGAGGGTTTAGTATTCCTTGCTTCACTCATAGCCCTCATAGTCATCCTTGGTATGGATTGGTTATCAAGACAACATACTTTTCTTGATTGTAAATCCAAGTCAGTTAGACTTACACATCCTTCAGGCCAGACGATAGCTTACTCCTCACCAAGAACAAGAACCCAGGTGCATTCTTTGAATGTGCTTCCCCTTCCTGACCTTGAAGATGTTCCGGTGGTTCGTGACTTCCCGGATGTCTTTCCTGAAGAGCTGCCGGGCATGCCACCCGACAGATGTGTAGAGTTCATAGTGGACCTTATACCAGGCACAACCCCAATTTCCAGACTCCCATACAAAATGGCCCCACGTGAGTTAGCTGAGCTTAAAATCCAACTTGAAGCTTCGTTGGAAAAAGGCTTCATCCGCCCTAGCTCATCGCCATGGGGTTGCCCCGTTCTGTTCGTAACGAAGAAAGATGGAACAGAAAGGATGTGCGTAGACTATCGCCCGCTAAATCTAGCGACGATAAAGAACAAGTACCCATTGCCCAGGATCAATGATCTTTATGACCAACTTGCAGGATCCTCTGTCTTCTCCAAGATGGATTTGAGATTAGGTTATCATCAAATCAAAATCCGAAATGAGGACATTCCAAAAACGGCTTTCACTACTCGTTATGGTCTTTACGAGTACACCGTCATGTCCTTCGGTCTAACCAATGCCCCCGCCACTTTCTCACGCATGATGAATTCGATCTTCATGGAGTATTTGGACCAGTTCGTCGTGGTTTACCTCGATGACATCCTTATATACTCGAAGAACGAAGGAGAACATGCCAAACACCTAAGGCTGGTATTGATGAAGCTTAGAGAGCATCGCCTGTATCCTAAATTCTCCAAGTGTGAATTTTGGCTACCAGAAGTGACCTACTTAGGCCACGTGATTTCTGCAAAAGGCATTGCTATGAATCTCGAGAGAGTTCAGGCCGTCCTTGACTGGACTCCACCTGAATCGGTTAAGCAAGTTAGGAGTTTTCTTCGCCTAGCCAGCTATTGCTGTCGCTTCGTCGAGAACTTTTCTAAAGTTGCAAAGCCTCTAACTGAACTCCTCAAGAAAGATAAGAAATTCCTATGGACTCCCAAGTGCGTGGAGAGCTTTCAAGAGCTAAAAAGAAGATTGACTTCTGCACCCGTACTTGCACCTCCAGACACCAAAAAGGATTTCGAAATCTTTTGTGACGCATCACGGCAAGGGTTAGGATGCATACTTCTGCAAGATCGACATGTGGTAGCTTATGCTTCATGCCAGTTGCGGCCACATGAAGAGAACTATCCTACCCATGACCTTGAAATCGCTGCCGTAGTTCATGCCCTAACAACTTGGCGACATTACCTCCTTGGTAATCGTTGTGAGATCTATTCCGGCCACCAAAGCCTCAAATATATTTTCACCCAGCCAGATCTTAATCTCAGGCAAAGACGCTGGATTGAGTTGATAAAAGATTACGACGTAGGAATTTCTTACACCCCAGGCAAAGCCAATGTCATGGCTGATGCACTAAGTCGTAAGTCGTATTGTAACAACATCATGTTACAACAGTATCAACTACTTCTTCATGAGTAATTTCGAAAGCTCAATCTCGAGATTGTTCCTCGTGGATCTCTTTTCAACTTGGTGGCGAAACCAACCCTTGAGGATCAAATCATAGTTGCCCAAAGGCGTGCACGAGGTGTTCGCCGGATCAAGGAGAACATTGCTAGCGGAGTTGCTAAATGTTTCTCCACTAAAAGCAAAGGAACGGTATTCTTTGGAAATCGTTTGGTAGTACCTAAGAATAGAGAACTAAGGCAACTCATCCTCAAAGAAGCCCATGACACACCCCTCTCAATTCATCCCGGTAGCACAAAAATGTACCGAGATCTACGCCAGAGATTTTGGTGGACTAGGATGAAGAGAGACATTTCTCAATTTGTTGCCGAATGTGATGTTTGTCGTCGCATTAAGGCAGAACATCAAAGGCCTGCTGGCACACTTCAACCTTTGCCTATTCCAGAGTGGAAATGGGACAAAGTCGGTATGGACTTCATCACCGGCTTTCCAAAAACCCAGAAAGGAAACGATGCCATCTTCGTTGTCATAGATAGACTTTCCAAAGTTGCTCACTTCCTTCCAGTTCGCGAGTCTATAACTGCTAGCTAGTTAGCAGACTTGTATGTCTCTAGAATTGTATCCCTTCACGGTGTTCCTTTGGAAATCAATTCTGATCGTGGTAGCCTTTTCACCTCTAGATTTTGGGGAAGCTTCCAACATGCTATGGGAACTCATCTCTCCTTTAGTACGGCTTTCCATCCTCAGTCTAGCGGTCAAGTCGAAAGGGTTAACCAAATTCTTGAAGACATGCTCAGAGCTTGTGTTATCTCATTCGGAAAGAATTGGGAGAAGTCTCTTCCATTCACCGAATTTTCTTATAACAATAGTTTTCAATCTAGTCTGAACATGGCTCCTTTTGAACTCCTATATGGACGACGATGTCGAACACCCCTAAACTGGTCAGAAACCGGTGAAAGACAATTCTTTGGACCGGACATGATCAAGGAAGCAGAAGAGCAAGTTCGCATTGTTCGTGATCAATTGAAAGCAGCCCAGTCTCATCAGAAAAGCTACTATGATCGTCATCATAGGAAAGAAAGCTACAATCTGGATGAGAAGGCTTACCTCCGGGTTACTCCTCTGAAGGGTACCCAACGATTCGGTATCAAAGGCAAGTTGGCCCCACGTTACATCGGACCTTTCCACATTCTTGCTAAACGTGGAGAAGTTGCCTACCAACTTGAACTACCCCCGCACCTTTCCCGAGTACATGATGTATTCCATGTGTCCCAACTCAGGCGTTGCTTCAAGGACCCCATCCGCGAAGTCGACCATGAAACGCTTGATCTACAAGATGACCTTTCTTATCGAGAATACCCTGTTCGTGTTCTTGATTCAGCAGAGCGTGTCACTCGCCGAAAGAAGATCAAGTTTCTGAAAGTTCAGTGGTCTCATCACTCAGAGAAAGAAGCCACTTGGGAAAGAGAAGACCGTCTCAGTGCCGAGTACCCCTCCTTCCTCCCGCAGACTTCTGAATCTCGGGACGAGATTCTTTTGAGTGGGGGCGAGTTGTCACAACCCCAAGTTAGGTATGTGCTAGGATCAAGTGCTCCTTTGCATCATGCAAAAATTCAAAAGCAAATTCAAAAATGGGAAAAAGAAAAGCCCTGAGAAATTAAATCAAATGGCCAGATAAAAATCTTTTTCCAAAAATCATTTGAGTATTTGGAAAATTCCTATAAATGGTGCTGATCATTTTAAAAATGGTTTGGGAGCAATCCCATGCTCATGGAATTTTCTAATTTTCAAATAATGGATTGGAAATTAAATAAATACCCTATTTGATTTAAAATTCAAATGTTTTGAATTTTAAAAAGTGCCAAACTTTATAAGTGGCTAGTCTAACATAAGATGAGGCCATATAAAAAGTTTCAGCATTTTTAAAAATGCCTAGCTATTTATTTTAGCATGGCCAACATATTGCAGAAAAGAAAAACAGAAGAAAAAAATTAGAAAAGGAAAGTGAGCCCACTTACGGGCCTCGGGTCCAACTAACCGAGGCCAGCCCAAGCCCACGCCACCCTTGTCGTCTACCCCGGCGACGGCAAGCTGCTCGGTGGCGAGCATGCCGACACCGGCGGCAGCAGCTAGGCTGCCTGGCACCCTCCCCGTCGTCCTTATCGCGCCAGCGCGATGCCCTCGACCTCCTCCCTCACTTCCCCCTCCTCTGTCTCGCTCTCCACCTCTCTGCTTCATCGTTCCGCGCCGCCCGAGCCCCAGCCGGAGAGCACCGCCGTGCGCGTGCGTGACTCCGGCCACTCACCAGCTGCGCCACCGTGTCCTCCGTGTTCATCGCCGTCGTCTTCGTCATCTCCCACACGGAATCGAGCCAGGGAGCCACGAGTACGCCGCCTTCTTCTCCGAGTTCCGCCGGCCGCCGTGGACCTCATCGCCAAATTCGTCGTCCTCGAGCTCTCCTCAGCCCCGTCGACTGCGTCATCACGATTGGGGTGAGCTTCTGCTTGTTTTCCCCCATCTCACGCTCTCTCCCTTGCACCGTAGCCCACCTCCACCTCACCAGTCGCCGGCCGCCGCCATGGTTGTGGTAGCCGTCGCCCTGGAGCTCGTCTTTGGCCCCCTTTGAAGCCACTCGATGCGGAAGCCCGCGAGGAGCAGTTCCGTGTCCTCCAGAACCCTCCCCGTGCCCTTTTTCCCAAGTCCGGCGAACTCCCCGACCAGTCTCCGGCGAACTCGCCATTAGAGCCCTAACCCTAATCCTAACCCCACCACTAATCCTAACCCTTGGGCCACTGACCAGTGGGGCCAGGCCCCCTAATCCCTCCGCTTATTTAATTTAACCACGGGTTTAACCCCACAGAGACAGACAGGTGGGCCCTGCTGTCAGCCCCCCCCTTGCGTCATGATGACCTCATGATGACGCAATAAACAGAAAAGATTTAAAAGAATTAAACAAATTCCAGAAAATGGCAGAAAATAGGACAAACTTTGGAAATTCATAATTAATTCATCCTAACTCCAAATATAGCAAATAATATATGAAAAATGATCAGGAGAAAATTATCTATCCAAATATGCAACTTTCAACTTTGTTTGAGTTGAATTTAAATTCTGATCAGTAGCTTTTGCTATTTGATTTAAATGGAATTAATTCAAATTTAATCCAAATGCAATTCCACTTTGAACCTTTGCGATGCACATATGATCACCTACACTTCAGAAGCTTATCACACACATGATCATTTGGATTACAAAATACAAATACTAGCAAATGCAACTTGGACGAATTTAAATACATTTGGAGTTTGAATTTGAATTCACTTTCAAATCAACTTCAATTAACTTGTTGCAAATGGAACCTAGATCACCTCAATACAATTCACATCTTTTGACAACATAATCATGTGCTTGAGCATTGCAACTTATTTATGCTTTGTTTATATTGTTTGCTCGGATAGAAGTGGATCCGGAACTCGAGATCACCCCCTTCGTTGAAGACCCCGTGACTGAACCTCGTCAGCAAGGCAAGCAAACCCCCATTGATCATGTCGATAAAATCCCACTTCCCTCTCATGTCTCGCTTATGCATTGTTTAGGATGATCACCATGATATCGTTTCTATCGCATAGTTGAACCCATATCCTTTGCATGACCTATCATCTTGTCACAGTAGTAAGCAAACCACAATCCTAGCAGATGTAGGAGTTGTTTGATTTCATGTGGCCCCTGCACACATCGTTTGAGGCTGTACTGGAACCTCGGCCGGACTTCCATACGGATCCCCCTCAGATAGGCGACTCTCTGGACTAGAACGGAGTTGTGGGCGAAGTGTTGTGGTGGCATCCTCGCTGTCATCTCTTGAACGGTGACATGCAAAAGGCGGTAACTGATGACACGTGTGTGTAGCGGTACACCCCTGCAGGGTTAACAAAACTATTCGAATAGCCGCGTCCGCGGTTAAGGACTGCTTGGAGAGCTGTGCTCGATTATTAGACAACTTGAACTGGATACTTCTAAAACACACCAAGATAAGCGTGAGTGCTATGGTGTGCTTCTCGTGGGGAAGTCGAGGAAGTAACCATAGTGGTGTATTGGTTGAAGAGATGTAGTGGACTCGTGTACGCTTCTTACCTCAAGTCTGGTACTCGTAGTTCAGGACTACCCAAGTCAAAGCTGGCACTTCTGCAAGTGAAACCCCACCTCCCTTTACCTTGATACATGTGCATGAGTAGTATAGCTCCTATGTAAGTCTTGCTGAGTACGATTTTGTACTCACGTTTGCTTAATCTATGTTTTAGATGAACCCACCGACCCCGATGGTGGCTTTTAACCGAAGCTCGAAGAATGAAGACTCAGACCAAGACCAAGCTAATGTAGTCCCAGTCAGACGACTGGTTCCCTCGTGGAGGGCTTGTTTTTAGATAAGGCTTCTCTAAGCCATTTGTTAAACTTGTCTGTACTCAGACCTACTTGCTTCCTCTTGTTTGTTGTAATGTTGGATCACATGCTTGTGATCTCTGTGTGCACTCTGTAAGAGTTATTAATAAAAGATGTATACTTTGTAGAGAATTGCAATGATACCTGCTGTTCATACAAGGCATGTGTGCTGCGTGTATGTTTATAACATGCATGTCTTAGTATGGGTTTTCGAGACCTTAGTTGTGATCTGGCTGGCGGTCTTTTATACACCAAGTGGCCCTTAGATGTGCGCAGCTTGGGGCATCGCGATGCGATTGTTCGAGACTCTGTCTCGTGCACACTTTGATGTATGATCGAGCCCGCCCTAGACCCCGACTAAGTGATCGGGCTGGAGTAAGTCTATGTAAGGGTTATAATACAATCGATAGTATGGTTGAGGCGACTTGTCTATGGGTATGGGAGTTCATCACCCATATCATTTAAACTTGTGTGCGGACGATGAGGACCCATTTCAGTTGATCATCCGGCCTGGATGGGATGCCCCTCACGTTCGATGCTTTCCGAGAACGTTCTGTGCTTGGCCTTGTCTGCTTAGACAAGTGGGTACGGTTCTCGGCTCTCCATATGATTGTGTTGTAGCGAGGCTTGCATACGCTAACCCCGGGTCCCGACAAAATTGGATAAAACTTGGCATGTTGTCATAATTTCACCAACAACGTATGTGGTTGAATTTAAAGATGGTTATGATGAAAACTGGTGGTACTTGGTGTACGAAGTTGTACCATTCACTTCGAAGCATCAGTGTTTCTACTGGAAACATCCACATTACAAATACAAAATATTTTTTTAAGTGATTTGAACCCCAAAAATTTAATGTGTTTACCAGTAAGTATTCACACTAACATCCTAAAATTTCAAACAATTGCGACTTCATTTGCTAAATATTATGCATTTAGTGATATATTTTTGAACAAAACCCCCATGAAATTGAAAGTCGATTAAAATGACCTCCAAATAGGATGAGATTTGACATGTTATCATCATTCCAAGAACATGGTACATCGTAAAAATTTGAGAGGATTATGACAAAAACTGAAGGCACTTAGTGTACAAAATTGGGCCATTCCTATCGAAATGTCAGGGTTTGTACATGAAACAACCACATTATAAAGACAACATGTCTTTCCAAAATCCTTTAGCCTCCATTTTTTGTGTGTGTTCAACATTAAGCACTCACACTGGTATCCTAAAATTTCAAACCATTTTGAGTTCATTTGGTAAATATAATGGAACAAGTGAATCATTTTCGAGCAACACGACCCTGAAATTGTTAATCAATTCAAATGATCTCTAAAATGGATGAAACTTGGCATGTTGTCATCATTTCACCAACAATATATGTGGTGAAATTTAAAGATGGTTATGATAAAAACCGATGATACTTCTTGTACAAAACTCGAGCATTCCATTTGAATCATTAAGATTTCTAACAGAAACCACATCACAAATACAACATATTATTTTTTAAGTGATTTGAATGCCAAACTTTTTATATGTTCACAACTAAGCATTCACACTAACATCATAAAATTGCAAACAGTCTGGACCTCGTTTGATAAATATTATGCATTTACTGATATTTTTTTAGCAAAATGACCATGAAATTAAAAGTTGGTTAAAATAACCTCTAAACGAGATGAGATTTGGCTTGCTGTCATCATTTCACGAACATGGTACGTGGTAAAAATTTTGAGAGTATTATGACAAAAACTGGTGGCACGTAGTGTACAAACTGCATTATTTGAATGTTGGTCAAACACTGGAAAACCCTGTTGACCGTCTAAAAAACCAGCCGGAAAAAAATCTCGTAACCATAGTGCACAACCGTGGCCGATGGATCTAACCTTAGCGCTGAGTGGTAGTCGTCGGATCTCAGCGATACGCGAGGAGCTGGTTCTGCAACCTGATTAACTAGCTATTATCAAATTACATGCACATAGTTTATAACGAAGAAGCGTTTGCGATACGAAAACGTAAGTGCTAGCCTGTCGGGACCCGAGGTTAGCGTATGCAAGACTCGCTACAACACAATCATATGGAGAGCCGAGAACCGTACCCACTTGTCTAAGCAGACAAGGCCAAGCACATAACGTTCTCGGAAAGCATCGAACGTGAGGGGCATCCCATCCAGGCCGGAAGATCAACTGAGATGGGTCCTCATCGTCCGCACACAAGTCTAAATGATATGGGTGGTGAATTCCCATACTCATAGACAAGTCGCCTCAACCATACTATCGATTGTATTATAACCCTAACATAGACTTACTCCAGCCCGATCACTTAGTCGGGGTCTAGGGTGGGGTCGATCATACATCAAAGTGTGCACGTGACGGAGTCACGAGCAATCGCATCGCGATGCCCCAAGCTGCGCACATCTAAGTGCCACTTGGTGTATAAAAGACCGCAAGCCAAATCACAACTAAGGTCTCGAAAACCCATACTAAGACATGCATGATATAATCATACACGCAACACACATGTCTAGTATGAACAACAGGTATCCTTGCAATTCTCTACAAAGTTTACATCTTTATTGATAACTCTTACAGAGTGCACACAGAGATCACGAGACCGTGATCCAACATTAAAACAAGCATGCGGAAGCAAAGTAGGTCTGAGTACAGACAAGTTTAACAAATGGCTTAGAGAAGCCTTATTTATAAACAAGCCCTTCACGAGGGAACCAGTCTGCTGACTGGGACTACACTAGCTTGGTCTTCAGTCGTCGAGCTCGAAGAAGAATCCACCTTCGGGGTCAGTGGGTTCATCTAAAACATAGAATAAGCAAACGTGAGTACAAAGTCGTACTCAGCAAGACTTACGTAGGAACTATACTACTCATGCACATGTATCAAGGTAAAGGGAGGCGGGGTTCATAAGCAGAAGTGCCAGCTTTGACTTGGCTAGTTCTGAACTACGAGTACCAGACTTGAGGTAAGAAGCGTACACGAGTCCACTACATGTCTCCAACCAATTACACCACTATGGTGCCTTCCTCGACTTCCCACGAGAAAGCACGCCATAGCACTCACGCTTATCTTGGCAAGTTTTATAAGTATCCAGTTCAAGTTGTCTAATAATCAGGCACAACTTTCCAAGTAGTCCCTTACCACGGACGCGGCTATTCGAATAGTTTATTAACCCTGCAGGTGTATACTTCTACACACATGAAACTATCAGTTACCGCCGGGATCTCGTCACCGTTCAAGCGGGTGTCGGCGAGGATAATCTCCACAACTTTTACCTCACAGCCAACTCAAGTTCAAAGAAGACGCCTATCTGGGATGGTTTCCACATAACCTGACCGGTTTACCGAAGTGGTCCCAGAAGATGTGTGCGTGGTGCATAAGCCGGTCTCGGCTGAGCCGTTCTCTCACTATGCAGCCAGGCCACAAACCTGCCAGAACTCCGAACTACTGCGACTCATTGAACTAAGAAGGGGTGAGTTAGTAGGTGGAGAGGGGATCCGTTTGCCCAACATGTGGTAGTACTCTTCATCTTGGATCACCACACAAGAACTCGGTCTTAAGGCGGTGTTCAACGAGACAACCCACTGTGTACTCCTACATAGCCTCTCATCGTCCACCTTGTATTAGGGTAGATTCACGAACACATTTCCACCAACATCAACATGATTGCTACCAACCCGACTCACATAACAATATCGACATTGTATCACTCTAAGCATGCAATAAGCAGTAACAGTTGCAGGGGCCACATGATATCAATCAACTCCTACATTTGCTAGGATTGTGGTTTGCTTACTACTGTGACAAATGATATGTCATGCAAAGGAATGGGTTCATCTATACGGTAGAAACGTAGCATGGTAATCATCCTAAACAATGCATAAGCGAGACTGAGAGGGAAGTGGGATTTTGTCGACATGATCAATGGGGGGTTGCTTGCCTTGCTGATGAGGTTCAGTATCGGGGTCTTCAACGAAGGGGGTGATCTCGGGTTCCGGATCCACCTCTATTCGAGCAAACAACACAAACATTGCAATCAATATAATGTAGAATGCACAATCACATGATCAAGTTGTAGAACATGATGTATATGGTGCTGATGTGTTGGGCATTCCATTTAAATGAAGTATATTGCATTTGAGTTGCAAATTCAAACTCCATATTTGAATTTAAAAGGGTTCATATGCATGTTTTCTTCTGTTCGCCCATTTTAAAATGGTCAAACATGAAAAAAAAGTGCATATTCAGAATCCTTGCATTTTTCTAATAATTTTACATATATTATATGTTTAATTTGGAGTTAAAATGAATTAGTTATGATTTTCCAAAGTTTAATTCATTTTCTGGAATTTCTGGGATATTTTTAAACAGAAAAGGATTACTGCATCAACATGACCTCATACTGGCGTCAGGGGGCCTCTGACCAGTGGGTCCCACATGTAAGTGACTGTTGTTTAATTCAAACAGTTTATATTAGATTTAAATTAACCCAGAGGTTAATTAGGGCCTAGGGCCCACATGTAAGTGTCTATTTATTTATTTGAAACGTTTTATTAAGATTTAAAATTAACAGAGGGGATTAAGGCCCTGGGGGCCCACCTGTAAGTCTCGCAGAGGGGAGGGATTAGTGATTAATCCACTTGCCCACGTGGACCTCGCCGCCGGCGCAACTCCGGCGACCTCCCGAGACGGCGGCGTCCGCGTAGACGGCGAATCTGAGCACCAAATCGAGCGTTGTAACCTCCAGATCGAAGCCCTTT
The DNA here is from genome assembly GCA_950022295.1 of Bromus sterilis. Lineage (NCBI taxonomy): Eukaryota > Viridiplantae > Streptophyta > Magnoliopsida > Poales > Poaceae > Bromus > Bromus sterilis. Next base: position 305,577,169 of record OX465595.1, read on the forward strand.
GCGTTGCGCATCGAATGGGACCAACTCCAAGTGCTGGGGTGCTCTGTACGCTCGCCGGCGTCGTGCTTTGCGATGACGGAGCTACGGCTCCGAGCTGGATTTCGCTACAAGGCGCAAATTGAAGCGGGGCTAGGCTGGTTCGAAGCAGTGGAGCACAGAGGTTGCGAAGGACATGTCCGCGGGGATGATTTCTTAGCGCAGGATCGTCGACAAGGACCACGGAGGTGAGAAGCTTCGGCTCTCATGGCGGATCCGTCTAGAGGAGGAGAGGGCAGCTGCGAAGTTAGGGGAAACGTGCAGAGGCTCACCGCGGATGCGACTGGATGGCTAGCGGGCTCGGGGAAGCTCTGGAGGCGGCGAATCGAAGACGGCGAACTCGCGGGTACAGCGAGAGGTTGAAGACGATGGCGTCGGCTCGGGGAGGAATTAGGGCTCCAGCTTCTGCGTGAAGACGAAGTCGAGGGCGACGAACACGGGGGACTTGCTGGTTAGAGCTCTAGGGCACGGTGGCCGCGGACTATATGGCGGCGCGCTCCGGTGAACTTTCTTTCCATGGTGATTTCGAGCGAGGGAGAAGGGGAAAGTGACCGTGTAGAGGGGGAATGGATCGGGGATAGACTTGGGCGTCTCCAGGCGCGATAAGGACGCCTGGGAGGCCTCCAGGCATGCAGGCAGCTGCCGCCGGCGTCGGCATGCGCTCCAGCGAGCTGCTTGCCGCGCCGGGGAAGACGACAAGAGGAGGCTGTGGGCTGGGCTGCGGGGAAGGTAAGTTGGGCCTGGGGCCCAAGGTGAGTGGGCTTCTTTCTCTTTTTCTTTTCTTCTCTGTTTTCTTCTGCTATTTGTTTTGGTACTGCTAAATAAAATAGCAAACCATTTTATAAAATGCTGAAACTTTTTACATGGCCTCATAATATATTAGGCTAGCTACTTATAAAGTTTGGCACTTTTAAAAATTGAAATCATTTCAACTTTAATTCAAATAGGGGTTTAAATTTAAATTCATGCTCCTGTTGGAATATTTGAAAAATCCATGGGCATGGGGTTGGTCCCACATCACTTGATATGTGATCACACTCATTTATAAGACTTTTCAAAAATGCAAAATGAATTTTTGGAGCAACTTTTATTCTGGCCATTTGAATTAAATTCATCTGGGGGTGTTCTCTCTCCCATTTCATTTTCCTTTTGAAATTTTTAACATGATGAAAATTGAGTCTTGATCCTAGCACATACCTAACAGAGGGTTCTGACAACTCGCCCCCACTCAAAAGAATCTCGTCCCGAGATTCAGAAGTCTGCGGGAGGAAGGAGGGGTACTCGGCACTGAGAAGGTGTTCTCTTTCCCATGTGGCTTCTTTTTCAGAGTGGTGTGACCATTGCACTTTCAGAAACTTAATCTTTTGACCACGAGTGACACGCTCTGCGGAATCAAGAATACGAACGGGGTACTCTCGCTAAGAAAGGTCATCTTGGAGATCAAGCGTTTTATGGTCGACTTCGCGGATGGGGTCCTTGAAGCAACACCTGAGTTGTGACACATGGAATACATCATGTACGTGGGAAAGGTGCGGGGGTAGTTCAAGTTGGTAGGCAACTTCTCCACGTTTAGCAAGAATGCGGAAAGGTCCAATGTAACATGGGGCCAACTTGCCTTTGATACCGAATCGTTGGGTTCCCTTCAGAGGAGTAACCCAAAGGTAGGCCTTCTCATCCAGATTGTAGCTTTCTTGCCTATGATGACGATCATAGTAGCTTTTCTGACGAGACTGGGATGCTTTCAATTGATCACGAACAATGCGAACTTGCTCTTATGCTTCCATGATCATATCCGGTCCAAAGAATTGTCTTTCACCGGTTTCTGACCAGTTAAGAGGTGTTCGACATCGTCGTCCATAGAGGAGTTCAAAAGGAGCCATGTTCAGACTAGATTGGAAACTATTGTTATAAGAAAATTCGGCGAATGGAAGAGACTTCTCACAATTCTTTCCGAATGAGATAACACCAGCTCTAAGCATGTCTTCAAGAATTTGGTTAACCCTTTCGACTTGACCGCTAGACTGAGGATGGAAAGCTGTACTAAAGGAGAGATGAGTTCCCATAGCATTCTGAAAGCTTCCCCAGAATCTAGAGGTGAAAAGGCTACCACGATCAGAATTGATTTCCAAAGGAACACCATGAAGAGACACAATTCTAGAGACATACAAGTCCGCTAACTGGCTAGAAGTTATAGACTGGCGAACAGGAAGGAAGTGTGCAACTTTGGAAAGTCTATCCACCACAACGAAGATGGCATCATTTCCTTTCTGGGTTTTTGGAAAGCCAGTGATGAAATCCATACTGACTTTGTCCCATTCCCACTCTGGAATAGGCAAAGTTTGAAGTGTTCTAGCAGGTCTTTGATGTTCTGCCTTAATGCGACGACAAACATAACATTAAGCAATGAATTGAGCAATTTGTCGCGTCATCCTAGTCCACCAAAATCTCTGGCGTAGGTCTCGGTACATCTTTGTGCTACCAGGATGAATCGAAAGGGGTGTGTCATGGGCCTCCTTAAGAATTAGCCTCCTAAGATTGTGTTTTCGTGGTACAACCAATGGAGTGCCAAATAAAACGACACCTTGATCATTTATGGAGAAACATTTAGCAACTCCGCTAGCAATGTTCTTCTTGTTCTCTCGAATACCATTATCACGTTTCTGGGCGGCTATGATTTTATCCTCAAGGGTTGGTTTTGCCACCAAGGTAGAAAGATAGCCATGAGGAACAATCTCGAGATTGAGTTTTCGAAATTCCTCATGAAGAAGTGGTTGATACTGTTGTAACACGAGGTTGTTACAATACGACTTACCACTTAGTGCATCAGCCATGACATTGTCTTTGCCTGGGGTGTAAGAAATTCCTAAGTCATAATCTTTTATCAACTCAATCCAGCGTCTTTGCCTGAGATTAAGATCTGGCTGGGCGAATATGTATTTGAGGCTTTGGTGGTCGGAATAGATCTCACAACGATTACCAAGGAGGTAATGTCGCCAAGTTGTCAGGGCATGAACTACGGAAGCGATTTCAAGATCATGGGTAGGATAGTTCTCTTCATGTGGACGCAAATGGCGTGAAGCATAAGCTACCACATGTCTATCTTGCATAAGTATGCATCCTAACCCTTGCCGTAAGGCATCACAAAAGATCTCGAAATCCTTTTTGGTGTCTAGAGGCGCAAGTACGGGTGCAGAAGTCAATCTTCTTTCTGAGCTCTTGAAAGCTTTCCTCGCACTTGGGAGTCCATAGGAATTTCTTATCTTTCTTGAGGAGTTCAGTTAGAGCCTTTGCAACTTTAGAAAAGTTCTCGACGAAGCGGCGACAATAGCTTGCTAAGCCAAGAAAACTCCTAACTTGCTTAACCGATTCATGTGGAGTCCAGTCACGGACGGCCTGAACTCTCTCGGGATTCATAGAAATGCCTTTTGCAGAAATCACGTGGCCTAAGTAGGTCACTTCTGGTAGCCAAACTTCACACTTGGAGAATTTAGCATACAGGCGATGCTCTCGAAGTTTCATCAATACCAGCCTGAGATGTTCGGCATGTTCTTCTTCGTTCTTCGAGTAGATGAGAATGTCATCAAGATAAACAACAACAAATTTATCCAAGTACTCCATGAAGACCGAATTCATCATGCGCGAGAAAGTGGCGGGGGCATTGGGTAAAACAAAGGACATGACGGTGTACTCGTAAAGACCATAACGAGTAGTGAAAGAAATTTTTGGAATGTCCTTGTTTCGTATTTTGATTTGATGATAACCTAATCTCAAATCCATCTTGGAGAAGACAAAGGATCCAGCAAGTTGATCATAAGGATCATTGATCCTGGGTACTGGGTACTTGTTCTTTATCGTCGCTAGATTTAGCGGGCGATAGTCTACGCACATCCTTTCTGTTCCATCTTTCTTCGTTACGAACAGAACGGGGAAACCCCATGGCGATGAGCTAGGGCGGATGAAGCCTTTTGCCAACAAAGCTTCAAGTTGGATTTTAAGTTGAGCTAACTCACGTGGGGCCAATTTGTATGGGCGTCTGGAAATTGGTGCGGTTCCTGGCATAAGATCCACTAGGAACTCTACACATATGTCGGGTGGCATGCCCGGCAACTCTTCAGGAAATACATCCGGGAAGTCACGAACCACCGGAATATCATCAAGGTCGGGAAGGGGAAGCACATTCAACGAATGCATCTGGGTTCTTGTTCTTGGTGAGGAATAATCTATTTTCTGGCCTGAAGGATGTGTAAGTCTAACTGACTTGGATTTACAATGAAGAAAAGCATTTTGTCTTGATAACCAATCCATACCAAGGATGACATCAATGTCTGAAGATTTGAGGGCTATAAGTGAAGCTAGGAATACTAAACCCTCAATTGCAATTTGATTACCATGGCTTACTCTATTAGTTTGCCATCTTGACCCTGGAGTTTGAATTATCATTGGGGTGGACATTTCAACAAAGGATAACTCATGACGAAGTGCATAACTTTCCAACATGAATGAATGAGATGCTCCTGGGTCGAAGAGAACGGAAGTAGGAACTGAAAGCTCAAGAATGATCAGAGGGGGAGGGGGTGAATGATCACTTCTAAAAATTCTAAGGAACTTAGAAGGAAATCATGCAAACTACGAAGGACTAAAGGCATATCGAAGGAAATACAGTATCGAAGGTAATGCATAGCTCGAAAGGATTGAGAGCGAAAGAAAACATCGAAGGTAATGCATAGACGATCTTTATCGAATTTCATATTATCAATTCCAACGATGTTCTTCTTCGAGATAAGAGTTTGAAGATTTTTCATCCCTGCATGACCAAGTCTTCGGTGACATATCCAACCAGAAGTGGCTTTGGCCATTAAACATGTGGACACTGCAGGTCCCGAAGAAAAATCAACGACATAAAGATCACCCTTGCGATATCCTTCGAACACGAAGGAATAATCATCCTGTGAAAAGACAACACAGCGAGACGCAGAAAACAGTACAAGCATACCCATATCACAAAGTTTTGATATAGACATAAGATTATATCCTAGAGATTGTACAAGCAAAACCTTATCAATATGCTTGTCTCTCGATATGGCAACCTTACCCAAACCAAGAACTTTTCCTTTGTTTTTATCACCGAAGGTAATGTATTTTTGTGAAGATTCAGACAGTTTTTCTTCGGTGAACAAATCTTTGTCTCCGGTCATATGATTTGTACATCCACTATCCATGACCCATTCGGATCCACCGGAGACATAGCCCTGCAGAAGAATTAGTTCTTCTTAACCACCCACAAACGAGCAGGTGACTTAGAAGGCATGGTAGAGCTAGATGGATCAGCAATATTATATCGAACAGGATTGCATTGTCGATCAGGACCATCAAGCACACCATAAATATAATTCCTCGATGAGGGGTTAGAGTAACGATGGGTAATTGCAATTTTGGTGCGATTGTCACGATGGCGATAAACATTTCTATCTATACGATAGTAATCCTTTTGGGGAACATTTGAAGCAGGCACCAAGGGTTCATTTCTATCCTCGAGAGAATAGTAGTGATTCGGTGGTACCGAGGATTTTCCCTGCAAAGAATGGTTAGGGGGCAGTTTTTCTACGAGAGATTTGCGAACCCAAATCTGTCGCTTATAAAAGCCATTCTTTGGAGGAGTACCAACAAACTCAGCCGACACCTTTCCTTCCTGATCTTTGACAAGCTTGTAGTCAGAATCAAGTGATTCATCAACAATAGCTTTGTCAATTTTGCAACTGAAACCTGAAAGGTTAGCAATATCAATGGGCTTTTCTTTCGCAAGAACCCAGACAGTTTTAGGATACTGCTCGGGTTCCCAGTAGGTTCCATCAGGATTGATTTTCCTTTCGAAGCCAACTCCTTCGTTACGAGGATTCCTGTGAAGAAGAGCCTTTCGAAGGATATCACATAAGTACTGGTGTCCCTGCACACTTTTGAACATGCCTGTTTCAAATAAATTCTTCAACCTGAGGAGTTCCTCGGTAATGTTTTCCTCGTTCGAGGGGTTAGTATCATCGATAACAATAGGTTGCTTTCCTTTCGATTTCTCAGAAATAGACTCAATTTTACTTCGTTCCAAACAGGTTAAGCAAGGTGAAGTAGATTCATTTTTATTTTCTGAGCCTTGTTGAGCCATGAGCGTGAGATTGACACTTTCCAACTCTTCATTAGCCTCTCTCAGTTTCTCGAGATCCATTTTCCCTTGAAGTAATTCATAGGTTAGCTTCTCGTAGTCCACTAAGAGGAGATCATGCCGAGAGGAAAGCTCATCATACTTTTCCTTCAGAGCAACATGCTCATTTGTCAAAGTTTGACCCTTCTCAATCTCATCGATCAACAAGGTCTCATATTTTTGAATGGTTTCACTTAGAGAATCTAGCTCATCTTGTTGGATAGAAGCAATTTTAGCAAGTTTAGCATAGCTTATCCTAGAGTCACTTTCATAAGCAGATCCATCAGAAGTATCGTAGGATTTCTTAGATGAGGATACCTTAGCCTTGGCCATGAAGCAGTAAGCGGGAGATTCATCTTCACTGCTCTGGTTGGAGAAGAATGAACTTGAATTCTTGTTCGAGGCGAATGCTATCCCAGCAACACCATCAGATTCAGAACCAGAACCAGATCTTGACTTTGATCCTGCTTCAGAACCGGAAGCTTCATCTTCAGAGTTCATCTCTTTACCCAGATAGGCTTTGGCTCGGTGTGAATTCTGTCGACGAGAGGAAAGTGATTTAGAGGAAGAACCCTCTCGATGCTTGTGATACTTCTTCTTTTTGTCATCATCAGAACCATCTTTCTTGTCTTTTCTGGACCTTGAATCATATTTCTTCGAATCATGGTTTTTGCTCGATCTGTAAGACTTGCTCGAAGAGCTGCAGTGAGAGTGCTTTGATTTATGTTCAATTTCCCGGAGAGGACAATCAGCAATGAAGTGACCTGGCTTCTTGCACTTATAGCAACAGTTATCTTTCGCTGAAGAGTTTCTGGATGATGATCGATGTTGAGATGAATTACTTGAATGTCTTGAAGAAAAGTTTTTCTTCGGTGAAGAGGAGTTCCTTCTCTGAAAGCGATTGAATCTTCTCATTATTAGTGCCAGATCTTTTCCAATGTTCTCGGGGTCATCTGAGGCACAACCCGATTCAGAACTAGCTTCAGGAGAGGAGTGATGTGAAGCTCTGGCTTTCAGTGCATGAGACTTTCTTCGACTCCCATTGACGTCACGTTTCTCATCTTCTTCCATCTCGAAAGTATTAAGCCTTTCAAGAATATCAGCGGCAACCATATCCTTGAAATCAGTTCTTTCCTTAATCATCAGCACAATGTGATCGAAGGAATCATCAAGAGAACGGAGCAAAGTTCTGACAATAATGCGATTGGTAATGTCATCTGCACCGAGGGAAATCAGTTCATTTGATAGCGCAGTGAGTCTGCTGTATATGGAACAAACTTTTTCTCCCTCGTGCCTCTTGAACCGATAGAACTTGCATCGAAGGGTGTCAATTCGAGCATCTTTCTGAGTAGAGACACCTTCACCAATCTTCTCGAGATAATCCCAAACACCTTTGGCCGAAGGAATATTCTTGACCTCATGATATTTTTCAGGAATCAGATGATTTGTGATGAATACCCAGACTTCAGCATCTAGCTCTATCTTCTTTGTCTCTTCAGGAGTAATGGCATCAGTGTCCTTGACAGTTACACCATTCTTAACAACTTCCCAAGCGGCAGAGTTGATAGCCATGATATTCCTCTTCATTTTGTCCTTCCAATAGGGATAGTCGTTCCCATTGAAAATAGGGATTGGTTCCCCCGAGCGAACAGCTGCAAACGACATTCTTGACAACACTCCAGGTTGTTAGACCAAAATACGCAGAGCGTAGGGAGTGCCTAGCTCTGATACCAATTGAAAGCTCAAGAATGATCAGAGGGGGAGGGGGTGAATGATCACTTCTAAAAATTCTAAGGAACTTAGAAGGAAATCATGCAAACTACGAAGGACTAAAGGCATATCGAAGGAAATACAGTATCGAAGGTAATGCATAGCTCGAAAGGATTGAGAGCGAAAGAAAACATCGAAGGCAAACATGCTACGAGTAAATGCTTGAAGTAAATGCTAGAAGAAAAACGAGCCTAACACAGCGATGTTTGGTAAACCAGTTCACACTCTGCAAAGTGCTACGTCTGGTTGGAGGGACTGGTGATTGAACACCTGGAGCAAAACTCTCTCCATCCTATTCTCCACTGCAACAAAGTCCTCGAGCTTGTCCAGTTTTCACTCGTGGTAGATGATTCAGGACATCTCCGAGACCTTTACAAACTTCCTTCAGCAGTGACAATTACTCTTCGACTGCTTGACAGGCGACGCCTAACCGTCTAGGAGACTTGCAGTTCTCCAAGATAAAAGGATCGGCTAATCTCAACCTAAGTCATAGTGAATTGCTCAACTCAGTTCAGACTTGGGTGTAGGTTTTCTCTTGATGGATCTCTTTGGGATGCTCTCAGACTTCTGTCTAAGAATCTTCAGTGGAGCAGCCAACCCGAAATGGCGGGTAGGTGCGGGGTATTTATAGTTGGCGATCCCGATGGGTAAAATGACTGAAGTGACCCGATGCAACCGCTTGACGCGTGTCCACAACGGTCGGATTCCAATCACTGCGCAACTTTACTTGAGGGACAAGTAAGCTGACTCACCGAACGAGTTCTCTCTCGAAGGCACAAAGTGCGATGACTTTGCCTTCGAGCTATTCGCTCGACTCGGTAAGATTTCTCTCGGTAGGCTTTTGTGGGTTTTGGTTGAGCAGAGCCAATTCACTTCGACAAAGATCTCAACTAGCAAACCCCTCTTAATAGTACGGTTTTTCCTACGACTCAAGAAAATAAAGAGAAACTAGCAAAAAGACTAAGTCTTCGACCAGCTTCAGCTTTCTCATCGTTGCGCTTTTGTTCGAGAGATACATCTCTTTCGACGACATTTTTAGGGGTCGTCTTCCTCCAAAGGTTTCGGTAGATAACTGCAGCTACACTGCAGCGAGTTTTCCTTCGACCTTCTACTTGCAAACTCCATTCTTTCGGAACCTAAGTATCTGTTTATACTCGAAAACAATATTAGTTCCACTTCTGCTTTGTCTAACAATGTCCAAAACCTTCGGGGGAAAAACTTGCTCTTACAGGAACATAATTGACTGGGAGCGTACCAAGAATGACGTCAGAAGTGTCGTTAGTCTCTTCAGCTGATATCTGGTTCACACGTCCACGATTGGCGGGAGGAGCGGGTTTGGTGGTAAAGACCTTCGGGGGTGGCTTGCCACAACCATTGTTGTTACCTCTGGCACGGGGTGGAGCATTTTGATTCTGGAGCTGGTTCTGGGGACACTCGTGGAGTAGTGACCTGCCTGACCACACTTGTAACAGGCTCCAAAGACGGTGCGGGGAGCTGGGTTGTTCGGTGGAGCTGGGTGGAACGAAGCTGGTGGACGAGGCGCCACATAGGATGGCCTCGATGGTTTTTTCTGGCGAAACATGCTGTTGGGGATCCAGATCTTGCGATTCTGAGAGCCTGAGCTGGATGAACCATCGTCTCTAGGGTGTTTGCGGAAATCATTGGGGTTGTTCATGTCCTCCGCCTTGATGGCCTTGTTGACAAGGACCTGGAACGTGGCGAAGTCATGCAGGTTGAGCTCACGACGGAGTCCAGAATTGAGTCCACGACGTAACCTCTCTCTTGCTTCTTGGCGTCGGTGGATACCTCTTCAGTAGCATAACGAGAAAGTCGGTTGAACTCACGACTAAACTCGTCAACAGTCCTTCTGCCTTTGGTGAGGTTGCAGAACTCCTCACGCTTGCGGTCCATAAGACCTTTTGGAATGTGGTGCTCACGGAATGAAGTGCAGAACTCATCCCAAGTTCTGGGCGGTCCAGCGGGACGCATGTTCAGGAAATTTTCCCACCAAGAGCTAGCTGCACCCTCGAGGTGATAAGTGGAATATCTGACCCTGTCACCGTCTGCAACATGGCCTGCCTGGAGCTTCCTTTCGATGTTGCTAAGCCATTCATCGGCGTCAAGGGGCTCGGTGGAGTAGCTGAAAACCAGGGGATGAAGACGGATGAAGTCATTCAAAGACACCAACTCGTTGCGCTACTGAGTGGTGTTGCGGACAATGACCTCCAGCAACTGGTGAGAGTCTCGGCGGTTCCTCTCAACCTCAATCAGAACCTGAGCCATCGTGGGTGGCGGTAGAAGATTGCCTTCCTCCGGTTCATTCCCACGACCATGGGAACGACCAAGCTGGCCACGGATTCCTTGAGACATCCTGAAGGGGAAAACCAAAGTCAAACAGAGTTGATTGGAAGAGCCTAAACAAGGTATTGAAGGTACTGGAAGAATCACATAGCAAAGGAAGTAATCATCTTGACAACATGGTGATAAAAGCATGCAAGCCATATATTCACAAGCTGCCATACAAACCATACATCGTTTTAGTACAAGCGCCTAGCTAATACAAACGTGATGAAGATGATACATACTTCAGAGGCACTCTGACTTCCTATACATTATTTATCTAAGCCTCTGGACCTTAGAACACCTTGTGTACAATATACTAAAGATACTACTACATCCTCACTAAAGTAAGACCACAGGCGGTCTCACTCATCTCCATCTCCATAGTTATCCTCGTAAAAGTTACCCATGTAACCCGGTAGCTGAAGGTGACCATCGAAAAACACGGAAGCCTGTGGACCCTTATATCCATTTGGGAAAGGATGGGGCCTAGGTCCAGCTTAGGGTGGAAGCAGAGGACCACGGGGTGGAAAAATGCCTCCAATTTGGGGCCAAGCAACTCAAGAAGGCATCTGTATCCTGGCTGGGTAGATAGCATCATACTCCACTGATCCAACACTCACAAAAGGAGCCAGGAGTGTAAGTTCTCTATACAGACGGACACGGGTGGCGTGAAGCTCAAAACGAAGGGCACGTGCATCACGATCTCTATCACAAGCGTGCCGAGCAGTGATCTGAAGCAAAGTATCCTCCAGGGAGTGATCTGAGTACAATCCGGTGTAATACCCCTCTTCTCCTGGAAGTGCAGCAGGGATATAACGGAAAGGTGACCCTGTAAGCATTGCATGCTCCTCTCTCAGCAGGGTAATACATGAGTATGCAGCATCCGGCACAGCCATGTTCTCAGTCACACCAATGCCATGTCCAAAGAGGATAGGCTGAGTGCCTCCAGTGTGGTGCGGGTAGATCCTGAAAGTGCAGTGAAACTGAGTCTGGTTGAAATCAAGGAACTGCTCCTCAACGGTGTACTCAGGATACCAAAAATAGCCAATGAAGGACATCATCTCGGTGAGCATGGCTGGATGCCCACGCACATCGAGGCACCTAGTCAAACAAACAATCTGCCGAAGGGGAAGATCCGCCATCTGAAATAGAAAGAAGGAGTTTGCAAATGCATCAGATTATGAAGAAACTTGGAATGACTCGAACATCATAACGGCTGTAATTTCAAGAAAATAAAATTTCTTACAACATGAAAACGACACTTACATACGATGCAAGAAGTCAGGAAGCACAACAACTCTAGAAAACCGAACACAACTTTCCTACGGCTACAAGGAAGCAAACAACAAGATGTTCTAGTAAGACATAGATGAGCCTAGTCCTATCTTCCCGTAGAACAAGATGAGGGTGACTCAGAACTCAGAACGATGAGGGTAAGGAGAAAAAAGAAGCCTTACGTTGTTCCCTTATATAACCAGAGTAACTATATAACTATAGAAGGCTAGACTCGACTTCGGCCAAGGCTGATAATCCTACAGTCAGTCCTGCTCTGATACCAAGTCTGTCGGGACCCGGGGTTAGCGTATGCAAGACTCGCTACAACACAATCATATGGAGAGCCGAGAACCGTACCCACTTGTCTAAGAAGACAAGGCCAAGCACAGAACATTCTCAGAAAGCATCAAACATGAGGGGCATCCCATCCAGGCCGGATGATCAACTGAGATGGGTCCTCATCGTCCGCACACAAGTCTAAATGATATGGGTGGTGAATTCCCATACTCATAGACAAGTCGCCTCAACCATACTATCGATTGTATTATTACCCTCACATAGACTTACTCCAGCCCGATCACTTAGTCGGGGTCTAGGGCGGGCTCGATCATACATCAAAGTGTGCACGTGACGGAGTCACGAGCAATCGCATCGCTATGCCCCAAGCTGCGCACATCTAAGGGACACTTGGTGTATAAAAGACCGCCAGCCAGATCAGAACTAAGGTCTCGAAAACCCATACTGAGACATGCATGATATAATCATACACGCAACACACATGTCTAGTATGAACAACAAGTATCCTTGCAATTCTCTAGAAAGTTTACATCTTTTTTGATAACTCTTACAGAGTGCACACAGAGATCACGAGACCGTGATCCAACATTACAACAAGCATGCGGAAGCAAAGTAGGTCTGAGTACAGACTAGTTTGACAAATGGCTTAGAGAAGCCTTATTTATAAACAAGCCCTTCATGAGGAAGAATCCACCTTAGGGATCAGTGGGTTCATCTAAAACATAGAATAAGCAAACGTGAGTACAAAGTCGTACTCAGCAAGACGTGCCAGCTTAGGGAACTATACTACTCATGCACATGTATCAAGGTAAAAGGAGGTGGGGTTCATAAGCAGAAGTGCCAGCTTTGACTTGGCTAGTTCTGAACTACGAGTACCAGACTTGAGGTAAGAAGCGTAAACGAGTCCAGTACATGTCTCCAACCAATTACACCACTATGGTGCCTTCCTCGACTTCCCACGAGAAAGCACGCCATAGCACTCACGCTTATCTTGGCAAGTTTTATAAGTATCCAGTTCAAGTTGTCTAATAATCAGGCACAACTTTCCAAGTAGTCCCTTACCGCGGACGCGGCTATTCGAATAGTTTATTAACCCTGCAGGGGTGTACTGCTACACACATGAAACTATCAGTTACCGACGGGATCTCGTCACCCTTCAAGCAGGTGTCGGCGAGGATAATCTCCACAACTTTTACCTCACAGCCAACTCAAGTTCAAAGAAGACGCCTATCTAGGATGGTTTCCACATCCGTAACCCGACCGGTTTACCGAAGTGGTCCCAGAAGATGTGTGTGTGGTGCATAAGCCGGTCTCGGCTGAGCCGTTCTCTCACTTTGCAGCCAGGCCACAAACCTACCAGAACTCTGAACTACTGCGACTCATTGAACTGAGAAGGGGTGAGTTAGTAGGTTGAGCGGGGATCCGTTTGCCCAACATGTGGTAGTACTCTTCAGCTTGGATCACCACACAAGAACTCGGGCTTAAGGCGGGGTTCAACGATACAACCCACTCTGTACTCCTACACAGCCTCTCATCGTCCACCTTGTATTAGGGTAGATTCACCAACACATTTCCACCAACATCAACATGATTGCTACCAACCCGACTCACATAACAGTATCGACATTGTATCACTCTAAGCATGCAATAAGCAGTAACAGTTGCAGGGGCCACATGATATCAATCAACTCCTACAATTTCTAGGATTGTGGTTTGCTTACTACTGTGACAAATGATAGGTCATGCAAAGGAATGGGTTCATCTATACGGTAGAAACGTAGCATGGTAATCATCCTAAACAATGCATAAGCGAGACTGCGAGGGAAGTGGGATTTTATCGACATGATCAATGGGGGTTTTCTTGCCTTGCTGACGAGGTTCAGTATCGGGGTCTTCAACGAAGGGGGTGACCTCGGGTTCCGGCTCCACCTCTATTCGAGCAAACAACACAAACATTGCAATCAATATAATATACAATGCACAATCACATGATCAAGTTATAGAACATGATGTATATGGTGCTGATGTGTTGGGCATTCTATTTAAATGAAGTATATTGCATTTGAGTTACAAATTCAAACTCCATATTTGAATTTAAAAGGGTTCATATGCATGTTTGCTTCTGTTCCCCCATTTTAAAATGGTCAAACATGAAAAAAGTGGATATTCAGAATCCTTGCATTTTTCTGATAATTTTACATATATTATATGTTTAATTTGGAGTTAAAATGAATTAGTTATGATTTTCAAAAGTTTAATTCATTTTCTGGAATTTGTGGGATATTTTTAAACAGAAAAGGATTACTGCATCAGCATGACCTCATGCTGGCGTCAGGGGGCCTCTGACCAGTGGTTCCCACATGTAAGTGACTGTTGTTTAATTAAAACTGTTTAGATTAGATTTAAATTAACCCAGAGGTTAATTAGGGCCTAGGGCCCGCATATCAGTGTCTATTTATAGAATTGAAACGTTTTATTAAGATTTAAACTTAACAGAGGGGATTAAGGCCCTGGGGGCCCACCTGTAAGTCTCACAGAGGGGAGGGATTAGTGGCTAATCCACTTGCCGACGTGGACCTCGCCGCCGGCGCAACTCCGGCGACCTCCCGAGACGGCAGCGGCCGCGTAGACAGCGAATCTGAGCACCAAATCGAGCGCTGTAACCTCCAGATCAAAGCCTTTTGCGTTGCGCGTCGAATGGGACCAACTCCAAGTGCTGGGGTTCTCTGTACGCTCGCCGACGTCGAGCTTTGCAGTGACGGAGCTACGGCTGCGAGCTAGATTTCGCTACAAGGCGCGAATTGAAGCGGGGCTAGGCTGGTTCGAAGCAGTGGAGCACGGCGGTTGCGAAGGACATGTCCGCGGGGACGATTGCTTGGCGCAGGCTCGTCGACAAGGACCACGGCGGCGAGAAGCTTCGGCTCTCATGGCGGATCCGGCTAGAGGAGGAGCGGGGAGCTGTGAAGTTAGGGGAAACGCGCAGAGGCTCACCACGGATGCGACGGGATGGCTAGCGGGCTCGGGGAAGCTCTGAAGGCGGCGAATCGAAGATGGCGAGCTCGCGGGTCCAGCGAGAGGTTGAAGACGTTGGCGTCGGCTCGGGGAGGAATTATGGCTCCAGCTTCTGCGTGAAGACGAAGTCGAGGGCGACGAACACGGGGGACTTGTTGGTTAGAGCTCTAGGGCACGGTGGCCGCGGACTCCATGGCGGCGCGCTCCGGTGAACTTTCATACCATGGCGATTTCGAGCGAGGGAGAAGGGGAAAGTGACCGTGGAGAGGGGGAATGGATCGGGGATAGACTTGGGCGTCCCCAGGCGCGATAAGGACACCTGGGAGGCCTCCAGGCAGGCAGGCAGCTACCGCCGGCGTCGGCATGCGCTCCAACGAGTTGCTTGCCGCGCCGGGGAAGACGACAAGAGGAGTCTGCGGGCTGGGCTGCGGGGAAGGTAAGTTGGGCCTGGGGCCCAAGGTGAGTGGGCTTCTTTCTCTTTTTCTTTTCTTCTCTGTTTTCTTCTGCTATTTGTTTTGGTCCTGGTAAATAAAATAGCAAACCATTTTATAAAATGCTGAAACTTTTACATGGCCTCATAATATATTAGGCTAGCCACTTATAAAGTTTGGCACTTTTAAAAATTAAAATCATTTGAACTTTAATTCAAATAGGGGTTTAAATTTAAATCCATGCTCCTTTTTGAATATTTGAAAAATCCATGAGCATGGGGTTGGTCCCACATCACTTGATATGTGATCACACTCATTTATAAGACTTTTCAAAAATGCAAAAGGAATTTTTGAAGAAACTTTTATTCTAGCCATTTGAATTAAATTCATCTTGGGGGTGTTCTCTCTCCCATTTCATTTTCCTTTTGAATTTTTTAACATGATGAAAATTGAGTCTTGATCCTAGCACATACCTAACAGAGGGTTCTGACACAGCAATGCCTCCTAACGAAGGCTTCCATCCGAAGCTATAGTCAATCGACCACATTTGGATTTCCCCACCTCCGGTGATTCAAGCACACAGTCCATTCCCCAACCCATCAATCGGCATGGCTCCGACTCGCTACAAAAGGGCTCGTAGGGCCGCCTATGCCGCCGCCCGGGTGCCTGCTGAAGGTGATGGTTCCGACGATGCTGCCCTATGCGCATTCGGGGCGAGGCATCGTTTGGTGACCGATTCCTCCATTAGCCCGGCCGGTGCGAGCATCACCAATTTCTGGGCTATTTCCATCATTCGGGTCGGTCAGGCCCGATTGGCGACCCCCTTTCACTCCAGAACCCTTGCCGTCTCCCCCCACTCCATCCCGATCGCACACGCCCATCGCGCAGCTACGGAAGCGGACAGGGAATCTGCATTAGCCCGTACAGCGACGGAAGCCGCCGAAAGGGCGACTGATACGTCCAAAACGTATCTATAATTTCTGCTTGCTCCATGCATGTTTTGTGTGATATTGCTATGATCTAGATACACTTTCATACACTTTTGATCATATTTGGACTAACCTATTAACTCAGTGCACCCCAGTGCCAGTTCCTGTTTTCTGCTGTTTTTCTATTTCAGTTTTCCACCATATAAAAAGTGCCAGAAAAATTCAGATAAAAAATCAGCGTGACGGAAGCTTCGAGAAGAGCCCGGGAGGGGCCAGAGGGGAACCAGGGGGGCCCAGGCGGCCACCCGGCACGGCCCCACCCCTGGCCGCGCCAAGGGGGCGCCTGGGGCCCCTGGCACACCACTGGCTGCCCGCTTTCGCCTATTTATCCCCCGTCACGGGAAAACTCCAGAAGCAGAACCCTATTCCACGAACTCGCCTCTGTTCCGCCGCCACCGCGCTACCAAGATCGGGAGCACCAGAAGACCTCTTCCCGGCACCCTGCCGGAGGGGGATTGACCTCCGGGAGCCTCCTCTCCACCATGGATGCTCCCCGAATGTCTCGTGAGTAGTTTTCCTTGGACCATGGGTCCGTGATCAGTAGCTATGTGATGTTCTCCTCCCCTCTTTGATCTTCATTGTTTAGACCTCGTGAGCTTCCCAACATGATCGAGGCACCTTTGTAATATTTCTGCTATTGCTATGTTGAGTTTGATAGGATCTGATGGATTATGAGATTATGTTCAAATTTTGATAGAGTAATATATTTGGTTTTTATCTCTTATATTTTTGTTCCTAAGTAATTCTTGCATGTTCTCCGTTGCTGTTTATTGCTTTGGCCAAGTAGTAGGTAGTGACTCCAAGAGGGAGCGTTGTGCTAGATTGTGGGTTCATGCCCCCCGATGACACGCTTGAGTGACAGAAACATGAGTCTAGGGGATGTGTTGTTGCCACAAGGGGGAAAACAACGGTGCTTGTAACCGCAGTTACAAGGATTGTTTAGTTTAAGCAGTGTTCTTTTTAATGCAGTTGTTTGTTGCTTTGGGTTTACACTTTGGGTGGGGCTCGCAACTTAATACCAGCAAGATGTTCGGGATAGATATCTCAAGATGGATGATTAGTAGTAGATGCAGATGGATTTCGGTCTACTTACCTTGGCGTACTGCCTGTGCTTTTGAACCTCTTCCTTTCTTTTGTAGCATAGTTAGAATTGTGGTGCGTTCATAATCCTGTCAATTGCCTTTCTGTAATTTGTTTACCTCGCATAGCAATTTTATCGTCTTTTGGGAGAGAGACATCACTAGCGAACATCACGTATCCCGGTCCATATCCTTATCATTGTTTCCACGCTATATTTACTTTTCTGCATTTACTTTCAAGTTGATATTATTATCCCTTGCGTTTTATCCTTTGTAAACAACAAGACCGGAGAGATTGACAACCTCTCTGAACTTCGTTGGGAACAAAGTTATCTGTGTCTGTGTGCAGGTCCGCGTCAGTTGCGCCGCTGACACCTACTTATCATCTCTGGAGTCCTGCTGGAGACAAACCTTGGTATCTTCACCGACGGAAAACTGCTGTTGCAATACATCTCAACCCTTGACTTGGGGTTACCAACGAAGGGGGCGAGAAGCCATCAAGCAAAAGTTTTCTGGCGCCGTTGCTGGGGACTCCGAGTGCTAGATAGGGGAGTTGCACACTACCCTTTACCTTTGTTTTTTTTAGTCTTGTTAGTTTACCTTTCAGTTTTTATCTCAGTGTCCTTTATGAAAAACCACAAAAATAGTTGCTACCTTTTTCCTTTGTGTTGCTTTGCCTATTTATGCTATCCTCACCATGGGTGATGAACCACCCAAATATGGTAGGATGGACATGTTTCACTTGGATCGTCTTCGATCAATTTGTGCTCGCGCTAAAAACCCAACCGAATTGGTTGAGGGAAAATCATTGGATGAGCATGCTCATTATACGCGGCACCGCCTATCTCAGAAAGGGAAACACTTATGGGATCAAATACATGTTTCTTATTGCCATGCTAAACTTTTGTGCCACATTTATGATTTTACTTGCTGTTCTAATATAGATCATAAACACCTCCCTTTCCAATGTGAGTTTAATGAAAATGAGATCTTATCTTCTTATGCTAAAGGTGTTTATGATTACTTTGATGTTGAAAAGATTGAAGAGTTTGTTGCTTTTAAAGGTGCCTATGAGATTGCTTCTTTGACTGAAAAATATCACGATACTATTTTCGAGTCTGAAAACTTTGTCGTTCTTGCTTATTGCTTCGAGAATTATACTTCCAATTCTTACATTGAGGATTTTAAAAATAAAATGTTTGCTGCCCAAGAAGAGGCCAATTATTGCATTGAGGAGTAATCTCATGATTCCGAGGACTCACTTGATACTTCCCTTTCTGATGACTTTGATACTTGCTTTGTTGATAGCCATGATGCCACTATGGATGATGCCTACAAAGATGAACTTGTTATAGTTTCTTATGTTAACCATGAAATTATTGCTGTTGCACCCACACTTGATTGCCCTATTATCCTTTTGAAATCTCCAACTGTTCCGGAGAATTTTGCTCTTATCAAGGCTCAATGTGATTGGTTGCATCTATCTTATCATCCTAAAAACCGTGTTGAAAACAATACACGAGTGCTTGTAGGACATGAACAACATGATTTATGTGATAGTTATATTCTTGATGTTGTTCATGATGCTACTGAAAATTTCTTTGAGAGAGGAAAGTTTGGTTGTAGAAACTTCCATGTTACAAAAACACCTCTCTTCATGTTGAAAATTTTGAAGTTGTTCTTGTTCTACCTTCCTATGCATGTCACTTTGTGCTTATTTGATTTAATTACTTACAAGATGCCTATGCATAGGAAGTGGGTTAGGCTTAAATGTTTTTCAAATTTTCTTCTTGATGCTCTCTTTTGCTTCAAAATTCTGATTCTTGTGAGAGCATCTTCTATAATCTTTAAGCCTAGCTAATGGCTTTAAAGAAGCGCTTTCGGGAGGCAGACCGCAACGAATTTAGGAGTTTTCTTTTTGATTTTGTTTTGTCTTGATGATTTTTACTTCTGTAGCAACATCATTGTATCTTTATTTTTCAGCTTTGTGCCAAGTTATAGCCTCTTACGGAAAGGGAAGTAAAAGTTAGACATGCTGTCCAGAAAACAGATTCTGTCCTCGTGACCAGAAAAATTCCAGAAAAATCCCAGTTCATCTTTTTGAGCTGAAATTTTTACACAGTATGCTATATAAAATTAAGAAACTTCTGTATGTTCTGAGTTTTTTGATTGGAGTTGCATAAGTACACATAAAAAATTCTTTACTATCTGCTGTTCTGTTTTTCACAGATTCGGCCACGTTTTGTCTCTCATAACTTTTGCAAACCTTAAGCTTGCTTTTTCTTTGAAAAAACTTTTTGGAACTCTTGAGAAACAGTAGCTCTTCGAGAATATCTTTATATCCAGTGGAGAAAAAATTATTTATTAAGGGTACTAACCTCTCTAATCAGCTTATGATGAGTTATGTATGAAGGGAGTTTTCAATTGTGCGATGGAAGATGATGAAAGAAGATCCAGGAGTGTCAAGCGCTCAAGCTTGGGGATTCCCCCATGCATACCCAATAAATATTCAAGGAGACTCAAGCGTCTAAGCTTGGGGATGCCCCCGTGCATCCCCTTCTCCATCAACAATCATCAGTTCGTCCTTCGTCTCACTATATTTGTTATCACTTCATGCGTTATGTGCTATGCTTGGAGCGTCTCGCTCTTAGGTTTTATTTTTAGTTTCTTTAGCTTTTCTTGTTGTTCATAACAAGTTAGGTCCTGTCTTACTTTATGTGGGAGAGAAACACGCTCCACTTTCAAAATCTAGAACACATCATAGGATTTTTCATGCCTATCTTCTTGTTGTTGTGTGTTCTTTATCTTTTCATAGCTAATGCCATGTTTACTTTTAGTCTTAGTTTGTCTTTAACAAGAACCTTGGCTATTGTTCAAGTTTGTTGCTGGAACTCTTTTTAGTTTTCATGTTTATCTTGTTAAGAGAGTTGGTTGTTGCACTGAGTTGTGTCTTGTCTTGAAAGTAGGTAATTGAGGTTGCTATTTAATTTTAGTAGTAGCTGGCAATAGTTTTGAGGTATTGATGTGAGTAATGTTTGAACTTTTGGTGTCAAGAGCTCTTGCCTATTAGTGATAGGTGTCGTATTTTGGGAAATCCGTGTTTATTTTCAAAACCTACAAAACTAGTTGAGAACTCTAGCTACTAGATGGATCACTACTCTTCTGAGGAGTCGAATATTAGAGTACACTCACGTACCATGAGTCGAGGATGCGCAAGGATAACCAAACCCCCATACACTCCTCCTCGGGGTACTTGTCTCTTTGTGAACCTCCTTATTAGATTGAGAGTTACCGATAATAAGTGCATGAGTTCTTCGGACTAATGAAAGTATTGAGAGTTGACACTTCCACCTTCCCATATTTTGCTAGCCTTTCCCGTGCCATGCATTGCCTTCTTCTCACTCTGAGAGTTGGTGTCCACCTTCGCCGTTACATCCAAAACCTTGGCATGATACGCTCTGTCATCATAAGCCTCCTTATATCTTTCCTCAAAACAGCCACCATACCTACCTATCAAGGCATTTCCATAGCCTTTCCGAGTTACATTGCCATGCAACTCCCACCTCTTCATGACTTGATCTTCATGTCATACATGTTCCTGCTACACTGGCAGCGACATACATTGCATACATCATGATAGTTACATCTTCTTTATGATTTTGAGTACGTTGTAAAGTGTGAAAGATTTGCTTTACCTTCTTGTAAAATAGAGTGTTGCCCTTAAGTGAGGAAAAGATCCCAAAGTGGACACAATAAAAGATCCCAAATAGGACAAATGAGAGTTAAATAGAAAGAGCCATTGAGGCCACACAAAAAAAAATTCAAAAAAATAGAAAAAAGAGAAAAAGAAATAAAAAGAGAGAAAGCGGAAACACTACTATCCTTTTGAGAGATCCACACTAGTACTCCCTTTATATCCTTGTACTCCATAGAGATGATCGTTATGCATATAGCTATGTGGGGACCTTCACACTATAGAACTTGGCTTGCATATTCCAAGGATGAGCCTCCTCAAACGAGCTCTAGGTCTTCATGAGCGA
The DNA here is from genome assembly GCA_950022295.1 of Bromus sterilis. Taxonomy (NCBI): domain Eukaryota; kingdom Viridiplantae; phylum Streptophyta; class Magnoliopsida; order Poales; family Poaceae; genus Bromus; species Bromus sterilis. The sequence goes on from OX465595.1 coordinate 305,598,634, forward strand.
GCAAGTTAGATGCACCCCCACTAGTTCCACTGGAGAGCTTCCTAGCTCGTATGTGCATCCATTGCATGGCAATCCCTACTCCTCACATCATATCTATCATTTGGCATCTCTTGCCTATGATTGTCCTCATTGATGTGAGCCTTTCTCATCCTTTTTGTCTTCCTACTCCACCATATTTCTCTCTTTGCCATCCTAAGTGTCAACTCTCGTGCTTACGCTCATCCATTGCATGAGTGCTCAAAATATCGAAAAGGAGTGGATCAAATTGACTTGTACCTGGCTAGTGGTCCCGGGGACGCGTGAAGATAAGATTCCAAAGAAGACCAAGTGTGAAACTTTAGTAGATTGAGTTCTCAACACAAAAATACCTTTTTCTCGTATTCCCTATCCCCCTTCTTGCACGCAAACACCATTTGGAGACATTCGAGTCACAGACAGCGAGAGCTCTTGCACCTATTGTTCTTTTGTTACTTGTTTCAATGCTAATATAGACTCTTGCCTGTTATGACTTGAATTGATTCTCTAACCTTGATTGCTTTACTTTTCAAAGTTCTTATATGGTTGCTAGCATGTCACCACAGAAATTATGTTGTTATCATTTACCTACTCGAGGACGAGCATGAATTAAGCTTGGGGATGTTGATACGTCCAAAACGTATCTATAATTTATGCTTGCTCCATGCATGTTTTGTGTGATATTGCTATGATCTAGATACACTTTCATACACTTTTGATCATATTTGGACTAACCTATTAACTCAGTGCACCCCAGTGCCAGTTCCTGTTTTCTGCTGTTTTTCTATTTCAGTTTTCCCCCATATAAAAAGTGCCAGAAAAATTCGGGAAAATTCAGATAAAAAATCAGCGTGACGGAAGCTTCGAGAAGAGCCCGGGAGGGGCTAGAGGGGAGCCAGGGGGGCCCAGGCGGCCACCCGGCGCGGCCCCACCCCTGGCCGCGCCAGGGGGGCGCCTGGGGCCCCTGGCCCACCTCTGGCTGCCCCCTTTCGCTTATTTATCCCCCGTCACGGGAAAACTCAAGAAGCAGAACCCTATTCCGCGAACTCGCCTCTGTTCCGCCGCCACCGCGCTTCCAAGATCGGGAGCACCAGAAGACCTCTTCCCGGCACCCTGCCGGAGGGGGGATTGACCTCCGGGAGCCTCCTCTCCACCATGGATGCTCCCGGATGTCTCGTGAGTAGTTTTCCTTGGACCATGGGTCCGTGATCAAGAGCTATGTGATGTTCTCCTCCCCTCTTTGATCTTCATTGTTTAGACCGCGTGAGCTGCCCAACATGATCGAGGCACCTTTGTAATATTTCTGCTATTGCTATGTTGAGTTTGATAGGATCTGATGGATTATGAGATTATGTTCAGATTGTGATAGATTAATATATTTGGTTTTTATCTCTTATATTTTTGTTCCTAAGTAATTCTTGCATGTTCTCCGTTGCTGTTTATTGCTTTGGCCAAGTAGTAGGTAGTGACTCCAAGAGGGAGCGTTGTGCTAGATTGTGGGTTCATGCCCCCCGATGACACGCTTGAGTGACAGAAACATGAGTCTAGGGGATGTGTTGTTGCCACAAGGGGGAAAACAACGGTGCTTGTAACCGCGGTTACACGGATTGTTAACTTTACGCAGAGTTCTTTTTAATGCAGTTGTTTGTTGCTTTGGGTTTACACTTTGGGTGGGGCTCGCAACTTAATACCAGCGAGATGTTCTGGATAGATATCTCAAGATGGATGATTAGTAGTAGATGCAGATGGATTTCGGTCTACTTACCTTGGCGTACTGCCTGTGCTTTTGAACCTCTTCCTTTCTTTTGTAGCATAGTTAGCATTGCGGTGCGTTCATAATCCTGTCAATTGCCTTTCTGTAATTTGTTTACCTCACAGAGCAATTTTATCGTCTTTTGGGAGAGAGACATCACTAGCGAACATCACGTATCCCGGTCCATATCCTTATCATTGTTTCCACGCTATATTTACTTTTCTGCATTTACTTTCAAGTTGCTATTATTAGCCCTTGCGTTTTATCCTTTGTAAACAACAAGACCGGAGAGATTGACAACCTCTCTGAACTTCGTTGGGAACAAAGTTATCTGTGTCTGTGTGCAGGTCCGCGTCAGTTGCGCCGCTGGCACCTACTTATCATCTCTGGAGTCCTGCTGGAGACAAACCTTGGTATCTTCACCGAGGGAAAACTGCTGCTGCACTACATCTCAACCCTCCACTTGGGGTAACCAACGAAGAGGGCGAGAAGCCATCAGCGATGGAAGCCACCAACAGGGCGGCGACATACGCCGATGCCGCGACGGCCTCTATGGACCAGCTCATCGACGTTTAGGAGGCAAACTGGCCGGCGGCGGCCTCTCTGGACCAACATCTCATCGATGTTCAGGAGGCCAACAGGGTGGCGGCCTCTTTGGACCAGCAACTCGTCGACGTTCAGGAGGCCAACAGGGCGGCGGCCTCTTTGGACCAGCTGGACTAGTAGTACTTGTTTAATTAGGCGCCGGTCTTTTTCTATGTTAAGTCTAGTACCTTGTTTAGCTATTGAGCTGGTTCAATTTAAAAAGTGTGAGCTTTGCTAATGACTCAGTTGTTTTCTCAAATTAACAACTGCTCTTACTATATTCAATGTCATGGATGTTCGCTATAATCAGGAAAATTCACACCAAATTTCGAAGGTTCCCATACGGATTTATTTTTAGTTTCATCTGCGATACAACTTCTCCCGCCAGCCCCCTTTCCACCTACCCAAAAATTTCGCCAGCCGCGTAAATTTCTAAACTGCCCCTCCTTCCTTCCACCTCCAAAGGCCGCATTCCCCCCTTCTTATTCAAACCCTCCCTTGCTCCTCCTAGCGTTGCGGCCTATACGGCATATGCAACTCCAGTGAAGTGCTACACGGTGCAGTCCCCTTCCGCATATCGGGCGCGGCGACCTACACGACGAAAACCTCCGTTTCGTATACCGCGCGTGGTGGCCTAGACTGTGTAGGCCGGCCTCCCCCCTCCCTTCTAGCCGCGCCTCTACAGTTCACCGCTCTCCCTGTTACGGTAAGATCCTGGCCGCCCTCCTCATGCGCATGATCTTACTCCTCCATTGATCATGTATGGCCTAAACACCAAATCATGGAGGAGACACTTGCTATGGATGCCACCCGCACCGCACCCGCGCGCCATCGCGTGCTTTCCTTGAATCCAGGTCCGGCAGTCGTATGCTACGACGGTGTGGAGGGCAGCCACGACGAGAAAACCTTGCCTTCTTACAATGGGAAGGATCCCATTGCCATCTCCATCGGCGATGAGTAGCTAGTACTTAGCTTCCTAGACACATATGTTTAGTTAGATATGCCACAGAGTTAAATTATCTTCAGATCACCCTTTCCACGTGCTTTGCTCATGTCTTGCATCTATTTTCTTCTTCTATCGATTGCATCTGAAAATTATTATTTTGTTTGGAATGCATCTACAACTTCAACTAATTGAACTCATACTCTGTATAATGTTGTCATGCAATATGATACCAAAGTTAATTAGCGATCATTAACACATGGAAACCCGTTCATTTCCTATATTTGTTAGGCATGTTGTAGTTACTTAGCTGGACTTTCCATGTCTTGAATCTGTTGGATTGTATGGTGTATTATGTATGAACGAACCTGTTATCATTGAATTCATGCCAATTATTACATTACCTAATCATTATGTACTTTATGCAATTTTAGGGTAGTAATGGGTGACTTTGAGATTTACAATCGAGGTATGCACATGGTCTAAATGGCTTATATCCCATTAGTGTACAATTGAAGGAGATATGACACTGCTCGTGTTGTAATATTTACATTTTTCTTGTAGCTCCCTTTGTCAGAGGATTAGATCCACTGTTCGACCCATTTTTCATCTGGGGAAAAGAGGTGACCATGACTATCAATCAAGTCAATAAACTTAGAAATAATGAAAGGATAAAGAAACTGGCCACAAAAGACAACAAACTCTTTGTCTGCACAATGAAGAAGACTTCGGTCTCCTGTATGATGGTGCTAATTTACATCCCTACCTTATTTTCCCCTACACACACAATTTCCGTACTGAAAACTATATTTATGCATATCTTTGTATTCAATCTTTTCTGAAGCAGTTCGCCGAGGATTATCTATCAAACCATCTGTATGGTCAAGAGGTATGAAAGGTTTTTGTACAACACCTGTGCTATAATATTGATGCCTTCCTTAAGATGGCAAACGATGGGCGGGCAATCATCCACAGGCGCTGGACTAAAGTTGCAAAGGCCTTTAACATTCTCGAAGGCTCAATTTTCGCATTCTGCTTCGACAGTTTCCTAGATGAGATTCATCTGTCTACCTATCGACTATGATGTTGTACTTCGCAAAGGTTGTTTCTGTATTGTGGCCTGGTGTACTATCTTCTGGGTGTTACCATCCTTGCAACCGCAGTTACAAGCACCGTTGTTTTCTCCCTGGTGGCGACATCACATTTCCTAGTCTCATGTTTCTGTCACTCAAGCTAGACATCGGGGGGCATGAACCCACAATCAACCATAACGCTCCCTCTTGGATTCACGATATACTACTTTGCCAAAGCAATAAAAAGTAACAGAGAACATGCAGGAATACTCAAGAACTAAAACATAAAAGGTAAACTAAATATATTACTCATCACAATCTGAAGATAATCTCATAATCCATCGGATCCTAGAAAACACAACATAGCAACACAGAAACTAATACATAGGTGCCTTGATCATATAGGGTAGCTCATAAGGTCTAAGAATTGAGGCACAAGATTGGAGAGAAAACAACACATAGCTACCGATCACGGACCCATGGTCCAAGGGGGCCTACTCACGACACATCCAGGAAGTGCACATGGTGGTGGAGAAGCTCTCGGAGATCAATCCTCCCTCCGTAAGGGTGTTGGGGGAAGGTCGTCTGGCGATCCCGATATCGGGATCGCGGCGGCGGAACAGTGGTGAAAATCGGGTAATGGAGGACCTCCCAAGGGTTTTCGGAGCGAGAGGTAAATATAGGCCGAAGGGGGAACCAGGGGCCCCACCTAACTAGGCGGCCAGGTGGCACGGATCCACCTCAGGCCGCGCCAGGGACCCACCTGGTGAGGGGGGGGCTCCGGATCCCCTTCGGGAATCTAGAGTCTTCTGATCTGCTGATTTTTTATATGATTTTCACGATTTTTCCGAGCACTTTAATAATTGGTATTTTCCTTCAATGCACGGACAACAGCAGACAGAAGATGGCATTGTGGCACTGAGTTAGTAGGTTATTATAAATATGTTGAAAAGGTATGAAAGTGTAGCAAAACATGTAGAAAAGTCACCAATATATGTATGGAACAAACTGAAATTATAGATACGTTTGGGACGTATCAACATCCCCAAGCTTAATTCCTGCTCGTCCTCGAGCAGGTAAATGATAACAAAGATAATTTCTGTGGTGACAGTCTACGAACAAATATTTGAACTTTAAAGTACAGCAAGAAGGATATGCAATTCAAGTCAAGACAATAACAAACAAGAGTTTATATCTAGTATTGAAACTAGCAAAGTAAGAACATAAAGGTGCAAGAGCTCTCGGTGATCGTGACTCGAATGTCTCCAATTGGTGTTTGCGTGCAAGAAATGGGATATGGGCTTAAAGTATAAAAATACTAGATAGTTAATTGAGAACTCAATCTACTAAAACTTCACACTTGGTCTCCGTCGGAATCTTATTGTGACTCGTCCCCAAACCACTAGTCAGGCACAAGTCAAGCTGATTCTCCCCCTTTTGACTTTATCACTCATGCAATGAATGAGCGCGAGCAAGATATATTTGTACTTAGGAAGGCAAATAGGATAATGATGGGGAAGGAAGAAAAGAAAGGTGCGAAAGGCTCACATCAATGAGGACAATCATAGGCGTGAGAAAGCCAAATGATAGATATGATGTGAGGAGTAAGGATTGTCAAGCAACGTATGCACATATGAGCTATGGGAAGATCTCCAATGGAACTAGTGGGGGTGCATCAAAATTGCTTACTCAAGAAGACCTAGAGCTCATTTGAGGAGGCTCATCATTGGAATATACAAGCCAAGTTCTATAGTGTAAGGAACCCCACATAGTTATCCATGAACGATATGAAACTCTATATGTCGTAAAAAATTACTTTGGAGTATGAGTGTGGATCTTTCAAAAGGAATAGTAGTGTTGCCCCCTTCTCTCTTTTTATTTATTTTTCTATTTTTTTGTATTTTTATGGCCTCATTGGCTCTTTATATTTATCTCTCACCTGTCCTCTTTGGGATCTTTTAATTTGTCCTCTTTTGGGATCTTTTATTTGTGTCCTCTTTTGGGATATTTTCCTCACAAAGGGAAACACTCTAAATTTTACAAGGACATAGAAGATCGCACACTTTATAAGAAGTACTCAATATAAAGAAAACTGAAAAATTATCATGATGTATGCCTCTGCTAGTGTAGCAGGATTGAGAATGATACTAGCGCATCATGTAGCAATTATAAAGGAAAGGCCCAACTAACATGCGGCTCATCGATCAAGCAAAAGCATGTATGACATGAAGATCAAGTCATGATATGATGGATGTTGCACAGTAATCTATCTCGGAAAGGCTATGGAAATGCCTTGATAGGTAGGTAAGGTGGCTGTTTTGAGGAAGGATATAATAAGGGTTATGATGACAGAGCGTATCATGCCAAGGGTTTGGATGCACAGGAGAAGTTTGCACCAACTCTTGAGGTGAGAAAGGGCAATGCACGATACCGAAGAGGCTAGAAAAATATGGATAGTGGAAGTGCCAACAATCGAATACTCACATTAGTTAGAGGAACTCATCCACTTATTATCGGTAACTCTCTATCTAACCAGGAGATTCACAAAGAGACAAGTACCCCGAGGAGGAGTGTATGGGGGTTTGGTTATCCTTGCGCATCCTCGACCCATAGTACGTGATGGTACTATATATATTACAACCCCTCCAGAGGTTAGCGATCCATCTAGTAGCTAGAGTTCTCAACTAATGTTTTGTAGTTTTCGAAAATAAGCACGGATTGCCCAAAATACGACACCTATCACTAATAGGATTGAGTTCTTGACTGTCACAACCCCAAGTTAGGTATGTTCTAGGATCAAGGTCACCTTGCATTCATCAAATAAAAACAAATGGAAATCCAATTTAAATGCAAAATGGGAGAAGGAACTCCCCCAGATGAACTAATTCAAAAGGCCAGATAAAAATATTCTCCAAAAATTCATGTTTGGATTTTGAAAAGTCCCATAATTGAGTGTGATCACATAAAAAGTGATGTGGTAGAATTCCCATACTCAAGGAATTTTGAAAAATTCAAACAGTGCCTTGGAATTAATCAAATACCCCTTAAAATTCAATTCATTTGAATTTTAAAAAGTGCCAAACTTTATAAGTGGCTAGTCTATATTTTTATGAGGCCATAGAAAAAGTTATAGCATTTTCAAAAATGGTTGCTATTTTATTAGCAGAACCAAAACAAATGTCAGAAGAAAACAGAAAAGAAAATAGAAAAGAGGAAGAAACCACTTACCTGGCGCCCTAGGCGAAGGCCCAGCCGGCCCAGCTCACCAGGGCTCTTCTGTCGTCTTCCACGGGCACGAGCACACAGCTATGTGCCCGGCATGCCGCAGCTGTCGCCATGGCCTCTCCCCAGCCCTCCCCTGCCTCTTCTCGCAGCTTCGAGTGCCCAGGAGACGCCCTTCTCACTTCCCCCTCGATCCCTGCCCTCTGTTTCTCCTCCCCGGCAAAGAACCGCGAAGCACCGAAACCCTAGCCGGCCATGACGATGCTCCGGCGTGGCCACTGAGCAAGCCGGCGAGCCCCACCTTGTCTGTTCAACGCGCAGCCGTTGACTCTGTCGAATCCCCCAATCAATCGAAGACGAAGAGCAACGCCGACGACGCCAGCTTCAACCTCCTCATCGCCGGAACCGCAAGTCGCCGTCGACGAATTCGCCGGCCACACAGCCTCTCCGACCACGCCACCGCCACAGTTCGACTCAGGGTGAGCTTCTGCTTCACCCAAGCTATCGCACGGCCGCCCCCTTCCTTCCTATCGTGTTCCGCCATGTGAGCAGGAGTTCATCGCCGCCATTGTCGACACCCCCCTAGCTTCAGCGCCCACCTTGTTGCCCCAGTGCGCGCATTTGGACCCTGGCCTCTTCAGCTTTCGAACGCGCCACTAATTGGCCCAAGCCATGCACCACAACCCCGCACCCGAGCTCGCCGGGTTCTATCACCGCCAAGCTCATCGCCGCCGTCGCTCCAGACCCTCCCCCGAGCCCTAGCTACCTTCGTTCGACGCGCGGCAACACCAGGAACCCGACGGTGCCCTCCCCGTCGCCTCCCGTGCCCTAATACGCGGCCCCGTTCAACTCCGGCGAGCACACTGCTCGCCGGCGACGACCCCTCCATTAGAGCTTAACCACAGAGCTTAATTAAGCTTAATCCCCCCCCCCCACAGTGACTGCCATGTGAGCCCAGCCTGCCTAATCACCCCTCTGTTAAATCAATTTAATTCGAATCATTTTAATTAAACAGTGAGAGGCTGACAGGTGGGACCCAGTGGTCAGTGGACCCCCTGACGCCAGCATTGTGTCACTGTGACGCAATAAAGAGAATTCTATTTAAAGAATTAATCAGAAATTGGCAGAAATTAAGTAAAACTTTGAAAATTCATAGAAAATTCATATTAACTCCAAATTTGACATATGATATATGAAAAATGATCAGGAGAAAATAATCTATCCAAATATACCACTTTCAACTATGTTTGAGTTGAAATTAAAAAGGGACCAGTAGCTTTTTCTATTTGGTTTAAATGGAATTAAATCAATTTGAATTCAAATGCTTTTGCAATTTGAAACTTAGCAACATACCACATTTCACTTGAACTTCAGAAGCTTAACATACACATATCAAGATGGTTTACCTTGATCAAACAATAACATTTGTAACTTGACTAAAATGAATTCAAATTGGAGTTTGAATTTGCAATTCAATTGCAATATACTCCATTTAAATGGAATTGCCTCACACATCAGAAGCATATACATCAAGTTTCAACCTTCAACCATGTGATTGTGCATTGTATTTACTTTGCTACCTTGTTTGTTGTTTGTCGAGTAGAGGTGGAACCGGAACAGGAGGAAGCCCCCTTCGTTGAATACGCTGAACACGAACCTCGTCAGCAAGGCAAGCAAACCCCCATTGATCACGTCGATAAAATCCCACTTCCCTCTCATGTCTCGCTTATGCATTGTATAGGATGATTACCATGCTACGTTTCTACCGCATAGATGAACCCATTCCTTTGCATGACCTATCATTTGCCACAGTAGTAAGCAAACCATAATCCTAGCAAATGTAGGAGTTGATTGATATCATGTGGCCCCTGCAATTGTTACTGCTTATTGCATGCTTAGAGTGTTACAATGATGTTATTATTATGTGAGTCGGGATGGTAGTGATCATGATGATGATGGTGGAAATGTGTTGGTGAATCTACCCTAATACAAGGTGAACGATGAGAGGTTGTGTAGGAGTACACAGTGGGTTGTCTCGTTGAACACCGCCCTAAGTACGAGTTCTTGTGTGGTGATCCAAGATGAAGAGTACAACCACACATTGGGCTCACTGACCCCTCTCAACCTACTAACTCATCCCTTTCGATGTCCAGATGTCGCAATAGTTCGGAGTTCTGGTAGGTTTGTGGCCTGGCTGCTAAGTGAGAGAACGGCTCTACCGAGACCGGCTTATGCCCCACGCACACATCATTGGGGTCCACTTCGGTAAACCGGCCGGGTTCACGATAGTGGTAGCCAACCCAGGTAGGCGGATTTCTTGGACTAGATCGGCTATGAGGTAACTGTTGTGGTGAGAATCCTCGCCGACACTTCTTGAACAGTGTCGAGTACAAAGGCGGTAACTGATGATCATGTGTGTGTAGCGGTACACCCCTGCAGGGTTAACAAAACTATTCGAATAGCCGCGTCCGCGGTTAAGGACTGCTTGGAAAGCTTAGGTTGATTATTAGAAAACTTGAACTGGATACTTATAAAACTTACCAAGATAAGTGTGAGTTCTATGGCGTGCATTCTCGTGGGGAAGTCGAGGAAGGCACCATAGTGGTGTATTTGGTTGGAGAAACTAGTGGACTCGTGTACGCTTCTTACCTCAAGTCTGGTACTCGTAGTTAAGGACTAGCCAAGTCAAAGCTGGCACTTCTGCAATTGAACCCCACCTCCCTTTACCTTGATACATATGCATGAGTAGTATAGCTCCTACGTAAGTCTTGATGAGTACGACTTTGTACTCACTTTTGCTTATTCTATGTTTTAGATGAACCCCCGTGACCCCGAAGGTGGATACTTCCTGGAGCTCGACGTCTGATCAAGCTAGTGTAGTCCCAGTCAGACGACTGGTTCCCTCGTGGAAGGGCTTGTTTGTAGATGAGGCTTCTCTAAGCCATTTGTTAAACTTGTCTGTACTCAGACCTACTTTCTTCCGCTTGTTTGTTGTAATGTTGGATCACATGCTTGTGATATCTGTGTGCACTCTTTAAGAGTTATCAATAAAGTGGTATACTTTGTAGAGAATTGCAATGATACCTGCTGTTCATACAAGGCATGTGTGCTGTGTGTATGTTTATAACATGCATGTCTTTGTATGGGTTTTCGAGACCTTAGTTGTGATCTGGCTGGCGGTCTTTTATAAACCAAGTGGACCTTAGATGTGCGCAGCTTGGGGCATCGCGATGCGATTGTTCGTGACTCCGTCACGAGCACACTTTGATGTATGATTGAGCCCGCCCTAGACCCCGACTAAGTGATCGGGCTGGAGTAAGTCTATGTAAGGGTTATAATACAATCGATAGTATGGTTGAGGCGACTTGTCTAGGAGTATGGGAGTTCACCACCCATATCATTTAGACTTGTGTGCGGACGATGAGGACCCATTTCAGTTGATCATCCGGTCTGGATGGGATGCCCCTCACGTTCGATACTTTCCGAGAACGTTCTGTGCTTGGCCTTGTCTGCTTAGACAAGTGGGTACGGTTCTCGGCTCTCCATATGATTGTGTTGTAGCGATTCTTGCATACGCTAACCCCGGGTCCCGACAGACTTGGTATCAGAGCAGGACTGACTGTAGGATTATCAGCATTGGCCGAAGTCGAGTCTAGCTTGCTATAGTTACATAGTTACTCAGGGTATATAAGGGATCAAAGTAAGGCTTCTTTTTTCTCCTTACCCTCATCGTTCTGAGTTTTGAGTCACCCTAATTTTATTCTACGGGAAGATAGGACTAGGCTCACCTCTGTCTTACTAGAAAATCTCGTTGTTTTCTTCCTTGTAGCCGTAGGAAGGTTGTGTTCGGTTTGCTAGCATTGTTGTGCTTCCTGGTTTCTTAAATCGTATGTAAGTGATGTTTTCCATGTTGTAAGAAATTGTCTTTTCTTACAATTACAGCCGTTATGTTGTCCGAGTCATTCCAAGTTTTCTTCATAATCTGATGCATTTGCAAAATCCTTTCCGCCATTTCGGTTGTCCTTCTAGAAGATTTTCTAGGTGGCATGCCCGACAGTTCCATAGAGTTTGATGTAGGTTTTCTTCTAGAAACCTATAGTGATGCATTTGCAGTTCTTCCTCCCACTTTAGATGTCTTATAGACAGAAGAACCACACTAAACATTGTGTTGGTGTACTGTGTTACTCTAACATATTTGTTGTAGTCTTAGCAAGCTATGGTCATCCTCTAGGAAAACTACCCAGTAACCCAACTCCTTAAACCTAGTCACCCGACAGATGTGTAGAGTTCATAGTGGATCTTATGCCAGGAACCGCACCAATTTCCAGAATCCCATACAAAATGGCCCAACGTGAGTTAGCTGAGCTTAAAACCCAACTGGAAGCTTTGTTGGAAAAAGGCTTCATCCTCCCTAGCTCATCGCCATGGGGTTGCCCCGTTCTGTTCGTAACGAAGAAAGATGGAACAGAAATGATGTGCGTAGACTATCGTCCGCTAAAATTAGCGACGATAAAGAACAAGTACCCACTGCCCAGGATCAATGATCTTTATGATCAACTTGCAGGATCCTCTGTCTTCTCTAAGATGGATTTGAGATTAGGTTATCATCAAATGAAAATCCAAAACGAGGACATTCCCAAAACGGCTTTTACTACTCGTTATGGTCTTTACGAGTACACCATCTTGTCCTTTGGTTTAACCAATGCCCCCGCCACTTTCTCACGCATGATGAATTCGATCTTCATGGATTACCTAGATAAATTTGTTGTGGTTTATCTCGATGACATTCTCATCTACTCGAAGAACGAAGAAGAACATGCCGAACACCTAAGGCTGGTATTGATGAAACTTAGAGAGCATCGCCTGTATGCTAAATTCTCCAAGTGTGAATTTTGGCTACCAGAAGTGACCTACTTAGGCCACGTGATTTCTGCAAAAGGCATTGCTATGAATCCCGAGAGAGTTCAGGCCGTCCTTGACTGGACTCCACTTGAATCGGTTAAGCAAGTTAGGAGTTTTCTTGGCCTAGCCAGCTATTGCCGCCGCTTCGTCGAGAACTTTTCTAAAGTTGCAAAGCCTCTAACTGAACTCCTCAAGAAAGATAAGAAATTCCTATGGACTCCCAAGTGCGAGGGAAGCTTTCAAGAGCTAAAAAGAAGATTGACTTCTGCACCCATACTTGCACCTCCAGACACCAAAAAGGATTTTGAGATCTTTTGTGACGCTTCACGGAAAGGGTGAGGATGCATACTTCTGCAAGATAGACATTTGGTAGCTTATGCTTCACGCCAGTTGCGTCCACATGAAGAGAACTATCCTACCCATGACCTTGAACTCGCTGCCGTAGTTTATGCCCTAACAACTTGGCGACATTACCTCCTTGGTAATCGTTGTGAGATTTATTCCGACCACCAAAGCCTCAAATACATTTTCACCCAGCCAGATCTTAATCTCAGGAAAAGACGCTGGATTGAGTTGATAAAATATTACGACGTAGGAATTTCTTACACCCCAGGCAAAGCCAATGTCATGGCTGATGCACTAAGTCGTAAGTCGTATTGTAACAACCTCATGTTACAACAGTATCAACCACTTCTTCATGAGGAATTTTGCAAGCTCAATCTAGATATTGTTCCTCATGGCTATCTTTCTACCTTGGTGGCGAAACCAACTCTTGAGGATCAAATCATAGTTGCCCAAAGGCGTGCACGAGGTGTTCGCCGGATCAAGGAGAACATTGCTAGCGGAGTTGCTAAATGTTTCTCCACAGATAGTAAAGGAACGGTATTCTTTGGAAATCATTTGGTAGTACCTAAGAATAGGGAACTAAGGCAACTCATCCTCAAGGAAGCCCATGACACACCCCTCTCGATTCATCCCGGTAGCACAAAAATGTACCGAGATCTACGCCAGAGATTTTGGTGGACTAGGATGAAGAGAGACATTGCTCAATTTGTTGCCGAATGTGATGTTTGTCGTCGAATTAAGGCAGAACATCAAAGACCTGCTGGCACTCTTCAACTTTTGCCTATTCCAGAGTGGAAATGGGATAAAGTCGGTATGGACTTCATCACCGTCTTTCCAAAAACCCAGAAAGGAAACGATGCCATCTTCGTTGTCATAGATAGGCTTTGCAAAGTTGCTCACCTCCTTCTAGTTCGCGAGTCTATAACTGCTAGCTAGTTAGCGGACTTGTACGTCTCTAGAATTGTATCCCTTCACGGTGTTCCTTTGGAAATCAATTCTGATCGTGGTAGCCTTTTCACCTCTAGATTTTGGGGAAGCTTTCAGAATGCTATGGGAACTCATCTCTCCTTTAGTACAGCTTTCCATCCTTAGTCTAGCGGTCAGTCGAAAGGGTTAACCAGATTCTCGAGGACATGCTCAGAGCTTGTGTTATCTCATTCGGAAAAAATTGGGAGAAGTCTCTGCCATTCGCCGAATTTGCTTATAACAATAGTTTTCAATCTAGTCTGAACATGGCTCCTTTTGAACTCCTATATGGACGACGATGTCGAACACATTTAAACTGGTCAGAAACCGGTGAGAGACAATTCTGTGGACCGGATATGATCAAGTAAGCAGAAGAGCAAGTTCGCATTGTTCGTGATCAATTGAAAGCAACCCAGTCTCGTCAGAAAAGCTACTATGATCGTCATCAAAGGCAAGGGAGCTACAATATGGATGAGAAGGCTTACCTTCGGGTTACTCCTCTGAAGGGAACACAACGTTTCGGTATCAAAGGCAAGTTGGCCCCACGTTACATCGGACCTTTCCGCATTATTGCTAAACGTGGAGAAGTTGCCTACCAACTTGAACTACCCCCGCGCCTTTTCTGAGTACATGATGTATTCCATGTGTCCCAACTCAGGCGTTGCTTCAAGGACCCCATCCGCGAAGTCGACCATGAAACGCTTGATCTCCAAGATGACCTTTCTTATCGAGAGTACCCCATTCGTATTCTTGATTCAGCAGAGCGTGTCACTCGCCGCAAGAAGATTAAGTTTCTCAAAGTTCAATGGTCACACCACTCTGAGAAAGAAGCTACATGGGAAAGAGAAGACCGCCTCCGTACCGAGTACCCCACCTTCCTCCCGCAGACTTCTGAATCTCGGGACGAGATTCTTTTGAGTGGGGGCGAGTTGTCACAACCCCAAGTTAGGTATGTGCTAGGATCAAGGCCACCTTGCATTCATCAAAGAAAATTAAATGGAAATCCAATTCAAATGCAAAATGGGAGAAGGAACCCCCCCAGATGAATTAATTCAAAAGGCCAGATAAAAATCTTCTCCAAAAATTCATGTTTGGATTTTGAAAAGTCCCATAATTGAGTGTGATCACATAAAATGTGATGTGGTAGAATTCCCATACTCAAGGAATTTTGAAAAATTCAAACAGTGCCTTGGAATTAATCAAATACCCCTATTTGATTTAAAATTCAATTCATTTGAATTTTAAAAAGTTCCAAACTTTATAAGTGGCTAGTCTATATTTTTATGAGGCCATAGAAAAAGTTATAGCATTTTCAAAAATGGTTTGCTATTTTATTAGCAGAACCAAAACAAATGTCAGAAGAAAACAGAAAATAAAATAGAAAAATAGGAAGAAACCACTTACTTGGCGCCCTAGGCGAAGGCCCAGCCGGCCCAGCCCACCAGGGCTCTTCTGTCGTCTTCCCCGGGCACGAGCACACAGCTGCGTGCCCAGCATGCCGCAGCTGTCGCCGTGGCCTCTCCCCAGCCCTCCCTTGCCTCTTCTCGCAGCTTCGAGTGCCCAGGAGACGCCCTGCTCACTTCCCCCTCGATCCCTGCCCTCTGTTTCTCCTCCCCGGCGAAGAACCGCGAAGCACCCAAACCTTAGCCCGCCATGACGATGCTTCGGCGTGGCCACTGAGCAAGTCGGCGAGCCCCACATTGTCTGTTCGACGCGCAGCCGTCGACTCCGTCGAATCCCCCAATCAATCAAAGACGAAGAGCAACGCCGACGATGCCAGCTTCAACCTCCTCATCGCCGGAACCGCAAGTCGCCGTCGACGAATTCGCCGGCCACAGAGGCCACCGCCACAGTTCGACTCAGGGTGAGCTTCTGCTTCACCCAAGCTATCGTGCGGCCGCCCCCTTCCTTCCTATCGTGTTCCTCCATGTGAGCAGGAGTCCGTCGCCACCATTGTCGACGCCCCCTAGCTCCAGTGCCCACCTTGTTGCCCCAGTGCGTGCATTTGGACCCTGGCCATGCACCACAACCCCGCGCCCGAGCTTGCCGTGGTTCTGTCACCGCCAAGGTCATCGCCGACGTCGCTCCAGACCCTCCCCCGAGCCCTAGCTACCTCCGTTCGACGCGCGGCAACACCAGGAACCCGATGGTGCCCTCCCCGTCGCCTCCCGTGCCCTAATACGCCGCCCCGTTCAACTCCGGCGAGCACAGTGCTCGCCGGCGACGACCCCTCCATTAGAGCTTAACCACAGAGCTTAATTAAGCGCAATCCCCCCCCCCCCACAGTGACTGCCATGTCGGCCCAGCCTGCCTAATCACCCCTCTGTTAAATCAATTTAATTCGAATCATTTTAATTAAACAGTGAGAGGCTGACAGGTGGGACCCAGTGGTCAGTGGACCCCCTGACACCAGCATTGTGTCACTGTAACGCAATAAAGAGAATTCTATTTAAAGAATTAATCAGAAATTGGCAGAAATTAAGTGAAACTTTGAAAATTCATAGAAAATTCATATTAACTCCAAATTTGACATATGATATATGAAAAATGATCAGGAGAAAATAATCTATCCAAATATACCACTTTCAACTATGTTTGAGTTGAAATAAAAAATGGACCAGTAGCTTTTGCTATTTGGTTTAAATGGAATTAAATCAATTTGTATTCAAATGCTTTTGCAATTTGAAACTCAGCAACATACCACATTTCACTTGAACTTCAGAAGCTTAACATACACATATCAAGATGGTTTACCTTGATCAAACAATAACATTTGTAACTTGACTAAAATGAATTCAAATTGGAGTTTGAATTTGCAATTCAATTGCAATATACTCCATTTAAATGGAATTGCCTCACACATCAGAAGCATATACATCAAGTTTCAACCTTCAACCATGTGATTGTGCATTGTATTTACTTTGCTACCTTGTTTGTTGTTTGTCGAGTAGAGGTGGAACCGGAACAGGAGGCAGTCCCCTTCGTTGAAGACCCTGAACCCGAACCTCATCAGCAAGGCAAGCAAACCCCCATTGATCATGTCGATAAAATCCCACTTCCCTCTAATGTCTCGCTTATGCATTGTATAGGATGATTACCATGCTATGTTTCTACCGCATAGATGAACCCATTCCTTTGCATGACCTATCATTTGTAACAGTAGTAAGCAAACCATAATCCTAGCAAATGTAGGAGTTGATTGATATCATGTGGCCCCTGCAATTGCTACTGCTTATTGCATACTTAGAGTGTTACAATGATGTTATTGTTATGTGAGTCGGGATGGTAGTGATCATGATGATGATGGTGGAAATGTGTTGGTGAATCTACCCTAATACAAGGTGAACGATGATAGGCTGTGTAGGAGTACACGGTGGGTTGTCTCGTTGAACACCGCACTAAGTCCGAGTTCTTGTGTGGTGATCCAAGATGAAGAGCACAACAACACATTGGGCTCACTGACCCCTCTCAACCTATTAACTCATCCCTTACGATGTCCATATGTCGCAATACTTCGGAGTTCTGGTAGGTTTGTGGCCTGGCTGCTAAGTGAGAGAACGGCTCAACCGAGACCGGCTTATGCACCACGCACACATTATCTGGGTCCACTTCGGTAAACCGGCCAGGTTCACGATAGTGGTAGCCAACCCAGGTATGCTGCTTTCTTGGACTAGATCGGCTATGAGGTAACAGTTGTGGTGAGCATCCTCGCCGACACTTCTTGAACGGTGTCGAGTACAAAGACGGCAACTGATGATCATGTGTGTGTAGCGGTACACCCCTGCAGGGTTAACAAAACTATTCGAATAGCCGCGTCCGCGGTTAAGGACTGCTTGGAAAGCTTAGCTTGATTATTAGACAACTTGAACTGGATACTTATAAAACTTACCAAGATAAGTGTGAGTGCTATGGCGTGCTTTCTCGTGGGGAAGTCGAGGAAGGCACCATAGTAGTGTATTTGGTTGGAGAAAGTAGTGGACTCGTGTACGCTTCTTACCTCAAGTCTGGTACTCGTAGTTTAGGACTAGCCAAGTCAAAGCTGTCACTTCTGCAATTGAACCCCACCTCCATTTACCTTGATACATGTGCATGAGTAGTATAGCTCCTACGTAAGTCTTGCTGAGTACGACTTTGTACTCACGTTTTCTTATTCTATGTTTTATATGAACCCCCGTGACCCCGAAGGTGGATTCTTCCTGGAGCTCGACGTCTGATCAAGCTAGTGTAGTCCCAGTCAGACGACTGGTTCCCTCGTGGAAGGGCTTGTTTGTATATAAGGCTTCTCTAAGCCATTTGTTAAACTTGTATGGGTTTATAACATGAATGTCTTTGTATGGGTTTTCGAGACCTTAGTTGTGATCTGGCTGGCGGTCTTTTATACACCAAGTGGCCCTTAGATGTGCGCACCTTGGGGCATCGCGATGCGATTGTTCGTGACTCCGTCACGAGCACACTTTGATGTATGATCGAGCCCGCCCTAGACCCCGACTAAGTGATCGGGCTGGAGTAAGTCTATGTAAGGGTTATAATACAATCGATAGTATGGTTGAGGCGACCTGTCTATGAGTATGGGAGTTCACCACCCATATCATTTAGACTTGTGTGCGGACGATGAGGACCCATTTCAGTTGATCATCCGGTCTGGATGGGATGCCCCTCACGTTCGATGCTTTCCGAGAACGTTCTGTGCTTGGCCTTGTATGCTTAGACAAGTGGGTACGGTTCTCGGCTCTCCATATGATTGTGTTGTAGCGATTATTGCATACGCTAACCCCGGGTCCCGACATTGACACACAAACGTCCAAGCATTACTAAAATCAATACATGAAAACAATTGCAAGTTACTACTATACTTAAATAGCAACCTCAATTACCTACTCAAGTCAAGACACCAAACTCAGTGCAACAGTCGAACTCTCTAAACAAGATAAGCATGAAAACTCAAGAGAGTTCCGAAATCAACAACCTAAATAAAATATCTTAAAAAGAATAAGCATGAAAAACAAGAGCTAATCAACAAAGATAAAGAACACTCAACAAAGATAAGCATGAAAACTATGTTATGTTCTAGGGTGAAGTGGAGCGTGTTTCTCTCCCAAACAATGAAGTCTGGGGCCCAACTTTTTATGAACATCAAGCAAACTAAAGAATCTAAAAATTAAATGCAAGACGCTCCAAGCATAGCATATATATATGAATTGATAAAAATATAGTTTGGATAAGGACGAACTTATGACTGTTGATGGAGAAGGGGATGCACCGGGGCATCCCCAAGCTTAGACGCTTGAGTCTCCTTGGATGTTTGTTGGGGGTGCATGGGGGCATCCCCAAGCTTGAGCTTTTGACACTTCGATCTTCTCTCATCATCTTCCATCGCACACTTGAAAACTCCCTTCATACGAAACTCATCGTAAGATGATTAGAGGGGTTAGTTCCCATAATAAAATAATTTTCCTCTACTGGAAATAAAGATTTTCAGGAATAGCTACTGTTTCTCAAGATTGCCAAAAAAAATTGCAAAGAAAAAGCAAGCTTAAGATTTGCAAAACGGTGAAAACGCAAAACAGGGCAGAACTTGGGAAATTCTGCAACTCAAATCAAAAAACTCAGAACAGACTGCCGAAAGTCAATTGTATAGAACATATTGCCAAAAAAATTCAGATCAAAACGATGATCTGGTGATTTTTTAGAATTTTTTCAATGAGCAAACAGATTATTCTTGCAACTTTTGATTTTTCTTGCAATCGGAGGCTAAACTTGGCACAAAGCTTGAAAATAAAGATACAATGATTTTTCTACAGTAGTAACAATCATCAAGAACACTAAAAACTGAAATTAAAAATATTTTGGGTAGCCTCCCAATAAGCGCTTTCAATTATGCCTTTGAGGTAGGCATGAAGCAAAAAAGATCAAGTTTTATCAATATCAAAAGAATAGCTTGCCCGTGTAAGGTAATCAAATGGAATCTTCATCTTATTTCTATTGAAATGTTCCACGCCCTTTTGAGGGAAAATTGGAATCTTATAATCCCTTCTTTCATATCAATGATAGCACCAACGGTGCGGTGAAAAGAACGTCCCAAAATAATTAGACATGAGGGATCACACTCCATCTCAATGACAAGAAAATCAACGGGAACATAATTATCATTGACAACTATAAGAACATCATAAATCCCCCTAAAGGTTTCTTTTCGGAAGAATCAACAAGGTGAACACCAAAAGAACAAGGATCAAAAGGTTTCAATTCAAGCATATAATACATTCTTCTGGGTAAACCAAGAATACTCAAGAACTAAAACATAAAAGGTAAACCAAATATATTACTCATCACAATCTGAACATAATCTCATAATCCATCGGATCCCAAGAAACACAACATATCAACACAGAAACTAATACATAGGTGCCTTGATCATATAGGGCAGCTCACAAGGGCTAAGAATTGAGGCACAAGATTGGATAGAAAACATCATCTAGCTACTGATCATGGACCCATGGTCCAAGTGGGACTACTCACAGCAAATCCGGGAAGCGCTCATGGTGGTGGAGAAGCTCCTAGAGATCAATCCTCCCTCCGACAGGTTGCTGGGACAGGGTCTTCTGGCGATCCCGATCTCAGGATCAAGGCGGCGACGGAACAGTGGTGAAAATCGTGTAACGGAGGACCTCCTGAGGGTTTACGGAGTGAGAGGTAAATATAGGCCGAAGGGGGCACCAGGGGAGGCCCCACCTGACCAGGCGGACAGGTGGAGAGGCCCTACCCCAGGCCTCCCCAGGGACCCAGCTGGTGAGGGGGGGGCTTCGGCTCCCCATCGGGCTTCTAGAGTCTTCTGATCTGTTGATTTTTATACGATTTTTCTCGATTTTTCTGAGCACTTTAATAATTGGTATTTTCTTGCAATGCACAGACAACAGCAGACAGACACTGGCACTTGGGCACTGAGTTAGTAGGTTAGTCCAAATATGTTGAAAAAGGTGTGAAAGTGTAGCAAAACATGTAGCAAAGTCACCAATATAAGCATGTAACAAGAAGAAATTATAGATACGTTTGGGACATATCAGGAGCCACGACCACTACTGTTATTCCTCGGGAGAGCTAATCTAGGGGTTGTTTTGGCCTCCAGAGAGGGGAAATCGACGCCATCGTCATCACCATCGCCACTCCTTCACCCTTCCATGTCTTCCCCATCCATGTGTGAGTAATTACCTACTGTAGGCGAAGGGTATTGTAGGGATTGGGTGAGTTAGATCATGTAATAGTTCGTCAGATTGTTGGGGGCATGTTGCCTATCATCTACTATGGTGTATATCATCTTTGCTACTACTTGTTGCTCTTCATGCATGACACTTTAGGCCTGAGTGCCATGATTCAGATCTAAACCCTTTATGTTTTCATGAATATATTTGTGTTCTTGATCCTATGTAAAATTTGTATGCACCTGTTATAGTCCGGAACCGGCGATCTCAATGGTGACATCTTGGGACACGAAAGGGTATGGACTATAATTTGAGTATTCCATCTATCCATTGATTGTTAATGCTTTGTTTTGGTGCTCTTTAATAGGAGAACCTTAATCTCCATAAGTCCTTTTGGCCCCGTTGGTAGCGGGATGGTAGGGCAAACGATGTTGTGCAAGTCCTTATTGAAAGCACGCACAACTACCTTTGGATACATGCCTAATTTTTGATATATGCCTAGATGTTCATTACTTTTATGTATGACTTGTCCCATGTTAATTACATGTTATCTCTCATCCATGCAGCGCCCAACCATCCATTCTCCTAGCCTACAATGTTTTAATCCTTCTTGTTACAAGTCGCTTTACTTTGTTGTTGTTACTTTCGTTGCGTTGTCACCATCACTTTCGTTGCCACCATAACTTCCATCACACCGTTGCTACTAATAAATTGTTGCCAAGCAAGTATCTTTCAGGTGCGGTTGAATTTAAAGTCAATTGTTAAATCTTATAAATATCTTTTGGCTCCCCTTGTGTCGAATCTATAAATTGGGTTATTCTTACCCGTGAAGACTATTTGATCCCCTACACTTGTGGGTCATAACATCACAAAGGATGCCACACAAGAGGCTAGGACATGCCTAGGCTGCACAGTTCATGCCAAAACCGCCCAGTTCATGCAAAAAAGAGGACTCCAACCATGTAGATCATCAATCATCGCATTCGAGAAACTCCTTTTTCCTCCTCTCAATCCACTTCTTCCTCTTTGGGGATTGTGCTCGTGTCCATCTTCGTTATCTCGAGATTTACCTTCATTATCTCGATTTCGATCGCCGTTTTCTTCACCTCCGCTTCTGTAGCTTGAGGAAGTTTGGCCAACTCATTGTGGAGGACACCATCGAATAAGAGAAAACTCCTCGTTCATTGCAGATTGATGAAGAAAGGACTAGGCACTATTGTGCGATGAGCATCGCTTGATCTGCTGATATGAGTGAAATTCATGATTTGGATTTTGATAGGTCTGGGTAAATCATCAGTTGGCTATGAAGCAAGGAAAGTCGTTAGATTTCGCCAAGGTTGCTCGATGGTCTATTATGAGTGATAGTAGAGAAGTTAAGCTGCGTTGGGAAGGATCCATTGATTATTTTATCTTATATCGTAAGTGATGAGTTCTACCAGTTTAACTCAAAGAGGAGTTCATGTATCTTATCATTTCAACAATTTACTAGTACATTTTATTGGCAGGAAGAAGAAGGGGGAGGAAGAAATATTGGCGAGAAGAATAAAGGGGTGAAGAATTGGTAAAATGGTTGAAAAGGACCAAGGGGAGCTGTCGGTGGAGCTAGCCACATTAACCAAGGCCACGATGTCGGGCTGCTACCTACCGACAGAGGGTTGTCGATAGGCCGACATGCCCATACATTTGATATATATATTTACGTTCAGCCTAAATTTTCCGAATTTCAGGAAAAATATACTTTAAAAAATATGAATAACATTCAAAATCTCATCTCCTTGTGCGGTTTTGAATTTTTTTCTCATTTCGTATGGACCATGGTACAAATTTAGTTTTGGACCATGGCAAAAAAAAATTGCATACCATGAGAAATTTAGTTGGAAATTACGGAAAATTTAGTTTTAGACCATGGTAAATATAAGTTTCACAACATGGAAAATTATGTCTTTACAACATGCAAAAGTTTGTTTTGTGCCATGGTAAATTATCATTTTCATAGCATGGCAAATTACCTTTAAATAAGGAAAATTTAGTTTTAGACCACGAAAAAAATAGTTTTTGGTCATGGTAAAAATAAAATTGAGCATGCCAAATTTAGTTTTGGATCATGAAAAAATTCAAACAATTTTTTCCTAATCACAAAATACCAAGGAAAATTTTCCATTGTATCTCCCTAGATCAAATAGAAAATAATATCATGATTTTTTAATTTTTTCAACTTCTTTTCTGTGTATCTATAAATACACATGGACCTTGTTATTGGCAAAGTTAATTTCATGTGTATTTCCTTAATTTTTTCTATTTTCATTTTTTTACTACCCAGAATAAATTGAGTTTTCTCTTGGCCCAACTGAAAGATGGGATCGTCCAGGAGATGGATCATGGCAAACATGAGGGTTCGCTCAACCCCTCCATCCCGATCGACCCCCTCGTTTGCACCAGCCAGACTCGGAGCGACTGATGGCTTCGGATTGGGATTCATAGGGAGCAAACATAAAAAATATCATCATGTTGCATGACTGACTTTCATCCTTTGTCTCATCTGGAACGGATCTCAACGCAAATGGGTTTATCACCTGAGCTACATGAATTGTTCATGCTAGAATAATAGCGAAAGTGCAATGGTGCACTCAATCATATTTTGATGTAAATGACAACATACATACCGGAAGTTCTTTCCCAGGGGAATTTCCTTCCAGTGTTCCGGATAAGCACCAAGTCCTGATATTGATTCAACTCGTCTGGATTGGGCCCATCCCATCCTGGATTACATGGAGAATCGAGAACTTCCAAGTGACCGAAAAGAAGCAGAAATAATAATCCGCTAGTCGTTGATGTATGCCTTGTCAGATGGAGATCTCTAACGAAAGCGTCCAAATGGAGTGAGGTTGTTGTGCATTTCCACCAATGAAGCGAAGAAATTGCTCTAGGACATTCACGAAGGGATATGTGGCGTGCATATTGGTTCCCCGGGCTCTGATGTCTACGCACTCTTCTATTCTTGTAGACTATGTTGGGCTCCAAGCGCAGAGGTTTGTAGGACAACAGAAATTTCCCTCAAGTGAATGACCTAAGTTTTATCGAACTTAGGGAAGTAGAGGTTGAAGATGGTCTCTCTCAAGCAACCCTGCAATTAAGATACAAGAAGTCTCTTGTGTTCCCAACACACCTAATACAACTAGGAGTTGTATAGGTGCAATAGTTTGGTGAAGAGATGGTAAAATATGGGTGATAGGTGGGGCAAAACAAAGTAATATAAATCTGTAATAAAAAGTGCAGCAAGCAAACAAGTGGTAAACGTGAGTACAGACGGTATTGCAATGGTGGAAACAAGGCCTAGGCTTCATACTTTCACTACTGGCAACTCCCAACAACATTAACATAGTCTAATCACATGATATTTCCACTAAAACATGCATTGGAGACGTACTCGGAGTTCATTCCTTTGTGATGAAGAGAGGACGAGAATTATGTAGGGCTACAAAAGCACACCTCAAAGTCCCAATGTCACCGCGGCCATCCAAAGAGAGTACCACAATCACCACAACATATCTCAAGGATAGTCAAAGACAAGCACCAAGAGACTCTCAATCGTCAATCAATTCACAAAAGAGGAAATCATTCATGAAATTATTCTTCTATCCCATGTCCAATAGACCGCTGTCACCATGGTCTCGGGAATTATACTAGATAAGATCAAGTGAGTACATCAATCCAATACATAGAAGAAGGGGAAAATCATGGGATCATCCTAGATTAACATAGCCTATGATCACAATGAAGATCACATCATGGGAGAAAGAGAAGACCATAGAGCTACTGGTAGAAACCTCAGCCCCGAGGAGGAACTACTCCCGCTTCAAGGAGGGAGGAAGCAACGTCGATGGAGATGAATCCTGAATTGCTTCTAGAGAAAAGGGGTCTGGAATCAGGGTTTTCACGACACGAGTATAAATAAGAGCCAAAGGGGGGCACCGGAGGTGGTCCCAGTCGCCTAGGCGGCCTGGTGGCGCGGCCTCCCCCTTGGCCGTGTTGGGTGGCCACCTGGGTGACAGGTGGCCCCCTCCGGCTCTCCTTCGGGCGTAAGGAGTCTTCTGGAACGCTGATTTTTTTTATATTTTTCGCGAAATTTTTTGGGCACTTTATAAAAGGGGAAACCTGAAATATAAAAAAACATAAAACAGGAACTGGCACTGGGGTCCACGGAGTTAATAGGTTAGTCCAAATATGATCAAAAGTGTATGAAAGTGTAGCAAAAGCATAGCAATATCACACAAAACATGCATGGAGCAAGCATAAATTATAGATACGTTCCGGACGTATCAACATCCCCAAGCTTAATTCCTGCTCGTCCTCGAGTAGGTAAATGATAACAAGCAGCATAATTTCTGTGGTGACATGCTACCAACCATATAAGAATTTTTAAGTAAAGCAATCAAGGCAAGTAATTCAATTCAAGTCATAACAAGCAAGAGTCTATATTAGCATTGAAACAAGCAACATAAGAACATAAAGGTGCAAGGGATCTTGCTGTCCATGACTCGAATGTCTCCAGATGGTGTTTGCGTGCAAGAAGTGGGTGATGGGAATACGAGAGAAAAAGTATTTATTTGTTGAGAACTCAATCTACTAAAGTTTCACACTTTGTCTTCTTTGGAATCTTATCCTGACTCATCCCCAGACCACTAGCTAGGTACAAGTCAATTTGATCCACTCCCTTTCGATATTTTGAGCACTCATGCAATGGATGAGCGTAAGCACGAGAGTTGACACCTAGGATGGCAAAGAGAGAGATAAGGTGGAGGAAGAAGACAAAAAGTGTGTGAAAGGCTCAAATCAATGAGGACAATCATAAGCGAGAGAAAGGCAAATGATAGATATGATGTGAGGAGTAGGGAGTGCCATGCAATGGGTGCATATACGAGCTAAGGAAAGCTCTCCAATGGAACTCGTGGGGGTGCATCCAACTTGCTCGCTCAAGAAGACCTAGAGATCGTTTGAGGAGGATCATCCTTGGAATATGCAATCCTCTTTGGGATCTTTTCCTCACTTAAGGGCAACACTCTATTTTACAAGGACTATAGAAGATCTTTCACACTTTACAAGGTACTCAACATAAATAAGATGTATCTATCATGATGAATGCAAATGTATGCCTCTGCTAGTGTAGCAGGAACATGTATGACATGAAGATTAAGTCATGAGAAGGTGCATGTTGCATGGCAATATATCTCGGAAAGGCTATGGAAATGCCTTGATAGGTAGGTATGGTGGCTGTTTTGAGGAAATATATAAGGGGGTTTATGATGACATAACATATCATGCCAAGGGTTTGGATGCACCAGCGAGGTGGACGCCCACTCTTGGAGTGAGGAGAGGGCAATGCACGGTAACGAAGAGGCTAGCAAATATGAGGAGGTGGAAGTGTCAACTTTCAATACTTACATTAGTCCGAAGAACTCATGCACTTATTATCGGTAACTCTTAATCTAATGAGGAGGTTCACAAAGAGACAAGTACCCCGAGGAGGAGTGTATGGGGTTTTTTTTATCCTTGCGCATCCTCGACTTATGGTACGTGAGTGTACTCTAATACCCTCCAAAGATTAGTGATCCATTTAGTAGCTAGAGTTCTCAGCTAGTTTTTTTTGTAGTTTTTGAAAATAAACATGGATTTCCCAAAATAATACACCTATCACTAATAGGCTAGAGCTCTTGACACCAAAAGTTCAAACATTACTCACAACAATACCTCAAAACTATTGCAAGTTACTACTACAATTGAATAGCAACCTCAATTACCTACTTAAAGCCAAGACACAACTCAGTGCAACAACCAACTCTCTTAACAATATAAACAGTAAAACTAAAGAGAGTTCCAGCAACAAACTAAACAAAAGCTCTTGAAAAAGATAAAAAATGAAAACTAAGAGCTAAACATGACAGCAGCTACGAAAAGATAAAGAACACACAACAAAAGAAAGATAAGCATGAAAATCCTATGATGTGTTCCAGTTTGAAGTGGAGCATGTTTCTCTTCCACACAAAGAAAACTGGGTTCTTACTTGTTATGAATAGCAAACAAAGCTAAAGAAAACTAAAAAGTAAACTAAAGAGCGAGACGCTTCAAGCATAGGACAGAACGCATGAAGTGATAAAAATATAGTGAGAGGAAGGACGAACTGATGATTGTTGATGAAGAAGGGGATGCACGGGGGCATCCCCAAGCTTCGATGCTTGAGTCTCCTTGAATATTCATTGGGTATGCATTGGGGCATCCCCAAGCTTGAGCTTTTTGACACTCCCGGATCTTCTTTCATCATCTTCCCTCGCACACTTGAAAACTCCCTTCATACATAACTCATCATAAGCTGATTAGATAGGTTAGTACCCTTAATAAAATAATTTCCCTCTATTGGAAATAAATATTTTCTTGAAGGGCTACTATTTCTCAAGATTGGCAAAAAAAAGGGCAAAGAAAAAGCTAGCGCAAGACTTGCAAAAGTGAGAAAAGGCAAAACGTGGAAGAATCTGTGAAAAACAGACCAACAGGTAGTAAATAATTTTTTCGGGGTACTTATGCAAGTTAAATCAAAAAACTCAGAACATATGCTCGAAAGCCAATTGTATGGAGCATCCTTTCAAAAAAATTCAGATCAAAAAGATGATCTGTTGATTTTAAGCGAATTTTTCGTCCAAGGACAAAATCTGTTTTCTCGACAGCATGTCACAACTTTTGAACTTTCTTGCAATCGGAGGCTAAACTTGGCACACGGCCATACAAAGAGAGTACCACAATCACCACAACATATCTAAAGGATAGTCAAAGACAAGCACCAAGAGACTCTCAATGTTCAATCAATTCACAAAAGAGGAAATCACTCATGAAAATATTCTTCTAACCCATGTCCAATAGACCGCTGTCACCATGGTCTCGGGGATTATACTAGATAAGATCAAGTGAGTACATCAATCCAATACATAGAAGAAGGGGAAACATCATGGGATCATCCTAGATTAACATAGCCAATGATCACAATGAAGATCACATCATGGGAGAAAGAGAAGACCACATAGCTACTGGTAGAAACCTCAGCCCCGAGGAGGAACTACTCTCGCTTCATGGAGGGAGGAAGCAACGCCGATGAAGATGAATCCGGGGGCACTTCCCCGCCCCGGCAGGGTGCCGACACAGGAATTTTGGTCCCCCAAAGCTTCTTGCGATGGCAGCGGAGATCGGAATTGCTTCTGGAAAAAAAGGGGTCTGGAATCAGGGTTTTCGCGATGCGAGTATAAATAGAGCCAAAGGGGGCACCGGGGGTGGTCCCAGTCGCCTAGGCGGCCTGGTGGCACGGGCTCCCCCTAGGCTGCATCGAGTGGTCGCCTGGGTGACGGGTGGCCCCCTCCGGCTCTTTTTCGAGTGTAAGGAGTCTTCTGGAACGCTGATTTTTTGTATATTTTCCCGGAATTTTTTGGGCACTTTATAAAAGGGGAAAACCTGAAATACAAAAACAGAAGAAAACAGGAACTAGCACTGGGTGCACTGAGTTAATAGGTTATTCCAAATATTATCAAAAGTGTATGAAAGTGTAGCAAAAGCATATCAATATCACACAAAACATGCATGGAGCAAGTAGAAATTATAGATACGTTTGGGACGTATCAGGCTCTAGTTGGCAAATCTTTCCAGCAAAGGTTCTATTGGTCGACTGCCTTGAATGATGCCATGGAGCTAGTCACCAATTGTGAAGCCTGCCAATTCCATGCCAAAGTTATCCATCATCAACCGGCACAAGCACTCCAAAATATCCCCCTATCATGGCCCTTTGCGGTATGGAGGCTACCATATGATATGAATTTCAATATGTCGCCATCGCCAAATTCACCAAATAGCTTGAAGTGGATCCTGTCCAGAAACGGATAACACAATCTGCCATCAAGTTCCCTAGAAGCCTAGTCTGCCAATTTGGTGTTCCTAATCAAATAATCATAGATAACGGTACCCAGTTTACTAGCCAAGCCTTTCTCGGGTACTGCGAGCAAATGGGCACAATAGAGTGTTATGCCTCAGTGACTCACCTATGAAGCAATGGTCCGGTAGAAATAAACAATGCGGAAGTGTTGTGCGGTCTTTGGACCTGCACTTTTAACAGGCTCAAGAAGTGTGGCAAGCAGTGGATAGAACTTCTCCTGACAGTTCTCTGGTCAATCCGGACTACCCCCAACCGAGCTATGAATGAGACATCGTTTGCTCTCGTCTATGGAGTTGAGGCGGTCCTCCCCACTGAACTCAGAGACGGATCCTGACGAGGATCAGCCTCGGCAAATCCCATGGTCAGGGACCCTGGGTTTATCATAGAGAAGGAACAGGTTGGACGATACTCGTCGTCTAACAGGAGAAGCACTTCCTACAAGATATTATTGCGTGAGGGGGCGATTACAAGGGAGGCCAAGGCGAGTTCTCGCAAGACCAGGAGAGTAGATTGTAGATTGGATCCTCGAGACGTCTCCCCTCCCATCCTTTATATACTAGGCTAGGTCTCGGGGAGTCCGTCCTAGATTACAGAGATAGTTTCCTAACCCTAGTCTTTTCTTGTGCACCAAGTCGTGCCTTCCATATCAGTCGTAGACTCCTACATCGGTGCCTTGAGAGGGCCAGCCGTGGGCCCATCAGTGCTCCTTGCGGTCCTTCTGTCTTCGTACGCACTAGGTATCCTCACACGCAGGAGTCGTGGGGTCACCCCGTCGTCAGTAGCCCCCGAGTGCCTAGGGGACTCGAAGATTCACGCAGGGACTCAAATTTGTCAGTGTTTTATCATCGTACGCACAACATATATGAAAGTCGCTGGCAGTTTTGAGCCATGACAATACCCGTTTCGAGGGATTGTTAAGCTGAAAGGGCCCAAGGAGTCGACTGGTCGAGCCTTGGTGAATTGCGCTAGTGGAAAATACCGCAGTAGCCCAATCAAGCCCACGTCCCCCGACATGAACTTGGAACGACCGGTGTCTAGCAAAGTCATGTCGCTGCAGGTCTTATAGGATCAATTGCTGCCAGCCTGAGTAAATAGCCTGAGTGCGTCCGCTCGGCTCCTTATATCATGCGAGCACATGGAAAAGATCGGGAGTGAAGTCTCTCTATGGCAAGTCCCGGCCTGGCTGTTCTGCGTAGCGGGGTCTTACCTACACGCTAAGCTTGTGTGGCATCTGGGTAAAGTGTGTCGTAGAAGAGGTATAATTGTTTTTGCAGAGGCGCGAAGCCTGGTTAGCGATGCATCCACTTGGAATAAACGATCAGGTGAGATATTAGTAGTCACCCGCGGAGCCTTTGCGTACTCAGGCGAGGAGTCATATAGGAAAGCACCCGCTCGGAATACCGTTGAGTGCGCGGGTAGTTTAGCTTGCTGAGCTTTTGTGAGTGGCGACTCGAATGCTTTTTGTTTTCGAGGTGAGGGAGCACCCGAACTTCGCAGATGTGTTGTTTCTGCTAACGCGAGCGGTCCTGCGAGTGCATGTTCGCCTTTTGGGTGAGGGAGCACCCGAAACTCTGTAAGTGCGAGTGGTTACTCGAGCATATCCTCGTCTTCTGGGTGAGGGAGCACCCGAAACTCTCAAGTTTTTGGTCTTTTACTCTATTTTGAATAAATATACTCCCGATGGGAGTAAAAGATTTTGGAATCGGAATGTTTTGGCACTGAGATATAAGTAACCATTGCCAGTCTTTTGTTTTTTGGATTGTTTTTATCTTGATCCGTCCTTCTTGGGATGCCGCTTTGATAGGCTTTTTCATGCTATTTGGTGACCTATGTTGATGCTTGGTCTTCGATCCGTCACGTCTTCTATCCATAATGACGACTTGGACGCCGTGCTTCCTGGTGCCCGTTTGATTTCCAAGGTGTGTATGGGAAACAGGCGAGATTTGACGCGTCCTTTTAAATATTGCTGACCGTGTGAAAGCATCTTTTCTTGGAATTCGTAGCGCCCGATGTGTTTGGTCTTTGATTTCATGATGGCGCCTCCTAGGCTTCTGTATTTCTTCCTGGTTTGCCCCTGGGCTGCGGTATAAATACCCGCAGCTTTATTGCCTGGGCTTGGTCATCCATTTCTCCTATCTTCTTCTTCTTCCTATGGCTCCCAAGCGGTGTGGTGGTACATCTGGCCGAGGTAGTGGCCGGCGTGGCCGTGGTGGCAGTACCCCTCGCTCTTCTCGTGGTGGGCGTCGTGGAGCTGCGGCGACGCCCTCTTCGTCTTGTGCGGACGAGGGTGTTTGGCGCTATGACTTCCTTCTGCGCATTCTTAGTCGCACTGCTACTCAGATCCCTCTTCCATTCGCATTTGCCTCCATGATTTCTGAGCTTAATCTGAGGGATTTGTGGCTTCGGCTTCAGGGGTGCGCTCGACCTCCTGCTTGGGTTGAGCTTTCTGTTGATGGCTCCTTCTTGATTTTTCTTGATGCTGGCTGGAGGCCATTTTCACAGCAGCTAAACTTGCGTGATGGGGATAGTCTTTGTTGTCGTTTTGATGGTGAAGATACCCTCATTGTTCGTGCGTTTGATGCCGGTGGTAATCGTCTGGATCCATACTGGGAGGAAACAAGTAGTGACAGTTCTGATGGGTCGAGGGGTGGTTCGCCTGCTTCTCCTGTGAATTCATCTTCTTCCGACTCCTCGGCTGGTGGTGCTTGCTCTTCTAGTTCTAAGGATGAGATGGACGTCAAGCCGGTAGTCAAGCGGGTGCGTCAGTAGGCGAGGCACCTTGTAGAACTGGAGGACGGAGACTTGCTTCTTCGCAGGCTCAGTTTCTACTTTGTCTGTGGTGATGCTCGTCAGGTTGTGGGACGAAAGTGCCAATTATCTCAGCATGAGCACACATGTAGAAGTCATAATTACCTGGGATAATTGGTATTGTAACCCGTCTGGTAGCTGCTTGAGTCCTTTTGTAATGAGAATTGTCCTCGACTCCTTTGTAATGGAAAATTGTCTTCGACTCCTTTGTAATTGAAATTGTCTTTACTCCTTTCTAATGGAAATTGTCCTCGACTCCTTTGTAATGGAAATTGTCTTCAACTCCAATGTAATAAAAATTTGTCTTCCACTCCTTTGTGTAGATTTTATCGGGTGCGCGGCCGCGCTCCCGATGGGAGTAGCCCTTGAGGCTACGTTTGATTTGTAGAATCAAGAGGAGGGTGTGAGATTTTATTCTCCTGGACCATCCTTTCTTGTAGCTGTTTAGTTGTTCCGAGTTTCCATCGGGTGCGCGGCAGCGCTCCCGATGGGAGGAGCCCCCGAGTCTTTAGGTGATCGTTTGCGATCAGGTGAAGACTAAAGGACTTTGCATTTTCTGATACGATTCTCTTGTGAGAAAATTCTTGGTACTTCGAGGAGATCTTGTGCTCAGGCCCTCGAGTTTTTTTAGGTGAAGTCATATGAAAGAGGATAGCATCTCTCAGGGGGATTTTATGCTCAAGCCCCCCGAGTGCTTTTAAGTAAAGTCGCGTGATCGAGGATAGCGTCTCTTGGGGGGAGTTTATGCTCGATCCCCCGAGTGCTTTTAAGTAAAGTCGCGTGAGAGAGGATAGCATCTCTCGGGGGGGGGGGGGAGTTTATGCTCGAGCCCCCGAGTGCTTTTAAGTAAAGTCGCGTGAGCGAGGATAGCGTCTCTCGGGGGGAGTTTATGCTCGAGCCCCCGAGTGCTTTTAAGTAAAGTCGCGTGAGCGAGGATAGCGTCTCTCGGGGGGAGTTTATGCTCAAGCCCCCGAGTGCTTTTAATGATAATGTTGGGGCAGAACCATTTTATTTCTTCGAGTTTTACATGGGTTGCCAATCGGTGCTGCTGCCGATGTCGTTGACAATGCCTGGAGGACTATGGGTAGAACAGGCGTGGGTTCGCTACATTCCATGGATTTCCCACGTCTTAATTCGTCTTCGGGTTCTTCAACCTGTATGCGCCTCCTCCTATGACATCCGAGATTATGAATGGCCCTTCCCATTGCGGGGCAAGTTTATGCACTATTTCAGGTTTCCCCCATATAAAAAGTGCTCCAAAAATTCGGGAAAAATCCAATAAAAAAATCAGCGTAGAAGAAGCTTCGGGAAACACCGAGGGGAGGGGGGGGCAAAGGGGACCCACCAGGGCCCCAGGCGCCCTCCCGGCGCGCCCCAGGGTGGGGTCGTGCCAGGGGGGCGCCTGGACCCCTGGTGGACCCGCTGGCTGCCCCCCTTCGCCTATTTATTCCTCGTGACGAGAAACCCCCGTGACGGGAACCCTTTTTCGCGATCTCTCCTTTGTTCCGCCGCCGCCGCGCTTCCAAGATCGGGAGGACCAGAAGACCTCTTCCCGGCACCCTGCCGGATGGAGGAACCACCTCCGGGAGCTTCTCCACCACCATGGATGCTTCCCGGATGAACCGTGAGTAGTCCACCTTGGACCATGGGTCTATGATCAGTAGCTATGTGATGTTCTCCTCCCCTCTTTGTTCTTCATGGATTAGACCTCGTGAGCTGCCCTACATGATCGAGGCACATATGTAATATTTCCGTTGTTGCTATTATGTTCAGATTGTGTTTGAGTAATATATTTGATTCTCCTCTTTTATATTTATCTTCTTGAGTAATTCTTGCATGTTCCCGTTGCTGTTTATTGCTTTGGCCAAGTAGTAGGTAGTGACTCAAAGAGGGAGCGTTATGCATGATTATGGGTTCATGCCCCCCGATGACTAGCTTGAGTGACAGAAACATGAGTCTAGGGGATGTGATGTTGCCACAAGGGGGAAAACAACGGTGCTTGTACTTTCGGGTGCAAGGATTGTTTACTTTACGCAAAGTTCTTTAATGTAGTTGTCCGTTGCTTTGAGTTTACACTTTGGGTGGGATTCGCAACTTCATACCAGCGAGATGTTCTGGATAGATATCTCAAGGTGGATGATTAGTAGGTAGATGCAAATGCATTTCGGTCTACTTGCCTTGGCGTACCGCCCATGCTTTTGAGCCTCTTCATTTCTTCAAAGCATAATTAGCATTGGTTTGTGCACATAATCCTGTCAATTGCCCAGCTGTAATTTATTTCCCTCGCATGGCTATTTTATCGTCTTTTGGGAGAGAGACATCACTAGTGAACATCACAGGACCCCGGTCCATATTTCCAATTATTTTTACACTATCAATTTACTTTCAGTATTTACTTAATAGTTGCTATCACTATCATTATTATCCCGTGCGTTTTATCCTTTGTAAACAACAAGGCCGGAGGAATTGACAACTCCTTTGTACTCGTTGGGAAGCAAAGGTATTTGCTGTGTGTGCAGGTCCAGGTGAAGTAAGCAACCTTAGGTTGTGAACGGCTCCATTGTTCACTTCACCACCTTCTTGTATCTGGTGGAGTCCTATTGGTTTGACATTCAACCTTAGCATCTTCGCTAAGGGAAACTTGCTGCTGTCTACATCTCAACCTTCCACTTTGGGTAACCAACGAGGGGGCGTTAATTCGTACCATCAAAAGAAATTTCTGGCGCCGTTGCCGGGGACTCCACTCTTCAAGATAGGGGAGTTGCACACTACCTTTTATCTTTTCTTTTTAGTCTTGTTAGTTTATCTTTTAGTTTTTATCTTTGTGTCCTTTATAAAAAATCCAAAAAAGTAGTATGTCTAGTTCCTTACTTGCCAATCAATGTCTGACTTCTTTGAAACCAGATCTTATTGGCATGGAGGATTCACCGAGGATCAACAAAAGTGGTACAAGGAAGACCGTTTGTCTCAAAAGGGGATACACTTATGGAAACAAATACATCAGTTGTATGAGTATGCTAGAAACTTGTGCTCAATATATAATATATCTTTCTGCAGGGATGAATCCTGTTGCTTTATGAGGCATAAACACCTTATTTTCCAATGTGAATACAATGATGATGAAACCTTAGCTTCTTATGCTAAGAGAAATTATGATTTTGATGGTGCAGAGCAAATAGAAGATTTTGTTGCTTATAAGGGTGCTTATGAAATTACTTCTCTTCTTAAAAATATTGATGATGGCCCTTAAAAATCTGAGAGTCTTGCTATACTTAACTATTGTTTGGAAAATTACGATGCAAATTATTATATTACTGATCATCTTGAGATAATCTCTCCCCCAAAGGAAGAGACTAATGTTTTGCAGGACTCTATGGAAGAAGAAATTGTTGAACCTGAAAGCTCCTTGGATGAAAAAGAGGAGGAGAGTGACGAACAAAAGGAGGAAGAATGGAGCCATCCATGTCTACCTTCTAATGAGAGTAACTCTTTGAATCTTACCTTATATGAGTGTTATGATCCTATGGATTCTTTTGAAATATCCCTTTTTGATGAAGTTAATGCCTTCTATACTGATGGCCACGATGCCAATATGGATTATGCTTGCGAAGATGAACTTGCTATAGTTCCTTATGTTAAGCATGAAATTTTTTCTATTGCACCCACACTTGATTGTTCTATTATCCTTTTGAAATCTCCAACTCTTATTCCGGAGAACTGTGCTCTTATTGAGGCTCAATGTGATGGGTTGCATCTATCTTATGATCCTAAAGACCGTGTTGAAAACTATACACGTGTGCTTGTAGGTCATGATCAACATGATTTATGTGATAGTTATATTCTTGATGTTATTCATGAAACTACTGAAAATTGTTTTGAGAGAGGGAAGTTTGGTTGTAGAAACTTCCATATTACTAAAACTCCTCTCTTTATGTCGAAAGTTTTGAAGTTGTTCTTGTTCCACCTTCCTATGCATGTCACTTTGTGCTTCTTTGATTTATTTTCTTATAAGATGCCTATGCATAGGAAGTGGGTTAGGCTTAAATATGTTTCATATTTTCTTCTTGATGTTCTCTTTTGCTTAAATTCTTATTCTTGTGAGAGCATCTTCTATAATCCTTATGCCTAGCTTAAAGGCATAAAAGAAAGCGCTTTCTGGAGGCAGCCCGCAACGAATATAGGTTTTCCTTTTTTTCTGTTTTTAGTGGTCTTGATGATTGTTACTATTGTAGAAACATCATTGTATCTTTACTTTTCAAGCTTTGTGCCATTTATAGGCTCATATGACAAGGGAAGTGAAAGTTGTGACATGCTGTCCAGAAAACAGATTCTGTCCTCGTGACTAGAAAAATCATGGAAAAATCCCAGTTCATCTTTTTGAGCTGAGTTTTTTACAC
Source organism: Bromus sterilis (assembly GCA_950022295.1). NCBI lineage: Eukaryota > Viridiplantae > Streptophyta > Magnoliopsida > Poales > Poaceae > Bromus > Bromus sterilis. Next base: position 305,634,811 of record OX465595.1, read on the forward strand.
AGCGTGATCTATAAAATTACGGAACTTTCGTATGTTCTGAGTTTTTTTATTTGAGTTGCAGAAGTATCCATAAAAAATTCTTTACTACCTTCTGGTCTGTTTTTCACAGATTCTGTCCTGTTTTACCTTTTCTTTGTTTTGCAAACCTTAAGCTTGCTTTTGATTTGCAAAAAAAAATTGGAAATCTTGAGAAACAGTATCTCTTCAATATTATCTTCATTTCCAGTAGAGAAAAAATTATTTTATTATGGGTACTAACCTCGCTAATCAGATTATGATGAGTTATGTATGAAGGGAGTTTTCAAGTGTGCGAGGGAAGATGATGAAAGAAGATTGAGGAGTGTCAAGCGTTCAACCTTGGGGATGCCCCCATGCATCCCCAAGAAATATTCAAGGAGACTCAAGCGTCTAAGCTTGGGGATGCCCCCGTGCATACCCTTCTCCATCAACAATTATCAGTTCGTCTCTCGTCTCACTATATTTTTATCACTTCATGCGTTATGTGCTATGCTTGGAGCGTCTCTCTCTTAGGTTTTATTTTTAGTTTTCTTTAGCTTTGCTTGCTGTTCATAACAAGTTAAAACCTAGCTTTCTTTGTGTGGGAGAGAAACACACTCCACTTCAAAATCTAGAACACAACATAGGATTTTGCATGCTTATCTTTGTTGTGTGTGTTCTTTATCTTTTTCATAGCTACTGCCATGTTTTTCTCTTTGTTTTCATGTTTATCTTTTCAAAGAGCTTTTGTTTAGTTTGTTGCTGGAACTCTCTTGAGTTTCCATGTTTATCTTGTTTAGAGAGTTTGCCTGTTGCACTGAGTTCTGTGTCTTGACTTGAAGTAGGTAATTGAGGTTGCTATTCAGTTGTAGTAGTAACTTGCAATAGTTTTGAGGTATTGTTTTGAGTAATGTTTGGACTTTTGGTGTTAAGAGCTTTAGCATATTAGTGATAGATGTCGTATTTTCGGCAACCCGTGTTTATTTTAAAAACTTACAAAATTAGTTGAGAACTTTAGCTACTAGATGGATCACTACTCTTCTGAGGGGTCGAATATTAGAGTACACTCACGTACCATGAGTCGAGGATGCGCAAGGATAACCAAACCCCCATACACTCCTCCTCGGGGTACTTGTCTCTTTGTGAAACCTCCTTATTAGATTGAGAGTTACCGATAATAAGTGCATGAGTTCTTCGGACTAATGTGAGTATTCGAAAGTTGACACTTCCACCTTCCCATATTTTTCTAGCCTCTCATGTGCCGTGCATTGCTTTCTTCTCACTCCGAGAGTTGGTGTCCACCTTCGCCGGTACATCCAAACCCTTGGCATGATACCCTCTGTCATCATAAAACTCCTTATATCCTTCCTCAAAACAGCCACCATACCTACCTATTAACGCATTTCCATAGCCTTTCCGAGATATATTGCCATGCGACATCCATCTTCTCATGACTTGATATTCATGTCATACATGCTACTTGCTTGATCAATGAGCCGCATGCTAGTTGTGCCTTGCCCTAATCATTGATACATGACGCGCTAGTATCATTGCATATCCTGCTACACTAGCAGAGGCATACATTTGCATACATCATGATAGTTACATCTTCTTTATGATTTGATTACTTTTGTAAAGTGTGAAAGATCTTCTATACTTTTTGTAATATATAGAGTGTTGCCCCTAAAGTGAGGAAAAGATCCCAAAGTGGACAAATTAAAAGATCCCAAAGAGGACAAAATTAAAAGATCCCAAAGAGGACAAATGAGAGAAATAGAAAGAGCCATTGAGGCCACCAAAAAATACAAAAAAATAGAAAAAAGAGAAAAAGAAATAAAAAGCGAGAAGGGGGCACACTACTATTCCTTTTGAGAGATCTACACTAGTACTTCATCTTATACCTTGTACTCCATAGAGATTATCATTCATGCATATAGCTATGTGGGGGACCTTCACACTATAGAAGTTGGCTTGTATATTCCAATGATGAGCCTCCTCAAATGAGCTCTAGGTCTTCTTGAGCAAGCAAGTTGGATGCACCCCCACTAGTTCCATTTGAGATCTTACCTTAGCTCATATGTGCATCCGTCGCATGGCAATACCTACTCCTCACATCATATATATCATTTGGCTTTCTCGCGCCTATGATTGTCCTCATTGATGTGAGCCTTTCACACCCTTTTTGTCTTCCTCCTCCACCATATCCTCTCTTTGCCATCCTATGTGTCAACTTTCTTGCGTACGTTCATCCATTGCATGAGTGCTCAAAATGTCGAAAAGGAGTGGATCATTTTGACTTGTACCTGGCTAGTGGTCTAGGTATGAGTCAAGATAAGATTCCAAATAAGACCAAGTGTGAAACTTTAGTAGATTTGGTTCTCAACACAAAAATACATTTTTCTCGTATATCCCTATCCCGTTTCTTGCACGCAAACACCATTGGAGACATTCGAGTCACGGACAACGAGAGCTCTTGCACCTTTATGTTCTTATGTTGCTTGTTTCAATTCTAAATATAGACTCTTACCTGTTATGACTTGAATTGAATTACATGCCTTGATTTCTTTACTTAAAAGTTCTTATATGGTTGTTAGCATGTCACCATAGAAATTATGCTATTATCATTTACCTACTCGAGGACGAGCAGGAATTAAGCTTGGGTATGTTGATACGTCCAAAACGTATCTATAATTTCTGCTTGCTCCATGCCTCTTTTGTGTGATATTGCTATGATATTGATGAACTTCCATACACTTTTGAACATATTTGGACTAACATATTAACTCAGTGCACCCCAGTGCCAGTTCTGTTTTCTGCTGTTTTTCTATTTCAGGTTTCCAACATATAAAAAGTGCTCCAAAAATTTGGGAAAATCCAATAAAAAATCAACGTAGAAGAAGCTTCGGGAATCACCGAGGGGGGGGGCAGAGGGGACCCACCAGGGCCCTAGGCGCCCTCCCGGCGCGTCCCAGGGTGGGGCCGCGCCAGGGGGCCGCCTGGACCCCTGGTGAACCCCCTGTCTGCCCCCCTTCGCCTATTTATTCCTCGTGACGAGAAACCCCCGTGACGGGAAACCTTTTTCGCGATCTCTCCTTTGTTCCGCCGCCGCCGCGCTTCCAAGATCGGGAGCACCAGAAGACCTCTTCCCGGCACCCTGCCGGATGGAGGAACCACCTCCGGGAGCTTCTCCACCACCATGGATGCTTCCCGGATGAACCGTGAGTAGTCCACCTTGGACCATGGGTCTATGATCAGTAGCTATGTGATGTTCTCCTACCCTCTTTGTTCTTCATGGATTAGACCTCGTGAGCTGCCCTACATGATCGAGGCACATATGTAATATTTCCGTTGTTGCTATGTTGAGTTTGGTGGGATCCGATGGACTATGAGATTATGTTCAGATTGTGTTTGAGTAATATATTTGATTCTCCTCTTTTATATTTATGTTCTTGAGTAATTCTTGCATGTTCTCCGTTGCTGTTTATTGCTTTGGCCAAGTAGTAGGTAGCGACTCCAAGAGGGAGCGTTATGCATGATTGTGGGTTCATGCCCCCCGATGACTAGCTTGAGTGACAGAAACATGAGTCTCTTCCTTTCTTCGTAGCATAATTAGCATTGGTTTGCGCACATAATCATGTCAATTGCCCAGCTGTAATTTATTTACCTCGCATGGCTATTTTATCGTCTTTTGGGAGAGAGACATCACTAGTGAACATCATAGGACCCCGGTCCATATTTCCAATTATGTTTACACTATCAATTAACTTTCAGTATTTACTTTTTAGTTGCTATCACTATCATTATTATCCCGTGCGTTTTATCCTTTGTAAACAACAAGGCCGGAGGAATTGACAACTCCTTTGTACTCGTTGGGAAGCAAAGCTATTTGTTGTGTGTGCAGGTCCAGGTGAAGTAAGCAACCTTAGGTTGTGAACGGCGCCATTGTTCACTTCACCACCTTCTTGTATCTGTTGGAGTACTATTGGTTCGACATTCAACCTTAGCATCTTCGCTAAGGGAAACTTACTGTTGTCTACATCTCAACCTTCCACTTTGGGTAACCAACGAGGGGGCGTTAATTCGTACCATCAGTTGCCTCCGTCCATGAAGAATCTGTCCATGTCGTAGCGTCCAATCTGGGCGTCAAGGACCAGGGGTGCATGCCCCGGCCTTAGGACTGCAGGTGGGTGGTCGCTTTGAGAAAAGGTGATGTTGGTCTCTGCGCCACACAGCTGGTAGATTTCTGCTGTCTTTAAGCCCTCGACTTCTTGGGTCTGCAGGGTGTAAGCGTCCTGCTTTTCTTTTGAGGGTCTTCCTTCTTGGATCATGCAGACTCGTCCGTGGGACGTAGGGTATTTCCTTTCTGTACTTGGTGCCAGCGACTGCGCCTTTCTTCGGGTGCGCTTGGCTTCACGCTACTTTTCCTCTTTGAGGCTGTTGGAGAGCTCAATGAATAGGCGACAATCTCCTAGGGTGTGGCTTGCTCTAAGGCGTCCCCATCTGTCTTCGACACAGTGGATTGTGCAAGGTCCTTCCAGTTGCTCTCTGGTTGTGAGCTTACTGGAGCCGGCGTTCTTTCTTCTCCTTGAGACTTGGAAAATCTGCGAGTGATCTTCTGAACGGTCGTGGAATCTTGGGTCGAGCTCTATCCCATCGCTGAGCGACTGGTTCCGGATGAAGTTGGCGAATTCATCTGGCCTTCGATCTGGGTTGTAGTACTCGCCGGCCTGGATTTCGGAGTCGCCGTCTTGTCGCGCGGCGGGAGTTCGGGTGGCGGCGAGTCGTCGAGTGGCTGGCGAGTCTTCTGTCACACGTTGCGAATCTTCGAGTGAGGTTCCTGCGTAGAATCCTCGCGCTTGCCTTTTGGGTCATCGAGTTCTTTTCCGTCGGCGGTGGATCTGGCAGTTGTCGAGGTGTTGGGCTTGATTCGGCTGCGAATTAGGTGATCTTGGTGGGGCGATGAAGATGATTGTGGTGAACTTGAACTTCTCGAGCGGGTTAGATCTAGCACTAGCCCTCGAGTCATGGTTTGCTGAAGACAGGACCGCCGAGATCGTGATTCCAACCTGTGTAGTTCCCACAGACGGCGCCAATTTACGAGGATCAGCCTCGGCAAATCCCATGGTCTGGGACCCTAGGTTTATCCTAGAGAAGGAACAGGTTGGACGATACTCGTCGGCTAACAGGAGAAGCACTTCCTGCTCGATATTATTGCGTGAGGGGGCGATTACGAGGGAGGCCAAGGCGAGTTCTCACAAGACCAGGAGAGTAGATTGTAGATTGGATCCTCGAGACGTCTCCCCTCCCATCCTTTATATACTAGGCTAGGTCTCGGGGAGTCCGTCCTAGATTACCGAGATAGTTTCCTAACCCTAGTCTTGTCTTGTGCGCCAAGTCGTGCCTTCCATGTCAGTCGTAGACTCCTATGTCGGTGCCTTGAGAGGGCCAGCCGTGGGCCCATCAGTGCTCCTTGCGGGCCTTCTGTCTTCATACGCACCAGGTATCCTCACACGCAGGAGTCTTGGGGTCACCCCCTCGTCAGATCCCCTTGAGTTCGAGCCTATGATGAGGCAGAACAGCAGCAACTCCGACAAGAAGACGTCGTTTTTGCTGAGGAAGTGCATGCCCGAGATATTGTGCACGCCGCGTGCTATCGAGAAGGACAACGCCGCTATCATAGCCTCCACGTCCGTTCTCGGGAGCTTGAGGAAGGTGACCTTGTACTTTGTCGGTTGCAATCCGAGAGGGGATCAAACAAGTTGTCTCCGAAGTGGGAAGGCCCTTATGGGGTAGTTCAAGTCACCGGGCTAGGATCTGTCTGCTTAGAGACGGAAGATGGATTTCTCGTGAGAAAATCGTGGAACATTGAGCACCTCCGGAAGTACCATCTTCGCAAGTTCTATCCATCAGAGCATAGTTACCGGATGCAAGTCCTCGGTAACGCCCTCTCTAAACTGCGACATGCGGGTCCATGTTTATAAATAAAGCTTGAAGCTTTGTGTGAAATTATTGTGTTTTTTTAGCGTGCTTTACTTTCACGATAGTTGAGTAATAACCCTACCACCTTATAAGCTTCCCGGGGGGATAGAACCGGTGAGAAAAGCCCCACCAAAATAAACCCTCCCTAGTAGTTTTGCATATCAATTAGTAGTATGCAAAGATTGACCAACTAAACTTTTTCTTTGTTATTTTCTTTGTTCTTCTCCTTGTCTTTTTATTTTGTTATACCAAGGTATGATAAGAGGAGCAAGCAAGGAAAGGAAAACAATAGCGGATAAAAGCGAAACATTTTAATATCATCCACAAAAGCACAAGCCAACTTCGTCAACCGGAAGCTTGCAAGCGTTCCGGGGCTTGTTACACGCCCGTTTACAAAGGAAGTGAGGGTTCTGAGAACCCCAAAAGCAAGTTCTTTATTATATAACCTAGGAAGGAGCTAGTCTAAGCGGGGCTTGGTGTCATCGTCGTCACCACCAGTGTTGTTGATGTCTTCATATCCAGAGGCGGACGACGAGCTTTGATAGCCGCCTTCGCCGCTGCTGGAACTCTCTGCGCACCATTCCATGCGGTTTCTGACAGGGATGAATATCTTCACCAACAAGGTTTCTTTGTCGTAAAATTGAACATGAGATTGTCTCCTCGGCACAACTTGCAGCAGCGATGAATGATTTCCACCCTTGCGTCATACGCAAGGTTCCATCCCTGGAGAGGTAGGTGGTTGCGCGGAAGGACCCATGTGGACACTGATGACACTGGTTGACAATGCCTCGTTGGATACCCCAAGTGGAAGATTAAGATGTAAACATCAGCAAATTTCCCTCAGTAAAGATACCCAGGTTATTAATCCTGTAGAACTCCAAGAGCAACAAGAAGGTGGTGAAGCAAACAGTGGCGCACGTTAGGTTGCTTCTTTCACCTGGACCTGCAAGCAGACACAAAGAACTTTTCTCCCAACGAGTACAGAGAGGTTGTCAATCTCTCCGTCCTTCCCATTTACAAAGGATCAAACACAAGGGTGGAAATAGTAGTGGTGATTGCAACGAAAAGGAAATAAAATAAGTAAATGGGAGCGGTGTAAACTATGATGGAAATATGGACCGGGGTCCGATGATTTTCACTAATGGTGCCTCTCTCCCAAAATACGAAAGCAACTATGTTGGATGAACAAATTAAAGATAGCCAATTGACAGAATTATAAACGCACCGCAATGCTAATTATTCTACAAGAAATATAGAGGCTCAATCATGTGGGCATTACACCAAAACAAGTACACCGTTCATCCATCAACATCTACTCACTAATCATCCACCTTGAGATATCTATCCAGAACATCTCACTGGTATTAAGTTGCGAACCCTAGCCAAATTGTAGGCTCAAAGCAACGAACGACTGCCTTAACACTCTATGCATAATGTAAGCAATCCTTGTAACCGCAGTTACAAGCACCGTTGTTTTCTTCCTGGTTGCAAGAGCACATCCCCTAGTCTCATGTTTCTGTCACTCAAGCTAGACATCAGGGGCATGAACCCACAATCATGCATAACGCTCCCTCTTGGAGTTACAATCTATGTACTTGGCCAAAGCAACAAATGTATCGGGGAACATGCAAGAACACTCAAGAACTAAAATATAAAGGTAAACCAAATATATTACTCATCACAAACTGAACACAATCTCATAATCCATTGGATCCCAGCAAACACAACATAGCAAAACATGAACTAGTACATAGGTTCCTTGATCGTGATAGGAAGCTTGAAAGGGTTAAACATTGTAGCACAAGATTGGATAGAAGATATCACATAGCTACTGGTCATGGACCCATGGTCCAAGGGGGACTACTCAAGACGCATCCCGGAGACGATCATGGTGGTAGAGAGGTCTCTGGAGGTCAATTCTCCCTCTGGCAGGGTGTCGGGACAACTTCTCCTCACAATCCCGAGATCGGAATCGCGTAGACGGCGGAACAATGGACGAAATCGCGTAATGGGGCTCTCCTCAGGGTTTTCAGAGCAAGGGTAATATATAGGAGAAAGGGGGACCCGAGGGGAGGCCCCACCTGACCAGGCAGCCAGGTGGCGTGGCCTCCCCACTGGCCACGCCAGGAGGCCGCCTTGCCAGGGGGTGGCCCTCCTTCGAGCTTCTGGAGTCTTTTGAGCTGCTGATTTTTTATATAATTTTTTTGGAATTTTCCGAGCACTTTTATATTTGACTTTTTCATGCAATCCACAGACAACAGCAGACAAAAAATTGCACTGGGCACTGAATTATTGGGTTAGTCCAAATATGTTATAAATGGTATGAAAGTGCATCAAAACATATAACAACTAGAGGATACCCTGCGCGTTGTCCCGGAAATGAGCTGCAATATATTTTGATTGTATGAAGCATAAATAGTAGAATTAATAATATACTCTGTATAAACTAAAATTAAAAATATTGTTATATATTGTATTTGATTGTTGTGTAATTGAAAATATTTATTTTACATAAGTGACATGATACAATAAAAAAATCGCATCCATGTTGACTCAAGCCTTGATGTGGTGGCATATGTGGTGAGATGGATATTGTATTTGATTATTGTGTAATTGAAAATATTTATTTCATATAAGTGACATGATACAATGAAAAAAGTACAATTCATGTTGACTCAAGGCTTGATGAGATGGCATGTGTGTGGTGACATGGATTTGTGCATGAGATTAAATATTAATGGAAACCTTTATCTCATGCATATTGTGGTGGGCCTTTGATGAGGTGTCATTTGTTCATGTCAAGACAATAAAGGTAGTGGCTTAGTGGGGATGTTGAGGTGGACACCTTGCATGATGAGAGAATTGGGACCAACTTCTTAAGAATGTAAGATATCACCAATATAAGCATGGAACAAGAAGAAATTATAGATACGTTTGGTACGAATCAACATTCCCAATCTTAATTCCTTCTCGTCCTCGAGTAGGTAAATGACAACAAAGATAATTTCTGTGCTGACAGGCTAACAACAAGGATTTAAACTTTAAAGTACAACAAGTAAGATATGCAATTCAAGTCAAGAAAATAATAAACAAGAGTCTATATCTAGTATTAAAACTAGTAAAGTAAGAACATAAAGGTGCAAGAGCTCTCGCTGACCATGACTCGAATGTCTCTAATCGGTGTTCCCGTGCAAGAAGTGGGAGATGGGTTTAGAGCATAAAAATACTAGTAGTTTTTGAGAACTCAATCTACTGAAACTTCACACTTAATCTCCTTTGGAATCCTATTATGACTCGTCCCCGGACCACTGGCCAGGTACAAGTCAAACTGATCCTCTCCCTTTCGATTTTGAGCACTCATGCAATGACTGAGAGCTAGCAAGATTAGTTGGCACTTAGGATGGTAACGAGAATAAAATGATGGGGAAGGAAGACAAAAAGGTGTGAAAGGCTCACATCAATAAGGACAATCATAGCCGAGAGAAAGCCAAATGATAGATATGATGTGAGAAGTAGGGATTGCCGTGCAACGGATGCACATCTGAGCTATGGGAAGCTCTCCAATGGAACATGTGGGGGTGCATCCAACTTGCTGTCTCAAGAATACCTAGAGCTCATTTGAGTAGGCCCATCACTGAAATATACAAACCAAGTTCTATAGTGTAAGGATCCCCACATAGTTATCCATGAATGATATGAAAACTCTCTATGAAGTACAAATGTTAATTGAAATACGAGTGTGGATATTTCAAAATGAATAGTAGTGTTGCCCCTTCTCTCTTTTTATTTATTTCTTTCTTTCTCTTTTTTATATTTTTTTTGTATTTTTGTGGTCTCAATGGCTCTTTCTATTTATCTCCCATTTGTCCTCTTTGGGATTTTTACATGTGTCCTCTTTTGGGATCTTTTATTTGTGTCCTCTTTGTGATATTTTCCTCACTTAAGGGCAACACTGCATATTTTACAAGGATGTAAAAGATCACACACTTTACAAGAAGTACTCAACATAAAGAAACCTGAAACTAAATCATGACGTATTCAAATGTATTGTAACACCCTAGATTTATCTCAAACCTGGCGAGGTTACCCCGCTAACATATTTAACTCAAGTCTAAGAATTAGTATAAAATTTTGGCAGCATCTCCTTTATTTATCGGAACATTAAAAAAAACATAACAAAATATTTCGTATCTAGCAGCAATAATAAAAAATAACCATACAAGTAGTTCAATTACGCATAAAGTTTCCAAGCCATAGATATCATGTCCAAAGTGTCAAAAGTTCCACCTGACCATGTGAGAACTCTCTCACTAAGATAATCTAGAATTTATAGTTTACGTAACTATATTATTAAGTAATGTAGATGTGAAGTGCTCAATGAGATGTACTAGTCCCGCCCATGCATGCCGCTAATATGTGTACCTGGAAAACCAAATAAACGCAAGAGTGAGTATGAAATACTCATCCAGTACAATATATAACCATGAAGAAAACTTTATGCACAAATTACATTAGACCATCACTTGGAACAGAAGAATTCTCTGAAAATTGAATTAGTAATGGAGAGACTGAAGCCAATTGTCGCAATAACAACCATGGTTTTTGAACAACTTTGTGAAGAACACTTTACTATAATGAGCATCCCGGATTATCCACACAATGCTTTAGCCCACCGACAATATCAGATTGAACATGTGTGGCGTCCTCACCGACCTAGCTCAAGCCCACCGGATTATTCACACCATGCCTTGAACCACCGACAATTTTGGATTGGACATGTGTGACGTCCTCACCGTCCTTGCTTCAGAATCCAATAACCCATGGAATTGTTGAACACCGATATAAATATCAAATCAAACATCAAGTAGCTCCGAATCAGATCAAGAAACTCTCTAGAAATAGCGAAAAAAATAAACTCCAGGTCAAAGACGGATGGACCCAAGCATGCCGAATCAGATCACAAGACATAATATCCAGTGTTCACACAATGTTCGATCATATAAAAACAGGGGTTCGTCATGCACTTGCCTCGACCCGGCGATTAAATTAAAGAATTTTCCTCGACACCAAAACCTTTGGAACCTTGGGTAATTTGACTATCAGAAACAACTTGATATTTTTACGGTACAGATAACTAGTAAATTGTTGTCTGTAGATGTAACCATGCCACTAACTATGCTTCTCATCCTATAAAACTGAACATGGTTAAGTACAGGAGCCACGCCCAGATACTCGTACAGGTCACGCAATGTCTCCCTTTACTTACTTTGTATGTCCCATCTTCCATTAGCCATCACGTACAAGTCTATCTACCCAAAACGAAATTGCAAAGAGATGCTTCACCATGATTCGCTGACTTCCTAGGTATCATCAATTAGACTAGTAAAACTTTTTAAATTGGACTGGACTATGAACTGATTAACAGAGAATAATCCAGAAAACATCATCGGCTAATAGGAACAGAATACTGCTCCCTTTTTAGTGTATGATAAGAAGAAGAAAAAGAGGGAAGAACCAACCGTGACTGGAACTGTAGAAGTGTGATGAGGCGATGTGCACGCTCTCCACGGAAACCTGTCGCTCGCTACTACCCTTCACTATTAGGACTTTGGCCATACAAGAATGAACATTACCAACACGGCGCTAGCTTTCCGCGCTGCAGCTAAATATTAACAGCGCAGGGCCGTAAGGCGCGCTGCTAGTATGTGGTGAGACCTGTGATTCCCGTGGCTAGCATATTTAGAAGCGCGTAGCAGAAATGCCGCGATGCAGATGTCCTGGACATCTGCAGCGTGGTCTGTGTATCCCGCGTTGCTAATGTGGATAGAAACTGGCCCTTCATTTTGGGCCCACATATCAGCAGAGCGACCGAGTTGCCCTGCGCTCTAGATAGGCTCGCCTTCTACAGTGCGCCCGTCTAGGCCCGCGCTGCAGATAATGTGATATAGCACTGCATGGATCTAATTCCCCACTTCACTCTCGCACCCGCCGCCCTCTCCACTCTCGCACCCAGCTGCGCCCTGTCCTCGACGTCGCCGTCGCACGCCCGCGCCATCTCCTCGCCGTCGCCGTCGCCCGCGCCCTAGCCCTCCCCGTCGTCGTCGTCGTCGTCGTCGCCGTCGTTGTCGCCCGCCCCCGCCCGCGCCGTCATCTCCGTCTCACTGTCGTCGTAGGCCGCCCCCGGTGAGTTGCCCCCTCCCCCTTCCTAATTAGAGCTCCAAAAAAAGAATTTTTGTTGCATATTGAGGCAATTAGAATTTTTGTTATCATATTAAGTTAATTCAGATTTTTTTATGCAATTAGGATTTTTGTTAGGCAACTAGGGTGTTTGTTAGCATATTGAGGTAATTAGGATTTTTTAGGCAATTAGAGTTTTTGCTAGCATATTGTGGTCATTAGGGTTTTTGTTAGCATATTGAGATAATTAGGATTTTGTTAGCATATTGAGACAATTAGGATTTTTGTTGAGCAAACTTATATTAGGAAATGTCATATCAAAATTTTCAGGGATATGAGTGGCCTATGTTTTGCCAGAATGTCGATTCATTTCCGTTCTGACAAATTTCAGGCGCTCGATATGTCGAATTTTTAGCAAATTTCATGCCGAAAATTTTCGTGGATTTCGGCATGACTTGTGCTAGAAAAGTAGGACATATCGAGTGCCCGAGATTTGTCGAAACGGGAGTTAAATGGTGCTTCGGCATCAAATTACTTTTTATCATCACTTTTGCTATTTTTTTAGAATGCCGATGATTTAAATATATTGTGACATTATGTGACATTAGGTGAGAGCGTGCAGCTATCCTTGTGATATGTACAAGTACGAAACTTGTGCATCCTACTTGGGTAGCTGCCACGCTCCCCCTGATTTGCTTAAGTGTCCAATCTAAATATGAGACACTATTTCTCCTTTTTTTAGAATGCCGATGATTCAAATATATTGTGAAACTATGTGACATCGGGGAGAGTGTTAGGCAAACCCTTGTGATATGTACAAGTACGGAACTTGTGCATCCTGCTTGGGTTTGCGGTCACGCTCTCCGGGGAATCGCTTATGTGTCCAATCTAAGTATGAGGCATTATGTAAAAGTATTTTTGTCTTATTTTGTTAATTTGTTAGTTAATTTAAATTTTTCACTCGTTCATTTTAATAAAACTTTGTATATTAAATAAGTTCTCCGCGACGATGCCTGGCCCGCATCCCTGTCGCGGTGGCGGAGAGCACCTACTTGATGGGATGCGCAATGTCCGGGACTGGGCTCCCCCGGGCTGGCACTGGGAGGTGGTTTCCGGGGCGCGCCGCTTGGTGAGGATTTCGGGTCCTGTCGTCGACCCGGGGCTTCTTTGGTGACGGTCACGTGGGCCACAGTTGATGCAGAGGGAGCCGGCCCCCGAGGAGGTGGTACGTCGCCGGGTCAGGGAGGAGGACAAGCACGTCTGTCGCTACTTTGTTGCGTTGGACGTCGGGTTCTCCACGGGCAATACCTGGCAGATTCTTCACGGCTCTCACCTGAGCTATGTTCCTGTGGCGGTTCCTTATCTTTGGGTGTTTACCGCACACGGCTTGTCTCCGGATCGTCGTCGAGTTTGATGTAGTAGAGAATTTCCGAGATGTTGTAGTCGAGATGTGGTAGTGATATTATTATTGCATTGACTGGATTATTCGATATGTATTAGTGATATTATATGATAAAATATTATTATTGCATTTTTATTCGAGTTTATCATTTTTAGAATGTAGATGATTAAAATAAATTATAAACACAAAGAATGTCTCCCAAGTGCGAGTATTGTCACGACGAGTCAGGTCAATACAACGATGTTGTGTTGGATGAAGCAGACACATAATTCTTCCTTACGCTTAGTTCTGGGTTCCAAAATCGTACGGTATGCAACTTAAACAACATGTTCTTCTTATGGTGCATGCATGACTTAAGTTTATGTTTTAACGTATCATTTTTTTCTAATTCAACTAGTGCATCCCTTGCTTTGCAAGACGCCACGTTTGTGACAAGATCAATATTCAAGATTTCATTGAAACTACTACAAAAGAAGTTAACATTAAGACGAAACATTACATTCTTAAGGTTAAAATCTTTAATGAACCAAATGCCACATTCTTTGGCTGTTCAAAATGGGATGCATTATGCAAGACATATGCATTTGATGATAATATGAAAATAGCATTTGATCTTGGACGTCGCCCTCGAGGCTCCAATGTTTTTCGTGATAATGAAATTTCGATGGAACTAGGCGACATGATTCGAGTTCGATGTTCATGTAAGTTTGTTAAACAACAATTTTATTAATTCTACAACTTATTTTCTTTGCTTCCAAATGTTGAAAACTAATTTATAATTGTCAGCTTATGTTCATGCCACCGAAGAAGTACGAAATCTTTTTGATAATACCTTCTATAATGGTGGCTTCAACCTAAGTATTATTGAACAAGATGCATTTATCGAAGTTCTCAAATTTTTAGCTGAGTATGCGAACTATTTAAAGGCTGGCCGTCCTTTTGGACCATATGTGCCATTTGTCCTTAAGTTGGAGGACTATATGCTTAAATGGAATAGCCTGATAAGATTTTTATCATTCTGTCACTAGCATATCTTGTCCAAAAAGGCATTTTTATTAAGTATACTCCATTGCTAACTACGCTACTAATATGTATGTTCTTCAACAGAGAATACCACAAGCTTGTACGCCTAGATGGATGCTGGGATCAAAGGCGATATCCAAATTGTTTGTGCACGACCATGGACATAACCTTTCACATATGATTACTACACTGAAACTGGGTCAGATGGATGTGTCAAAATCAAAGCATGGTTGAAGATACGGGTCCAGAAAAAACCACAACCTGGAGACAAGTTGATCTCTATTCTCTATTTTGGAGAATATGGACGTTCTTTTTAGTTTTATTTCCTTTCACCTTTGTAGGTTGATTAGGTCCTATATATTTTGTAGTAGTGAATTCGAACAATTAGGTTATCGAAGTTAAACTAGGAACTATCTTTGTGTTGGATAATATGGCTTTCGTACTTGTAGTTATTGAAGTTAAACTAGGAAAAAACTTTGTGTTGGATATTCTGATCATGTGATAATATATATGAGATGATCGATTTAGACTATTGTCTGTGTATGAGATATTGAGGTGTGTATGTAAATGTTATGTCTGTATGCTGGAAATTTATAAAAAACCGTATAAACAAATAAGATTGCAGAATAAACAAAAATGCTAAAAATGTACCTGCAGCGCGGGCTGGCTAGAGGCGCTGCTAGTGGAAGTGCAGTTCTGCAGCACGGGGTACTTGCGTCGCGCTGCTAACTGTACCGTTAGCTACAGCGCGGGGGTTCGCGCTGTAGATGAAAGTTAGCAGCAGCGTGTTATCAACAGCGCGGGTACCCCGCGCTTCTAGAGGCCATTATCCTAGTAGTGTTGGTCCGTGAGGAAGAACGCCAATCATGTTGCTCCTAATGACAGCACGATGACGACCATCGAATGACAGCGATGGGTTCCGCAGCGGGCTGCGGCGGCGGAGGCGGAGAAGGAACCCTAGGCGTTGGTGGTTTGAGTTTTGGCTTGTAAGGGTGTCTGTGCGTGTACAGGATGCTGATCCTTTATCCTTCTATTATTTTGTATTATTATCCAACTTAGAGTTATTGCTCTATTTTTCTGAAAATTATATCCAATGGCTAGAAAGAAACGTCCGACTAAAAATACTTATGAACTCCGCTTTGAACAATCTTATAGCCTATCTCGACCGATTAGACGAAACAAATACCACCATGGTCTTAGATTTTTTTTGTGAGACTTTATGTTTCTAAAATAAATCATGGGTATTACATTCTCGACCCAGCGATTGAATTGAAGAATTTTCCTCGACACAAGGACCTTTGGAACCTGGGGTAATTTGACTATTAGAAACAATGTTATATTTTTACGGTACAGAGAACTACTAAATTTTTGTCTGCAGATGTAACCATGCCACTAACTATGCTTCTCATCCTATAAAACTGAACGTGGTCAAGTACAGGAGCCACGCCCAGATACTCTTACAGGTCACGCAATGTCTCCCTTTTTTTTTTGTATGTCCCATCTTCCATTAGCCATCACGTACAAGTCTATCTACCCAAAAACGAAATTGCAAGGAGAAGCTTCACCATGATTCCTGACTTCCTAGGTATCATCAATTAGACTAGTAAAACTTATTAAATTGTACTGGACTATGAACTGATTAACAGAGAATAATCCAGAGAACTCATCGGCAATTAGGAACAGCATACTACTCCCTTTTTAGGATATGATAAGAAGAAGAAAAAGAGGGAAGAATCAACCGTGACTGGAACTATAGAAGTGCGATGGGGCGATGTGCATGCTCTCCACGGAAGTGCGATGGGGCGATGTGCATGCTCTCCACGGAAACCTGTCGCTCGCTGCTACCCTTCACTATTAGGATTTTGGCCATACAAGAATGAACATTACCAGCACGGCGCTAGCTCTCCGTGCTGCAGCTAAATATTAACAGCACAGGGCCGCAGTGCGCGCTGCAGTTGATTAACCATAGTAGCGCGGGGGGCTAACAACCCGCGCTGCTAGTATGTGGTGAGACCTGTGATTTCCGTGGTTGGCAAATTTAGAAGCGCGTAGCAGAAATGCCCCGCTGCAGATGTCTTGAACATCTGCAACGCGGTCTGTGTATCCCGCATTGCTAATATGGATAGAAATTGGCCCTTCATTTTGGGCCCACATATCAGCAGAGCGGCCGAGTTGCCCTGTGCTCTAGATAGGCTCGCCTTCTACAGTGCGCCCGTCAAGGCCCACGCTGCAGATAATGTGCTATAGCACTGCATGGATCTAATTCCCCAGTTCACTCTCGCACCCGCCGCCCTCTCCACTCTCGCACCCGGCTGCGCCCTGTCCTCGACATCGCCGTCGCACTCCCGCGCCATCTCCTCCCCGTCGCCCTCGCCCGAGCCCTCCCCATCGTCGTCGTCGTCATCGCCATCGTCGTCGCCCGCCCGCGCCCGTGCCGTCATCACCATCTCACTGTCGCCGTAGGCCGCCGCCGGTGAGTTGCCCCCTCCCCCTTCCTAATTAGAGCTTCAAAAAAAGAATTTTTGTTGCATATTGAGGCAATTAGAATTTTTCTTATCATATTGAGGTAATTCGGATTTTTGTTATACTAGGGTGTTTGTTAGCATATTGAGGTAATTACGATTTTTTTAGGCAATTAGAGTTTTTGCTAGCATATTGAGGTCATTAGGATTTTTGTTTGCATATTGAGATAATTAGGATTTTGTTAGCATATTGAGACAATTAGGATTTTTGTTGAGCAAACTTATATTAGGAAATGTCATATCAAAATTTTCAGGGATATGAGTAGCCTATGTTTTGACGGAATGTCGATTCATTTTCGTTCTGACAAATTTCAGGCGCTCGATATGTCGAATTTTTAGCAAATTTCATGCCGAAAATTTTCGTGGATTTCGGCATGACTTGTGCTAGAAAAGTAGGACATATCGAGTGCCCGAGATTTGTCGAAACGGGAGTTAAATGGTGCTTCGGCATCAAATTACTTTTTATCATCACTTTTGCTATTTTTTTAGAATGCCGATGATTTAAATATATTGTGACATTATGTGACATTAGGTGAGAGCGTGCAGCTATCCTTGTGATATGTACAAGTACGAAACTTGTGCATCCTACTTGGGTAGCTGCCACGCTCCCCCCTGATTCGCTTAAGTGTCCAATCTAAATATGAGACACTATTTCTCCTTTTTTTGAGAATGCCGATGATTCAAATATATTGTGAGACTATGTGACATCGGGGAGAGTGTTAGGCAAACCCTTGTGATATGTACAAGTACGGAACTTGTGCATCCTGCTTGGGTTTGCGGTCACACTCTCCCGGGAATCGCTTATGTGTCCAATCTAAGTATGAGGCATTATGTAAAAGTATTTTTGTCTTATTTTGTTAATTTTCTAGTTAGTTTTAATTTTTCACTCGTTCATTTTAATAAAACTTTGTATATTAAATAAGTTCTCAGCGACGATGCCTGGCCCGCATCCCTGTCGCGGTGGCGGAGAGCACCTACTTGATGGGATGCGCAATGTCCGGGACTGGGCTCCCCCGGGCTGGCACTGGGAGGTGGTTTCCGAGGCGCGCCGCTTGGTGAGGATTTCGGGTCCTGTCGTCGAACCGGAGATTCTTTGGTGGCGGTCACGTGGGCCATAGTCGATGTAGAGGGAGCCGGCCCCCGAGGAGGTGAACGTCGCCGGGTCAGGGAGGAGGACAAGCACTTATGTCGCTACTTTGTTGCGTTGGACGTCGGGTTCTCCACGGCCAATACCTGGCAGATTCTTCACGGCTCTCACCTGAGCTATGTTCCTGTGGCGGTTCCTTATCTTTGGGTGTTTACCGCCCGCATCTTGTCTCCGGATCGTCGTCGAGTTTGATGTAGTAGATAATTTCCGAGATGTTGTAGTCGAGATGTGGTAGTGATATTATTATTGCATTGACTGGATTATTCGAGATGTATTAGTGATATTATATGATTAAATATTATTATTGAATTTTTATTCGAGTTTATCATTTTTAGAATGTAGATGATTAAAATACATTATGAACACAAAGAATGTCTCCCAAGTGCGAGTATTGACACGACGAGTCAGGTCAATACAACGATATTGTTTTGGATGAAGCAGACACATAATTCTTCCTTACGCTTAGCTCTGGGTTCCAAAATCGTACGGTATGCAACTTAAACAACATGTTCTTCTTATGGTGCATGCATGACTTAAGTTTATGTTTTAACGTATCATTTTTTTCTAATTCAACTAGTGCATCCCTTGCTTTGCAAGACGCCACGTTTGTGACAAGATCAATATTCAAGATTTCATTGAAACTACTACAAAAGAAGTTCACATTAAGACGAAACATTACATTCTTAAGGTTAAAATCTTTAATGAACCAAATGCCACATTCTTTGGTTGTTCAAAATGGGATGCATTATGCAAGACATATGCATTTTATGATAATATGAAAATAGCATTTGATCTTGGACGTCGCCCTCGAGGCTCCAATGTTTTTCGTGATAATGAAATTTCGATGGAACTAGGCGACATGATTCGAGTTCGATGTTCATGTAAGTTTGTTAAACAACAATTTTATTAATTCTACAACTTATTTTCTTTGCTTCCAAATGTTGACAACTAATTTATAATTGCCAGCTTATGTTCTTGCCACCGAAGAAGTACGAAATATTTTTGATAATACCTTCTATAATGGTGGCTTCAACCTAAGTATTATTTAACAAGATGCATTTATCGAAGTTCTCAAGTTTTTACCTGAGTATGCGAACTATTTAAAGGTTGGCCGTCCTTTTGGACCATATGTGCCATTTGTACTTAAGTTGGAGGACTATATGCTTAAATGGAATAGCCTGGTAAGATTTTTATCATTCTGTCACTAGCATATCTCGTCCAAAAAGACATTGATGGTTTCTCGCCCTTCGTTGGTTACCCCAAGTGGAAGGTTGAGATGTAGCGCAGCCGCAAGTTTCCCTCAGTGATGATACCAAGGTTTGTCTCCAGTAGGACTCTAGAGATGGTAAGTAGGTGTCAGCGGCGCAACTGACGTGGACCTCCACACAGACACAGATAACTTTGTTCCCAACGAAGTTCAGAGAGGTTGTCAGTCTCTCCGGTCTTGTTATTCACAAAGGGTAAAACACAAAGGATAATGATATCAACTGAAAATAAAAAGCAGGAAAGTAAATAAGCGTCGAAACAGTAATAAGGATATAGACCGGGATATGTGATGTTCACTAGTGATGTCTCTCTCCCAAAAGACGATAAAACTGCTATGCGAGGTAAACAAACTACAGAAGGGCAATTGACAGGATTATGAACGCACCGCAATGCTAACTATGCTACAAAAGAAAGGAAGAGGCTCAAAAGCACGGGCAGTACGCCAAAATAAGTAGACCGTAATCCAACTGCATCTACTACTAATCATCCACCTTGAGATATCTATCCAGAACATCTCGCTGGTATTAAGTTGCGAGCCCCACCCAAAGTGTAAACCCAAAGCAACAGACAACTGCATTAAAAAGAACTTTGCGTAAAGTAAACAATCCCTGCAACCGCGGTTACAAGCACAGTAGTTTTCCCCCTTGTGGCTACAACACATCCCCTAGACTCATGTTTCTGTCACTCAAGCGTGTCATCGGGGGGCATGAACCCACAATCGAGCATAACGTTCCCTCTTGGAGTCACTACCTACTACTTGGCCAAAGCAATAAACAGCAACGGAGAACATGCAAGAATTACTTAGGAACAAAAATATAAGAGATAAAAACCAAATATATTACTCTATCACAATCTGAACATAATCTCATAATCCATCAAATTCCATCAAACTCAGCATAGCAATAGCAAAAATATTACACAAGTGCCTCGATCATGTAGGGCAGCTCACGAGGTCTAAACCATGAAGAACAAAGAGGGGAGGAGAACATCACATAGCTACTGATCACGGACCCATGGTCCAAGGAAAACTACTCACGAGAGATCCGGGGAGCATCCATGGTGGAGAGGAGACTCCCGGAGGTCGGCCCTCCCTCCGGCAGGGTGCCGGGAAGAGGTCTTCTGGTGCTCCCGATCTCGGAAGCGCGGCGGCGGCGGAACTGAGGCGAGTTTGCGAAATAGGGTTCTATCTTCGGAGTTTCCCCGTGACAGAGAATAAATAGGCGAAGGGGGCAGCCAGAGGTGGACCAGGGGCCCCACGCGCCCCCCCCCCCCCTTGCGCGGCCAGGAGTGGGGTCGCACAGGGTGGCCGCCTGGGCCCCCCTGGCTCCCCTCTAGCCCCACTCGGGCTCTTCGCGAAGCTTCCTGTACGCTGATTTTTCCTGTATTTTTTCCAGAATTTTTCTGGCACTTTTTATACGGGGGAAAACTGAAATTGAAAAACAGCAGAAAACAGGAACTGGCACTGGGGTGCACTGAGTTAATAGGTTAGTCCAAATATGATCAAAAGTGTATGAAAGTGTATCTAGAACCTAGCAATATCACAAAAAACATGCATGGAGCAAGCAGAAATTATAGATACGTTTTGGACGTATCAACATCCCCAAGCTTAATTCCTGCTCGTCCTCGAGTAGGTAAATGATAATGGCATAATTTCTGTGGTGACATTCTAGCAACCATAAAAGAACTTTGAAAAGTAAAGAAATCAAGGTTAGAGATTCAATTCAAGTCATAACAAGCAAGAGTCTATATTAGCATTGAAACAAGTAACAAAAGAACATTAGGTGCAAGTGCTCTCGCTGTCCGTGACTCGAATGTCTCCAAATGGTGTTTGCGTGCAAGAAGGGGGATAGGGAATACGAGAAAAAGTATTTTTGTGTTGAGAACTCAATCTACTAAAGTTTCACACTTGGTCCTCTTTGTAATCTTATCTTGACTCATCCCCAGACCACTAGCCAGGTACAAGTCAATTTGATCCACTCCTTTTCGATATTTTGAGCACTCATGCAATGGATGAGCGTAAGCACGAGAGTTGACACTTAGGATGGCAAAGATAGAAGTGCGGAGGAGGAAGACAAAAAGGATGAGAAAGGCTCACAGCAATGAGGACAATCATAGGCAAGAGATGCCAAATGATAGATATGATGTGAGGAGTAGGGATTGCCATGCAACGGATGCACATACGAGCTAAGAAGCTCTCCAAAGGAACTAGTGGGGGGTGCATCTAACTTGCTCGCTCATGAAGACCTAGAGCTCGTTTGAGGAGGCTCATCCTTGGAATATGCAAGCCAAGTTCTATAGTGTGAAGGTCCCCACATAGCTATATGCATAATGATCATCTCTATGGAGTACAAGGATATAAAGGGAGTACTAGTGTGGATCTCTCAAAAGGATAGTAGTGTTGCCCCTTTCTCTCTTTTTATTTCTTTTTCTCTTTTTTCTATTTTTTTGTATTTTTTTGTGGCCTCAATGGCTCTTTCTATTTAACTCTCATTTGTCCTCTTTGGGATCTTTTATTGTGTCCACTTTGGGATCTTTTCCTCACTTAAGGGCAACACTCTATTTTACAAGAAGGTAAAGGAGATATTTCACACTTTACAAGGTACTCAAAATCATAAAGAAGATGTAACTATCATGATGTATGCAATGTATGTCGCTGCCAGTGTAGCAGGAACATGTATGACATGAAGATCAAGTCATGAAGAGGTGGATGTTGCATGGCAATATAACTCGGAAAGGCTATGGAAAAGCCTTGATAGGTAGGTATGGTGGCTGTTTTGAGGAAATATATAAGGAGGCTTATGATGACAGAGTGTATCATGCCAAGGGTTTGGATGTACTGGCGAAGGTGGACACCAACTCTCGGAGTGAGAAGAAGGCAATGCACGGCACGGGAGAGGCTAGCAAAATATGGGAAGGTGGAAGTGTCAACTTTCAATACTTACATTAGTCCGAAGAACTTATGCACTTATTATCGGTAACTCTCAATCTAATAAGGAGGTTCACAAAGAGACAAGTACCCCGAGGAGGAGTGTATGGGGGTTTGGTTATCCTTGCGCATCCTCGACTCATGGTACGTGAGTGTTCTCTGATATTCGATCCCTCCAAAGATTAGTGATCCATCTAGTAGCTAGAGTTCTCAACTAGTTTTGTAGGTTTTGAAAATACACACGGATTGCCCAAAATACGACACCTATCACTTATAGGCTAGAGCTCTTGACACCAAAAGTTCAAACATTACTCACATCAATACCTCAAAACTATTGCAGGTTACTACTAGAATTAAATAGCAACCTCAATTACCTACTTTCAAGACAAGACACAACTCAGTGCAACAACCAACTCTCTTTAACAAGATAAACATGAAAACTAAAAAGAGTTCCAGCAACAAACTAAACAAAAGCCAAGGCTCTTGCTAAAGACAAACTAAGACTAACACTAAACATGGCAGTAGCTATGAAAAGATAAAGAACACACAACAGCAAAAAGATAAGAAGGAAAAATCCTATGATGTGTTCTAAATTTTGAAAGTGGAGCGTGTTTCTCTCCCACACAAAGTAAGACGGGATCTAAGTTGTTACGAACAGCAAGCAAAGCTAAAGAAAACTAAAAATAAAACCTAAGAGCGAGACGCTCCAAGCATAGCACATAACGCATGAAGTGATAAAAATATAGTGAGACGAAGGACGAACTGTTGATTGTTGATGGAGAAGGGGATGCACGGGGGCATCCCCAAGCTTAGACGCTTGATTCTCCTTGAATATTTGTTGGGTATGCATGGGGGCATCCCCAAGCTTGAGTGCTTGACACCCCGGGATCTTCTTTCATCATCTTCCATCGCACACTTGAAAACTCCCTTCATACATAACTCATCATAAGTTGATTAGAGAGGTTAGTAACCTTAATAAATAATTTTTCCCCACTGGATATAAAGATAATCTTGAAGAGCTACTGTTTCTCAAGAGTGCCAAAAAGTTTTTGCAAAGAAAAAGAAAGCTTAAGTTTTGCAAAAGTTAGGAGAGACAATACGTGGCAGAATCTTTGAAAAACAGAGCAGCAGATAGTAAAGAATTTTTTAGGGGCACTTCTGCAACTCAAATCAAAAAACTCAGAACATACGAAAGTTTCGTAATTGTATAGAGCATACTGTATAAATTTCAGCTCAAAAAGATGAACTGGTATTTTTCTGGTCACGAGGACAGAATCTGTTTTCCGGACAGCATGTCACAACTTTTACTTCCCTTGCCGTAAGAGGCTATAACTTGGCATAAAGCTGAAAAATAAAGATACAATGATGTTGCTACAGTAGTATCAATCATCAAGACACAACAAAAGCAAAAAGAAAAACCTAAATTCGTTGCGGGCTGCCTCCCGAAAGAGCTTTCTTTTATGCCTTTAAGCTAGGCATAATGCAAAAGAAGAATCAAGGGTATCCAAGATCAGAATCATAAAAACCTTCAAATTGATTTTCAATAAGCTCATTCTTCTTCTTACTAGGAAAGAGACACTTGCCTTTCGCCATACCGCGTAAGCGTATGTGCCTGTTACCAATATCAATGAAGCCTTTCATAGCACGGAGGAAGTCTCTTCCGAGCACAATATTACTTTGGTTTGGCTCCATGATGAAGAAATCCATTGATGCAATCCTATGAAGGAATGCAACTTGGACTTCCTTTTCCTTTCCTTTAATCTCTGAAATATCTCCATTAGAATGTTCATGATAAGATGATAATTTATCCATATCTAGCTTCAAAGAATCATAAACTATTTTTGGCATAGTAGAAACTATGGATCCAATATCACAAAGAGCAAGGAAGCCTTGGTTAGATATGCTAATCCTAACAAAGGGCTCCCAATCATCATCTATCTCCAACATTTCTTTCTTGTTGGACTTAATTTCCTCCACTTTACTCAAGTCTAGAGCATCCAATCTTTTTTCAATAGTGGCAAGTCTATCTATGACAGTATCAATACTACGATCATAAACAAAATAACTAGATAGACTATGCAAAATATCAAGAGCCCTATCTTCATCACACTCTAGAAAATCTCCTTCAGCTATAATGTCAAGAGAGTGTTTACACCACTTAAAAATACCATGGTAAAAATTTCTAAGCACAGGCATAATTATTTTATGTGCTTCAGAGATTCTGTCCCATGCCTTATTCATATTTTCTCCATCTCTTTGACAGAAATCGAGAACTTCCGATTCCCGCAAAGCACCTAGCCCTAACATGTTCATCTAAAAAAGGAGGACTACTAAAAGCAAGATAAATAATTCTTTTTGTAAATTTTGATAAAAGACACAAAGATAAAAACTGGAAGGTAAACTAACAAGACTAAAAAAAACAAAGGTAAAGGGTAGTGTGCAACTCCCCTATCTTAGCACTCGGAGTCCCCGGCAACGGCGCAAGAAATTCGCTTGATGGCTTCTCGCCCTTCGTTGGTTACCCCAAGTGGAAGGTTGAGATGTAGCGCAACAGAAAGTTTCCCTCGGTGAAGATACCAAGGTTTGTCTCCAGTAGGACTCCAGAGATGATAAGTAGGTGTCAGCGGCGCAACTGACGTGGACCTGCACACAGACACAGATAACTTTTTTCCCAACGAAGTTCAGAGAGGTTGTCAATCTCTCCGGTCTTGTTGTTCACAAAGGGTAAAACACAAAGGACAATGATAGCAACTGAAAGTAAAAAGCAGCAAAGTAAATAAGCGTGGAAACAGTAATAAGGATATAAACCGGGATACGTGATGTTCACTAGTGATGTCTCTCTCCAAAAAGACGATAAAACTGCTATGCGAGGTATACAAATTACAGAAGGGAAATTGACAGGATTATGAACGCACCGCAATGCTAACTATGCTACAAAAGAAAGGAAGAGGCTCAAAAGCACGGGCAGTACGCCAAAATAAGTAGACCGTAATCCAACTGCATCTACTACTAATCATCCACCTTGAGATATCTATCCAGAACATCTCGCTGGTATTAAGTTGCGAGCCCCACCCAAAGTGTAAACCCAAAGAAACAGACAACTGCATTAAAAATAACTTTGCGTAAAGTAAACAATCCTTGCAATCACGGTTACAAGCACCATTGTTTTCCCCCTTATGGCAACAGCACATCCCCTAGACTCATGTTTCTGTCACTCAAGCGTGTCATTGGGGGGCATGAACCCACAATCGAGCATAACGTTCCCTCTTGGAGTCACTACCTACTACTTGGCCAAAGCAATAAACAGCAACGGAGAAACGCAAAAATTACTTAGGAACAAAAATATAAGAGATAAAAACCAAATATATTACTCTATCACAATCTGAACATAATCTCATAATCCATCAGATCCCATCAAACTCAGCATAGCAATAGCAGAAATATTACACAAGTGCCTCGATCATGTAGGGCAGCTCACGAGGTCTAAACCATGAAGAACAAAGAGGGGAGGAGAACATCGAATAGCTACTGATCACGGACCCATGGTCCAAGGAAAACTACTCACGAGACATCCAGGGAGCATCCATGGTGGAGAGGAGACTCCCGGAGGTCGGCCGTCCCTCCGGCAGGGTGCCGGGAAGAGGTCTTCTGGTGCTCCCGATCTCGAAAGCGCGGCGGCGGCGGAACAGTGGCGAGTTTGCGAAATAGGGTTCTGTCTTCGGAGTTTCCCCGTGACGAGAATAAATAGGCGAAGGGGGGAAGCCAGAGGTGGACCAGGGGCCCCAGGCGCCCCCTGGCGCGGCCAGGGGTGGGGCCGCGCCGGGCGGCCGCCTGGGCCCCCCCTGGCTCCCCTCTGGCCCCACTCGGGCTCTTCGCGAAGCTTCCTGTACGCTGATTTTTCCTGTAGTTTTCCCGGAATTTTTCTGGCACTTTTTATATGGGGAAAAACTGAAATAGAAAAACAGCAGAAAACAGGAACTGCCACTGGGGTGCACTGAGTTAATAGGTTAGTCCAAATATAATCAAAAGTGTATGAAAGTGTATCTAGAACCTAGCAATATCACACAAAACATGCATGGAGCAAGCAGAAATTATAGATACGTTTTGGACGTATCAGACATTCTTATTAAGTATACTCCATTGCTAACTACGCGGGTTGATTAGGTCCTATATATTTTGTACTAGTGAATTCGAACAATTAGGTTATCGAAGTTAAACTAGGAAATATCTTTGTGTTGGATAATATGGCTTTCGTACTTGTAGTTATTGAAGTTAAACTAGAAAAAAACTTTGTGTTGGATATTATGATCATGTGATAATATATATGAGATGATCGATTTAGACTATTGTCTGTGTATGAGATATTGAGGTGTGTATGTAAATGTTATGTCTGTATGCTGGAAATTTATAAAAAATTGTATAAACAAATAATATTGCAGAATAAACAAAAATGCTAAAAATGTACCTGCAGCGCGGGCTGGCTAGAGGCGCTGCTAGTGGAAGTGCAGTTCTGCAGCACGGGGTACTTGCGTCGCGCTGCTAACTGTACCGTTAGCTACAGCGCGGGAGGCCGCGCTGTAGATGAAAGTTAGCAGCAGCGTGTTATCTACAACGCGGGTACCGCGCGCTTCTAGAGGACATTATCCTATTAGTGTTGGTCCGTGAGGAAGAACGCCTACCGTGTTGCTCCTAATGACAGCACGATGACGACCATCGAACGACAGCAACGGGTTCCGCAGCGGGCTGCGGCGGCGGAGGCGGAGGAGGAACCCTAGGCGTTGGTGGTTTGGGTTTTGGCTTGGACGGGTGTTTGTGCGTGTACAGGATGCTGATCCTTTATCCTTCTATTATTTTGTATTATTATCCAACTTAGAGTTATTGCTCTATTTTTCTGAAAATTATATCCAATGGCTTGAAAGAAACGTCCGGCTAAAAATACTTATGAACTCCGCTTTGAACAATCTTATATCCTATCTCGACCGATTAGACGAAACAAATACCACCATGGTCTCAGATTCTTTTTTGTGAGACTTTATGTTTCTAAAATAAATCATGGGTATTACATTCTTGACCCAGCGATTGAATTGAAGAATTTTCCTCGATACAAGGACCTGTGGAACCTGGGGTAATTTGACTATTAGAAACAACGTTATATTTTTACGGTACAGAGAACTACTAAATTGTTGTCTGTAGATGTAACCATGCCACTAACTATACTTCTCATCCTATAAAACTGAACATGGTTAAGTACACGAGCCACGCCCAGATACTCTTACAGGTCACGCAATGTCTCCCTTTACTTTTTTTTTGTATGTCCCATCTTCCATTAGCCATCACGTACAAGTCTATCTACCCAAAAACGAAATTGCAAGGAGAAGCTTCACCATGATTCCTGACTTTCCTAGGTATCATCAATTAGACTAGTAAAACTTCTTAAATTGGACTGGACTATGAACTGATTAACAGAGAATAATCCAGAGAACTCATCGGCCAATAGGAACAACATACTGCTCCCTTTTTAGGATATGATAAGAAGAAAAAGAGGGAAGAACCAACCGTGACTGGAATAGAAGTGCGATGAGGCGATGTGCACGCTCTCCACGGAAACCTGTCGCTCGCTGCTACCCTTGGTCCGTGAGGAAGAACGCCCACCGTGTTGCTCCTGATGACAACACGATGACTGCCAACGAACGAGAGCGACGGGTTCCGCAGCGGGCTGCGGAGGTGGCGGAGGAGGAGGAACCCTAGGCGTTAGTGGTTTGGGTTTTGGCTTGTACGGGTGTTCTGTGCGTGTACAGGATGCTGATCCTTTATCCTTCTTTTTTTTGAGAGATTTTATGGTACCTTGTACTGCTGACAGAGGAGGGAGCGGTATAACTGAATCAGACCAGCTTCAGCTCCACCGCAATACCGTGTGCGACTGCTGCAACGGGCGACTAGGATAACGAGGAAGCGGCAACCGGTGGGAAATTTTTACTGCAACCAACGGCCAGCACGGCCAGGCGCCAACGCATAGATGTCAGTTCAGAGATCCTGCACATTTTCATCCCAGCCGTCCTCGCCAAGGAAGATGCGACCAAGCCGGGGTGAGGCGGAGCGAGCTGCCGAAGGATGTTGTTTCTCCACAGTGTTGTCCAAAGTCAGAAATAAGGCATGGCGGGCGCCTCTTCGTGGTCGTCATACTGCTCCTGCACGTTGTCGCTTGTGTCCTTGGACGACGACGACGTGGTCTGTGTCGCGAAGCCGGGTTCCCAATTCCCCGTGGCAGCCGAGGGGAGCGTCAAGTTCCTGTGCAGCTACGGGGGCAAACTGGAGCAAAACTTCGGCGCGGACCTCGTTGGACACGAAGAATGCCCCCAGGAGGACGGGAGCGCAGCAGTGGAAGCGGTACCGCTACCTATTACATTGCTAAATTTGAGCAGTACAGGTCGGCCATCATCGTTAGATATCACAAATGGACGGTCTATATTTATTTCAGGGTACTGTAAAAGAGCTCTTTTTTCTATTATTATCCAACTTAGAGTTATTGCTCTATTTTTCTAAAAATTATATCCAATGGCTAAAAAGAAACGTCCGGCTAAAAATACTTATGAACTCCGTTTTGAACAATCTTATAGCCTATCTCGACCGATTAGACGAAACAAATACCACCATGGTCTCAGTTTTTTTTGTGAGACTTATTCCAAATTTTATGTTTCTAAAATAAATCCTTGGTATTACATTCTCCCCACCTTAATGGAATTCTCCCTCGAATTATCTATCCTCTAGACTTGAAAATAGAAAAGCCATAACCGTTCAACATCAAGGCCATAACACCCCACGTCTCTGTATGGACTAAGATTAAGGGCAATCAAGGGGTCCGACAGCCCTATGTAACAAAAGTGAATAGAAAAGAGTACTTGGTGTGGAGTCTAGTCCATCCCACACATGAACATTAACTCACCACACTGATAGATGAATCATGCAACTTTAACACTCAGGTATCTGCACCTAGTGTTAACAAAAATATGTTCATGGAACTCCCATTTAATAGAACACGTTTCCTACATAAATCTAAGTTATTGATACTTCAATGGTTCTTAAGTTTCCCTATGATCCAGTAACACAATATCACCACGAGGCTCATGATTTGATGGCCCAAGAAAAGGAGTATTAACAAGGTGGATGAAGGATATCAAGGAGGTCGCTACCATTTAAGAGAGACAAATGAATTACATAACACTTTAAATATATTTTTAGAACAGTGATGTAGATGTAGATCGATGAAAAGATATACCTGAGCTCCCATCATGTTGATTTAGGGAAAAGGTCCTTGGCATGATATTGACCGTAGTGGGTGTTTTGCTAGAAGAATAATCAACCAATTGATGTGGTTGTGGAGGGGTAGATAACTGGAGCGGTACATATGGTGATGGAAGTGGAGGTGCATGCCAATAATATCGCAAGGGCGAAAGTTGATATGGATGAGGTGGGAATTGTGGAGTTGTAGATTGGGGGGTTGTCATTGTTTGTACAGTAGCGTGAGAAGATCTAGCTGATTGGTAAGCATCATATAGAGGTTCCAATACCGAATGCCCTCATGAGGAAGAGTTATCCCTCTTCCAGCTAATAATCCAACTTGGGTTTCTTCGGCAAACAATACTCTTGTGTCCAACCTTACTACAATAGTCGCAAGTACCTGAAAAGTCGCACCGAGAGGCACGGTGGTTATCTCCACACTTGTAGCAGATTAGACCATGAGCGGAATTGTGATGCGTATTTGAAGGCCCCATGAAGCGCGATGCTAAAGAAGATGAGTTTTGATCATCCTGACCTCGCTTGGATTTCTTTGAATCTGAACGAGGAATAGATCCACTCATATCCGGGTAACGCCTCTTGCGGTCACCGCTTGTGCTACAATCACCTCCCGTGTGACCCTCTCGAGATGCGGTGAGTCGAAACACCAACTCTATTCTCCTTGCCTGATCAATCACCTCAGAGTAGCACATCTGGGGTCTCCCTCCCAACACTTTCCTATATCTTGCATTGAGGCCTCTAAAGAAAGCCCTAGCCTTTGCTTTATCATTATTATTCACTGTGTCCACAAAGAGCACTATCTTGCTAAACTCAACCTCATACTCATCCACACTATTATGTCCTTGTTGAATGTTGTTGATCGCCACTAACATTTCCTCCTTGAATGATTCTGGATAGTACCTAGTGGTGAACTGCTCCACAAAGGACTCCCATGTAGGTTCCCCATGAACACTAACATGAGCCACAAGAATTCCTCTCCACCATTCACTAGCGAGGCCTTTTAGCTGTAAGGGCACAAAAAGAACCATCTTACGCGACGACAACTCCAGTGCGACCATATACATTTCCATGGTATTCAGCCAGGATGCGGCTTCCATCGGTGTACCCGTCCCATGGAATTCATCAGCATTTAGTCCGAGCCACTCTTTTAGCTTCATCCATTGGCCACCATCATCACCATGATTCGTTGATTGGCTCGCATTTGCCTCCTCCTCATGATGGCTCTGCTCAGCCTCAGCATTCAATTCCTCCCTATGACTAATGCGGCCTCCGCGACCACGACGCCTAACTTTACCCCATTTTGGCGGCATGTCTCTCTCTCTCTATATATATATATATATAACACGTCATCAATCAAAAAGAAGGAAGAACATCAATGCCAACGGAAAAAATCAATTTGTAGACAAAACAAGAAAATCCAAACGCAAAAGAAAATTAGTCGGAAGTAAATGAAATGCATATCCCATAAACCCATCCTATGGTGCATGTGTGTCAAATTTTTAATTTGGTTAAGATCTAGATCATTTTTTCTAGAATTATATATATCATTCCCATAGATCTAACGTCTCCCTCTGATACCAACAGTAACACCCCAGATTTATCTCAAACCTGGCGAGGTTACCCCGCTAACATATTTAACTGAAATCTAAGAATTAGTATAATTTTTTTTGCAACATCTCCTTTCTCTATCGGAACATAAAAAAACAAAACAAAATATTTCATATCTATCAGCAATAATAAAAAATAACCATACAAGTAGTTAAATTATGCATACAGTTTGCAAGTCATAGATATCAAGTCCAAAGTGTCAAAAGTTCCACGTGACCATGTGAGAACTCTCTCACTAAGATAGTCTAGGATTTATAGTTTATGTAAATATATTATTAAGTAATGTAAATGTGAAGTGTTCAATGAGGTTGACTACTCCCGCCCATGCATGCCGCTAATATGTGTACCTAGAAAACCAAATAAACGCAAGAGTGAGTATGAAATACTTAGCCAGTACAATATATAACCATGAAGAAAACATTATGCACAAATTACATGTAACAGCACAGTTTTCACAAAAAATAATTTTTTTTGTTTTCTGCGTGAATTTTTTGTTTGTCTGATTTGTTTGCGGTGTTTGCATCCCCGATTTATCGATCGGCGATTATTTTTCCCCGCTTATCTCGTACCGGACGGAGACCGACCTTTTCCACCCTGACACTCGACCTTTGCGACACCGGGTTTCACCCGATCATCGTCACGAAAACCGCACGAGACCAGCCGCAGCCAACGGAACGAAAAACCCCGTTTAATAAGTAAACGGGATATTTTTATAGCGCGCCGGAAAGTGTTCTCGAAACGGTTCCCGCGCGAAGTGAACGCGCCGGCTCGACGCGTTGATCGCGCAGTTCGAAGTTTTACCCGAATCGGAGGTACTTCGGACCCCCGGCGGTCAGAAACGTAAACACCGCGCGCGAGAGAGAAAAACCGGGGATGTTTTTGCAAACTTCCAGCCACCTGGGCTATATATAAGACCACCAGACTCCCACCCCATTCTAGGGTTCCCTAGCCACAAAATTGCAGCCACCCTCCTGTTTCTGCTCCAAATTTTCGTCCAAAACACCCCAAATCCGAAACCCTAGCTCTCCCCCTGATCTGGACCATCAGATCTGGGATCTGACGGCCCAGATGCGTGCCACGTTAGCCCCAGCCTCCTCTCTCTCCTCCTAGCCGAACCAGCCCGTGGAGTAGCCGCTGCCGCCACTACAAGAAATATGCTCATACATGACGTTCTCTACGTGGTCGTGGATGAATTCGTCATAAGTCTATGACGATTTCTTACAAGATGGTCGCAAACCGTCTGAGGGGGGTCAAATCCCTATAAAGTTATGATGATGTGAGTCAAAAACATCATAATCGCATAAGATGAAATCGTCGTAAACTGATCCACATAATTTGCGAAGTTATTTTTAGTCGATTACGACAGATTTAGATCGTCGTAGCATTTAAGACGATTATAATAACGTTGTAACCCTTTCTAACTATGCCTACATGTCATTCGTGGGGTCCATTTGATCCAACTCATCCATCTATTCAGCGTTCGTTGCTAGGTGTCACTCTTGACAAACTTTTGGTGGATCTATAATGAAATAGCTACTTGTTTTCTTATAAATGATTTCTGAGAACAATAAAAAGCAAACTATCTACACATATAGTTTAAATTTGACCCAGTTCCCATTAAATCGGCGAAATTTTATATTTTTTATGAGAGATGTATGAAAAACATTTAACATGCAACTATTTGGTCAATCGTACATAAAATGGGATCTAATATTTTTGAAAAATTGGTTAGTATAATTTTGCAACAAATATTTGGTAGGTTTTTCAAAAAATAGCTAATAATGATCACCACTAAAACTTAGCATTAATTAAAAAATTCTAAATTAATTATTGATACAATGATTAATTCTTATACAAATATAAAATACCTCTATAACATAATAGTAATAATAGAATTAACCTAAATAAAAGTTTAATAAAAACCCAATCAAATTAGGATAATAAATATATAATATTTAAATTTATTGATGAGATTTAAAGTTAAATTTTAAGTTTCATTTTGAACTAAAAACATAAAATAATATGAATAAATAATCAAAAACAGAAAAAAAATCTAGCCCTACCTATAGTGCGCCGAAACCCACTATGGTCTCTTCCAAAACCACGCCCTCTCTCTCTAGGAGAGGCCCATTTTTAGGCCCCATAGTCAATGACACAGGCTGGCTAACCCCTGAGTTAAAAAGTAATTCATTAGATTTTAAATTAGTTAAAAATTCCAAAAAATGCAATAAACTTTGAAATTTAATATCCCTCCGTTCCTAGATGTAAGGTATATAGTTTTTGAGAAAAAGTCCAAAATATAGGGTGTATTGTATTGCAAAATTGATCTCGATAATTTTTTTAGAGATTTGATCATGTTTCCTTATCTTTTGCAAACCCATCTACTTTCTCACGTTAATTAGCTAGATGTAATCCCGTCCAAACCTGGTGTAATTTTTCCTCAACGTGTGTTCTTTAATTTCCGTGCCAAAAATTATACACCTTATATCTAGAAACGGAGGGAGATTAAATTTCAAACCATAATTCATATGAAAATGATTTATATATGAATAATCATCAGAAAAATATGCTCTATCCAATTAAATCGGCAAAAATTTGTCTTTTTATCAGAGGTATATGAAAAAGATTTTACATGCGACCATTTGGTCAGTTGTACATACATTTTCTTCTAATATTATTTAAAAATGGTTTGGTATAATTTTGCAACAAAGATTTTGTAGGTTTTTCGTAGAAAATAGCCAATAATGATCACCATAGTAGTGTCTTTCTTCCTTTATGCAAGTTCTTCTGTGACGTGCATTTGCTTTTGTGTAAATTGCGAGTTAAAGCGAGTAATGGTTTAGAATTGGTTGCTATTTAGTCAAACCGATAGTGATATTATGTTGGATTGTAAATACTGAATGTTGCCATGAATATGATAATAGATTTGTGCTTAGTGTGGAAGCTGCAGCCTTGCTGTAGTTTTTTGAAAGGGCTTGTGAATTACTCTATATATACCATTTGTTTGATAGAGTATATGTACCCATAATCCTGTTGACAAACGTCAGTTATAAGTTAATAATGTCTAGGCCGAACCGGACAAAGTCGCTAACATAAATATGATCAACTGGACTGAAAATTCATCGAGGTTTAGAAAATCAAAAAAGGTGTATACCTCACATAATTATATATTTTTAAATCAAAATAAGTTGCAAGTGAAGTGGATTTCAATTATGTTCCAATGATTGCAGGTTATTTTTCATACATATGCAAAGTTTAATATGAATTATATTTATATACGAAATAAATAAATTGAAAACCCATTGCAACACACGGGCAATCTACTAGTTTATCCTAGATGCTAGGTCATATAAAATGACGCAATGCGAAAGCTTTTTTTATGCCTGTATCAAAATACGATTAAAACGGTGGGCATTGATGCTGTTAGCTATGAATGAAACCTTAGGAAACTCCTAGCCAAATATTTGATAAAATGGGTACTCGGCAGAGAACCGAAGTTTGACCCGGTCCCAGTGAATCGACAGAGAACCAAAATTTTCGCTATTCCGTCCCTCACCGCGCGCGTCTTTCCCAAACCCTAGCATAAACCTATCTGTGTGCGTCCCTCCCTCCCCTATTCCGCCGCCAGTCATTCCCTCCCTTCTCTACCAACCCAGGAACCCTCACGACCGCCACCGCCCTCCTCCTCTCTCCCGATTCACTCTCCCCGCCGCGGGCCGTCTTCACCGACTAGATCGCTACCTTTCTCTCTCAGCCGCCAGGGGAGGAGCTCCACGCGCCGCTATAAAAAAACCCGCCCCCATTCCGGCCATGCCGAGAACACCCAAGCTCTCTCCCACACAACCCAACCCGATTCCATCCCCTCCCAATCCCTCATCGGCGATGCCAACGCTTCAATCCCCTCCCCAGGTAAACGACACCATCGAATCTCTTGCTTTTTGGTGGATTTTGTTGTGTTCTCTGTGCCTAGTTTTCTTTGATTTGGGTCAATTTGATTAGGGGTCTCGGGCGGATCTGACGCAGTGTCTCTTGGTGAATCTGCAGGTTTGGAAGAGGAGCGCAGGGAGGCCAAGATGAGGGAGATCCTGCACATCCAGGAAGGGCAGTGCGGGAACAAGATCGGATCCAAGTTCTCGGAGTTGCTGTGCGACGAGCACAACATCGACCCGACGAGGAGGTTCGTCGGCACGTCGGACCCGCACCTGGAGCGCGTCAACATCTACTACAACGAGGCCTCCTGCGGGCCAAATCGAGGGCGCCGAGCTCATCGACTCCGTCCTGGACGTTGCCCGCAAGGACGCTGAGAACTTCGACTGCCTCCAAGGTACTTTCCCTTTCTTCAATAGTCGCTCCAGTTTTCCGTTTCCGCAGATTCCGGGGAGCGATTATGATATTTGTTCGTGTGCTTGTCGTCATGCATCCATATGTGCCACTCCCTAGGCGAGGGGCACCACTTCCTACACTAAAAAAAGTAGCAGTAGGTTGTTCGTATTGGGTGATGAGTTTATGGATTTCCATGTTAATCGGTTCATACTCCAGTGCAAATTGGTATTTTATTAAGTCTATTTGATGACACCTAGAAAGTCAGCAATCTGGGTGAAGCTTCCCCTTGCGTTTGTAATTTCCTTGTAGATAGACTTGTACGTGCTGATTGGTGATAGATGAGAATTAAAGAAAAGAGAGAAACATGCATACTTGGAGTAGGAGCACTTTTTCATTGTTTGATCTTCGATCTGATGCATGTGCTCTTCTTCTCCATGAGTTTTAAAACATGCATACTTGGAAAGTCTATATCGAATAATAAGATAGCCGATGTTAGTAGGCTTATTTTCTTCTCCATGAGTTTTAAAAGGAAAGTGGACCAATGATCCCTTGTAAAGGCATACCTTTTTTGCTATTTTTTCATGAGCTGTCTTTTGAACATATTATTATAACTGGATGCTGGCAACATATGTCTTTCACTGATAAGAGGTGCTTTGCAAAACTAACTTCCTTGACAACATAATACTCTCTGCTTTCTTTGAAAAAACAAGGTTACTTCTTTCAGTCTGCATTGATGCTTAGTTTTAGCAAACAAACAACTGTTTCTTTACGTTAAAAAAACAACTGTTTGTTTTAAAAGTCAGAAGCAATCTCTCCAATTTCTAACATGGGGCTAAGCGTCTATTGGCTGCAAGTTGTGTCTTGATTTGTTGACTGCAAGTTGTGTTTACTTATTTTCCCTTTCATGTATCTGTACCTCAAGTGTCTCAATTTAATAATTTGAACTCCAACTTTGGCATGTACACACTATATTAGTGCATTGTCTGTTTATTTGATCTCTATGATCTCAGCCTGTGTTTATCTACTTGCAGGTCAATGGGTCTCTGGCTCGCACTGCTATCAAGGACCTGATTGAGAGGGGACTCATCAGGATGGTGTCAATCCACTCAAGCCAGCAGATCCCCAAGTTCAAGAACATCACGCCCTCCATCCTCTCTGAGCGCCTCAAGGTATCTCCTTGTTCTTCCTTCCTTCCCATGAGAATTTAGATTGCGATGCTCTGTTTTGGGTTCAATCTGTTGTAGGGTTTTCTACTGTTTGCATGAATTATTAATAATATGTAATGATCAGTTACCCTCTGGTCCAGTTTCAGTATTTATATAAGATTCTTGCACTCTTGAGTAGTTATCAATATCTATCTTTCTTATATCCTGCAAATTGTTTCAAGTGTTTGACTAACTTGTGTCTTCCTCCTCTCCTTTGCATTCATCCTTTGTGCTGGATGATGCTGTCAACTTACTATTGGCGTGTATCTTTACAGTCTGAGTTCATTATTCGAATATCTCTAACTATTGTTTTGCATTTGGCGAAGTGTCGTCTTATTAGAAAAAATGTTATGTGCTCGCTGGACTGCAATAGGTTTCTGAAAGCTTGTACAGTGGCAGGAATTATTGTATGCACTGTTAGTTTCAGTAACTTTGAGGAGAACCTGACAGTTTGGTTTCTCATTTTTTTATTTCTACAATCCATTCATGCCCATAGTTGCTTGTCAGGGTTACTGTAACAATCATCATATTCAGTTAGGAGCACCACATGATATAAAAATCATATTAAGAGTGCATGCACACAAAGATTGGTATGTGTATCTACATGCGAGCCTACTGTAGTAACTATTATATTTGGAGGTTATAGAGCAGCATAAGATTGCCATGCTCTTGTTATTTGACCAAGTTGTTACTTCTGGATTTTCTGTCCAGTAAATTCTCTCCAAATCGAATCCCTTCATGTTGTGTTAAATGAACCTGTTTAGGGGGTTCTGTTGTTGTAATATTATTGTAAGAACCTGAAAAAAATTTAGGGCTAAACCGAAACCCTATGTCCACTAAAATACAGTGTGTTCCTTAGAGTAGCGCCTATTTTAACTTAAAACTTCAA
Source organism: Bromus sterilis (assembly GCA_950022295.1). Lineage (NCBI taxonomy): Eukaryota > Viridiplantae > Streptophyta > Magnoliopsida > Poales > Poaceae > Bromus > Bromus sterilis. The sequence goes on from OX465595.1 coordinate 305,672,571, forward strand.
CTACAGTTGCATGGTCGTTGTTTATAAGTAGTTTGGCTCAGTTTTTTATTCATATGTACAAAGACAAAAGCATTTTGTTCAATATACTCAAGATATCTTGGTTCTTAGTAGACTCCTAGATTGAGCAAGTTAAACAAAATGCTCTAATTTAAACAAGTTATTTTAGATCTGCGGTTCTTTTCCTATGCAAATATATCTAATGGTAATTATGTTTTAAAGATAGGGATTTGTTGGTGAATTGGTGACACACTGTTAGAAATAAATAATATATTAGTTTGTGCAGACACTAAAAGAGAGTGTTGAAGGCGCGAGGACGACACCTTCCATTATATATGTTCCCAAAACAAGAACGACGACTTCTTCGCATCATATATTTTTCTACTCATTTTCCTGTGAAATGTGTGTTCCTGGATCTTTATGTAATGGTGAATGTAATGTCCCTTCTTATGAGATGTATTGCAGTTCTGTGACGTTTGCTCATCGCAGAAATTAAACTTATTGTGTAATTTCCTATTAATAAAATTCCTGTTTATTTGCCTTATCCAAAAATGGCAGAAAAATATATGGGTTGTTTTGTATGCAAAGTGGCCATGGCCCAGAAATAAGTAGATCAAAATATAATAATTCATAGCTTTGCTTGAACAATGAAAATTTTTAATTGCCAAATAGCAATTCCTTAAGTAGGTTCTGGCCCAATTTTTGATAAATAGAAAAATGGCTAAAAATATAAAGAGATAATCAAAAAGGCCAAAACTTGTAAAATAAAAAGATCGTAAAGAGGCTATGGCCCAAACGAAAATGGACCATAAAAGGCTAGAATTATTGGGCTCAGCCCAAATTGACCATCGGAATGGATTGTGCTGATTTTGATCTAAGACGTTTTGATTTCGTCGCAATTTTGCCACCTAGGACAGCCACGTAGGATTGGGTTAGATTGCCAACGACAATTTAGGATCATCGTAGAGGTTACGACGATTAAGAAATCGTCGTGAAAGTTACGACAATTTCGACCAAAACGTCGTTGCTTTCAGTTTTTGACGCCTCGTTTTCGACGCTTGGTTTTTCGTCGTAAGGTCGTCGTAAATTAAAAACCATGACGATGTAGCGACGAAAATATAGCGTCGTGTATTAGAATATTTCTTGTAGTGCGCCCGACTCCGGCCGGCAGCCGCCGCGGACGCCGCCCCCGGCCGCCCCCCTTCCTCCTCTCCTTCTCCTCTCCCTTCTCCTTTCTCCTCCCTCACCTCTCCTCTCTCTCCCGTGCAGGTTTTGACCACCATGGCCATGGACGAGCTCGAGCTCGGCCGAGCACGGTCGCCGGCACCACGGCCTCACCGACGCCGCCACGGCCTGGATCCGGCCCGTTCCCCGCCGCCTACACCACCCCGGGACCACACCGTCTCCCATGGCCGGTCGGCGAGCCTCCAGCCGCCGCGCCGTGGCCTCAGGTCGTCGGGACGAGGAGCTGCCCGAGCCGGCCACCGTGACCACCTGGGCCGGCCTGCCCCAGCCGAGGCCTAGCGCACCCCGAGCCCCCAGTCCGCCTCAGCCGGCCAGATGGGCCGAGGCCCATGGTGAGGGTCGTCTGTTTTTTTCCTTCTAGCACCCTGTTATTTTTTCTATGTCCCAAGATTTTTGCTGCTGTTTCAATTTTGCAACGATAATTTTGAGTAAACTGTAGCTCGGATCGTGTCGCACCCAAAATATGAATTGCTCAGTTTTACGTTCTCTTCTGTTCGTATGTAGAATGTTTTTCCGTTTGAGGCCGTCTAGATAATTTAATTCTGCGTCGAAGTGGGTACCAGATCGTTAGTTGTGCTGTTGTTGCTGAACTGTTATTTTATTGCAACTTCGGGCAACGGTTGCGTCGCAATCGTACGTCGGATTGGAGTGAATCCTTTTGCATCCTGTTAAGCATTGTTCATACTTCAGTTCCATGCCTTCACATGCCATATTTTCTTGATGCATGATGATTGTATCTTGTTCCAAAGTAGCTACCCTGCTGTTAGTGTGATGCTGTTTATATTTTGTTGCAACTTCGGTCGACGAGTGTGTCGCGACCGTTTATCGGAATTGAGTGATTCCCATTGCATATTGGTAAGCATCATGTCTACTTCCAGTATATGTATTGCTATGTCATGTTGCTGCACTTTTTCATATAGTTATACCCCTGTTTACACAGCATAAAAATAATAGTTTCTTCCATGATTTCGTAATTTTCACTAAGTCCTAGACCAGTAATGTTTTATTGCATTTTGCATGGGCTATCACTACTACAGAATAGCTTACCAGTGACGGGCCAAAAAGGCCCACTGGTGACTGGCAGGGCGCCCGTCACTGGTAACTCGTCACTGGTAATAGGTTACCATCCCGTCACTGGTATCTGCTCACTAGTGACGGCCATTTAATCGCGCCCGTCGCTAGTTAGTTTTGATGATACGCTCCCACAACATTAGCAGCGACGGACAATTTTCTAGTTTGGTAGGTTGCCCGTCACTAGTATACATTTTCTCAATATTTTTTTTTTGCATTTGCACGTCGATAGCACAACATGATCACTGACAGATAACAAAAGATGATCACAGATAGTACTACATAGTGGAATTAACTTTGATAGCAAAATATCGAAAACAATTTGTTGTCATTTCAACTCGAATCCCAACTCTTCTGAAATGTCAACTACTACCATGTGCTTTCCTACCTAGAAAAATTGCATCCGAAAATAACGATAACATGGAGCAACCACCGATTTAGGCCGCAAACCAATAGGCGTTTAGCACAGCCATAAAACACTTCACTTCACATCACAGCGAGCGCACGGCACCACCCAGCTTGACTTTTTTACCATTCACTTGCATGGGGCAAACAATAAAACACTTAATAGTAATAGAGCATTTGGCTATCTTTTATATACTTAAAACGATAGAAAAAAACGGTTAAGATGTAATAGTAAAGAAAGAGTTAAAAAGAACGGCTATGATTTGTACAAAATAAGCACTTGTGCATATCTACGTATGTTTGTTTCCTTGTGCCATACGTCTGCAACCAGCCTAGAACGGCCATGATTTGTTCAAAATAAGCACTTTTGCATATCTATGTATGTATGTTTCCTTGTGCCATACGTCTGCAACCAGCCTAGAAAGAGACGAAGTACAGTCCAGGAAAAGAAGCAATCGTAGGCTCGCTAGGAACTTCCTAATCTCTAGGAAATAAAAATTCGATTCCTACAGTCAATATTCAGCACGCTAGGAACTTCCTAATCTGTACAAAAGAGACAATTCGATTCATATAGTTATTGGCTTCATGCTGACACGCTGAAGCAAATCCTATTCGTGCAGGCTTTTTGCTTATTAGCTACCAGCTTAGGGGTCAATGTAACAAATAATTCCAGTGATGATTAAGACTTTGCAATGGAAGGAGAGCTGAGAAAAAATATGGTTGTGCATAAAATATAGCCAGATACATTTAAAAAATTTATAACACCATAAAAGCACATATACATCTATATCTAATTTAGGATGAAAGAAGTATGTTATAACAGTCCCTAAGATGATTTTTTTGTTGAGAATAACATTAATCACATCAAGCCAGTCAACCATAGGTCATACAAAAAAAAGACAAGATTTCATATGGCCGACGAAACATATAGTATTACAGATCTCTATCAAGATGAAAATAAGTAAAGTGCTATCCTGACATGTACACACCTACACAGTAAGGAGAGTTTTAGCCATTCACATTTCTATACATGAGGCACACACAGAGATGGATGTGACAAGTACCAGCTGAGTGTAAGCAAAATCACCAGTTACAATGTATTACCTCTATGGCTAATTGTAAGATGTTTTTGTACATCATAGCTAAAGAGAGCAAAGAGATAAGTAGCTAGCGACGAAATGAGACAAAACTTAACCAAGATAGAGTATGTATTTCCTTAACAAAATGTAACACTAATCAAGTGTATTTCAATGTCAAGAAAAAACTCAAGACGCATGTGAAATATCTTCCTTGGGTTTTTGGCTTGTTTCAGTTTTATTTTTAATAGATGGGTTTTTGAGCCACCCTCTGTTCAGGTTCTAGATTCGCCGCTGCTTACTACTAGTACAAGTTCCTCCCAGAATTGACAACCATAAGCATACCGATATTTTAATCATGAACAAATAGTAATGCCCCATACCTCATTCAACGATACTGCATGCTTGATAACTTGGGTTGCATCCGCCTTTGTGCGTGAATCATGAACCTCCAACGAGTCATAACCGCCATAGAAAAGGCCAGATTCTGAGGCGACCTCTGTGTTAATGATTTTTGCAAAAATATCCTGGATGCGTGCAAACTCTTTCTTCTGTGCAAATGGATTGGACTCCAGACTAGTACCGAAGAGTTGAATGTCTACACCTTTGTTTAATGTATTCTGTGACCTCACAAATAAGTCCATATGATAGCAGAGATAGTAGCCACATGACACATTATCCTGCTGTTGTGTGCAACTGACATCCGTATAATGCTTAAAGTGTACACGACCTTTACCTTTTCTTGGCACAATTCCACCTCTCATACTATGTTCGAAGAGAGCATCATCCAGAATGTGTGACAACACCGTGTAATCCCTTTTTGCACAGTTTTTAAGTGAATCTAAGTAAAAAAGCCTGGCATTCCTTCACCATGAGAATTATCATAACCCAATGACCCCTGCAAAAACATGTGCACAATCCTAGTTCATCAATCTTTCGTCAAGAATAAACAGCGCAAGTCTAGTGCAAAGTCACAAACTGGTTCAAAATTTAGGAAATCTGATTTAATTAAGTCTGAGTAGGACTTACGGTGGATTGTAGGGCATTAGTATGTACTTCTTGTCCTTACTGTTTTGCAATGCAGGAAAGATACACTCCCACAGAATAAGCTCAACACCTTCATCGGACCTTAGGTTTACGTCATGCATGTGATAAGGATCAGCGACTCCGACAGTGGAAAGTTCCTTATTCTGTCTAGTCTCTTTGACTAGGTACATCGCCCATAGCCTGACAAGGGAGGACTCATGCAAATCTAGGTTGAACATTCTAAAGATCTCCGGAAACTCCAAATAGAACTTGTCCCCTGGATATTTGGTCACGAAGTGGTGGTAATCCTCCGGAACCTTGGCCGTGTAATGTGAGGCATGGCCTTCATGACTTATTTCCATCTCTCTAATATTCTGATGCAGAGCCTTCATATCGACAGAAAGGCTCTCAAACTCATTCTCTGGTACCAAGCGCTCACCATGGATATGATGTTTTCGCCATTTACCATTTTCTTCCTCTCCTTTTGCATTCGTTGATGCATAGGACAATGATTTTTTTCAACCTTTTCTCCCTTTCCCCCCCCTTGTCTTTATTCTTACTTCTTACATGCCGCGGTCCTGGAGATGTTGCCTCGTCAGACGAGTTCTTTTTTTTTGCAGCACAATTCTTAGGGGCCACATACGAATTGGACCCAGCCCCTTGGTCTTGGTCCATGTTACCCCCCTATCCTTGAGCGCCATCCAGGTCCTCGTATGTTAGAGGTGCGCAAATACCAACTTCATTTGCTGGGGTGGTTGCCTTGCTCGAGTGATGCGAGGTTGTGCGAGAGCAGATTCTGAAAGACACAACGAACGACAGAGCGACTGAAAGAGAGTGGGCCAAGTTGCAGACGCTAGTGAAAGACTCGGAAACTCCCTTATATCCTGGTTGCGATCCCGAGTACACCCGCCTATCAGTGACGCTCGAACTTCTAAGGCTGAAGGCGGTCCACAACGACACAGACGGAAGCCTTGATGATAAATTGGAGTATCTTCAAAAGCTCTTGCTGAAGGGGAATGTGTTGCCTGGGAGTTGCGATGAGGCCAAGAAAATTGTGTGCCCTCTTGGATTGGAGGTGATCAGATACCATGCTTGTCCGAACGATTGCATCATTTATCGTGGGGAGCACGAGAAGCTCCAAAAGTGTCCAGAGTGCAATGCATCCCGGTTCAAGCGGGGGAGGAGCCCGCAAGCGGAAACCGTGGAAAAATTGATGAGCGGTGCTCCTGCAAAGGTTGTATGGTACCTTCCAATCATTCCTCGTTTGAAGCGTCTATTCGCAAACAAGAATGAGGTCATGTTGTTGCGTTGGCATGATAAAGAAAGGAAAAATGATGGTGTGATGAGACACCCTGCGGATGCTTGCCAGTGGAAAGCAATCGACGACGCATTCCCCCCATTCAGAGGAGACCCGAGGAACATCAGATTTGGTATGAGTATGGACGGAATAAATCCTTTTGGCAACGTCAGTCGCAGGCACAACACTTGGCCCGTTGTTTTGTGGATGTACAACCTCCCTCCATGGCTATGTCTGAAGCGAAAGTACATACACCTATCTTTACTCATTCAAGGCCCGAAGCAAGCTAGGAATGATATGAACATGTACCTCAAACTATTGTATGAGGAGTTGACGACACTATGGGAAGGGGTTGAGGTATGGGACGCTTATAGAGAAGAGAGCTTTAATATGAAAGGTTTGCTGCTCACAACAGTACATGACTATCCAGCCTTGGGATATAGTTCTGGCATGTGTGTCCATGGATACAACGCATGCATGCAGTGCATGAATGATACAACAAGTTTTCGCCTAAAGGGATCTCAGAAAATCGTATACATGGGACATCGAAGATGGATTTTACAAGACGACCCTTGGAGACAGGAAAAGGAAAAGTTTGATAATACAGTTGAGACCCGCTCACAACCACATAAGAGGAGTGGGGAAGAAATATTTGAACTGTTGAAATCTTGAGCCGAGTGCCCTAAGGCCGGAGAGAAGCAGAAGAAGGTAAAACCGTTAGAAGGTGTGTGGAAAACGAAATCTGTTTTTTTGGACTTGAAATACTGGCCATTTCTTGACACACGACATTGCATAGATGTCATGCATGTGGAAAAAAATGTGTGCGAGAGCTTGCTTGGTCTCTTGCTCCACTTGCCAGACAAGACAAAAGATGGACCAAAAGCAAGAGCAGACTTGGAACATATCGGGATACGAAGTGAACTATGGGCAAGAGAGGAGACGAGCAATACGGGAAGGGGTGTTACGAAAATCAAGACGGATTGTCCTGCCGCTTGCTACACTCTTAGTAAGGAAGAACTCCATAAATTTTTCAAGTGCCTTGAAAGTGTGAAGGTTACTTCGGGCTACTCGGCAAACATACAGAGACATCTTGACATGAAGAGCCACAAATTAATCGGTATGAAGTCACATGATTGCCACGTTATGATCACACAGATACTCCCGGTTGCAATTAGGGGACTTATGGAGCCATGGGTTCGGAAGACAGTGTTGGACCTCTGTAACTTTTTCGACACTATCTCTCAAAAGTCGATTACGAAGAAGCTTTGCCGACAGCTGCAAGCAGAGATTATTGTCATACTATGCGAGTTGGAGATGTACTTTCCCCCCTCCTTCCTCGACATCATGGTGCATCTCCTGATCCATATAGTCCCAGAGATAATCGACCTGGGTCCCGTGTTCCTACACAACATGTATGCACTAGAAAGGTTCAATGGTGTCGTGAAGCGGTTTGTTCGTAACAGATCCCATCCAGATGGAAGCATCATCCAAGGTTTTCTATCGGAGGAGTGCGTCGAGTTTTGCACGGATTTCATGAAAGTAGACAAACCTATCGGTGTACCTGCTAGTAGGCACCTTGGTAGGCTTGGTGGTGAGGGTCATCGCCATGGAAAGAAGGATCTACATGTGCACAATGATGCTATCAGTCGATCAGATGACTACGACAGAGCACACTTAGTGGTGTTGCAGCACACTTCGGTGGTCCGACCTTATGTCCGTATGCACATGGAAATGTTGAAAAAGGAGAACCCCAAAAAGACAAATGCCGCGCTTACGAGAGAGCACAACACAAACTTTGCAAAGTGGATAAAAAATCACTTTGAAGAAAACCCATGTTCAAAGGATGATGAGGATGCATTAGACGTGTACTATTTGGCACAGGGACCCTTGGTCAATGTCGTGACACATCAAGCATATGACATCAATGGATACACATTCCATACAGAGGCACAAGACCAAAAAAGTGTATACCAGAATAGTGGTGTGACGATAGAGGCACTAATTGGAAAGAAAAAAGATAGATACTATGGCAGGATCGAAGAGATATGGGAGCTAGACTACACCATCTCTGTCATCCCCATGTTTCGAGTTAGGTGGGCGGAAAATATCGATACAGACGAAGACAATTTCACTACCATGGTCATACCTCCACCGACAACTATTGGAGAGAGGAATATGAAAGCCATAAGCGCGAAAAAGGATCCATGGGTATTAGCTAAACAGGTGGCACAATGCTTCTATATAACCGACCCACAGTCGCCAAACCGTGTAGTAATGAGAAGAGGAAAAAGGAGTATCGTCGGCGTGGATGGTGTCGTCGACGAAGAGGATTATGACCAATTCGATGACCCGGATACGGATGAAGATGACGAAGTTACCCAAGACTCCAAACCTACTAGAAGGCATCAAACTACATTAACCGTCGCTCGTCCCTTCAAAAGACGTATTCACTCTGAGGGTCTAACGTATACCAAGAAGAAAATCAAGACTACCGTTGAGAAGATTGTTCAAGATGACGGCACCGAAACATAATTAATTTTGATGCAAGATGTTATGAATTTCCCTACATTTTCATAATTTTTGAAGTTTTTCAGAGTTTAATTAATGTTGTGAATTTTTCATTATTTTTACTGTAAATTCTTAGTTCTATGTGTCAACCAAAACATACTATCATAACCAAATATCTAGCGTACAGGAAAAACTCGTGGAACATGCTTTCCGTTTATAACACATCATGTACATTTATAACTAGTGACAGTTATATAAACCTGCCAGTCACTGGTAAATACAACACCAACGACGGGCATTTATCGTGACCGTCACTGGTATTTACTAGTGACGGGCGGACGTGCACACCCGTCACTGGTACCTTGTACAGCTGCTGGCCGAAACTTACTAATGACGGGCATAGGCTTTCCCGTCACTGGTAACACTTACTAGTGACGTGCATAGTTTTGCCCGTCGCTAATGTGTTGGAGGCTATAAGCTATTCTGCAGTAGTGTATAACTAGTTGTTCATGATGCCTATTTGCATGATTCTTTTTGCCATGCCTTCCCTGTCATGTCTACTTTAATTGCATGTCATTTGTGAGCATGTTTGCACTCATTACCCTATTTATGCAATGCTTTAAAGCGTGCTTCTTGATGTTGGCAGATTGTGCCCGTAACTTGTTTTGCTTATATCTTTTTAACCGTAACTCCGTTTGGAGTGTGCCTTATATGTAACTTGATTAGTTTTTCGTGTACTTTGTGTTTATGCTATTGTTTGCTTTTGTTAACCAACCTAAAATATGGTTTAGGACAGAACAGTACTAAATCCTTTAATCATCGTGAGGCACTTAGTGTTATGCCATGTTTAGTGTGTTGCCTCGCTTAACTTGACTAGTATAGGTAGTTTACTTTGTGCTTAACCTTTTGTCATGTTTGTGTGCTGTTCCATTCTTGCTTGAGTTGCCATGTTAATAACTGTTGGTTGATCACCTGTTGCTAAGCAACTTGAACCACCGTAAACGTGCGGTATTCGTCGTGTGTGACCGATACCCCACTTAAACTGTTAGTAACCGTTGTCGATGATAGATCCGTATCGCGTTGCCGTGTCGTGTGATGTCTTCTTGATCTTGTGTTGCTCCGTAGTAATAGTGGTGCACCGTTGATTGCTTTCCAGTGTTTCCTTCTTGTGTGCTCCCGTGGATACTCTCGGAGACGATGCGAGCGTGCGATCGACTACACCTTCGGAACCCGACTTATCAGTAGGCAAGGACTATACATTACTTATGATCCATTCTATTTCAACCAGCGGTTTGCATGCAAGTCTAGGTTAGGTTCGATGTTTGATCCTACCACATGTTTACAGCCTTTTTCAAATCGATACAGCCATGTCCCCTCCCAGCAAACCTTGTAATGATATGTTACTATTGCTCGTTGCTCAGCCCCTGCTTAGTATGCATGCTTAGGATGCTACGATGTTACCCTGTTACTCCTTGGTTTGGGCTATCAAATTATTACTATTGTTGTTGATGATATGATTATTATAAATGTTGACTATACTCGACGAAGGATGGAAGGTCTAGGCTATCCCGCCCCGACGCTTTGTTCCATTCGAGTCACCTAGGACCCGAGTTCTGGGTATTGGTTTTAAGACTGAGCGTGCCTAACCGCGTGTGGGATGCTATGGGGTCCCCTTTTCTTACCTACCTAGCTTCAACCATTTCTAGAGGTGGCCCAAGCTGATTTACCATTTGAAACCGTGTGCGTAACTGGTCTGCAGCCAGTGGTTTTAAAACAACTCGGGCCAGCAGAGACAGAGTTCCTTTGTTGGTCCACACTGGTGAGCTAGGGAAGTCCCCTGTTATATAGGTGAGGCTAACCCCGACCTTGGACATACGGAAGAGTCCAATCCGAGAGCGTGGCCGGCTTTTGGATTGGGTGCCGACTCCCCCGGGGCCACCCGGATTTGTTCGTTGTTAGTTAGAGGGACCTGTCGTTTTGGATCTCTCGGGACTAAATCATAAAATGGTTGCCTGTGATGGGTAGCAACTGAGAGAGATGGGCGTGCGTGCGGAGCCTTGTAATGGGCAGTTGGTACACTCCTGCAGGGTTAAGTCTTTTCGAGAAGCTGTGTCCACGGTTATGGACGACTTGATACCTACTCCTTGTTCATAGAAAACAACAACTGAGATAATCTTAATACAACTTGATCAACATGTGTGTGTGCCTTGACTGCTTCTTCTTCGTCGGGATGCGAAGAGGAGGACAAGGATAGGATAGGTGTTATGTTTTGCGTAAGTAGTTGATAGCAAGACTTGTTGGAGGCGATTCCTCATCGAATGCTTGGCTTCTTATCTTACTCTCTAGATCGTTAGCCACTTCATAAATGCTAGTGTGGCAGCAACCTCACCACTTACCCCATCCTTACCGTAAACTACTAGTTGTCCTAGAATGACGAGTGATGAAATCCTTGCTGGGTTAGTTGACCACTACAGTTGGATGCTGAGTACTTCTGTACTCATGATACTACCCCCAAAATATTTTCAGGGTTCTTGATCGACAACTGGTATGGTGATCAACGTTTCACGTGGAGACTCGACGACGACTAGATAGGCGGATCCCGGCGGAGGGCCTAGACACGTGTGGTTATGGGAATCGATGTTTTTCTCTTTGCTAGTAGGCATTTGATTGTAGTCTGTACTTAGACATGTAACTTCTGCTGTTGTATTGTATTAAGGCAGTTGTATGCTGATTGTATGAGATGTTGTATCCTTGTATCTGTAATGTTGTGATATCATGTTGGAAATCCGGGGCATATGGCTATGTCATATGCCGCGGTGGGACCGATATGTGCTTCGTCCCCGGATCTGGATGGAAACATCTAGATCTGGAACAGTATCGCATATCGGGCTTACAACTTGGTATCAGAGCCTTACCGACCGTAGGATCCCTTCTCTGGCCGAAGTCGAGTCTAGACAAAAATTATTTTGTAGTTACTAAGTTAGTTATCGGAGAGTAGGAATCTTTTTACTCCTTACCCTTGCTCTGGTCAGGACAAGTGCCGTAAGTGTTTTATTCTCGCCTTATCCCCTTTCAAACTTTAGGATCTCGAGAGTGTGGAGTTTTGGAACCGTTACAATGTCTTGCTTGCAGCGTGTTGTCTCGATTCCGATCTCAGGTTTGGCAAATCTTGTAGTACCTTCAGTTCTTCCAACTCTGGGTAAAAATCTTGGTCGTCTGTTGACTTCAGTCCTTTTTCCTGGTGTCTTCACGATTTTGAGTGGGAACACTATCCTTTGATCCGGATCTCGCTATCGTTCTTCCTCGTGACACCTGATGGTTTCGATTTTCGACGATGTCGTCTCCCTGCGGAAAGTTTCTCGATGACAGTTCGACGTCGACATGGAGCGGAGTCCCTTGTTGGTGGTGTTGAAGAATCGTTGACTCTCTTCTTTCCCCCTTCGCCTCTCCCCCGGATCGTCCAGGATCTCGGGATGAGATCCCTTGTTGGTGGTGTTGTATTGTAACAGCCCAGTTTTCACAAAAATTAAAAATTTTGTTTTCTGCGTGAATTGTTTGTTTGTCTGATTTGTTTGCGGTGTTTGCATCCCCGATTTATCAATCGGCGATTATTTTTTCCCTCTTATCTCGTACCGGACGGAGACCGACCTTTGCCACCCTGACACTCGACCTTTGCGACACCGGGTTTCACCCGATCACCGTTGCGAAAACCGCACGAGACCAGCCGCAGCCAACGGAACGAAAAACCCCGTTTAATAAGTAAACGGGATATTTTTATAGCGCGCCAGAAAATGTTCTCGGAACGGTTCCCGCGTGAGGTGAACGTGCCGGCTCGACGCGTTGATCGCGCAGTTCGAAGTTTTACCCGAATCGGAGGTACTGCGGACCCCCGGCGGTCAGAAACGTAAACACCGCGCGCGCGACAGAAAAACTGGGGATGTTTTTGCAAACTGCCAGCCACCTGGGCTATATATAAGACCAACACACTCCCACCCCATTCTAGGGTTCCCTAGCCACAAAATTGCAGCCACCCCCCTGTTTCTGCTCCAAATTTTCGTCCAAAAACACCCCAAATCCGAAACCCTAGCTCTCCCCCTGATCCGGACCGTCTGATCTGAGATCTGATGGCCCAGATGCGTGCCACGTTAGCCCTAGCCTCCTCTCTCTCCTCCTAGCCGCACCAGCCCGTGAAGTAGCCGCCGCCGTCCGACTCTGGCCGGCAGCCGCCGCGGACGCCGCCCCCGGCCGCCCCCTTCCTCCTCTCCTTCTCCTCTCCCTTCTCCTTTCTCCTCGCTCACCTCTCCTCTCTCTCCCGTGCATGTTCTGGCCGCCATGGCCATGGACGAGCTCGAGCTCGGCCGAGCACGGTCGCCGGCACCACGGCCTCACCGGCGCCGCCACGGCCTGGATCCGGCCGGATCCGGCCCGTTCCCCGCCGCCTCCACCACCCAGGGACTGCGCCGCCTCCCATCGCCGGCCGGCGAGCCTCCAACCGCCGCGCCGTGGCCTCGGGTCGTCGGGACGAGGAGCTGCCCGAGCCGGCCACCGTGACCACCTGGGCCGGCCTGCCCCAGCGGAGGCCCAGCGCACCCCGAGCCCCCAGTCCGCCTCAGCCGGCCAGATGGGCCGAGGACCATGGTGAGGGTCGTCTGTTTTTTTTCCTTCTAGCACCCTGTTATTTTTTCTAAGTCCCAGGATTTCTGCTGTTGTTTCAATTTTGCAACGATAATTGCGAGTAAACCGTAGCTCGGATCGTGTCGCGCCCAAAAGATGAATTGCTCAGTTTTACGTGCTCTTACGTTCGTATGTAGAAAGTTTTTCCGTTTGAGGCCGTCTAGATAATTTAATTCTGCGTCGAAGTGGGTACCAGATCGTTAGCTGTGTTGTTGTTGCTGAACTGTTATTTTATTGCAACTTCGGGCGACGGTTGCGTCGCAACCGTACGTCTGAATGGAGTGAATCCTTTTGCATCCTTTTAAGCATTGTTTATACTTCAGTTCCATTCCTTCACATGCCATATTTTCTTGATGCATGATGATTGTATCTTGTTCCAAAGTAGCTACCCTGCTGTTAGTGTGCTGCTGTTTATATTTTGTTGCAACTTCGGTCGACGAGTGTGTCGCGACCGTTTATCGGAATTGAGTGATTCCAATTGCATATTGTTAAGCATCATGTCTACTTCCATTATATGTATTGCTATGTCATGTTGCTGAATTTTGCATATAGTTATACCCCTGTTTACACAGCATAAAAATAATAGTTTCTGCCATGATTTCGTGATTTTCACTAAGTCCTAGACCAGTAATGTTTTATTGCATTTTGCATGGGCTATAACTAGTTGTTCATGATGCCTATTTGCTTGATTATTTTTGCCATGCCTTCCCTGTCATGTCTACTTTAATTGCATGTCATTTGTGAGCATGTTTGCACTCATTACCCTGTTTATGCAATGCTCTAAAGTGTGCTTCCTGATGTTGGCAGATTATGCCTGTAACTTGTTTTTCTTATATCTTTTTTACCGTAACTCCGTTTGGAGTTTGCCTTATATGTAACTTGATTAGTTTTTCGTGTACTTTGTGTTTATGCTATTGTTTGTTGTTGTTAACCAACCTAAAATATGGTTTAGGACAGAACAGTACCAAATACTTTAATCATCGTGAGGCTTAGTGTTATGCCATGTTTAGTGTGTTACCTCTCTTAACTTGACTAGCATAGGCAGTTTACTTTGTTCTTAACCTTTTTCCATGTTTGTGTGATGTTCCATGCTTGCTTGAGTTGCCATGTTAATAACCGTTGGTTGATCACCTGTAGCTAAGCAACTTGAACCACCGTAAACGTGCGGTATTTGTCGTGTGTGACCGATACCCCACTTAAATTGTTAGTAACCGTTGTCGACGATAGATCCGTATCGCGTTGCCGTGTCGTGTGATTTCTTCTTGATCTTGTGTTGCTCCGTAGTAATAGTGGTGAATCGTTGATTGCTTTCCATTGTTTCCTTCTTGTGTGCTCCCGCGGATACTCTCGGAGACGATGCGAGCGTGCGATCGACTACACCTTCGGAACCCGACTTATCAATAGGCAAGGACTATACATTACTTATGATCCATTCTATTTCAACCAGCGGTTTGCATGCTAGTCTAGGTTAGGTTCGATGTTTGATCCTACCACATGTTTACAGCCTTTTTCAAACCGATACAGCCATGTCCCCTCCCAGCAAACCTTGTACTGCTATGTTACTATTGCTCGTTGCTCAGCCCCTGCTTAGTATGCATGCTTAGGATGCTACGATGTTACCCTGTTACTCCTTGGTTTGGGCTATCACATTATTACTATTGTTGTTGATGATATGATTATTATAAATGTTAACTATACTCGACGAAGGATGGAATGTCTAGACTATCCCGCCTCGACGCTTTGTTCCATTCGAGTCACCTAGAACCCGAGTTCTGGGTATTGGTTTTAAGACTGAGAGTGCCTAACCGCATGTGGGATGCTATGGGGTCCCCTTTTCTTACCTACCTAGCTTCAAACATTTCTAGAGGTGTCCCAAGTTGATTTGCCATTTGAAAGTGTGTGTGTAACTGGTCTGCAGCCAGTGGTTTTAAAACAACTCGGGCCAGCAGAGACAGAGTTCCTTTGTTGGTCCACACTAGTGAGCTAGGGAAGTCCCCTGTTATATAGGTGAGGCTAACCCCGACCTTGGCCATACGGAAGAGTCCGATCCGAGAGCGTGGCCGGCTTTTGGATTGGGTGTCGACTCCCCGCGGGCCACCCGGATTTGTTCGTTGTTAGTTAGAGGGACCTGTCGTTTCGGATCTCTTGGGACTAAATCATAAAATGGTTGCCTATCATGGGTAGCAACTGAGAGAGATGGGCGTGCGTGCGGAGCCTTGTAATGGGTAGTTGGTACACCTTTGCAGGGTTAAATCTTTTCGAGAAGCCGGGTCCACGGTTATGGACGACTTGAGACCTACTCCTTGTTCATAGACAACAACAGCTGAGATAATTTTAATATAACTCGATCAACGTGTGTGTGCCTTGACTGCTTCTTCTTCGTCGGGATACGAAGAGGAGGACAAGGATAGGATAGGTGTTATGTTTGCATAGTAGTTGATAGTAAGACTTGTTGGAGGCGATTCCTCATCGAATGCTTGGCTTCTTATCTTACTCTCTAGATCGTTAGCCACTTCATAAATGCTAGTGCGGCAGCAACCTCACCACTTATCCCATCCTTACCGTAAACTACTAGTTGTCCTAGAATGACGAGTGATGAAGTCCTTGCTGGGTCAGATGACCACTACAGTTGGATGCTGAGTACTTTTGTACTCATGATACTACCCCCAAACTCTTTTCAGGGTTCTTGATCGACAACAGGTATGGTGATCGACGTTTCATGTGGAGACTCGACGACGACTAGTTAGGCGGATCCCGGCGGAGGGTCTGGACCCGTGTGGTTATGGGATCGATGATTTTCTTTTGCCACTAGGCATTTGATTGTAGTCTGTACTCAGACATATATCTTCCGCTGTTGTATTGTATTAAAGCAGTTGTATGCCGATTGTATGAGATGTTGTATCCTTGTATCTGTAATGTTGTGATATCATGTTGGAAATCCCGGGCATATGACTTAGTCATATGTCGCGGTGGGACCGATATGTGCTTCGTCCCCGGATCTGGATGGAAACATCTAGATCTGGAACAGTACCGCATATCGGACCTTACATTACATTAGACCATCACTTGGAACAGAAGAATTCTCTGAAAATTGAATTAGTAATGGAGAAACTGAAGCCAATTGTCGCAATAACAACCATGGTTTTTGAACAACTTTGTGAAGAACACTTTACTATAGTGAGCGTCCCGGATTATCCACACAATGCTTTAGCCCACCGACAATATCAGATTGAACATGTGTGGTGTCCTCACCGACCTAGCTCAAGCCCGCCGGATTATTCACACCATGCCTTAAACCACCGACAATTTCGGATTGGACATGTGTGACGTCCTCACCGTCCTGGCTTCAGAATCAAATAACCCGTGGAATTGTTGAACATCGATACAAATATCAAATCAAACATTAAGTAGCTCCGAATCAGATCAAGAAACTCTCTAGAAACACCGAAACAAAATAAACTCCAGGTCAAAGATAGATGGACCCAAGCATACCGAATCAGATCATAAGACATAATATCGAGTGTTCACACAATGGTCGATCATATAAATACAGGGGTTCGTCATGCACTTGCCTCGACCCGGCGATTGAATTGAAGAATTTTCCTTGACACCAAAACCTTTGGAACCTGGGGCAATTCGACTATTAGAAACAACTTTATGTTTTTACGGTACAGATAACTAGTAAATTGTTGTCTGTAAATGTAACTATGCTTCTCATCCTATAAAACTGAACATGGTTAACACGGGCGGAGGCAGTGGGGGGGGGGGGGGGGGGGGGCAAGCGGGGGCCAGACCCCCCTATGGTTCGGCCCCCTCCACGCATTGCAGCGGGGACTAGCCTAATATTGTCCTAATTACTCCGGCCAAATTAACGCTAATACATACATGGGCTAAACTCTAATCACCCAGCCCAATACGACACGGACTTGCAAAAGGGGCAACAATACTAAGGGAAAGGCTGCGTACACGGTACCTATCCACCTCCTAATTAATCGCTCGTTCTTTTAATACCTATGAGTAATTAGCGATAGGATTAGGTTAATATACATACTCGGCGGCTGAGCGATTAGGGCGGGCGGCCGCCACTGCCTTCAACGCTGCTGCATACTGATGATCAGATTTGAGTCACCTACGTGATGGGAAATTCTGCGGATTTCTACAAAAAATCTTTAGCTGTTCAAGTCATCCAACCAGGGGCGTATTTCTCCAACAAACCTTTAGTTGTTTAAATCATCGAACAAAGGTTAGCATCTCCCTAGTACTGTCTAATATCCCTCTCAACTCTCATCTTACATGAATCAAAATTCTATGTCGAAATCGTAGTTATTTTAATGGTGATTTTTATGCTAATTCAATTTTAATATCTTTTGTTTGTTTGATCTGCTAAGTGGTTAAGAAAACAAATGCACACGTACGTAAGCATCAGAATGATTTATTCGATTTTTCACCATGTTGTTTGAGTTCTCAACCTATTGATATGGTGCTCATGTGCACGTTACCAATCCCGATCCAGTTGAAGATTAATTTTTCTTATTTGCATGATAATCAACATTCAAACGAAAAATATCTAGCAATTAGGTTAGTTTCTGATGAAATTACTAATAATTTTGATATTATTGACAATTGTAGGGTATTTTAATTACATTTTAATTATATTTTACTTGGTTAAGCTGATGCATTAACATAGTATTACAATACTATTTTTTGCACTATAAATTTTTCTTCTATCAACTCAACTTTGCTTCGCCCCCCCCCCCCCTATGCTCAAATCCTGGATCCGCCCCTGATGGTTAAGTACAGGCCCTTTACTTTTTTTTGTATGTCCCATCCTCCACTAGCCATCACGTATAAGTCTATCTACCCAAAAACGAAATTGCAAGGAGAAGCTTCACCATGATTCGCTGACTTAGAGCCTGTTTGGCACTGCTCCGCTCCAGAAAAATTAGCTCCACTCCAGTAAATTCACTTTGGAGCAGTTTCACCCAGAAGCTGCAGCTTCACCAGAGAGCAGTTTTATCATGTTTGGCTTTCAAGTAGCTTCAACTTCAAAAGTGAGGCAATTGGTTGAGAAATGTCTATTGTGCCCTCAGTTTTTTCGTGGATTATGTATTGATAGAGCGATATTTGTGGACCTTCAGCAATTATTTTTTCCAAGTTTTGAAATATTTAAAAAATTAAAATATTACATGTTCACTCATGAATATACGTTACATGAAAATATATGAAATGATACCAGCAAATACAACCGATATTAATTTAAAGTCCGATATAAATATCCATCAATAGATAATTAAAAGGTTCACATGAATGTCCATCCATGCATAAAAGGTTCACATGAATGTCCATCGATACATAAAAGGTTCACATGAAGGTCCACCAACATATAAAAGGTACACATGAACGTCCTCTGATCAATGCAACCATAGAACATAGCTAGTTCCAACCATCGGCAATGGAGGTGGCTAAATCATTACGGAATTGATCCATAGTGGGAGCATCCGCTTCTGCGGTTGATCTATCTGAGGCAGCGGCAAATTTGTTATATCTTTCCGGTATTGTAGGCACATAGTTAGGATCACGGTCGAACCGAGCAAAATCCATGTCTTCGCTCTTATGCTCACGAATGAAGTTGTGAAGGACCATAGTTGCTACAACGATCATTTTTTGCTTGAACATCAGGTATGGCCTCATTTTATACAAAATTTTCCACTTCATTTTTAGAACTCCAAATGACCGCTCAATAACATTACGGATAGATGAGTGAATGTGATTGAATTTTTCTGTAGGAGTCTTGGGCTCCATACCTCTATGTCATTCTGGCATATGATACCTCTCACCCTTGTAAGGAGCTAGGTATCCCGGGCGATTGGGATATCCTGCGTCAACAACATAATATTTTCCTACAAATGGAGGAGATGATATGAGCGAGTGTTTACAAACATGTTATCTTCAAACAAATATTAAACTATATGATTATATACAAACATGTTACCTTCTGGAGGGTGTGGGATGAATTTTTTGTCAACACTTATTGCATTGTATAACACACTTGTGTCATGCATAGCTCCTGGTTGCCCCACGGACACATAAGTGAATAGCATGTCAAAGTCACAAATTGCAAGAACATTTTGAGTCGCTATTCCTGATTTCCCAATGTATCTCCCTTGCTCATCTGGAGACAGAGACACTGAAATATGTGTGCCATCAAGTGCACCAATGCAATCTTTGAAGTGTGGATACGCCCGCCTACCATCTCGTATCCTCTTATGAACAGTGGAAAAGTTGGGGTTTGTAGGTCTAATAAAATCTTTTGCCATTTTCATCAAACAGTTGAGAACCTCATCAATTTTCCTACTTATGGTTTCACCCGAGTGCTTGAAACGGTTTTGACCTCTTCTATTGGACTCATTACCACCACAAGTGAATAGGAAAATTGCAAGACTCTCATAAGTGCTGATATGCATGGATGGTTCTAGCCCATACCTTCTCACCAACAAGTCATGAAGGTCCATGAATACTTCCGTGCTCATGCGAAGCTGTGAATCACATTCACCCGGAGTCCTCAAAGTTTCTTGCACCCATCCCATACCACTTAAAATTGATGTTCTCGGTGGGTTCTTATCCAGATATTGAAGATAATAGACTTCTGCCATTGTCGTAGCACCCAAAACAAGATTCCAAAACTCCTTACTATCATCATCAGAATCATCACTATCACTCTCAGACATCTGCATGTAGCACAATGAACAAAGCCCAAAAATATTTAGTTTACACATACATATATAGAACAATTATTTGAGGTCACATACATAGAGCAAAAAATTGAAGTGACATACATAGAGCAAATAGTTCACCCAGAGATACATAAAGCAAATAGTTGAAATGGCATACATATAACAAATAGTTCAACCGACGAACATAGAGCAAATAGGTCAAATGACATACATAGAGAAAATAGTTCACCCGAACATACATAAAGCAAATAGTTCAAATGACATGAAATAAGAAAAGTTTGCCCGCCAACACACTACGTCTTCAATTTCCATACTTGTCGTTGTACCTCCTCTTAAGCCAATTGAACCTAAACTCTTTAGGAAGGGTAATGAACATCTCTCGCTGGTCCTTCTTCACAAACAATTGTGTGGAAATATCATGCTCATCGGAACCTTACACAGCTCCACATTCCAAAACCATATCCATGGCTTCCTTGATTGTGATCTCTCCTTGCTTCATTGATGTAAAAGAGGCGGCCGATTCCTCTATCTTTGTGATTTTATCCTGGATAACAAGTGTTGTGCTTGACTTAGGTTTCTTGTTTTTCTCGAGAAGTACACGAGGTCTTTTTTTTGCATTACCCATGCAAGGAGAAATCTCCTGGACCTCGTCCTCCCCACCTCCAACCATGTTACCAACATCATTAAAGATGTCAGGCAACTCTTCCTCTCCCCCTTCAACAACATTATCAACATCAACCAAATGCTCTTGACTTGGGGGTATGATGGGGTTCTCACTCATGGGATTCCAATGATCTTGTTCATCATTCAAAATATCACCAAGCATTATGGAAAGGAACTCCTGATTTTGAAGAGGCCTTTTCCTAAACTTGCCACATCCAGTAATGTCCTATAGAAATTAAAAAACGGATCAACATAACATGTACAAAGTATAGTTACCATCTTAACCGAATATTTATAACACTCACCTTTCTTGCCTTCTTCCACCATTCATTGTCCATGACAATGACTCCCTTTGAACTATCCCAACCGGTTCCGGTTTGCCTCCTTAATAACTTGTTCCAACAAGCCCAGTCACTTTTTAACTTGTCCCACTTGTTCTTCAATTGTGTCTTTGATAAATTAATTCCGGTCATCTGATAGAACCTTTCTGGCACAATGCTATAACCTAAAGGGTTCAAATGTGTGTTTGGACGATTCCCTTGTCCAACTTGTTCGGCCATCAAGGAACAAACGAGTTTGAGGTACTCATTAGTCCATTCCATTGAATCGCCCTAGTCATGCAATATATACTTTTCAACAATCATTGCTAAAAATATACTACTCCAATTCAAATGTATCTACCAATAATTTGTCTAAATTAACCATGACTGTGTACTGTACAATAATTAGTATACAACAAAAACAAATGCAATTTTGTTATACCTCTTCCTTAGGTGCTGCACGTTTCTTCATCTTAGACGGGGCACTGGTTTGACTGACGTTGCCGACCATACCGGCCAACGATGAAGCTGCAGCATCCATAGCAGCCGCTTCCTCTGGTATGGAAGCAGCATCCGCTGCACCCCCATGGCTCGCCGGGACCTCTGGAGAAGAGTTGGCCGCCAGGGCTGCTGCCGTTGGGAGTTGGCCGGGACGGGACAGTCCAACCCGCATCACAGGAGTTCTACTAGCCGTCCTCGAAGTGACGACGAATCCAGGGGGATGGGGAGGGGCAGCGAAACTGGGGGAGGAGGAGAAGGGGCACTGGATCTGCCCGTTCCTATGGTCATCTCGCCGGCGTAGCGCCCCGGCCGGCCGTATTTTGCTGGCGGCGGCGGCAGGAGGAGGAGAGGTCTGCGTCAGGGAAGGAAGGAAGCCTTGCGTTCATGCGTACATGCTCAAAACATGGGATCTGATCAGGAGAGGAGGTAGCACCGGGGAAAAGAACGAAACGGTATGACTTGGGGGTGGCAGTGGTGGGTAATTACTTCGCAACTCCGTGAGTAGTCTTTCAACGTGAATTTTCAGAGTACCCCTTGGATAGCTTCGGCAAAAACGTGAAGTTGGTCTCAGATTCGAATTTTTTCGTGGAGCTATACATCGTGGAGCTACCCCGTTTGGCTTACGATTTTTAGAGCGGAGCTGATTTTTATAGAGTGGAGCAGTCCCAAACAGGCTCTTACTAGGTATCATCGATTAGACTAGTAAAACTTCTTAAATTGGACTGGACTATGAACTGATTAACAGAGAATAATCCAGAAAACTCATCGGCCAATAGGAACAGCATACTGCTCCCTTTTTAGTGTATGATAAGAAGAAGAAAAAGAGGGAAGAACCAACCGTGACTGGAACTGTAGAAGTGCGATGAGGCAATGTGCACGATCTCCACGAAAACTTGTCACCTTGCTTCTACCCTTGGTACTTGAGGAAGAACGCCCACCGTGTTGCTCCTGATGACAGCACGATGACGGTCAACGAACGACAGCGACGGGTTCCGCAGCGGGCTGCGGCGGCGGAGGAGGAGAAACCCTAGGCGTTGGTGGTTTGGATTTTGGATTGTACGGGTGTTCTGTGCGTGTACAGGATGTTGATCCTTTATCCTTCTAATTTTTTCTATTATTATCCAACTTAGAGTTATTGCTCTATTTTTCTGAAAATTATATCCAATGGCTAGAAAGAAACGTCCGGCTAAAAATAATTATGAACTCCATTTTGAACAATCTTATAGCCTATCTCGACCGATTAGACGAAACAAATACCACCATGGTCTCAGATTTTTTTTGTGAGACTTATTTCAAATTTTATGTTTCTAAAATAAATCCTGGGTATTACATGTATGCCTGTGCCAGTGTAGCAGGATATGCAATGATAATAGCGCGTCATGTAGCAATTATAAGGGGAAGGCCCAATTATCATGCGACTCTACGATCAAGCAAAAGCATGTATGACAATGAAAGATCAAGTCATGAGAAGATGGATGTAGCACGACAATGTATCTCGGAAAGGCTATATAAATACATTGATAGGTACGTATGGTGATTGTCTTGAGAAAGATATATTGAGGCTTATGATGACAGAGCATATCATGCTAAGGGTTTGGATGCATCGAAGAAGTTTGCACCGACGAAGTTTCACCGACTCTCAAGATAAGAAAGTGCAATGCACGGTACCAAAGAGGCTAGCAAAATATAGATGCTGGAAGTGCCAACAATCGAATACTCGCATTAGTCAAAGGAACTCATCCACTTATTATCGGTAACTCTCTATCTAATCAGGAGGTTCACAAAGAGACAAGTACCCCTAGGAGGAGTGTATGGGGGCTTGGTTATCCTTGCGCATCCTCGATCCATGGTACGTGAGTGTACTCTATATATTACAACCCCTCAAGAGGTTAGTGATCCATCTAGTATCTAGAGTTCTGAACTAATTTGTGTAGTTTTCGAAAATAAGAACATTGAACCAAAATACGACACCTATCACTAATAGGCTTGAGCTCTCGGCACAAAGAAGTCCAAACACTAGTCAGAACAATACCTCCAAACTATTGCAAGTTACTAATAAACTTATAATAGAAACCTCAATTACCTACTCAAAGTAAGACACACACTCAGTGCAACAGGCCAACTCTCTAAACAAGATAAGCATGAAACTCAAGAGAGTTCTAGAAGCAACAACCTAAACTAAATCTCTTAAATATACACATGAAAAACAAGAGATAAACATGACAGCAGCTTGAAAAAGTAAAGAACACTCAACAAATATTAGCATGAAAACTATGAGCATTCTAGGCAAAAGAGGAGCGTGTTTCTCTCCCAAACAAGGTATGCTAGGGTCCAACTTTTTATGAACAGCAAGAAAAACTAAACAAAGAAAACTAAAAAGGTAAACGCAAGACGGTCCAAGCATAGCACATAACATATGAATTGATAAAAATATAGCATGGAAAAGGACGAAATGATGATTGTTGATTAAGAAGGGGACGCACGGGGGCACCCCAAGCTTAGATGCTTGAGTCTCCTTGAATATTTCTTGAGGGTGCCAGGGGCATCCCCAAGCTTGAGCTTTTGGCACACCTGGATCTCCTTTCATCATCTTCCTTTGCACGCTTGAAAACTCCCTTCATACGAAACTCATCATAAACTGATTAGAGTAGTTAGTACCCATAAATAAATTAATTTCAATTAGACTTTGTTATAAACAAAGATTTCCAGCAAGGCTTACTGTTTCTAAAGATCTCCAAGAAGTTTTTACAGGAAAAAATCATGCGCAAGATTTGCAAAACTGGGAAAGCATAAAACAGGGCAGAATCTGGGAAAATTAGAACAACGGGTAGTAAATAATTTTTTCGGGGTACTTCTACAACTCAAATAAAAAAACTCAAAACAAATGGTAGCTTCCCAATTGTATAGAACATACTATCAAAAATATTCAGAACAAAAAGATGATTCGATGATTTTTAAAGATTATTGCAATGAAGCAAACATAATCTGTTTTCTGGACATCATGTCACAACTTTTGATTCACTTGCCACCGAAGGCCAAAACTTGGCACAAAGCTTGAAAATAACGATACAATGACTTTGCTACAGTAGTAATAATCATCAAGACCACTAAAAATGTAAGTAAACACTTTTTGGGTTGCCTCCCAGTAAGCCCTTTCTTTTATGCCTTTGAGCTAGGCATGAAGCAACAAGATCAAGTTTTTTCAATATCAAAAGAATAGCTTGCCCGAATAACGTACTCAAAAGGTAACTTAGTCTTCTTTCTAGGGAAATGTTCCATGCCCTTATTGAGGGGAAATTGGAATCTTATAGTCCCTTCTTTCATGTAAATGATAGCACCAACGGTGTGAAGAAAAGGTCGTTCCAAAATAATTGGACATGAGGGATCACACTCAATGTCCATGACCGTAAAATCAACTGTAACATAATTATCATTGACAACAATACTTACTAAAGGTTTCTTTACGGAAGAATCAACAAGAGGAACACCAAAAGAACAAGGATTAAAATGTTTTAATTCAATCATATCATAGATTCTTTTGGGTAAAACGGAGACACTAGCTCCAAAATCACATAAAGCAAAGCAAGAAAAGTTATTCAATTTAAACTTAACCATAGGATCCCAACCATCTTCTAGTTTTCAAGGAATAGAAACTTCTAGTTTAAGTTTCTCCTCCCTAGCTTTGATAAGAGCATTAGTGATATGCTCGGTGAAGGAAATGTTAAGTGAACTAGTGTGGGGGTCTTTGGCCATTCTTTGCAAGAACTTGATGACTTCAGAAAGGCTACAATTATCAAAGTCAATTTCACTACCATTAATTAAAGTGGTGGTGATGTCATCTAAGCTTATTTTATCTTTCGTAGTCTCTAAGTTCAAGGGACACTCTTGTCCTAAAGTTGAGGTATTAGCATCACCATTAATTGGTCTATTTGGTGGACTAGGGATGTGATGGGTGCTAAAAGTTTTGAGATCCTCTACAACATGTAAACTAGCAAGTGTGGTGTGTGTAGGAAGGTTCTTAACTATCTATTCATCTTCTTTCTCTCTAGCCCATCTATCCTTATGTTTGGCTAGCATTCTAATGTTCTCATTTATTTGCACTTGGATAGCATTCATAGGTGTGATTTTATTCTCCTCAAGGGGAGAACTCCTAATTTTGAGCATCTCAACATCGCGAGCGATGTTTTCAACATTCAAAGTGGGACTATTTAATTTTTATAATTTCTCTTCTACCCTCTTATTGAAGGCTTTTTGAGAGGTGATAATGTCCTTAAGCATGCTCTCTAATTCAAAAGTGTTGTTTCTGGTGGTAGGATAAGTGTTCTTGTTCCCATAAGACTTATTATAGGGAAACGTTCTAGGATTGTTGCTACCAAAATTACTCCTATAAGTATCGTTGTTGAAGTTGTTCCTAGAAAGAAAATTAACATCTATTTCTCTCTCTCTCTCTTGAACAACCAACGAATTTAAAAGAACATCATGAGGATCAATAGGAGCTTGCTTAGTAAGTAAAGACATGATCAAGTCAACCTTATCATTTAAAGAGGAGATATTCTCAATAGATTTTAACTTTCTACATATTGGAGATTTTTCAGTGTGCCATTGAGAGTAGTTTGTCATCATATCATGTAATAGCTTTGTGGAAACACCAAGTGTGGTTGACATAAAAGTTCCTCCAACGGCCGAGTCTAACAGATTCTGTGAGGTAAAGTTCAATCCTGCATAGAAAGTTTGGATAACCATCCAAGTAGTCAAACCATGTGTAGGGGAATTCTTAACAAGAGATCTCATGCATTCCCAAGCTTGGGAAACGTGTTTGTTATCTAGTTTCCTAAAACTCATAATATTGCTCCTCCACTGGATAATCTTAGCAGATGGGTAGTACTTTCCAATAAAAGCATCCTTGCAATTGTCCCAAGAATCTATGTTATTCCTAGGCAAGGATTGGAGCCACTCCTTAGCTCCTCTTATCAAAGAGAAGGAAAAAAAAGCTTAAGTTTAACAATATCACCATCTACTTCCTTATTATTTTGCATATCACAAAGCTCAACAAAATTATTCAAATGCAAAGCGGCAACATCTCCAGCACCAAAGAATTGTTCTTTCATAACAAGATTCAATAAAGCAGGTTCAATCTCATAGGAAGTCGCCTCAGTGGCGGGTGCAACAATCGGAGTGCAAATAAATTCATTATTGTTGTGATTAGTGAAGTCACACAACTTGGTGTTTTCGAAGGAACCCATAGTAATAGCAGCAAGAAGGAACAAAGTAACTATTTTTTGGTGTTGTTGATATAAGACACTAAAGCAAAGACTGAAAAGTAAACTAACAAGACTAAAACGCAAAGGTAAAAGATAGTGTGCAACTCCCCTATCTTGAAGACTGGAGTCCCAGGAAACGGTGCCAGAAATTCGATTGATGACGCCGTTTGACGATGCCTCGTTGTCTACCCCAAGTGGAAGGTTAAGATGTAGACAACACAAAATTTCCCTCAGTAAAGATACCAAGGTTATCAATCTAGTAGGAATCTAAGCGTAACAAGAAGGTGGTGAAGTAAACAATGGCGCACGTAAGGTTGCTTCCTTCACCTGGACCTGCACACAGACACAAATAACTTTGCTCACAACGAGTACATCTCTCCGGCCTTGCCGTTTACAAAGGATCAAACACAAGGGTAGAAATAGTAGTGGTGATAGAAACGGAAAGGAAATCAAAGCAGTAAATTGGAGCGGTGTAAACTATGATGGAAATATGGACCGCGGTCCCATGATTTTCACTAGTGATGTCTCTCTCCAAAAAGACGAAAGAAACTATGCTGGGTGAAAAAATTACAGCTAGGCCATTCACAGAATTATAAACGGATCGCAATGCTAATTATGCTACAAGAAAGTTAGAGGCTCAATAATGTGGACATTACACCAAAACAAGTAGACCATTTATCCATCAGCATCTACTCACTAATCATCCGCCTTGAGATATCCATCCAGAACATCTCGCTGGTATTAACCTGCGAACCCTTTCTAAACTGTAGGCTCAAAGCAACAAACGGATGCCTTAACACTCTATGCATAATGTAATCAATTCTTGTAACCGTGATTACAAGCACCACGGTTTTCTCCTTGGTGGCAACAACACATCCCCTGGTCTCATGTTTTTGTCACTCAAGCTAGACATCGGGGGGCATGAACCCACAATCATGCATAACGCTCCCTCTTGGAGTTACAATCTACTTACTTGGTCAAAGCAACAAACGTAACGGGGAACATGAAAGAATACTCAAGAACTAAAATATAAAGGTAAACAAAATATATTACTCATCACAAAATGAACATAATCTCATAATCCATCGGATCCTAGCAAACACAACATAGCAAAACAGGAACTAATACATACGTGCCATGATCATGACAGACATCTTGAAAGGGATAAACATTGAAGCACAAGATTGGAGAGAAGACATCACATAGCTTATGTTCATGGACCCATGGTCCAAGGGAACTACTCACAGCACATACCAAAGACGAACATGGTGGTGGAGTGGTCTCCGGAGGTTAATACTCCCTCCAGTAGGGTGCTGGGACAACTTCTCCTGGTGATCCCGAGAACTAAAGTGCGGCGGCGGCAAATAGTGGACGAAATCGCGTAACGGGGCTCTCCTGAGGGTTTTCGGAGCAAGGGTAATATATAGGAGAAAGGGGGCCCTGAGGGGAGGCCCCAGCTGACCAGGCGGCCAGGTGGCACGGCCTCACCCCTGGCCACGCCAGGAGGCCACTTGGCCAAGGGGTGGCCCCCTCCGGCCCTCCTTCGGGCTTCTGGAGTCTTCTGAACTGTTGATTTTTTATACAATTTTTCAGGAATTTTCCGAGCAATTTTATTTTTGACATTTTCCTGCAAAGCACGGACAACAACGGACATACACTCGCACTGGGCACTAAATTAGTAGGTTAGACCACATATTTTTTAAATGATATGAAAGTGCATCAAAACATATAGCAATATCACCAATATAAGCATGGGACAAGCAGAAATTATAGATACATTTAGGAAGTAACAGAGACCCATATGCTCGGAGCCATAAGCCCAAAGGCCTCGTCGCCTCCACATCCCACGCGAAAGTTTTGGGGAGGAGGAGGGACCTGTGAGAGCTGGAAGGAAGCCGCATGAAGAACTCAAATTCAACCATCCCTGCGTGGGATACGTTGAGCAAAGTCGACACCGCACCTCCAGTGTGGCCGCCACGGCCGTGTGCGGAGCACCCACCTCTACTCCCGTGACTGCGCCCTCGCCGTCGTCGAGCACCTCTCCCTCGGGGATGCTGGGGCTCGGTTCATCCGCAGCGGCCGCAACACGAACACATCGCTTGGGTGCCATGCGAGGAGCGAGGAAGGAGGTGAAAGATGAAGACGGGAAGGAAGAGGAAAGTGTGTTGATTCGCTTGCGATGGGGGTGGTTAAAAAGCAATCGACCCCGGGACTAGACGCCCTATTGATTGTCACAACGCCCTGTGGCCTCCTCGGGTTCCCAGAAAAGCCGACTTGCATGCCGGCATTGCTGCCACATGCAGCAGTCCAACTGGTGAAGTGATACGCGGCGAGATTTGCGTTCAGATGACAAGACAACACAAGAGCCCGTTCAACTTTCCGGAAAGTCAGTCCTAGCTTGGCTTCCGGGACGGCGGCTCCCCAACCTAGTCCCTGGGGCTACTGTTAGTGAATAGCGACACCTCCTCGCGTTCGAGAAGATGCTCTTACTCACTTGCGTCAAAGATTTTGGGTAAAATTGTGAAGACATTGAGAGCAAAAGGTCCAACATGTGTTGAAGATGTCACCAATAGGAGGCAAGAGGTGATCCGGAAGCTAGGATAGCCAAAGGACCTAACCAAAAGCCTTTCATTAGCTTCGTACCGCCAAGGTGAAGCCAGTTTGGTCCACCCCACTGGTATTGTGGTACATCCTGTACCCAATGTGGCGCAAAAAGCTCCAAACCGCATTTAATGCGATGTACCACCAGAGGGGACAGTGGCTACAGTGGTGCAACTAGTCTTCAGGTGTGTCAAGCCATGGCGATTGCATGCTCTTAAGCGGTGATGACTAAGCATTGGATATATCCCGGAAGGGCTCTCGCAGCAGCACGCGTCCCGCGTTACTGTTGGCAATAAGCCTTGCTGTAAAGTAAACTAGAGAAAGTGGTGGCTAATGTAGGAACCCCCTTGCTCTATAAAAGGGAGGCTTAAGCTAACGGAAAAAGGATTTGACCCTCGTCATAACACATACTCGCGAAGAACTCGAGAAACCCTTTCCGGGAGAGTTCTTATCGCTTCTAATTGTCCCACCATATAGTCCACACAAGCAAGAGTAGGGTGTTACGTTGTGACGCCCCCAAAATCAAGTTGTGTGCAGTAATCATACACGCAAGGTACACGATCAAGATCAGGGACTCACGGTAAGATATCACAACACAATTCTACAAATAAAATAATACAAGCTGTTTAATACAAGCCAGGGACCACGAGGGTTCGAATACAACAGATCGAGAGCACAAAGTAGCGGAAGCAATAGTATCCGAGTACAGACACAAGAATACAAGGTTGCCTTAAGAAGGCTAGTACAAATAACAACAGATCAAAAAGACGAGGCCTCCTGCTTGGGAACCTCCAAACTACTCCTGGTCAACGGGGAACTCGACGTCGTAGAAGGCATCGAGAATTTTCATGTTGCGGTGGTCGGCATCGGGGATCTCGTTCTCCTAGACTCCAAGGCTCCAACGTCGACTGCAAAGACCGATCAGGCAAAACATAAAGGGGGAAAATAAAGCAAGGGTGAGTATCTAGAATACCCGCGAGTCTTACGTCCGCTACTAAGAATTTATGCATTTGTATCAAATTGAGAAGGGAGGTTGTATATAGTGGACTGCAAGGTAGAAATCATAATAAGGATAAGAAGCTAGGCCTATCGAAGACTAGCATCTTCTGATGAGTCTTGCAGCACAAGAAGAGAACATCCAACCGTTTATATAAAGCATAAAGTAACAATGAAGCAGAAGTTGCTGCAACATTGTATAATAGTAAGTTATATTGATTAATAATAATAATTGCCTCCAAGTTACCCTCCTCGACTACCCTGCGAGGAAGAAAACCCGGAACCATATAGTTTAATAGTAGTAGTTTGTAGTGGTAAGATCTAGCTTCAGCATAAAGCGTACTGTTACCATGGACATGGCTATTCAAATAGATTAAACTCCCTGCAGTGGTGCACTATTGTTTAGCCTGCACGCTCGGATCTCCAGGGTGGCGGGAACCTTGTTAGCGAATGCTCCACCAAAGCTATCCGACACGGCGCAGCCCATCCTAGGCTCAGGAGAGAGGCCATCCGCCGAACTATATCCTATGCGCTCAGGGGTCTAGGTCCCTCACCCTTCCATGCTCCTGCATGGTACGAGACTGGCCGGTGAAGCAAAAGAAAGTCCAAATACACCTGCTGCAGCAAAGAAGACAACACCGCTTCCCGGCAATCAGCCTGTGGTACTGCTGACGTCTGAAGAACTTTCGGACAAACTACGACGCATGGGAGCCCATAACTCCTTATCCCACATGAAGGTAGTGCGTACAGAACAATGAGCCTCTCAAGTCATCCACTGAACCATTTAATATTTTATATTATCTCGCAGACAACCGTTATCGCTGTCTGACTAACAACACAACGGACAACGAACAACAACAAGGACCACCAGTAACATCGCGGCCTGCCCTGTCGTCCTGTCAAAGCACGCGGTTACCAACCAGGTGAACCGTCTCCTTACCTTGTCTTGCGTGTGCTCTTGGTAGAGCTCAACTTTTCGTGGTTTGGTAACTCTCGCGAGATATGAGCAGGGGCCAAGCATGCCAGTAATGTCGGTCGTACCCTCTTTGTCGTTCCCGACGCAATACCGCTCGTGGGAACCGTTGGGTTGCTCGACTCTTACCTTTAAGGAAAACCATTGCTCAGGTACCTAGAGAGGCTATACAGAGTCAGCAACGAGTGGAGTACAAGGATTACTCCTTGATAGCTCACACTTGATGGTGGCTCGGCATAGCCGAGGTAGGGGCCTTAGGCGATGTCTGCATTGTACCGTACCTGTACAGTTAATATATTGTATCCGTGTCACTCCCTTGAGTGATCACGGACCGCTATCTAATCATAATTGAATAACAATGCGCAGGGATCACTGCTGAATATTGCATAAGTAATTATAGGCAGCATAGGATAAAGGAAGGTACATCAAGGGGAAAAAAACAGGCTATGCAATTGGATAGGATTATAATCGTAGCAGCAGCAGTAACAATGCCTAGTGCAAGAAATGTACAGAAAATATAGGCGATGTCTGGGGAAGAGAATGGCTCTGCTTGCCTTGAAGCTCGACGATAGGGTACGGTCGACGATGTAGTAGTCGTACTCGGCAACGGTGTCGTCGGCGGCAGCAACGAGGTCTACCGGAGAATAAGTCGGGGGGAGAAACAGTAAATACACAACAATAATAGCAATACAAGGGTATGACATAGTAGATACAAATCCACGGGGCTCTAACGCAGTGCTCGGTGAATTTCCCGGAGCAGGAACTTATCCGGGGTTGACTCATCAGTATCGGTTGATTACCGAACAGATGATCCGGAGGGGAAGATTCCATTCTGCAGTGTTAGAGGCATCTGACAGACATGTGGATAGTGTATCCGTGATCGTTGATGCATTTCGAACAACTTTTATGTTCAGAACATTTCCATCCGGAAAGTTTTACCGGTACCGGGTAATTATCGAACAGGCGATCCGGAGGGGAATGTCTCGGGTTAGATATATTAGAGGGGGGTGGTGGGGGTATGGGTAGCGTATGCGTATACGTTGTATTTTTCTGATCAATTTTCATGTATAAAGTTTTTTAATCCGACTTACGGTTTAAAAGATATTTAAATTCAAAGTTTAAATCATTTTAACCCAATTTTTGGACTTACTTTTTATTATTTAATTAGAACATTATCCACAATAGTAGCACTGAGATAGGGGACCCACATGTCAGTGGCAGAGACATATTAAGCAATTTAATTAGTTAGTTAATTAACAAAAGGCCCACATGTAAGTGGGACATTTAACTTCTATTTTAACTAAACTAACTACTGACAGGTGGGGCCTAGGTATCAGTGACATAGTTATTAATCTAAATTCAATTAATTAGTAAACTGATAGTAGGGTCCCACATGTCACAGGCTCAACTATGTTATTAACAGTTTTAATTAATCTAAATGGTTATTTAGGGGCTCGGCCCACTTGTCATAGACAGTTGACTAAATCAACTCATTTAATTTAACCAGGGGTTATCTTAGCGTTGGGCCCACATGTCATTCTTAGGGGGGGTTTCTCTGGTTTATATTAAGTGACATATAATTAGTGGCCTCGGGCCGACACGTCAGTGGCCTTGGTTAACTGGGGGGTTAGTGGCTTAACAAGCCAGCCATGGCCGTGGCCACTAAGGCCAGCGGCGGCGCGGCGAGGCCGCCGGTGAGGGAGGGGGCTGCAGGATGAGCATGCTGCGGTGGGGTGCGGCTGTGGCCGTCCGGAGATAGGAGAAGCGCCCACAGGAGGTTAGCCCCGGCCATGTCGGCCGTGGGCACAGCGGTGAGGCCGTTGAGGCCCTCCCAGCCGGGGGGGGGGCGCTAGGGGCGCGGATAGAGCGTGCGCTGGGCGCGACTTCAGGCGCCAAGGGAGCACGAGAGTGCGGAGCGCTGCCATGGCGAGCGGCAACGGGCTTGGGGTGCTGATACGTCCAAAATGCATCACTATTTTATATTGTAATCCATCCTTATTCATTGATATATTTCACATTACGATGATGTTCTTATGTTGTTTTGGCTTATTTTACACAGTTTGCAACTTTCCGGTGCCGAAGCAGCAGATGCAGGATTCAGCGGTAAAAAGTGGACGATGAGTTGCTGAAGAAGAATACCTCCAAATTACTTGAAAATCGACGGGGGTTATTTTCCAGAAGATTAACGAAGACTCGCCGAAGAGGGGCCAGAGGGGGGCCACAGGGGCCGCAGGCGGCCACCTGGCCCCACCCCTGGCCACGCCGGGAGGGCGCTTGGAGCCCTGGGGACACTCCCGGCTCCCCCCTTTGGCCTATATACTCCTCGTTACATGAAAACCTAGAAAAGAGAAGCTTTCACGGAGTTCCGCCGCCGCTCCGTGGCGGAAACGTACAGAGAAAAAAAGGGCTCTCCGGCGGGCAGATTCCGCCGAGGAGATCACCTCCAGGAAGGGGAGATCATCGCCATCGTCATCACCATCGTCACGGGCACCATCGAGATCATCATCAACATCATCCCCAACATAAGAACCATCTCCACCACCATCCAATCTCACCTCACAAGTTTATCTTGTGTTTTAATCCGTACTATCTATCCTCTCTACTCTATCGGTGTTGATTACTACTTTGTGGTGAATGCTATTGAGTTTATCATATATTTATCACCTCTGGTCATGATCTCTTTTATGTCTTGTGAGTAGTTACTTTAGTTCTTGAGGACATGGGAGAAGTCTAATTTTTAGTAGTCATATGATGTTGAAGTAATTTGTGTTGTTTGATATTTAAGTTGTGTTGTTATTTTCCTAGTGGTGTTGTGTGAGTCGAACACTCAACACTTACTATATTTATCACAACTATGTTCACTATTTAAGCTTGCAGGTGTATCAATGGAGTTTTTCATGAAGAAATTGTTCTCCGTATCGCTTATTGATAAAGCTTCAGATTGGTATAAGCTTCTCGATAACTCTCATTTGCTTGAATGGCCAGAGCTTATGTCTCTCTTTTATACCAAGTTTTATCCTCTTCATGAAATTCATAGAGACAGGAATTATATCTATAAGTTTTGGTCTCGTGACGGAGAAAGCATCGCTCAAGCTTGGGGGAGATTGAAATCTCTAATGCTCAAATGTCCTATTCATGAGCTCCCCAAGAAAACTATACTTAAAAAAATTTATGCTAGACTTTCTCGTCAGGATAAGGAGATGTTGGATGCCTCCTCTAGTGGGGTATTTCACACGAAAAGTGTTGAAGAAAGATGGGATCTCCTTGAAAGGATCCAAAAGAATACCGAAGATTGGGAAATAGATAAAGGTATTGAATCCGCTATAAATTATGAGCATGATTATATAGAGAGCTATGTGAAAACGGATTACTTTAATACCTTTTTCTCTAAGATTGGTCTTGATTCCCATCTAATGATTGATTTTTGTAAGGACTTTGCCTCTCATATCGACTCTTCTGAGAAGAAGAAGGATCAGCATCATAAACCCTTCAAAGAATCATCTATTGATATTCATGTTGCTGACCCTATTGTGCCTGCAGTTATATATGAAAAGCCCCCTTTTCCCGTAAGAATAAGGGAGCATTCTTTCGTGATAGGCATAATGAATAAGAGCGAGAGAAGAATTGATGAGCCTGAGGACCAGATCAAGGTCGATCCTCGAGTTGCATTGGTTAAGGATCTTATTACTAATGATGCTTTAGATTCCAATATAAATTTTTGTGTTGTTTCCACTAACCTTGTCACAGCCAAGAATAAAGGCCCAATTTCAGGTACTCCAGTAGTATCTGTTAAAATAGGAGATCAAAATTATTATGGGCTATGAGATTTGGGATTGAGTGCTAGTGCTATCTGTTGACACCGGTTTTTGGCACGACATTAAACCTCTATAAGATGACCTCAAATAAAGAAGTGCTCTACATGAAAAAGTTGGGTATTGTCGATATGAACAACTTTGTAGTTCGAGCTGTGATCATCCGATTCTATCTCAAGGGCCGAAACTATGTTTGAAGCAATAAGACCCTGGCATTCGGAGTACTATTCTGCCAATTAGGAAATCAAGACATCCTCAAATGGGAAAATGTTCTACATAGTCCGGCTTCGTCTTGTCGAGCCGGTCGATTTTGATATTTGAAACGTCCAAATCCTAGTTTGTATGAAGAAGTTATTGCCAAAACAGTGCAACACTGGAAAACCAGGTCGGACCGTCCGAGATGGAAACCGGACCGTCCGAGCTAAGGTCGGACCGTCCGACTTTGAAGTCGGACCGTCCGACTTGAGGACCCCGATTACAGAAAGATTTTGACCTCAGATCGGACCGTCCGACCTAGAAGCTGGACCGTCCGACCCTATGGTCCGGACCGTCCGGGATAAAGTCCGAATGTCCGAACCCCCGATCCGGGTCCGAATTTGATCGGGGTTTTGGCAGTTTTGACGCGAATCTAAGCCCTTTTCTTGCACGGAAAGTCCAACCCCCTCATAAATAGATGAGGTGACGGCCGATTGAAACAACACACAATCGCAAACACATCTAAACCCTAATTTCGTCTACTTTTCCACGTATCTTCTCCCTCGTTCTTCGTTTGTTCTTGTTCTTGCAGGGCAACGATCCGCGAGAGATCTAGGGGCGATAAGGTCGATCTAGGGCAGCCCATAGCCGCCATGCGCCCAGACGGGGTCCCCCCGGGCGTGTGGGGTTTCGGGTGCTGAAAAGCGTCCGCCGGTTGTCTTGCATATCGCGCTACCGGACGGATCTCCTTCGACGTGAGTTGCGGTGCATCAACCCCGGCGTCGAGGGTACACGTGACATGTT
Organism: Bromus sterilis; assembly: GCA_950022295.1. NCBI lineage: Eukaryota > Viridiplantae > Streptophyta > Magnoliopsida > Poales > Poaceae > Bromus > Bromus sterilis. The sequence goes on from OX465595.1 coordinate 305,708,730, forward strand.
CTTGTGTCAACACTATCCCGTATTCACTTTATCAAGAGATCATGAGTGATATTTCACCTTGTGAACTTGAAGAAGTTGATGTTACTATTCATCTTGCAAACAGAGAAACTATCTCTCCTATCGGAATTGTGAGAGACGTTGAAGTCTTATGCGGAAAGGTAAAATATCCTACCAACTTTCTAGTACTTGGTTCAGTAAGGTATAATTTTTGTCCCATTATTTTCGGTAGACCTTTTCTCAGAACCTGTGGAGCTATAATAGATTGCAAGAAAGGTAAAGTTTCTGTTGAATTCAATGGTGAGCCATATGAATTTAACCTTTCTAAGTTCTCTAAGCAGCCTCGTGGTACTGATTTGCCCAGTAATGATAAGATTATCGAAGATATTTTGCTTCCATTGCTATTCCTCCTAATGATCCTTTGAAGCAATATATGGAGGACCAAGAGAATGATTTGCATATGCAGGAGAGGAATGAGATGGACGAAATATTCTTAAGACAACCTGCTTTCCTAAAGCACAACCTTCCAGTTGAGCCTTTGGGAATTTTATCGAAACCAAAAGAAGATCCAGTGTTTGATCTTAAACCTCTCTCTGATTCGCTCAAATATGCTTATTTAGATGAAAAGAAAGTATATCCTGTTATTGGAAGTACTTCACAAACATCGAGGTGCGATTGGCTATACCCTTGATGACCTTAAGGGGATTAGTCCGTCTATTTGTCAACATACCAACAACCTTGAGCCTGATGCTAAACCAGTTGTTGATCATCAACGACGGTTGAATCCGAAAATGATGGATGTTGTACGGACTGAGATTCTCAAGCTTCTAGCCGTAGGTATTCTCTACCCTATAGCTGATAGTAAATGGGTGATACGTCCAAAACGTATCTATAATTTCTGCTTGCTCCATGCATGTTTTGTGTGATATTGCTATGATCTAGATACACTTTCATACACTTTTGATAATATTTGTACTAACCTATTAACTCAGTGCACCACAGTGCCATTTCCTGTTTTCTTCTGTTTTTCTATTTCAGTTTTCCCCCATATAGAAAGTGCCAGAAAAATTCCGGGAAAAATATAGGAAAAATAAGCATACAGGAAGCTTCGCGAAGAGCCCGAGTGGGGCCAGAGGGGAGCCAGGGGTGGCCCAGGCGGCCACCCGGCGCGGCCACCCCCTGGGCCGCGCCAGGGGGGCGCCTGGGGCCCCTGGTCCACCTCTGGCTGCCCCCCTTCGCCTATATATTCCCCGTGACGTGAAACCCTCGAGGACAGAACCCTTTTTTGCGATCTCGCCTCTGTTCCGCCGCCGCCGCGCTTCCGAGATCGGGAGCACCAGAAGACCTCTTCCCGGCACCCTGCCGGAGGGAGGGTTGACCTCCGGGAGTCTCCTCTCCACCATGGATGCTTCCCGGATGTCTTGTGAGTAGTTTTCCTTGGACCATGGGTCCGTGATCAGTAGCTATGTGATGTTCTCCTCCCCTCTTTGTTCTTCATGGTTTAGACCTCGTGAGCTTCCCTACATGATCGAGGCACTTTTGTAATCTTTCTGTTGTTGCTATGGTGAGTTTGATGGGATCTAATGGATTAAGAGATTATGTTCAGATTGTGATTGAGTAATATATTTGGTTCTTATCTCTTATATTTTTGTTCCTAAGTAATTCTTGCATGTTCTCCGTTGTTGTTTATTTCTTTGGCCAAGTAGTAGGTAGTAACCCCAAGAGGGAACGTTTTGCTCGATTGTGGGTTCGTGCCCCCCGATGACACGCTTGAGTGACAGAAACATGAGTCTAGGGATGTGATGTTGCCACAAGGGGGAAAACAACGGTGCTTGTAACCGCGGTTGCAAGGATTGTTACTTTACGCAAAGTTCTTATTAATGCAGTTGTCTGTTGCTTTGGGTTTACACTTTGGGTGGGGCTCGCAACTTAATACCAGCGAGATGTTCTGGATAGATATCTCAAGGTGGATGATTAGTAGTAGATGCAGTTGGATTTCGGTCTACTTATTTTGGCGTACTGCCCATGCTTTTGAGCCTCTTCCTTTCTTTTGTAGCATAGTTAGCATTGCGGTGCGTTCATAATCCTGTCAATTGCCCTTCTGTAATTTTTTCACCTCGCATAGCAGTTTTATCGTCTTTTGGGAGAGAGACATCACTAGTGAACATCACGTATCCCGGTCCATATCCTCATCACTGTTTACACGCTCATTTAATTTTCTGCTTTTACTTTCAGTTGCTATCATTATCCCCTGCGTTTGATCCTTTGTGAACAACAAGACCGGAGAGATTAACAACATCTCTGAACTTCGTTGGGAACAAAGTTATTTGTGTCTGTGTGCAGGTCGACGTCAGTTGCGCCGCTGACACCTACTTATCATCTCTGGAGTCCTACTGGAGACAAAACTTGGTATCTTTACTAAGGAAATTTGATGTTGTGCTACATCACGCCTTCCACTTGGGGTTTACCAACGAAGGGCGAGAAATCACTATCATTACCTCGCACATCGATGGGTAATCACGGTTCATTGTGTTCCAAAGAAAGGAGGAACAACTGTGGTTCCTAATGATAAGAATGAACTAATACCTCAGAGAATTATTATTGGGTATAGAATGTGTATTGATTACAGGAAGCTGAACAAGGCAACCAGGAAGGACCACTACTCGTTGCCGTTCATCGACCAAATGCTTGAAAGGTTATCCAAAAACCCTCATTTTTTTATTTAGATGGTTATTCTAGCTTATCTCAAATTCATGTTAACACTGCTGATCAAGAGAAGACCACTTTTACTTGTCCCCTATGGTACTTATGCTTACAGACGTATGCCTTTTGGTTTATGTAATGCCCCTGCTACTTTTCAAAGGTGTATGTCTGCTATCTTTCATGGTTTTTGTGAAGAAATTGTGGAGGTATTCATGGATGATTTCTCCATCTATGGAACCTCTTTTGACCATTGTCTCCACAACCTTAATAAAGTTTTGCAGAGATGTGAGGAGACAAATCTGGTGCTCAATTGGGAGAAGTGAAAATTTATGGTCAACGAGGGAATTTTTCTTGGCCACAAGATTTCTGAGAGGGGAATTGAGGTGGACAGGGCCAAGATCGAAGCAATTGAAAGGATGCCCTACCCAAGGGACATCAAAGGTATTCGAAGTTTTCTCGGTCATGTTGGTTTCTATAGAAGATTTATTAAAGACTTTTCTAAGACATCAAGACCCCTCACTAATCTTCTCCAGAAGGACGTTCCTTTTGTTTTTGATGAAGATTGTAAGGAAGCCTTCGAAGTTCTTAAGAAAGCTTTAATAACCGCTCCTATAGTACAACCACCTGATTGGAATTTACCTTTTGAAATTATGTGTGATTCTAGTGATTTTGCTGTTGGAGCTGTTTTAGGACAGAGGGTTGATAATAAGTTGAATGTTATATCTTATGCTAGCAAAACCCTTGATAGTGCTCAAAAGAATTATGCTACTACTGAGAAGGAATTCTTAGCAGTAGTGTTTGCTTGTGATAAGTTTAGGCAATATATTGTTGATTCTAAGATTATTGTTCATACTGACCATGCTGCCATTAAGTATCTTATGGAAAAGAAGGATTCCAAACCAAGACTCTTCCGATGGGTACTCCTTCTTCAAGAATTTGATTTGCAGATTGTCGATAGGAAAGGAGCAGACAATCCAGTGGCGGATAATCTTTCAAGGATGGAAGATATACCGCATGTTCCCATTCCAGTCAACGACAGTTTTCCAGACGAACAACTAGCTGTTGTAAAAGTACAATCTCTTTCCGATCCTTGGTTTGCAGATTATGCTAACTTTATCGTTGCAAAGTTTTTGCCTCCAAGTTTAACATGTCAGCAAAGGAAGAAGTTCTTTCATGATTTGAGGCATTACTTTTGGGATGACCCACATCTTTTCAAAGAAGGTCCAGATGGGATCGTGAGAAGATGCATACCGGAACACGAGCAGAAGGACATTCTCAAACAATATCATGATAGTCCATATGGAGGACATCATGCTAGTAGAGGACCGCACATAAGGTTCTTCAATCAGGTTTTTATTGGCCTACTCTCTTTAAGGATGCTAGAAATTATGTTTTATCTTGTGATAAGTGTCAGAGAGTTGGTAATATTAGTAGAAGGAATGAGATGCCTATGAATTACTCTCTAGTGATTGAGCCTTTTGACTGTTGGGGTTTTGATTTTATGGGTCCTTTTCCTTCCTCACACAAGTACACTCACATTTTAGTTGCTGTTGATTATGTAACCAAGTGGGTTGAAGCAATCCCCACTGAAAGTGCTGATCACAAGACAACTTTGAAAATGCTCAAGGATGTAATTTTTCCTAGGTTTGGAGTACCCAGGTACCTCATGACTGATGGGGGTTCACATTTTACACATGGAGCTTTTAGAAAAGCTTTAGCTAAGTACGATGTCAATCATAGAATTGCTTCACCGTACCACCCTCAAACTAGTGGGCAAGTTGAGCTCACCAATAGAGAGATCAAGTTGATCTTACAGAAGACAGCCAATAGAAATAGAAAATATTGGTCGAATAAGTTAGGAGATGCTTTGTGGGCGTATAGAACTTCTTACAAAAACCCCATGAGCATGTCTCCCTATAAGATGGTCTATGGAAAGGCTTGCCATTTGCCATTAGAATTAGAGCACAAAGCTTTCTGGGCTATTAGAGAGCTTAATGCTGACCCGAAATTAGCTGGTGAAAAGCCTCTCATGAACTTGACTTTTCTAGATGAGTGGATAAGTGAAGCTTACGAGAGCGCTAAAATGTTCAAGGAAAAGGTAAAGAAGTGGCACGATAGGAGGATTCTGAAATGTGAATTTAATGTTGGTGATAAAGTTTTGTTGTTTAGATCCCGTTTCAGGTTTTCCCCAGGTAAACTACTTTCGAGGTGGGAAGGACCATTTCATATTGAGGAAGTCTACCGCTTGGGTGCGATCAAGATTAACAATTTCGAAGGCACCAAACCTCAAGTGGTGAATGTGCAAAGACTTAAGCATTACATAGCAGGAGATCCTGTCAATGTTGATGTGGATATGGTATACACAACAACTCATGAAGAACATGTTGCAACCATGTTTCAGACACCAGCAGAGGCAGAATAAGGAAAGGTATGTATTACGGTAAGGAAACATCGCGAAACCGCCATAAAAGTTCCAGTTTACGAGTTTTTGCAAAATATAGAAAATTTGAGGCCGAAGTGGAGCCGGAGACCAGCTCCAGGGGGCCCAGGCGCCCCCCTGGCGCGGCCCCACCCTTGGCCGCTCCAGGAGGCCGCTTGGGCACCCTGGAGTCCGTCTCCGACACCGCTTTGGCTCGTTACATTCCTTTTTGTGCAGAAATTTTTGCTATATATTTGCCCGGATCGTTCCGGCAGCGTATCTCGCGATTTCGTGTGTTTTCTTTTCGAGATGTTTCTGCCAGGAAGTCTTTCAGCTAGACCTAGGTGCCATGTCTTCCCCAAGCTCCCCCAAGGACAAGTTCGTCGTCAACGTCATCAGCCCTTACCTCGCTGAGGTGAAGAAGCACCCCCAGATCCTTCATGTGGAGGATGGTGACCTCCACAAGGAGGATATGAAGGGACCAGTCAAGGAGGGGAGCACCAAGGATCGGCTGAAGGAGATGGAACACGAGGTCTTCAAGTTCAAGAAGATGGTGGAGCGTGGTGTTGAAGCTAACTTCGACATCATGAACGAGATAGAGGCTTCCCACAAGAAGGAGATGAAGGAGATGTGGTCAAGTTTGGCCGCACTAGAAGAAAAAGTTTATGGGATCCAAGCACAGATCTATGATCTGCAGAACCAGAACTGTGAGTATGAACTAAAGTTTCTGCGCATGGGTTTGGGTGCTGAGTGCAGGATCCTAGAGACGGGAATGTCCTTTGAGACTGGAGAACAGCTGCCATGGAAGCGCTTCGCCAAGGAGTACGTGACCGACAAGAACAAGGATGAGGAGTAAATCTCCTCGAGTAATGGAATCCCCTTAGCTTGTTCCAAGCTTGGGGGAGTGCCCGGTATTTTTTATCTTTATCTATGTCTTTTAGAGTCAAGTAGAGTCGTATCATGTCTAGGGAAGTTATCTTATAAAATAAGTGTTTGCTTTGAGGTCTATCACTCGTTTTTGGAGAGTTATGTATCCGTGAGTGTGGAGTCGTCTATGATGGAGTATTAATGAGAAGTCTATTGATCCCTTCGCTGCACTCGGTATTCTCTTCACGCAATCAACGTCATGATGGTTCTTATGGGGAGTATTGATCTTATATCAGGTATGGCTTTGAAAACTTTATTTAATCTTGGCAAACATAGCTTCGCTCATAACAACTAGCATGTTATTTTTTTCAAAGTAGCGACATAGACAAAACCCTCTTTGTTATTATGCTTGTAGTGTTATGTTGACAAGGAAAACAACTTGATGTGCTATGCTTGTTTTAATGTTTATGCTTTATATTGCTTTGCATCCAAGTCATCATCAATTGTTTGTTCTCTCAAAGCCTTTGCTAGCCAAACCTCTGTACTAAGCGGAATTCTTCTTGTACGTCCATACCCCGAAACCAGTATCTTCCATATGAGTCCACCATACCTTCCTATTCGTGGTATTCCACTACCATTCCTAAAGCATAGAATTTTTGTGTTATCCTTAGATGTTGAAAATCTTCTATTTTGTGCCCCTGTTTTAGCTCATGAGGAAGTAGTAGCTAACTCATGATCTTTTTAAGTTGGACAAGTTTTACCCCGAGATTGCATGTCTGATCTGCAAACCACTAATACGAGGAGGAACTGGCATGAGTGCGCCCAGCTCACAAAAGATAATACAACAAAAAAACCCTCCTTCATGCTTTGTTCATGAGAAATCAGAAAACTTTGGCAGTGATAAACAAAGGAGACTGCGGGGATGTGATCGTCCCCGTTTGGGAGCCGTTCCTCGAAACTTGTCCAATCTGAGAAGCAATTGAGTTATCTATTAGCATTCGTTGACAAATCATGCACCTCTCAAAACTTGTTTTCATTCTGTTTGATTTAAGGGTAGCACTTGAGTTTTCCCTGCTTGCCTTTAACAAGGCTTTTTCCCTTACTTTTATGTTGAGTCAGTTTTCCCTACTTCCTCCTTTCCCAAAGAGAAAATACACTTGATGCTGATGAAGATTCATCCATATAATGTTGCATTAAAGTTTTGCCATGCCATATCGTTGTTGACATTATCTCTTGATAAGTACGTTGCTTGCAAAAGAATTTGCCATGAAAACATCTTACTTTGTGTTAAAATTTGCACTTCATGACTAATAGCTTGTTCTTTCAAAAATTTCCAACTTGTCTCTTCAAATTATAAAGAGAAAGATCAAAGGTAAAATCTATTAGTTGTTCCTTGACCAAAGGACTCTTTGCCATGATTTGATGAGTTTCCTTAGCCCTACTTTTGATTATAATTGTTATTACTCTTTCATAAGGGCTTTATGAGTTGAAGATTGCTGTTGAGGATGTTTGAGTTTGGTGAAGAGATCATGATGCTTCTTGTCCGTATTCTATTTATCAACACTTCACTCTCTAAAACTTGTGGACAGGTTTACCGAGCTCAGTTTTTGCTTGGGGAAAAGCAAGGTCTAAGCTTGGGGGAGTTGATACGTCCAAAATGCATCACTATTTTATATTGTAATTCATCCTTATTCATTGATATATTTCACACTACAATGATGTTCTTATGTTGTTTTGGCTTATTTTACACAGTTTGCAACTTTCCGGTGCCGAAGAAGCAGACGCAGGATTCAGCGGTAAAAAGTGGACGTTGAGTTGCTGAAGAAGAATACCTCCAAATTACATGAAAATCGACAAGGGGGGTATTTTCCAGAAGATTAACGAAGACTCGCCAAAGAGGGGCCAGAGGGGGGCACAGGGGCCCCAGGCGGCCACCTGGCGCGGCCCCACCCCTAGCCGCGCCGGGAGGGCGCCTGGAGCCCTGGGGCCACTCCTGGCTCCCCCTCTGGCCTATATACTCCTCGTTACGCGAAAATATAGAAAAGAGAAGCTTTCACGGAGTTCCGCCGCCACTCCGTGGCGGAAACCTACAAAGAAGAAAAGGGCTCTCCGGCGGGCAGATTCCGCCGAGGAGATCACCTCCCGGAAGGAGAGATCATCGCCATCGTCATCACCATCGTCACGGGCATCATCGAGATCATCATCAACATCATCCCCAACATCAGCACCATCTCCACCACCATCCAATCTCACCTCACAAGTTTATCTTGTGTTGTAATCCGTACTATCTATCCTCTCTACTCTATCGGTGTTGATTACTACTTTGTGGTGAATGCTATTGAGTTTTTTGGAGAAATATCATTATGTCCAAATTGTTTATCATATATTTATCACCTCTGATCATGATCTGTTTTATGTCTTGTGAGTAGTTACTTTAGTTCTTGAGGACATGGGAGAAGTCTAGTTGTTAGTAGTCATATGATGTTGAAGTAATTTGTGTTGTTTGATATTTAAGTTGTGTTGTTATTTTCCTAGTGGTGTTGTGTGAGTCGAACACTCAACACTTCGCCTTATTAAGGACCTAGGGGATACATTGTGTATTAAGAATGCTTACGGTGGGTTGCCGGAGTGACAGAAACCTGAACCCTAGTTTGCACACTTTCGCACAAGGGACTAATGGATCCTTGATCTTATTGCGGTGGTTAGGCTTTGCCTTAATTTATATCTTGTAGCGGATGCTTGCAAGATGTTTAATCATAAGAGTGCACTTATCTTAGTCTAGAAGGTGTGCTAGCATAGATCCACCTACTCAAAACTTATCAGGACAACACTTGTTATCGATACGGGTATGGCGAAAACACATGACTACCTCTCCATGTGTCCTCAAGAACGCTTTAGTTTTTATAAGTTCAGTTTCCAGGCTTATCCTTTGCTCAAAAGGATTGGGCCACTTGCTGCTCCTCAGTACTATTTACTTTTCTTGCTTTTATCTTATTGTTGCTTATATCGAAAACCCCTAAAAAGTTATCTTTCAGTGGTTGCAGTTATTCCTTGTCCAAAATCACCTATCAATACCTTTCGCTCCTCGTTGGGTTCGACACTCTTACTTATCGAAAACGCTGCAATAGATCCCTTTACGTTGAGGGTCATCAGGCGCGCGGCCTGAGCGTCCATTCATGGGGACGGCGACATGGGGCAGTAAATCAAGCGCATTGAGACGGGAAATGAGCGTACGCTCACCGGGAAGGCGCATGTTGGCCCGCGAAGGTTTAGGAGCAGAAGATAGAGGCAATCGACGGCGGAGCTCGGTGGGGCAGAGGAAGAAGAAGGCGTCAATTGCGCAGGCCGCAGTGGCTCCCGGGCCTATTTCGGGTGCCGGGGTGGCGTGGAGGAGCCGGGCGGAGCTTCTGGACACGCCGGTGCGGCAAGAGGTGGCCGTTGGCCGCGGCGGCACGGTGGCACAGCCACGGCTTCGCCATGGTCGAGCTCAAACAGAGGGACGGAGGGGAAATGGGGGAAGTGGCTTAGGGTTAGGGTTTCCCGGGTGTGTGTGGCCTCCTTATCCACGCGGGGGTGGCACTGTAGCGGCGCGGCGTGAGCGGGTGCATTGGGGACGGTAGAAGTAGTCTCCATGTCGTCCCGGTCGAAGGAGAGGTGAGGAAGGAGAGAGGGAGGTGGGCCGGGGTGGGCCAGTGGGAGGCTTTGCCCTATGCGAGACTGTAAGAGCAAGTTTTACCCCCGAAGGTTTTGGAGATTATTGGACAAAGCAATAGTGGAACTAATATTATTTTCGAGTATAAACAGATAATTAGGTTCCGAAAGAATGGAGTTTGCGAGTGGAAGGTCGAAGGACAACTCACTTCGGCGAAGCTGCAGTCATCTACCGAAACCTTTGAAGGAAGACGACCCCCCTCAAAATGTCGTCAAGAAAGAAGAAACTCTCAAGTAAAAGCGCAACTAGGAGAAAGCTGAAGGTGGTCGAGGACTTAGTCTTTTTACTAGTTTCTGTATATTTTCTTGAGTCGTAGGAAAACCCGTACTATCAAGAGGGGTTTGCTAGTTGAGATCTTTGTCGAAGTGAATTTTCTCTGCTCAACCTAAACCCACAAAAGCCTATCGAGAGAAATCTTACCGAGTCGAGTGAATAGCTCGAAGGCAAAGTCATCGCACTTCGTGCCTTCGAGAGAGAACTCGTTCGGTAAGTCAGCTTACTTGTTCCTCAAGTAAAGTTGTGCAGTGATTGGAATCCGACCGTTGTGGACACGCGTCAAGCAGTCGCATCGGGTCACTTCAGTCATTTTACCCATCGGGATTGCCACCTATAAATACCCCGCACCTACCCGCCATTTCGGGTTGGCAGCTCCACTGAAGATTATAAGACAGAAGTACTATGAGCATCCCAAGAGAGATTCATCGAGAGAAAACCAAAACCCAATTCTAAACTGATTTGAGCAATTCACAGTGACTTAGGTTGATATTAGCTGATCTTTTTATCTTGGAGAACTTCAACTCTCCTAGACGGTTAGGCGTCGCCCGTCAAGCAGTCGAAGAGAAATTGTCGTTGCTGAAGGAAGTTTGTAAAGGTCTCGGAGATGTCCTGAATCATCTACCACGAGTGAAAACTGTACAAGCTCAAGGAGTTTGTTGCAGTGGAGAATAGGACGGAGAGAGTTTTGCTCCAGGTGTTCAATCACCAGTCCCTCTAACCAGACGTACCACTTTGCAGAGTGTGAACTGGTTTACCAAACATCGTCGTGTCAGGGTCGTTTTCCTTCTCGCATTTACATTAAGTATTTACTCGTTGCCTGTTTGCCTTCGATGTTTTCTTACGCTCCCAATCCTTTCGAGCCATGCATGTCTTTCGATACTGTATTTTGTTCGAGATGCCTGTAGTCCTTCGCAGTTTGCATGAATTCCTTCTAAGTTCCTTATAATTTTTAGAAGTGATCATTCACCCCCTCCCTCTCTGACCATTCTTGATCTTTCAATTGGTATCAGAGCTAGGCACTCCCTACGCTCTGCGTATTTTGGTCTAACCACCTGGAGTGTTGTCAAGAATGTCGTTTGCAGCTGTGCGCTCGGGGGAACCGATTCCTATTTACAATGGGAAGGACTATCCTTATTGGAAGGACAAAATGAAGAGGAACATCATGGCCATCAACTCAACCTCTTGGGAAGTTGTCAAGAATGGTGTAAATGTCAAAGACAAAAGTGTTATCACTCCTGAAGAGGCAAATAAGATGGCCCTCGATTCTGAAGTCTGGGTATTCATCACAAACCACCTGATTCCAGAAAAATATCATGAAGTCAAGAACATCTCTACGGCCAAAGGTGTCTGGGACGACCTCGAGAAGATTGATGAAGGTGTCTCTACTAAGAAATATGCTCATATTGACACCCTTCGAAGAAAATTCTATCGATTCAAGAGGCACGAGGGAGAGAAAGTTAACTCCATATATAGCAGACTCACTGCTCTGTCAAATGAACTGATTTCTCTCGTTGCCGAAGACATTACCAATTGGGTCGTTGTCAGAACTTTGCTTCGTTCCCTTGATGATTCCTTCGATCACATTGTGCTGATGATCAAGGAAAGGACTTATTTCAAGGATCTTCTTGCCGTTGATATTCTCGAGAGACTCAAAACTTTCGAGATTTAAGAAGAAGAAAAACGAGATGTCAACGGAACTCGAAGAAAATCTCATGCACTCAAGGCCAAAGCATCACATCATTCCACTCCTGAAGCTAGTTCTGAATCTGGAGGTGCCACTGATGACCCCGAGAATATTGGAAAAGATCTGGCACTGATAATGAAAAGATTCAATCGCTTCCAGAGAAGTAATTCCTCTTCACCGAAGAAAAACTACTCTTCCAGACATTCGAGCAATTCATCGCAGCATCGATCATCATCCAGAAACTCTTCAGCGAAAGATAACTGCTGCTACAAGTGCAAGAAGCCAGGTCACTTCATTGCTGATTTTCCTCTTTTGGAAATTGAACATAGATCAAAGAATTCTCACAGTAACTCTTCGAGCAAGTCACATAGATCGAGCAAAAACTATGAGTCGAAGAGATATGATTCAAAGTCCAGAAAAGACGAGAAAGATGGTTCTGATGATGAAAAGAAGAAGAAGTACCACAAACATCGAGAGAGTTCTTCCTCGAAATCACATTCCTCTCGACGCAAGAATTCTCACCGTGCCAAAGCCTATCTGGGCAAAGAGATGAACTCTGAAGATGAATCCTCCGGTTCTGATGCTGAATCAAACTCAAGATCTGGTTCTGGTTCTGGTTCTGAATCTGATGGTGTTGCTGGTCTAACATTTGGCTCGAACAAGATTTCAAGTTCATTCTTCACCAACAAAAGAAGTGAAGATGAATCTCCAGCTTACTGCTTCATGGCCAAGGCTAAGGTATCCTCTTCTAAGAATTCCTACGATACTTCTGATGGATCTTCTTCTGAAAGTAACTCTAGGATAAGCTATGCCAAACTTGCCAAAATTGCTTATATCCAACAAGATGAACTAGATTCTCTAAGTGAAACTATTCAAAAATCTGAGACTTTGTTGATCGATGAGATTGAGAAAGGTCAAACTTTGACAAATAAGCATGCTGCTCAGAAGGAAAAGTATGATGAACTTTCCTCTCGGCATGATCTTCTCAGAGTGGACTACGAGAATCTAACCTATGAATTCCTTCAAAGGAAAATGGCTCTCGAGAAACTGAGAGAGGCTCATGAAGAGTTGGAGAATGTCAATCTCACACTCATTGCTCAACAGGGCTCAGAAGCTAAAAATGAATCTAATTCACCTTGCTTGACTTGTTTGGAACGAAGTAAAATTGATTCTATTTCTGAGAAATCGAAAGGAAAGCAACCTATTGTCATTAATGATGCTAACCCCTCGAACGAGGAAACTATTACCGTGGAACTCCTCAGGTTGAAAGATTTATTTGAAATAGGCATGTTCAAAAGTGTTTAGAGACACCAGTATCTATGTGATATCCTAAATAAGGCACTTCTTCATAGGAATCCTCGAAAGAAAGGTGTTGGTTTTGAAAGGAAACTCAACCCTGATGGCACCTACTGGGAACCCGAGAAGTATCCTAAAACTGTCTGGGTTCTGGCGAAAGAAAAGCCCATTGATATTGCTAACCTTTCAGGTTTCAACTGCAAAATTGATAAGGCTATTGTCGATGAATCACTTGATTCTGACTACAAGCTTATCAAAGATCAGGAAGGAAAGGTGTCTACGGAATTCGTTGGTACTCCTCCAAAGAATGGTTTCTATAAGCGACAGATTTGGGTTCGCAAATCTCTCGTAGAAAAACTGCGCCCTAACCATTCTATGTAGGGAAAATCTTGAGAGGGAATTGGAATTTGATCCCTTTCTTGAGAGAGAATTGGAATTTGGAATTTGATATTCCCCTCTTTCATGTCAATAACAACACCAACTGTGCGAAGAAAAGGACGTCCCAAAATAATTGGACAAGAGGGCTCACACTCAATGTCCATAATAGTGAAATCAACGGGAACATAATTTTCATTGACAATGATAAGAACATCGTCGATCTTCCGCAAAGGTTTCGTTACAGAAGAATCAACAAGACGAACACCAAAAGAACAAGGATCAAAAGGTTTCAATTCAAGCATATCATACATTCTTTTGGGCATAACAGAGGTACTTGCTCCAACATCACAAAGAGCATAACAAGAAAAGTTATTTAATTTGATTTTTATCATAGGATCCCAACCATCTTCTAGCTTCCTAGGTATGGAGGCTTCTAATCTAAGCTTCTCCTCCCTAACTTTGATTAGAGCATTGGTGATATGCTCTGTGAAGGCAAGATTAAGTGTGCTAGTGTGGGGGTCTCTATACATCTTGTGTAGGAAACCAATAACTTCAGGTAAAGTGCAGTTGTCAAAGTCTAGGTCACTACTATCTATCAAGGAGGTAGTGATATCATTTAAGCTCACTTGTTTGAAATCCTCTATGTTCATAGAGGTTTCTTCATTTATGGTTGAGGTGGTAGCATCACCATTGATAGGTCTAGTGGGACTAGGGGTGTGATGGGTGCTAACTGTTTGGACATCCTAAACTACTTGGATAGTGGCTACTGTGTGGTAAGTAGGAAGGCTCTTAATTCTATCCTCTTCCTCTTTTTCTCTAGCCCATCTTTCTTTAAGTTTATCCATCATCCTAATGTTTTCATTGATTTGTAACTGGATAGCATTAATAGGAGTGACCTTACTCTCCTCAAGGGGAGAGGTTCTAATTTTTAACATCTCAACATCAAGGGCTAAGTTATCTACCTTCAAACAAAGATTATCTAATTTAGCTAGTTTTTCTTCCACATTCTTGTTGAAGGCTTTTTGGGTAGTGATAAAGTCTCTAAGCATACTCTCTAGTTCAGAGGTGGAGTTTTTGGTGCTAGGATAAGTGTTGTTGTTCCCATAGTTGTTGGATGGGAAAGGCCTAGGATTGTTGCTACCAAAATTACTCCTATAAGCATTATTGTTGAAGTTGTTTCTAGAGATAAAGTTCACATCTATTTGTTCTTGAGCAACCAAAGAATTTAAAGGAACATCCTAAGGATCAATAGGAGCTTGCTTGGTAAGTAGAGACATGATAAGGTCAATCTTTTCATTTAGAGAGGAGATCTCTTCGACAGAATTTACCTTCTAACCAGTTGGAGATCTTTCGGTGTGCCACTGAGAGTAGTTCAGCATCATCTCATCAAGTAGCTTTGTGGCAGCACCAAGTGTGGTTGACATAAAAGTTCCTCCCGCGGCCGAATCTAACAGGTTCCGCGAGGTAAAGTTCAAGTCTGCATAAAAAGTCTGGATAACCATCCAGGTAGTCAGTCCATGTGTGGGGCAGTTCTTGACAAGCGTCTTCATACGTTCCCATGCTTGGGCAACGTGTTCATTATCCAATTGCCTAAAATTCATAATGTTACTCCTCAATTGAATAATTTTAGCAAGGGGGTAGTACTTCCCGATAAAAGCATCCTTGCACTTATCCCAAGAATCTATGCTATTCTTAGGCAAGGATTGAAACCAGATTTTAGCTTCATCCCTCAAAGAGAAAGGAAAAAGCTTAAGCTTAACAATTTCACCATCTACTTCTTTGTACTTTTGCATATCACAAAGCTCAATAAAATTATTTAAGTGCAAAGCAGCATCATCTCTAGCACCAGAGAATTGATCTTTCACAACAAGGTTCAGCAAAGCAGGTTTAATCTCATAAGAAGGTGCTGAAGTAGCAGGTGGAGCAATAGGAGTGCAGATAATTTCACTGTTGTTGTGACTAGTGAAGTCACACAACTTGGTGTTTTCATTGGAACCCATAGTAGCAGTAGGTATTTTTGGTATTTTTGATAAGGGACACAAAAGTAAAAACTGAAAGGTAAACTAACAAGACTAAAAGGCAAAGATAAAAGATAGTGTGCAACTCCCCTATCTTGTAGACTGGAGTCCCCGACAACGGCACCAGAAATTGGCTTGATGCGGATCTCTCACTCCTCGTTGGTTACCCCAAGTGGAAGGTGAGATGTAGCGTAGCAGCAAATTTCCCTCGGTAAAGATACCAAGGTTATCGATCCAGTAGGACTCCAAGAGATACAAGAAGGTGTCACGGCACTTGACGTGGACCTACACACAACAACAAATAACTTTGCTCCCAACGAGTACAGAGGAGTTGTCAATTCCTCCGGCCTTGCTGTTTACAATGGATCAACGCAAGAGATAATAATGATAGTGATAGCAACTGAAAAGTAAACTAAGGATGTAAACAGTAATGTGAAGATGGACGGGGGTCCCACTAGTGATGTATGTCTCCCAAAAGACGATAAAAGTGCTAGCGAGGTAAACAAATCACAGTTGGGCAATTGACAGGATTATGAAGGCATCGCAATGCTAACTATGCTGCAAAGAAAGGAAGGGCTCAAAAGCAATGGGCAGTTCGCCAAGGTAAGTAGACCGAAATCCAACTGCATCTACTACGAATCATCCACCTTGAGATATCTATCCATAAAATCTCGTTGGTATTAAGTTGCGAATCCCACCCAAAGTGTAAATCCAAAGCAACAGACAAGTGCATTAAAGGAACTTTGCGTAAAGTAAACAATCCTTGCATCCGCGGATACAAGCACCGTTGTTTTATCCCTGGTGGCAACAGCACATCCCCTAGTCTCATGTTTCTGTCACTCAAGCTAGACATCAAGGGGCTGAACCCACAATCAAGCATAACGCTCCCTCTTGGAGTTGCAACAAAATACTTGGCCAAAGTAAAATACGGCAATGGAGAACATGCAAGCATTTACTCAAGAACAAAATATAAAAGAGAAGAACCAAATATATTACTCATCACAATCTGAACATAGTCTCATAATCCATCAGATCCCAACAAACTCAGCATAGCAACGACAAAAAATTACAAAGGTGCCTTGATCATGTGAGGCAGCTCACGAGGTCTCGAAAGTGGAGGCACAAAGAGGGGAGAGGAACATCACATAGCTACTGGCCACGGACCCATGGTCTCCAAGGGGAACTACTCACGGTACATACGGGAGGTGTCCATGGCTATGGATGGTCTCCCGGAGGGGGTAGCTTCTCCCGGCAGGGTGCCGGAGCAGCTTCTCCAGGCAGCCCCGATCTTGAAGCGGCGGCGGCGGCGGTACAGAAGCGAGATCGTGGAAAAGAGATCGATATTAGGGGTTTCCACCCCGAGGGCTAAATATAGGCGGAGGGGGGTGTCGAGGGGACCCACCAGGCAGCCAGGAGGCCTCCTAGCGCGGCCTAGGGTGGGGCCACACCAGGGACCCTCCTGGTCTCCTGGTGGTGGCCCCCCTCCATTGCCTTGGTTATTCCGGAAGCTTCCGGGTCACTGATTTTTTATCTGATTTTTCTGGATTTTATTGGAGCACTTTTAATGGCCGGAAAACCTGAAATACAAAAACAACAACTGGCAGCTGGGTGCACTGGGTTAATAGATTAGTCCAAATATGCTCAAAAGTGTATGAAAGTTCAAGAAAAACATGGAAAAGTCACACAAAACATGCATGTAGCAAGAAGAAATTATAGATATGTTTGGGACGTATCAAACGTCGTGTATGAGCATATTTCTTGTAGTGTGAAGTTATCAGGTACATGGCTATTGGAGATATTCGGCCTGTCGAAGGAAATGCACATCAAGCCAACAAGGATGATGATGGTCTAATGTTCCCACACATAGCCCGGGGCGCTGGAGATCAATATCCTGAAGCTAATGATGTACAAGTCGACGGAGAACGTAACAACGAAGAAAATGCTCAACCCGAAGGTCAAGCTGAACCCGAAGGAAATGATCCTGAAGGACAAGCTGATCCTGAAGGCCAGGCTGATCCCGAAGAACATTCGGATCCTCAAGCTGTTGAAGGAGCTTTATCTCGTGTTCGAAGAAGAGTGGACGTCGACTCAATACTCGAAGAGATTCGTCTACCAGGTCCTCCTACCACTCGTTCTCGCACTAGTTTAGCTTACTTCTGTGGAAATTTCTCGTTTGTATCCATGCTAGAACCATCGAAATTCGATGAAGCGAAGAAGGACTCAGACTGGATGACTGCAATGCTCGAAGAAATTAACCAGTTCGAGAGAAATAAAGTCTGGTCCCTTGTCGATAGACCTGATCCCAAGAAGCATAATATCATTGGTACGAAGTGGATTTTTCGCAACAAGCAAGATGAAGATGGCATTGTAATAACGAATAAAGCTCGACTAGTTGCACAAGGATACACCAAAATCGAAGGTATTGTTTTCAGTGAGACTTATGCTCCAGTTGCTCGACTTGAATCCATTCGTGTCATGCTTGATTTTGCCAATTACAATGGTATATTGCGATATCAAATGGATGTCAAAAGTGCATTTCTTAACGGTGAAATCGAAGAAGAAGTATATGTTATGCAGCCACCAGGTTTTGAAGACTCGAAGAATCTTGATAAGGTGTACAGGTTGCACAAGGCCCTATATGGGTTAAAGCAAGCACCCCGTGCTTGGTATGAAACACCGAAGGATTTCCTTCTGAAGAAGGGCTTCAAACCAGGAACTACTGACCCGACTCTTTTTACTCGTGCATATAAAAATGATCTTTTTGTGTGTCAAATTTATGTCGATGATATTATATTTGGATGTACTAACCCTGATATCAGCGAAGAATTTGCTCGTATGATGTCAAAGAAATATGAAATGTCTATGATGGGTGAATTGAAGTTCTTTCTCGGGCTTCAAATCCGTCAACAGAAGAATGGGACATTTATCTCTCAAGAGAACTACCTCAGAGATTGCCTGAAGAAGTTTGATCTTGACAATTGCAAAACCATCAAGACTCCAATGCTTGCGAATGTTCATCTAGATGCAGATGAGAAGGGCAAACCTTTCGATCAGAAGAAATATCGCTCGATGATTGTAAAAGTCCAGATTTCACAAAAATTAAAATTTTTGTTTTCGGTGTGAATTGTTTGATTGCCTGCTTTTTTTGCGGTGTTTTCATCCCCGATTTATCGATCGGCGATTATTTTACCCCCTCTTATCTCGTACCAGACGGGGACCGACCCTTGCCACCCTGACACCCGACCTTTGCGACACCGGGTTTCACCCGATCACCGTCGCAAAAACCCGCACCAGACCAGCCGAAGCCAACGGAACGAAAACTCCGTTTAATAATTAAACGGGTTATTTTTATAGTGCGTCGGAAAGTGTTCTCGGAACGGTTCTAGAGCGAGGTGAACGCCTCCGGATCGACGCGCTGAGCGCGCAGTTCGAAGTTTTACCCGAATCGGAGGTCCTGCGGACCCACGGCGGTCAGGAACGTAAGCACCGCACACGCGAGAGAAAACCCGGGGATATTTTTGCAAACTGCCAGCCACCTGGGCTATATAAAGACCACCACTATCCCACCCCTTTCTAGGGTTTCCCTAGCCAAAAATTGCAGCCACCCCCCTCCACTTTGCCCCAAAAACTACCCCATTTTCGCACCAAACCCTAGCCCAGATCTGAAAAACAGCCCATTTCGTTCTGGACCGTCAGATCCGAAGATCCGACGGCCCTGGATGTGCCACGTCACCCCGTGGAATCCCTCCTCCCGAGCTCCTCCTACGCCCCGATGCCGAGCACCGCGCCGCTCCGTCGTGCTTGGCTCCAGCGAGCCGCCGCCGGCCGCCCCCGCAGGTCCACAGCGCGCTCCTCTCCTCCCCATCTCCTCTGCCCTTTCCCTCACCTGTCTCTCGCAGGAACCAGGAGATTCCATGGAGCCGCCATGACCCCAAGCTCGAATCCCCGCGCCGACCGCGCCATGGAAGGAGATCCCGCGCCGCCTTGTACCTCTCCCAGACCAGATTCGCGCCGCACCGGCCGCCACGGCCGCCACGGCCCCCTTCCGCGTCTCCTCGCCCCTCGCCGTTCCGCCCTCCGCTGCCGGAGTCTAGCGAGCCACCGCCGCCAGCCTCCCGCTCGGGAGGAGCACGACAGTCATCGGGGCTGCTCGCTCGGCTGGGCCAGCGCGCCTCGGGC
Organism: Bromus sterilis; assembly: GCA_950022295.1. Classification (NCBI taxonomy): domain Eukaryota; kingdom Viridiplantae; phylum Streptophyta; class Magnoliopsida; order Poales; family Poaceae; genus Bromus; species Bromus sterilis. The sequence continues at coordinate 305,728,259 of OX465595.1, forward strand.
CCAACTCCCCTTCGGCCCAAGGTGAGGCGCCCCCTTTCCCCTTTTTTTTGTTTTTTTTTCTTCTGTGTTGTTGGGCCGGCCCAGTTCATTGGCTGCTACAAGACACCCAGTGCGTAGTTTAATTACTGTACGCGCCCCTGTTTGGCCCAGTTCGGCCAAATCTGGCCCAGAACCTATTTTAGCTATTTCTATATGTATTTAAATGGAAGATTGTGTTACTTTTTTTGCGATGTCCGTATCTTTTTAACGGTAGCTCAGATCGCGACGTTTTAAACATGAAAGTTTCTTAGAATTTTGTGTAGATTAATAATATGTGCTTCTTTTTTATGTTTGACTTTTGTTTACTTGCTGTTTTCCTGCTAATTACAACCCTTGCCACTGTAATTGTAATCTGCCATAACTTTTTAACTGTTGCTCCGTTTAAAATGTTCTTTATATGAAACTTGACTAGAATTTCGTGTAGATTGTGTTATGCTATTCTTGCTTGCTCATAAAATAATAAAAATATGGTTTAGGGCAGAACAGTACCAAATGCAATAAATATCGTGGGGTCCGTAATAGTTGCCATGTATAGGTTTTACCTCCCACTTAAAGTGACTAGATTAGATAGTTTATTTATGCTTCACCTTTTTCCATGATTGTGTGCTATGCCATGCTTGAGTGAGATGCCATGTTAACAACCTTTGTTGATAACCTGTAGCTAAACAATTTGAACCATTGTAAATGTGCGGTATCGTCGTGTGTGACGAATACTCCGCTTAACCTGTTAGTAACCGCTCTCGACGGTAGGTGCGATGTCTCGTGTTGCCTTCTTGTTGATGATTTCTCGTCTTTGCTTCGTAGTAATAGATTCTTGCCCGTTGATTGATTTCCAGTGTTTACCCTCTTGTGTGCTCCCGCGGGTACCTTCGGAGATGTTGCGAGCTTGCGATCACCTACACCTTCGGAACCCGACTTATCAACAGGCAAGGACCATACATTACTTATGATCCATTCTATTTCAACCAGCGGTTTGCATGCTAGTCTAGCATAGGTTCGATGTTTGATCCTACCACATGTTTACAGCCTCTTTCAAACCGATACAACCATGTCCCCTCCCAGCAAACCATGTACTGCTATGTTACTATTGCTCGTTGCTCAACCCCTGCTTAGTATGCATGCTTAGGATGCTACGATGTTACCCTGTTACACCTTGGTTTGGAATATAATATTATTATATTATATTGTTGTTGATGATATCATTATTATAATGTTGACTATATTTGACGAAGGATGGAAGGTCTAGGCTATCCCGCCCCGAAGCTTTGTTCCATTCGAGTCACCTAGGACCCGAGTTCCGGGTATTGGTTTTAAGACTAAGCGTGCCTAACCGCGTGTGGGATTTTATGGGGTCCCTTTTTCTTACCTACCTAGCTTCAAACATTTCTAGTGGTGGCCCAAGCTGATTTAACATTTGAAAACCGTGTGTGTGTCTGTTGGGTCGCTCCTGGCAGATATTCTTTAAAACAACTTGGGCCAGCTGAGACATGGTTTCTCTTGTTGGTCCACCCCAGGGAGCTAGGGGGCTGCCCACATCTGTTTGGGTAGCTAACCCGACCTCATCCAGACGGTAGAGGCCAATTCGAGAGCGCGGCCGTCTTTTGAGTTGGATGTCGACTCACCGGGGGCCACCCGGATTTGTTCGTTGTTAGTTAGAGGGACCTGTCGTTCCGGATCTCTTGGGACTAAATCATAAAATGGTTGCCTATGATGGGTAGCAACTGAGAGAGATGGGCATGTGTGCGGAGCCTTGTAATGGGCAGTTGGTACACCCCTGCAGGGTTAAATCTTTTCGAGAAGCCGTGTCCACGGTTATGGACGACTTGAGACCTACTCCTTGTTCATAGCAAACAAAAACTGAGATAATCTTAATATAACTTGATCAACGTGTGTGTGCCTTGACTGCTTCTTCTTCGTCAGGATGCGAAGAGGAGGACAAGGATAGGATAGGTGTTATGCATGCGTAAGTAGTTGATAGCAAGACTTGTTGGAGGCGATTCCTCGTTGAATGCTTGGCTTCTTATCTTACTCTCTAGATCGTTAGCCACTTCATAAATGCCAGTGTGGCAGCAACCTCACCACTTACCCCATCCTTACCGTAAACTACTAGTTGTCCTAGAATGACGAGTGATGAAGTCCTTGCTGGGTCAGTTGACCACTACAGTTGGATGCTGAGTACTTTAGTACTCATGATACTACCCCAAACTCTTTTCAGGGTTCTTGATCGACAACAGGTATGGTGATCGAAGTTTCACGTGGAGACTCGACGACGACTAGTTAGGCGGATCCCGGCGGAGGGCCTGGACCCGTGTGGTTATGGGGATCGATGATTTTCTCCTTGCCAGTAGGCATTTGATTGTAGTCTGTACTCAGACATATACCTTCCGCTGATGTATTGTATTTAAGGCAGTTGTATGCCGATTGTATGAGATGCTGTATCCTTGTATCTGTAATGTTGTGATATCATGTTGGAAATCCGGGGCGTATGACTTCGTCATATGTCGCGGTGGGACCGATATGTACTTCGTCCCCGGATCTGGATGGAAACATCTAGATCTGGAACAGTACCGCATATCGGGCCTTACAACTTGGTATCAGAGCCTTACCGACTGTAGGATCCCTTTGCTGGCCGAAGGCGAGTTTAGAAAAAAATTATTTTGTAGTTACTAAGTTAGTTCTCGGAGAGTAGGAATATTTTTACTCCTTACCCTTGCTCTGGTCAGGACAAGTGTCGTAAGTGTTTTATTCTCGTCTTATCCTCTTCAAACTTTAGGATCTCGAGAGTGTGGAGTATCAGAACCGTTACCATGCCTTGCTTGCAGCGTGTTGTCTCGATTCTGATCTCAGGTTGGGAATTCCTGTAGTACCTTTTGCTTCTCCGATTTCGGATATCATCTTGGTCATCCGTTGCCATCCCTCCTTTTACCGGTGTTTTTACGACTTGTGTCAAAAATCACTATCCCTTAATCTGGTTTTCGCGGTCGTTCTTCCTCTTGTCACTGACGATTTCGTTTTCCGACGGTGCCGTCTCTCTGCGGAAAATTTATCTTGACCGAAGTTCGACGTCGACATGGAGCAGAGTCCCTTGTTGGTGGTGTTGAAGATTGTTGACACTCTTTTCTCTTCCCCCCTCTCCCCCGGATCGTCCTAGATCTCGGGATGAGATCCCTTGTTGGTGGTGTTGTATTGTAACAGCCCAGATTTCACAAAAATTAAATTTTTTGTTTTCGGTGTGAATTGTTTGATTGCCTGCTTTGTTTGCGGTGTTTGCATCCCCGATTTATAGATCGGCGATTATTTCCCCCCCCTCTTATCTCGTACCGGACGGAGACCAACCCTTGCCACCCTGACACTCGACCTTTGCGACACCGGGTTTCACCCGATCACCATCGCGAAAACCCGCACCAGACCAGCCGAAGCCAACGGAACGAAAACCCCGTTTAATAATTAAACGGGTTATTTTTATAGCGCGCCGGAAAGTGTTCTCGGAATGGTTCCAGCGCGAGTTGAACGCCTCCGGCTCGACGCGATGATCGCGCAGTTCGAAGTTTTACCCGGATCGGAGGTCCTACGGACCCCCGGCGGTCAGGAACGTAAGCACCGCGCGCACGAGAGAAAACCCCGGGATGTTTTTGCAAACTGCCATCCACCTGGGCTACATAGAGACCACCACTCTCCCACTCCTTTCTAGGGTTTCCCTAGCCAAAAATTGCAGCCACCCCCCTCTAGTTTGCCCCAAAACTACCCCATTTTCGCACCAAACCCTAGCCCAGATCTGAAAAACAGCCCATTTCGTTCTGGACCGTCAGATCCGAAGATCCGACGGCCCTGGATGTGCCACGTCACCCCGAGCCAGCCCTCCTCCCGAGCTCCTCCTGCGCCCCGATGCCGAGCGCCGCGCCGCTCCGTCCTGCTTGGCTCCGGCGAGCCGCCGCCGGCCGCCCCCGCAGGTCCACATCGCACTCCTCTCCTCCCCATCTCCTCTGCCCTTTCCCTCACCTCTCTCTCGCAGGAACCAGGAGGTTCCAAGGAGCCGCCATGACCCAAAGCTCGAAGCCCCGCGCCGCCCGCACCATGGAAGGAGACCCCGTGCGGCCTTGGACCTCTCCCAGACCGGATCCACGCCGCACCGGCCGCCACGACCCCCTTCCGCGCCTCCTCGCCCCTCGCCGTTCCGCCCTCCGCTGACGGAGTCCAGCGAGCCACCGCCGCCAGCCTCCCGCTCGGGAGGAGCACGACAGTCGTCGGGGCTGCTCGCTCGGGTGGGCCAGCGCGCCTCGGGCCCAACTCCCCTTCGGCCCAAGGTGAGGCGCCCCCTTTCCCCTTTTTTTTGTTTTTTTTCTTCTGTGTTGTTGGGCCGGCCCAGTTCATCGGCTGCTACAAGACGCCCAGTGCGTAGTTTAATTACTGTACGCGTCCCTATTTGGCCCAGTTCGGGCGGATCTGGCCCAGAACCTATTTTAGCTATTTCTATATATATTTAAATGGCTGATTGTGTTACTTTTTTTGCGATGTCCGTATCTTTTTAACGGTAGCTCGGATCGCGACGCTTTAAACATGAAAGTTGCTTAGAATTTTGTGTAGATTAATAATAGGTGCTTCTTTTTTATGTTTGACTTTGTTTACTTGCTGTTTTCCTGCTAATTACAACCCTTGCCACTGTAATTGTAATCTTCCATAACTTTTTAACTGTTGCTCTGTTTAAAATGTTCTTTATATGAAACTTGACTAGAATTTCGTGTAGATTGTGTTTATGCTGTTATTGATTGCTAATAAAATAATAAAAATATGGTTTAGGGCAGAACAGTACCAAATGCAATAAATATCGTGGGGTCCGTAATAGTTGCCATGTATAGGTTTTACCCCCCACTTAAAGTGAATAGATTAGATAGTTTATTTATGCTTTGGAGACGTTGCGAGCTTGCGAACAACTACACCTTCGAAACCCGACTTATCAACCGGCAAGGACTATACATTACTTATGATCCATTCTATTTCAACCAGCGGTTTGCATGCTAGTCTAGGATAGGTTCGATGTTTGATCCTACCACATGTTTACAGCCTCTTTCAAACCGATACAGCCATGTCCCCTCCCAGCAAACCATGTACTGCTATATTACTATTGCTCGTTGCTCAACCCCTGCTTAGTATGCATGCTTAGGATGCTACGATGTTACCCTATTACTCCTTGGTTTGGGCTATCATATTATTATATTATATTGTTGTTGATGATATGATTATTATAATGTTGACTATATTTGACGAAGGATGGAAGGTATAGGCTATCCCGCCTCGACGCTTTGTTCCATTCGAGTCACCTAGGACCCGAGTTCCGGGTATTGGTTTTAAGACTGAGCGTGCCTAACCGCGTGTGGGATTTTATGGGGTCCCCTTTTCTTACCTACCTAGCTTCAAACATTTATAGTGGTGGCCCAAGCTGATTTACCATTTGAAAACAGTGTGTGTGTCTGTTGGGTCGCTCCTGCAAGATATTCTTTAAAACAACTTGGGCCAGCTGAGACATGGTTTCTCTTGTTGGTCCACCCCAGGGAGCTAGGGGGCTGCCCACATCTGTTTGGGTAGCTAACCCGACCTCATCCAGACGGTAGAGGCCAATTCGAGAGCGCGACCGGCTTTTGAGTTGGATGTCGACTCACCGGGGGCCACCCCGGATTTGTTCGTTGTTAGTTAGAGGGACCTGTCGTTCCGGATCTCTTGGGACTAAATCATAGAATGGTTGTCTATGATGGGTAGCAACTGAGAGATATGGAGATGCGTGCGGGGCCTTGTAACGGGCAGTTGGTACACCCCTGCAGGGTTAAATCTTTTCGAGAAGCCGTGTCCACGGTTATGGACGACTTGAGACCTACTCCTTGTTCATAGACAACAACAACTGAGATAATCTTAATATAACTTGATCAACGTGTGTGTGCCTTGACTGCTTCTTCTTCGTCGGGATGCGAAGAGGACGACAAGGATAGGATAGGTGTTATGCTTGCGTAAGTAGTTCATAGCAAGACTTGTTGGAGGCGATTCCTCATCGAATGCTTGGCTTCTTATCTTACTCTCTAGATCGTTAGCCACTTCATAAATGCTAGTGCGGCAGCAACCTCACCACTTACCCCATCCTTACCGTAAACTACTAGTTGTCCTAGAATGACGAGTGATGAAGTCCTTGCTGGGTCAGTTGACCACTACATTTGGATGTTCAGTACTTTTGTACTCATGATACTACCCCAAACTCTTTTCAGGGTTCTTGATCGACAACAGGTATGGTGATCGACGTTTCACATGGAGACTCGAAGACGACTAGTTAGGCGGATCCCGGCGGAGGACCTGGACCCATGTGGTTATGGGGATCGATGATTTTCTCCTTGCCAGTAGGCATTTGATTGTAGTCTGTACTCAGACATATACCTTCCGCTAATGTATTGTATTTAAGGCAGTTGTATGCCAATTGTATGAGATGCTGTATCCTTGTATCTGTAATGTTGTGATATCATGTTGGAAATCCGGGGCGTATGACTTCGTCATATGTCGCGGTGGGACCGATATGTGCTTCGTCCCCGGATCTGGATGGAAACATCTAGATCTGGAACAGTACCGCATATCGGGCCTTACAATGATCGGTTCGCTTCTTTACTTTTGTGCATCTAGACGAGAAATTATGCTATCAGTTTGTATGTGTGCCCGTTTTCAGGAAAACCCGAAAGAATCACATCATATTGCTGTCAAGCGAATTCTGTGTTATCTGGCTCATAGACCTACTTTGGGACTTTGGTATCCCAAAGGTGCCCAGTTTGACCTCATTGGATATTCTGATTCTGACTGGGCTGGTGATCGAGTCGACAGGAAATCTAACTCAGGCACATGTCATTTTCTTGGTAGATCTCTTGTCTGTTGGTCTTCAAAGAAAACAGAATTGTGTATCAATTTCTACGACTGAAGCCGAGTATATTGGTGCCGGTTCATGCTGCACTCTAATTCTGTTGCTCAAGAAAACGCTGAAAGATTATGGTATTCTTGTGAAGAAAATTCTATTTCTATATGATAACGAGAGTGCTATCAAAATTTCCCATAATCCAGTGCAACACTCTCGAACGAAGCATAATTATATTCGCCATCATTTTCTTCGAGATCACGTTCAGCGAGAAGATATTGTTATCAGTCATGTTCGTACTGAAGATCAATTGGCTGATATATTTACGAAGCCCCTGGATGAGAAAAGGTTTTGTGTACTAAGGTGTGAGTTGAACATATTGGACTCACGCAATGTGTAGTAAGACTATAAATAAAGGTACTATGTATTACTAGTCGACAACCCGTGCGTCTGCACGGGCTAGCACATTCTAATGCTTATTAAATTTGATAGTTTATATACATTAGAAATGTCATAAAAGATGAATTATTATCATTTTTAAACAATTAGGCATTGCCAGAACAAATTTATTTCTTTTACATGTTTACCATGACAACTATTTAGAATAAATTAAATCAATAAAATTTTAGGTCTATAACTCCAAGTTTTTTAAAACAATTGTGAGAGTGTGTGCTTTATACTAATGCTTAATCATTTTTTTGACAATACATTTACTGAAATAATTACTTAACATAAGTTTGAAATTAGCAATAGAAGGATAGTAATAATGAATTCTTATTCATATTTTTAGTCGTTCAGTCTTCGTTGTGTATGTGTGTGTAACGTGTATATATGCAGATTTGGGTTACTACTTAAGACTTGGAGTAGTAGTTTTGAGGCTCACACGTGTGTTAAAGAAAGTCAAATGGTACAATGTATTTTTGCCTGCTATCTTGAGACCCACATGTCCAGTAGATAAGGTAGGGAATATGTTGCGTGCTCTTCCTTCTCTCATTTCTTTCTCCTTCTGCTTTTCCCCTCATCTACCAAAAATGGAGTTCCACATCCACTGCAAAGATGGCGGATCTGGCTGGTAGTCCCTCAAAATGGAATCTCCTATTGTGAAGCGGTGGTCATACATTTCATTCCCTCTTTTTATTGTAGCTTGTAGTTCTTCAGTTTGTGAGGAGTTAATCTGGACTTGGTAACCAACCTAGAATTGAGAGAGATGCGACCAAAATTGTATACATCAGGTGCGTTTAAATTATTATTTGTGTTGATGTATTTTCTTAATAACTGGACCATCTTGCTTGGAGAAGATTTCTTGATTTTTCATTTTTCTCTGTTGCGATCTGTATGCGGTTGTGCACTGAGGTGATGTAGGTGTCGTTTGATAGTTTGTAGCAGATTTTGCATCAGCTGCCATCGGCCATTCATGAGCCGCCAAACAAAGGAGCTAAACACAGCTAACATTTCTGCTAAATCTATCTTATAGGTATGTCTTCTATGTTCTATGTACATGTTCTTGGACTTCCTGATTTTCAGTTTGCAGTTTCTAATTAAATTGAATGTACACATTAATGATTCATCATTTTGTTAATTATTTTTATTCAGATTATGCAATGCACATAGTACAAATTGTTTGAGTGGTATATCAAATTTGTAAACATACAGATGTGTGTCTGTAGAAAGCCGTAAGAATTTCTGCTTGGAGAATTTCACATAGATAACATAGAAATATTCTAAGGTCTGTGGCACTAAAGGATCTCCTTGTACACAATATTTTTTTCCAAATTATTTTCCTTAGATGCTTCATATGAAATTAGGACTTTAAGCCCATCTCTACTTGTGACTCTTGATACCGCTACATATAGCTGGCCATGCGTGAACACCTGTTTTGGTAAATATAACCCCACATGTTTTCGCGACTGCCCTTGACTCTTATTTATCGTCATTGCAAAACAAACTGATATCGGGTATTGCCTCCTCTTCAACACAAATGCCCATTTTGAGTCACTTGGTGACATTATTATCCTTGGAATATATACCTTTTTCCAATGTTTGTCCCTATATTATTATTTGAGCTTCGATGAACCATTTTCCTAGTTGTGTTATAGTTAGTCTCGTACCATTGCATAAGCCCTCGCTTTGGTTGATATTCCGTAGCAGCATAATTGGCAGTCCAACTTTCAGCCGTAGTATGTGGTCTGGTGTTCCAGGGCACTTCAAGCTATTCAGAAATTCGGTTGGGTACAAATGATCTCCATCTTCTGAATTTGACATTGCTTTCCACACTGTATCTGAGCTTCGATATGTTACCTCATCACCTTCTATTCTACTCATGATGTAAGAATTTACCTCATCCACCATCTCATTTCGTGGACATAAGATAGCTCTCTCTTCTAGGTGATTTCGGTTGGTGTAGTTCGTCCATAGGTTTGGATATGTGCTGTTGATGATCGTTTCCAATCGGTTATCTCCTTTTTGCAGAAGTAAGTCGTCAGGGATATTTACCCATGCCTCTTCCTCTTTATTTCCAACTAATCCATCTCCAATATTTAGAATCCAGTCCGCAAAATCTGCGGTCTTTTTAAGTTCTCTGGCGTATCTGTTAGTGCAGAAACACGCATGTTCTGAGTGAGCTTGAATTCCACAAAGTGGTTCCATAAGTAGGAACGTTTTAAGGATACATCGACAATGTGAGACCTTCGCCCTTTCGGTATTACTGGAAGAATTTGTCTAAAGTCACCTCCCGTCACTACTGTCATCCCTCCAAATGGTTTATGTGCACTATTTTCATTTGTGAACCTTAGGATGTCTCTTAAGCTCTTGTCCAATGCTTCGAAGCAATGTTTGTTTGCCCTTGGTGCTTCATCCCATATTATTAAGGATGTTTTCTTTAGCAGGTCTGCAAGATAGGATCCTTGCTTGATGTCACATGTGGACTCATTAGTGATGTTGAGTGGTATGTGAAATCTTGAATGTGCAGTTCTTCCCCCAGGTATAAGAAGCGCTGCTATTGCGCTTGATGCTACTGCTAAAACTATTTTCCCTTCAGATCGTAGTGACGTCGTGATTGCCTTCCAAAGAAATGTTTTTCCCTTCCCACCATATCCATTTACAAATATCAACTTGCCTAGTTTTCTATTTACAGATTGTAGTATTGCATCAAAAGCATGTTTCTTTTCTGGATTCAACTTTTCCAGTAATGCCACTTTCTCTACTTGGAGATAATCTCTGTCATAGTTAAGCTCTTCACTTATCAACCTATTTTGTAGACCTTGTAGTGAGTTTCTATCTGGTAACAGAATTCCTTCATAATCTTTTAATGATTTTCCACCTTTCCTTAGCATTGTCTGTATCTCTATAAGTGTGAGGTTTTTTATTTGTTCGGGATTAAGCTGAAGTTCATCAAAGTTCAAAATCCTCCTTTGACGTCGTTGTATGTCCTCAGAGAGTAATTCCCATGTAGATTCCAGTAGTTTCCCTGGATCTGTAACCTCGCAAAAAATGAGTATTGTGCAGAAAAGTTGACGCATTTGTTGCGCAGAAGCCCAATGTGATGCTTCCTTAATACAATCATCCCACTCTTTGTCATCATTGAGCAATCCAAGGGCGTAACATGCTGATTTATAGGTCAGGTGTATAATACTGTTTACTTTCCTAATGTCCTCATATGATTTTCATCCTTTGTGAAAGGTTAGAAGTATTCGTAGGTAATATTTCTCACCACTTGCTGGATGGGCACAGTAGACCCTCCCAATAGATCGTTTCCCTCCTTTCCTTGGTTTCCATTATTTCGTCTTTGCATGCCACGTCCACTTAGTGGGGAATTCTGCATATGTCAGGTCACGGGCCTCCTCATACAATTTATTAGCGGTCATCCATTCAGTGTAAATTGTTTTATCTATGCCAGGTCTATGTACAATTTTCTCAATATCAGTTGAGTCTGTGAACACGACCATTTTCTCATTTTGAAGGTGGAACTGCAGTCTCTGTACAGAAGGTTTCCGATGTTGAAGTTCAAATCCAAATATACGCCAAGATGCTTCACCTGCAGATAGGTACCGTGCATCAAGGTACATTTTTATCTCCTCATAGTTCTTTCCAGCACCCAAAACTACAGTTGCTCTAGACTCTCCTTTGTGGATGTACTTGAACAAATACTTTATGGATCTTGATTTGTTACACCATTCCACGTTTATGTGAGCCTGGTACTTGACTGTCAGGTCCCTGTTGAATGGAACAACATACCTGTTATCTAGTTGTACTCCATTTTTTCCACTGTCCTGCCATCATTTATTCTTCTATATATTGGGAATCCTTCTTCATCAATGCTTGTTTCCTCAAAGAACATCTTAGGGAAATGTTTTGAACACTTCCCATTGATCATGCATGGTGACTTGTAGGACGCTTGTCCACATGGTCCATGCATCATGAAATTCTCAACTGCCATGTAACCTTCTGGGTCAGCCTCCTTATCTGGCACCTCTGCTGATATGATTTGTTCAATATTCTTGGGGCTAGGATCCCTTTCGCCTGGATCCAGAAATAATAGTATATGTGCATGAGGTAGACCTCTTTTCTGAAATTCGATGGTGTAGACAACTGCAACAAAGCATTATAATTTCATTAGTCAGATTTTAACTTTGGGTAGTAATTAACAATGTGTTCAAATATACAAATAATGAGGCAAGATATGTATGCAGATAATGCACATAATTAACTTAGTTGTGATGATAGGTAGGAATTGGTTGAAACTGTGTTGACTTACTTGCTATTGCTTTTCCAAACCGCTTTTTTTTGTATATGTCTTCTATTAGCTCATTTAGCTTTATAAGGAACACTCTATTGACAATGTCTGGACGATCTTCTGGTTTTTCTCCTGGTATGAAGTCCAACATGATCTGGATTTCTGGCCACTTTGGGTTGCATTTGAAAGAGATAAACAAATCTGGATATCCAGCCCATCGACATATCGCCATTGCGTCCTGGTAGTATTGTTTATTCCTAGGACTTCCATTATATGATGTAGTATAATTGTTTTACCAACTTGATCCGTTCTCGTATCACCATTTTCAATTGCGTCTTGAAGACCACTATATAGCTCTGTTCTAAGAGTTCCTTGATGCATCCTGTACCAATTGAGTCTCCATTGCTCAATGCATGTTGCTGCATCTACAATGAACTGAAGGAACAACTTGCCACTTGTTTGCAGGACTACTGACTGGTTCAGTCGCTGTTAGATGCGATATGCATAATACTCCATCATGGTAAAATACTTTCTCTTTCCTTCTCCATCATTTGTTTTTTCTAATTTTATTTCTGGTCTGAATCCGTCTTCTCCATATGGGAATAACAATGGGTATTGCATAGACATAAAACTTGGATGTAGTTCTGATATTCGTTGGAGTTGCTTTTCTTTGTTTTCTACTATTATATCACGCTCAATATTTTCTCCTGTCTGCTCCCCAACAATGAGTGCAGCTATTTCAGATGCAGTTGGTAAGTTGTATTGTCTTCCATCACTGGATCTTGTACCAATTAATCGCAACCTAACGTTTTCGAGATTTCACTTTTGATATCAATCCCTTGCCATACGGAATGATTTCACTAACTCATTGTGCTCATTAAGCATCTCCAATAATCTAGACACAATGCCTTCATCCAGTTGCATTTTCCTTTCCTTTGAGTTTGAAGCCTGCATTCTGTTTCTGACCTCATTTTCTGTATCATAAATGTACAATTGAGCAAACTTTGGCATGCAACCATTATCTCCATTATCTTTAGGGAGTAATGTACCAATTTGATGATAGTTTTGGCCATTTAAGAAGAAAACATACGGGGCACCCCCTTTTTTTGTTTATCTCGTAGTCGACTTGGCCACCCATTGAAGTAAATGCAAACATTGAATTATAGTTCCTGATATTGTCTCTATAATTTGATGATTCTCCCTTTTCATTAGACATTAGAAGCTGTTCAAGGTATGGTGGAGGTTTTTTCAATGGAGGCAATTTGACTTTGCCTTCCTTGCAACAAAGTCCAAATGTTGGTCTTGATTTGTTTGTGTTATGCTTGCTTCTCTCTTGATGCCACATTATAGCATTGCAGAATGGACATATACATGTTGGTTTTCCAAGATTTGAAACTTCACTTGGAGAGCCCTGTGATTTACCTCTTCTTTTCATCAGTTGTAACTTCTTTCTATTTGCTCGATTCAACTTGCTTAGTTCTTTTCTTCTAGTAAAATCTGTATTTTCCGAGCCTATGGTAGAATTTGATGCTTCTAAGGCATGTTCATCAACTGTTGTACTCGAAGAAAACTCAATGTCAGCATTTTGGTTTGTCTGAACCAACCTTGCATACTTGTTGCTATGATTTCCATGGACTATCTGTTTCCTCTTCCTTGGTTTTTGTTTAATTGGGCCAAGTGAAATACTGCATAAAAATATATTTAATAGTTGTTAGTCCATTATATAAAGTAGACTAGCGTCCATGATAATGTTATAGTAGGCACCTGTCTTGCTCTTCGTTTATTGTATCATAATCACATGGTTCAATTTCAGCATTTTGCTTTGTCTGAACCAACCTAGCATGCTTGTTGTTAAGATTTCCATGGACTATTTGTTTCCTCTTCCTTGAGTTCTGTTTATTTGGGCCAATTGAAATCCTGCACGAATATATATTTCATAGTTGTTTGACTATTATATAAGGTAGACTAACGACCATGATGATGTTAAAGTAGGTACCTGTCGTGCTCTTCGTTTATTTTAGCATGATCACAGGGTATTCCCTGAAAATAAAAGGAGTTAAACATGATCTGCATATGACACTGAAAATAATTTGAATTGATCATAATTATGGTATTACCTTTTTACTTGTTTGGGAAGCTACAACGTGAGTGGATGTATATACGCAAGTGAATGGCCTGTAATATATTTATTACATGATCAGTTGTCTTTAGATACACGTATTGAGCTATTTTTGGTTAATTAATACTCCCTCCGATCCATAATAAGTGTCGCAGATTTTGTACTAAGCTAGTACAAACTTTGTACTAGATGATCGACACTTATTATGGATCGGAGGTAGTACCTAATAATATAGAATGCAAGCTATTACCTTCCACTCTTATGGTGCAGGTTGTCTTGTTGGACATGAATATCCGGCTGGTTACCCATCATGCTAAAGCCATCAAATTGTGTTGTAACATACCTGTTTTTGCCTTCCACTCTAATTTGCTGAAAATTTGATAAAAAATGATTTGGATAACCAGGTTAGCATATGCAAAGATGCATGGAACATTGTTATAAGAATAGGATCAAAGTGTTGTAGTAAAGTTTGTACCTTGCTTTTGTCAGGTAATTTGTCTTTTTTGCCCACAATGGTACCCCTGCATGTGTTATGTAAAGTTATTAGAAATAGTTCAAATATAAATTCAAACATAAGATGAAATTAGCTTGTATATTGCTAAATATCATATATTGGACACCATTATTATCAATAGCCTCAGTTACCATTATCTATTTTACCTCTGGTCGATTTCATTCCCCTTTTGTTGCACATGCACATGATTATTCAACATGGTGGCTGGGGCTAGTTCTTATGGGTTTATCGATTTTAGATGGACCCTTTGAAACAGCAGATTACTTCTATGTCTTCTTCACACCTAATGAAGTTCTTAGGAAAATATTATAAGTTAATACTTATAGATGCAGTATCATCGAGAGAACGCATGAACTAATAAGTTAAAACATCGATCCTACCTCCTTTTGATTTGTGTCCTCAGAAGTACTGGATTCTTTTGAGATGCGGAAGTTGTGGATCGTTTGGGTGTAAAAACAGGTGTATGCATGCCCTTATAAAGGCAATAAGACGTGTTGGAAGCCAAACGTGTGTATGCATGTCTTTAGATAAAGGTAATCACACGTGTTGGGAGATGGACTCTTCAGGACTTGTTTATACTGGACTGTATAAATAAATTATATAATAATAGTCGTGTATCCCAAGGTCATGTTTGGTCTCCAAGTCCAACACGTGAACTTTTATCACAGAAACAGCCAGCTCATTCTTTTAGTTTATTATTAGTGTTCAAGTCCTACACGTGGAACTTGTATCGTAGAAATAGTCAGCTCGTTCTTCTTGATTTTTTTTGCGGGGTAAACTTCTAGATATATTTTGGTGGGATACAATATATTATCTTCTACTCTGATTAGCTGCTCGTACACAATATAGTTGTTTATCTACGTTTTATTAAACATGCTTGTGCCGATGATGGTGTTTACTCCACATGGGAAAATTTTAAATATACCTTTTTGTTAAATAAAAGTAACCATCTTTGTCTATTTATCATGATTGTAAACATTCAGGTGAAGAAACATTCAGAAGATGAAGTCAGTGATATGAAAAATCATACTTTTATCACTCAACTTGTCTTTAGACAAAGTCGAAAACAGTTGGTTTTTCTGCGTGTAAACTTATATGGATATGGTAGTGTGGGTAGAAAATTCCAGGAAAGTGGCATGTGATTGTGTTGTTTGACCACACTTGTGGTTACAAAGATGGTCCCTCAAAAAACCATCGTCCTAGAATTTTTGCTAAAATAAGTTGGGCGCATTAGAAATCAAGTAGGCAGGGGTCTCGTCCCTCTTTCCTAATTGTGTCGCCAACGCCTTTGTAGGGATTGACTATCCTCTTCTTTATCACTATCCCCTCGTTGATTACAATGATAGATTGGTTACCAACTTCATACATGATTTCAGTAACATATTTATTTACAACTAAAATAAATGAATGGTTGATGACTGGCTTTGCGTGATTCATGTATTGCCAGGAGTAGATGCAAGAAGACTAACCTTTCTAATCAGTTACATAATATGATAGAACATATTTCATAATTAACATAGTACTATTCGTGTCGTCAAATACTACTGATGTACTATTTTTATTCTAACAATGAATTCCTAAATATGACTAATTATTTCTTCCTCCCCCGTCGTGATCTGCAAGTTTGTTTTTCGTTATCAAGACATTGTGCATGCTTTCGCCCTTTATTCAAGTTTTGGGTGTTTAATTGCTCTTCGGAGTCTTCATCGTCATCAAGAACAACAACCTGTCTCTTTAGTCTTTGACTCCTTCGTATCACTCTGTATTCTTCTTCTTCATCATCATTGTCTTTGTATATTTCATCGTGAATATCTTCTTTTGGTTCCTTCTTAATGATGACACCTTTTGGAAAATTCTTCAATTTACCCTACATATGATAAGAGAGTTAATCAAATATATTTGTCCTAAAATATGTTTTTATTGAGAGAATCCATATATATATTTTAAATACCTGTACAGATTGGCTCTCTTCTGGACCGTGTTTAATGACATCTTTTGAAAAATTATTTGGCTTACTCTACAAAAGCATCAAAAGATCTTTTCAATTCCATTATATATAATGTAGTACATTTTAAAATAAGAAATTTACACAAAAATTAACTCGGAAAAATATAACATGATGGAAGAAAATCATTAAATACCATACCGTTTAATTATTGTCTGACTTCCTAGGTGAACTGTAGGTGTCCAAAAAAAATACTCTTGAGACTGTGTAGTCTGGTCTGCAACTACTGAAATTGTAGTCGGACAATTTAAACTGAAAAATTACGGTCTGGCCACAAATCTCTTGGATTGGTTTTGGAAGCTCATTACTTTCATTACAGATTGATGCAACCATGTTTTCTGCTGACTCATGAATTAACTGTTGAGCTTCTTTCTCAAAAAGAAAGCAAGATGCAGATGCCGTCGAATCACTGATTTCAAGTTTAACCTTATATCTGCAAAATATGTAAGGAATTAATTTAAAAGTATTCATATTAGAATTGTGAAGATGGTGATATGTTAATCTCTTTACCTTGGTTTGGGTTCAGCTTTCCTATCACATTTGCTACAATAGTAGTGATCAATTCTCTTTTCAAGTAACTTATTGCAATTATCTTCGTTGCATGATATGTAGTACCAACCATATCTTGTATTAACATCATTAATTACAACTTCCATGGTAAATACCCTTCCCTGTTGAGTGCAATATAAAAATATATATTGTTGGTGAGTCGGAAAATTAATTCAATATTATTACTTGATTACAAACCTGATTTGATGGTTTAAATAGAATGCCATTTAATTCTTCTAGAGTTATTCTATTGTAGCACAGTTGCTCTTCCAGTGTCCCTTTCAGATGATTCTCCTCAACATGTAGTTCTCTGATATTATTTTCCTGGGAACAAATGCTATTTGGAGACAGAAAGATATGAGCCAGGTTAAGGAATACTGATACTACAATATCTTTAGCAATTTCACTTACCTGTTTTGTACATCCATAGTCTCAGGAATAGCTAAATTAGTAAAAACTTGAGTTGCACTATTTGACGATAGAGAATATCCTGCATAGTGGTTTAAATAACCATTTTCCTATGTAAAACCAAGCATAGAGATAATAAAATGAGTGGTTAAATTTGAAAGAAGACATACTCCCGAATTTCCTCACTGTTGTAGATGTAATTATAATGACATTGCCTACTGAATTAACATCAATTAGATCAGCTTTGTCACCCCACAATCTAACTTTAACTTCTTCACCTCTGTCAATGAAAAGTAAAACAATTGTGAAGACATAACATGATCACCTTGGTTGCAAATATGATGTAATGTCTTTTCACTTACTCGATTAGAAATAGAGTATCTCGAAATCTGGAGAGCCGAAGATATGTTTTAGTTTCTTCAATTGCTCCTATGTGTGTCATAACTCCAATAACATCTATTAACACATGATTTTAGATGACATTTTATACATGGCATGAAAAATTATGGAATACTATATCTAAAAAGTTTAATGATATCATACCTGAGAGATAAGTGTCAATACCCACTCTTTTAGAGATTACCTCCATGCTTGAAAAGTTGAAACCATGCTTTGGAATATCTTCTTTATCTTCAATTTCCTCTATATTGGTTGTGGGAGAGAAGTTGATTATCATCTCATTTTGCACAGGTCGAAATTTTGTTGCTGCTGGAATGGCTCTCACATTGGTAAGGACATACACATTCCCTTGTTCAATTAATGATCGAAACTTTTCGATGTATGCCTTGTTGATAAATCCATGAAGCATTGTTCCCTTCAGGTGTATTTATGATTAGCATGTACAATGAAACTAAATTAACTAAAATAAGTCAAGGAAGGATGTAATTTCTATGAGAGAACCATAATACCTCCTCATCGATAAGGACCATGTCTAAACTAAGTATTACACCATTACTGATCAATATAGAATCCCATATTCTTGCTACTCTTGCCTTGATTGTTAGCTCCTTTCCTCTACTGGTAGTATTGATTTGACGTAAGGTTGTGTATGCCATTAAAGACTTCTTCATTGAACTGAAAAATCAAAGAGATAGTTATCAATACTTGTGTCAGGATGCTTATGTCATTGCTACTTCTCTAGGAGAGATCTTTGTTCAAACCTGGGTGAGTACAGCTGGACGACGGCAAGTTTGTGATCTGGACGGCGGCAAATCCGTGACTGGAGGGCCGGACGGCGGCAAGCTCGTGACTTGAGGGCCGGGCGGCGGCAAGTTCGTGACTGGAGGGCCGGAAGATGCTTTGAACAATAGCGTGATGCCGGAGAAGCGTGCGAGAAGAATTGTGATCGGTGGATTACCTCACGTTGTGCATATATATATAGCCGTGCATGTGTTTGTACTGCCAACGAACCATGTTTTATCTTTGTTGTACAATGTTTTGCCTAGGATACGTGAAATGACTACGTGTTTCCTTTTTTTGGGACAATGAGAGTAGGTATTGGTTACGATTCGTGGAGATCAAACCGTCGCCGTTGAGAACAAAATAGAAGGTAGAGATTTTTTATTTTACTACAACACTTTGCCTAGGATTAATCAAAGCCGTTGAGAATAGAATATAAGGTACATATCTTTTGTTGTAGAACGGTTTTCCTAGGATTAACGGGAGAGATCCGTTGGTGCTTCTAATTAGTATATATAAGATATTTTCTTGTAATTTACTTTCGTTGGTTTTCTATCGTGTTTCTTTTTCGTTTGTTTTTGTTCGCTTGATATTGTCCTATACACTTATCACTTGGAGTTTTCTTATTGCTATTTTTCTTTCGGATTGATTAAGTATCGGACCCTGTTTTCCCTCTATTATATCCCTACCCCATCTCTGCTTTTCTGTCGTGAACATGTATATATGTACTCGATTAAGATTCCCTTCGAATGTCATTGATTCCAAAGGAAAATCTATCGAACTTTTGTCTACTTTTATACTCAATGTTCAATGAGTTTGGTCTCGGACGTGGAGCAACTTTCTTTTGGTTCGTTGGGATTTTCCCGCGATTACCACCACAAAATTCGTCCGTTGAATTCGGAGAGACGCGGAATCTGCGCCGTTGGATCGGATTTGACAGTTAGGTTAGACCCCACCTTTATAAATACCGATCCACCCCCACCGGCACAAACCTCGCATTCCCTCGACTTCATCTCTCCGCTCCCGAGCTCTCGCGCGCCGCCGTGCTGTTCGTCGCCGTCAATTCCCTCGCCGCTTTACCGCCGGAAGGAAGTCGCCGGAGACCTTCCCGTCGACAAGGATCTTCATCCGCGCCGCCGTAGTTGCCCCACATCACCAAGATAGGGTATGTGAGGATCTAGACACGATTGCCCCTTGAATCTGTTCTTCGCTGTCCAGATTTTGTTCTTGATTTTCTTTTTTTTGTTTTAGGTCTGTTTGATCCGTTCGGATCGTTGAACTTTGGGAAATCTGTTTCATGAGATCTCTGTCGATTTCCCATCTGATCTAGGTAAGAAATCCCTCGGATTCTCTCACTTAGGCATATCCCACAGATGCATAACGATTGATTTACACTTGTGCACTTCTTTCATACAAGTTCTTCGTTAGATTTGCACCCGATGAAAATCTAGCCCAACACTTCCATGAAAAACTTGCTTCAAGACAAATTCCTCGATATGTTTACTGCGTTCAAAATGTTTTTCCTTGAAAATGGCTGGTACTTGTTCACAACTTTCCGATATTCCCTCGTACCTATCTATTTCGCAAGAAAATGTCTGAGAACGAAGGAAATTTCAGAGAACCCAAGTGTGTTGGAGGTCGTACAAGAATCACCAACAACTCTGAAGGTCTGGCAGAGGAATTGATTATCAAGAAGAACTTGAGAACGCCTGAAGGCTCAGAAGATGATCGTACGAGAGAAAACAAACTGCAGGAGATTCGAAGGCTCCAAGCGCTTTGATGGTATGAATACAAGTCACTTATTCCTCGCTGGGAGAGGTTGTTCGCCCTGAAGAATCCCTGGTCTGATGTCAAGTCATTGAGGCCCAAGTGGACAAAGGCAAATAGGCCACCTCCTACTCCCGATGCTCACCCATCTTCTCTAAAAACTCCTGAAGATTTCAAAGAGCTAGTTGCTGCTCGAGCTGAACAAGCGAAAAAGAGGAAGGAAGCTAAAGCCAGAAAGGAGGCTGATGCTGTTGAGGGCAACGAGGATGTTGGTCCTAGCACCACATCGAAGGCTGGCTGGAAATCTTCCAAGCTCAAGAAAAAGGAAGTTATTGTTTCTCCACCAGAGGAAACTTCTGACGAAGAAGAAGCCCATTTTGATAGTCAAGACGCTGGCACAGAGGCAGATGTCGAGGACATTGCTCTGAAGAAGAAACGGAGCAACAGAGGCGTCAGGATCCAGGAGCCAGCTTCTAAGGCTCCTCAAGCAACAATTGACATGACCAACTTGGTCAGTGATCCACCAATTTCCTCTGCTCCCCCCGTGCAAACTCGCAGAAAAAAACCTTCGGTCAGGTCGAAGGGAAAGAAAGCCCAAGTGGCTGAAGATGATGAGACACTGATCCAGCGAAAGTAAAGGCTGGCCAAGCAACAGGAACTTGAAGCGCAAGACTTGATAAATTCCAAGCTTCTCAACTTTCACAGTCAGCACGAGGACAAGAAGGCGAAGTTGCTCAACAGTTGGGCATCTTGCATCAAGTAAGAGAGAAATATAGACGCCAGATCGAAGGAAGTACTGTCCCCAGTGCTCCGAAGGAAAATTTTGTGGCCCCAAGTGCCACCGAGAAAGTAGTGGCTCCCACAGTCACGAAGGAAAAGGATGCAGCCGCTAGTGCTGCGAAGAAAAATGCTGAGATTGAAAGTGCCTCGAAGGATAAAGCTGCGTCCCCCAGTGCCGTAACTAAACCAGTTTTTGCTACCAAGGCCACCAAGGAGGCCGAAAGAAAAGCCAAAGAGGCTAGGCAAAAGGCTCAGGCTGCTCCAGTTCCTCGAGCTGCTCCTTCTCCTGCTCCTGCCCCTGCTGCACCAGTTGTGCCCTGCCCTCGTGCCGATGAAGAAAGCTCCAACGAAGGAGATTTTGCTGCCAATGCTGCATGGGATGCAGTGCATATTTCCAACGTTCTTTGGCATATGGACACCACACCGAGCAAAGTAACTACCGAGGATGATGTTCCTCCAGAGATACAAGAGCGAATTCCTCGCTACATGATTCGTTGGGAAGAATATCTTACCCAGGATCGGAAGGACAAAGAGCAAGAGAAATTCTATACCAAACAGCTTCGAGAAGAAACTGAGGACCTTGTGTCTCAATAGTTTTTCAAGACCAAGCTTGCAACACTTGCTGAATCCAGAAGGACACAGAAAGAAAACATCTCTGATGTCAATGAAAAGGTTCGACAGATAGTATCTGGTAAGTGCAAGGATCACAATGAAGCCCTCACCAAGAGACAATCTTGAAAGAGAAAGTCTGCTGCCCCAACTTCTGCGCGTGGGACGCCAGAGATCGAGAAAAATGCCATGAAGCAAAAGTCTGCCGAGGTCGTTGCTGCAACAGCACGACAGGAAGCTGCACCACCCCCGCCAAGAAACCCACTCCACCCCGTACGAAAACTCCACCACCTCGCCAAACCACTCCACCACCTCGCCAAGCCACCCCTCCACCTCGACAACAAACTCCTCCCCCTCGTCAACCATTACCACCAAAAGCTTCGTCACCACCACCCAACCCACCCTCACCACCACATGTCATTCCATCGTCCACCCCAGCCATCGAGCCCCAAGCTCAAATTGGGCCCGAGCAAACTGCTCAGGCCGAGCAAGAACACCATGCCCCAATTCCATCAGTGAAGAAGGATTATTCCTCTGCCCAAACTCTTAACGAAGGAGAAGAAGCCGATGTTGATATAACAACTGTTTCCTCCCGTCAAGATGGTGCCGAAGGACAAAGTTCTGGCGATGCCAGTTCGAGTGAAAGTTCTTCCTTCTACTCTTCAAACTCTTCGAACGAAGAGATGATTGATGCTTTTGCACAACTGAATGAAGATATGGAGGCTACGGAAACTGCTGAGGCCGAGAAACATGCCAATACCGACGAAGGAGATGTCGTCGAAGAGCAGGCCGAGGAAAATACTCCTGCATCCATCCCAGCTCAGGACATCGTCAATGTTCCGTATTCAATTCCTCGCCCTACTGAGCCAATGTTTCAAATGCCAGATAATTCTGCTGAGGTATTTCCTGTTGATGAGCTGCTACACTCTGCGCATCCGAGAGAAATGCTCCCTTTTGTTCCGCGCCGATGTTTCTCGAGGAGACCCTATCTTCAAGAGGCGGGAACACAAGACATTTTTCTTCGGGACCAATCCCTACGAGAAACCCAGAAATGCATATTCTCTTCGGTTTTGGACCCAGGAGCAAGCCATCTATTATACTCGTGTGATGTACAACAAGGCTAGAGTTTTCCAACATCAGTAACTTGACATGCCTTTGGTGTACGCCACTTCATGATTCGAGAATGTTGCCAAAACAATTGATGGTCTGCATGCACATAGGATGTTTGCTCTCAATTGTGGCTACAATCCTGAGGTCATCAAGCAGTTTTATGCCACGCTATATGTCACTGGTGATCCTGAGAATTGGAAGACTTGGAAATTTGATTATATGATACAAGGCCAAGAATTCCATATCACCTTCGATCAATTTCTGGCCATCATCAATTTACCTCGTTTCGAAGGATTACCACACAAGATTCATGATCTGCCCGCCCCAACTCCTGCTGAATTTTCTACGCTCATGAATCCAGATGTCGTAGGAGATCACTACCCTGCTGAGCCGAAGCCAAGGCATCTAGTTTTTGAAGCAAAGTCATGGTTCTATATTCTTTCGAAGACTTTGATGCCAATGCTCGATGTGCACAATGATTTTCCTATTCCTCATGATGTGCAACTTGCTCTGTTGAAGTTAGTCCATGGTCATCCCTTCGATTTTGAAGACTACTTAATTCGCACGTTGGTGTCTTGTGCTCATGATCACAATTCTCACAAGCCATATGCACCCTGGCTGATGGCAATCTTCAATTACTCCTGGGACGTGCCATTCCCCGTATCAAGTTTCCCCAAGATTTTTACTCCACCTGTAAGGGAAGTGTTGCAGATTATTACTCGACCCAACGATCAGTTTTCAGATCACATTGGGATCCGCGCCCATATGACTGAGCGCAATATTCGCTCGAAATTTATCAAGCCAGTGCATCACATGGAGGTATCTCTTCGGTCCCAGCAAATTATTCAACATCATATTGACCAAGATTTCCTTCAGAAGCAGAAGATGATGGATGAAATCAACCATCCGCGCAATATTGCCATGAACAATAATCAGATGATGCGTGAATGCCTTCGCGACGACTGGAAAGGGCTACGCATGTTCAATTCCCTTGGTCAACTTCAGTGCTGCGGCTTCGAAGAATATCCTCCTCATCTCAATAGGAACTGGACTAATGATGATCGTGTCGATCGACCAGATTTCAATATTCCTTTGCTGCCGAAGAACAGGGACGTGCTCAGTGTTGATGACTACTATCACATCACGGTGAACACCATTTCCTCCGAGTCCGACCAAGATGAAGCACCTCGACGTCAAGCGAGAGTTTACTCTCCACTTCCTCGAAGCCCCAGGACCCCGCCGTAATCGCAACTGGAATCTTCTGGAGATCACCACTCGTTCCTGACGAAGATCACTCGTCCAGGCGGTCTCCCCATTTGTCATCCTCCAACGCTTGCGGAATCCTCTCGATGTCGCCAGCGCCGCTCAAGCGAGTAGGGATTTCTTTCGACCCTATTGTCTCGACTTTTTGTACGTTGTGACAAAAAGGAGGAGATGTAGTGGAATCAAAGAAATTAGTTTGCCATTGGGGTTAAGGGTTTTGCCTTTTGTTCGTTGAACTTTTGAACTTTTGGAGTTTCTGAGTAGTTTCAAGAAACATTCGATTCATATTCGATCTGGTTGTAACTAACTCTAAGTAGGTCTGTGAACTGCAACTTTTATCGTAAGATATCTATCTGCTGCTTGCGATACTTAACCTTTTGCAGGAAGTTATCTTTCATATAATTTCATAGGTCATTCGAGGAGATTGCATATTTCTCATTGAATATTAATTGGACTGCAATCTTGCTCGCTAAGATTATGATGTTTTTCCCTTGACTCAATTCTTGTCAAATGTGCACTTCACTGGAAATTTATATCTTCCGTGAAAAAAACATCAAGGGGGAGTATTTAATCGATCTTACCACTGGTTTATCATAAAAAACTCAAAAATTTCAAATTATTTATCGATGCCTGTTTTGTCAACAATCGTCCAAAAAGGGGGAGATTGTAAGAGCAAGTTTTACCCTCGAAGGTTTTGAAGATTGTTGGACAAAGCAGTAGTGGAACTAATATTATTTTCGAGTATAAACAGATAATTAGGTTCCGAAAGAATGGAGTTTGCGAGTGGAAGGTCGAAGGACAACTCACTGCAGCAAAGCTGCAGTCATCTACCGAAACCTTTGAAGGAAGACGACCCCAAAAAAAGTCGTCAAGAAAGAAGACACTCTCGAGTAAAAGCGCAACGAGGAGAAAGTTGAAGCTGGTCGAAGACTTAGTCTTTTTACTAGTTTCTCTTTATTTTCTTGAGTCGTAGGAAAAACCGTACTATCAAAAGGGGTTTGCTAGTTGAGATCTTTGTCGAAGTGAATT
The DNA here is from genome assembly GCA_950022295.1 of Bromus sterilis. Lineage (NCBI taxonomy): Eukaryota > Viridiplantae > Streptophyta > Magnoliopsida > Poales > Poaceae > Bromus > Bromus sterilis. The sequence continues at coordinate 305,753,242 of OX465595.1, forward strand.
TTCTTTGCTCAACCTTAACCCACAAAAGCCTACCGAGAGAAATCTTACTGAGTCGAGTGAATAGCTCGAAGGCAAAGTCATCGCACTTTGTTACTTAGAGAGAGAAATCGTTCGGTAAGTCAGCTTACTTGTTCCTCAAGTAAAGTTGCGTAGTGATTGGAATCCGACCGTTGTGGACACGCGTCAAGTAGTCGCATCGGGTCACTTCAGTCATTAACCCATCGGGATTGCCACCTATAAATACCCCGCACCTAGCCGCCATTTCGGGTTGGCTGCTCCACTGAAGATTTTAAGACAGAAGTACTATGAGCATCCCAAGAGAGATTCATTGAGAGAAAACCAAAACCCAAGTCTTAACTGAGTTAAGAAATTCACTGTGACTTAGGTTGATATTAGCTGATCTTTTTATCTTGGAGAACTGCAACTCTCCTAGACGGTTAGGCGTCGCCTGTCAAGTAGTCGAAGAGAAATTGTCGCTGCTGAAGGAAGTTTGTAAAGGTCTCGGAGATCTCCTGAATCATCTACCACGAGTGAAAACTGGACAAGATCGAGGAGTTTGTTGAAGTGGAGAATAGGACGGAGAGAGTTTTGCTCCAGGTGTTCAATCACCAGTCCCTCCAACCAGACGTACCACTTTGCAGAGTGTGAATTGGTTTACCAAACATAGTCGTGTCAGGCTCGTTTTCCTTCTCGCATTTACATTAAGTATTTACTCATTGCCTGTTTGCCTTCGATGTTTTCTTACGCTCCCAATCCTTTCGAGCCATGCATGTCTCTCGATACTGTATTTCCTTCGAGATGCCTGTAGTCCTTCGCAGTTTCCATGAAATTCTTCTAAGTTCCTTAGAATTTTTAGAAGTGATCATTCACCCCCTCCCCCTCTGATCATCCTTGAGCTTTCAGAGACTTAGTAGTTTTAGGTTTCCTTTTCTTTTCTTATTGTTGTTTTATTTTTGTTTGGCAACCAAATGAGTTTTATAAAATATGTTACAAGCTCTAGTACTATTGTTACACCATACTTTAGTACCACAAAAAGTTTTGCTCACAAATAAATTCATTTGATTATTACTATTTATTTTAACGTGTTAAATGGTGTTTTTTAGCTACTGTTTTTATTTCTTTATGATATAAAAACATTTTAATAAAACCGCATTCCATTTTAATATGACCTACTGATTATTACGCATTTTATAATATTTTTTGCACAATTTATGGTTGAACATTAATTGCCACTTTGTTTTGGAAATTTTCATTGGGTTGAATTTTGGAACAAGCCATGGTCAAGGGTGATCATCACATGCCTAATCATGGTGACGTGGCAACAGTAAAAGTGATTACTGTAGTGTGACACCCGGGGTGTTACAAATCTCCCCCAGTACAAAAAATTCTCGTCCCGAGGATTAACAATAGTGTAAGGGGTAAGGTTTCGGTTTTGTATTCTAACCATTCTTCCGGTGCTTGTTTCCCTTCTTGAAAAAGTTAAATTTTCTCGTTGACGTCTACATTTCTCTGCATCAGTGCATATCGACGGGTTGTCATCCTTCCTTCTGGGTCTTCATCGTACTTACGAATAGGTTAGGGGGAAAACTTGAGGGGGTCAGATAGGTACAAGGTTAATCAACCGAGATGGTCCAAGGGAATGGGGTACAAAGTATCTCACGAGTTAAACTCAGGGAGAGACATCGAGAGAAACAAAAGAAGGCATGAGAAGTTTTCAAGGGGTTATGCAAGCACTCGATGATGATAACGGAGGATGAAAAGGGGTCCAGAGCATCAGACATAAGCACTGAGTCTGATATCGAATTGAATATCAGAAGGTAGAGGACTCGTGAATTGCATACGAGGTAAAGCAAGAGGAATAACCTCGAGAACAGAAGGTACAAGAGAGTCAGGTTTCGATCCTGTGGAACTGTGGGGTTAGGGGGGCGCATTGAATAAGAAGGGTGGTTGCCAACAATGCGATCAAGTTTAAAGGTAAGTCAGAGAACAACTTGTTAGCTATGTCGGAAACAACGTCGGTGCCAAGGGCGAGGGACGAAGAGAACCATTTTCTTGCTCGTTAAGACGAGGCGGACCGGTAGGCAAAGTTCTCGTCCATCGATGGTTACCGAACAATAGTAACAGGTTGTACGGAAAAAATAGTACACCGAAGTGTTTACATAAGCAGAGAATTATAACTGCTTAGATAAGTTATATCGCAAAAATGTTAAACAGACCAATGGAAAGAAAATTGTGATGATACACAAGTATCAGGCGTAAATCTTTCCCGAGGGAAAATAGGGCAAGATATTCATGACCAAGTTTGTATTGGCAAGGAGTCAAAGGGGGTTGTAAATGATGACAGAAATCATCGAGGGGCAAGAATGGAATTTTCCACAAATAATTAAACTGACACTTGGAAGAAGGCAAAATGTTGATGATGACCACGACACATCATGTAAAAACGTTTCAAGAAAATACAATTGAACAACGGCGACATCAAGCAAAAGGAATGGTGAAGCAAAAACTATTCGGTGTTCCCGGTTGACGACAACCCAGAACCATGAAATGGCTATGACAGGGATAGGCATGGTTTCATCACAATTCATAATAGGTAGTGCAAAGGCATGATATCCTAGAGATACTAGGGGTAATACTCGAAGGTAGAACGGTGGATCATAGGGGTAGAAGAATTTATACCAAGGGGATTAATTATCTTTCTAAGAGGCTTTCATGATAAGTTCTACATCGTATCCATGGGCATGAACACAAAGGTTCAGGGTCGACTCCCACTTCTACAATGCATAGTCTTTCATTCACTTTTCGTTGTCGATGAATTTGTAGCGTTCAAAAATTTATCTGGCATAACACCAGTAGAGTATGACCCATAGAATTTCATGGGTTCACACGGATGGATGAAGCATAGATACAACCCATAGGGACATTTTACGAATCTATACGACAAACAATAGGAACAAGAGATACAAGTTTTGAAAGCAGAAGGCTGACGACATGGAGCAGATGATACCATTTCCCAAGGGCATTTTATATCACGGGAACAATCAATCAAGGTTTGATTTACCGATATCCAGCTCATGTCTAGAAGGACGTCTGAGCCGGAAGAATGAGTTCTTAGGGATCAAATTTGGATTGCGTGCACTAGCACACACAATGATTCAACAGATCAGAATGGCAATGCCAAGGGAGGTCATCAAAGACTACAAGACAAATGGGATTAATCATAGTGCAAGCAGGTAGGAAGAATATCTAAAGCATTAGGTTGCCGAGGATTGTCGCGAGATCGAATAGTATTTCAAAGTATTTTGGGAATCACATGAACTGTTTGGATGAACGGATCCTCGATAAATGTGAGGAATTATCCGCAGGGTGAAAATAAGTTGCAAGGCAGTAGGCTAAGTATTTTGATGCATCTTGTGAACACAAGAGCAACTGGGATTGAATGGATGAACGGAAGGGGTATGTGGTTACACATATGGACTTATCGGTGGCAGGGAATTGTAAAGGTGATCGACACATATGGTCTCGGAAATTCATCAGAGAGTATCTTTGGCATCTTCTGGTGAATCAGGTCATCATTTGTGATGAGGGCTCTCCGGGAGGAAGCAGACACGAGAACCTAGAGTTAGAGTTAGAAAAATCGTTAACCCGAAAGAGAAGAGAGATCAGAGTCCTAGAGTAAAGATGCAGAGAAAAAGATCCTAATACCACCCATTTTGCAACATGGGCCGATAAGCCACACAACACTGTTAGTAAAGTAGTTTTGCAAAGACTAGACTCGACTTCGACCAAGGACTGGGAAGGGGGTGTCCTGTAGGAAGTCGGCTCTGATACCAACTTGTGACGCCCCAAAAATCAAGCCGTGTACAGTAATCATACACACAAGGTACACGATCGAGATCAGGGACTCACAGTAAGATATCATAACACAACTCTATAAATAAAATAATACAAGCTTTTTAATACAAGCCAGGGTCCACGAGGTATCGAATACAACAGCTCAAGAGCACAAAGTTAGCGAAAGCAATAGTATGTGAGTACAGACACAAGAATATAAGGTTGCCTTAAGAAGGCTAGCACAAATAACAACAGATCAAAAAGGCGAGGCCTCCTTCCTGGGAACCTCCAAACTACTTCGTGTCAACGGGGAACTCGACGTCGTAGAAGGCATCGAGGATCTTCATGTTGCAGTGGTCGGCATCGGGGATCACCTGCTCCTGGACTCCAAGGCTGCAACGTCTACTGTAGCGGCCGATAAGGCAAAAAATAAAGGGGGGAAAAGCAAGGGTGAGTGTCTCCCATACCCGCAAGTCTTACGTCCTCTACTAAGCATTTATGCATTTGTATCAAATGGAGAAGGGAGGTTGTGTATAGTGGACTGCAAGGTAGAAATCAGAATAAGGATAAGAAGCTAGGCCTATCAAAGACTAGCATCTTCTGACGAGTCTTGCAGCATAAGAAGAGAACAACCAACAGTTTATATAAAGCATAAAGTAACAATGAAGCAGAAGTTGGTGCAACATTATATAATAGTAAGTTGTAATGATTACTAATAATAATTGCCTCCAAGTTCCCCTCCTCGACTACCCTGCGGGGAAGAAAATGCGGAACCATATAGTTTAATAGTAGTAGTTTGTAGTGGTAAGATCCAGCTTCAGCTTAAAGCGTCCTATTACCGTGGACACGGCTATTCGAACAGATCAAACTCCCTGCAGGGGTGCACTTCTATTCAGCCTGCACGCTTGGATCTCTAGGGTGGCTGGAACCTTGTTAGGGAACTCTCCACCAAAGCTATTCGACACGGCGCAGCCCATCCTAGGCTCAGCACAGAGGCCATCCACCAGAATATATCCTATGCGCTCAGGGGTCTAGGTCCCTCACCCTTCCACGCTCCTGCGCGGTACGAGGCTGTCCGGTGAAGCAAAAGAAAATCCAAATATACCTGCTGCAGCAAAGAAGACAACACCGCTTCTCGGCAATCAGCCCGTGATACTGCTGATGTCTAAAGAGCTTTCGGACAGACTACGACGCAGGGGAGCCCATAACTCCTTATCCCACATGAAGGTAGTGCGTACAGACCAACGGGCCTCTCAATTCATCCGCCGAACCATTTAATATTTTTATATTATCTCGCAGACAACCGTTATCGCTGTCTGACTAACAACACAACGGACAACGAACAACAACAAGGACCACCAGTAACGTCGGGCCTGACCTGTGGTCCCGTCAAAGCACGCGGTTACCAACAAGGTGAACCGTCTCCTTACCTTGTCTTGCGTGTGCTCTTGGTAGAGTTCGACTTTTCATGGTTTGGTAACTCTCGCGAGATACGAGCAGGGGCCAAGCACGCCAGTAACGTCGGTCGTACCCTCCCTGTCGTTCCCGACGCAATACAGCTCGCGGGCACCGTTGGGTTGCCCGTCTCTTACCTTTAAGGACAGCCGTTGCTCAGGTACCTAGAGCGGCTATACAGAGTCAGCAACGAGTGGAGTACAAGGATTACTCCTTGATAGCTCACACTTGATGGTGGCTCGGCAGAGCCGAGGTAGGGGCCTTAGGCGGTGTCTGTATTGTACCGTACTTGTGCAGTTAATATATTGTATCCGTGTCACTCCCCTGAGTGGTCACGACCCTCTATCTAATCATAATTGACTAACAATGCGCAGGGCTCAGTGCTGAATATTGCATAAGTAATTATAGGCAGCATAGGATAAAGGAAGGTACATCAAAGGGCGACAAAAACAGGCTATGCAATTGAATAGGATTATAATCGTAGCAGCAGCAGTAACAATTCCTAGTGCAAGAAATGCACAGAAAAGATAGGCGATATCTGGGGAAGAGAATGGCTCTACTTGCCTGGAAGCTCGACGGAAGGGGTACGGTTTGACAATGTAGTAGTCGTACTCGACAACGGTGTCGTCGGAGGCAGCAACGGGGCCTACCGGAGAATAAGGGGGGAGGGAGAAATAGTAAATACACAACAATAATAGCAATACAAAGGTATGACATAGTAGATACAAATCCACGGGGCTCTAACGCAGTGCTCGGTGACTTGCCCGGAGCAGGAATTTATCCGGGGTTGACTCATCAGTATCGGTTGATTACCGAACAGATGATCCGGAGGGGAAGGTTCCATGTCTGAAGTGTTAGAGGCATCTGACAGACATGTGGATAGTGTATCCGTGATCGTTGATGCATTCCGAACAACTTTTATGTTCAAAACACTTCCATCCGGAAAGTTTTACCAGTACAAGGTAATTATAGGACAGGCGATCCGGAGGGGGAAAGTCTCGGGTTTGGTATATTAGAGGGGGTGGTGGGGGTATGGGTAGCGTATCCGTATTTTAAAAGATATTTAAATTCAAAGTTTAAATCATTTTAACCCAATTTTCTGAATTTATTTTTATTATTTAATTAGAACATTATCCACAACAGTAGAACTGACATAGGGGACCCAAATGTCAGTGGAAGAGACATATTAAGAAATTTAATTAGTTAGTTAATTAACAAAGGGCCCACATGTCAGTGGGACATTTAACTTCTATTTTAACTAAACTAACTACTGACAGGTGGGCCCTAGGTGTCAGTGACGCGGTTATTAATCTAAATTCAATTAATTAGTAAACTGACAGTGGGGTCCCACATGTCATAGGCTCTACTATATTATTAACAGTTTTAATTAATCTAAATGGTTATTTAGGGGCTGGGCCCACTTGTCATAGACAGATGACTTAATCAACTCATTTAATTTAACCAGGGGTTATCTTAGTGTTGGGCCCACATGTCATTCTTAGGGGGGGAGTTTTTATCTGGTTTATATTAAGTGACATATAATTAGGGGCCTCGGGCCCACACGTCAGTGACCCAGGGTTGGTTAACTGGGGGTTAGTGGCTTAACAAGCCGGCCATGGCCATGGCCACTCCGGCCAGCGGCGGCGCGGCGAGGCCGGCTGGTGAGGGAGGGAACTGCAGGGTGAGAAGGCTGCGGTGGAGTGCGGCCGTGGCCCGCCGGCGACAGGAGAAGCGCCCACAGGAGGTTAGCCCTGGCCATGGCGGCCGTGGGAACGACGGTGAGGCCGTCGAGGCCATCCCAGCCAGGGGGCGCGCGGCGAGCTAGGGGGGCGGACATAGTGTGCGTTGGGCGCGACTTCTGGCGCCAAGGGAGCACGAGAGCGCGGAGCGCTGCCATGGCGAGCGGCGACTGGCAAGGGGCGCGTGGCCGGAGCGTCCATTCATGGGGACGACGACATGGGACAGTAGATCAAGTGCAGAGAGAGGGGAAATGAGCGTAGCTCACTGGGAAGGCGCATGTTGGCCCGTCGAAGGTTTAGGAGCAGCAGATGGAGGCAATCGATGGCGAAGCTCGGTGGGGCAGAGGAAGAAAAGGCGTCAATTACGTAGGCCGCAGTGGCTCCCGGGCCGATTCCGGGTGCTGGGGTGGCGTGGAGGAGCTGGGCGGAGCTCCTGGACACACCGGCGCGACAAGTGGTGGCCGTTGGCCGCGGTTGCACAGCGGCGCGGCCACGGCTTCTCCATGGCCGAGCTCGAACAGAGGGAGGGAGGGGAAATGGGGGAAGTGGCTTAGGGTTAGGATTTCCCGGGTGTGCGTGGCCTCCTAATCCACGCGGGGGTGGAACTGTAGTGGTGCGGCGCGAGCGGGTGCATCGGGGACGGCAGAAGTGGTCGCCATGTCATCCCGGTCGGAGGAGCAGTGAGGAATAACGAGAAAGGGAGGTGGGACGGGGTGGGCCAGTGGGAGGCTTTTCCCTATGCGAGACTTAGTAGTTTTAGGTTTCCTTTGCTTTTCTTTTGTTTTCTTTTTTTTCTTTTTTTGTTTGGCAACCAAATGAGTTTTATAAAATATGTGACAATCTGTAGTATTATTGTTACACCATACTTTAGTGCCACAAAAAGTTTTGCTCACAAATAAATTCATTTGATTATTGCTATTTATTTTCAAGTGTTAAATGGTGTTTTCTATCTACTGTTTTATTTCTTTATGATATAAAAACATTTTAATAAATCCCCATTCCAGTTTAATATGACCTACAGATTATTAGGCATTTTATAAAATTGTTTGCACAATTTATGGTTGAACATTAATTGCCACTTTGTTTTGGAAATTTTAATTGGGTTGAAATTTGGAACAAGCCATGGTCAAGGGTGATCATCACATGCCTAATCATGGTGACGTGGCAACAGTAAAATTGATTACTGTAGTGTGACACCCAGGATGTTACATACGTCCCCGGACGGCCCGAACCTAGGTAAATCCCAGCGTCTCTCTGTTTGGGCGAGAATTTGCTCCTTGTTTCGCGCGCTCTTAGACTTTCTTCATCGCCGAGTGTGCATTTCTCGCACGCCTCGATATCAGATAATCTGGGTACTTCCCGGATCAACCAGTTAGTCACTCGGACATCCATGTCAGGGCACACATACTCAATCACAATAACTTATTTTCGGGTAGTCGGACCATCCGGACCCCTACCCAATAATCTGGGTTGACTGGATACTTACCTAGCAAACATTTTCTTTAGTCTATTGCCGTATCATTCGGGACCATACTTGGATGCCCGTCTTGCCACCCACTGAAAATTATGTTATACTACTGTTTTTTCGTGTCGGGTATCGATCCGACCATCCAGGCACCTTGGTTTGGTTCATGTCATTGACTTAGCCAGACAACCGGGCAATGGAAGTGTGTCGAAGTCGAGTATGTCGCCACTGCAACTTTTTCCACTCAATTATTGTGGACGAGGCAACTTTGAAGGATTATGAACTCATCTACAAGAAAGTGCCTCTTTTATGTGATAATGAAAGTGCTATCAAAATTGTCAACAACCCTTATCAACACCCTTATATTGACATTCGTCATCATTTCATAAGGGATCTTATTGAGAATGGTGATATTGAACTTGCTAACGTGGGCATGATAAGAACTTGCCGGCATCTTCACCAAGCCTTTGGATGAAGCAGTGTTTTGCCAACTAAGGCTTGCACTTGGTATATTTGAACGTTATAGCCTTACGGGTTAATGATATTGCGTTCTCGTTCACGCACATAACTTTATCTTGTCTAGATGTAGGAGTGTATAGGGGATAAATTCAATCAATCGGTCTTCTTCTCTCTATATGATGGGAAAATCAACCAAAACATAAAGCCCTCATGCTCATTCCTATTATCCATATGTGCTTTCAAAGATGGAGTAGTCATATTCGGCCCAAGGATAAGATCTTCATGGTGCCAAGTCACACACACACACACACACACATAAACATGGTGGTCTCTTCCACCACCCATGTCATAGGAAAAGTGTGTCACTTGTGTTAATTTTCTAATCATGCATCACAAGTCATATCTTAGTGTGCCATCTATACATATATCTCTATGTAAGCAATATCAGTCCAATATCTCACATAGGATCATCTCCTCATATATCATATATGGCCCCATGCACAACCCTTTTGTAAAACTAGTAGAAATGCTACATGGACGGCTATTTACGCACCATACCGGATGGCCCGACTTCATTCAAAAATGGTACTGACCTCCCCTGGTTACATCTCCAACATTTCGGTGACAGCTCGACTCATCCTGCCACCAATCCGGTCGTTCGGGGTACCTCACACAACCATACACTAAATCAATTTGGTCGACCGTCCCGGCTCCTGCCCCGCTCTCTGGGCTTTCTCGGGATCATAAAACAACCAACCTGGATGTTCGACCCGCCTTGGCCAGTATAAAAGCTCAGGTCGTTAGTGTGGTCGCACAGTTACCCTGTTCTTTCCCCCGTGCCCCCTCTCAAATCTTGAAGCCCCACGAGCATTCGTGGCCTATTACATCCATCTCCTCCACCATTAAGTTCCCATCTTTGTCCTCCTCTCCCGATCTACCTTCCTATTGATTGGTGTCGTTAACACCTCCTTGTTGGTTACCCCAAGTGGAATGTTATGATGTATATAGCAAGAAATTTACCTCGGTGAAGATACCATGGTTATCAATGCAGTAGGATTCCAGAGACGACAAGTAGGTGGCAACGTCGCCAGATATTTCTTGGTGGCTAAGTTGTCGTGGACATGCACACAAGAACACAAATAACTTTGCTCCCAACAAGTACAGAGAGATTGTCAATCTCTCCAGCCTTGCTGTTTACAAAGGGTCAAACACAAAGGGGAAATAATAATGCAATGAAAAGGAAAATTAAAACAGCAAATGTAAATGGTGTAAACTATGATGCGAAGATGGGCCGAGGTACCATGACTTTCACTAGTAGTGTCTCTCTTCCAAAAGATGGTAAACAACTATGCAAGGTGAACAAATTACAACTAGGAAATTGACAGTATTATAAACGCACCGAAATGCTAATTATGCTACTAAAAAAGTAAAATTCTCAATCGTATGGGCATTACACTAGAACTAGTAGACCGTTTATTCATCAGCATCTACTCACTAATCATCCACCTTGAGTATCTGTCCAGAACATCTTGCTGGTATTAAGTTGCGAACCCCAACTAAAGTTGTAAGCTCAAAGCAACGGACAACTGCCTTAACACTCTATGCGTAATGTAAGCAATCCTTATGACACACAGTCATAAGCACCGATGTTTTACCCCTAATGGCAACAACACATTCCCTAGTCCCATGTTTCTGTCACTCAATCTTGACATCGGGAGGCATGCACCCATCGTCTAGCATAACGCTCCCTCTTGGAGTTGCAATCTACTACTTGGCCAAACTAACAAAAGACGAACATGCAAGACTACTCAAGAACAAAAATATAAAAGGGCATAACAAATATATTATTCTCACAAATCTGAACATAATCTCATAATCCATCGGATCCCAACAAAGTCAACATACCAAAACAAGAATTCATACATAATGCCTTGATCACGATAGGCAGGTCACAAGGGCTAAACATTGAAGCACAAGATTGGAGAGAAGACATCTACTATCTACTGATCATGGACCTGTAACACCCCGGGTGTCACGCTACACTGATCACCAGGTGAATTGCCAAGTCATCATGATTATTCAAATAATAATAATCACCCTTGATCAAGTCGAGTTCAAATTCAAACTCATTTGGAAATTCAAAATAATGTGGGAGAATAAAGTTGTTCCAAAAATTGTGCAACCATTTTTGTAAAAATGCCAAATATTCAGTGGATCATGTCCATGTGGATTTGGGAATTTATTAAGCTATTAATTAAATCAAATAATTCAAACAGTAGATTAAATGGCCCATTTTAATCATTTATTATTTAAATAAAATATCAAGTGACTTTAGAAAAATCCCAAACTTTTTGGGGCACTTCAATATGGTGCAATACTAATTATGGAGCATGTTACATGTTTTAAATAATTGCTAAAGCAATCGAAACAAAACAAAGAAAAAGAATAGAAAATAGAAAGAAGAGAAGCGGAATAAATAAAATAAAAGGGAAAGAAGCCCACCCCCTAGCCCCCTGGTCCACCGTGCCAGCCCATCAGGCCCACCCCAGCCAACCTCCACTCATCTTCCCCAACCGTACACAGGGGCGCCGTGGCGGCCATCCACGCTGGCCAGGCCGCGCCCTGTGGCCGTGGCGGCCATGGTAGAGCCCCCGGCGAGGATAAGGACCACCCCGGTCCCTCGCTCAAACCGTAGCCCCCATTTGTTCCCCCTCTGTCCCTCGCCCCAGGAAAGACTTCGTCGCCAGCGTCCACGGCATCAGCGCGAATCTCGCCACCGCCGTCCGCAACAGCCGCCGGCACTGTCGTTCGCCGCCGGCACAAATTCGTCGCGCCCGACTACCCCGAGCCCCCATCGAGCATTCACTGTGAGCCGCTGCCTCCCTCCACTTTGCTTTTGGCCGTCCCTGGCGCCATTGCCGCGAGAACGTGGCTCCAGCAGCCACCGCACGTCGCCGTGGTCATGGTGCCACCGCGCCCGTGTTTGTCGCGCTCTGGTCGCGCACAGCACGCGCACAAGCCCGCCCGAGGCCACACGCCCTGCTGCACCTTGATGCGGGGCTGCTCGTTACCTCCACCCCGCGTGCTCGTCGTGCCATGGCTCCGGCCGCCGCGGTGCCTCTGTGGTCGCGCGCCGCGCGCCCTGGGTCTGTGGCCGCTCCCGTGCCTGCTTGCTCGAGGCCGAGAGCTTGCCGCACCAGCGCCCCCTCGTCGTGCCCCACCCCGTCGCCGGAGCTGACATCGCCTGCCTGCCCGTGGTCGCCGGTGGGCACGACCCCCCCTCGGTTTTGGTTACGGGGCTAATCCCCTGTTAAAATAACACCCTGGTAATTACACATATGAGATAACCCCCCTCCCTAAGTGACTTACAGGTGGGCCCTAGGCCTTTTAAAATAAAATTAACTGTAAATTATGCCACTGTGTGTATGACACATGGGTCCCAGCTTTAAGTTATTAAAAATAAATAGATTTATCACTACTGAGTATGACATGTGGGGCCAGTGATTATTTAAATTAAATAAAAGGATTTATAATACTGTGAGCCTGACATGTGGGTCCCAAATGTCAGCTTGACCAGTCAAACTTCACTGTTCTGGATAATGTTAGATTAATAATAAATAGAAATTCAGAAAATCATTTTAATCGATTTAAACTTCAAAATAGAATATCTTTTAAACCGTAAATCAGCTGGAAATAATTTATATATCAAACTTGCTCAAAAAAATACAACGAATATGAATACTCTACCCGTATACTCACCGCACCCCTCTAACCTACCGAACGTGGAACATTCCCCCCTCCGGTGAACCCGGTCGGTAATTCCCGGTGCCGGTAAAAACCTTCCGGATGAATTTTTTCTGAACATGAAAGTTGTTCAGAATGGAACCACGGTCACGGATACACTATCCACATGTCTGTCATTTGTCTCTACACTGAAGACATGGAACCTTCCACTCCGAATCATCTATTCGGTAATCACCCGATACTGATGAGTCAACCCCGGATAAATTCCTCTTCCGTGAAGATCACCGAACACTGCGTTAAAACACCGCCAACAATGCGTTGCCTTGTCTTGAATTTGTATTGCTATTATTTCTGTGTATTTATTATTTCTTCCCCCCTCTTATTGTCCGGTAGACCCGACGACCGCTGTCGATGCCCCTGTGATCGACTACGCCGTCGACGACCGTACCCCTCCCGCGAGCTTCCAGGCAAGCAGAGCCATTCTCTTCCCCAGATATCGCCTATCTTTTCCGTACATTTCTTGCACTAGGCATGGTTACTGCTGCTGCTAAGATTACAATCCTATTCAATTGCATAGCCTGTTGTGGCCGCCCATTGATGTACCTCCTTTATCCTATGCTGCCTATTATACTTATGCATTATTTCAGCAGTGAGCCCTGTGCATTGTTAGCTAGTATTAGATAGCGGGCCGTGACCACTCTGGGGAGTGAACATGGATACGATGATTATAACTGCACAGGTACGGCACAATGTAGACAAAGCCTAGGGCCCCTACCTCGGCTCTGCCGAGCCACATCAAGTGGAGCTACCGAGGAGTAATCCTCGTACTCCACTCGTTGCTGACTCTGTATAGCCGCTCTAGGGTCCTGAGCCCCGGTTGTCCTTAAGGTAAGAAGTTGGGCGACCCAACGGTGCCCGCGAGCGGTATTGCGTCGGGAACGACAGGGAGGGTACACCCAACGTTACTGGCGTGCTTGGCCCCTGCTCGTATCTCGCGAGAGTTACCAAACCACGAAAAGTCGAGCTCTACCAAAGTGCACACGCGAGATAAGGTAAGGTTCGGTTCACCTTGTTGGTAACCGGAGAGACTTGGTGGGACGACAGGTCAGGAAGCGATGTACTGGTGGTCCTGACTGCTGTAGTTGTCCGTGGGATAGTTAAGTCGAGGCAACGATAGCGGTTGTCATGCAGGTTAATTAAAATGCTAAATGGTTCGGTGGATGACTTGAGAGGCCCGTTGGTATGTACGCACTACCTTCACGTGGGATAAGGAGTTATGGGCTCCCCTGCGTCGTAGTTTGTCCGAAAGCTCTTCAGACGTCAGTAGTACCACGGGCTGATTGCCGGGAAGCGGTCTTGTATTCTTTGCTGCAGCAGGTGTGTTTAGATATGCTTTTGCTTCACCGGCCAGTCTCGTACCGTTCAGGAGCGCGGAAGGGTGAGGGACCTAGACCCCTGAGCGCATAGGATATAGTCCGGCGGATGGCCTCTCTGCTGAGCCTAGGATGGGCTGCGCCGTGTTGGATACCTTTGGTGGAGCGTTCCCTAACAAGGTTCCCGCCACCCTGGAGATCCGAGCATACCGGCTGAACAGTAGTGCACCCCTGCAGGGAGTTTAATCTATTCGAATAGTCGTGTCCACGGTAACAGGACACTTTATGCTGAAGCCAGATCTTATCACTACAAACTACTACTATTAATCTGTTGGTTCCGGTTTTTATTCCTCGCAGGGAAGTCGAGGAGGGGAACTCAGAGGCATATATTATTATTAATCATTACAATTTTCTATTATACAATGATGCAGCAACTTCTGCTTCATTGTTACTTTATGCTTTATATAAACTGTTGGATGTTCTCATCTTGTGTTGCAAGACTCGTCAGAAGATGCTAGTCTTCGATAGGACTAGCTTCTTATCCTTATTATGATTTCTACCTTGCAGTCCACTATATACAGCCTCCCCTTTCCATTTGATAAAAATGCATAAATGCTTAGTAGCGGACGTAAGACTCGCCGTAGATACTCACCTTTGCTTTATTTCCCCCTTTTTGTTTTGCCTGATCGGCCACTGCAGTCGACGTTGGAGCCTTGGAGTCCAGGAGCAGGAGATCCCCGATACCGACCACCGCAACATGAAGATCCCCGATGCCTTCTACGACGTCGAGTTCCCCGTTGACCAGGAGTAGTTATGAGGTTCCCAGGCAGGAGGCCTCGCCTTTTCGATCTGTTGTTATTTGTGCTAACCTTCTTAAGGAAACCTTGTATTCTTGTGTCTGTACTCAGATACTATTGCTTCCGCTAACTTTGTGCTCTCGAGCTGTTGTATTCGAGCCCTCATGGCCCCTGGCTTGTATTAAAACAACTTGTATTATTTTATTTGTAGAGTTGTGTTGTGATATCTTACCGTGAGTCTCTGATCTCGATCGTGTACCTTGTGTGTATGATTACTGTACACAGCTTGATTTTGGGGGCGTCACAAGTTGGTATCAGAGCTGACGGCCTGTAGGACACCCCCTTCCAACTCCTTGGTCGAAGTCGAGTCTAGTCCTTGCAAAACTACTTTACTAACAGTGTCGTGTGGCTTATCTGCCCATGTCGCAAGATGGGTGGTATTAGGATCTTTTTCTCCGCACCCTTACTCTGGGACTCTGCTCTCTCTTCCTTTCGGGTTAAAGATTTTGCTAACTCTAACTTTAGGTTCTCGTACCTCCTTTCTTCCGGAGAGCCCTGCATTTCAGATGGTCGCTTACTTCGCCAGAAGATGTCGAAGATACTCTCCGATAAATTCCCGAGGCCCTTATGCCCACTGCTTTGCAATACCCCACCACCCTTAAGTCAGTGTGGATAATTACATACACCTACCGTTTGGCCATTCGATCCCAATTACTCTTGTTAATACAAGATAGCCCGTAATATTCTCAATTGTTTTAAAAAAATCGTTTATTCCTACTGCCTTGCAGCTTCTTTTCACCCTGCGGATAATTCCTCACATTTATCGAGGATCCGTTCATCCTCAGTGGTTCCTGTGATTCCCAACACACTTTGAAATACTATCCGATCTCGCGACAATCCTCGGCAGCCTACCGCTTTGGAGATTCTTCTTGCCTGCTCGCACTATGGTTAATCCCATTTTTCTTGTGGTCTTCGATGCCCTCCCTTGGCATTGCCATTCTGATCTGTTGAATCATCGTGTGTGCTAGTGCACGCAATCATCAGTTGATCCCTATGAATCCATTCTTCTGGCTCAGATGTCATTCCGGACATGAGCTGGTTCTTGGTAAATCAAACCTTAATTGATTAACTGTCAAGCTTCTATTCAACTTATTCATGTTTGATCGATGTATCTGAATCTGATACACCGATATGGAAGTCATAATTCCTTGTACTTAAGCATCGAATTATTCCAATGCTTCTATCTCCAATGCTTTCACATTCTTTCTTCTTATGGTTGAGTACCGATACTCGCCCTAGACTCTCTGTACACCACCTGACCTTTTGGGTGGATTACTACCTACCGTCCCCTTGTGCCCTAAGTCATTCATGAATTTTCCCTGATGTCAGATGCCTCTGGCAAATGAAATCATCTACTCGGTGTCGTCAGCCATCTGCTTTCGAACTGGTATCCCTCTCTTATGATGTTTGTTGTATGGTTTTAAAATTTCTCCGGTGGGTTAACCCTATGCTTCGCTTGGTCTGTATGAACCCAAATTTTATGCAGGTTATATTCTACTAACCTTCCGTCAGATGAACTTGCAATCCTATAACCTCCCCGAATGCGAGAAGTGATTGAAAGGTTATGCATTGAAGAAGTGGGAGTCGACCCTGAACCTTTGTGTTCATGCCCGTGGATACTATGTATAACTTACCATGAAAGCTTCTCATAAGATAATTATCCCCTTGGTATAAATTCATCCTGCACCTATGATCCTCCATTCTACCTTCGAGTATTACCTCCCGGTATCTCGAGGATATCTTGCCTTTGCACTACATCTTATGAATTGTGATGAAACAATGCCTATCCCTGTCATAGCCATTTCATGGTTCTGGGTTGTCGTCAACCGAGAACATCGCTTACCTTTTGCTCCACCACCCCTTTTGTTGGGTGATGTTGCTATTCAATTGCCGATACGTCTCAAATGTATCTAGTTTTCCAAACACTTTTGCTATTGTTTTGGCTTCATTCTTGCATGATTTGAACGAAACTAACCCGGACTGACGCTGTTTTCAGCAGAGCTACCAGTGCTGTTTTATTTTGTGCAGGTTTCTGGATATTTAGGTACGCTGGAAGAATCCCTAAAAAATACAAAAAATCAGCGTTCCGGAAGCTTCCGGAAGTCCAAAGGGGGGCCAGAGGGAAACCAGGGGGCAGCCAGGATGGTGCCTGGCGCGGCCCAGCCCCTGGCCGCACCACCTGCCCTCCTGGCTGGGTCCCACACCCCCTGGTGCCCTACTTTGGCCCTATTTATTCTCCCGACGCAGAAACCCCAGAACAGAAGTCGCTTTTCCAATCTACGTCATCGAGCCGCCGCGACCCTCTGTTCTTCTCCGGGAGAGCTAATCTGGAGGCTGATTTGGCCTCCAGTGAGGGGAAATCATCGCTATCGTCATCATCATCGCCTCTCCATCACCCCTCCATGAATTCCTCTCTCATGTGTGAGTAATTCCCTGCTGTAGGCAAAGGGGATGGTAGGGATTGGATGAGTTAGATCATGTAATAGTTCAATCAGATTGTTGAGGGCATGTTGCCTATCGTCTACTTGGTGTTTATCATCTCTGTTACAACTTGTTGCTTTTAATGCTTGTCACTTTGGGCCCGAGTGCCATGATTTTAGATCTGATCACCCTTTTGTTTCTTGAGTTTGTGGTGTTCTTGATCATATCTATGAGTTGTATGCACCTATTATAGTCCGGAACTGGCGATACCAATGGTGACATCTTGGGACACCAAAGGGGATGGGCTATAATTTGAGGATTCCGTGTATCCATGAAGTGTTAATGCTTTGTTCCGGTGGTCTTTGACAGGAGTACCTTAATGTCCCTAAGTTCCTTTTGGCCCCGTTTGTAGCGGGAGGGTAGGAAAAAAGATGTTGTGCAAAGTTCTTATTGCAAGCACGAACAACTACCCTGGGATACACGCCTGATGTTTGATATTTTCCTAGATGATCCTTTCTTTTCTGTGAGCTTTGCCCGTGTTATAATCTATTACATGTTTGTTCTCATCCAAGTAGCGCCCAACCATCCATCTCCCTAGCCTACAGTGTTTTCTTTCTTGTTGGTTACTAGTTGTTTACTTTTGTTGTTTCACCACCACCATCACCACTATTATCACCACCACTACTACCACCATATCACAGTTGCTACTAATACCTTTGTGCAAGAAAGTGTTTATTTCAGGTGCGGTTAAATTGACAACTCAATTGTCAAAGCCTGTACGTATTCTTTGTGTCCGCAAGTGTTGAATCAATAAATTGTGTTATCTTGCCCGCGAAGACTATCTCGACCCCCTACAGTTGAGGGTTATCAAGCACTATTTTCTGGCGCCGTTGCCGGGGACCATAGCTTTATTTACAGGTCTACTTGAAGTATCCTACCTGCTGCACGCTATCCACTATGGGTAAGAAAGGAGACCCCAAGGTTCCGATCTTACCATCCCGTACGAGACGAGTTACTGCTCTTAGCACTAGTGCTAAACTTGATTCACCTTCAGTTATGAGAAAGTTTGATTCACCTCAGTTACATGCTACTTCTGTTGAGTCTGGCAATATGTCAGATACTTTTGATGATGCTTCTACTACCTTTGAGACTACAGGTTCACTTGGTTCTTTTATCGAAGAACAGATTGCTGTTGCTGCCCGATTCTCGGGTGTTGAAATTCCTGTTACCCAAACAGCTATTGGAAAAACTCATAGCTTTGCTGGCCTTACGGAGAAACTCCTTGAGGCTGATTAAATTACGCTTGATGATGATTTTTGCAGGGAGCTTAATGAATGTGCTGATTCCGACCCTGCTACTATAAAGAAGATGCTAGCAAAGCATTCCCTGAAAAACAAGTTTACTCCTGATCCTACTTTTGCTACGTCTCCTATATGCATCACTGATTCTGATTATGATTTCTCTGTTGATCTTTCACTTATATCCACAGTTGAAGCTGATCCCTTTTATGGCAGAGAAAATGATGATTCTATCGAGCACCTGACCAAACTCACTGAGTTGGGTGGCTTGTTTACTACTGATGAAGGATCCGAAACTATTATGTTACCAAGCTTCTTCCTTTTTCCTTGAAAGGAGATGCTAGAGCATGGTATGATGCACTACCATGTGGTTCCATTCAAAGTCCTCAAGATTTGGCTATATCTTTCGTTGATAAGTATTTTCCTGCTCATATGCAACATGCTGCTTTGCAAAGAATTTATAACTTTAAACATTTGCAGGATGAGCATCTCCCTAAAGCTTGGGGGAGATTTTGCATTTTGTTGAAGGCTAGACCGGGACATGAGATCCCTAAGAATGAACTACTTGATATATTTTATGCTGGTCTAACCGATGGGTCTAAATCCTATCTAGATAGTTGTGCTGGTTTTGTTTTCAGGCAAAGAACACCGGACGATGCGGAAGAATTGATGGGCAAGATTGCCAAAAACCATGAAGATTGGTCCGTGCCTGAACCACCTCCACCACCAAAGAAGAGGGGTATGCTTGTCCTAAGCCCCGAAGATATGCAAGAAGCAAAGAAGTCTATAAAAGAGAAAGGAATTAAAACTAAAGACGTGAAGAATCTACCCCCAATTGAGAACTTGTGTGAGCCTACCACTCACCCACCTATGGTAGAGGTACACTCTCTTTTAGATTTCAATGCAAGTGACATCCCTAAAGGTAAACCTCCTGACCAATGTTTAGATGAGCTTGATAATTTTATTATGAAGCAGAGTCACTTCAATGAGAAGATACAAGGTCAGTTGCATGATAATACTCTTGCTATCAAAAGTTTTCTTGATGTTCTAGGTAGAACAGTTAATGATGTTAAATGTCTTGTGAAGCATTTTAATATGGTTCAAACTCAGCTTGAACAAATTTCTAATGTGCAAAAAGATTTGCTTGCTAATAATTCCAAACAGGACAATTTACAGGCTTATGGTATAAAGACCCGGGGTGGAACACACACCCAGGACCCTCTCTACCCAGAAGGGCATTCGAAGATGATCGAGCAAGATTATCAAGTGCGGGAAGAAGAAATTGTTAGCTCTCCAAAGAAGAAGAAGAAGAAGAAACACAAGGAAGCTGAAAATTCCAATGATCCTATAGAAGAAGAACAACAAGCTATTGATCCAAACAACATATCTACCTCCGATGCTGAGACTGAAGACGGTGCTGAACGTGAAAAAGATGCTGAAATGAATGATCCACCCGAGGTTCGTGAAGAAGAAGCACCAGATAAGCGCAAGAAGTATACTAGAGAAGACTTTCTTGCAAGGAGACATGGGAAGGAATGAGAACCATGGGTACAGAAACCCATGCCTTTCCCAAACAAGTCCGTCAAAACCAAAGAAGAAGAGCACTACAACAAGTTTTGTGAGTGGATGAAACCTCTTTTTCTTAAAATCCCTTTGACTGATGCTATTAAGTTACCTCCTTACTCTAAATATATGAAAGATATTGTTACTAATAAAAGAAAAGTCCCTAATGAGGCAATATCTACTATGCTTGCTAACTACTCTTTCAGTGGCAAGATTCCTGAGAAGCTCGGTGACCCAGGTATACCCACCATTCCTTGCTCCATAAAAAATAATTATTTTAGAACTGCTTTATGTGATCTTGGTGTAGGAGTGAGTGTTATGCCCTTTTCTCTCTACAAATGACTTTGTTTAGAGAAACTAATTCCTACAGATATCTCTCTCCAGATGGCTGACAAGTCCACGGCCGTCCCGATCGGCATTTGTGAGGATGTTCCTGTTGAAGTTGCCAATTGCTTAATACTTACTGATTTTGTTGTGCTTGACATGATCGAGGATGGGAGCATGTCCATTATCCTTGATAGACCTTTTCTTAACACCGCAGGTGCTGTTATTGATTGCAATAAAGGGAAGGTTACCTTCAACGTGAATGACAAAGAACACACGGTGTATTTTCCGAAGAAGATCGACAAAAGGCATGGCCTTAACTCCATTGAGAATATCGAGACCGTGAAGATTCGAGAATGGGATTGTCCACTACATGTATACCACAAATACAAAACAATTATGGTAGGGACAATGTCCATCAAAGTGAGAGTGCAATGATCACTTCATAAGAGGCGAGACTTTCTGCTCTATATATCGCTGGTTTGTTGGTAAGACTTGATCAACCTTGATAACTAGCATGTTTTATATAGGTAAAAAGTTGCGCTTGTTATGTTTTCATTTCCTTTAGCTTTTATTCTCCTTGCTGTACCCAAGTTTTTATGTTTAAATCTTCACTTGTTCTAACTTTTGTCTCAAGTTCACAAAAGTTTTTGCAGCTTTTTGAACTTTTAAAAATTCTCTATAGTGAAGTTGCCCAGAAAATTCCAGAAAAAATTTCCAGGTAAAAATCCATCAGGAGGCACCTGAGGCTGACCAGGGGGGGTCCACCCCTGGCCCAGGAGGCCAGGTGGCGCGACCCAGCTCCTGGCCGCGCCACACACCCTCCTGGGGCCCACAGGCACCCCCTGCTGGCCTCTCTTCTTCCACTCTCTCTCTTTCAACCCAAAAACTCGTGTTCTTGCTCTGGTTTCGTGTTCTTGCTGTTCTTGAGCACGGAACTTTGATCTCCTATAATCACTCATTTGAGCTGAAATTTGGAACAAATACTCTCTGGTATGTGACTCCCTCACCCCTCCAATTAGTTTTCTAGTTGGTGGCTTCATTAGTGAGTATTTAGTGGTTCTTGGTGCTGTTTAGTTGAGCTTAAATGTTTATGTAGAAATTTATTTTTCAAGTTTTGTTGCTAGTTTGAGCCTTGGTAAAGTAAGTAGAATGTTTTGCCCAAACTAGTTTTTCTTAAATCTTCGTTTTTGTGAATTGTTAAAAAATTAAAATATGGAGAGGCTAGGAAAGTGGCTTGGGAAGAAGAAACCCGAGCGCTCTAGCCGTGTTACGCGTTCCGTAGCTTCACCTTCGACCACGAGGGTGAGCTACAATGAAGATATCGTACCCGTAGATATGTTGGACGCGTCACCCGCGAGAGCCATGACCTTTCCATGCGAAGATTTCATGGAGGATGCCGGCATACAAGAAGAGTTCTATGCTCTGTGTGCCAATGCAGGTTTGACACGGCTTGTTACGAGCCGTGTACCACAGTACGAGACACTCACCTCTAGTTTTGTTAACAATTTTAGGTTTTATGCTGACAATGATACTGTGGTGTTTCGACTTTATGAAAGATTGCTGACCATGCCTATGAGTACATTTTGTGAAGCTTTAGGTTTACCAGGCTTGGTCAAGAAGAAGAAGAGGAAAAATGTCCAAACTGTTGCACTCAACACCCTCCTCGACTCGTTCTGTAACACTGAAGTGAGGTCATCCAACCGTCAGAAGATTTCCAACATTATGTTCCCTCACCTTAGGTATTTCGCCTATTATATTGCTAGACGAGTGTTGGCTCGAGACAACACGAGCAGCACTTCTACGCTTGATACCGCTATCATGGCGAATGCTCTCTCAGGGAAGCACGAGTATCATGTGGGTTCGCTTATTGCGAAACGCCTTGCTACTAATAGTAACAAGGGGGACCTCTTTGGTGGCGTCTATGCCACACTACTTTTGCAGTTTCTCCAAGGAGAACCGCGCCCAGATGATACAGTCTTTCCTTTTGTTAGCCTTGACTTGGCTGCCATGAAGAGGCATTTCTTTGTTACTAAGACCGCTGACTGCTATACACTTGATTATATTTTGCGGTTTAAAGACGGTGTGGCACGCACTGTCCGTCTACCTGCACCACTTGTGTTTGATTTTTCTCGCAGGAACGGATTTCGTTTTTCAGTGGCCGAGTTTGATGAGATCACGGGGAGGTACCAGTTTCACGAACCCACGGAGGGGGTCGAGCCAGACGAGGAGGAGCGCGTCGTGTATCCGCCCGTTCAGGAGGAGACCGTCACCCCCTGGGGTGAAGGGTCTTCCTGTGGATGGGGGGCGGGACCTTCCTCTTTCACATGGGAAGATCCGAGGACTTCAGTGTACGCACCAGAGGGCTCATACAACCCTTGGGCTTACCATTATCCCGGAGCAGGAGGCTCCTCGGGACCGCAGTAGAAGAGCCCAACTTAGGCCAAAAGCCTAAGCTTGGGGGAGTACGTGCTCTCCTCCCCTTTCCATTGTATTACCGTTGGTTCGCTTTTATCTTTTTGCAAGTTTTTGCCTGTTCTTCTTTGTTCTTCTAGTTTGCAAAAACCCAAAAAGATTTCTCCTTTCTTTTGCTTTCGTTAAACCTTAAAAAAACCCAAAAATATGTTTCCTTTGCTCTTTAGTTTGCTTTGTTTCAGAGTTCATCTCGAGTACGTGATGATTATAATTTCCTACGTTCGATCGTGCAAGTGACAAGGCATTAATGACGATGATCGACGGAAGGGATGCAACAAGGAAAGCCGGTATGAACTCTTTTTGTTTCTACTTTTGTACATATGCATGTACTTATGATTAGAGACCAGCTTGTAGCGACATAGTGCTATGTTTACAATGCTTTCCCAGTGGTTCATGCTTTATTTGTGGTTAGTCTCAAATAGCTAGAGTTTATAATGTGTCGCTTGAAATGATTGACATGCATTGCATTGTCCATGATGTGGCATATTGAAGTGGTATTTCCCTCCGGGGGATTCTTGGATTGACTTGGCACATGTTCACGCATGTTAAGACCAAAAAGTCTGTTCTTCCTTGATGATCTTTTTTACTTCAGAGTGAGCTATATCACTTTCATGCCCGATTCAATGTTGCTTTGTCGCTCTGCATGATTATGACCGTTATGCTCTCTGGTTGGTCGCTTCCCCATCTTTTTCAAGCCTTCCTCCAGCACCAAGCGGAATTCTGCTTGTGCTTCCACAATCACCTTTCTAAACCCGGTTGTTCCATTTGAGTCCACCACACCTACCTATATGTGGTACTTATCGGCCACTCCCAACTTAGACTTTCTTGTTCCATCTCGAAATTTATTCAAAAGCTTCCCCTTTGTAACCATACAAGCTCATGGTGCGGTGAGGGAAAATCAGTATCTTTCATGCCAAAAATATTTTGACGGAAGCTTTAACTAGTCAGTTAAAAAAATATGAGAGTTACACCTCCCCCATACTTGATGATGGAATGAAATGGACCAAATGCTTCTTATGATAGATGGAACGATACCCTCCTTCCATCCTGGAGGCAAAATAAAAGGTTCCGTAGATCATCAAAGGATTTATGGATAAGGGAACATGTGTGAGCAAAATGCATTAATATGGTTGGCATGGGAGATATTGAGAGACCTTTACCGTTCACCGTTGACTGAAAAGTTGCACTTCTCAAAAGAGTTTTATCTCTGTTTTCAAAACCAAGAGCTATGGCACATGTTTAGTCTTTGCTTCCTTTCACGGGTTTTCAACCTTGCCATCAAAAGCCACGGTTCGAGAGTCTCCACCTTCCTTTCTCCAAAGCACAAACTATGAGAGCATAATTGTCATTCTTAGTGTAACATGCATTGTCCCAAAGCATCACATTGTCTTCTGCATGCTTGTGATGTTTCTTACTTTGAGTTTTGAATTCTAGTCTCCTTTAAAACTCTGGAGGAGTTTCTGCATTTATGTTTTGCTTCACTCATGGAGGCTAGCGAGATACCACTCTGATATGTTCATGTTATGTCCATGGTAATCTTAGATTGATTTTCAGCAGCATATTATTTACTTTTTGTTTGTTTGTGACTGATTACATGAAAGAAGGATTGCTTCGTGCATTTTCCTTGTAGCATGGTGTCAAAACTTGCTAAACTCTTTCGTAGTACATGCTTATATACATCTAGTGAAGCAAAAGAGTTTGTCAAAGTTTTCTTTGTCGCGTCCAGTTCATTGAACTGAATTGCTTGAGGACAAGCAATAGCTAAGCTTGGGGGAGTTGATACGTCTCAAACGTATCTACTCTTACAAACACTTTTGCTATTGTTTTGGCTTCATTCTTGCATGATTTGAACGAAACTAACCCGGACTGATGCTGTTTTCAGCAGAGCTACCAGTGCTGTTTTCTTTTTTGCAGGTTTCTGGATATTTAGGTACGCTGGAAAAATCCCAAAAATATATATAAAAAATCAGCGTTCCGGAAGCTTCCGGAAGTCCAAAGGGGGGCCAGAGGGCAGCCAGGGGGCAGCCAGGAGGGTGCCTGGCGCGGCCCAGCTCCTGGCCGCGCCACCTGCCCTCGTGGCTGGGTCCCACACCCCCTGGTGCCCTACTTTGGCCCTATTTATTCTCCCGACGCAGAAACCCCAGAACAGAAGTCACTTTTCCAATCTACGTCACGGAGCCACCGCAACCCACTGTTCTTCTCCGGGAGAGCTAATCTGGAGGCTGCTTTGGCCTCCGGTGAGGGAAATCATCGCCATCGTCATCATCATCGCCTCTCCATCACCCCTCCATGACTTCCTCTCTCATGTGTGAGTAATTCCCTGCTGTAGGCAAAGGGTATGGTAGGGATTGGATGAGTTAGATTATGTAATTGTTCAATCAGATTGTTGGGGGCATGTTGCCTATCATCTACTTGGTGTTTATCATCTCTGTTACAACTTGTTTCTCTTAATGCTTGTCACTTTGGGCCCGAGGTGCCATGATTTCAGATCTGATCACCCTTTTGTTTCTTGAGTTTGTGGTGTTCTTGATCCTATCTATGAGTTGTATGCACCGATTATAGTCCGGAACCGGCAATCCCAATGGTGACAGCTTGGGACACCAAAGGGGATGGACTATAATTTGAGGATTCCATGTATCCATGAAGTGTTAATTCTTTGTTCCGGTGCTCTTTGACAGGAGTACCTTAAGCTCCCTAAGTTCCTTTTGGCCCCGTTTTTAGCGGGAGGGTAGGACAAAAGATGTTGTGCAAAGTTCTTATTGCAAGCACGTACAACTACCCTGGGATACACGCCTGATGTTTGATATTTTCCTAGATGATCCTTTCTTTTCTGTGAGCCTTGCCCGTATTAGAATCTATTACATGTTTGTTCTCATCCAAGCAGCGACCAACCATCCATCTCCCTATCCTACAGTGTTTTCTTTCTTGCTGGTTACTAGTTGTTTACTTTTGCTGTTTTACTTTTGCTGTTTCACCACCACCATCACCACTATTATCACCACCACTACTACCACTTCACAGTTGCTACTAATGCCTTTGTGCAAGAAAGTGTTTATTTCAGGTGCGGTTGAATTGACAACTCAATTGTCAAAGCCTGTATGTATTCTTTGTGTCCCCAAGTGTCGAATCCATAAATTGGGTTATCTTGCCAGCGAAGACTATCTCGATCCCCTACAGTTGAGGGTTATCAATTGCATTCTCTTGAAATCTCTCGACATAAAGTGTCGTGGTCATCATCAACATTTTTTCCTCTTCCAAGTGTTAATTGGATTCATCGTGTGAAATACCATCATTGCCCCTCGATGATTTCTGTTATCATCGACAACCTCCATTGACTCCCTGCCAATACAAAATTGGTCATGTATATCTTCCTTTGCTTTCCCTTGGGAAAGATATACACCTGATACTTGTGTATGATCACATTTTCCTTTCCATAGGTCTGTTTAACCTTTCTTTCAATTTAAATTATCTGAGCAGTGATAATTCCCTGCTTATGTAAACACTTCGGTGTACTACTTTGTCGGGACCCAAAATATGCGTATGTAATTCCAGTCACAACTCAATCATATGGAGAGCCGAGAGCCGTACCCACAGTCTAAGAAGACAAGGCCAAGGACATAACACTCTCGGAAAGCATCGAACGTGAGGGGCATCCCATCCAGGCCGGATGATCAACTAATATGGGTCCTCATCGCCCGCTCACAAGTCTAAATGATTATGGGTGGTGAAATCCCATACTCATAGACAAGCTGCCTCAACCATATCATCGAGTGAATTATAACACTTACATAAACAGACTCCAGCCCGATCACTTAGTCGGGGTCTCGGGCGGGCTCAATCATACAACAAAGTGTGCCACGTGACAGAGTCACGAGCAATCGCATCGCGATGCCCCAAGCTGCGCACATCTAAGGGCCACTTGGTGTATAAAAGACCGCCGGCAAGAACACAACTAAGCTATCGAACCCCACACTAAGACATGCATATAATCATACAAGCAGCATACATGTCCAGTGTAAACAGCAGGTACACATTGCATGAACTCTACAAAGTATATCTTTATTGACTTACACATAGAGTACACAAAGATCATATGACTATGATCCATCATTACATCAAACAACGGAAGAAAATTAGGTCTGAGTACAGACAAGATTAACAAATAGCTTAGAGAAGCCTTGTTCAACATACATGCCCTTCCACGAGAGACCAGACTGTTGTCTAGAACTATACTAACTTAGTCAATGTCGAGCTTCAGGAAGGTGACTCCATAGGTGGCTGGGTTCTCATCTAAAACATAGAATAAGCAAACGTGAGTATAAAGTCATACTCAGCAAGACTTACATCAGAACTATACTACTCGTGCTCAAGTATCAAGGTAAAGGGAGGTGGGGTTTGAATGCAGAAGTGCCAGCTTTGACTTGGCTAGTCCTGTACTACGAGTACCAGACTTGAGGTAAGAGGCATACACGAGTCCACTACCAAGTCTCCAACCAATACACCACTATGGATACTTCCTTGACTTCCCCACGAGGAAGCACGCCATAGCACTCACGCTTATCTTGCGAGTTTTAGAGTATCCATTCAAGTTGTCTAATAATCAGGCACAACTTTCCAAGTAGTCCATGACCGCGGACGCGGCTATTCGAATAGTTTGTTAACCCTGCAGGGGTGTATGCTGACACACGAACACGTCACGTGTACCCTCGACGCCGGGGGTGATACACTGCAACTCACGTCGAAGGAGATCCGTCCGGTAGCACGATACGCAAGACAACCGGCAGACGCTTTTGAGCACCCGAAACCCCACACGCCCGGCAGGGACCCCGTCTGGGCGTACGGCGGCTATGGGTTGCCCTAGGTCGACCTTATCTCCCCTAGAGATCTCGCGGATCGTTTCCCTGCAAGAAAAAGAACAAACGAAGAACGAGATAGAAGATACGTGGAAAAGTAGATGAAATTAGGGTTTAGATGTGTTTGCGATTGTGTGTTGTTTCAATCGGCCGTCACCTCATCTATATATGAGGGGGTTGGATTTCCCTTGCAAGACACGGACTTGGATTCCCGTCACAATGCCAAAAACTATAGCCAAACTCGGATTTTCCAAAATCTGCACGAATCTGCGCACAGACCGGTAGTACCGCTCTCTCAGACCGGTAGTACCGGTCGACCGGTAGTGGACCGGTAGTACTGGTATATGAATTTTTACCGGAACAACCGGGGTGCTACCGGCTCGATTCCGGGCCTCAACAGAAGGTTTTTCGCGTACCCGGGCGGTAGTACCTGTATATATTTATTTACCGGAACAACCGGGGTGATACCGGCCCGATTCCGGGTTTCAACAGAAGGTTTTTGTGTTTCGGCCGGTAGTACCGCTCTTACCGGCCGGTAGTACCGGTCCTCCCTGCTGTGTCACACAGATTTGGCCTAAGGGTGTGTTTGTTTCAGCTCCAAAGAGATGCTTCTACAGCTTCTCGGGCTGCAGAAGCCGGAGCCGCACCAAAGAACTATTTTCTGGGCCGGCTCCACGCAGCTACGAGGCGGAGCGCTCCGCAAAAATGGTCCAGAAGCCGCAGCTCGTATTTCGGGCTGGAGCTCCTCGCAGCCAGCTCCAACCTAGCTTTTTACCAGTTTACCCTCCCACCAATCTCCATAATACAATGATATTGCCACAAAACGGTTCGCCATCCTGGGCAGCTACGTGCGTGATGCGTGCCGATGGATTAGTGCATGTTGCATAATGTGTACTGTTTCGTTGATATAGACATGCCCATCAAGTGCATGATGTGCGTGCTGCATGCTTTTTACTTTTCGGTGGGATTCCACTCTTCAATATAATAATCTTCAAGGAATTTAAGTTTGCTAAAAAAACGTTCCGTTGATGGAGATTTGCAAAAAAGAAGTGCAAACCAGTAAAGCAACTCTTAATCGAGTCATATACAGTTATAACAGTACAATCCGCACTTAAAATCAAGTTACAGCACAACTGAGGGCATTTTAATCATTTCAGCACGTTCCTGTATCAGCCGCAGCTATTACAGCACAACTACCAAACGACTGCATCTCAGCTCCAACCTTTCAGCCGCAGCTAGCAGCTACAGCCGCTCCTTTCAGCCGGAGCCGTTGGAGCTGCAGCCGTGAAAATTGCAGCCCAAACAAACACACCCTAACTTCTTCATACGAACTCCGATTTGGGCGATTCAAGTGTCAAAATCGACCGGCTCGACGAGACGAAACAAATGGATATATAAATCTTATTATTTGAAGCTATCTTGAGGACGCAATTAGCCAAATAGTGCACTGAATGTCATAGTCTTGTTGTACGGAACGTAGTTTCGGCCCTTAAGATGGAATCGGATGGCAATGGCTCGAACTACAAAGTTTTTCACATCGACAATTCCCAACTTTTTCATGTAGATAACTTCTTCATTTGAGGTCATCTTATGTAGGTTTATTGTCATGCCAAAAACCGGTGTCAACATATGCCCCCCTGTTTTTCGGCAAAACTTGCGTGCCGAAAAATAATTTGTATCACATAAGGTCTAAGGACGATGTCAACACTCCATCGTCCATGTGTATTCTTAGGGCGATAAACATATATCGGCCATGTTTTGTTCTCAGGGCGATAATCACATATCGTCCATTGCCTATTCAGGCTTCTTGCCACACACTTGGGTGGTTTTTCTTCAAATACTTGCCATTGAGAGCTTTAGGCAGCAGCGTTCCTTGTATGAATTCCACCAAATACGAGTTTCCAGGAACTATTATTATAATTTTGAAAGGACCTTCCCAGCTTGGTGACCACTTCTCGAATTTTCTTTCCTTTGAACCAATTGGTAGAATCACCTTCCACACAAGATCTCCAATCTGAAAATTCTTCAACTTTACTTTCTTATTGTAAGCTCTTGCAACTCTCAACTTGTCCTTTTCTATGGCCTTTAATGCAGCCAAACGCTTATCGGTGACCTCATCAATATTATCCATCATAAAATTATAAAAGTCCACCGCCGATAAATCATTTCGTTTGGCTATTCTCAAGGCATTCAAATTAACTTCCACAGGTAAAACAACTTCTTGACCATATACGAGCTCATATGGAGTTACCTTTGTAGCACCATGCTTTGAAATCCTATGTTCCCACAAAGCTTCAGACAATAGCTCATGCCATCTCCTTGGATTATCTTCAATCTTCTTCTTGATGAGCTTGATTAATATCTTATTACTAGACTCAGCTTGTCCATTAGCTGGGGCATAATATGGGGAGGAATTGAGCAACTTTATATTATATGATTCGACAAATTCTCTAACTTGATGTGCCATGAAAGACGAACCTTGATCTGTCGTTAATGTTTGAGGGATACCGAATCTATGAATAATATGCTCGGTTATGAATTTAATTACCTCCACATGTGTCATATTCCTGAGAGGTACTGCTTCAGACCATTTGGTGAAATAATCAGTTGCCACCAACACAAACCGATGCCCCTTTGAAGAAGAAGGATGAATTTGTCCAGTGAAGTCTAATCCCCATCCTCTAAAAGGCCACGGCTTAACAATAGGATGTAACATAGCAACAGGGGCCAATTGAATATCACCAAACTTTTGACAAGCTTCGCACCCTTTGTAATACTTGAAGCAATCATTAATCATCGTCGGCCAATAAAATCCAGCACGTCGCAATAACCACTTCATCTTCGGAGCCGACTGATGAGTACCACAGATTCCTTAATGCACCTCTCCCATAGAAACTCTCGCTTGATCTTCATCCAAGCACTTTAAAGAAACATCATCAACCGTTTGGCGATAAAGATCATCATCCCTCAAGTCATACTTAAAAGCTATACACCGAACAGTCCTGTCCACCCTTTTACTAGGATCACGCAAATAATCAATAATGGGCTTCCTCCAGTCTTGATTCTTACCTGCACTAGATTTTCCATTAGTGGCCGAAGTAGTAAGTTCTAATTCGGCCTCTTCCATATCGGCAATACAAGACATCGGTTCTTGAGAAATATGAAACATGCCACGATCAACATGGTAACCAGATGCTTGTTGTGCCAATTCATTTGCCTTCCAATTTTCATGTCTAGGTATATGAGCAATGCTAAAATGATCTAAAGTAGAAATTACCTCTAGACATTTATCAAGATAAACATTGAGTTATTCATCAAAGCACTTAAACACTCCAGAAACTTGCTGCACTACCAATAATGAATCACAAAAAGCGTCAATATGTGTAGCACCTATATCGAGCAACATATTTAAACCGAATAACAATGCTTCATATTTATCTTGATTATTGGTGAAAAAGTATTCTAATCGGCATGAGGCCTCAAAAACAGCACCATGAGGAGATATATAAACAACACCAACACCCTGGCCATTGCTACAAACTGAACCATCAAAATATAATCTCCATGGTACTAACGAAACAAGGTTTATATCAATATCATGCTTATCATCAATCCGATGTTCTACTATAAAGTCAGCAACAATTTGTCCTTTCATAGATTTCAAAGATTCATAAGCCAAATCATACTCAATTAAAGCATAAGCCCACTTGCCAATTCTACCACTAAGAATTGGCCTATGCAACATGTATTTGATGACATCGGTTTGACAAGCTACTATGCAATTATTACGCACTAGAATATGTCTCAATTTTGTGCAAGCATAATATAAACATAAGCATATTTTCTCAATGAAGGTATACCTTGTTTCGGCATCTAAAAGGCGCCGGCTCAAATAAGGAATAGCATGTTCCTTCCCTTCGGTCTCTTGAGTCAAAACATCACCAATGACACCTTCCTCCGCCGCAATATAAAGCCTAAAGGGCTCTCCATGCTTAGGAGCTTTCAATACCGGAGGAGTGCATAAGTATTTCTTAATCATATCAAATGCTTCTTGCTATTTTGCCCCCCAAGTAAAATCAACGTCATTCTTCAACGAAGTATAGGAGTAAATGCATCAACCTTCCCTGACAAATTAGCAATGAATCTCCTCAAGTAATTAACCTTGCCAAGGAATTTCTGCATATCTCTCTTGCACACCGGAGCTTCCACCTTTTGTATAGCTTCTATTTTCTTGGGATCAATCTCTATACCGTCCTCATGAATAATGAAACCCAAGAACTTGCCAGCCGATACACCAAAAGCACACTTCAAAGGATTCATCTTTAGTCCATATTTCTTCGTCCTCTCAAAAGCTAAACGCAAATCGGCTAAGTGAGATTCAAAAGCATCCGATTTGACAACAATATCATCAATATAGACCTCAAGTATAACACCAAGCAAATCATGGAATATTAAGTTCATAGCCCTTTGATATGTGGCACCGACATTCTTCAAACCAAAAGTCATTACCACCCATTCAAATAAGCCAACGAAACCTGGGCACCGAAAAGCAGTTTTGTAGATATCCTCTTCGGCCATAAAAATCTGGTTATATCCCGCATTACCATCCAGAAAGCTAATAACTTTGTGTCCAAAAGCTTCATTAATAAGCATATCGTCTATTTTCATGGGATACTCATCTTTGGGCGTAGCTCTATTCAAATCTCTGAAATCAATACACGCCCTCACCTTGTTGGACCCTTTCTTCTCCACAGGCACAATATTAGAAATCCATTCAGCATACCTGCAAGGTCTAATAAAATTAGCTTTAAGCAATCGACCGATCTCTTCCTTGATGTGGTCATATATTTTAGGATTAAACTTTCTAGTCATTTGCTTATAAGGTCTAAAACCATTCTTTATAGGCAACCGATGTTCAACTAGCTCTCGGTTTAAGCCCGACATCTCATGATACTCCCATGCAAAACAACAAATATATTCTTTAACAACTCGATTATTTTAACTTTACAATCGGCTTCCAGATTTTTGTTCACAAATGCCGGCCTTGGAATTGAACCATCCCCTATGTCTATCTCCTCTAATGGATCAGCCGACGCGAAACCTTTTCCTAGTTTATCCATGTCTTCCAACTCTTCTATAGATTCAAATATATCGTTCCCATTGGACCGATAGTCTTCAAGACGCTTATGTAACCAATCGGAGTTATAATCCATTTAAACATACTCCTTGGAACCGATTATCACCAATCGGCTTTAACACCACGGGCAAGAACCCATTCTTGGTAGCGCTGAGAAAATCAAACTCCGTCAAGTCGCGCCCCGTTAAGCAAGTAACATTGGGGTGTTGCCAATCCAGCGATGACTCGGCCATAGTGACACAGACCGAGTTGTCAGCATGAATGACCTCCACCTTATCATTAACATGCTGTATCAAAAATTGGTGCATAGTAGATGGCACGCATTGGTTTGCATGAACCCAATCACGGCCTAGTATCACATTATAGTTTCCTTGCACCTCCACAACAAAGAAGGCAGTAGCCAAAGTCTTGCTTCCCACGGTAAGCTCCACATATATCACACCTTTGGCTTCAGTTTTCTCTTTTCCTTCAAATCCATTGAGCACCATATTCGTCTTCATCAAATCTTTATCATCAAAACCAATTTCTTGAAGACCGAATATGGCATGAGATTAACAACAGATCCACCATCAACAAGCATCCGAGCAAGAGGCGCCCCATTAATATGGCCTTTGAGGTACAATGGCCTCAAGTGCGTCACCGGTACCTTTGGCTTCTTGAAGATAAAATTCTTGCGACCAAAGTCTAACTGATCGACTTATCCTTCTTCATCTGTAGCACGGAACTCAACAGGTAAGTAAAACACCCTATTGATATCCATAACTTCATGAACTGGTGAAGGCTCATAGTCCAGCATCTCGTCCTCATCTTCAAGGGTTTCCACTAGCTCATTTTCATCTCCGAGTGAAGAGGAATCAAGGGGTGTCGTGGACGAAGCAATAACATTGGCATCGTCCTCCTTTGGTGGTGTAGGCGTTGTTGTTTTAGATGTAGAGACCACTATGTCTTTTGTCTGCTTCGGCCTCCACATTTTCTTTGTAACTGTCATGGGACGCGTCTCATTGAACCAATCGTCCCTTTGTTCCTCCGCTTTTTGTTCCGCCTTCTCGCGGTTCCTCATGCGTTGCAACTTCCTTTTCTGCGTCTTGGTTATGCCGAGAGGACACCATCTAGGTTGTGTATACTTGGAATCCCTTGTCTTGGCGTTGCTTGTGCTAGCTTCATGATCATTAGCCATAGGACCTTGCGGGACAGCCACCACACCATCACTTGAAATAGCCGGATCATCAATAACAATCGGCTCTTTAAGTTTTAGCACCTCGGTGCCCACCATAACGGTTTTGACACACAGCTCATCTTCCTTCGGCGTAGCGGAATCTGGAATTATATCACTTGGCGACTTTGCACGCCACATTTTCTTGCTAGCTTCCTTTGGATAACTTTGCATTGACTGATCGGCACCATAACTCAAACGGTCTTGTATGGGGTAAGAAATCCTTTCGTGCACTGATCTCCTAGGCGTTGCCCACCCCGGATGAAAAGAATAAGGAGCCATTGGGGGTTGTTCCCATCAACCATCAAAGCCTCCTCCATAGTATGGCGCATAAGGAGGTGGCGCATAAGGGGATGGCGCCATCCATGGAGCTGGCTCCCATGACCCGTATGGCCTTGTTTGACGCTGAAATTCCTTCTTGGGAGGTGACCTTGAACGTTTCAAACGTGATGACCGGTCAGAGCTAGAACCGGCTGCTTGGTTGGCATACTTGGACAGCAACATATCAAAAGTTGGCTTGATTTTCTTCCGTAGCACTTTAGCTTCATTTGTCTTCCACCTGCCAACTTCTGGACTCTTGGGCTTAACAAATCTGATACGAGTATTCTCGTTCCCTTGTGGTTGCCCCCCAGGTGTAGGATTCTTGATGGTGATCTTAATAATCTCTCCACCACCGGGTTGCTTGTCAAGCACCAATTGCCTCTCCGAGACCTTGCTGCCATCTTTGCTTTTCCTGGATTCACCATTGACAACATTGTCCTTGTTAGCTGATTCGGCTATGTCAGGACGAATTAACATCTTCCTCCCCTCCAAATCCATAGTGTTCATGGGGAACAGTTGCTTATCAACTTGCATCTCAGAAAAATTCAATCGTCCGTCATTAATGGCCGATTGTATCTGTCGTCGAAAAACATTGCAATCATTAGTAGCATGAGAAAAAGAATTATGATACTTGCAATATGCACGCCGTTTTAGCTCCTCCAACGGCGGTAAAGTATGAGACATCTTGATAATTTTAGCTTGTAGCAAAGCATAAAAAATCCTATCACATTTAGCAATGTTAAAAGTGAATTTCATGTCATCATCACGATTCCTATGAATCGGCTTTAAATCTTGACAAGTAAAAGGTTTGGCCTTGGAGGGCCAAACAAACTCAGCGGTATAGACATTAGCCTCATCATCTGAGAAATCACTATCATATTCAATCATATTTACTTTAGGAAGATCAACCTTATATCTATGCACTTCCTTGCTTTCTTTGCCGCGGCTCTCTCTCGAACCAAAGCTCTCTCCTGAACTTGTCCGATACTCATGAAATCGTGTCCCTCCAATTTCTCTTTCAAGTGGTGTCTTACACCATTGAGGACTAAGTCGGCCATATCACGCTCTGTCATCACTAAATTGAAACATCGGTTTCGCGTGTTTCTAAACCTTTTGATGTAATCAGATACCGATTCATCAGGCTTTTGCTTAACCGATGTAAGGTGAGATAGTTTTAACTCGACTTCTCGAGTAAAAAAAGTGCTCATGGAATTTCTTCTTTAAGTGAAACCAAGTATGTATAGAATTAGGAGCTAAAGCTGAAAACCATGCAAAAGCAGTACCAGTCAAAGATAATGAGAACAAGCGCACTTTATGATGTTCATGAGTAGCCTCACCTAACTGAGCCAAATACTGACTAATATGTTCCCATGTGGATTTATTATCCATCCCATTGAATTTAGAAAACTCAGGCACTCGATAACCGGGAGGATATGGCTGTAAATCAAAATAGTCAGGGTAGGGTTTGGTGTAAGTCCTAGGTTTTGGCATAAACCCAAATCTATCATAAGCCATCTGGTCTAATTCTTTCCTAAATTTGGCTACCATATCATCCATGGTGGACGATTGTGCTGGAACAATTGAAGAATGAGCTATAGGCTCGGATTGTACCCAAGGCGCCGAATCTTGATTCGGTGCTGACATGTTTCCTACACCAGCTGCCTGATTTGGTGGTCTCATAGATTAAGGCATGCTTCTAATAGGAGTTGGGCACGGTATTACAGATGCAAGCTGATTGTGGCTCACCGGCTGTGTATCCAATGGCCGGCTTGGAGGTGTGTTTGCTCTAGCCTTATCTTGTTCCGTCATAAGCTCATAGACATTGTTAGTACCTTGCGAAACATAATATTGAATTTCAGCTATCTGCTCGTCAGAAAAACGGCTTTTGCTTACAGCAGGTTGGTTGATGTCGATGTTCAGAGGCACATATTCTGGATTTTTGATCGGCGCTATTACTCCTTGCCGATCTTTCTTGAAACTTGCTAGGTATAACTCCTCATCTGCCTCATCCTTCTTCCGGTGCAAAGCCTCAAACTCTTTGTTGCGCTGTTTCCTCCATGCCTCCAATCCTTGGCGTTGCTCTTCCGACAACTCTTCGAAAGTTGGCTTCATGATGTTGTCGGTGTTGATGCCGGCGGTGTCGGTCTTGGAATTTGTCATTGATGTCCAATTTTTAGATCAAGTTCCCCAGCGGAGTCGCCAAATAGTGTGTTGACACACGAACACGTCACGTGTACCCTAGACGCCGGGGGTGATACACCGCAACTCACGTCGAAGGAGATCCGTCCGGTAGCGCAAATGCAAGACAACCGGCGGACGCTTTTGAGCACCCGAAACCCCACACGCCCGGGAGGAACCCCGTCTGGGCGTATGGCGGCTATGGGTTGCCCTAGGTCGACCTTATCACCCCCAGAGCTCTCACGGATCGTTGCCCTGCAAGAACAAGAACAAACGAAGAACGAGATAGAAGATACGTGGAAAAGTAGATGAAATTAGGGTTTAGATGTGTTTGCGATTGTGTGTTGTTTCAATCGGCCGTCACCTCATCTATATATGAGGGGGTTGGACTTACCTTGCAAGACACGGACTTGGATTCCCGTCACAATGCCAGAAACTATAGCCAAACTCAGATTTTCCAAAATCTGCACGAATCTGCGCACAGACCGGTAGTACCGCTCTCTCAGACCGGTAGTACCGGTCGGCCGGTAGTGGACCGGTAGTACCGGTATATATTTATTTACCGGAACAACCGGGGTGATACTGGCCCGATTCCGGGCTTCAACAGAAGGTTTTTGTGTTTCGGCCCGTAGTACCGCTCTTACCGGCCTGTAGTACCGGTCCTCCCTACTGTGTCACACAGATTTGGCTCTAACTTCTTCATATAAACTCCGATTTGGGCGATTCAAGTGTCCAAATCGACCGGTTCGATGAGACGAAACCAATGGATATATAAATATTATTACTTGAAGCTATCTTGAGGACGCAATTAGCCAAATAGTGCACTGAATGCCATAGTCTTGTTGCCCGGAACGTAGTTTCGGCCCTTAAGATGGAATCGGATGACAATGGCTCGAACTACGAAGTTGTTCACAACGACAATACCCAACTTTTTAATGTAGAGAACTTCTTCATTTGAGGTCATATTATATAGGTTTATTGTCGTGCCAAAAACCGGTGTCAACAGTGTACTGCTACACACACATGACCATCAGTTACGGCCAAGTACTCATCACCATTCAAGGGGTGTCGGCGAGGATGTTCACCACGACACTTACCTCACGGCACCGTTCTAGTCCAAGGAGTCAACTGTCTGAGTTCCGAACCCAACTAGAATTTCGGCCGAGTTTCCAGTCAGGACTCAAACCATGTAGGCACGACTGACAAGCCCACCTCGACGGATGGTTCTCCGCTTGACAAGCCATGTTCTACAAGCCCTACCATGAATGCCACATTTCATTTCCTTTATAATTCTATGCATATGACGAATGGAAAACCCAAACTAGTTGTGACTCCTGGACTTGGATCGGGGTGAGTTAATAGGTCAAGAGGGGTCAGTGAGTCCAATGTGTGGTTGTACTCTTTGTCTTGGATTACCATACAAGAACTCGGGCTTAAGGTGGTGTTCAACAAGAAAACCCACTGTGTACTCCTACACAGCCTCTCATCGTTCACCTTGTATTAGGATAGATTCACTGACATAGTTTCACCTTCATCAACACCATGTTCACTACCATCCTGTCTCACATCAAAGTATCCTCATTGTAAACTCTAAGCATGCAATAAGCAGTGATACGTCCAAAACGTATCTATAATTTCTGCTTGCTCCATGCCTCTTTTGTGTGATATTGCTATGTTTTAGATACACTTTCATACACTTCTGATCATATTTGGACTAACCTATTAACTCAGTGCACCCCAGTGCCAGTTTATGTTTTCTGCTGTTTTTGTATTTCAGGTTTTCCCATTATTAAAAGTGCTCAGAAAATTCCGGGAAAATATATAAAAATCAGCGTTCCAGAAGCTTCCTTGCACCCGATGGGGGCCAGAGGGGCCCCACCTGGTGCCTAGGCGGCCAGTGGGCGCGTCCTAAGGGGTGGCATCGCCGGGAGGCCGCCTAGACTCCTGGTAGCCCCCTGGCTGCCCCCCTTGGCCCTTATTTTTACTCGCGTCGCGAAAACCCTGATTCCGAACCCCTTTTCTCCAGAAGAAATTACGATCTCAGCCGCCATCGCAGACAAGCTTCGGGGGACCAGAATTCCTGTGTCGGCACCCTGCCGGGGCGGGGAAGTGCCCCCGGATTCATCTTCATCGGCGTTGCTTCCTCCCTCCATGAAGCGAGAGTAGTTCCTCCTCGGGGCTGAGGTTTCTACCAGTAGCTATGTGGTCTTCTCTCTCTCCCATGATGTGATCTTGATTGTGACCATAGGCTATGTTAATCTATGGTGATCCCATGATGTTTCCCCTTCTTCTATGTATTGGATTGATGTACTCACTTGATCTTATCTAGTATAATCCCCGAGACCATGGTGACAGCGGTCTATTGGACATGGGTTAGAAGAATATTTTGATGAGTGATTTCCTCTTTTGTGTGTGGATTGAAGATTGAGAGTCTCTTGGTGCTTGTCTTTGACTATCCTTTAGATATGTTGTGGTGAATGTGGTACTCTCTTTGGATGGCCGCGGTGAAATTGGGAAATCCATAGATGAGAACTACGAACTCTCAGGTGTGCTTTTGTAGCCCTACACAATTCTCGTCCTCTCTTGACCACAAAGGAATGACCTCCGAGTACGTCTCCATTGCATGTTTTATGAGGAATATCATGTGATTAGACTATGTTAATGTTGTTGGGAGTTTCCACTAGTGAAAGTATGAAGCCTAGGCCTTGTTTCCACCATTGCAATACTGTTTGCGCTCACGTTTACTACTTGTTTGCTTGCTGCACTTTTTATTATAGATTTATATTACTTCGTTTTGCCGCACCTATCACCCATATTTTACCATCTCTTCTCCGAACTAGTGCACCTATACAATTTGCCATTGTATTAGGTGTGTTGGGGACACAAGAGACTTTTTGTATCTTAATTGCAGGGTTGCTTGAGAGAGACCATCTTCAACCTCTACTTCCATGAGTTCGATAAACCTTAGGTCATCCACTTGAGGGAAATTGCTACTGTCCTACAAACCTCTGCGCTTGGAGGCCCAACATAGTCTACAAGAATAGAAGCGTGCATAGACATCAAGCTATTTCTGGCGCCGTTGCCGGGGAAGTAAGTGTTTGAAGGTATATCTTTAGATGTTGAAATTAAATCTTTTCGTTTCTTGTTTTTTTTTCACTAGTTATGTTTATGGAAAATCGCACTCTTAGTTCGTTGCTTGGGGAAGGCCGCTTTACCACACCCGTGGTAGAGAAGTCTCCTCCACCTACTGAATGTATCCCGTTCCAAATACCACTTGGGATAATTGAAATAATTAGGAATAATTGTTATGATGGAACAGTCAATCCTAGTATTCATTTGTTGAAACTTACAGAACTTTGTGAGTTGTTTAAGATTTCAGGTTTGACAAGAGGTAAAGTCATGAAGAAATTATTTGCCTTGTCACTGAAAGGAAAAACATTGGAATGGTATAGGCTACTAGATTATTCTCACCAACAGGATTGGGAAGAGATCCAGTCTCTCTTTTACTCCAAGTTTTATCCTCTTCATGAAGTTCACGAGAATAGTAATTATGTTTATAATTTCTATCCTCATGACGGAGAGAGCATAGCTCAAGCTTGGGGTAGACTGAAAACTTTAATGCTAAAATGTCCTAACCACGGGCTCCCCAAATATATAATTATTACTAACTTCATCTCCAACCACTCCCTCCTAAGGTGAAGAAGAAGAAAAAGAAGAGGAGGAGGAAGAGGAGCAAGAAGGAAGAAGAATGGGTATCAACCTGGACTGAGCATATTCCTCACATCAATTTTTATCCTAACGGACATAAATTTATGGAGGATGGTGAGCTTGATTGAATTCATTATTATCCCGATGTTTAGTCCGTAGGCACTATTGAAGATGATTTTGATTATGATATGCATGTTACTTATTGTGATTGGGAAGATGATGATAATGGTACTTATGATCTTGAAAATATTTTTGGTGCCAACTCTGAAAATGATGATATGGAAGGATCAAAGCTTGGGGATGATAAGATTGAAAGTCCTGTACCCATTAGTGATGTGGTAATTGATAATTCTTTTGCTAGTAAGAATAAAGACAACATGTTTATAAATATAGTTGCTAGCAATGATAATGCTCTTCTCTACTATGATGATGTTATAACTCCTATCTATAATGATTGTAAAGGTACCTATGACATAAGGAGAAATTATCCTTATGAAACTTGTCATAATCATGGAGGGGATTACTCCCTTGCTGGACACCATATTCCTAATACACAATTAATCTATAGTGTTCAAGTTGTTTATGATAGTCGTACTCCCACTATTACCAATGAGAAAGATTATGCTTATGTGGAGAGTAAGAGTACCTTTTTGGATGTGGATCATGGTAACAATGATTTATGTGATACTTATATTCTTGAGTTTATTCATGATCCCACTGGAAATTATTATGAGAAGGGAACACATGCTTATATATATTTCAATAATATCAAGTTCCCTCTCTTTATGTTGAAGGTTTTGAAGCTGCACTTGTTTTGCCTTCCTATGCTTATTGCTTTGTGCTTCAATGAATTATTCTATTGCTTGATGCTCTCTTTTGTTCTTCAACTCTTATTCCTGCGAGAGCATCATTAAAATCTTAAGCCTAGCTAATGGCTTTAAAGAAGCGCTTTCGGGAGGCAGCCCGCAACGAATTTAGGCTTTCATTTTTATTTTTCTTCTGCTTTTAGTGGTCTTGATGATTTTTACTACTGTATCAACATCATTGTATCTTTAATTTTCAAGTTTTGTGCCATTTATAGCCTGATATGACAAGGGAAGTGAAAGTTGTGACATGCTGTCCAGAAAACAGATTCTGTCCTCGTGACTAGAAAAATCACAGAAAAATTCCAGTTCATCTTTTTTAGCTGAAATTTTTACACAGCGTTATCTATACAATTATGGAACTTTCGTATGTTCTAAGTTTTTTGATTTGAGTTGCAGAAGTATCCCTAAAAAATTCTTTACTACCTGCTGGTCTCTTTTTCACAGAATCTGTCCTGTTTTTGCCTTTTCTTCATTTTGCAAACCTTAAGCTTGCTTTTTATTTGCAAAAACTTTTTGGCAATCTTGAGAAACAGTAGCTCTT
This sequence comes from Bromus sterilis, assembly GCA_950022295.1. NCBI lineage: Eukaryota > Viridiplantae > Streptophyta > Magnoliopsida > Poales > Poaceae > Bromus > Bromus sterilis. The sequence goes on from OX465595.1 coordinate 305,795,066, forward strand.
CAAGAATATCTTTGTTTCCAGTAGAGAAAAAATTATTTTATTATTGTTAATAACCTTGCTAATCAGATTATGATGAGGTATGTATGAAGGGAGTTTTCAAGTGTGCGAGGGAAGATGATAAAAGAAGATTCAGGACTGTCAAGCGCTCAAGCTTGGGGATGCCCCCATGCATCCCCAATAAATATTCAAGGAGACTCAAGCGTCTAAGCTTGGGGATTCCCCCGTGCATCCCCTTATTCATCAACAATTATCAGTTCGTCTCTCGTCTCACTATATTTTTATCACTTCATGCGTTATGTGCTATGCTTGGAGCGTCTCGCTCTTAGGTTTTATTTTTAGTTTTATTTAGCTTTGCTTGCTGTTAATAACAAGTTAGAACCCAGCTTTCTTTGTGTGGGAGAGAAACACGCTCCACTTCCAAATCTAGAACACAACATAAGATTTTTCATGCTTATCTTTGCTGTGTGTGTTCTTTATCTTTTATATAGCTACTGCCTTGTTTACCTCTTAGTTTTTATGCTTATCTTTTTAAGAGCTTTTGTTTTTTTGCTAGAACTCTCTTGAGTTTTCATGTTTATCTTGTTTAGAGAGTTTTCCTGTTGCACTGAGTTTTGTGTCTTCACTTGAAGTAAGTAATTGAGGTTGCTATTCAATTGTACTAGTAACTTGCAATAGTTTTGAGGTATTGTTTTGAGTAATGTTTGGACTTTTGGTGTCAATAGCTTTAGCCTTTTAGTGATAGATGTCGTATTTTGGGCAATCCGTTTTTATTTTCAAAACTTACAAATTAGTTGAGAACTTTAGCTACTAGATGGATCACTACTCTTCTGAGGGGTCGAATATTAGAGTACACTCACGTACCATGAGTCGAGGATGCACAAGGATAACCAAACCCCCATACACTCCTCCTCGGGGTAATTTTCTCTTGGTGAACCTCCTTATTAGATTGAGAGTTACCGGTAATAAGTGCATGAGTTCTTCGGACTAATGTGAGTATTCGAAAGTTGACACTTCCACCTTCCCATATTTTTCTAGCCTCTCCTGTGCCGTGCATTGCTTTCTTCTCACTCCGAGAGTTGGCGTCCACCTTCGCTGGTACATCCAAACCCTTGGCATATACGCTCTGTCATCATAAACCTCCTTATATCCTTCCTCAAAACAGCCACCATACCTACCTATCAAGGCATTTCCATAGCCTTTCCGAGATATATTGCCATGCAACATCCATCTTCTCATGACTTGATCTTCATGTCATACATGCTACTTTCTTGATCGATGAGCCGCATGCTAGTTGGGCCTTGCCCTAATCATTTCTACATGACGCGCTAGTATCATTGCATATCCTGCTACACTGGCAGAGGCATACATTTGCATACATCATGATAGTTACATCTTCTTTATGATATGAGTACTTTTGTAAAGTGTGAAAGATCTTCTATACATTTTGTAATATATAGAGTGTTGCCCCTAAAGTGGAAAAATTAAAAGATCCCAAAGAGGACAAATGAGAGAAATAGAAAGAGCCATTGAGGCCACCAAAAAAATTCAAACAAATAGAAAAAAGAGAAAAAGAAATAAAAAGAGAGAAGGGGGCACACTACTATTCCTTTTGAGAGATCGACACTCGTACTCCCTCTTATATCTTGTACTCCATAAAGATTATCATTCATGCATATAGCTATGTGGGGACCTTGACACTATAGAACTTGGCTTGTATATTCCAATGATGAGCCTCCTCAAATGAGCTCTAGGTCTTCTTGAGCAAGCAAGTTGGATGCACCCCCACTAGTTCCATTGGAGAGCTTACCTTAGCTCATATGTGCATCCGTTGCATGGCAATCCCTACTCCTCGCATCATATCTATCATTTGGCTTTCTCTTGCCTATGATTGTCCTCATTGATGTGAGCCTTTCACACCTTTTTGTCTTCCTCCTCCACCATATTCTCTCTTTTCCATCCTAAGTGTCAACTTTCTTGCTTACGCTCATCCATTGCATGAGTGCTCAAAATGTCGAAAAGGAGTGGATCATTTTGACTTGTACTTGGCTAGTGGTCTCGGGATGAGTCAAGATAAGATTCCAAAGAAAACCAAGTGTGAAACTTTAGTATATTGAGTTCTCAACACAAAAATACTTTTTTCTCGTATATCCCTATCCCCTTTCTTGCACGCAAACACCATTTGGAGACATTCGAGTCACGGACAACGAGAGCTCTTGCACCTTTATGTTCTTATGTTGCTTGTTTCAATGCTAAATATAAACTCTTGCCTGTTATGACTTGAATTGAAGTACATGCCTTGATTGCTTTCCTTAAAAGTTCTTATATGGTTGTTAGCATGTCACCACATAAATTAAGTTTTTATCATTTACCTACTCGAGGACGAGCATGAATTAAACTTGGGGATGTTGATACGTCCAAAATGTATCTATAATTTCTGCTTGCTCCATGCCTCTTTTGTGTGATATTGTTATGTGTTAGATACACTTTCATACACTTTTGATCATATTTGGACTAACCTATTAACTCAGTGCACCCCAGTGCCAGTTTCTATTTTCTGCTGTTTTTGTATTTCAGGTTTTACCATTATTTAAAGTGCTCAGAAAATTCCGGGAAAATATATTTAAAAATCAGCATTCCAAAAGCTTCCTTACCTTGAAGGGGGGCCAGAGGGGCCCCACCTGGTGCCTAGGCAGCCAGTGGGCGCGGCCTAGGGGGTGGCCGCGCCGGGAGGCTGCCTAGACTCCTGGTGGCCCCCCTGGCTGCCCCCCTTGGCCCTTATTTTTATTGGCATCGCGAAAACCCTGATTCCGAACCCCTTTTCTCCAGAAGCAATTCCGATCTCCGCCGCCATCGCAGACAAGCTTCGGGGGACCAGAATTCCTGTGCCGGCACCCTACCGGGACGAGGAAGTGCCCCCGGATTCATCTCCATCGACGTTGCTTCCTCCCTCCATGATGCGGGAGTAGTTCCTTCCCGGGGCTGAGGTTTCTACCAGTAGCTATGTGGTATTCTCTCTCTCTCATGATGTGATCTTTATTGTGATCATAGGCTATATTAATCTAGGGTGATCCCATGATGTTTCCCCTTCTTCTATGTATTGGATTGATGTACTCACTTGATCTTATCTAGTATAATCCCCGAGACCATGGTAACAACGGTCTATTGGACATGGGTTAGAAGAATATTTTCATGAGTTATTTCCTCTTTTGTGTGTGGATTGAACATTGAGAGTCTCTTGGTGCCTGTCTTTGACTATCCTTTAGATATGTTTTGGTGATTTTGGTACTCTCTTGGATGGCCGCAGTGACATTGGGAAATCCATAGATGAGAACTACAAACTCTGAGGTGTGATTTTGTAGCCCTAGACAATTCTCGTCCTCTCTTGACCACAAAGGAATGACCTCCGAGTACGTCTCCATTGCATGTTTTATGAGGAATATCATGTGATTAGACTATGTTAATGTTGTTGGGAGTTGCCACTAGTGAAAGTATGAAGCCTAGGCCTTGTTTCCACCATTGCAATACCGTTTGCGCTCACGTTTACTACTTGTTTGCTTGCTGCACTTTTTATTACAGATTTATATTACTTCGTTTTGCCGCACCTATCACCCATATTTTACCATCTCTTCGCCGTACTAGTGCACCTATACAATTTTCCATTGTATTAGGTGTGTTAGGGACACAAGAGACTTCTTGTATCTTAATTGCAGGGTTGCTTGAGAGATACCATCTTCAACCTCTACTTCCCTGAGTTCGATAAACCTTAGGTCATCCACTTGAGAGAAATTTTTGATGTCCTACAAAGCTCTGCACTTGGAGGCCCAACATAGTCTACAAGAATAGAAGCGTGCGTAGACATCAATCAGTAACAGTTGCAGGGGCACATGATATCAATAAACTCCTATGTCAGCTAGGATTGTGGTTTTCTTACTACTGTGACAAGATGATAATCATGCATCGGATATGGGTTCAACTATGCGGTAGAATCGATAACAAGGTGATCATCCTAATCAATGCATAAGAGAGACTGAGAGGGAAGTGGGATTTTATAGACATGATCCATGGGGTGTTGCTTGCCTTGCTGACGATACACGGGTTTATCGGTCTTCTGCTTCAGGGGTGACCACCATCTCGGAAACATTATTACCGGAACAATCATCAACAAAGGGGGGCAACATGGAAAGTAAACGCACAAGCACATGATAAGTTTTGCCATGATGTAAATGGTACTGATTTGTGGCACATTCAATTTAATTGAAGTGTATTGCAAAGGATTTGCAATTCAAACTCCAAATTGAAATTGAAATTAAGCCATATGAACATTTGCTACAGTTCACCCATTTTAAAATGGTCAAACATCAAAACAATTTGCATATTCTTAATCCTTGTATTTTTCTGATAATTTTTCATATATTATTTGTCCAATTTGGAGTTAGTACGAATTTTATATGATTTATTGAAGTTTATAATATTTTTTGTATTTTTTGTATTTTCTTTTAATTAGAAAATTGCTTATTGCGTCATGCTGACGTCTTGCTGACGCGGGGGGCCTGACTGGTGGGGCCCTGTTGTCAGTGGCAGAGGGATTAATCCCGTTTTGTTTTAATGAAGTAGAGGGGTTAGGGAGGCCAGGGCCCACATGCCAGTGTCACCCGGGGTGATTAGGGGGTGAGTCAAGGGTTAATTAGCCCAGCTCGCCGGTGGCTCAACGCCGGCGACACCGAGCACGACGGCGCGACACTGGGTGGCGATTCCGGCCACCAATTGGTGAGTTGTTTGCACCAGAACAAGCCTCGTGCCCCGCGCGTCTAGTAGAGCTCACGGGCGACTCCGAGGAGGCCCGAGGCCACACCGGCGACGAGGTCCACGACGGACGGAGGTTGGGCACAGCGGGGCGGCGGCTACGGGTCACCAAAACACGCGCTCGGAGAGGGTAAAGGAACGGGAGCTCACCCTGATGCTAAAGGAGGGGACGACAAAGCCGTAAGGGCACCGGAGGCGGCGTAATCGACGAGGAGGTCCGCGGCTCCGACGGGATGTCGTCGTCCGATTCGATGGCTTCGGGGCGCTCCAGCTCTCAGGCAGCGGCAGGGTGGCGAAGTCGAGGGCGCCGGAGCGAATGGACAAGGCGGGGGGCTTGGGGTGGCCGTTGTCCACGGCAGCGCGCGGCGGCCCTCTCCGGTGCGCTCGGCATTGACGAAATCGTCGAGGGGGAGACAGCTAGAGGGAGCCAGAGGAGAGGGAAATTTTGCGGGGTGAGGTGGGCATCTCCGTGGCGCAGAGAGAAGGTAGGGGAAGGCCTAGGGGGGACGTGGCACCTCGCCGGCGTCGGCATGCTCGCCACCGAGCAGCTTGTCGACGCGGCAAGGAAGACGACAAGAGTTCTGGAGGCTTGGTCCGGGGTGCGTTTAGTTGAGCCCTAGGCTTGGTAGGTTGGGCTGGGTTTTCTTTTTTTTTCCGTCTCTGTTTTGTTCTGTTTTCTTTTTCTGTAAATTGTTTTGCTCTGGATAAAATAACAAAGCATTTTGTAAAGTCCTCAAAACTTTTATGTAACCTTACATGGCATAACAATAGCCACTCACAATTTTTGGGAATTTTTGAAATTCAAATAATTTGAATTTCAATTCAAGTATGGTTATTATTTAATTTCCAAGCCCTTCTTGGACTTTTTGAAAAATTTGAGGGCATGAGGTTGGACCCACAACACATGAAATGTGATCATACTCATTTGTAGGGATTTTCAAAATGTTCAGAAGATTTTTGGAAAAAGATTTTTTCTGGCCATTTGAATTAAATTCTTTAGGGATTTTGCTTTCCCCATTTCAAATTATTTTGAAATTTTAGCATGATGCAAAGTTACTTGCTAACCCTAGCACATACCTAACAGAGAGTTGTGACAACTCGCCCACACTCAAAATAACTCGTCCCGAGATTCAGATGTCGTCGGGAGGAAGGAGGGATACTCGGCACGGAGGCGGTCTTCTCTTTCCCATGTAGCTTCTTTCTAGGAGTGTTGTGACCATTGCACTTTCAGAAACTTGATCTTCTGACGACGAGTGACACGCTCTACGGAATCAAGAATACGAACGGGGTACTCTCGATAAGAAATGTCATCTTGGAGATCAAGCGTTTCATGGTCGACTTCGCGGATGGGGTCCTTGAAGCAACGCCTGAGTTGTGACACATGGAATACATCACGTACTCGGGAAAGGTGTGGGGGTAGTTCAAGTTGTTAGGCAACTTCTCCACGTTTAGAAAGAATGCAGAAAGTTCCTATGTAAAGTGGAGCCAACTTGCCTTTGATACCGAAGCGTTGGGTTCCCTTCAGAGGCGTAACCCGAAGGTAAGCCTTCTCATCCAGATTGTATCTTTCTTGCCTATGATGGCGATCATAGTAGCTTTTCCGACGAGACTGGGTTGCTTTCAATTGATCAAGAACAATGCGAACTTGTTCTTCTGCTTCCTTGATCATATCCGGTCCAATGAATTGTCTTTCACCGGTTTGTGACCAGTTAAGGGGTGTTTGACATCGTCGTCCATAGAGGAATTCAAAAGGAGCCATGTTCAGACTAGATTGGAAACTATTGTTATAAGCAAATTCGGCGAATGGAAGATACTTCTCCCAATTCTTTCCGAAAGAGATAACACAAGCTCTGAGCATGTCCTCGAGAATTTGGTTAACCCTTTCAACTTGACCGCTAGACTAGGGATGGAGAGTTGTACTAAAGGAGAGATGAGTTCCCATGGCATTCTGAACACTTTCCCAGAATCTAGAGGTGAAAAGGCTACCTCGATCAGAATGGATTTCCAAAGGAACACCATGAAGAGACACAATTCTAGAGACGTACAAGTCCGCTAACTGGCTAGCAGTTATACACTCGTGAACTGGAAGGAAGTGAGAAACTTTTGAAAGTCGGTCAATGACAACGAAGATGGCATCATTTCCTTTCTGGGTTTTCGGAAAGCCAGTGATGAAATCCATACTGACTTTGTCCCATTTCCACTCGGGAATAGGCAATGGTTTAAGAGTACCAGCAGGTCTTTGATGTTCTGCCTTAATGCGACGAAAAACATCACATTCGGCAACAAATTGAGAAATGTCTCTCTTTATCCTAGTCCACCAAAATCTCTGGTGTAGATCTTGGTACATCTTTGTGCTACCGGGATGAATCGAGAGGGGAGTGTCATGGGCTTCTTTGAGGATGAGTTTCCTTAGGTCCCTATTCTTAGGTACTACCAAAATATTTTCAAAGAATACCGTTCCTTTGCTATCTATGGAGAAACATTCAGCAACTCCGCAAGCAATGTTCTCCTTGATCCGGAGAACACCTCATGCACGCCTTTGGGAAACTATGAGTTGATCCTCAAGGGTTGGTTTTGCCACCAAGTTGAAAAGATATCCACGAGGAACAATCTCGAGATTGAGCTTTCGAAATTCCTCATGAAGAAGTGGTTGATACTGTTGTAACATGAGGTTGTTACAATACGACTTACGACTTAGAGCATCAGCCATGACATTGGCTTTGCGTAGGGTGTAAGAAATTCCTAAGTCATAATCTTTTATCAACTCTATCCAGCGTCTTTGCCTGAGGTTAAGATCTGGCTGGGTGAATATATATTTGAGGCTTTGGTGGTCGGAATAGATTTCACAACGATTACCAAGGAGGTAATGTCGCCAAGTTTTCAAGCCATGAACTACGGCAGCGAGTTCAAGATCATGGGTAGGGTAGTTCTCTTCATGTGGACGCAACTGACGTGAAGCGTATGTTACCACATGTCGATCTTGCATAAGTATGCACCCTAACCCTTGCCGTGAAGCGTCACAATAGATGTCGAAATCCCTTTTGGTGTCTGGAGGCGCAAGTACGGGTGTAGAAGTCAATCTTCTTTTTAGCTCTTGAAAGCTTTCCTCGCACTTGGGGGTCCATTCGAATTTCTTATCTTTCTTGAGGAGTTTAGTTAGAGGCTTTGCAACTTTGGATAATTTCTCAACAAAGCGGCGACAATAGCTTGCTAAGCCAAGAAAACTCCTAACTTTCTTAACCGATTCAGGTGGAGTCCAGTCAAGGACAGCCTGAACTCTCTCGGGATTGACAGCAATGCCTTTCGCAAAAATCACGTGGCCTAAGTAGGTCACTTCTGGTAGCCAAAATTCGCACTTAGAGAACTTGGCATAAAGGCGATGCTCTCGAAGTTTCATCAATACCAGCCTAAGATGTTCGGTATTTTCTTCTTCATTCTTCGAGTAGATGAGAATGTCATCAAGATAAACCACAACGAACTTGTCCAAATACTCCCTGAAGATTGAATTCATCATGCGCGAGAAAGTGGCGGGGGCATTGGTTAAACCGAAGGACATGACGGTGAACTCGTAAAGACCATAACGAGTAGTGAAAGCCGTCTTGGGAACGTCCTCGTTCCAGATCTTGATTTGATGATAGCCTAATCTCAAACCATCTTGGAGAAAACAGAGGATCCAACAAGTTGATCGTAAAGATCATTGATCCTGGGAAGTGGGTACTTGTTCATTATCGTCGCTAGATTTAGCGGGCGAAAGTCTACGCACATCCTTTCTGTTCCATCTTTCTTCGTTACAAACAGAACATGGCAAACCCATGGCGATGAGCTAGGGAGGATGAAGCCTTTTTCCAACAAAGCTTCCGGTTCGGTTTTAAGCTCAGCTAACTCATGTGGGGCCATTCTATATGGGCGTCTGGAAATTAGGGTTGTGCCTGGCATAAGATCCACTATGAACTCCACACATCTGTCGGGTGACTAGGTTTAAGGAGTTGGGTTACTGGATGGTTTTCTTAAAGGATGACCATAGCTTACTAGGGGCTACAACAGATATGTCAGAGTAGCAAAGTACCCTAACATGATAGTTAGTGTGGTTATTCCGGCTAGAAGATATCTAAAGTGGGAGGAAGAATTGCGGATGCATCAATATAGGTTTCTAGAAGAAAACCTATAACAAAGTCTGTGGAACTGTCGGGCATGCCACCTAGAAGTTCATCTAAAAGGACAACTGAAATGGAGAGAAGGATTTTGCAAATGCATCAGATTATAAAGAAACCTGGAATGACTCGGACAGCATAACGGCTGTAATTGCAAGAGAAATGGAAATCCTCACAACATTCCATAAACACTTACATAAGAAGTTCAAAACATGAAGCACAATGACTCTAGACAACCGAACAAAACTTTCCTACGGCTACAAGGAAGCAAACAACGAGATGTTCTAGTAAGACATAGATGAGCCTAGTCCTATCTTCCCATTGAAAAGGTGAGGGTGACTCAGAACTCAGATCGACGAGGGTAAGGAGAAAAAAGAAGCCTTACGTTGTTCCCTTATATACCCAGAGTATATAACTATAGAATGCTAGACTCGACTTCGACCAAGGCTGATAATCCTACAAACAGTCCTGCTCTGATACCAAGTCTGTCGGGACCTAGAATATGTGTATGTAATTCCAGTAACAACTCAATCATATGGAGAGCCGAGAGCCGTACCCACTTTTCTAAGCAGACAAGGCCAAGCACAAAACACTCTCGGAAAGCATCGAACGTGAGGGGCATCCCATGAAGGCCGGACGATCAACTGATATGGGTCCTCATCACCCGCTCACAAGTATAAATGATTATGGGTGGTGAAATCCCATACTCATAGACAAGTCGCCTCAACCATATTATCGATTGAATTATAACACTTACATAAACAGACTCCAGCCCGATCACTTAGTCGGGGTCTCGGGCGGGCTCAATCATACAACAAAGTGTGCCACGTGACAGAGTCACGAGAAATCTCATCGCGATGCCCCAAGCTGTGCACATCTAAGGGACACTTGGTGTATAAAAGACCTCCGGCAACAACACAACTAAGCTATCGAACCCCACACTAAGACATGCATGTTATAATCATACACGCAACATACATGTCCAGTGTAAACAACAGGTACACATTGCATGAACTCTACAAAGTATATCTTTATTGACTTACACATAGAGTACACAAAGATCATCTGACCATGATCCATCATTACATCAAACAACGGAAGAAAATTAGGTCTGAGTACAAACAAGATTAACAAATGGCTTAGAGAAGCCTTTTTCAACATACATGCCCTTCCATGAGGGACCAGACTGCTGTCTGGAACTATACTAACTTAGTCAACGTCGAGCTTCAGGAAGGTGACTCCATCGGGGGCTGGGTTCTCATCTAAAACATAGAATAAGAAAACGTGAGTACAAAGTCGTACTCAGCAAGACTTACATCAGAACTATACTACTCATGCTCAAGTATCAAGGTAAAGGGAGGTGGGGTTTCAATGCAGAAGTGCTAGCTTTGACTTGGCTAGTCCTATACTACGAGTACCTTACTTGAGGTAAGAGGCGTACACGAGTCCACTACCACGTCTCCAACTAATACACCACTATGGATACTTCCTTGACTTCCCCACGAGGAAGCACGCCATAGCACTCACGCTTATCTTGCGAGTTTTAGAGTATCCATTCAAGTTGTCTAATAATCAGGCACATCTTTCCAAGTAGTCCATGACCGCGGACGCGGCTATTCGAATAGTTTTATAACCCTGGAGGGGTGTACCGCTACACACATGACCATCAGTTACCGCCAAGTACTCGTCACCATTCAAGGGGTGCCGGCGAGGATGTTCACCACGACACTTACCTCATCGCACCGTTCTAGTCCAAGGAGTCAACTGTCTGAGTTCCAAACCAAACTGGAATTCCGGCCGAGTTTCCAGTCGGGACTCAAACCATGTAGGCATGAATGACAAGCCCACCTCGATGGATGGTTCTCCTCTTGACAAGCCATGTTCTACAAGCCCTACCATGAATGCCACATTTCATTTCCTTTATATTTCTATGCATATGCCGAATGGAAAACCCGAACTAGGTACCTGGACTTGGATCGGGGTGAGTTAATAGGTCGAGAGGGGTCAGTGAGCCCAATGTTTGGTTGTACTATTTGTCTCGGATTACCATACAAGAAATCGGGCTTAAGGCGGTGTTCAACAAGACAACCCACTGTACTCCTACACAGCCTCTCATCGTTCACCTTGTATTAGGGTAGATTCACCGACACAGTTTCACCTTCATCAACACCATGTTCACTACCATCCCGACTCACATCAAAGTATCCTCATTGTAAACTCTAAGCATGCAATAAGCAGTAACAATTGCAGGGGCCACATGATATCAATCAACTCCTATGTCAGCTAGGATTGTGGTTTGCTTACTACTGTGACCAGATGATAGGTCATGCATCGGATATGGGTTCAACTATGCGGTAGAATCGATAACAAGGTGATCATCCTAATGAATGCATAAGAGAGACTGAGAGGGAAGTGGGATTTTATAGACATGATAATTGGGGTTTTGCTTGCCTTGCTGACGATACACGGGTTTATCGGTCTTCTGCTTCGGGGGTGACCACCGTCTCGGAAACACTGTTACCGGAACAATCATCAATAAAGGGGGGCAACATGGAAAGTAAATGCACAATCACATGATAAGTTGTGTCATGATGTAAAGGGTACTGATTTGTGGCACATTTAATTTAATTGAAGTGTATTGCAAAGGATTTGCAAATTCAAACTCAAAATTCAAATTCAAATTAAGCCATATGCACATTTGCTACTGTTCACGCATTTTAAAATGGTCAAACATCAAAACAATTTGCATATTCTTAATCCTTGCATTTTTCTGACATTTTTCATATATTTTTTGTCCAATTTTATTGAAGTTTATACTATTTTCTGGATTTTCTGGATTTTCTTTTAATTATAAAATTGATTATTGCGTCATGCTGACGTCTTGCTGACGTGGGGGGGGGGCTGACTTGTGGGGCCCTGCTGTCAGTGGCAGAAGGATTAATCCCGTTTTGTTTTAATTAAGTAGAGGGTTTAGGGAGGCCAGGGCCCACATGTCAGTGTCACCTGGGGTGATTAGGAGGTGGGTTAGGGGTTAATTATCCCAGCTCGCCGGTGGCTCAACGCCGGCGACACCGAGCACGGCGGCGCGACACTGAGTGGCGATTCCGGCCACCAATTGGTGCGCCGTTTGCACCAGAACAAGCCTCGTGCTCCCACGCCTCTAGTGGAGCTCGCGGGCGATTCCGGGGAGGCCCGAGGCCACGCCGGCACGAGGTCCGCGGCGGCCGGAGGTCGGGCACAGCGGGGCGGCGGTTACGGGGCACCAAAACACGCGCTCGGAGAGGGTAGAGGAGCGGGAGATCACCCTGATGCTAATGGAGGGGACGGCGAAGCCGTAGGTGCACCGGAGGCGGCGTAATTGACCGGGAGGTCCGCGGCTCTGACGGGATGTCGTCATCCGATTCGATGGCTTCAGGGCGCTCCAGCTCTCAGGCAGCGGCAGGGTGGCGAAGTCGAGGGCGCCGGAGCGAATGGACAAGCCGGGGGGGGGGGGGGGGCTTGGGGTGGCCGTTGGCCACGGCAGCACGCGGAGGCAACCTCCAGTGCGCTCGGCCGTGATGAAATCGTCGAGGGGGAGAGAGCTAGAGGGATCCAGAGGAGAGGGAAATGTTGCGGGGTGAGGTGGGTGTCCCCGTGTCGCAGAGAGAAGGTAGGGGAAGGCCTAGGGGGGACGTGGCACCTCGCCGGCGTCGGCATTCTCGCTACCGAGTAGCTTGTCGACGCATCGAGGAAGACGACAAGAGTGCTGCGGGCTTGCGTCAGGGTGCGTTTAGTTGGGCCCTGATGGATTCTCGCCCTTCGTTGGTGAGCCCCAAGTGGAAGGCGGAGATGTAGCGCAGCAGCAAGTTTCCCTCGGTGAAGATACCAAGGTTTGTCTCCAGTAGGACTCCAGAGATGATAAATAGGTGTCAGCGGCGCGACTGACGTGGACCTGCACACAGACACAGATAACTTTGTTCCCAACGAAGTTCAGAGAGGTTGTCAATCTCTCCGGTCTTGTTGTTCACAAAGGGTAAAACACAAGGGATAATGATAGCAATTGAAAGTAAAAGCAGGAAAAGTAAATAAAGCGTGGAAACAGTAATAAGGATATGGATCGGGATACGTGATGTTCACTAGTGATGTCTCTCTCCCAAAAGACGATAAAACTGCTATGCGAGGTAAACAAATTATAGAAGGGAAATTGACAGGATTATGAACGCACCGCAATGCTAACTATGCTACAAAAGAAAGGAAGATGTTCAAAAGCACAGGCAGTACGCCAAAATAAGTAGACCGAAATCCAACTGCATCTACTACTAATCATCCACCTTGAGATATCTATCCAGAACATCTCGCTGGTATTAAGTTGCGAGCCCCACCCAAAGTGTAAACCCAAAGCAACAGACAACTGCAATAAAAAGCACTTTGCGTAAAGTAAACAATCCTTGTAACCGCGGGTACAAGCACCATTGTTTTCCCCCTTGTGGCAACAGCACATCCCCTAGACTCATGTTTCTGTCACTCAAGCGTGTCAGCGGGGGGCATGAACCCACAATCAAGCACAACGTTCCCTCTTGGAGTCACTACCTACTACTTGGCCAAAGCAATAAACAGCAACGGAGAACATGCAAGAATTACTTAGGAACAAAAATATAAGAGATAAAAACCAAATATATTACTCTATCACAATCTGAACATAATCTCATAATCCATCAGATCCCATCAAACTCAACATAGCAATAGCAGAAATATTACAAAAGTGCCTCGATCATGTAGGGCAGGTCACGAGGTCTAAACCATGAAGATCAAAGAGTGGAGGAGAACATCACATAGCTACTGATCACGGACCCATGGTCCAAGGAAAACTACTCACAAGACATCCGGGGAGCATCCATGGTGGAGAGGAGACTCCCGGAGGTCAATCCTACCTCCGGCAGGGTGCCGGGAAGAGGTCTTCTGGTGCTCCCGATCTCGGAAGCGCGGCGGCGGCGGAACAGAGGCGAGTTTGCGAAATAGGGTTATGTCTTTGGAGTTTTCCCGTGACGGATAATAAATAGGCGAAGGGGGGCAGCCAGAGGTGGACCAGGGGCACCAGGCGCCCCCCTGGCGCGGCCAGGGGTGGGGCCGCGCCGGGTGGCCGCCTGGGCCCCCCTGGCCCCCTTTGGCCCCTCTCGGGCTCTTCGCGAAGCTTCCTTCACGCTGATTTTTTATCTGAATTTTCCCGAATTTTTCTGGCACTTTTTATATGGGGGAAAACTGAAATAGAAAAACAACAGAAAACATGAACTGGCACTGGGTGCACTGAGTTAATAGGTTAGTCCAAATATGATCAAAAGTGTATGAAAGTGTATCTAGATCATAGTAATATCACAGAAAACATGCATGGAGCAAGCAAAAATTATAGATACGTTTTGGACGTATCAGGCCCTAGGCCTGGTAGGTTGGGCTGGGTTTTCTTTTTCTTGTTTTACTCTCTGTTTTGTTCTGTTTTCTTTTTCTGTAAATTGTTTTGCTCTGGATAAAATAGCAAAGCATTTTGTAAAATCCTCAAAACTTTTATGTGACCTTACATGGCATAACAATAGCCACTCACAAGTTTTGGGAATTTTTGAAATTCAAATAATTTGAATTTCAATTCAAGTATGGTTATTATTTAATTTTCAAGCCCTTCTTGGACTTTTTGAAAAATCTGAGGACATGAGGTTAGACCCACAACACATGAAATGTGATCATGCCCATTTATAGGGATTTTCAAAATGTTCAGAAGATTTTTGGAAAAAGATTTTTCTCTGGCCATTTGAATTAAATTCTTTAGGGCTTTTGCTTTCCCCATTTCAAATTATTTTGAAAATTTTAGCATGATACAAAGTTCCTTGCTAACCCTAGCACATACCTAAAAGAGGGTTGTGAGATACTTTGTCCGTACAAGCTGTTACTATTCTTGATGACTTTTCGGTGATCGCCGATGGACAAGAACTTTGCCAATTGGTCCGCCTCGTCTTAACGAGCAGGAAAATGGTTCTCTTCGTCCCTCGCCCTTGGCACCGACATTGTTGCCGACATAGCTAACAAGTTGTTCTGTAAATTACCTTGCAACTTGATCGCATTGTTTGTCACCACCCTTTTTGTTCAACATGGGCCCATAACCCACAGTTCCACATGATCGAAACCTGACTCTCTTGTAACTTTCTGTTCTCGAGGTTATTCCTCTTGCTTGACCTCGTATGCAACTCAGGAGTCCTCTACCTTGTGATATTCGGTTCGATATCACACTCAGTGCTTATGCCTGATGCTCTGGACCCCTTTTCATCCTTCGTTATCATCGTCGAATACTTGCATATCCTCTTGAAAACTTCTCATGCCTTCTTTTGTTACTCTCGATGTATCTCTCGGAGTTTAACTCGTGAGATACTTTTTACCCCATTCCCTTGGACCATCTTTGTTGATTAACCTTGTACCGATCCGACCCCCCCCCTCAAGTTTCCCCCCTAACCAATTCGTAGGTACGTTGCGGCCCTGAAAGAATTATGACAACTCGTCGATATGCACTAACGCAGAGAAATGAGGACATCAACGTGAAGGAATAACTTCTTCGAGAAGGAAAGAAGACCTAGAAGAATCGGTAGAATACGAAACCGAAACCTTACCCCTTACCCTACTTTTAATTCACGGGACGATAATTCTTTGTAGTGCTTGAGATTTGTAACACCCTGGGTGTCATGCTACAGTGATCACATGGTGAATCGCCAAGTCATCATGATTATTCAAATAATAATAATCAGACTTGATCAAGTCGAGTTCAAATTCAAACTCATTTGGAAATTCAAAACAATGTGGGAGAATAAAGTTGTTCCAAAAATTGTGCAACCATTTTGTAAAATGCCAAATATTCAGTGGATCATGTCCATGTGGATTTGGGAATTTATTAAGCTATTAATTAAACCAAATAATTCAAAAAGTAGCTTAAACAACCCATTTTAATCATTTATTATTTAAATAAAATATCAAGTGACTTTAGAAAAATCCCAAAGATTTTGGGGCACTTCAATATGGAGCAATACTAATCATGGAGCATGTTACATGTTTTAAAAAATTGGTAAAGCAATAAAAAAACAAAGAAAAAGAATAGAAAATAGAAAGAAGAGAAGAGGAATAAATAAAAGAAAAGGGAAAGAAGCCCACCCCCTATCCCCCTAGTCCACCGTGCCAGCCCATCAGGCCCACCCTAGCCCACCTCCACTCATCTTCCCCAACCGTACACAGGGGCGCCGTGGCGGCCATCCACGCCGGCCAGGCCGCGCCCTGTCACCGTGGCTGCCATCGGAGAGCCCCCGGCGAGGATAAGGACCACCTCGGTCCCTCGCTCAAACCCTAGCCCCCATTTGTTCCCCCTCCGTCCCTGCGGCCCCTCCCGCTCGAGCCGGACGCTCGTCGTCGCTACTGCCGTGGTCGCGTCATCGCGCTGCCGTGGCCAACGGCCGTCGGAGACCGCGCCACCGTGTCTGGGGGCTCCTCGCGGATGACTCCTTCGCCCCAGGCAAGCCTTCGTCGCCAGCGTCCATGGCATCATGCGAATCGCGCCGCCGCCGTCCGCAACAGTCGCCGCCACCGTCGTTCTCCGCCTGCACAAATTCGTCGCGCCCGGCTACCCCGAGCCCGCATCGAGCACTCACTGTGAGCCGCCGCCTCCCTCCCCTTTGCTTTTGGCTGTCCCTGGAGCCCTTACCGCGAGACCGTGGCTCCAGCAGCCACCGCACGTCGACGTGGTCATGGTGCCACCGCGCTCGCGTTCGCCGCGCTCTGGCCGCGCACCGCGCGCGCACAAGCCCGCCCGAGGCCAAAGCCCCTGCTGCACCTTGCTGCGGGGCTGCTCGTCACCTCCACCCCGCGTGCTCGTCGTGCCATGGCTCCGGCCGCCGCCGTGCCTCCTTGGTCGCGCGCCGCGCGCCGTGGGTCTGTGGCCGCTCCCGTGCGCGCCTGCTCGAGGCCGCGAGCTTGCCGCACTAGAGCCCCCTCGTCGTGCCCCACTCCGTCACTGGAGTTGACATCGCCGGCTTGCCCCTGGTCGCCGGTGGGCAAGATCCCCCCCCACCGCCCTCGGTTTTGGTTACGGGGCTAATCCCCTGTTAAAATAACACCCTGCTAATTAAACATATGAGATAGCCCCCCCTCCCTAAGTGACTTACAGGTGGGCCCTAGGCCTTTTTAAAATAAATTAAACTATAAATTATGCCACTGTGTCTATGACACATGGGTCCCAGCTGTAAGGTATTAAAAATAAATAGATTTATCACTGCTGAGTATGACATGTGGGGCCAGTGATGATTTAAATTAAATAAAATGATTTATAATACTGTGAGGCTGACATGTGGGTCCCAAATGTCAGTTTGACCAGTCAAACTTCGTTGTTCCGGATAATGTTAGATTAATAATAAATAGAAATTCAGAAATCATTTTAATAGATTTAAACTTCAAAATTGAATATCTTTTAAACCGTAAATCAGACGAAAATAATTTATATATCAAACTTGCTCAGAAAAAATACAACGGATATGAATACGCTACCCATATACTCACCGCACCCATCTAACCTACTGAACATGGAACATTCCCCCCCTCCGGTGAACCCGGTCGGTAATTCCCGATGCCGGTAAAAAACCTTCCGGATGAAATTGTTCTGAACATGAAAGTTGTTCAGAATGGAACCACGATCACGGATACACTATCCACATGTTTGTCAGTTGTCTCTACACTGCAGACATGGAACCTTCCACTCCGGATCATCTGTTCGGTATTCACCCGATACTGATGAGTCAACCCCGGATAAATTCCTGCTCCGTGAAGATCACCGAACACTGCGTTAGAACACCTACAACAATGCGTTGCTTTGTCTTGAATTTGTATTGCTATTATTCTTGTGTATTTATTGTTCCTCCCCCCCTCTTATTGTCCGGTAGACCCGACGACCGCTGCCGACGCCCCTGTGATCGACTACGTCGTCGACGACCGTACCCCTCCCGCGTGCATCCAGGCAAGCAGAGCCATTCTCTTCCCCAGATATCGCCTATCTTTTCCGTACATTTCTTTCACTAGGCATGGTTACTGCTGCTTCTACAATTACAATCCTATTCAATCGCATAGCCTGTTGTTGTCGCCCCTTGATGTACCTCCTTTAACCTATGCTGCCTATTATACTTATGCATTATTTCAGCAGTGAGCCCTGCGCATTGTTAGCTAGGATTAGATAGCGGGCCGTGACCACTTTGGGGAGTGAAGGCAGATACGATGATTATAACTGCACATGTATGATACAATGCAGACACCGCCTAAGGCCCCTACCTCGGCTCTGCCGAGCCACATCAAGTGGAGCTATCGAGGAGTAATCCTCGTACTCCACTCGTTGCTGACTCGGTATAGCCGCTCTAGGGTCCTGAGCCCCGGTTGTCCTTAAGTTAAGAAGTCGGGCGACCCAACGGTGCCCGTGAGCGGTATTGCGTCGGGAACGACAGGGAGGGTACGAACGACGTTACTGGCGTGCTTGGCCCCTGATCGTATCTCGTGAGAGTTACCAAACGACGAAAAGTCGAGCTCTAACAAAGAGCACACGTGAGATAAGGTAAGGAGTCGGTTCACCTTGTTGGTAACCGCAGAGACTTGGTGGGACGACAGGGCAGGCACCGATGTACTGGTGGTCCTGACTGCTGTCGTTGTCCGCGGGTCAGTTAAGTCGAGGCAACGATAACGGTTGTCACGCAGGATAATTAAAATTCTAAATGGTTCGGTGGATGACTTGAGAGGCCCGTTAGTCTGTACGCACTACCTTCATGCGGGATAAGGAGTTATGGGCTCCCCTGCGTCGTAGTTTGTCCGAAAGCTCTTCAGACGACAGCAGTACCACGGGCTCATTGCCGGGAAGCAGTCTTGTCTTCTTTGCTGCAGTAGGTGTGTTTGGATTTGCTTTTGCTTCACCGGCCAGTCTCGTACTGTTCAGGAGCGCGGAAGGGTGAGGGACCTAGACCCCTGAGCGCATAGGATATAGTCTGGCAGATGGCCTCTCTGCTGAGCCTAGGATGGGCTCCGCCGTGTCGGATAGTTTTGGTGGAGCGTTCCCTAACAAGGTTCCCGCCACGCTGGAGATCTGAGCGTGCAAGCTGAATAGTAGTACACCCATGCAGGGAGTTTAATCTATTCGAATAGCCGTTTCCTCGGTAACAGGACGCTTTATGCTGAAGCCGGATCTTCTCACCACAAACTGAAAGTGCAATATATCGACCAGAGGGGGGGTGAATGGGAGATTTTCAATTTTGCTACCGGATTTTGATTTTCTTCAGGACTGAAGCAATCATGAAGCTGAAGAAGTAACCAAAATCATGAAGAAATAAAACTTCACAAAATGTAATCATCAGGGCAGCCCATCATAATGCACCAGAAATAAATCAATTCAGATAAGCAGAAGTGCTTCAGATGCATAGTATGAAGACTAATAGCAGAGGGAGAGCTGAAGCACAAGCAGTCAACATAGATACTGAAGACATAATTCTGAGGCTTAAGAGATTGAAGAGATATCACCAGAAATTGAAGACAATGGTTTGGTAGACCAGTTCAAGTTGCTGTGACAACTCTACGTCTGGTTGGAGAGGCTGAGATTCAACTCAGAAGACATAGTCTTCACCTTGTTCTCCTTGAACTAAAGTCCTCAGACTCCGTCCAATAACTCAGGTGAGTCTTCAAGGTAGACTCCCGAAACCTTTACAGACTCAGTCACTCCAGGAAGTCACAATTGCATCTTGACTTCCTCAGACTGAAGACTTCTACACCGGCTGGAAGATCATAGTCTTCAAGAGTAAAAAGCTTCGGATCACTCAAACCGACTTCCTCAGAAATGCTCAACTACTCAGGCTGGTGGTTTTCCTCACATAGGTTCTTCAGTTTCCTCAGAGGTGGGTTGCTCTCAAATGACAAGTGTCAGTTTTTCTCTGGGAGCAGCCAACCCACAAATGGGGCTGGGGGTGGCTATTTATAGCCACGAAGCAACCCGAGGTGAAAGGACATAAATGCCCATGCATGCAATTACTCTCATGCCCTCAGAAATGACCGTTGCTAGACAAGTTCTAGCCTCTCACCACGCAACGCGTGGCACGGTCAAAGTATTGTCTCTCCAGACTCCTCAACCGAAGTTAGTTACCTCAGTGTCCTGAAGAACAACATCTCAGACACATGAGGACTGAACTTCTACTGTAGGAGATTTCTCTCTCTTCAGGAGAACTGCACTCGCAGTCTCCAAACTCCTCAACCGAAGACAGATTCCTCAGTGTCCTGAAGAACAAGGTCTCAGACACCCGAGGAACTGAACTTCTACTGCAGGAGATTTCCTCAGGGTTTTTCTTCAGGATTCCTAGCTGAGCACTTCCTCAGACCTTCGGAACTCGTTTTCTTCAACCCCTCCAACAGTGCGGTGTTTTCCTATGACTCAAGAAGTATATAAGAAAAAATCTTAGCGAAGACTACGCTTCAACTTCGTCTTCAGCGCGAACTTCCTCAGGATCGTCTTCAGCTTCAGCTTCAACCGAACGCTTCAGGATCCTGTTTCCTCAGGATTTCGCGCGACTTCATTCTTCAGGAAACGCACCGTTTTCTCCAATGTTCCTCAACATTTTAGGGGGTCGACATTGGTGGTTAAACACCTCATCAGGGACTGTTCTCCTGTGTATACTCACAAACACATCAGTCCCTTAACCGTTTTGTCATCAAACTCCAAAACCTCAAGGGGAGGGTACTTGATGCAGGCATTTTTGTATCAGTGCATGTTATGAAGTGATTGAGGATTAAACAACGCACTGATAGAGATGTTTGCAGAGATAATCACATGTATATATGATAAGCGTGAGGAAATATCATGAGTTAACTGAGGAAAAGTATCAGGCAAACACCAAAATATCAGTTTACAACGCATTACAAAAATATCTGAAGAACGAGAGTTGTAACTGAAGAACCCCATAACTAAGACCCGCTTGAAGACTAACAGATTTCTCCCCCTTTGTCATAAAATGAACAAAAAGGGAAAAACTGAAGCTAACGCCCCTTGGAAGTAGCTTCAAGGCTGAGGTGAGTCACGCCTGAGGAAGTCCGTTGCGGTGTGAGGGAAGGCAGCAGTGTCTTCAGCTTCTTCAGCAGTCATCTCCTGGTTTGAGGAATAAGAATCCATTGCCGGAGGAGGAGTTGTGTAGCGTCTGAATTGCCTTGGGGGTCTGATTGCTGGAATCGGAGGCTGTTGAAGGTCCAACTTGGCAAGGTCTCCAGGGGTGATGACTTCGCGCATCAGGGCATCAAGATGTTGATATGTATGATGAGCATACTGATGCACTTTCTTCACAGAAGAATGCGTGTGAGCCATATAGCTGAGAATCTCAGAAAACTGACGCTTTATCCAGGCATGATTTCTATCAACTTTCTGATGAAGACTAATCACAAGCTCTCGATCAGTCATCACTGGAGCCTGAGTTGTATCCTCAGTTGAGGCATGAGTTCTTGTTTCATCAGTTGTGCGAGACTGAGGATGACAAATATTTCCACCGAGGGAATTGGTCGGGAGAACTTCTTCATAGAAGATGCCTTTGCCTTTGTCATTTGTGGCAATTGTATGATGAAGCACTTCGACAGGCGGCAGATAGGTCCTGTGATTCGGGTGATCAGGTTGATACTCAATTCTTGTTATGGCTCGGAGGAGCTTCATGATCCATGGCGCGTATGGCTTCAGGATGTGTGGGTTCTGTGCAGCATCAACAAGAGTTCTGAAGAAGAAGTCAGGAATGTTGATCGGCCCAGACATGCAGAGGTTGTGAAGGATGTTCTTCATGACGCCAACTACTTCTTCAGCAGAGGATTCATAGCCTTTAATGGGGCAGAAGGTTTTCGCCAGAATCCGATACAATGTACTCGGTAGATACTGAAGCTCAGAGACTGGAAACTTTGTGCGAGCAGGGGCTTCAGGGGCCAGAGGCGTCATGAGCATGTTCATCAAGTCATCTCGAAGAATTTGAGACCCGTAGGAGCAGGCCGCAGGGGAAGTGCACTGAGGCAACTCAAGTATATCAATTGCTTCAGGAACAGTGATGGTGTAGTGATGATGCTCAGTCATCCATTCGAGGACCCAGGTGTTGATATCCAGAGGATTTCCTGAAACATACAATGTGGCATAGAACTGAAGCACAAGTTCTTCATTCCAGTGTATGCATTCAGAGCAGAATTGAAGCAGCTGGCCATGATGTAGATCCTGAAGCACATTGTTGAAGCAAGGAAGTGCTTCCTTATCCATCAGAGGAATATGCTTGTGTGGAAATAGTTTGTTTTGCTTATATAGCACTGAAGCATAGTAATTCTTCATAGTGGCAGTCCAGAACCTCAGCAGCTTTCGAGGTGGAGCAGAGTGATACGGATTTTGAATCCCCTCTTGAAAGAAACTCATGGCATTGAAGAAATCAGTAGCATCAAAGCTTGGAGTGTCATCAGCTTCAAGGTCATGGAAGAATGGTTGCTTTTGTTTTGGACACAAGGACCGAGCTTGAACTGGGCCTTGAGGTGGTGAAGGCGCTTGAGGCACTTCAATCTGAAGAGAGGCTTGAGGCAGAGGTGGAGGTGAAGCAGATGCGTCAGGCTCCTTGGGGTCCTTGGGAAGCCGAGGTGATGTGGCATGTTTGTCTTCAGAGCCATCCTTTGAGGCTTCAGCATTAGCATTGGTACTGTTTTCTGCTTCAGGAGGAGCATTGGTGCTGTGCTCAACTTCAGCTTCAGCGGCGGGTTGGTCGGACTTGGGAGCAGCAGCATGAGTATCAGTGGTAGTATTTGCTGCAGCATCAGTATCAGAAGCAGAGTGTGTTGGAGCAATGGAGGCTTCGAGGTCATCAGCATCAGACGCTGAGGATGATGCACCAACAGAGTCTTCAGACTGCAGAGAGGTATCAGGAAGCACCTCGGTTACTGTATCAGAGTGAGGCTCAGAGGAGAAGACGGTGTGAGTTGGTGAGTTAGTCAGCCCAAAGTCTTCATCATGAACACGAGGAGTTCCATGATCCATGATGTCGATGTCCATGTCTTCATCCTCAGTGATAACTGGTGGCGGTGGGGACGGTGGAGTTGGAACAATGGGTGTTGCAGCAGGGGGTGGAGTGAAGACTATTAAGCTGCGCTGAGGATTTTGAGGTGGAGTTGAGGAAGCAGTGATATGAATGGTGGTATCAGCGGGCTGTGTTGTAGGAGGAGCTGAGGAAAGGGGTGTAGCATCAATGGGATCCTCAACAGCAGGCTTCTTTGCAGCCGGTGGAGTTGAGGGTTGTGCTTCAGGCGTGCGCTTGAGGCTTTTGGCAGAGGCATCAGCAGGCTGTCGAAGCTTCATCAACTTGGTCATCTGTTGTGAGATCCGTTCCTTGGATTGACCAATATAAGCACGATTGGCAGCGAACTCAATGTTGAGACGTTGAACTTCGCATTGATGCTCAGTAAACTCCTGAGGAGTAACTTCAGTGATAGGTTTCTTTTTGAAGTCACTGTGGACTTTCTTCATTTTGGCCTTCAACTGTTTCTGAAGATCACGTTGATGAATCTCATTTATGAGGAATTGTTGAACATAGAACTTGATGTCTTTCGGAATGTCCAAATCATCAAGCGGAGTGTCAGGCTTAACAGAACAAATTTTAATGTACTCCAAGATCTTCTTGGGATCAAGGAGAAGCGGGATTTCTGAACCCGTTGCTTCAGCTTTGCGTCTGGCCGCAGCACGCACGTATTCAATCTTATCAGCTTCAGTGGCGACGAAGCCGGCCAAATCCTCAAATTCATCTTCATCATCAGAGGATTGAGGAGTATGAAGAATAGCGCCACGCATAGCAGTTTTCTTTGGTGAGGGGCGAGGGCCGCGTTGAAGAACAGTTTTGGTCTTCAGCTGAGGCTGAGGCATTGTGGTTTATGTCTGGGTTGAGACAGATCTTGAGGAGGAATTTGTATGGAAGCAGTCAAGTCACGGACCAGATTCTTGACACGGCTGCGAGTGCGCTTGAGGTACTGTTCATGTGCAGCAGGAAAGTCTTCAGGAGTATGCAGTGTTGTGGGATCAGGAATGACTCCAAGAGCTGGGGGAGGTCGAGCCTTGATACCCAAGGTCTTTAGTGGTGGATTAACTGCAAACATTTCCTCATGCTGAGGATTAAGCCATTGATAGGCCACCCAGCGCTTGGCCCATTCCCTCGTGATCTTCTGTACCCGTTTCTTTTGTTCATCAGTAGTTTCTCTTTCTGGAGTCTTCAGCTTCTCATAGAGTTCAGGAGGCAAGTCTTTTGCGGTATCAGTATGCTTGCGCCGAGGAGGCATTTTCTTCAGATGAGGAGACTGAGGAATTGTACGTTTGAGCTGAGCTGCAAATGAAGTGAGACTATGAGAACCATACGATTCCTCAGCAGACATGTACCTGTGACATAATTAAGTTGCGAGGGAAGTGGGGTACGGTTATATGCGTTCATGAGGAATAGGCTCAGGAAAACAGAGGAATGAGGCATAGGTACAGGTCTCAGAAGGCTAGCAGTACAGTTGAGGATGAACTGGCTTGAGGACACAACAGTACTGAGGAATAATATGCTGAGGAATAAGCCACTGAGGAATAAGCATACCAGACTGAGGCGAATGCTGAGGAACAATGAGTCTTCTTCCCCGGCGACGGCGAACTCCGGCGACGTTAGCGCTCGAGCTTTAGGAGCTCAAGGGCGGCGGCGCGAGAGTGAGAGAAGCGTTGGGGGGTAAATGACCGAAGGAGGGAGTAGAGGGCTATTTATAGAGGGGTAAAAACTGAGGGGTTGCGAAATTAGTGGACGAGATAGCCCCTGATTGTTGGGATCCTCAGTGGATATCGTGATGGTGGATAATTACGGCGTGCGGTAAAATCGCAACAAATTGAAGAAAGTTGTAACAGAAAATCCGTGATTTGAGGATCTTGAGGACAAAGGCTGAAGACGAAGACAAATGGTCTCAGGCAAATGATGATGACTTAAGGTCTCAGCCTGAGGAATATATAATTTCTGTATGAACGCATATGAGATAGACAGATTAGATAAGTGAGCACAGAGGGATGGGTCCGATCACGTTCACCTAGTTGAAGAAGCAAAAACTGAAGATCAATAACTATAGGTGAACGCTGTTGAGGACAAACACAATAATCATCAGTAATGAAGACTTCAAATCCTGAGGACGATCAAAATCCTGAGGAAGTTGAGGAACACCAAATCCTGAGGTGTTTGGGCGGTGGCGCTACCCACCTTATAGGGAATGAGAAACCTGATACCATACAATTGTCGTATGGATCTTGAGTCAATTCCACGTTTATTTCTTCACACATAGCAAGGTAGTTCCTCATGAGTTGAGGAGTACGACGCATCGTGTGTTGTGCATCAGGATTCTTCAATATTGTTTAAGCGTTAGGATGTGTGTCCGTTCACTGGACGTTTGAGGAATCTAAGATATTTAGCTCACACCTCAGAGTGCTAAATCGCTTCTCATCCAAAGGCTTAGTGAATATATCAGCAAGTTGATCTTCAGTCTTCACGTGGCTGATGACGATATCTTCCTTCAAGACATGATCCCGAAGAAAGTGATACCGTATCTCAATATGCTTCGTCCTCGAGTGTTGTACCGGATTCTGAGAGATCTTGATGGCGCTCTCATTGTCACATAGTAGTGGTACTTTCTTCTGGTTGATGCCGTAGTCCTTCAGGGTTTGCTTCATCCAAAGAAGCTGTGAGCAGCTTGCACCAGCAGCAATGTATTCAGCTTCAGCGGTGGAGAGGGAGACGCAGTTCTGCTTCTTCGATGACCAGCACACAAGAGAACGTCCGAGGAAATGACATGTTCCTGAGGTAGACTTCCGATCCACTCGATCTCCAGCATAATCTGAGTCTGAGTACCCGACGAGATCCAGCTGTGTGCCTTTTGGATACCATAAGCCTAGCGACGGGGTGTGAGCCAAATATCGAAGAATTCGTTTCACCTCTTGGTGATGCGATTCCTTTGGTGCCGCTTGGAATCGGGCACACATGCAAATGCTCAACATTATATCAGGCCTGGATGCACATAGATATAGCAGAGAACCTATCATGGAGCGGTAGACCTTTTGATCGTAGTCCTTGCCATTTTCATCGGTGCCAAGTTGTCCGTTTGTAGGCATCGGTGTCTTGATTCCCTTGCAGTCTTGCATTCCGAATTTCCTCAGGCACTCCTTGAGATACTTCTCCTGAGAGATGAAGATGCCATTGCGTTGTTGACGAATTTGGAGTCCTAAGAAGAACTTCAGCTCGGCCATCATCGACATCTGATACTGTTCACTCATCAAGAATGCAAATTCTTCACTGTATTTCTTGTTAGTGCATCCAAATATTATGTCATCAACATAAATTTGACATATGAATAATGCATCATCATATCGTTTTGTGAAAAGAGTTGGGTCGAGGGAACCAGACTTGAAACCCTTGCTGATGAGGAAGTCCCTTAGTGTGTCATACCAAGCCCGAGGGGCTTGCTTCAGTCTGTACACCATATCAGGCTTCTTGGCGTCTTCAAAACCTGGAGGTTGATCAACATATACTTCTTCCTCGATATTGCCATTGAGGAAGGCACTTTTCACATCCATTTGATATAACTTGATATTATGATGATTAGCGAATGCAAGCATAATGCGAATGGACTCAAGTCTAGCTACATGAGCGAAGGTTTCACCGAAGTCGATCCCCTCGACTTGAGTATATCCTTGAGCTACGAGACGTGCTTTGTTTCTGATGACTTGTCCATCTTCATCAAGTTTGTTTCGGTAGATCCACTTTGTGCCGATGACATTGTGAACTCGAGGATCAGGACGTTTGACTAGTTCCCAAACATCATTCAGTTTAAACTGAAGAAGTTCGTCTTGCATTGCCTGAATCCATTCCGCTTCTCGGAATGCCTCGGTGACTTTGGTGGGCTCTGAAATTGATACAAACGAGAAATGCCCACAAAAGTTAGCTATGCGATTAGCTCTTGCACGAGTAAGAGGACCTGGTAGGTTGATGTCAGCGAGGATCTTGTCCACTTGAACTTCATTTGCCACACGAGGAAGTCGAGGAGGATGATCTTGAGGCTCATCTTCGTCACTGCTGTCAGATTCTTTAGCATCAGCTTCAGGTTCTTCAGGAGCTTCAGGCGTATCAGGTGCCTCAGGATCAGGATCGTCATCAGGATTATTCGCTTCAGGATTTGGGTGTTCTTCAGGAGTAGGAGGTATGTGGATTTCTTCAGAATGATCCACAGGAATGATGTCACCAGCACCCATCTTCTTGATCTGTTCTTCAGGTGGTGCTTCACCTAAATCATGTGGCAGGTGCTCTCTTTGGGAGCCATCAGACTCATCAAAACGCACGTCTACAGTTTCAACAATTTTATAATGACTGATGTTGAAGACTCTGTAGGTGTGCGAGTTGATACCATAACCAAGCATGAAACCCTCACATGCTTTGGGTGCAAATTTGGACTCGTGATGAGGATCACGTATCCAGCAAGGTGCACCAAATACTTTGAAGTAGCTTACATTGGGTTTCTTACCGACCATTAACTCGTATGAAGTTTTATTGAAGAACTTATGAAGATACACTCGATTGACAATGTGGCATGCAGTGTTGATTGCTTCAGCCCACCACTTGAGTGGAGTATTGTACTCAGCCAGCATCGTGCGAGCCATCTCGATGAGGGTTCGATTCTTTCTCTCAGCAACACCATTTTGCTAAGGAGTGTATGGCGATGAGAATTCATGAGTAATTCCCACGTCATCGAGGAATTCTTCCACACCGAAGTTCTTGAACTCAGTGCCGTTGTCGCTTCGAATGTGCTTGATCTTCAGGTTGTAGTTGTTCATGACACGCTGAGCGAAGCACTTGAGGATTGCTGGAGTTGCTGACTTATAGAGAAGAAAATGCACCCAAGTGTATCGTGAGAAGTCATCAACAATAACGAGACCATACATATTACCTCCAAAGCTCGAATAATTTGGAGGACCAAATAGATCCATGTGAAGTAATTCCAGTGGTCTCGTAGTGGTCATGATGGTCTTCGCTGGGTGGTTGGCCTTGGTCATCTTTCCAGCTTCACAGGCACCACAGATCCGGTCCTTTGAGAATCTGATTTCCTCAATCCCGAGGACATGTTTCTTCAGTACCAGCTTCTGAAGATTTCTCATTCCAGCGTGGCCGAGTCTTCGATGCCATAGCCAGCACTCTGAGGCTCGTGCCATGAGACATGTAGCAACCTGAGGTCCTTCAGAGAAATCTACAATATACAGGTCACCTTTCCTAATCCCACTGAAGACAGTGGATTTATCACTAACCATGAAGACAATACAACCATGTTTTCCGAAGAGAACAGTGAGATCAAGATCACACAGCATAGATACAGACATCAAGTTGTATCCAAGAGATTCAACAAGCATGACCTTATCAATGTGTTGGTCTCGTGAGATGGCCACTCTGCCGAGACCCAATACCTTACTTTTACCTTTATCAGCGAAGGTGATGGTTTTCTTTGAAGAAGGACTCAGTGATGATTCCATAAGAAGACTTATGTCACCAGTCATGTGATTTGTGCATCCACTATCCATCACCCATTCAGTCTTTCCCTGCAAATGAATTAGTATCTCATACAGCAAGTTATGAGCCAGTCTCAGTTTGAGGAGTTTAAGATTCCTCAGAATTAATTCCTCAGGATGTTCCTCAGGATTGATTCTAAGAAATCAAACAATATAATTATCCTTCAACTGACTCATTTATTGTTGTCCTGGGCATATGATCTGCAGAAATTGTAATTGCCTCAGGACATGTCCCTGCAAGAATGATTAGTTCTTAACCACCCACATCTTTATGGGTGGTCTTGAGGCACATGAGGATTGATGAGGGTGGTGAGACTTAATGGGGTGAGAGATGGCAGCATCAGGATAAACAAATGAGTAAGCATTCTTATGAGGAGCTTCCCTATGAACAAAATGGTTAACAGATACATGATTATAATCATTTCCTTTTGAGGTATCGTCCTCAGATGATATCCTCAGCTCATTTGCATCTGCATCCACAGGAAGGTTAGTGATGAGGTCCTTTGGCACCCAGATCTGCTTGACTGGAGGACCGTTCCTGCAGTTAGTTCGAATGAATCTGGCAAATACCTCACCATTACCATTCTTAAACAGTATATAGTTTGAGTCAAATGACTCAGTCATCACGTCTGAAGAAACAATATCATAACCAGATAAGGTATAGGGATCAGGAGGAGGCATCATTGCTCGAGCCCAAATGGTCTTAGGATATTGTTCAGGTTTCCAGGAAGACCCATCAGGGTTGAGTCTCCGAGTGAATGCGATGCCTTCTTTCCTCGGGTTTCTGTTGAGGATCTGTTTCTTGAGAATGTCACAGAGAGTCTGATGTCCTTTCAGACTCTTGAACATGCCTGTTTCCAGTAGACTCTTCAACCTAGCATTTTCTTCAGCAATGTCTATGGTATCCTCAGATGAGGGGTTAGATACCACAGAAGTAATAGAAATAACAGAGTCTGAAGACATTGAGGAACTAGACACAGATATAATTTGATCACGTTCAATGCATCTTAAACAGGGAGGATTGAATCCTTCTTGTGGCATGATGATCTGTTGGGAGAGGAGTGAATCATTTTCTTTCTTCAGATCTTCATGAGACATCCTTACACGTTCAAGTTCTTGTTTCCTCATGAGGAACTCATGAGACAGCTTTTCATGATCAGTAAGGAGTGCCTCATGCCGATTGAACAAGTCATCAAACTTTGACTGAAGAATTTTTGATTCATCAGTCAACTTTTGAGTCTTCGTCATTTCCTCAACCAACATATCATCACTTTTGTTTAATGAGAACTGAGTCTTTTCAAGTGCACGTTGTTGCTTAGATGCAAGTTTAGCAAGTTTAGCATAGTTTTCATCAGGTTCTTCATCAGAGGGTTGATCTGATGATGAGTACGAAGATACCTTGGAGGACTTGGCCATGAAGCAGAAGGAAGGAGTTGTGTCTTCAGCTTCATCATCAGCATGTGATGGACCAAATTCTTCAGTGCTGAAGATTGACTTTGAGACAAGTGTCGTGGCAAGAGCCAAACCAGCCACACCCTCAGATTCTTCAGATTCTTCTTCCTCAGCATCAGGGTTGGAACCAGATTCTTCCGAGTCCAATTCTTTCCCGAGATAAGCGCGAGCCTTACGGGAACTGCTATTCCTGTATCCAGTAGACCTTGAGGATCTTGAGGATTTCTTCTTTGTCTTTTCATCAGAACTTTCATCTTTCCCTTTCTTCTTCTTCTTCTTCTTCAGTTTAGCTTCCTTTTCCCATAGAGGACACTCAGCGATGTAATGCCCAGGTTTCTTGCACTTGTGGCAAACTCTCTTTCTAGCTTCGAAAGAATCATCATCTTTGCATTTTCTTGAGGACGATCTTGAGGAATTTCCGAAGTGATTCTTCTTCGTGAACCTTTGAAACTTTCTGGTAAGGAGAGCAAGTTCACGGCTGAGAGTCTCAGGTTATCAGTATCAGCCTCAGACTCTTCATCAGAGGACACTCTTCGTGCTCTAGCTTTTAGCGCGCGGACCTTAGGCATGGGGCTGTATAAGTCACGTTTTTCAGAGAGCTTCAGTTCATGAGCATTGTGGCGCTCGAGAATGTCTGCTGGATCCAGAGTCTTGAAGTCCGGCCTTTTTGAATCATCAGTGATAGGAACTCAAATGAGTCATCCAGTGACCTCAGCAGTTTCTTCACAACTTCATGATCTGTGATATCAACAGCACCAAGAGCTTGAAGTTCATTGGTTATGTCAGTGAGTCTGTCAAAGGTTTGTTGCACGTGCTCATTATCCAGCCTCTTGAACCGATTGAAGAGACTGCGGAGTGTGTCAACTCGTGAGTCTCGTTGAGCTGAGACTCCTTCATTAACTTTAGACAGTCTTGTCCATATCTTCTGTGCAGTATCCAGACCACTGATACGGTTGAACTGAGCCTTATTGAGATGACCACCAATGATGCTTCGAGCTTTTGCATCAAGCTGCCAGTTTTTCCTGACAACTTCGGGAGCAGTCATCAGATTTGCTTGAGGAATACCTTGATCAACAATGTCCCACAGATCCTTGTCAATGGCTTCAAGATGCATCCTCATCTTATTCTTCTAGTATGGATAGTCTGTTCCGTCGAAGATGGGGCAGTTTGAGGCAACGCTCATTGTACCTGAGGTCGACATAACTAAAACTCCAGGTGGTTAAACCGAATCACACAGAACAAGGGAGTACCTTGCTCTGATACCAATTGAAAGTGCAATATATCGACCAGAGGGGGGGTGAATGGGAGATTTTCAATTTTGCTACCGGATTTTGATTTTCTTCAGGACTGAAGCAATCATGAAGCTGAAGAAGTAACCAAAATCATGAAGAAATAAAACTTCACAGAATGTAATCATCAGGGCAGCCCATCATAATGCAACCGAAATAAATCAATTCAGATAAGCAGAAGTGCTTCAGATGCATAGTATGAAGACTAATAGCAGAGGGAGAGCTGAAGCACAAGCAGTCAACATATATACTGAAGACATAATTCTGAGGCTTAAGAGATTGAAGAGATATCACCAGAAATTGAAGACAATGGTTTGGTAGACCAGTTCAAGTTGTTGTGACAACTCTACGTCTGGTTGGAGAGGCTGAGATTCAACTCAGAAGACATAGTCTTCACCTTGTTCTCCTTGAACTAAAGTCCTCAGACTCCGTCCAATAACTCAGGTGAGTCTTCAAGGTAGACTCCCGAAACCTTTATAGACTCAGTCACTCCGGGAAGTCACAATTGCATCTTGACTTCCTCAGACTGAAGACTTCTACACCGGCTGGAAGATCACAGTCTTCAAGAGTAAAAAGCTTCGGATCACTCAAACCGACGTCCTCAGAAATGCTCAACTAATCAGGCTGGTGGTTTTCCTCACATAGGTTCTTCAGTTTCCTCAGAGGTGGGTTGCTCTCAAATGACAAGTGTCAGTTTTTCTCTGGGAGCAGCCAACCCACAAATGGGGCTGGGGGTGGCTATTTATAGCCACGGAGCAACCCGAGGTGAAAGGACATAAATGCCCATGCATGTAATTACTCTCATGCCCTCAGAAATGACCGTTGCTAGACAAGTTCTAGCCTCTCACCACGCAACACGTGGCACGGTCAAAGTATTCTCTCTCCAGACTCCTCAACCGAAGTTAGTTACCTCAGTGTCCTGAAGAACAACATCTCAGACACATGAGGACTGAACTTCTACTGCAGGAGATTTCTCTCTCTTCAGGAGAACTGCACTCGCAGTCTCCAGACTCCTCAACCGAAGACAGATTCCTCAGTGTCCTGAAGAACAAGGTCTCAGACACCCGAGGAACTGAACTTCTACTGCAGGAGATTTCCTCAGGGTTTTTCTTCAGGATTCCTAGCTGAGCACTTCCTCAGACCTTCGGAACTCGTTTTCTTCAACCCCTCCAACAGTGCGGTGTTTTCCTATGACTCAAGAAGTATATAAGAAAAAATCTTAGCGAAGACTACGCTTCAACTTCGTCTTCAGCGCGAACTTCCTCAGGATCGTCTTCAGCTTCAGCTTCAACCGAACGCTTCAGGATCCTATTTCCTCAGGATTTCGCGCGACTTCATTCTTCAGGAAACGCACCGTTTTCTCCAATGTTCCTCAACATTTTGGGGGGTCGACATTGGTGGTTAAACACCTCATCCGGGACTGTTCTCCTGTGTATACTCACAAACACATCAGTCCCTTAACCGTTTTGTCATCAAACTCCAAAACCTCAAGGGGAGGGTACTTGATGCACTTACACAAACTACTACTATTAATCTATTGGTTCCGGGTTTTCTTCCTCGCATGGAAGTCGAGGAGGGGAACTTGGAGGCATATATTATTATTAATCATTACAAATTACTATTATACAATGCTGCAACAACTTCTGCTTCATTGTTACTTTATGCTTTATATGAACTGTTGGCTGTTCTCATCTTGTGCTGCAAGACTCGTCAGAAGATGCTAGTCTTCGATAGGCCTAGCTTCTTATCCTTATTCTTATTTCTACTTTGCAGTCCACTATATACAGCCTCCCCTTTCCATTTGATACAAATGCATAAATGCTTAGTAGCGGACGTAAGACTCGCGAGTATGCTAGATTCTCACCTTTTCTTTATTTCCCCCTTTTTGTTTTTCCTGATCAGCCGATGCAGTCCACGTTGGAGCCTTGGAGTCCAGGAGCAGGAGATCCCCGATGCCGACCACCGCAACAAGAAGATCCCCGATGCCTTCTACGACGTCGAGTTCCCCGTTGACCAGGAGTAGTTTGGAGGTTCCCGTGCAGGAGGCCTCTCCTTTTCGATCTGTTGTTATTTGTGCTAGCCTTCTTAAGGCAACCTTGTATTCATGTGTTCTGTACTCAGATACTATTGCTTCCGCTAACTTTGTGCTCTCGAGCTGTTGCATTCGAGCCCTCGTGGCCCTTGGCTTGTATTAAAACAACTTGTATTATTTTATTTGTAGAGTTGTGTTGTGATATCTTACCGTGAGTCCCTGATCTCGATCGTGTACCTTGTGTGTATGATTACTGTACACGGCTTGATTTTGGGGGCGTCACAAGGACCCATGGTACAAGGGGGACTACTCACGGCGCATCCCGGAGTTGACCATGATGGTCAAGGAACTTACGGAGATGAATTCTCCCCCCGACAGGGTGCCGGGACAGGAACTTCTAGCGAATCCATCATCGGAATAACGATGGCGACGGAACAGTGGATTCTTTCACGAAATGGAGACCTCCTCCAGAGTTTCTGGAACAGGAGATAAATATATGCCAAACGGGGCATCGAGGGTGCACCCTGGCCCAGGTGCCCAGAGGGTGCGGCACCCCCTGGGGCGCGCTGTGGGGACACAAGGACGAGGGGTGGCCCCCCTTCGGGCTTCCGGAGTCTTCCATAATAAAATATTTTCAGGAATTTTTTTGGAATTTTCTGAGCCTTTTATTTTCACCTTTTTCTCCAATACACGGACAAAACTAGACAAAAACTGGTACTGGGCACTGGTCAGTCCAAATTAGTTGTAAATGATAAGAAAGTGCATCAAAACATATATCATTATCACCAAAAGAAGCACGGAACAAGGTAAAATTATCGATACGTTTGGGACGTATCACCTATCCATCTAAATCCTCCTCTTGTTGGAAGGTTGCTTCAGATATGGAGGAAGTTCATCCTCCATTTGTCTCGGTCCATAGATCGATGTATTCATGATGGTGAAATAAAAGGGTGGCAAGGTTTCCAAGCTTACACGTGGTATGCTCGCTAATCTTTCCCATTTTTACCAGTTCAATTGGTTTTTTTCTCGGGTTACCCTCGAAATTTCGATCTATACTACAAGGATGTTTGTCCAATCCTCTTCATGCCTAGATGATTCATGTGACCATTATATTCATCTACATTATATGCTTGCATCTAGCCCATTATTTCCATTCCATTTGTGTCATGCAGTCATGGTTCTATACAAGAATAGGTGCCCTTCTCGCTTCTGGAGTCTTCCGTAATAAAAGATTTATAGGTTTTTTCTGGAATTTTCTGAGCACTTTGATTTTGCACCTTTTTTGTACAATGCACGGATAAAAATAGACAAAAAATGGCATTGGGCACTAGATTAATAGGTTAGTCCAAATAAGTTGTAAATAATATGAAATTGCATCAAACCATATAGTGTTATCACCGAAAGAAGCATGGAACAAGAAAAAAATATAGATACGTTTGGGACGTATTAACATCCCCAAGCTTAATTCCTGCTCGTCCTCTAGTAGGTAAATGACAACCAAGATAATTTTTATGGTGACAAGCTATCAACATAAGTTTGAAACTAGCAAATCAATAACAAGCTATAACAAGAAAGGTTCTATATCTAGTATTGAAACTAGCAAAGTAAGAACATAACGGTGCAAGAGCTCTTGCTGTCCATGACTCGAATTTCTCTAATCGGTGTTCCCGTGTAGAAAGTGGGAGACGGGTTTAGAGAAAAAATTACTTAATATTTGTTGAGAACTAAATGTACTAAATTTCACACATGGTCTCTGTCGTTGTTTAGTAACAACAGATGCCATAGGGATGGCTAAAGAGAGGGGAAGACTCGAGGGAGAACTATGTCGATGGTGCCGGAAACGGGTTGGGCACAAGCACGGTGAAGGACACCACGATGTACCCAGGTTCGGGGCTCTCCTGAGAGATAACACCCCTACTCCTGCTTGTC
This sequence comes from Bromus sterilis, assembly GCA_950022295.1. Lineage (NCBI taxonomy): Eukaryota > Viridiplantae > Streptophyta > Magnoliopsida > Poales > Poaceae > Bromus > Bromus sterilis. Next base: position 305,830,352 of record OX465595.1, read on the forward strand.
TGCTTGCTATAAATGATCTCACGGACTACAATCAATGCTCATGGAGCTTCTCAGAGGAAGAAGAGACCTGCCGTTGGCATGGCTTTCCTCTGCTTCTCTACGGGAACTACTGTGGGAAGTAAATGTGAATGGGGCGTCCCTCTCACAGAAGGGTTACCCCGGGCTCTTATAGTGTGAGCTCGGGGTACTATGGTCATTTCAGTCGGGGGCTGGCCCCAGCTGTCATCCTCTCGTCGGCTGGGGTCCACCGACTGCAAATCTCCAGTTGATCCGGACATGTCAAGCGGCTGCCCATGCTGTAGCTTCTAGGTAATGATAATGAACAGTGGAGCTATGACCTCTGGTCTTGTCCTCATGTCTCCGGATTCAGAGGAAAAGGGTGATAACACTCCTCTGACAGATCGGCGAAGTGACTTACCTTACTGCCACCCGGATCTCTCGGGATCCTGCATTTATGACCTTGTACCAGAGGTGCCCGACCTGGACAAGGTCAAGTCTTGAGCCGATTGAGGAGTTGGCCGATTGCGCCTGGGCCGACTGCTCGCATAGGCATGGTCGATTGCTTGGGAGAAATCGACCATGTGACTGCCTAGCTCGGCCCAGCAGCAGCCCAATCGGCCTCCTCCTTGTCTTGAAATATTGGTTTCGTCTGGGTGGCCCTACCCGGGTATCATTCCCCTGACACTAGCCCCTAAAGCTGTAAGGGTCCCACGGTTACTTGACTGTGGGGCCCTTGCAGTTTTTTCTTTTCTTCTCTTCGCGCTTTGACTGCTCTGGACTCATCGGACTTCTCAATCCGATCTGAACGCTCACATCGGAGATTCTACCCGGCCGACCAGATCAGTAATAGTTCGATACACCTCCGATCTCAACTACCATCTCGCCGATTGCTCTCGTGCTCCCCTAAAATTTTTCTGTTGCCACACTTTAGCCGAGCTGTGGTCTAACTCAACCGATTGCTTCTCCAACGGTTACTTTTGAACAACTTCTGACCAACCCACGTCGCACGTCGCTTCCGATTCCCCGGGGCAGTTAATGCTCCGGGCCCCACGACCCACATGTGATGGGACTTTACTGCGCACGCCTCGCCTTCTGCGCCATGATCTTTTGCACCGAAACCGCCCAAATTTCTCTTGATACACGCGGCCACACCAAGCCACACGAGCTACATCCGCGATCCCACTCGCCCCCGCCGCCCATATAAGCCACAGGGGGAGGGGGCTCCTCGGGCTCATCTCCACTTCTTCTTCCTCGCTCTCCGTCTCCTCTTCACGCCGCCGCAGTGCTTCTGCTCCGACGACCTTGGCCTAGGGTGCTCGTGGCACCACCGCACCGCACCGCCTCTCTGCAGCCCGCTTGCGCCCTTCGCCGCCGCCGCGCCTCCATTAACCAGCGTCTGCTGCCGGATTCTTCTCGCCCTTCTCTCCAGATTCATCCTCCACCGCCTGAAAGACGCCATGACCGCCGCGGACGAGAAATCCGCCGCCAGCCGTGGCCGGTGGAAAAGGCTCCACCGTCAACGACGACGAGATCCGCCAACTTCTCCACGCGCGCAAGATGCCGGTTGGCATCCAATGGCGTGCCCCCGGCAAGGAGATCGTGCCAGAACAGCGCGCCGGCGAGCTCGTGGTTTTTGTGGTGCACTTCGAGCTCGGCTTCGGGCTGCCGGTGAGAACCTTTTTCCGAGAATTCTTGGACTTCCACCGACTGCAACCGCACCATCTCGCCGCCAACTTCATCATGACGATGTCGGGATTCTTCACCTTCTGCGAAGGCTATCTCGGCATCCGGCCGAGCATCGGGCTGTGGAAGCGCCTCTTCCACCTCCGAGGTCACATGGCTCGGACGGGGAGACTGCTGCCGAATCCAGACGGAGAAGACAACGCGCCGATTTACGAGACCACCATGACCGACTGCGGCGGCTTCATCCTTTACTCTAGCAAACAGGGATATGAGTCCCCTGCCATCATTCAATCGTTCAAAGACTGGCAGACCACCTTTTTCTACGTCCGATCTCTTGACAAGGGCCCCGACCTCATCAACTTGCCCAAATTCCAACTCGCTCCTCCAGTTGAGAAATACCAGTGGTCGACCAAGCTTGGGGTCGGCGATTGCGACATTGATTCTCAGGTGGCTCGGATTGCTCGGCTTGAAAAGGATGGCCTTAAGGCATACGATCTCGTGGCCACCTGGCTCCAGGTCCGAGTGCTCCCGCTTCAGCGCCGAGTGCACCGCATCTATGACATGGCCACTTGGAGGGATCCCACTCGGATTTGCACCAAGAAGCTAAGCAACAGAGCATTGCGCCTCCGAGTGAAAGCACTCACCACCACTCCCTTGCCAAAACCATTTCGATTTGGCCTGAGGTTCCTTCACCGCAGAGTTAACCCTCCAGAGGTATGCTTCGATTGCTTTCTCTCACTTCGCCCGATTGCTTGGCTGCTCGCTTGCTCTTTTGATGTCTTGCTCATTTTTCAGTACTTTATCGTGACTGCCGTGATGCAAGACGGTCAAGTTGCTGGCGAATTCGTCCCTGATCGTGAGGAGGACGACCCCACCGACCTTGAATATGACGGCTCCCCCGCCTCCGATTCCGACGCCGAGGACAACCCCGCCAACGCCAGTGTAGCTGACCAAGTGGGTATGGATGATTCCTCCTTCGAACGATTTCTGGATGAATGGAGTGATGATGACAGCGCCTCAAAGGTTGGAGGTTCCGGTGCAGATTCGCATCCCGAACCTAAGAAGGCGCCGCTTAAACGCTCCTGAGCTGACGGCTCGTCATTCGGTGCTAGACCGAGCAAGAGCGCGAAGACAGTGGTGGCTGATCCGAGAGGGAAAGCCACTCAGACTTTCCGCACTCGGGTTCAGCAGACTGGGAAAAGCTCCCGGTGCCAAGCCCAAGGTCGGCACCGTTCTGCAGGAAGCTCCTCTGGATATCCCACCTCTGCGCTTCCGGATGCCCCTAGGGGCACCGATGACTGTAGGGTAATTATTTCTCCATCCTTCTCTTCCTTGACATTTTGTTTTCCTTTGTTGCTTATCACTCTTTTCTGCTCAGGGCTCCTATTGACCTGGACGACATTGACCGAGACATCCCTGCCTTCACCGGCCCGGCTCCTTCTTCCACCTCCATTCATGCTGACAATACTAGAAAACGGTCGCCGATTGCTCCTCTCTCGACCAAGGATGCTGAGCGCAAGGCTAAGAAACTTCGTGCCGACCTCGCCAAACCTCCGAGCAAACACCCGAGCAAGCCTCTGCCCAAAGTTTCCGTGGCTTCCAAGGACATCGTCGACCTGGAGTCTGCCGACGACGAGGGATTGCAACCGAACCCTCCGATTGCTCCTTCCCCTCCGTGGTCCTCCGGTCAGATCCCGACTGCCATCGTCACGACCACTCCGCCGATTGTGACGGTGTCTCCACCTTCAACAACTGCTCCGACACCGAGCGCTACTGCCCCGCCAGCCACCTCGGCGCCGCCCTCGACTGTTGCTGCCTCCAAGGCTATAATCCTTCAGCCGACGTCGACAACGACCTCCTCTTCCGCTCCCGAATCGAAGATGCATTCGATGGAGCACTTCCGCATGGCCTACTCCCGCACCAGTCCTGCCTACTCCAAGCCCGATGCCTCGCGTCGCTTTCCCCTAGCCTCCCATGGCACTATGGCTTCGGCTTATGACCGAGTGAAGGCACTCTCCACCGGCGTGCTTCAGGAGCTCGAGCTCGTCGACCGCCATTACGCTGTAAGTCCTCTTTTCCAAGTGGGGGCGCGCAAGTGCACCCACTGGGTGTAGTCCCCGAGATTCGGGCCGATTGCGCGCAATCAGCTCGGATCTTCTTCTTACTTTTGCTTTCCTGAGCCGTCCTCAGATCGGTGGATCTGCCCTCGAGTGGGTGCGCGCAAGCGCACCCATTAGGTGTAGTCCCCGAGGTTCGGGCCGATTGCGTGCAATCAGCTTGGATCTTCTTTCGAATTTTGATCTCGTCAACTTTCTTACTGGCTCTCTTTCAATGCACAGGCTGCCGCTGAGGAAAAACGCAAGGTTTTTGAGACCTTGCTCAAGTCTTATGCCGCCAGCTTGCGACTCCTTGCCTCTGCTCAGCTTCAGGTGAACCAGCAGACCGCCAAGGTCGCCGAGCTGACAGGTAATTCTGCTGATTCCCAATAGATCGATTTCATTTTCCGATTCAAACTTTTTCCTCTGATCCACGTTGTAGCTGCTGCCAAATCTTTGCCCACTAACACCGCTCTTCCGGGCCGTGTGGCCGAGCTGGTGGAGCAGCTCGGCCATCGGCCCCGAGCTTTCCGCTGCTCAGCAGGAACTTGAACGCCTTCGAGCTGCTGAAACTGATTTATCTCGCACTACCGAGCGGCTACGAAGTGAGATGGATGCGCTCAGAGCCAGTCACAAAGCCGAAATGGAGGCTGTGATCTCGTCCCATGCCACAACTGCCGAGGTCTTGCGCTCGGAGCGTGATGCCGCGGTGACAGCTCGAACTTCTATGCAAGCTGAACGAGATGATGCAGTGGCCAAGCTGGAGACTATGACGCTGCGCCACAATGACGAGCTAACCAAGGCCTGACGCCAGGCCCGGGTTAATCTCGAGGGACTTTGTGAGATGGATTCTCTTCTTTCTGGTGAGCCCTCTCTCTTGTCTCGGTTCTCCAGTCGGTTTCTTCTCTTTTGCATCTTCTCACACTTATCTTCTCGATACAGAGCATTGGCCTGCCTCCGAGCCCACCGCTCAGCACGCATTTTCTGAGGAGAAACAAATCCGAGCCGAAGAAGGCTGGCCTGTGAGGACTGAGGCTGAAGGGTGGAGTCCCCGGGAATTCATCATCGCCACCGAAGCCCACATCCCTGTCATCCTTGGCAGCGTCTTCGCATTCAAACTGGGCGTTCAGAAACTCGCCGAGCTGCTTTGGGGGCCTGGCGAACTGAAGCAAGCACTCGGGCGCCTGCGCCATGGTGAAGGATCCTCAACAGGAACACATGACTCCGACGACGAGGATTCGGAGCAAGGGGATGCCCCGTCTGCCACTCATGACCAGGTACTGATGCTGCTGAAGGCCGCTCCCCGCCGAGTCGAGGCTTTGCTTGACTCAGCTGACCGGACTGGCGCCGAGATGGCTCGGCTTAGACTATGCGAGACGGGGCGACCGACCTCCTTGAGACGGCTTATACCTAGGTGAACCGTCTTGCCACGACCATGGCCGGGTGGTTCCCTCATACTGAATACACCCCTGTTCTTGACGACGCCGGGATGCCGATTGCTCCACTTCCTATCACTGCCCTGGCCGACGACAGCCCTTCTGCTGGCAGACGTGCCCGAGGAGGTCAAGGCAGTCAACCTGCACGCTCTTCAAGCTCTCACCTTTACCATGATGACTTATCCGACAGCAGCTCGTCTCATACTTCACCCAAGGCCACCTCAGGACGGACAAGTGCCAAGCCAGCTGATGCCGATCCCTCCAAGGCGCGGGAAGATTTGACGGAGCCTATGCAATCGGAGGTGGCTACTGTGCCAGAGGGTCCGACTGTGCTAGAGCAAACAGTTCCGACCGTTACACAAACACCGTCCACTGCTCCAACTGCTTCGATCGTGCTGCCGACCTCTACCGTTCCCGACGCCTAGCGAGCGAACTTTATGTCTTTTTCCGCGACTTTTCGCAATACTTTGCTAAATTTCAAGGACACCCACTGGGGATGTTCTGATGTAATGAACTCATTCGGCCTTGAGCCTCTTATCTTTGTTTATTGCACAACTTTCTTATGTGATCCACTTCCTGCTTTTCTCTTTATTGTTTTTGCTCTTTGCCATTTTCCATTGGGGGCATGATTCCATGTTTGCCAACAGCCGACGTGCGGTCTGGTATCGGCTCACAGGATCATACACCGCTGGGATTTGGTCATTGAGGCTGAACTATTCTGGCGTTAGCGCGAAGGATTCTGCATAGACTTAGTCAGCCGATTCCTCCTTGCTGATTGCTCGGTGAATCGATCGCGGATGCAATCGGCGGATGGCGCCGTCGGCCATGATCCTCTTTTCAGAGTGTTTTTACGTTTGAGATGCGGTACTGCAGATCCAACCATCTGTTGCTTCATCGATGCCACAGTCAATTTATGATCTGTGCTCGTGTCGCGTGCTAGCTTGGTTTCGAACCTGAAGTTCTCACGTTTTTCTTTATTTTACACTTGCAACCGCACGGTCGGCCAGTCCCTGAGTGAGATTTTTCGCACATCTCAGGAATGACACGGCTTTTCCCACTAAGGCTTGCCCAGAAATGAAAAGCTCATATAAAGACAATCAAATTCCATCTCTTAGACGCATGACAGCTTTACTGATTTAATGCTTGATAGCAGGAATACACTCGCATGACTCAACTGTAAAACGGGCATAATAGCTCGGTGTTCCAGGGACGCTGCGTCTCAACTCCTGAAGTATCCTTGTGCCGAGTGCCTTGCATGCAATCGATGAGGTAATATGCATTGTTCTTGAGTGCTCGGCTGACGATGAACGGACCCTCCCAAGGTGACGATAACTTGTGCTGACCATCTGATTTATGGATTTGGCGGAGCACCAAATCGCCTTCGCGGAAAGCGAGGGGCGGGTCTTCTTGCTGTGGTAGTGCCTCAGCCTCTGCTGGTAAATTGCCGACCTGGACAGAGCCAATAGGAAAGCTTCTTCCTTCAAATCAACACCGTCTTCTCGTGCTTCCTTAGCTTCTGCTTCGGTGTATAGGGCACACCGAGGTGAATCAAATTCTATGTCGGTTGGGATGACTGCTTCTGAACCATACACCAAGAAGTATGGGGTGAATCCGGTTGATCTGTTGGGTGTGGTTCTCAGACTCCACAAAACTGATGGGAGGTCATAAATCCATGCTCCGGGTGCTCTTTCGAGTGGTTGAATCAATCTGGGCTTGATGCCTGCAAGGATGAGACCATTTTCTCTTTCTGCTTGTCCGTTCGACTGGGGGTGCGGTACTGATGCCACATCTAGCCAAATGCCGTACTCGGATGCATACCGAGCCAATGGACCCTTTGCAAAGTTCGTGCCGTTGTCGGTGATGATGCTGTTTGGCATTCCATATCTACTTGCGACGTCGGCAATGAAGCGAACTGCTTTCAGACCATCCAGCTTCTTGATCGGGCGTGCCTCAATCCACTTGGTGAACTTGTCGACTGCAACTAGTAGGTGGGTTAAACCACCCCTTGCTCACTTGAACGGCCCAACCATGTCCAGCCCCCAAACTGCAAACGGCCATGTTATCGGGATTGTTTTGAGCACCGATGCCGGGAGATGACTCTTGGCCTTGAACCGCTGACAACCATTGCAGTGCTTAACCAGATGCTCTGCCGCGGCTCGCGCTGTCTGCCAATAAAAACCATGTCGAAACGCCTTGGCTACTATTGCAGCTGCTGATGCGTGATGACTGCATTCGCCTTGATGAATATCCCGGAGCAGCTCGAGCCCCCTGTCCTCTTCTACACATCCCTGGAGAACTCCAGTTATGCTTCTGTGCATCAGTTCATTGTTGATGATGGTGTATGCACCAGATCGACGCTGTATCTTCCTGGCTTCAACTTCATTTGGGGGAGGAGTCCTATCAACCAGGAAATATTTGATCGGCTGCGCCCAGGTTGGAGCGGTGACGACTACCATGACCATTGCATGCTGTGGTGCGACTGCTTCTTCTGGCTCGGCCTCTTGTACTTCTATCATCTCGGATTCAATCTCCGAGCTGATGATCATAGCCTCTGGTTTGTCTTCGGCAGCCCCTGGTATTGCTTGTTCTGCTGAGACTGGAGCCTCAGGATCTACTGGCTCTTCCCTCGAAACCGGTATCTCTAGATCGCAATCGGCAGCCCCTGGTGTCGATCGCTCAGATGAGTTCCCGACACCTGGTGCTGCTGCTGCTTTTGCTTTCAACTTCTTCTTCTTGCCGAGATCGTGAGCCCCTGGACCACAATCGGCAGCCCCTGGATTCGCCGGATTTGCCGATGCCGCAGCTTCCTGGGCGCTTGACTACCTCTTCAGCGTCGGAATCTTCATTGGTTGAACCAACTTTGCTTGCCTTAATGCCTCCAGGTCGGTTTCTGATATGAAAATGGACTCGGACTCTAGCGAAGGCGTGATAGAGGGCTTCTTGATGTGCTGCAACGATACCCTTGGTGGAATACTCTGCCTGGTGGAGCCGAGCTTGGACAGGGCGTCTGCTGCTTCATTGTTTGCTCTGGGCACATGATGAAATTCATAGCCCTCAAAATATCCACTTAGCTTCTGTACGAGGAAACGGTAGCTCGCCATATTTGCATCTTTGGCATCCCAATTGCCTGTACACTGCTGCACCACCAGGTCGGAGTCGCCAAAACATTCTATGTTCCGAATGCCGATCTCCTTGGCTAGCTTGATGCCATGCACAAGGGCCTCGTATTCGGCAACATTGTTTGATGCCGCGAAATGGATTTGCAATACATAGTGCAGTCGGTCTCCTTTTGGTGATGTGAGAACGATGCCGGCCCCTAGACCATTCTTTATCTTGGACCCATCAAAATGCATTCTCTAGAAATCCAATCCTGGGACGGGTGGCATGTACTGAGTTTCAGCCCAGTCCACCAGGAAATCGGCGAACGCTTGAGACTTGATTGCTGTTCTCGGCTCATACTAGATGCCGTGGTTGGCGATCTCAATTGCCCATTTGGCCACTCTGCCGGTTGCATCTCTACTGCCAATGATGTCGACTAGTGGGGCCGAGCTGACCACCACAATCAGATGATCTTGAAAATAAGGCTTCAATCTCTTGGCCGCCATGTAGACTCCGTAGCACATCTTCTGTTAGTGGGGATAATTTTTCTTGGATGTTGATAGCACCTCGCTGATGTAATATACTGGCCGCTGAATCGGTTGCGCTTTGTCCTTCTCCGGACGCTCTACCACCATCACTGCACTGATCACCTGATTGGTTGCCGCGACATATAACATCATCGGCTCCTTCTCAATCGGTGCGGCCAGAATCGGTGCGGTGGAGAGCATATGTTTCAGCTCCTTGAATGCCTCATCTTCTTGTGGAGTCCAGGTGAACTTCTCCGTCTTCTTCATGAGTTGATACAATGGGATTGCCTTCTCTCCCAGCCGACTGAGAAATCGGCTGAGTGATGCCAAGCAACCGGTGAACTTCTGTACTTGCTTCAAATTCTTGGGTCGATCCATTCGTTCGATTGCGGCTATCTTCTCGGGATTTCATTTGATTCCTCTTTCAGAAACGAGAAATCCCAAGAGTTTGACGGCTGGAACGCCAAACACACACTTCTCTGGATTCAACTTGATCTGGTAGACTCGCAAATTGGAGAATGTTTCCTTGAGATCGTTCAGGAGTGTGACCCCTTTGACCGTCTTCACCACCAAATCATCTACGTACACATGCAAGTTTCTGCCGAGCTGAGAATGAATGCAACGCTGGATGGTGCGCTGATAAGTAGCACCTCCATTCTTCAGACCAAAAGGCATGGTCATATAGCAATAAGCCCCAAAGGGGGTTATAAAGGCAGTTTTTATTTGATCTTCCACAGCAAGTTTGATCTGGTGATAGCCAGCAGTGGCATCCAGAAATGACAACAGCTCGCAGCCGGCCGTAGAGTCAATGACTTGATCTATACGGGGCAGAGCAAACGGATCTTTGGGGCATGCCTTGTTCAGGCAAGTGTAATCGATACACATGAGCCAAGTCTTGTTATTCTTCATCACGAGGACTGGGTTCGCCAGCCACTCGGGGTAGAACACCTCCATGATGAAGCCTGCAGCCTTGAGCTTGGCGACCTCCTCGCCGATTGCTCTTCTCTTGTCTTCAGAAAAACATCGAAGGGGTTGCTTGACCGGTTTAGAACCTGGCCGAATGTGGAGTTTGTGCTCGGTGAGTTCCCTCGGCACTCCAGGCATGTCTTGTGGAGACCATGCAAAGATCTCCCGGTTCTCACGGAGGAACTCGACGAGCTCGCCTTCCTATTTGTTGCTAAGTCCTGCTCCGACCACCACGAACTTGGCTAGGTCGGAGGGATCTAGATCAACCTTCTTGCTGTCCTTGGACGTCTGAAATGCCGTCTCCTCATCTACTCGCTTGGCTGGGCCGACCGGAAGGGGAGCCTTGCTTTGAGCCTGGGCCATTGCCACCACCTTGTCGAGCTGACGCTTCTCTTCAACCACCACCAGGGAGTCGGCCAGATTTGCACCGGAGGATGAGCACTCGAGAGACTTCCTGAAGTCCCCGGCGACATTGATGATTCTGTTTGGACCTGGCAGCTTCATCTTCAGGTAAGGCATATATGAGTTAAGCATGAACTTGGAGATTGCGGAAAATCCCAATAGGACGTGGTATGGGCTGCTGAGGTCGGCGACCTCGAACTAGATCGTCTCTCTCCTGAAATGTTCCTCTGTCCCAAAGATCAGATCCAGCCGAATGCGACCCATAGGAGTGCATGAAAAACCAGGAACAATCCCATGGAACGTCGTGCGAGTGCGCTCCAGGTCTCTCTCCGTGAGTCCCAACTTGATCATTGTGTCCCTGTACATAGTGTTGATTGTGCTTCCTGGATCAATGAGCACTCGGGAAAACAGACATGAAATTTTTTGTGTCGCAAACAGTGCATCCACCACGAGCGGATAGGTGCCTGGATTCGGCATGATGCTTGGGTGATCCTCCCTGCCCCAGGTAATCTTGCAGTCGGACTAGTGCATGTACTGTGGAATCGGGGGCATGGTGGCATTGACCTCCTGAGCTCGGGCTCTCCGACTGCCCTTGTCACTTGACTCGCTGGTAAAAATTATATATGCGGCATCTTTCCGCGGGAACTAGTTCTGCGCCTGAGGTGGTGGTGGGGGTGGAGGTGGTAATTCTTCTCCCTTTGCTATGCGCTTGACGAAATCGCATTGCCGAGTGGTATGCGCCGCTGGCTTGCCTGGACTGCTGTGCATCTTGCATGGCTGGTCCATCATGTCATCGAATGTATACTTGGGCTTCATTGGCCATTGCGGCTTTGCATTTGGCTTCATCTTACGACTGCCTCCTGCAGCCCCTTGTTCCTCTTGATCTTGGACAGCGGCCACCTACCGACTGCCATATTGAGCATCTGGCTGCTCATCCTTCCTCTTTCCGCTATTTTGCTGGTTGTTGTTCCGATTGATATCTGTGCGCTCTCGCCGACTGAGCCCTTCGTTTCCTGTCTCTGCCACTTGCCCAGCCCCTTGTGCCTGGACCACACCACCGACGCCGAGCGGAGTAGGCTCGCGCATCGCGGAATCAGAGACAGCAAACGCATTGGCCACTTTCATGAGCTCAGCCAGTGACGAAAAATCTTTGTGGATCAGCTTGTGCTTCAGCATTGATCCCGCCAAACACCCATCAGTGAAATACTGGATGGACTGGATCTCATGGACTCCTTCACATGAATTCTTCAGCTTGATCCACCGAGCTAGGTATTCTCGGAGTGGCTCGTCCTTTCCTTGCACGCACAGGGCAAGCTTCAGAGGAAGATGCGGCCGATCATACGTGTCGGTGAAGTTGTGAATGAAAGCATCCGAGAAACCTTCCCAGCAGTTGATGTTGTTGCCGGGCAAACTGTTCAGCCATGTCCGAGCTGACCCCTGTAGCATCAGAGGAGCGTAGCGTACAGCTACACACCGACTGCCGCCGGCGATGCCGACTGCGGTCATGTAATCTGTCAGCCAGTCCTCTGGCTTAACGGAACCATTGTACTTTGGGGTGTCTCTGGGCAAGGTGAATCCCTTGGGGAACTGCTCAGTTCGAATGCGTTGCCCGAAACACGCTGGGCTGGCTTCTCCCTCCTCTTCTTGTTGTGCATCTCTTTCCAACAGCTCGATGCGATGCCTGGCATCGTTCTGGCCGATCTGACGAACACCAAGCCGATTACTGATCGCTGGCCTTGCTTCCGGCTGACGAGGTGTATCATTGCGCTTGCTACTCACAGCTGGCTCTTCTGCTCTACGGTTCATGACTGGGGGACCCCGGTTGCTTCTGACCCTGCTCTCACGTCGGGACTGGCCTTGCTGCCTGTTCTGCCGTGACGCATTCGGGCGCTCACTGACCTCTGGAGCTGGCCTCGCAGTCCTTCTTGATGCTTCAGGGCCTGCCCCTGGATTGTCCAACGCCTCCTGCTGCTGCTTGGCCGACGCCAACAGCTCACGGATTCGACGAGTTTGCTGACGCCGCTCTTCGCCTTCCAGATCTTCCAGCTCGTTTGTAATCTGCTCGGCAGCTCGCAAATTCTTGTCGGGCGTGCTGTATGCTAGCCGCTGGACGAATGCCGACACTTCCGATTTCTCGGCCCCTGACAGCTCTCTGCCGACGACGCGGCCTCTACTCCTGAGATCCTCTAGGACTGTAAGTGCAATCGGCCTCCGCTGGCTAGCGTGCGCTGCGTTTTATTCTCTGGTGATGGCTCCCAGCCTACGCTCTTCTGCCAGCACGTGCTCGGCCCTGCGAGCGAGAGCGGGCCGTGCCGTCTCCAAATCAGTGTGAACTTGAACGGGATCACCATTCCTGTACACGGGTGTGTACAACACATCCCGCAACGCACTGGTGCCGACTCTTTCCGCGGCGTCCGCCGCCTCCTTGGCCTTCCTAGCCGCACTCGCTGCGCCTTGATTGCTTGACGCAGTCGTTTCCGCCATCATGACGGCTGCATGCACACGCGACTCCTCTCCGCCGGGAGCTGTTGTGCTGCCCCTGGTTGGGAGTGGATCCGTGGCATTGGAGAAGACGCGCACATCACAGGGATACGCCTCGGGGAAGCAGCTGATGAAGAGACGGTGACTACCGATCTGCAGTGATACACCGGGTGGCAAGGGTGCGCCGACCCCGAACCGCGCAGCGTAATTCACCACAAAGTCTACTGCCCCATGCCTAAAGATCAGGCCGGAGGCGTGGCTCACGCTCGACGACGAGGAAGATCCCGTCCGGATTAGAACTCTAGTCGATGCCTCGGTCTGCCCCACGGTGGGCGCCAACTGTCGTCGTTTAGTAACAACAGATGCCATAGGGATGGCTAAAGAGAGGGGAAGACTCGAGGGAGAACTATGTCGATGGTGCCGGAAACGGGTTGGGCACAAGCTCGGTGAAGGACACCACGATGTACCCACGTTTGGGGCTCTCCTGAGAGATAACACCCCTACTCCTGCTTGTCTGCTTGCTATAAATGATCTCACGAACTACAATCAATGCTCATGGAGCTTCTCAGAGGAAGAAGAGACCTGCCGTGGGCATGGCTTTCCTCTGCTTCTCTACGGGAACTACTGTGGGAAGTAAATGCGAATGGGTCGTCCCTCTCACAGGAGGGGTACCCCGGGCTCTTATAGTGTGAGCTCGGGGTACTACGGTCATTTCAGTCGGGGGCTAGCCCCAGCTGTCATCCTCTCGTCGGCTGGGGTCCACCGACTGCAAATCTCCGGTTGATCCGGACTTGTCAAGCGGCTGCCCATGCTGTAGCTTCTAGGTAATGATGATGAACAGTGGAGCTATGACTTCTGGTCTTGTCGTCCTGTCTCCGGATTCAGAGGAAAAGGGTGACAACACTCCCCTGACAGATGGGCGAAGTGACTTAGCTTACTGCCACCCGGATCTCTAGATATCCTGCATTTATGATCTTGTACCAGAGGCGTCCGACCTGGACAAGGTCAACTCTTGAGCCGATTGAGGAGTGGGCCGATTGCGCCTGGGGCGACTGCTCGCATTCAGCATGGTCGATTGCTTGGGAGAAATCGTCCATGCGACTGCCTAGATCGGCCCAGCAGCAGCCCAATCGGCCTCCTCCTTGTCTTGAAATATTGCTTTCGTCTGGGTGACCCTACCCGGGTATCATTCCCCCGACAGTCTCTTTGGAATCTCATTATGACTCATCCCCAGACCTTCGCCTAGATAGAAGTCAATTTGATCCTCTCCCTTTCGACTTGGAGCACTCATGCATTGAATGAGCACGAGCAAGATTAGTTGGCACTTAGGATGGCGAAGAGAATAAATAATGGAGGTAGTATGTCAAAAAGTGAGAAAGTATCACACTAATGAGTACAACCTTAGGCGAGGGTAAGACTAATGGTAGATATGGTGTGAGGAGTAGGCATTTCCATGCAACGTATGCACAATGAGCTATGAGTATACGAAAGCTCTCTAATGGAACTAGTGGGGGGGGGGTGCATCCAACTCGCTTGGTCAAGAAGACCTAGAGCTCTTTTGAGGAGGCTCGTCATTGGAATATACAAGCCAAGTTCTATAATGTGAAGGTGCCCACTTAGTTGTGCATGAATGATATGAAAACTCTCTATGAAGTACAAGTGCTACTTTGAAGCACAAGTGTGGATCTTTTAAAAAAGGAATAGTAGTGTTGCCCCTTCTCTTTTGTGTGTGGCATCTTTGTCTCTTTCTATTTATCTCTCATTTGTCCTCTTTGGAATAGTAGTTGATCTCTGAAAAAGTATAGTAGTGTTGCTCCCTTCTCTCTCTTTAATATTTTTTTTTCTTTTTTCACTTTATTTTTTATTTTTTATTTTTTGTGGCCTCTTTGACTCTTTCTATTTATCTATCATTTGTCCTCTTTGGGATCTTTTCACATTTCCTCTTTTGAGATCTTTTATTTGTGTCCTCTTTAGGATTTTTCCTCACTTAAGGGCAACAATATATATATACAAGGATGAACAAGATCAACACGGTTTTACAAGGTACTCATAATAAAACTAAAACTATATCATGTTGTATGCAATGTATGCCTCCTCCAGTGTAGCGGGATATACAATGATACTAGTGCGTCATGTAGCAATTATGTAGGACAAAGCCCAACTATCAGGCGGCTCTACGATCAATCGAAAGCATGTATGAAAATGAAAGATCAAGTCATGAGAAGATGGATGTTGCATGGAAATATATCTCGGAAAGGGTATGGAAATCCCTTGATAGGTAGATATGGTGGCTGTTTTGAGGAAGATATAATGAGGCTTATGTATGACAAAGCGTATCATTACAATGATTTGGATGCATCGGTGAAGTTTGCACGGACTCTCGAGATAGTAAAGGGCAATGCATGGTACCGAAGAGGCTAGTAAAATATGGCTGGTGCAAGCGCCAAAAATTGAAAACTGGCATTAGTCAATGGAACTCATCAAATTATTTTCGTTAACTCTCTATCTAGTTAAGAGATTCACAAAGAAACGATCACCCTAAGAGGAGTGTTTGGGGGCTTGGTTATCGTTGCGCATGCTCGACCCATTATACGTGAGGGTACACTTTTACAAACCCGCAAATATTAGTGATCCTTTTAGTAGCTAGAGTTCTCAAATAAATTTTTTAGTTTTTGAAAATAAGCACGTTGAACGAAAATATGACACCTATCACTAATAGGCTTGGAACTTGACACAAAGAAGTTCAAACATTACTTGTATCAACACCTCAAAACTATTTCAAGTTACTACTAAACTTAACTTAGCAACCTGGATTACCTACTCAAAGCAAGATATACACCTAGTGCAACAAGGCCAAATTTCTAAACAAGATAAACATGCAACTCAAGAGAGTCCTAAAATTATAATAATTAGCTCTTAGAAGGAAATAAACATGAAAAACAAGAGCTAAACATGGCAGCAGCTAGTAACAAAAATTGAACACTCAAAAAGATAGAAGTTGCAAACTATGAGCATTCTAGGTAAAAGTGGAGCGTGTTTCTCTCCCAAATAAGGCATGCTAGGGTCCAACTTGTTATGACCAACAAACAAAACTAAAAAAACTGAAACTGAAAATCGGTTACATACCAATATGTAGTCCGTTAAGCGGGGTACGTTCCTGCGTGAACGTGGTTGATGTAGTCGTCCCCGACGATCCTCGATGCGGTGGAGATCCTTGATGACTCCAGAATCCACCTGGTCCTTGAATACCGATGAAGGGATTAAGTTCCCGTTGTAATGTTGTCAGTGAATACGTACGCGCCATAACCTCGACGATGAAGGAGTACCACACGTGCAGCACCTCACGGGATTACACACATACGGTGTAAGATGGATTTGGATCCCGATTCCAGTAGCACAACGGCGTGCGTATGGTGGAGAAATCCCCAACCAAGTGTAGACTCCAAACAAGGGGAGTCTACTCACGGTAGGAGGAAGAGAGAGAGAAATCTGAAAACTTGTCTCAAATTGGATTGCAGAAAAAGGGCACCCTACCTCTCCTTATATAGGCTAAGGAGGGGAGCCAACCTCCCTCCCTCCCAGAAGTGGGACTAAACACATGGGAGGGAAGGGGTTGCGCCGGCCAGGGGGGAGTGGGGCCCTCCCTTGGCGCATGGCCCAAGGGGGGAGGCTCCCTCCTCCCCTATTGGGCCTCTTTTGGTCCATATGCATTTTTTAATAATTTTTAATTATATTTAGTTGTATTTTAATATTTAGTTCTGCTGATTGCATAATAAAACATATTTAAACATCATTAATATTTTGAACCTTTCAAAATATGCAGAACATTTTTGTCACCTCCCGGAACAATATTTGTGTTCTCTCTTATTTCACCGATGATCCTGAATCTATCCTTAATGTCTCGAATACCCTGAAGCGTGACACCCTACGGTTCGGGACAACAAAATACATGATCGAGACACTCTCTGACCAATGACCATCATGTGGGATGTGATTACAATCCTTGATGCCCCCTGTGCTTCCATCGAATTAACTTAATTGTTTGAACAGTTAACGTTGAGTCCTGATCCCTTTGTCATACAATACTTTGTTTGGCAGAGGTTTGATCGTCAGTATCCAATACCTAATTCATCCTTGTTATTAACAAACATATTAACTCGTCCTGTGATATTACAACCCCGTGACCTAGTCACATGATTCCGCAATCTTTATGATGTAATATCACCGAGTGGGCCCAGAGTACCTATTCGTCACTCGGATGGATGATGACCCTAAACTGTAAGGGATCGATTGTAGTGTTCTCGCGGGTAAGTTGACACAATTTATTGATTCGACACAAGGGGAGCCAAAGAGTATTAATAAGTTTGACAGTTGAGTTGTCAATTCAACCACACCTGAAATATACGTGCTTGCAACAAAGTATTAATTGCAACTGTGGTATGATAGTGATAGTGATAGTGATAACAGCAAAAGTAAAACAGCAGAAATAAACTAGTGGTAACCAGCAGGATTAAAACACTGTAGGCTAGGGAGATGGATAGTTGGGCGATGCATGAATAAGAGTGAACATGTAATAGATTCTAACACGGGGCAAAGCACACAAAAAAGCAATGATCATCTAGGCAAATATCAAACATTAGGCATGTATCCCGTAGGTAGTTGTGTGTGCTTTTAATAAGAACTTGCACAACATATTTTTTCCTACCATCCCGCTATGAATGGGACCAAAGGGTACTTATGAAGATTAAGGTGCTCCTGTTAAAGAGCACCGGAACAAAGCAATAAACTCAATGGATACATGGAATCCTCAAATTATGGACCATCCCCTTTGGTGTGCCAAGCTGTCACCTTTGGGATTGCCGGTTCCGGACCATAATAGGTGCATACAACTCATAGATAGGATCTCAAACATAAATATACTCATGAAAACATAAGTGCTTCAGATCTGAAAACATGGCACTCGGGACCAAGATGACGATGGCGACGATCTCCCCTCTTCGGAGGCCAAATCAGCATCCAGATTATCCCTCTCGAGGAAGAACAGAGTGTGGCAGCGGCTCCGCAACGGGTTCTGGAAAAGCGACTTCTGTTTTGGATTTTCCTCATCACGACAATAAATAGGGGCCAAGGTAAGACACCAGAGGGGGTGGGACCCACCCAGGCGGCCCCCCGGCGTGGCCAGAGGGCTGGCCGCGCCAGCTAGACGTCTAGGGCCCCCCTGGCTCCCCTCTGGCTCACCTTTTGGTCCTGGATCCCTCCGGGTGCGTGGATTTTTTGTATTTTTTCTGGGAATTTTCTGAGATCTCTAAAAATCCATTTTCCTGCGCACAATAAAACCATACAGGCAGCTCTGCTGAAAACAGTGTCAGTCCGGGTTAGTTTAGTTCAAATCATGCAAGAATGAGGGAAAAACAATATTAAAAGTGTTTGGAAAAGTAGATACGTTTGAGACGTATCAACTCCCCCAAGCTTCACCTATTGCTTGTCCTCAAGCAATTCAGTTCAACGAACTGGACGGACAAAGAAAACTTTGACAAACTCTTTTGCTTCATAAGATGTGTATAATCCGGTACTACGAAAAGAGTTTAGCAAGTATCAAAACAATGCAATTCTTCTTTCAATTGATCAATCACAAACAACCAAAAGTAAACAATATGCTGCCGAAAATCAAGACAAGATCACAATGCACATAGCCTGAACATACTAGAGTGGTATCTTGCTAGCCTCCATGAGTGAAGCAAAACATAAACTAAGAATTTCAGACTATCAATGTCACAATCATGCAGAATACAATGTGGTACTTTGGGACAATGCATGTTACACTAAGAATGACAATTATGCTCTCAACAGTTGGTGCTTTGAAGAAAGAAGGGGAGACTCTCGAACCGTGGCTTTTTGATGGCAAGGTTGAAAACCCGTGATGGTAAGAAAAGACTAAACATGTGCCATAGCTCTTGGTTTTGAAAACAAAGACAAAATTCTTTTGGGAAGTGCAACTTTCCAGTCAATGGTGAACGGTAAATGTCTCTCAATATCTCCCATGCCAACCATATTAATGCTTTTTCTTACACTTTTGTTCCCTTATCCATAAATCCTTTGATGGTCTATGGAACCTTTTATTTTGCCTCAAGTATGGAAGGAGGATATCGTTCCATCTATCATTACCAGCATTTGGTCAATTTCATCCCATCATCAAGTATGTGGGAGGTGTAACTCTCTCTTTTTTTATAAAAATTTGACTAGTTAAAAATTCTTTTAGCATGGTAGATAATGATTTTCCCTCACCGCACCATGAGCTTGTACGGTTACAAAAGGGAAGGTTTTGAATAAATTTCGAGGTGGCACACGAAAGTCTAAGTTAGGAGTGGCCGGTAAATACCACATATAGGTAGGTATGGTGGAGTCAAGTGGAATAACTAGTTTGAAAAAGAGTGTGGATACACAAGCAGAATTCCGCTTAGTGCGAGCGAAGGCTAGCAAAAGACCGGGAAGCGACCAACTAGAGAGCAATAATTGTCATAATCATGCAGAGCGACAAAGCAACATTGAATAGGGCATGAAAGTGATATAACTATTCTGAAATAAAAAGGTCATCAAGGCATGGTAGACTTTTTAGTCATAAACATATGTGAACATGTGCCAAGTCAATCCAAGAATTGTCCGAAGGGAAATACCACTTCAATATGCCAAACCATCAACAATGCAATGCATGTAAATCATTTCAACATCATATTATGCAATCTAGCTATTTGACATCAGCCACAAAGAAAGCATGAACACTGGGAAAGCATTGTAAACATAGCCCTATGTCGCTACAAGATGGTCTTTAGATCATAAGTATAGGCATATGTACAAAAGTAGAAACAAGAAGAGTTCATACCGGTTTTCCTTGTTGCTTCCCTTTCGTCGATCTTCGTCATTACTGCCTTGTCACTTGCACGACCGAACGTGGGAAACATATACTCAAATGCCATCATGGACTCGAGTTGAACTCTGAAAACAAAGCAAATTAAAGAGAGAAAGGAAATCTTTTTGGGTTTTTCAACGGTTTAACGAAAGAAAAAGAAAATAGAAATCTTTTTGTTGTTTTTGCAAATTAAAAGAACAAAGAAGAACGGGCAAAAACTTCGAAAAGATCAAAGCGAACAAAACAAAAAAAATAAAAATAAAAAAAGGATAGTACAATGGAAAAGTGAGAAGGGCACGTACTCCCCCAAGCATAGGCTTTTGGCCTAAGTTGGTAGCAGCTACTGCCCCGAGGAACCTCCTTCTCCGGGGTAATGGTAAGTCCAAGAGTCGTATGAGCCGTCCGGTGCGTAAACCGAAGTCCTCGGGTCCTCCCATGAGGAAGGTCCTGCGCTCCAAGAAGAAGAAGACCCCTCACCATGCTGGGTGACGGTCTCCCCCTGGGAAGGTGGGAACTCACCATGCTCCTCCTCGTCGGGCACAACCCCCTCCATGTGCTTATGCAACTGATACTCGTCCATGAACTCATCAAACTGGACATCATTGAAGGACCATCCGTTCCTGCGAGTGCGATAAAAAAAAGTGGTGCAGGTAGACGGATCTCACGAGTAATGGTCCTCTCAAACCTCAAGATATAAACAAGGTTACCAAACTGGGAAGTCATGGTAACAAACTTATGCCTCTTCATCGCAGCAAGATCAAGACTTGCGTAAGAAAAGGGAACATCATCAGGATGCGGGGTGCCGTTAAGAGACTCAAGGATAAGTGTGGCGTAAACGCCACCAAATAAATCACCCTTGTTACTGTTCGTAACAAGGCGTGGAGAAATTAAGGCACCCACATTATAATCATTCCTATCAGAGAGGGCGTTCGTATAGATAGAGAAATCTTGCGCAGAACCGTTGCTCGAGTTGTCATGAGCCAACACTCCTCTAGCAATAAAGTACGCGAAATACCTAATGTGGGGGAATAAAATGTTGGAAATCTTTGTACGCTGAATGTCGCTCTCCTCCTGGCTACAAAGGTAGTTGAAGAAATACCTCAACTCGGAAGGCTGAGTGTTCATCCTCGCCTCCTAAACAGCCTTCGGCACACCTATTATATCACAAAACTGTGCCAAAGACATGGTTATAAGATTATTATAAAGTTTGAAGTCGACAGTTCCAGAAGTATGGTTGTAACCAAAACTATTAACAAAGAAGGAGGCGAGCTTCTTATATTGTACCACACTGCATAGTGCTAGCCGTGTCAAACCTGCATTGGCGCAAAGTCCATAAAAGTCCTCCTTAATTCCTGCAGCTTCAAGAAATTCATCGCACGGGTACAACATTGCGCATGTTGGACTTGTGTCTTCCAACAACTCCGGGGGCACATGATCTTCAATGTAGCTCACCCTAGCAGCTGACGATGAAGCTGCAACTCTAGTAACTTGATCGGAGCGCACGGGCTTCTTCTTCCCAATCCAACCCTTTGCTTTTCCTAGCAAACTCATTTCTGAAATTTTTGACAATTCACAAAAACAATAATTTAAACAAAGTGAGTTGAGGCAAACTACTCTACTCACTTACCTAAGGCATAAACTTGCATCAAAACTTGGAAACTAAATTTCTACACATGCCTGCAAGCTCATATGAATAGCACCAAGAACTACTAAATACTCACAAATGAAGCTAATTAATAAATAATCTATTTGTAGGGGTGGAGGAGTTACATACCAGGGAGTATTTTCCCAAAATCTCAGCTCAAATGATGGGTCGTAGAGAGAGATCAAAATACTGGACAGAGAGCAGCAAGAATGCAAGTTCCAGGTGCAGAACTCGTGTTTTGGAGAAGAAAGAGAGAGAGAGGAAGAAGACTCACCTGGAGATGGGGCCTGTGGGCCCGAGGCGCTCTGTGGGCGCGACCAGGGGGCTGGCCGCGCCAGCTGGCCGCCTGGGCCACTGGGGGCCCCCTGGTCAGCCCCAGGTGCCTCTGGGTCACTCCCGGCGTGGAAATTTTTATTCTAATTTTTCTGGAATTTTTCTGAAAACTTCACTGTTGAAAATTTTCCGGAGTTCAAAAAGATGCAAAACTTTCTGAAAACTTGAAGAAGTGATTAGAATTTTGAAGCTTCAAAAACATATAAACTTGGTACAGCAAAGAGAATAAAAGATAAAGCAAATGCAAACATAACAAGCTCCACTTTTTACCTATATAAAACATGCTCACTAGCAAGGTTGATCAAGTCTTACCAACGAACCGGCGATATATAGAGCAAAAATTCTCACCTCTTATGAAGTGATCATTGCACCTTTACTTTAATGGACATTGTCCCCACCATAATGGTTTGTATTTGTGGTGCACGTGTAGAGGACAATCCCATTCTCCAATTTTCATGGTCTTGATATTCTCTATTGAGTTAAGGCCATGCCTTTTGTCAATCTTCTTTAGAAAATACACCGTGTGTTCTTTATCATCTATGTGGAAGGTGACCTTTCCTTTACTGCAATCAATAATGGAACCTGCGGTGTTAAGACAAGGTCTACCAAGAATAATGGGCATGCTCCCATCCTCGGGCATGTCAAGCACGACAAAATCTGTAAGAATCAAACAATTAGCAACTTCAACGGGAACATCCTCACAAATACCTATCGGGACGGCTGTTGACTTGTCCGCCATCTAAAGAGATATATCTGTAGGGATCAGCTTATCTAAACATAGCCTCTTATAAAGATAAAATGGCATAACAATCACCCCTGCTCCGAGATCGAATAAGGAAGTTTTGACATAATTATTTTCTATGGAGCAAGGAATGGTGGGTATACCTGGATCACCAAGCTTCTCAGGAATCTTTCCACTGAAAGAGTAGTTAGCAAGCATAGTAGATATTGCCTCATTAGGAAGTTTTCTTTTATTAGTAACCATATCTTTCATATATTTGGAATAAGGAGGTAACTTGATAGCATCATTCAGGGGAATTTGAAGAAAAAGAGGTTTCATCCACTCACAAAATTTATTATAATGCTCTTCTTCTTTAGATTTGAGAGACTTACCTGGATAGGGCATGGGTTTCTGTACCCATGTTTGTCTTTCCTTCCCATGTCTTCTTGCTATGAAGTCTTCTCTAGTGTACTTCTTGCGTTTATCAGGTTCTTCTTCTTCTCGCACCACGGGAGGATCATTCTTCTCCTTATCATTTTCTTCGGGCTTGGCACCGTCTTCAGTTTCAGCATCGGAGGTAGATATGCTGTTAGGATCAACAGCAGGTTCTTCACTTGTAATAGGATCATTGGAGTTGTCAGCCTCCTCGTGTTTCTTCTTCTTCCTTTTCTTCTTAGGAGAGCTAAAAATCTCGTATTCTACATGTACTTGATAATCTTGCTCGATCCTCTTTGGATGCCCCTCCGGATAGAGTGGGTCATGGGTGTGTGTTCCACACCTGGTTTTGATGCCATAAGCTTGTATGTCCTGTTTGGCATTGTTAGCAAGAAAATCTTTTTGCACATTAGAAATTTGTTCAAGCTAAGTTTGAACTATATGAAAATGCTTAACAAGACATTTAACATCATTAAATGTTGTTTCTAGAACACCAAGCAAGCTTTTGATAGCCAGAGAATTATCATGCAACTGACTTTGTATCCTCCTATTAAAATGATCTTGCTTAATAATAAAATTATCAAGCTCATCTAAGAATTGGTCGGGAGGCTTACCTTTAGGGACGTCACTTTCAGTAAAGTCTAATAGAGAGTGTACCTCTACCAAGGGAGGGTGAGTAGTAGGCTCACACAACTTCTCGATAGGCGGTAGATTCTTCACGTCTTCGGATTTAATAACTTTCTCCTTTATATACTTCTTTTCTTCTTGCATATCTTCGGGGCTCAGAACAAGCATGCCCCTCTTGTTCGGTGGTGGAGGTGGTTGAGGGACGGACCAATCTTAATGGTTCTTGGCAATCTTGCCCATTAATTCTTCGGCTTCGTCCGGTTTTCTTTCCCTGAAAACACAACCAGCGCAACTATCCAGATAGGATCTAGATTCATCAGTTAGGCCAGCATAAAATATATCAAGTAATTAATTCTTGGGGACTTCATGTCCCGGCCTAGCCTTAACTAAATCACAATACCTCTCCCAAGATTTAGGGAGATGCACATCGTGCAATTGTTTAAACTTATAGATTCTTTCCAAATCAGCATGTTGCATATGAGCAGGAAAGTATTTATCAACAAAGAATTGAACTAAGTCCTAAGGAATCTCAATGGAACCATAAGGTAGTGAATCGTACCATGATTTAGCGTCTTCCTTCAAAGAAAAAGGAAAAGGTTTGGCCACATAGAAGTTTCGTATCTTTTCATCGGTAGTAAATAGGTCACCTAACTCAGCGAGTTTGGTCAGGTGTGCTATAGCATCATCATTTTCTCTGCCATAAAAAGGGTCAGCCTTGATTGTAGATATAAGTGAAAGATCAACAGAGAAATCATAAGCAGGATCAGTGATGCATATAGGAGATGTGGCAAATTTAGGATCAGGAATAATCTTGTTCTTCATGGAGTGCTTTTCGAGAAGATCCTTAACAGCATCAGGGTCAGAGTCGACACACTCTCTGAGTTCCCTGCAAAAATCATCATCACGAGTAATATAATCATCATCAAGGATCCTCTCCTTGAGTTCATCTAAATCTGGGTAACCAAAGGTTTTGCAAGTAGGAATATAGGTAGCAGGAGTCTCGGTCTCGGATTCTGCTGCAACCTTAGCAGTCTGAGTTTCAATATAGTGACCAAGAAAACTAGTATCATCAAGAGTAGTGGAAGCATCATCAAAAGTATCGGACATACTAACAGACTCAGTAGAAGTAGCATGTGGTGGTAGCGGTGAAGCAAACTTACTTATAATAGAAGGTGAATCAAGCGTAGCACTAGTACTCAGAACGATACCTTTTCTTGTAGTAGATGGTAGGATCGGAACCTTGTTATCTCCTTTCTTACCCATTGCGGATGAAGTGTGGCAGGCAGAATACTTCAAGTAGACTTGTAAATATTGCTATGCTCCCCGGCAACGGCGCCAGAAAACAATACTTGATGACCCTCAAATGTAGGGGATCGATTGTAGTGCTCTCGCGGGTAAGTTAACCCAATTTATTGATTCGACACAAGGGGAGCCAAAGAGTATTTATATGCTTTGACAGTTGAGTTGTAAATTCAACCGCACCTAAAATATACTTTCTTGCAATAAAGTATTAATAGCAACCGTGGTATGATAGTGATAGTGATAGTGATAGTGATAACAACAAAAGTAAAACAACAGAAATAAACTAGGGGTAACCAGCAGGATTAAAACACTTTAGGCTAGGGAGATGTAACATCCCAGTTTTCACAAAAAATCAAAATTTTATTTTCGGTGTGAATTGTTTGATTGTCTGATTTGTTTGCGGTGTTTGCATCCCCCATTTATCGATCAGCGATTATTTTCCCCCTCTTATCTCATACCGTACGGAGACCGACCATTGCCACTCTGACACTCGACCTTTGCGACACCGGGTTTCACCCGATCACCGTCGCGAAAACCGCACGAGACCAGCCGCAGCCAACGGAACGAAAAACCCGTTTAATAATTAAACGGGTTATTTTTATAGCGTACCGGAAAGTGTTCTCGGAATGGTTCCAGCGCGAGGTGAACGCCTCCGGCTCGACGCACTGATCGCGCAGTTCAAAGTTTTACCCGAATCGGAGGTACTGCGGACCCCCGGCGGTCAGAAACGTGAGAACCGCGCGCGCAAGAGAAAAACCGGAGATGTTTTTGCAAACTGCCAGCCACCGGGGCTATATAAAGACCACCACACTCCCACCCCTTTCTAGAGTTTCCCTAGCCACAAAATTGCAGCCACCCCCCTCCACTTTGCCTAGTTTTGCCTCCCAGATCCCTAGATCCCGAAATTTTTGCCCAATTTGTCCTGGACCGTCAGATCCGGAGATCCGACGGCCCCAGAGGCTGCCACGTCGCCCCACGGAGCTCCTCTCTCCTCACCTAGCAGCCAACCCGTGGGCTCCCAGGCCGCCGTCGCCGCGTCCGCTCCGGCCAGCCGTCGGCGAGCAGCCCGCCGCGCCACCCTCACCTCTCCTCCCTCGCGTCCCTTCCTTCCTCCTCTCCTCTGGATCCTCCCTCACCTTCTCCCTCTCTTCCCCTGCCGCAGGTCAGCATGGAGCAGGAGCTTGCGTCGCCGGCGCCATGGAGGACGTCGCCCCGTGCACGAAGCTCACGCCGCCGCGCCTGGATCCGGCGACCCCGGTCGCCTCTGCGCCGCCCGCCGCTCGGATCTGGCGCCTCCAGCCGCCGCCCCTCGGCCATGTCCAGGCTCCCCGCCGCCTGCGCCTCGCTCCGGCCACCGGAGCATGGCCGCGCCGCCCCCTCTTTCCGTTCAGGACGAGGCACGGGAACCGGCCTCCCCAGCGCCACCTGGGCCGGCCTCCTCCCCAGCGGCCCACGGCCCAAGCCGAGCGCCCCAGCCCAGCTGGCCCTCCAGCCAGGCCGAGCCAGCCAGCCACTCCAGTGGGCCGAGCCCACAGTGAGCGCCCCTCCCTTTTTATTTATTTATTTATTTAGTTCTGTTTTTTTTCTGTTGGGCCCAATAGCACTAGTTTCGGCCCAGTAGTGTTTTTTTTGTTTTCTAGGCTTTTTATTTAGGCAGATTTAGTTGTTTTATTGCGGCGCCCGTATCTTTTCACCGGTAGCTCCGATGGAGACGCTTTCTACATGAAAGTTGCTCCGTTTTGCGCGTAGATTATTAAAATGTTGCTTGTTGCCATGTTTGACTTTGTTTACATGTTGTTTGTCTGCTAATTACACTGTCTGCCACTGTAAACTGTAATTGCAATAACTTTTTAACCGTTGCTCGGTTTAAAATTGTCTTTATATGTAACTTGGCTAGAATTTTGTGTAGATTGTGTTTATGCTGCTCTTGCTTGCTAATAAAAATAATAAAATATTGTTTATTGCAAAACAGTACCCAATTCCATTTTTATCGTGGGGTCCGCAATAGTTTGCCATGTCTAGGATTTCACCCCACTTAAATTGACTAGCTTAGGTAGTTTATTTATGCTTCACATTTTGCTATGATTGTGTGCTATGCCATTCTTGAGTGATATGCCATGCTTTTGTGCTTTGCCCTGTTAACAACCTTTGTTGATCACCTGTAGTTAAGCAACTCAAACCTTTCAAAACGTGCGGTATCGTCGTGTGTGACGAGTACTCCACTTAACCTGTTAGTAACCACTCTCGACGGTAGGTGCGATGTCTCGTGTTGCCTTCTTGTCGATGCTTGATCGTGTATGCTCCGTAGTAATAGTGGTGCAACGTTGATTGCTTTCCAGTGTTTCCTTCTTGTGTGCTTCCGCGAGTACCTCTCGGAGACCATGCGAGCTTGCGATCGTCTACACCTTCGGAACCCGACTTATCAACAGGCAAGGACTATACATTACTTATGATCCATTCTATTTCAACCAGCGGTTTGCATGCTAGTCCAGGTTAGCTTCGATGTTTGATCCTACCACATGTATACAGTCTCTTTCAAACCGATACAGCCATGTCCCCTCCCAGCAAACCTTGTACTGCTATGTTACTATTGCTCGTTGCTCAGCCCCTGCTTAGTATGCATGCTTAGGATGCTACGATGTTACCACTGTTACTCTTTGGGTTGCGATATCACATTATTATATTGTTGCTGATGATATGGTTATTATAATGTTGACTATATTCGACGAAGGATGGAAGGTCGAGGCTATCCCGCCCCGACGCTTTGTTCCATTCGAGTCACCTAGGACCCGAGTTCTGGGTATTGGTTTTAAGACTGAGCGTGCCTAACCGCGTGTGGGATTTTATGGGGTCCCCTTTTCTTACCTACCTAGCTTCAAACATTTCTAGTGGTGGCCCAAGTTGATTTACCATTTGAAATCGTGTGTGTGCTGGTCGGCCGCCAGTTGTTTACAAACCAACCTGGACCAGTGAGGACTTAGTTCCCTTGCTGGCCCACTTTGTCCGGCTGAGGACCCGGTGTCCCATGTGTGATTAACCGGCTATCCAAACCTGCGACAGACGGTTGAGACCAGATCGAGAGCGCGGCCGGCTCCTGAGCTGGATGTCGACTCACCGGGGGCTACCCGGATTTGTTCGTTGTTAGCTAGAGGGACCTGTCGTTTCGGATCTCTTGGAACTAAATCATAAAATGGTTGCCTGTGATGGGTAGCAACTGAGAGAGATGGGCGTGCGTGCGGAGCCTCGTAATGGGCAGTTGGTACACCCCTGTAGGGTTAAATCTTTTCGAGAAGCCGTGTCCACGGTGATGGACGACTTGAGACCTACTCCTTGTTCATAGACAACAACAAGTGAGATAATCTTAATATAACTTGATCAACATGTGTGTGA
Organism: Bromus sterilis; assembly: GCA_950022295.1. Classification (NCBI taxonomy): domain Eukaryota; kingdom Viridiplantae; phylum Streptophyta; class Magnoliopsida; order Poales; family Poaceae; genus Bromus; species Bromus sterilis. The sequence goes on from OX465595.1 coordinate 305,858,402, forward strand.
CTTGACTGCTTCTTCTTCGTCGGGATGCGAAGAGGACGACAAGGATAAGATAGGTGTTATGTTTGCATATGTAGGTGGATAGCAAGACTTGTTGGAGGCGATTCCTCATCGAATGCTTGGCTTCTTATCTTACCTCTAGATCGTTAGCCACTTATAAATGCTAGTGCGGCAGCAACCTCACCACTTACCCCTTCCTTACCGTAAACTACTAGTTGTCCTAGAATGACGTGTGATGAAGTCCTTGCTGGGTCAGATGACCACTAAAGTTGGATGTTGAGTACCTCTGTACTCTTGATACTACCCCCAAACTCTTTTCAAGGTTCTCGATCGACAACAGGTATGGTGATCGACGTTTCAGGTGGAGACTCGACGACGACTAGTTAGGCGGATCCCGGCGGAGGGCCTGGACCCGTGTGGTTATGGGGTCGATGTTTTTCTCTTTGCCACTAGGCATTGCTTGTAGTCTGTACTCAGACATGTATCTTCCGCTGTTGTATTGTATTTAAGGCAGTTGTATGCCGATTGTATGAGATGTTGTATCCTTGTATCTGTAATGTTGTGATATCATGTTGGAAATCCGGGGCATATGGCTTTGTCATATGTCGCGGTGGGACCGATATGTGCTTCGTCCCCGGATCTGGGTGGAAACACCTAGATCTGGAACAGTACCGCATATCGGGCCTTACAACTTGGTATCAGAGCCTTATCGACCGTAGGATCCCTTTTCTGGCCGAAGTCGAGTCTAGACAAAAACTATTTTGTAGTTACTAAGTTAGTTATCGGAGAGTAGGATTCTTTATACTCCTTACCTTTTCTCTGGTCAGGACAAGTGTCGCAAGTGTTTTATTCTCATCTTATCCCCTTCAAAACTCTGGGATCTCGAGTGTGTGGAGTTTCGGAACCGTTACAATGCCTTTCTTGCAGCGTATTGTCTCGATTCCAAGCTCAGGTGGGAATTCCTGTAGTACCTTTAGCTTCTCCGGTTTCGGATATCATCTGGGTCATCGATTGCCATCCATCCTTTTACCGGTGTTTTTACGACTTGCGTCGAAAATCACTATCCCTTTGACCAGGTTTTAGTTGCCGTTCTTCCTCTTTACACTGATGGTTTCGTTTTCTGACGTTGCCGTCTCTCTGCGGAAAGTTTCTCGACATAAGTTTGACTTCGACATGGAGCAGAGTCCCTTGTTGGTGGTGTTGAAGATCGTCGACTCTTTTCTCTCTTTTCTCTTCCCCCCTCTCCCCCGGATCGTCTTGGATCTCGGGACGAGATCCCTTGTTGGTGGTGTTGTATTGTAACAGCCTAGTTTTCACAAAAAATCAAAATTTTGTTTTCGGTGTGAATTGTTTGATTGTCTGATTTGTTTGCGGTGTTTGCATCCCCGATTTATCGATCGACGATTATTTTCCCCCCTCTTATCTCGTACCGGACGGAGACCGACCATTGCCACTCTGACACTCGACCTTTGCGACACCGGGTTTCACCCGATCACCGTCGCGAAAACCGCACGAGACCAGCCGCAGCCAACGGAACGAAAAACCCGTTAAATAATTAAACGGGTTATTTTTATTGCGCACCGGAAAGTGTTCTCGGAACGGTTCCAGCAAGAGGTGAACACCTCTAGCTCGACGCACTGATCGCGCAGTTCGAAGTTTTACCCGAATCGGAGGTACTGTGGACCCCCGGCGGTCAGAAACGTGAGCACCACGCGCGCGAGAGAAAAACCGGAGATGGTTTTGCAAACTGCCAGCCACCGGGGCTATATAAAGACCACCACACTCCCACCCCTTTCTAGGGTTTCCCTAGCCACAAAATTGCAGCCACCCCCCTCCACTTTGCCCAGTTTTGCCTCCCAGATCCCGAAATTTTTGCCCAATTCGTCTTGGACCGTCAGATCCGGAGAGCCGACGGCCCCGGAGGCTGCCACGTTGCCCCACGGAGCTCCACTCTCCTCACCTCGCAGCCAAACCGTGGGCTCCCAGGCCGCCGTCGCCGCGTCCGCTCCGGCCAGCCGTCGGCGAGCAGCCCGCCGCGCCACCCTCACCTCTCCTCCCTCGCGTATCTTCCTTCCTCCTCTCCTCTGGATCCTCCCTCACCTCCTCCCTCTCTTCCCCTGCCGCAGGTCAGCATGGAGCAGGAGCTTGCGTCGCCGGCGCCATGGAGGTCGTCGCCCCGTGCCCGAAGCTCACGCTGCCGCGCCTGGATCCGGCGACCCCGGCCGCCCGGATCTGGCGCCTCCAGCCGCCGCCCCTCGGCCACGTCCAGCCTCCCCGCCGCCTGCGCCTCGCTTCGGCCACCGGAGCATGGCCGCGCCGCCCCCTCTGTCCGTTCGGGACGAGACACGGGAACCGGCCTCCCCAGCGCCACCTGGGCCGGCCTCCTCCCCAGCGGCCCACGGCCCAAGCCGAGCGCCCCAGCCCAGCTGCCCCTCCAGCCAGGCCGAGCCAGCCGGCCACTCCAGTGGGCCGAGCCCACAGTGAGCGCCCCTCCCTTTTTTTATTTCTTTTATTTATTTATTTAGTTCTGCTTTTTTTTCTGTTGGGCCCAATAGCAATAGTTTCGGCCCAGTAGTGTTTTTTTTGTTTTCTAGGCTTTTTATTTAGGCAGATTTAGTTGTTTTATTACGGTGCCCGTATCTTTTCACCGGTAGCTCCGATGGAGACGCTTTCTACATGAAAGTTGCTCCGTTTTGCGCGTAGATTATTAAAATGTTGCTTATTGCCATGTTTGACTTTGTTTACATGTTGTTTGTCTGCTAATTACACTGTCTGCCACTGTAAACTGTAATTGCAATAACTTTTTAACCGTTGCTCGGTTTAAAATGTTCTTTATATGTAACTTGGCTAGAATTTTGTGTAGATTGTGTTTATGCTGCTCTTGCTTGCTAATAAAAATAATAAAATATTGTTTAGGGCAAAACAGTACCAAATTCCATTTTTGTCGTGGGGTCCGCAATAGTTTGCCATGTCTAGGATTTCACCCCACTTAAATTGACTAGCTTAGGTAGTTTATTTATGCTTCACATTTTGCTATGATTGTGTGCTATGCCATGCTTGAGTGATATGCCATGCTTCTGTGCTTTGCCCTGTTAACAACCTTTGTTGATCACCTGTAGTTAAGCAACTCGAACCTTTCCAAACGTGCGGTATCGTCGTGTGTGACGAGTACTCCACTTAACCTATTAGTAACCACTCTCGACGGTAGGTGCGATGTCTCGTGTTGCCTTCTTGTTGATGCTTGATCGTGTTTGCTCCGTAGTAATAGAGGTGCACCGTTGATTGCTTTCCAGTGTTTCCTTCTTGTGTGCTTCCGCGGGTACCTCTCGGAGACGATGCGAGCTTGCGATCGACTACACCTTCGGAACCCGACTTATCAACAGGCAAGGACTATACATTACTTATGATCCATTCTATTTCAACCAACGGTTTGCATGGTAGTCCAGGTTAGCTTCGATGTTTGATCCTACCACATGTATATAGCCTCTTTCAAACCGATACAGCCATGTCCCCTCCCAGCAAACCTTGTACTGCTATGTTACTATTGCTCGTTGCTCAGCCCCTGCTTAGTATGCATGCTTAGGATGCTAGGATGTTACCACTGTTACTCTTTGGGTTGGGATATCACATTATTATATTGTTGCTGATGATATGGTTATTATAATGTTGACTATATTCGACGAAGGATGGAAGGTCTAGTGTCGGGACCCGGGGTTAGCGTATGCAAGTACAGTTAAGACATAGTCATATGGAGAGCCGAGAACCGCACCCACTTGTCTAAGCAGACAAGGCCAAGCACTAAACATTCTCGTAAAGCATCGTACGTGAGGGGCATCCCATCCAGGCCGGATGATCAACTGAGATGGGTCCTCATCGTCCGCACACAAGTCAAATGATATGGGTGGTGAACTCCCATATTCAAAGATAAGTCGCCTCAACCATACTACCGACTATCTCAAAACTCTTACATAGACTTACTCCAGCCCGATCACTTAGTCGGGGTCTAGGGCGGGCTCGATCATACCACAAAGTGTGCACGAGACGAAGTCTCGAGCAATCGCATCGCGATGCCCCAAGCTGCGCACATCTAAGGGCCACTTGGTGTATGAAAGACCGCCAGCCAGAACACAACTAAGGTCTCGAAAACCATACAAAGACATGCATGTTATAAACATACACGCAGCACACATGCCTTGTATGAACAGTAGGTACCATTGCAATTCTCTACAAAGTGTACATTTTATTTATAACTCTTATAGAGTGCACACAGAGATCACATACATGTGATCCAACATTACAACACAGGCGGAAGCAAATTATGTCTGAGTACAGAAAAGTTTAACAAATGGCTTAAGAAGCCTTATTAAAACACAAAGCCCTCCACGAGGGAACCAGTCTGCTGACTGGGACTAGACTAGCTTAACTTCAGTCGTCCAGCTCGATGAAGAAGCCACCTTCGGGGTCAGTGGCGTCATCTAAAACATAGATTAAGCAAACGTGAGTACAAAGGCGTACTCAGCAAGACTTACATAGGAACTATACTACTCATGCACATGTATCAAGGTAAAAGGAGGTGGGGTTCACTTGCAGAAATGCCAGCTTTGACTTGGCTAATCCTGAACTACGAGTACCAGACTTTGAGGTAAGAAGCGTACACGAGTCCACTACTTTCTCCAACCAATACACCACTATGGTGCCTTCCTCGACTTCCCCACGAGAAAGCACGCCATAGCATTCACACTTATCTTGGTGTGTTTTAGAAGTATCCGGTTCAAGTTATCTAATAATCAAGCTAAGCTTTCCAAGCAGTCCATAACCGCGGACGCGGCTATTCGAATAGTTTTGTTAACCTTGCAAGGGTGTACCGCTACACACACATGACCATCATTTACCGCCTTTGATCTCGACACCATTCAAGGGGTGCTAGCGAGGATGCTCACCACAACTGTTACCTCATAGCCGATCTAGTCCGAGAAAGCCGCCTACTTGGGTTGGTTACCACAATCGTGAACCCGGCCGGTTTACCGAAGTGGACCCAAGTGATGTGTGCGTGGTGCATAAGCCGGTCTCGGATGAGCCGTTCTCTCACTTAGCAGCCAGGCCACAGACCTACCAGAACTCCGAACTATTGCGACATCTGGACATCGAAAGGGATGAGTTAGTAAGTTGAGAGGGGTCAGTGAGCCCAATGTGTGGTTGTATTCTTCTTCTTGGATCACCACACAAGAACTCGTACTAGGGCGGTGTTCAACAAGACAACCCACCGTGTACTCCTACACAGCCTCTCATCGTTCACCTTGTATTAGGGTCGATTCACCAACACTTTTCTAGCATCATCAACATGATCACTACCATCCCGAATCACATCACAGTAACAACATGGTATCATCCTAAGCATGCAATAAGCGATAACAATTGCAGGGGCCACATGATATCAACCAACTCCTACATTTGCTAGGATTGTGGTTTGCTTAATACTGTGACAAATGATAGGTCATGCAAAGAAATGGGTTCATCTATGCGGTAGAATCGTAACATGGTGATCATCCTATACAATGCATAAGCGAGACATGAGAGGGAAGTGGGATTTTGTCGACATGATCAATGGGGGTTTGCTTGCCTTGCTGACGAGGTTCGGGCTCTGGATCTTCAGCGAAGGGGGTGACCTCTTGCTCCGGTTCCACCTCTACTCGACAAACAAAGCACGAAGTAGAAATCAATATGAATGCAATGCTCAAGCACATGAATGAATGTTGAAACTTGAAATATAAGTTTTGATGTGTGTGAGACAATTCCATTTAAGTGGAATATATTGCATTTAAAATGCAAATTCAAATTCCACATTTGAATTCAAATTAACCAAGTTGTATGTGACATAGTTTGATCATTTTTAATCAACTTCAAATGTATATTATATGCCTCTGAAGTGTGGTTGAATTGTAGCTTAATTCCATGGTCCAAGTTGCAAGATCATTTGATTTGAATTTGAATTAAATTCAAATAAACCAAATGGCATATGCTACTGGTCCCATTTTAAATTCAACTCAAACAGAGTTGAAAGTTGCATATTTGGAAAGATAATTTTCTCCTGATCATTTTTCATATATTATTTGTCCAATTTGGAGTTAATATGAATTTTCTATGAATTTCCAAAGTTTGGGGTATTTTCTGGAATTTCTGGAATTCTTTTAATTCAAATAATCTCTGGAAATTCATTTAAATGATTTACTGCGTTAGGCTGACGTCAAGCTGGCGTCAGGGGGGGCTGACAAGTGGGGCCGGCCTGTCAATGACTGGGGTTAATTAACCCGTGGGTTAAAAAAATCCAGTGGCTTAAATTAAGCCACTGGGTCCACTGGTCAGTGACCCAGGGGTCACTAATTAGGTGGAAACACGGGGGGGTTTAGAGCTGACTCGCCGGCGGCTAAACGCCGGAGACTGGAGCGCGGCGGCGCTGCACGGGAGCTCGATTCCGTCCACCATCTGGAGCGCGACGACCACCAAAATGAAGCTCTCACCCGCGCGCGTCGAACGGGACCAAAACCATGCGCTGGGGTGCACCGTACGCTCGCCGGCGTCAACTTTTGCGGCGACCTAGCTACGTCCACCATAGAGATTTGGCTCCAGGTCACGGCTTGAGGCGAGACTGGGCTGGTTCGACGAGGAAGAACATGACGAACAAGATGGACATCACGGCTGGCTCGATTGCTTAGTGGATGAACGGCTCCATCGATCCCGGCGGCGAGAAGCTTCGGCTACCATGGTGGATCCGGCTAGAGCGAGTAATCCAGGGGGGAAAAAGAGGGGTTTCACTCGCAAGCTCACCAGGAGCTTAGCAGAGGTGGTGGCGAGTGCTGGGGTGGTTCAACGGCGGCTTAAACGACGAAGTCCTTCACGGCGGCCGGCGGGAGCTTGAGGAAGAATTCAGCGTCTACGCGGGCTCCGTGCTCGATTACTTCTGCAGGTCGATGGAGTCGACGACGACGAAGCGCTTGGACACCGTCTTGGAGCTTCTCGGCTTCACTTGCCACGCGGGTGCTCGTCGGCGCTCCGGCGTGTTCCTCGGGCGGCGACGAATCGGGCGGAACAGGAGAGGAGGGAGCTTGTGGAGGGGGGGAACTGAACCGGGGCGGTTCCAGGATGCTTCTGGACGCGATTACGTGGGCGGGGAGGGAAGCAGGAGGTGGCTAGCGACGACGGCATGCTCGCCACGGCGGCAGCAGCCTGCCTGGTGCGAGGAAGAAGACGCCCCTATCCCTGGGTCGGGCTGCCTCGGTGAGTTGGGCCCAATTGAGGTAAGCCTTCTTTTCCTTTTTCTGTTTAATCTTTCCTTTCTGTTATTTGTTCTGTTTAGCCAAAATAAATAGCTAAACATTTTATTAAATACTGAAAACTTTTATGTGGACTCATAATAATATAGACTAGCCACTCATAAACATTCAACATTTTTAAAATTCAAATGATTTGAATTTTAAATCAAAAATGGGTATTTCTTTAATTCCAAGGTACTGATTGAATATTTGAAAAATCTATGAGCATGGGGTGGGTCCCACATCACTTGATATGTGATCACACTCATTTATAAGACTTTTCAAAACTCTAACATGAATTTTTGGAAAAGATTTTTATCTGGCCTTTTGAATTAATTCATCTGGGGGGTGTTCCTTCTCCCATTTTGATTTTGAAATTGATTTCCAAGATTTCTTTTTGAAATTTTGACATGATGCAAAGGCACTAGCTAACCCTAGCACATACGTAACAGAGGGTTCTGACAACTCGCCCCCACTCAAAAGAATCTCGTCCCGAGATTCAGAAGTCTGCGGGAGGAAGGAGGGGTACTCGGTAAGGAGACGGTCTTCTCTTTCCCACGTGGCTTCTCTTTCAGAGTGGTGTGACCATTGCACTTTCAGAAATCTAATCTTCTGACGATGAGTGACACGCTCTGCGGAATCAAGAATACGAACGGGGTATTCTCGATAAGAAAGGTCATCTTGGAGATCAAGCGTTTCATGGTCGACTTCGCGGATGGGGTCCTTGAAGCAACGCCTGAGTTGGGACACATGGAATACATCGTGTACTCGGAAGAGGTGCGGAGGTAGTTCAAGTTGGTAGGCAACTTCTCCACGTTTAGCAAGAATGCGGAAAGGTCCGATGTAACGTGGGGCCAACTTGCCTTTGATACCGAAACGTTGGGTTCCCTTCAGAGGAGTAACCCGAAGGTAAGCCTTCTCATCCAGATTGTAGCTCTCTTGCCTATGATGACGATCATAGTAGCTTTTCTGACGAGACTAGGCTGCTTTCAATTGATCACGAACAATGCGAACTTGCTCTTCTGCTTCCTTGATCATATCCGGTCCAAAGAATTGTCTTTCACCGGTTTCTGACCAGTTTAGTGGTGTTCGACATCGTCGTCCATAAAGGAGTTCAAAAGGAGCCATGTTCAGACTAGATTGAAAACTATTGTTATAAGCAAATTCAGCAAATGGAAGAGAATTCTCCCAATTCTTTCCGAATGAGATTATGCAAGCTCTGAGCATGTCTTCAAGAATTTGGTTAACCCTTTCGACTTGACCGCTAGACTGAGGATGGAAAGCTGTACTAAAGGAGAGATGAGTTCCCATAGCATTCTGAAAGCTTCCCCAAAATCTAGAGGTAAAAAGGCTACCGCGATCAGAATTGATTTCCAAAGGAACACCATGAAGGGATAAAATTCTAGAGACGTACAAGTCCGCTAACTGGCTAGCAGTTATAGACTCGCGAACCGGAAGGAAGTGAGCAACTTTTGAAAGCCTATCTATGACAACGAAGATGACATTGTTTCCTTTCTGGGTTCTTGGAAAGCCGGTGATGAAATCCATACCGACTTTGTCCCATTTCCACTCGGGAATAGACAAAGGTTGAAGCGTACCAGCAGGTCTTTGAAGTTCTGCCTTAATGCGACGACAAACATCACATTCGGCAACAAATTGAGCAATGTCTCTCTTCATCCTAGTCCACCAAAATCTCTGGCGTAGATCTCGGTACATTTTTGTGCTACCGGGATGAATTGAGAGGGGTGTGTCATGGGCTTCTTTGAGGATGAGTTGCCTTAGTTCCTTATTCTTAGGTACTATCAAACGATTTCCAAAGAAAACCGTCCTTTGCTATCTGTGGAGCAACATTTAGCAACTCCGCTAGCAATGTTCTCCTTGATCCGGCGAACACCTCGTGCACGCCTTTGGGCAACTATGATTTGATCCTCAAGAGTTGGTTTCGCCACCAAGGTAGAAAGATAGCCATGAGGAACAAAGGTTGAGCTTGCGAAAGTCCTCACGAAGAAGTGGTTGATACTGCTGTAACATGAGGTTGTTACAGTACGACTTACGACTTAGTGCATCAGCCATGACATTGGCTTTTCCTGGGGTGTAAGAAATTCCTACGTCGTAATCTTTTATCAACTCAATCCAGCGTCTTTGCCTGAGATTAAGATCTGGCTGGGTGAAAATATATTTGAGGCTTTGGTGGTCGGAATAAATCTCGCAACGGTTACCAAGGAGGTAATGTCGCCAAGTTGTTAGGGCATGAACTACGGCAGCGAGTTCAAGGTCATGGGTAGGATAGTTCTCTTCATGTGGCCGCAACTGGCGTGAAGCATAAGCTACCACATGTCGATCTTGCAGAAGTATGCATCCTAACCCTTGCCGTGATGCATCACAATAGATCTCGAAATCCCTTTTGGTGTCTGGAGGTGCAAGTACGGGTGCAGAAGTTAATCTTCTTTTTAGCTCTTGAAAGCTTTCCTCGCACTTGGGAGTCCATAAGAATTTCTTATCTTTCTTGAGGAGTTCAGTTAGAGGCTTTGCAACTTTAGAAAAGTTCTCGACGAAGCGACGACAATAGCTGGCTAGGCCAAGAAAACTTCTAACTTGCTTAACCGATTCAGGTGGAGTCCAGTCAAGGACGACCTGAACTCTCTCGGGATTCACAGCAATGCCTTTTGCAGAAATCACGTGGCCTAAGTAGGTCACTTCTGGTAGCCAGAATTCACACTTGGAGAATTTAGCGTACAGGCGATGCTCTCTAAGCTTCATCAATACCAGCCTGAAGTGTTCGGCATGATCTTCTTCGTTCTTCGAGTAGATGAGAATATCATCAAGATAAACCACAACAAATTTATCTAGGTACTCCATGAAGATCGAATTCATCAAGCGTGAGAATGTGGCGGGGGCATTGGTTAAACCAAAGGACATGACGGTGTACTCGTAAAGACCATAACGAGTAGTAAAAGCCGTTTTGGGAATGTCATCGTTTCGGATTCTGATCTGATGATAACCTAATCTCAAATCCATCTTGGAGAAGACGCAGGATCCTGCAAGTTGATCATAAAGATCATTGATCCTGGGCAGTGGGTATTTGTTCTTTATCGTCGCTAAATTTAGCGGGCGATAGTCTACGCACATTCTTTCTGTTCCATCTTTCTTCTTTACGAACAGAACGGGGCAACCCCATGGCGATGAGCTAGGGCGGATGAAGCCTTTTGCCAACGAAGCATCAAGTTGGTTTTTTAGCTCAACTAACTCATGTGGGGCCATTTTATATGGGCGTTTGGAAATTGGTGCGGTTCCTGGAACAAGATCCACTATAAATTCTACACATCTGTCGGGTGGCATGCCCGGCAACTCTTCAGGAATGACATCCGGGAAGTCACGAACCACCGGAATATCTTCAAGTTCGGGAAGGGGAAGTACATTCAAGGAATGCACTTGGTTTCTTGTTCTGGGTGAGGTATAGCTGACGGTTTTTCCTGAAGGGTGGGTGAGTTTCACGGATTTGCCTCTGCAATCCAGGTAGGCATTCTGTCTTGATAGCCAATCCATGCCAAGGATGACATCAATGTCTGAAGACTTGAGGGCTATGAGTGAAGCAAGGAATACTAAACCCTCAATTGCAATTTGATTACCATGGCTCACTCTATTAGTTTGCCATCTTGACCCTGGAGTTTGAATAACCATCGGGGTGGACAATTCAACAAAGGGTAACTCATGACGAAGTGCATAGCTTTCCGACATGAATGAATGAGATGCTCCTGGGTCGAAAAGAACGGAAATAGGAACAAAATTGACTGGGAGCGTACCAAGAATGACGTCAGTGGTGTCGTCAGTCTCTTCGGCGGCGATCTGGTTCAGGCGTCCATGAGTGGCGGGAGGAGCGGGTTTGGCGGTGAAGACCTTCTGTGGTGGCTTGCCACGACCATTGTTTTTGTTGTTGCCTCCGGCACGTGGTGGAGCATTCTGGTATTGGAGCTGGTTCTGGGGACACTCGCGAGAATAGTGGCCTGCCTGACCACACTTGTAACAGGCTCTGAAAACAGTGCGTGGAGCTGGGTGGTTTGGTGGAGCTGGGTGGAACTGGGTGGGTGGACGAGGCGCCACATAGGATGGCCTCGGTGGGTTGTTCTGGCGGAACATGTTGTTTGGAATCCAGATCTTGCGCTTCTGGGAGCCAGAACTGGATGAACTGTCATCTCTGGGGTGTTTGCGAAAGTCGTTGGGGGTGTTCATGTCCTCTGCCTTGATGGCCTTGTTGATAAGGACCTGGAATGTGGCAAAGTCATGAAGGTTGAGCTCGCGACGGAGTCCGGAGTTGAGGCCACGACGGAACCTCTCTTGTTTCTTGGAGTCGGTGGAGACTTCTTCGGTAGCATAACGAGCCAGTCGGTTGAACTCACGACTAAACTCATCAACGGTCCTTCTGCCTTGTGTGAGGTTGCAGAACTCCTCACGCTTGCGGTCCATGAGACCTTTGGGAATGTGGTGCTCGCGAAAGGACGTGCAGAATTCCTCCCAAGATGCAGGTGGTCCATCGGGACGCATATTTAGAAAGTTCTCCCACCAAGAGCTAGCTGCACCTTCAAGGTGATAGGTGGCATAGCTGACCTTGTCACCAGTTGCAACACGGCCTGCTTGGAGCTTCCTCTCGATGCTGCGAAGCCAGTCATCGGCGTCAAGGGGCTCGGTGGAGTAACTAAAAACCGGGGGATGAAGTCGGATGAAGTCGTTCAGGGACACCAACTCATTGCGCTGCTGAGTGGTGTTGCGAGCAATGACTTCCAACAGGTGGTGAGAGTCACGGCGGTTCCTCTCCACTTCCATCAGAACTTGTGCCATCGTGGGTGGGGGTGGAAGGTTGCCTTCCTCCTGGTCATTCCCACGACCTTGGTTACGACCAACCTGGCCACGGGTTCCTTGAGACATCCTGAAGGTGAAAACCAAAGTCAAACAGAGTTGAATTGAAGAGCCTAATCAAGGTATTGAAGTACTGGAAGGATTACAGAGCAAAGGAAGTAATCATCTTGACAACATGGTGATAAAGCATACAAGCCATATATTCACAAGCTGTCATACAAACCATACATCGTTTTAGTACAAGCACTAAGCTAATACAAACGTGATGAAGATGATACATCCTTCAGAGGCACTCTGACTTCCTATACATTATTTATCTAAGCCTCTGGAACTTAGACACCTTGCTTACAATATACTAGGATACTATTACATCATCACTAAGTAAGACCACAGGCGGTCTCACTCATCTCCATCTCCATAGTAGTCCTCATAAAAGTTACCCGCGTATCCCGGTAGCTGGAGGTGACCATCGGAAAACACGGAGGCTTGTGGACCCTGATATCCATTTGGGCAAGGATGGGGCCTAGGTCCAGTGTAGGGTGGAAGCAAAGGACCACGGGGTGGAAAAATGCCTCCAATCTCGGGCCAAGCAACTCGAGAAGGCATCTGAGTCCTCACTGGGTAGATCGCATCAAACTCAACTGATCCCACGCTCACAAAGGGTGCCAAGAGCGTCAGTGCTCGGTACAGACGAACTCAGGTGGCGTGGAGCTCAAAACGGAGAGCGCGTGCATCATGATCTCTGTCACTAGCAAACCTAGCAGTTACCTGGAGTGTTGGATCCTCTGCAGAGTGATCTGAGTAGAGTCCGGTGTAATATCCCTCTTCTCCTGGAAGTGCAGCAGGGATATAGCGGAATGAAGTCTCTCTCAGCATGGTGTGCTCCTCTCTCAGCAGTGTAATACATGAATATGCAGCATCCTGCACAGCCATGTTCTCGGTAACGCCAATGCCATGTCCAAAGTGGATAGGCTAGGTGACTCCAACGTGGTGCGGATATATCCGGACAATGCAGTGGAACTGCGTCTGGTTGAAGTCGTGGAACTGCTCCTCGATGGTGTACTCAGGGTACCATCGATATCCCACATAGGACATCATCTCGATCAACGTGGCGGGATGGCCACGCACACCGAGGCACCTGGTCAAACGAACAATCTGCCGAGGGGGAAGATCTGCCATCTGAAATAGAAAGGAGTTTGCAAATGCATTAGATTATGAGATAAACCTGGAATGACTCGGACAGCATAACGGCTGTAATTGTAAGAAATGACAATTTCTTCCAAACTGGAAACAACACTTACATACGATGTAATAAATCAGGAAGCATAACCAATCTAACAAACCGAACACAACTTTCCTACGGCTACAAGGAAGCAAACAACGAGATGTTCTAATCAGACAGAGGAGAGCCTAGTCCTATCTTCCCGTAGAATAAGATGAGGGTGACTCAGAACTCAGAACGAAGGGGTAAGGAGAAAAAGAAGCCCTACGTTGTTCCCTTATATACCCAGAGTAACTATATAACTATAGAAAGCTAGACTCGACTTCGGCCAAGGCTACTAGTCCTACAGTCAGTCCTGCTCTGATACCAAGTCTGTCGGGACCCGGGGTTAGCGTATGCAAGTACAGTTAAGACATAGTCATATGGAGAGCCGAGAACCGCACCCACTTGTCTAAGCAGACAAGGCCAAGCACTGAACATTCTCGGAAAGCATCGTACATGAGGGGCATCCCATCCAGGCCGGATGATCAACTGAGATGGGTCCTCATCGTCCGCACACAAGTCAAATGATATGGGTGGTGAACTCCCATATTCAAAGACAAGTCGCCTCAACCATACTACCGACTATCTCAAAACTCTTACATAGACTTACTCCAGCCCGATCACTTAGTCGGGGTCTAGGGCGGGCTCGATCATACCACAAAGTGTGCACGAGACGAAGTCTCGAGCAATCGCATCGCGATGCCCCAAGCTGCGCACATCTAAGGGCCACTTGGTGTATGAAATACCGCCAGCCAGAACACAACTAAGGTCTCGAAAACCCATACAAAGACATGCATGTTATAAACATACACGCAGCACACATGCCTTGTATGAACAGTAGGTACCATTGCAATTCTCTACAAAGTGTACATTTTATTTATAACTCTTATAGAGTGCACACAGAAATCACATACATGTGATCCAACATTACAACACAGGCGGAAGCAAATTATGTCTGAGTACAAACAAGTTTAACAAATGGCTTAAGAAGCCTTATTAAAACACAAAGCCCTCCACGAGGGAACCAGTCTGCTGACTGGGACTAGACTAGCTTAACTTCAGTTGTCCAGCTCGATGAAGAAGCCACCTTCGGGGTCAGTGGCGTCATCTAAAACATAGATTAAGCAAACGTGAGTACAAAGGCGTACTCAGCAAGACTTACATAGGAACTATACTACTCATGCACATGTATCAAGGTAAAAGGAGGTGGGGTTCACTTGCAGAAATGCCAGCTTTGACTTGGCTAATCCTGAACTACGAGTACCAGACTTTGAGGTAAGAAGCGTACACGAGTCCACTACTTTCTCCAACCAATACACCACTATGGTGCCTTCCTCGACTTCCCCACGAGAAAGCACGCCATAGCACTCACACTTATCTTGGTGTGTTTTAGAAGTATCCGGTTCAAGTTATCTAATAATCAAGCTAAGCTTTCCAAGCAGTCCATAACCGCGGACGCGGCTATTCGAATAGTTTTGTTAACCTTGCAAGGGTGTACCGCTACACACACATGACCATCATTTACCGCCTTTGATCTCGACACCATTCAAGGGGTGCCAGCGAGGATGCTCACCACAACTGTTACCTCATAGCCGATCTAGTCCGAGAAAGCCTCCTACTTGGGTTGGTTACCACAATCGTGAACCCGGACGGTTTACCGAAGTGGACCCAAGTGATGTGTGCGTGGTGCATAAGCCGGTCTCGGATGAGCCGTTCTCTCACTTAGCAGCCAGGCCACAGACCTACCAGAACTCCGAACTATTGCGACATCTGGACATCGAAAGGGATGAGTTAGTAAGTTGAGAGGGGTCAGTGAGCCCAATGTGTGGTTGTACTCTTCATCTTGGATCACCACACAAGGACTCGTACTAGGGCGGTGTTCAACGAGACAACCCACCGTGTACTCCTACACAGCCTCTCATCGTTCACCTTGTATTAGGGTCGATTCACCAACACTTTTCTACCATCATCAACATGATCACTACCATCTCGACTCACATCACAGTAACAACATGGTATCATCCTAAGCATGCAATAAGCGATAACAATTGCAGGGGCCACATGATATCAACCAACTCCTACATTTGCTAGGATTGTGGTTTGCTTAGTACTATGACAAATGATAGGTCATGCAAAGAAATGGGTTCATCTATGCGGTAGAATCGTAACATGGTGATCATCCTATACAATGCATAAGCGAGACATGAGAGGGAAGTGGGATTTTATCGACATGATCAATGGGGATTTGCTTGCCTTGCTGATGAGTTTCGGGCTCTGGATCTTCAGCGAAGGGGGTGACCTCTTGCTCCGGTTCCACCTCTACTCAACAAACAAAGCAGGAAGTAGCAATCAATATGAATGCAATGCTCAAGCACATGAATGAATGTTGAAACTTGAAGTATAAGTTTTGATGTGTGTGAGACAATTCCATTTAAGTCGAATATATTGCATTTAAAATGCAAATTTAAATTCCACATTTGAATTCAAATTAACCAAGTTGTATGTGACATAGTTTGATCATTTTGAATCAACTTCAAATGTATATTATATGCCTCTGAAGTGTGGTTGAATTGTAGCTTAATTCCATGGTCCAAGTTGCAAGATCATTTGATTTGAATTTGAATTAAATTCAAATAAACCAAATGGCATATGCTGCTGATCCCATTTTAAATTCAACTCAAACAGAGTTGAAAGTTGCATATTTGGAAAGATAATTTTCTCCTGATCAATTTTCATATATTATTTGTCCAATTTGGAGTTAATATGAATTTTCTATGAATTTCCAAAGTTTGGGGTATTTTCTGGAATTTCTGGAATTCTTTTAATTCAAATAATCTCTGGAAATTCATTTAAATGATTTACTGCGTCAGGCTGACGTCAAGCTGGCGTCAGGGGGGGGGATGACAAGTGGGGCCGGCCTGTCAGTGACTGGGGTTAATTAACCCGTGGGTTAAAAAAAATCCAGTGGCTTAATTAAGCCACTGGGTCCACTGGTCAGTGACCCAGGGGTCGCTAATTAGGTGGAAACAGGGGGGGTTTAGAGCTGACTCGCCGGCGGCTAAACGCCGGCGACTGGAGCGCGGCGGCGCTGCACGGGAGCTCGATTCCGTCCACCATCTGGAGCGCGACGACCACCAAAATGAAGCTCTCACCCGCGCGCGTCGAACGGGACCAAAACCATGCGCTGGGGTGCACCGTACGCTCGCCGGCGTCAACTTTTGCGGCGACCTAGCTACGGACACCATCGAGATTTGGCTCCAGGGCACGGCTTGAGGCGAGACTGGGCTGGTTCGACGAGGAAGAACACGGCGAACACGATGGACATCACGGCTGGCTCGATTGCTTAGCGGATGAACGGCTCCATCGATCCCGGCGGCAAGAAGCTTCGGCTACCATGGTGGATCCGGCTAGAGCGAGTAATCCAGGGGGAAAACAGAGGGGTTTCACTCGCAAGCTCACCAGGAGCTTAGCAGAGGTGGTGGCGAGTGCTGGGGTGGTTCAACGGCGGCGTAAACGACGAAGTCCTTCACGGCGGCCGGCGGGAGCTTGAGGAAGAATTCAGCGTCTACGCGGGCTCCGTGCTCGATTACTTCTGCAGGTCGATGGAGTCGACGACGACGAAGCGCTTGGACACCGTCTTGGAGCTTCTCGGCTTCACTTGCCACGCGGGTGCTCGTCGGCGCTCCGGCGTGTTCCTCGGGCGGCGACGAATCGGGCGGAACAGGAGAGGAGGGAGCTTGTGGAGGGGGGGAACTGAACCGGGGCGGTTCCAGGATGCTTCTGGACGCGATTACGTGGGCGGGGAGGGAAGCAGGAGGTGGCTAGCGACGACGGCATGCTCGCCACAGCGGCAGCAGCCTGCCTGGCGCCAGGAAGAAGACGCCCCTGTCCCTGGGCCGGGCTGCCTCGGTGAGTTGGGCCCAATTGAGGTAAGCCTTCTTTTCCTTTTTCTGTTTAATCTTTCCTTTCTGTTATTTGTTCTGTTTAGCCAAAATAAATAGCTAAACATTTTATTAAATGCTGAAAACTTTTATGTGGACTCATAATAATATAGACTAGCCACTCATAAACTTTCAACATTTTTAAAATTCAAATGATTTGAATTTTAAATCAAAAAGGGGTATTTCTTTAATTCCAAGGTACTGTTTGAATATTTGAAAAATCTATGAGCATGGGGTGGGTCCCACATCACTTGATATGTGATCACACTCATTTATAAGACTTTTCAAAACTCTAACATGAATTTTTGGAAAAGATTTTTATCTGGCCTTTTGAATTAATTCATCTGGGGGGTGTTCCTTCTCCCATTTTGATTTTGAAATTGATTTCCAAGATTTCTTTTTGAAATTTTGACATGATGCAAAGGCACTAGCTAACCCTAGCACAGACCTAATAGAGGGTTCTGACATCTAGGCTATCCCGCCCCGACGCTTTGTTCCATTCGAGTCACCTAGGACCCGAGTTCCGGGTATTGGTTTTAAGACTGAGCGTGTCTAACCGCGTGTGGGATTTTATGGGGTCCCCTTTTCTTACCTACCTAGCTTCAAACATTTCTAGTGGTGGCCCAAGCTGATTTACCATTTGAAATCGTGTGTGTGCTGGTCGGCCGCCAGTTGTTTACAAACCAACCTGGACCAGTGAGGACTTAGTTCCCTTGCTGGCCCACTTTGTCCGGCTGAGGACCTGGTGTCCCATGTGTGATTAACCGGCTATCCAAACCTGCGACAGATGGTTGAGACCAGATCGAGAGCGCGGCCGGCTCCTGAGCTGGATGTCGACTCACCGGGGGCCACCCGGATTTGTTCGTTGTTAGCTAGAGGGACCTGTCGTTTCGGATCTCTTGGAAATAAATCATAAAATGGTTGCCTGTGATGGGTAGCAACTATGAGGGATGGGCGTGCGTGCGGAGCCTCGTAATGGGCAGTTGGTACACCCCTGCAGGGTTAAATCTTTTCGAGAAGCCGTGTACACGGTTATGGACGACTTGAGACCTACTCCTTGTTCATAGACAACAACAACTGAGATAATCTTAATATAACTTGATCAACGTGTGTGTGCCTTGACTGCTTCTTCTTCTTCGGGATGCGAAGAGGACGACAAGGATAAGATAGGTGTTATGTTTGCGTATGTAGGTGGATAGCAAGACTTGTTGGAGGCGATTCCTCATCGAATGCTTGGCTTCTTATCTTACCTCTAGATCGTTAGCAGCTTATAAATGCTAGTGCGGCAGCAACCTCACCACTTACCCCTTCCTTACCATAAACTACTAGTTGTCTTAGAATGACGAGTGATGAAGTCCTTGCTGGGTCAGATGACCACTACAGTTGGATGCTGAGTACCTCTGTACTCATGATACTACCCCCAAACTCTTTTCAGGGTTCTTGATCGACAACAGGTATGGTGATCGACGTTTCAGGTGGAGACTCGACGACGACTAGTTAGGCGGATCCTGGCGGAGGGCCTGGACCCGTGTGGTTATGGGGTCGATGTTTTTCTCTTTGCTACTAGGCATTGCTTGTAGTCTGTACTCAGACATGTATCTTCCGCTGTTGTATTGTATTTAAGGCAGTTGTATGCCGATTGTATGAGATGTTGTATCCTTGTATCTGTAATGTTGTGATATCATGTTGGAAATCCGGGGCATATGGCTTTGTCATATGTCGCGGTGGGACCGATATGTGCTTCGTCCCCGGATCTGGGTGGAAACACCTAGATCTGGAACAGTACCGCATATCGGGCCTTACAGGAGATGGATGGTTAGGCGCTGCATGAATAAGAGTGAACATTTAATTGATTCAAACACGGGGCAAGGAACACAAAAAAGCAATGATCATCTAGGCAAATATCAAACATTAGGCATGTATCCCGTAGGTAGTTGTGTGTGCTTTCAATAAGAACTTGCACAAGATCTTTTGTCCTACCATCCCGCTACGAACGAGGCCAAAGGGAACTTATGGAGATTAAGGTGATCCTATTAAAGAGCACCAGAACAAAGCAATAAACTCAATGGATACATGGAATCCTCAAATTATGGACTGTAAGGCCCGATATGCGGTACTGTTCCAGATCTAGATGTTTCCATCCAGATCCGGGGACGAAGCACATATCGGTCCCACCGCGACATATGACGAAGTCATATGCCCCGGATTTCCAACATGATATCACAACATTACAGATACAAGGATACAACATCTCATACAATCGGCATACAACTGCCTTAAATACAATACAACAGCGGAAGATACATGTCTGAGTACAGACTACAAGCAAATGCCTACTGGAAAAGAGAAAAACATCGATCCCATAACCACAAGGGTCCAGGCCCTCCGCCGGGATCCGCCTAACTAGTCGTCGTCGAGTCTCCACGTGAAACGTCGATCACCATACCTGTTGTCGATCGATAACCCTGAAAAGAGTTGGGGGTAGTATCAAGAGTACAGAGGTACTCAGCATCCAACTGTAGTGGTCATCTGACCTAGCAAGGACCTCATCACTCGTCATTCTAGGACAACTAGTAGTTTACCGTAAGGAAGGGGTAAGTGGTGAGGTTGCTGCCGCACTAGCATTTATGAAGTGGCTAACGATCTAGAGAGTAAGATAGGAAGCCAAGCATTCGATGAGGAATCGCCTCCAACAAGTCTTGCTATCCACCTACATACGCAAACATAACACCTATCCTATCCTTGTCCTCATCTTCGCATCCCGACGAAGAAGAAGCAGTCAAGGCACACACACGTTGATCAAGTTACATTAAGATTATCTCAGTTGTTGTTGTCTATGAACAGGATGTAGGTCTCAATTCGTCCATAACCGTGGACACGGCTTCTCGAAAAGATTTAACCCTGCAGGGGTGTACCAACTGCCCATTACGAGGCTCCGCATGCACGTCCATCTCTCTCAGTTGCTACCCATCACAGGCAACCATTTTATGATTTAGTTCCAAGAGATCCGAAACGACAAGTCCCTCTAGCTAACAACGAACATATCCGGGTGGCCCCCGGTGAGACGACATCCAGCTCAGGAGCCGGCCGCTCTCTCGATCTGGTCTCTACCGTATGACTCCAGGTTTGGATTGCCGGTTAATCACACATGGGACACAGGGTCCTCAGCCGGTCATGATGGGCCAGCAAGGGAACTAAGTCCTCACTGGTCCGTGTTATTTTAAATAATATCTGCCAGGAGCTACCCGACAGACACACACACGGTTTTCAAATGGTAAATCAGCTTGGGCCACCAATAGAAATGTTTGAAGCTAGATAGGTAAGAAAAGGGGACCCCATAAAATCCCACACGCGATTAGGCACGCTCAGTCTTAAAACCAATACCCGGAACTCGGATCCTAGGTGACTCGAATGGAACAAAGCGTCGGGGCGGGATAGCCTAGACCTTCCATCCTTCGTCGAATATAGTCAACATTATAATAATCATACCATCAACAATAATATAATAATCAGGTGATATCCCAACCAAAAGAGTAACAGGGTAACATCGTAGCATCCTAAGCATGCATACTAAGCAGGGGCTGAGCAACGAGCAATAGTAACATAGCAGTACAAGGTTTGCTGGGAGGGGACATGGCTGTATTGGTTTGAAAGAGGCTGTAAACATGTGGTAGGATAAAACATTGAACCTAACCTAGACTAGCATGCAAACCGCTGGTTGAAATAGAATGGATCATAAGTAATGTATAGTCCTTGCCTGTTGATAAGTCGGGTTCCGAAGGTGTAGTTGATCGCAAGCTCGCATCGTCTCCGAGAGGTACCCGCGGAAGCACACAAGACGTTAAACACTGGAAAGCAATCAACGGTGCACCACTATTACTACGGAGCAATACAAGAGCAAGCATCAACAAGAAGTAACACGAGACATCGCACCTACCGTCGAGAGCGGTTACTAACGATTTAAGTGGAGTACTCGTCACACACGATGATACCGCACATTTACGGTGGTTCAAGTTGCTTAGCTACAAGTGATCAACCAACGGTTATTAACATGGCAACTCAAGCAAGCATGGCATAGCACACAAACATAGCAAGAGGTGAAGCACAAAGTAAACTATCTATGCTAGTCAATTTAAGTGAGGCACAACCTAAACATGGCATACACTACGTGCCGCACGATGATTAAAAGATTTGGTATTGTTCTGTCCTAAACCATATTTTAGGTTGGTTAACAACAGCAAACAATAGCATAAGCACAAATAACACGAAAAAATAATCAAGTTACATATAAGGCACACTCCAAACGGAGTTACGGTTAAAAAGATATAAGCAAAACAAGTTACGGGCACAAACTGCCAACATCACGAAGCACACCTTAGAGCAATGCATAAACAACATAATGAATGTAAACATGCTCAGAAATGATATGAAATTAAACTAGACATGACAAGGAAGGCATGGCAAAAAGAATCATGCAAATAGGCATCATAGATCAAAAGATATTAAGCAAACAACATGGCATCGGAACGTTACAGACTTAAAGAAAAACAGAGGTGGCTGTCAAAAACAGCAGCATAGCAACTTTGGAGCTAAAAATCTATATGACCAGAAAGCATATCATGGCAATGCAATACATATAATGAAAGTAGACATGATGCTTAACAATATGCAATTGGAATCACTCAATTCCGATAAACGGTTGCGAAGCAATCGTCACCCGAAGTTGCAATAAAATAACAGTTTCAGCAACAGCAGCACAATAACATCAGGATAGCTACTTTGGAGCAAGATATAAACATGATGCAGCAAGCAAATATGGCATGTGAATGCATGAAACTGAAGTAGAAACATTTCTTAACGCAACGCAAAAGAAATCAATGCAATAGGCCTCACGGATTTGTTACAATCATCATGCAAAGTTGCAACAAAATAATAACAGCAGCACATAACAGGAAAAGTAGCTGTTTAACGGCTTGATTCCCTGTTCAACACAAAATTACACAATCAAGATGAGCTCAAATGCAAATGCTCACAAAAGATGAATTAAAGTACACGAAATTCTAAACAATTTTCGTTTTGGGGGCACCACGATCCGAGCTACGGTTTGCTTGCTATCGTCAACGCGGAATCGAATCAGCAGCAGTTTTATCAGCACTGGGCCCCACCCCAACTGGGCCGAGCCCATCTGGCCGCTGGGGTGGATCTGGCGCGGCTGGGCCGCAGAGGCTGGCTGGGCCGCGAGGCCGGCTGCTTGCTGGTGGGCCTCGAGTGCGCTGGGGGCCCAGCCCACCGTGGCGGCTGGATCGAACCTCCCGATCCGATCGAAGCTGGCGGCGGCGCCGGCGGCTCGCCGGAGGGTGGCTGACGAGGGAGGCGGTAGAGGCAGGTCGGGGCCGCGCGGGTGCGAGGTGCAGGCGGCGGGATCCGGCCGATCTGGCCGCCGACGGGGGCTCGTGGATTGCGGGGTGAGCTCCGGCTCTTGGCGTCCATGGCGCTCGGGACGTACCTGCAGAGAGGAAGCGGCGTTTGTGAAAGAGGAGGGCAGGGGAAGAAGAGGAAGGAGGGAGAGATGAAGAGGGGGAAGGAGCAGAGGAGAGGAGCCGCGGCAGAGGTGGAGGGAAGCCGGCGGCTCCGGTGGCCGGCGGCGGGGTCACAGCGGCACGAGCAGGGGCGGTTGGTGGCTCCAAGGGGTGACGTGGCACCTCGAGGTCCGTCGGATCTGTCGATCTGACGGTTCTAAACTGATTGGGCTGATCTCAGATCTGAAAAATTAGGGTTTGCTGCGAAAATTGGGGTTAAAATATCAGATCAGGGGGCTGCCTAGTGGCTTAGGGAAACCCTAAGTGGTGGGGTGGTCTATTTATAGCCCGGGTGGCTGGCAGTTTGCAAAAACATCCTCGCGCTGGAACCGTTCCGAAAACACTTTCCGGCGCGCTATAAAAATATCTCGTTTAATTATTAAACGGGGTTTTTCGTTCCGTTGGCTGCGGCTGGTCTCATGCGGTTTTCGCGACGGTGATCGGGTGAAACCCGGTGTCGCAAAGGTCGAGTGTCAGGGTGGCAAGGGTCAGTCTTCGTCCGATACGAGATAAGAGGGGGGAAAATAATCGCCGATCGATAAATCGGGGATGCAAACAGCGCAAACCAATCAGACAATCAAACAATTCACGCTGAAAACAAATTTTTTAATTTTTCTGAAAACTGGGCTGTTACATGGACCATCCCCTTTGGTGTCCCAAGCTGTCACCTTTGGGATCGCCGGTTCCGAATCATAATAGGTGCATACAACTCATAGATAGGATCTCAAACATAAATATACTCATGAAAACATAAGTGGTTCAGATCTGAAAACATGGCACTCGGGCCGAAAGTGACAAGCATTAAGAGCAACAAGTTGTAGCAAAGATGATAAACACCAAAGTAGATGATAGGCAACATGCCCCCAAAAATCTGACGAACTATTACATGATCAAACTCATCCAATCCCTACCATCCCTTTGCCTACAGCAGGGAATTACTCACACATGTGAAGAGAAGTCATGGAGGGAGGATGGATTGGTGATGGTGATGACGATGGCGATGATCTCCCATCTCCGGAGGCCAAATCAGCCTCCAGATAGCCCTCTCGAGGAAAAACAGTGGGTGGCGGCGGCTCCACGACGGGTTCTGGAAAAGCGACTTCTGTTTCGGAGTTTCCTCGTCAGGAGAATAAATAGGGGCCAAGGTAGGTCACCAGAGGGTGTGGGACCCACCCAGGAGGCCTCCCGGCGTGGCCAGAGGGCTAGGCGCCTGGGGCCCCCTGGCTCCCCTCTGGCCTACCTTATGGTCTTGGGTCCCTCCGGGTGCGTGAATTTTCTGTATTTTTTCTGGGAATTTTCTGAGATCTCTAAAAATCCATTTTCCTACGCACAATAAAACCACACAGGCAGCTCTGCTGAAAATAGCGTCAGTCCGGGTTAGTTCAGTTAAAATCATGCAAGAATGAGGGCAAAACAATAGCAAAAGTGTTTGGAAAAGTAGATACATTTGAGACGTATCAATGGACAAATCCCGTTCTGATCTATTTCATACTCCTCAACATATCTACTTTAGAATATCGAAGATGCACCTTTATGGTTACCCTATTACGGTGTAACGGTTGATACACTCAAAGCATCCTGGTAGATTGCAATTACGTATGATCATTAAGGTCTAAGGATCGGGTCCCTACGTTTTTATGTTATCGCAATGTTGAAATATGTGACTGGATCACATTGCAACACCTTAGGTGGGTGTGTGTCCCTCATATCATTATCGTAATTACATGACCCCATTGTCAACAGACTGTTAATGTCTCATGATCAGGAAACCTTGATCATCAATTGCCCAATGGACTAGTTGAACAGAGGCTACTAGGGACCTGGTTGTTTACATAATACACGTGTATTAATGTTTTCGCTTAATACAGTTATATCATAGTATAAAAATTATTATGAACTAATGAAATATGCTAATAAATATACTTTATTATTTGCCTCTAGGGCATATTTAGAATAGTCTCCCACTTGTACTAGAGTACAAATAATCTAATTGTATTTTTATATGGATCATAAGTCCACATCATCTATGTGGTTCTTGATCATGCTTGGTTGTGGAAAAGGTTGAGTCAACGTTCTGTACCACTCAGATCCGTATTTTTTTTGCAAACCATTAATGTCACCTAGTTTGACATTCATTTCATTATGCCATTATAATGATGAGGCATATGTTTGGCGGTAGAGTAAAACTTCGTTTGTTTGTGTTTCAGCAATGACATCCGTTGGGTCACGCGGGCTTTGCCTTAGCCATGCACACTAAAAACTCACTCAGTTAGAAGTCGAACTTCTTAAGGCATAATATAGCTCTTGCCACTTCTAAAGCAGCCATATCAATGTAGATTTAATCCTTAGTGCATTGTAAGCAACTTTGATGTCTAACCATGTTTCTTTGAACTTAGGCATTTATTAGTATGATATATCAATTTTCTAGGTTAGTGTCAGAACTTGCACCAGCGTAACCTTTACGGTCAAGTTCACTATCCTTTACAATTTAGACATGTATCCTTAGTGCTCTCCAGACACTCAAGGATAAACTTAACTCCTTGTTCTATGATTTAATCATAAATCATATCACAACATGTTCTTCTTACTAAGAACTTGGGTCACATTACGTTGGGTACATGACTCTGGTTTTATATGAAAAAACCTATGATAGAGGCATATAGGACGTGGCACATCCATTTATTTCATTTAACCATTCATTTAACCATTGTTCTTGTACTGAGATTAACTCGATACTTATCTTTGATATACAAGTAAGAACTACCTTCTTGACTTGTCCCATTCTGAACTCCTTCAGAATCTTATCCAGGAAAGTATTCCAACTCAATGTTATCAAACGCATCAATCTATCTTAATAGGTTCTCAATGCTTAGCTTCATTCATGAAAGATTTCAAATAATCATTAATACCAACTACACCATTCAAAATATGTTATCCATATATGAGTATGTTGTCACGGTCCCACTCAAATATGTCATCCACATATAAGACTAGGATAACACTCACATAGTTCCCACTCAAATATGTCAGTCACATATAAGACTAGGATAACATCCACATAGCTTCCACTCAAATATGTCATCCACATATTAAGTTCAGGATATAATACTCCCATATCCCCCACTCAAAATATGTCATCCACATATTAAGTCTAGGAAGCTATTCAGCTCCCATTCAGTTTCATGCAAATGCATGTTTGCTCAATATTTTGGCTAAGTCCCAAATCCTTTGATCATCCTATCAAATCGAGAATTGGTTACGAGACACTAGCACTCATATGTTTTCCAAAACCTTCTTGTTGTACCACTTACAACACTTCTTCAAATGCAGGATTTGAGGAAGACACGGTATTGATAACATTATGGATCAATCGTAGTGAATATCCTATTGACTCAAGCATCACTACATATTGTAGTCAACCTTTTGAATTTATCAGAAACATCCTTTATGGAGAATCAATCTTGATGTCTTCCTTTGATGTTCACATTTATTCCTTATAACCTTGAAGTTATTGAGAATATCAAGTAATCTTAAATGTAACTCAATATAGGATTTCAGGACTCATAGTCATTTCTCGTACTTAGGTCCACCATCGCTTCTTCGTAGTTCGTAGGTATGTCTTGTTCCATCAACATGACAAGTGAATCATGAATATTATTTTGCATAAGGGGAAAATGTGTATTCTTGAATCCTAATTTGTTTAGTAAAAGCTTCAATCGAAACATCATAATCATTACCATCATTTTCTACTCTAACTTTAGAGCTTTGGTTCCGGAACATATTTCGTTGCGCTACTGTGACATCTGGAGGTAAGGTCAATTACATTGTTTGAACTTTCAATTTCTTCCATTAACACATTCTTCACGAACACTTCTTGACAAACACCAAAACTTAGCAACACAAGTTTTTGCTCTTTTGCTTCTAGTTGTGAAAGATGCATCCATAGTTGACTAAGGACACACTACAAAGACAATTTATTACATAAATCAAACTTCCTAGAAACCATAACAAATCATAACTTATAAGGTGTTGGTTTCCACGAACTCCGATGGTTCCCTATACTGAAGTGATTGTTTGCATAATAAATTAATGACTCTAAATAATAATAACGTAACTCGGTAAGAGATAACTTAGACCATACACTATTGAATAGAGTATGATTATAATGTTCAGGAACACCATCAATACTGAAGTGTCTTAAACATTGTAATTTGAGGAACAACTTTCACAAGTCTGTATGCCCAAGGCTAACTCAAAACATTTGTCACTTTGATCAAATCGTAGAGACTTGTTTTTCTTCTTAATTTTAATTACCGTCTTAATTCTGAAATCCCTTTGATCACATCAAACTATTTCAGACTCTTGTTTCATTAGTGAATCCACATATTCATCTAAGTCCACATATGAAGTTCATGAAATAATGAAATACACTACATGCTGAAATATGATACATCACTATGTATGATATACAACAATCAGCCCAAACTCTGTTTTACCAGAATGCGAGGTTTCAGTCATCTCACCTAAAGAGCCATGGTTTGCAAGTGTCAAGAGATCAAGTATCTAAAGACATCATCATACCAATCATGACTTAAACGGTAGTGTCATTATTAAGTTTGGATAATTCTTGGCATTACAATATTTTATAAATAATCAAATTACTATCATCAATATTAAAATAAGAATAACTCATTCATAACCGTAATGTGACCATAAAAGATATCATTCATAAAAGGAGAACAACTGACTTGTTTCTCACTATTATGAATAATTTTCTTCACGAGATGCAAGACACACTAATAAAGTTCACATTCAAATGATCATAAATTTATTGATATAATTAATCATATGATAGATGTAGAGGGAGAGTGTTGTCGACCATCAACTAATTTGATCCTCGTCAGCACACATTGTCACCTCATTCCTTCCAAACCACTCTTTAATCATTAAGTTCAAGCATCGAATACTTAATCAACCGCAATTAGTGTTTTGTGGGGAAAGACATTTATAACCCGTATATCAAATATACTTTCTCTCTCGATGACTATTCTTGGATTGGTTATACCTTTAAAGTCCTCAACTTTAACCATGACTTAATGAAAGGTGAATGATTCTCCTTTAGACATAGTGTGACAGCCCAGTTTTCACAAAAATTAAAAATTTTGTTTTCGGTGTGAATTGTTGGATTGTCTCATTTGTTTGCGGTGTTTGCATCCCCGATTTATCGATCGGCGATTATTTTCCCCCCTCTTATAGCATGCCGGACGGAGAACGACCCTTGCCACCCTGACACTCGACCTTTGCGACACCGGGTTTCACCCGATCAACGTCGCGAAAATCGCACGAGACCAGCCGCGGCCAACGGAACAAAACCCCGTTTAATAATTAAAAGGGATATTTTTATAGCGCGCCGGAAAGTGTTTTCGGAACGGTTCCAGCACGAGGTGAACGCCTCCGGCTCGACGCGCTGATCGCGCAGTTCGAAGTTTTACCTGAATCGGAGGTACTGCGGACCCCCGGCGGTCAGAAACGTGAGCACCGCGCGCGCGAGAGAAAAACCGGTGATGTTTTTGCAAACTGCCAGCCACCCATGCTATAAATAGACCACCCCACCACTTAGGGTTTCCCTATCACAAAATTTGTAGCCACCCCCTCCACTTTGCCCAGTTTTGCCTCCCAGATCCCACACATTGCTCTAAAGTGTGCTTCCTGATGTTGGCAGATTGTGTTCCAAACTTGTTTTGCTTATATCTTTTTAACCGTAACTCCGTTTGGAGTGTGCCTTATATGTAACTTCATTAGTTTTTCGTGTACTTTGTGTTTATGCTTTTGTTTGCTGTTGTTAACCAACCTAAAATATGGTTTAGGACAGAACAGTACCAAATGTTTTAATCATCGTGCGACACTTAGTGTATGCCATGTTTAGGTTGTGCTCACTTAAATTGACTAGCATAGATAGTTTACTTTGTGCTTCAACTCTTGCCATGTTTGAGTGCTATTCCATGCTTGCTTGAGTTGCCATGCTAACAACCTTTGTTGATCACCTGTAGCTAAGCAACTTGAACCACTTAAATTGCGGTATTCGTCGTCTGTGACGAGTACTCCACTTAAATTGTTAGTAACAGTTCTCGACGATAGATCCGTATCGTGTTGCCGTGCCTTGTGTTGCATTATTGATCTTGTATTGCTCCGTAGTAATAGTGGTGCACCGTTGATTGCTTTCCAGTGTTTCCTTCTTGTGTGCTACCGCGGGTACCTCTCGGAGATGATGCGATCTTGCGATCAACTACACCTTCGGAACCCGACTTATCAACAGGCAAGGACTATACATTACTTATGATCCATTCTATTTCAACCAGCGGTTTGCATGCTAGTCTAGGTTAGGTTCGATGTTTTATCCTACCACATGTTTACAGCCTTTTTCAAACCTGATACAGCCATGTCCCTTCCCAGCAAACATTGTACTGCTATGTTACTATTGCTCGTTGCTTAGCCCCTGCTTAGTATGCATGCTTAGGATGCTACGATGTTAACCTGTTACTCCTTGGTTTGGGATATCACATTATTATATTGTTCTTGCTGATATGATTATTATAAACGTTGATTATATCCGACGAAGGATGGAAGGTCTAGGCTATCCCGCCCCGACGCCTTGTTCCATTCGAGTCACCTAGGACCCGAGTTCCGGGTATTGGTTTTGAGACTGAGCGTGCCTAACCGCGTGTGCGATTTTATGGGGTCCCCTTTTCTTACCTATCTAGCTTCAAATATTTCTAGTGGTGGCCCAAGCTGATTTACCATTTGAAAATCGTGTGTGTGTCTGTTGGGTCGCTCCTGGCAGATATTATTTAAAACAACTTGGGCCAACGGAGACATGGTTTCTTTGTTGGTCCATCTCAGGGAGCTAGGGGGCTGCCCACATCTGTTTGGGTAGCTAACCCGACCTCATCCAGACGGTAGAGGCCGATGCGAGAGCGCGGCCGGCTTTTGAGTTGGATGTCGACTCACTGGGGGCCACCCGGATTTCTGCGTTGTTAGTTAGAGGGACCTGTCGTTCCTGATCTCTTGGGACTAAATCATAAAATGGTTGCCTATCATGGGTAGCAACTGAGAGAGATGGGCGTGCGTGCGGAGCCTCGTAATGGGCAGTTGGTACACCCCTTCAGGGTTAAATCTTTTCGAGAAGCCGTGTCCACGGTTATGGACGACTTGAGACCTACTCCTATTTCATAGACAACAACAGCTGAGATAATCTTAATATAACTTGATCAACGTGTGTGTGCCTTGACAGCTTCTTCTTCGTCGGGATGCGAAGAGGAAGACAAGGATAGGATAGGTGTTATGTTTGCGTAAGTAGTTGATAGCAAGACTTGTTGGAGGCATTTCCTCCTCGAATGCTTGGCTTCTTATCTTACTCTCTAGATCGTTAGCCACTTCATAAATTCTAGTGCGGCAGCAACCTCACCACTTACCCCTTCCTTACCGTAAACTACTAGTTGTCCTAGAATGACGAGTGATGAAGTCCTTGCTGGGTCAGATGACCACTACAGTTGGATGCTGAGTACCTCTGTACTCATGATACTACCCCCAAACTCTTTTCAGGGTTCTTGATCGACAACAGGTATGGTGATCGACGTTTCACGCGGAGACTCGACGACGACTAGTTAGGCGGATCCCGGCGGAGGGCCTGGACCCATGTGGTGATGGGATCGATGTTTTTCTCTTTGACAGTAGGCATTTGCTTGTAGTCTGTACTCAGACATGTATCTTCCGCTGTTGTATTGTATTTAAGGCAGTTGTATCTGTAATGTTGTTATATCATGTTGGAAATCCGGGGCATATGACTTCGTCATATGTCGTGGTGGGACCGATATGTGCTTCGTCCCCGGATCTGGATGGAAACATCTAGATCTGGAACAGTACCGCATATCGGGCCTTACAACTTGGTATCAGAGCTCTACCGACCGTAGGATCCCCTCTCTGGCCGAAGTCGAGTCTAGAAAAAAACTATTTTGTAGTTACTAAGTTAGTTATCGGAGAGTAGGAATCTTTTTACTCCTTACCCTTGCTCTGGTCAGGAAAAGTGTCGTAAGTGTTTTAATTCTCGTCTTATCCCCTTCAAACTCTAGGATCTCGAGTGTGTGGAGTATCGGAACCGTTACAATGCTTTGCTTGGGAAGTATTGTCTCGATTCCGAGCTCAGGTGGGAATTCCTGTAGTACCTTTAGCTTCTCCGATTTTGGGTATCATCTGGGTCATCCGTTGACATCCATCCTTTTGCCGGTGTTTTCACGACTTGCGTCGAAAACACTATCCTTTGATCCGGTTAACGTTGTCGTTCTTCCTCTTGACACTGACGGTTTCGTTCTTCCGACGATGTCATCTCCCTGCGGAAAGTTTTCTCGACAGAGTTCGTCGTTCGACGTCGAGCAGAGTCCCTTGTTGGTGGTGTTGAAGATCGTCGTCTTTCTTTTCTCTTCCCCACTCCCCCGGATCGTGCTGGATCTCGGGACGAGATCCCTTGTTGGTGGTGTTGTATTGTAACAACCCAGTTTTCACAAAATAAAAAATTTTGTTTTCGGTGTGAATTGTTGGATTGTCTGATTTGTTTGCGGTGTTTGCATCCCCGATTTATCGATCGGAGATTATTTTCCCCCCTTTTATCTCATACTGGACGGAGACCGACCCTTGCCACCCTGACACTCGACCTTTGCGACACCGGGTTTCACCCGATCACCGTCGCGAAAACCGCACGAGACCAGCCGCAACCAACGGAACAAAACCCCGTTTAATAATTAAACGGGATATTTTTATAGCGCGCCGGAAAGTGTTTTCGGAACGGTTCCAGCGCGAGGTGAACGCCTCCGGCTAGACGTGCTGATCGCGCAGTTCGAAGTTTTACCCAAATCGGAGGTACTGCGGACCCCCGGCGGTCAGAAACGTGAGCACCGCGTGCGCGAGAGAAAAACCGGTGATGTTTTTACAAACTGCCAGCCACCCATGCTATAAATAGACCACCCCACCACTTAGGGTTTCCCTAGCACAAAATTTGCAGCCACCCCCCTCCACTTTGCCCAGTTTTGCCTCCCAGATCCCACACAGTTTTTGGCCGTCGGATCTGCGAATCGGACGCGCCCGGTTGCGCCACGTCACCCTTAACCTTCCACCACCTCCACTCCCCTCCCGTGGAGGCTCCTCGCAGCCGCCACCGCCTCCGTCCAGCACGCCGGCCAGCCGGCCACCTCTCCTTCCCGCCGGCGCCTCTCCTCCCCCTTCCCTCTCCTCTTCCTTCCCCTTCTCCTCCCGCTCACCCCGCCTCTTCCTCTCCCTGCAGGCCGCCCAAGCCGCCGCCCCTGGAGAAGCACGGGTCGCCGCCCCCCCACGCCTCCGGTCAGATCCAGCCGGGGCCGGCGCCCTCCGGCCACTGCTCACCCCACGGCGACCTCCTCCCCGCCTAGCCGTCCTCGCCAGAGCCGGCATCGGCCGCCGCCGCCAGCCGCTCGGGAGGAGCCCGAGCTCCAGCGCCCCCTCTCCATGCCGAACGCCCACGTGGGCCCGCGGCCCAGATCTGCAGGCCCAGCCGCCCTAGCCCGAGCCGTCCAAGCCTTCAGCCTCCAGCCGAGCCCAACTGGGCGAGGCCCATTCCTTATTTTTTCCTGTTGTTTTTCTTTTTTTTCAGATTTTGGCTAAGTCCCTGGTAAAACTGTGTGCTGATATGTTCTTGCGATGCGAATTCCCGTTAAATCGTAGCTCCGATGAACTTGCCCCCAAAACGAAAGTTGCTGAGTTTTGCGTTCTCTAACATTCGTATGTAGAAATTTTTTGCATTTGAGGTCATCTTGATTGTGTAATTGTGTGCTAAAGTGGGCATCAGGCCGTTAAACTGCTACTTTTTCCTGTTAAGTGCTGCTATTTATATTTTGTTGGAACTTTGCATGATGTTTGTGACTCATCCAGGAGGCCTATTGCATTGATTCTTTCTCCTATGTGTTAAGAATCATGAGTAATTCATTTCCATGCTTTAACTTTCCATGTTTGGGTGCTCTAGCTATATTAAATCTTGCTCCAAAGTGGTGATCCTGATGTTAATGTGCTGCCGTTGCTGAAACTGTTATTTTGTTGCAACTTCGGTCGACGAGTGTGTCGCGACCGTTTATCGGAATTGAGTGATTCCAATTGCATATTGCTAAGAATCATGTCTACTTTCATCCCATGTTTTGCATTGTCATGATATGCTTTCTGGTCATATAGTTATTTAGCTCCAAAGTTGCTATGCTGCTGTTTTTGACAGCCACCTCTGATTTTCACTAAGTCTGTTACTTTGCGATGCCATGTTGCATGCTTCATATCTTTTGATCTATGATGTCTATTTGCATGATTCTTTTTGCCATGCCTTACCTGTCATGTCTACTTTAATTCCATATCATTTGTGGGCATGTTTGCATCGTTTAACCTGTTTATGCATTGCTCTAAAGTGTGCTTCCTGATGTTTGCAGATTGTGTTCCAAACTTGTTTTGCTTATATCTTTTTAACCGTAACTCCGTTTGGAGTGTGCCTTATATGTAACTTGATTAGTTTTTCGTGTACTTTGAGTTTATGCTTTTGTTTGCTGTTGTTAACCAGCCTAAAATATGGATTAGAATAGAACAGTACCAAATGTTTTAATCCTCGTGCGGCACTTAGTGTATGCCATGTTTAGGTTGTGCCTCACTTAAATTGACTAGCGTAGATAGTTTACTTTGTGCTTCACATCTTGCCATGTTTGAGTGCTATGCCATGCTTGCTTGAGTTGCCATGCTAACAACCTTTGTTGATCACCTGTAGCTAAGCAACTTGAACCACCGTGAACGTGCGGTATTCGTCGTGTGTGACGAGTACTCCACTTAAATTGTTAGTAACCGTTCTCGACGATAGATCCGTATCGCGTTGCCGTGCCTTGTGTTGTCTTCTTGATCTTGTATTGCTCAGTAGTAATAGTGGTGCACCGTTGATTGCTTTCCAGTGTTTACTTCTTGTGTGCTACCGCGGGTACCTCTCAGAGATGATGCGAGCTTGCGATCAACTACACCTTCGGAACCCGACTTATCAACAGGGAAGGACTATACATTACTTATGATCCATTCTATTTCAACCAGTGGTTTGCATGCTAGTCTAGGTTAGGTTCGATGTTTTATCCTACCACATGTTTACAGCCTTTTTCAAACCGATACAGCCATGTCCCTTCCCAGCAAACCTTGTACCGCTATGTTACGATTGCTCGTTGCTCAGCCCTTCTTAGTATGCATGCTTAGGATGCTACGATGTTAACCTGTTACTCCTTGGTTTGGGATATCACATTATTATATTGTTGTTGCTGATATGATTATTACAAATGTTGATTATATCCGACCAAGGATGGAAGGTCTAGGCTATCCCGCCCCGACGCCTTGTTCCATTCGAGTCACCTAGGACCCGAGTTCCGGGTATTGGTTTTGAGACTGAGCGTGCCTAAACGCGTGTGGGATTTTATGGGTTCCCTTTTCTTACCTATCTAGCTTCAAACATTTCTAGTGGTGGCCCAAGCTGATTTACCATTTGAAAATCGTGTGTGTGTCTGTTGGGTCGCTCCTGGCAGATATTATTTAAAACAACTTGGGCCAGCGGAGACATGGTTTCTTTGTTGGTCCACCTCAGGAAGCTAGGGGCTGCCCACATCTGTTTGGGTAGCTAACCCGACCTCATCCAGATGGTAGAGGCCGATTCAAGAGCGCGGCCGGCTTTTGAGTTGGATGTCGACTCACCGGGGGCCACCCGGATTTGTGCGTTGTTAGTTAGAGGGACCTATCGTTCCGG
The DNA here is from genome assembly GCA_950022295.1 of Bromus sterilis. NCBI lineage: Eukaryota > Viridiplantae > Streptophyta > Magnoliopsida > Poales > Poaceae > Bromus > Bromus sterilis. Next base: position 305,893,180 of record OX465595.1, read on the forward strand.
ATCTCTTGGGACTAAATCATAAAATGGTTGCCTATCATGGGTAGCAACTGAGAGAGATGGGCGTGCGTGCGGAGCCTCGTAATGGGCAGTTGGTACACCCCTGCAGGGTTAAATCTTTTTGAGAAGCCGTGTCCACGGTTATGGACGACTTGAGACCTACTCCTTGTTCATAGACAACAACAACTGAGATAATCTTAATATAACTTGATCAACGTGTGTGTGCCTTGACTGCTTCTTCTTCGTCGGGATGCGAAGAGGAAGACAAGGATAGGATAGGTGTTAAGTTTGCATAAGTAGTTGATAACAAGACTTGTTGGAGGCGTTTCCTCCTCGAATGCTTGGCTTCTTATCTTACTCTCTAGATCGTTAGCCACTTCATAAATGCTAGTGCGGCAGCAACCTCACCACTCAACCCTTCCTTACCGTAAACTACTAGTTGTCCTAGAATGACGAGTGATGAAGTCCTTGCTGGGTCAGATGACCACTACAGTTGGATGCTGAGTACCTCTGTACTCATGATACTACCCCAAACTCTTTTCAGGGTTCTTGATCGACAACAGGTATGGTGATCGACGTTTCATGCGGAGACTCGACGACGACTAGTTAGGCGGATCCCGGCGGAGGGCCCTGACCCGTGTGGTTATGGGGATCGATGTTTTTCTCTTTGCCAGTAGGCTTTTGATTGTAGTCTGTAACCAGACATGTACCTTCCGTTGTTGTAATGTATTTAAGGCAGTTGTATGCCGATTGTATGAGATGTTGTATCCTGTATCTGTAATGTTGTGATATCATGTTGGAAATCCGGGGCATATGACTTCGTCATATGTTGCGGTGGGACCGATATGTGCTTCGTCCCCGGATCTGGATGGAAACATCTAGATCTGGAATAGTACCGCATATCGGGCCTTACACATAGTCTAGACGTGCTCTTCGTAGCTGGGAGGAAGCGGACGCAACTCTCAAGTTATCGCAAAGTAACCAGTCATTCAGTAGTCCAAGTTGTACACAAGGTGTTCGTATATCTTGTACATTTTTCATGTTACTTTCTCAGCAGGTTGTTCCTTGAAAGAAGCCCCGTCCATATACTCATTCTTCATTACCCTTATTTGCGACTTAGTGCTTTTAAGTTCACCTGCCACGTCATACGTGTTAGTGTCATTCACACGCACTCACAATTCAGATTTTAAAGAATGAAGTATGTTGTATTAGACATTCAAGAATAACTGACGGTGAGTACGATACTCATCATCACCATCCTCAATTACAGAGTTATCGGGTGTATCTCCTAGCAGTTCTCGTATTATGTTTTAGCAAGTCATCACTAATGAGTATGTATCGAATGGTGTTGGTACCAATCAAGGAAGTAAGACCCATCTACCTTAAGTTCTTCATCACACATAAAAGAGCCATAGTTACAAACATTGGGGTATTGCATTATCTACAATGATATTTTCTAAGACATGAAGACTAAGTTCATAATGATGAGTTCATCAGCTTACAAATGATCTAACACAAAAACAATCATCCATTAGAAGTTTTAGTGATTACATGATCCAAATTCACTATCCACCCTCGAATATTACACGCCTGACGGATTAGTTTCAGAGTTAGACAACTAACTTGTGCGATCACATCATCCATGTGACTCATACTCGATATTTTGGTCTCTAGTATTCCAAGGCCATATCTGCATATTCCAGGCTCGCCAAATTAACCTTAGTGATTTTTCCGCTCAGCAAGGCCATATCTCCATATGCCAGGCTTGCTAAAAACAACTTCATGCGAACGCATACGTATGTGTGACACCCGATCATCACGGTGTGCCTATCATAAAGAGACCCTTCCAGGTGGTGCACACTTAGGTGGAATACTAATCTTTCGTATTAAGAAGGGAACCATTGACGAGGGGGTCACCCCATGACTCCTGCATGAAAGGCTACCTGGTGCGTATGAAGACAGAAGGCCCGCTGGGAAGCTACGACAAGCCCACGATTGGCCCAACCAGGCACCGACGTAGGAGTCCGCGACTAACATGGAAGGTGCAACTTGGCGTACAAGGCAAAGACTAGAACTAGGAAACCATCTCTGTAACCTAGCACGGACTCCCCGAGACCTAGCCTAGTATATAAAGGCTGGGAGGGGAGACGTCCAGAACAACTTAATACGCATCTACTCATATAGCCTTGCGAAAACTCGCCTTGGCCTCCATTGTAATCGCCCCCTCAAGCAATAATATCGAGCAGGAAGTGCTTCTCCTATTAGCCGACGAGTATCGTACAACCTGTCCCTATATCTATGACTAACCCAGGGTCCCTGACCATGGGATTTGCCGGGGTTGATCCCCGTCAATTGGCGCCGTCTGTTGGAACTACACAGGTTGGAATCACGATCTCGGCGGTCCCGCCCTCAGCAGATCAAGACTCGAGGACTGGAACTAGATCTAGCCCGCTCGAGGAATTCAAGATCACCACAAGTGTCTCCATCATCTCGTCAAGATCACCTAGCCTGCAGCCGAGCCAAGTCCAGCATCCTGACGACTATCAGATCCATCGCCGACGGAAAAGAACTCGACGACTCAGAAGAAAAGTACGAGGACCCTACTCAGGAACCCCACTCGAATAGTCGCGGCGCGCAGCCGAAGACTCGCCCATCAGTCGACGTCCCGCCGCCGCCCAAACTCCCACCACACACCAAGACAGCGACTCCCAAACCCAGACCAGAGAGTACTAAGACCCAGATCGAAGGCCAGACATATTGGCCAACTTCATCTGAAGCCAATCACTCAGCGACGGGATATAAATCGACCCAAGATTCCATAGCCGAGCAGAAGACCACTCACAGATCTCCCAAATCTCAAGGAGAAGAAGGCACGCTTGCTCCAGCAAACTTACAGCCAAAGAGCAACTGGAAGGACCTTGCGCGATCCACTGTTTTGAAGACATTCGAGGACATGTCAGAGCAAGCCACACACTAGGAGATTGCCGCCTATTCACTGAACTCTCCAACAGCCTCAAGGAGGACCGCGAAGCCAAATGCACTCGAAGAAGCACGTAGTCGCCCGCACCAACTACAGAATATTAATACCGCGCGTCCCAGGGACGAGTCTGCATGATCCAAGAAGGAAGACCTCCAAAAGCAAAGCAAGATGCCTACACCTTGTAGGCCGAAGCAGCCGAAGACCTAAAGATAACTGAAACCTACCAACTGAGCGGCACCGAGACCAGCATCACTTTCTCACAGAACGACCACCCGCCCGCAGTCCCGAGGCCTGGGCACGCACCCTTGGTCCTCGAAGCACATATCAGAGGTTACGACATGGACAAAGTCTTCATGGACGGAGGAAGCAGTCTAAACATAATCTTCGCCAGCACCCTACGCAAGATGTTAATCCCACGTTAAGTTTGGAAGAAGTCAGACACCACAATATACGGCATAGTTCCGAGCGAAGCAGCCACCTCCATCGGAACAATACAACTTGACATGATCTTCGGCAAAAAGCGCAACTTCGCAAAGCAAGCGCTCGAGTTCAAAGTGCTCGACTGGCAGTCGCAGTATCACGCCATACTCGGGCGACCATCGTTCGCACAGTTCATGGCAGTTCCACACTACGCATACCTCAAGCTCAATATGCCAGGACCCGCAGGAATCATCACAGTCAAAGGAAGCTTCACCAAATCGTACTAGTGTGACCGCGACTTCCACAAAGTCTTTGATACATTTGGAGCCCAGCAACAGCTCAAAGAAATAGCCATGGTGACGGACAAAAGCATATTCCCGCTGGCAAACCGAAGCGAGACAAAAGAATTTGGCCGCGACTTCAGCATCGACAGCGACACAATCACACACCAAGTCCACCCAATAGACCCGGAGAAGACGGTTCGCGTGTATGCCCACCTTCCAGAAGAGCAAGCAACCGCCCTCATAACCTTCCTTCGCGAAGAGTGGAAATTTTTTTCTTGGTGCCCAGCCGACATGCCCGGAATACCACGAGAATTTGCAAAACACGCGCTCCACATCAAGCCGAACACCAAGCCAGTAAAGCAGGCGTTGCGACGATTCTCAGAGCCCAAGCGCAGAGCAATCGGAGAAGAAGTCAACCGCCTACTCGACGCACAGTTCATCCGAGAGACGGAGAAAGCAACATGGATAGCAAACACAGTCCTAGTCCCTAAAAAGGACACCGAGGTACTGAGTATGTGCGTCGACTATGGGCCTATCAACAAGCACTGCCCAAAACACCACTTCCCCCTGCCAAGAATCGATCAGATAATCGACTCCACAGCAGGATGCGACCTCCTCTCTTTCCTCGACTAGTACTCAGGATACAATCAAATCAGGATGACAGAAAAAGATGAAGAGCAGACCTCGTTCACCACCCTCCACGGAGTAACCCGCTCTAAAAAAATGCTATTTGGTCTAAACAATGCCAGAGCAACATACCAGTGAATGATGCAAGCATGCGTGAGAGACCAGATTGGCGGAAGCATCCAAGTTCACGTAGACGAGATCGTCATCACAACCAAATATATCGCGCCAGAAGCAGCCGCAGAAGACGACAACACTAGCGAACCAGCGCAAGTGGCAGCAGCGAACCCATTCGCTAATGAAGAGGCCAACAACGCAGTCGAGGAGCCAGAGCCAGCCGCACCCGAAGACCCCTCTTGGAGATAACCGTTCCTCAGATTCCTAATACAGGGTACTCTACCACAAGACGTCACAGAAGCCCGACGCATCAGTCGACGACCTAAAGCATTCACGGTAATCAACAGAAAGCTCTACAAGCATAGCATCTCTCAGGTCCTCCAAAAGTGCATAGACGAAGAAGATGGCAAAGCCCTACTGCTCGAGATTCACGAAGGAACCTGTGGACATCATGCCAGCAGTCGAGCACTCATGGGAAAAGCCTTTCGAGCAGGTTTTTACTGGCCAACCTCTATGAGAAATGCAGAGGACATCGTACGGCGTTGCATCGCCTTCCAAAAGTTCGCCAGCAGGCCGCACGCCCCAGCATCGGAACTCAAAACAATACCATTATCATGGCCATTTGCCACATGGGGACTCAACATGGTGGGCCCACTGAATAAATCATCAAAAGGAGGACGAATACACCTAATAGTTGCGGTAGAAAAGTTCACCAAATGGATCGAAGAAGTACCAATCACCAGCTTAACAGCCCTCACGGTAGTCAACTTCATCAAGTCGATCATCTTCAGATTCGGGGTACCACATAACATCATCACAGACAACGGTACAAACTTCACAGCAGCAGAGTTCCAAAACTTCTGTCAGGAGCTGGGTATCAAAATAAACTACACATCAGTCGCACACCCGCAGTCCAATGGCCAAGTGGAGAAAGCAAACGGCCTAGTATGCGGAGGAATAAAGAAGATACTTCTAGCACCACTCGAAGAAGTCGCAGGCAACTGGATAGAGGAGCTCCCCGCAGTTCTATGGAGCCTGCGCACCACCCCAAACAGCTCGAACCAGTATACACCTTTCTTCTTGGTATACGGGGCAGAAGCAGTGCTGCCACACGACTTAAAATTTGGAGCACCCAGAATCTCAGGGTACGAAGAAGAAGAGGCATAAAAAGCACTTCAGAACGACGAAGACATAGCAGACGAAGCACGAGACACAGCCATCAAAAGATCTGAAGGATACCAGGACAAGCTGTGCACATATCAAAGCAGTCGCCTGCGGACCAGATCGTTCAACAAAGGAGACCTTGTGGTACGGCTAATACAGGAAAAAGTGCACAAACCTGCCCCACAATGGGAAGGGCCGTTCATCATCTCGGAAGTCATAGGAGGAGGAGCATACAGATTGAAGAACCCGAAGACCAATGAGGACGTGGGAAATCCATGGAACATAGCGAACCTACGGCTATTCTATCGATAGTCTCCCAGGCATTATCAGAGACATCGGCAGCTGCAACGATCGGCAACTCATGGAAAATTTGAAGAAATAAAATAATGTTGCCCAAAGCATCTTACTCAAAAGCACTCGGGGGCTCAAGCCTAGAACTCCCCTCGAGAGACGCTATCCTCGCAAACGCGACTTTTACTTACAAGCACTCGGGGGCTCGAGCCTAGAACTCCCCCCGAGAGACGCTATCCTCGCAAACGCGACTTTTACTTACAAGCACTCGGGGGCTCGAGCCTAGAACTCCCCTCGAGAGACGCTATCTTCGCAAACGCGACTTCTACTTACAAGCACTCGGGGGCTCGATCCTAGAACTCCCCCCAAGAGACGCTATCTTCGCAAACGCGACTTTTACTTACAAGACTCGGGGGCTCGAGCCTAGAACTCCCCCCGAGAGACGCTATCTTCGCTAAACGCGACCTTTACTTAAAAGAACTCGAGGGCTCGAGTCGAAACTCCCCGGAGAGACGCTATCTTCGCAAACACGACTTCTACTTAAAAGCACTCGGGGGCAAGAGTCGAACCCCCCCCCCCCGAGAGAGGCTATCTTCGCTCACGCAACTCTTACTTAAAAGACTCGGGGGCTCGAGCATAGACTTCCCCTGAAAGACGTTATCCTCACTAAAAACGCAACTGTCTACAACCATCGGGAGGCCAAAAAACGCAAGACTCTCGCCAACAACAAAGCTCAGGCAAAAGAAAGTTGCATCAAAAGCACACGATTCTTTAGTCTTCACCCGATCGCAAGCGATCGCCTAAAGACTTGGGGGCTACTCCCATCGAGAGCGCTGACGCGCACCCGGTCCAAACATGGAAAAATCCAAAGACAACTACAAACCAGTGAGACAAAAATTCATAAAGTCTACACTTGATTCTGAAAATCAAACGCAGCCGAGGGGGCTACTCCCATCGGGAGCGCTGGCGCGCACCCGAGAAGACATTCTCTTTACAAAGGAGTCGAAGAAATTCTCATTACAAAGGATTCGAAGACATTCTCATTACAAAGGAGTGGAAGACATTATTATTACAAAGAAGTCGAAACGACAGTTTGTCGCTACAGAAGGACCTGTGGAACTACAAGACGGGCTACATTCAGCTTCTACATGTGTGCTCATGCTGAGATAATTGGCACTTTCGTGCCACAACCTGACGGGCATCACCACAGACAAAGTAGCAACCCAGCCCCACGAGGAAGAAGCTCGCTGTCCTCCAGTTCTACAAGGTGCCTCGCCTACTGACGCAGCCGCTTGACGATTGGCTTGACGTCCAGTTCGTCCTTAGAACTATAAGAGCAAACACCATCGCCTGAGGGATCAGCCAAAGACGAAGAAACGGGAGAAGCAAGCGAACCACCACCCGAGCCATTGGAATCGTCGCTGCTTGTTTCCCCATAGTATTGATCCAGACGGTTGCCACCAGCATCAAATGCGCGGATAATAACAATATCTTCGCAGTCAAAATGACAACAAAGGCTATCTCCGCCGCGCAGATTCAACTGACGATAAAACGCCCTCCAGCCAAGCCCAAGGAAAATCAAGGATGAACTATCAATCTCCAGCTCCACCCAAGAAGAAGAACCAGCACATCCGTGAACACGGAACCAGAAGCCCCTCAAGTTAAGCTCAGAAGAAATGGAGGCAAACGAGAGAGGAAGAGGAATCCGGGCAGCATCCCGATTAAGAACACGCAAAAGAAAATCATGGCGCCAAAAAACATCCTCCATGGAGGAAGAAGAAGAAGGCACCAACGTGGTACCATGGCGTCCACCTCGTGAAGAACGAGGCACGCGGCCACCACGACCACGGCGGCCACGACCTCGCCCAGCCACAACTCTACCACGCTTGGGAGCCATATGAAGAAGAAGAAGAAGAAGAGAAATATGTGAAGAATGGATGACAAGGACGGGCAACCACAGGAAGTATTTATAGCGCAATCCAAGGGAAAACCAGGAAAAGAACGCGGAAACTTAGGCGGCGTCATCATTGCATCAAAGAGCTGGGCCGGGCGTTACGAATTCCAAGGCAAAGATGCCTTCACACGGTCAGCATTATTTACAGGACGCGTCAAATCTCGCCGGTTTCCCATACGAAGCCTTGGAAACCCAACGGGCAACAGGCAGCACGGCGTCCAAACCATCATTATGACGGTCCAGAAGACGCGACGGATCAAGAAATCAAACATCATCATAGGTCATAAAACAACATAACAATGCATGTCAGCACGACAAATCAAAAGGGATGGATCAAGATAAAAACAGTTGGCCAAAAACCAAAAGATTCCAAAAGCCAGCTATACGTCCAAATTTTCTGACTCTACAAAATTCTTACTCCCATCGGGAGTACCTTTATTTGAGTTCGGGTGCTCCCTCACCCCGAAGGAAAAATGTGCTCGAGTGATCACTCGCACCAGAAGAAAAAACATACTCTCAGAATTCGGGTGCTCCCTCACCCCGAAAGTAGTAAAGCATTCGAATGACTACTCGCAAAAGAGACTCAGCAATTCAACAAACATGACTTACTCGCGCACTCGATGATATTCCGAGTGGGTGCTTTTCTTATATTCCTCGCGTGAGTCCACTACAAACTCCGCGAGTGACGACTAAAACAGCTCACTTGATTGTTTATTCCATGTGGGTGCATAGCTAACTAGGCTCCGTGCCTCTACAAAAATAATTATGCCTGGGCTACGACACACTATACCAAATTGCCACGCAAGCTTAGCGTGTAGGTAAGACCCCGCTGCGCAGAACGGCCGAGCCAGGACTTTCCGCAGAGAGATTTCACTCCCGACCTTTTCCATGCGATCGCATGATAGAAAGAGCCGAGCAGACGCGCTCAGGCTATGTGCTTAGACTGGCAGCAATTGATCCTATAAGACCTGCAGCGGCATGACTTAGCTTGACACCAGTGTTCCAAGTTCATGTCGAGGGACGTGGGCTTGATTGGGCTACTGTGGTATTTTTCACTAGAACAATTCACCAAGGCTCGACCAGTCGACTCCCTGGGCCCTTTCAGCTTAGCAATACCTCGAAACAGATATTGTCATGGCTCAAAACTGCCAGCGACCCGTGGCGATGCCACGCTTACAAACAATAAAATGAAGATGAATTCGAGTCCCTGCGCGACTCTTCGAGTCCCCCAGGCACTCGGGGGCTACTAACGAGCGGGTGACCCCATGACTCATGCATGAAAGGCTACCTGGTGCATATGAAGACAGAAGGCCCGCTGGGAAGCTACGAAAATCCCACGATTGGCCCAACCAGGCACCGACTTAGGAGTCTGCGACTAAAATGGAAGGTGCAACTTGGCGTACAAGGCAAAGACTAGAACTAGGAAACCATCTCTGTAACCTAGCACGGACTCCCCGAGACCTAGCCTAGTATATAAAGGCTGGGAGGGGGGACGTCTAGAACAACTTAATACGCATCTACTCATCTAGCCTTGCAAAAACTCGCCTTGGCCTCCATTGTAATCGCCCCCTGAAGCAATAATATCGAGCAGGAAGTGCTTCTCCTGTTAGCCGAAGAGTATCGTCCAACTTGTGCCTATCTCTATGACTAACCCAGGGTCCCTGACCATGGGATTTTCCGGGGTTTATCCCCGTCAATCATCATATAATGCTACCATCGTATATCAATCCTATAAGGAAAACAGGATGTAAAAAAACTCATAAATGCTATGATTCCCCCATTTTGCAAATTAAAGTTGATACGCTTCTACTTTATCTTTTGCAAGTTTTACGTGGCTGCTAGGGGTTTCGAGGAAGAACCATTTCTATCCTACGAAAACAAGCCACAACACTAATTCGGCAATTGTATCTATTACATCCGTATCGGGGCCCTCCGTAGCAAACGTCTTCGCGTCGCTACAATTAGAGAGACAAACACCCCCAGCCACTTATATGGTACAAGCCATGTGTCAAGCGTGGAACCAGTCTCGCGTAGACACGTAAGGTCGGTCTGGGCCGCTTCATCAGGACAGTTCCGCGACGCTAAACAAGTGCACGTGGGAGGGTGACAATTGGAGAATTGATGCCCACGTCCAAGATGTGTTCTACCCGTACAATATGTAACAGCCCACCAGTGAAATTACTATTCATGTTGTAATTTTACTTCATCCAATGGCTATGAAACTTGTTCACATGCAAGATGTTGTAATATTACGTGGTGATCTTGAATGCCATCCATGTTGGAGCTCATTTGAAGTTGAATTCAAATGAATCTTAGTCCTTAAAGAAAGGTGACGGGGATGTACCCCGGCAAATCCCATGGTCAGGGACCCTGGGTTAGTCATGAGAGGCACAGGTTGGACGATAGCTCATCGGCTAACAGGAGGATACGTTCCTGCTCAATGTTATTGATTGGAGATGGCGATTACAGAGGAGCCAAGGCTAGTGCGCACAAGGCTAGGGTTACAGATTGTGTATTGGATCATCTTGACGTCTCCCCTCCTAGCCTTTATATACTAGTCTAGGTCTCGGGGAGTCCGTCCTGGATTACAGATGAGGTTTCCTAACCCTGATCTTGTTCTGTACGGCAAGTTTTCACCTTCCTTAGGAGTCGCGGACTCCTATGTCGGTGCCACTAGTGGGCCAAGGCTGGGCCCAGGCGACATCTTTGTGGGCCTCCTGTCTTCGGGTACACTGGGTAGGCTCATCCATAGGAGTCGTGGGGTCACCCCCTCGTCAGTAGCCCCCGAGTGCCTGGAGGGCTCGAAGAGTCGCGCATGGACTCGAGTCTATTCTTGCGTCGTTTTTAAGTATGCACGGTTTAACCGCGAGTCGCTGGCAGACTGGTCGAGCCTTGGTGAATTGCACTAGTGGCAAAAACCGAAGTAGCCCAATCAAACCCATGTCCCTCGATATGAGCTTGGAACACTGGTGTTGAGCAAAAGTCATGCCGCTGCAGGTCTTACAGTGATCAATTGCCGCCAGTAAAGTACTTAGCCTAGGCGCGTCCGCCCGGCCTTTTCTACCATGCAAGCACATGGGAAAGATTGGGAGTGAAATCGCTCTGCGGCAAGTCCCAGCCCGGCGGATCTGCGCAGCAGGGTCTTACCTACACGCTAAGCTTGCGTGGCATCTGGGCAAAGTGTGTCGTGTTTCCAGGAATATGTATTTTTTATTGAGGCGCGGAGCCTAGTTGATAATACACCCACTTGGAATAAAAAATCAAGTGAGATGTTTTAGAAGTCCTTCGCGGAGCTTGGTCGAGCGCTCAGGCAAGGAATAATGTAGAGGAGTACTTGCTCGGGAGGTCTTTGAGTGTTCGGGTACTTAAGGTTTTGTGAGTAATCACTCAAGTATCGCCTTGGCTCTCGGGGTGAGGGAGCACCCGATAGTCTGGGATCGCTCGATCTGGCGAGTGCAGGTCTGCTTATCTTCTGTCATGGTGCGGGAGCACCCGAAACTCTTCATGTCTGTGAGTAATTACTCGAGCACGTCTATTATTTTAGGTGAGGGAGCACCCGAGACTCTTATGGGTGCGATTAATCACTTGAGCACGTATTTACTCTTTAGGTGAGGGAGCACCCGAAACTCTAGTGGAGATGCTCCCGATGGGAGTTAAATATATTTGAAAAATGTATTTGAGTTAGTAAAAACGGTGCTTGCAGGCTGTATTTTTTGCGCTTCCATTTTAGTTTACCTCTTCTTGGTGAGGATAATGATCTCTTTGTTGGAGGACCGTCAAAGATGTTCTGTCTGCGAACCGTCATGTCTTCATGACCGGTCATAATGATGGTTGTTGGTGGCGTGCTGCAGCCGCTTGTTGAGTTATCGATGCGCTTATTGAAAACGCGTGAGATTTGATAACTCTTATAGAGTGCAATTCTCTACAAAGTATACATTTTTATTGATAACTCTTATAGAGTGCAAACAGAGATCACAAACATGTGATCCAACATTACAACACAAGCGGAAGAAAATTATGTCTGAGTACAGACAAGTTGAACAAATGGCTTAAGAAGCCTTATTTAAACACAAGCCCTCCACAAGGGAACCAGTCGTCTGACTGGGACTAGACTAGCTTGATCTTCAGTCGTCCAGCTCGATGAAGAAGCCACCTTCGGGGTCAGTGGGTTCATCTAAAACATAGATTAAGAAAACGTGAGTACAAAGTCGTACTCAGCAAGACTTACATAGGAGCTATACTACTCATGCACGTGTATCAAGGTAAAGGAAGGTGGGGTTCACTTTGCAGAAGTGCCAGCTTTGTCATGGCTAATTCTGAACTACGAGTACCAGACTTTGAGGTAAGAAGCGTACACGAGTCCACTACTTTCTCCAACCAATTACACCACTATGGCGCCTTCCTCGACTTCCCCACGAGAAAGTACGCCATAGCACTCACACTTATCTTGGTGTGTTTTAGAAGTATCCAGTTCAAGTTATCTAATAATCAAGCTAAGCTTTCCAAGAAGTCCATAACCGCGGACGCGGCTATTCGAATAGTTTTGTTAACCCTGCAGGGGTGTACCGCTACACACACATGATCATCATTTACCGCCTTTGATCTCGACACCGTTCAAGAGGTGTCGGCGAGGATGCTCACCACAACTGTTACCTCATAGCCGATCTAGTCCGAGAAAGCCGCCTACTTGGGTAGGCTACCACTATCGTGAACCCGGCCGGTTTACCGAAGTGGACGCAAGTGATGTGTGCGTGGTGCATAAGCCGGTCTCGGACGAGCCGTTCTCTCACTTAGCATCCAGGCCACAAGCCTACCAGAACTCCGAACTATTGCGACATCTGGACATCGAAAGGGATGAGTTAGTAAGTTGAGAGGGGTCAGTGAGCCCAATGTGTGGTTGTACTCTTCATCTTGGATCACCACACAAGAACTAGGACTTAGGGCGGTGTTCAACGAGACAACCCACCGTGTACTCCTACACAGCCTCTCATCGTTCACCTTGTATTAGGGTCGATTCACCAACACTTTTCTACCAACACCAACATGATCACTACCATCCCGACTCACATCACAGTAACACCATGGTATCATACTAAGCATGCAATAAGAGATAACATTTGCAGGGGCCACATGATATCAACCAACTCCTACATTTGCTAGGATTGTGGTTTGCTTACTACTGTGACAAAATGATAGGTCATGCAAAGGAATGGGTTCATCTATGCGGTAGAAACAAATCATGGTGATCATCCTAAACAATGCATAAGCGAGACATGAGAGGGAAGTGGGATTTTATCGACATGATCAATGGGGGTTTGCTTGCCTTGCTGACGAGGTTCCGATTCGAGGTCTTCAACGAAGGGGGCAGCCTCCTGCTCCGGTTCCACCTCTACTCGACAAACAACAAGCAAAGTAGCAAAGCAAATACAATGCACAATCACATGATGGAAGGTTGGAACTTGATGTAAATGCTTTGATGTGTGAAGCAATTCCATTTAAATGGAGTATATTGCAAATTGAACTGCAAATTCAAACTCCAATTTGAATTCAAACTTAGTCAAGTTATATGTGACATGGTTTGATCAATTTGAATCATCTTCAAATGTGTATGATATGCCTCTGATGTGTGGTTGAAATGTAGCATAATTCCATGGTCCAAGTTGCAAAATCATTTGAATTGAATTTGAATTAATTTCAAATAAGCCAAATGACATATGCTACTGGTCCCATTTTAAAATCAACTCAAACATAGTTTAAAAATGCATATTTGGAAAGATAATTTTCTCCTGATCATTTTTCATATATTATTTGTCCAATTTGGAGTTAATATGAATTTTCTATGAATTTCCAAAGTTTGGGGTATTTTCTGGAATTTCTGGAATTCTTTAAGTCAATTTGATTTTCTGGAAATTCATTTAAATGACTTATTGCATCATGCTGAAAACATGCTGGCGTCAGGGGGGGGGCTGACATGTGGGTCCAGGGTGTCAGTGACTGGTTGATTTAATCCGCTGGGTTAATTTAATCCAGTGGCTTAATTAAGCCACTGGGCCCACTGGTCAGTGACCCAGGGGGTCATTAGGGGCTAATCCACCGGTGGTTAAATGCCGGCGACCGGAGCCGCGGCGGCGCTGCACGGGGAGGGTGATTCCGGCCATCATTCGAAGCGTTAAATCCTCCAGATTGAAGCCCTTGCTGTTGCGCGTCGAAAGTGACCGATCCCAAGTGCTGGGGTGCCCTGTACGCTTGCCGGCGTCGAGTTCTGCGGCGACGGAGCTACGGCCCTGATTGGGATTTCGCTACAAGGCACGAATTGAGGCGGGGCTAGGCTGGTTCAAGGAAGTGGAGGACGGGGAACGTGATGGACAACATGGCGAGCTCGATGTCGTAGCGGTTGGTCGTCGCCATGGATCCCGGCGACGACGAGCTTCGGCTCTCATGGCGGCCATGGCTAGAGGAAGCAATCGAGGGGGTAAAGTTAGGGTTTTTGACCGTGAGCTCACCAGGAACTCAACAGAGGTGGTGGCGATGGCTGGGGTGGTTCGACGGTGAAGTAATCGACGAAGTCGCGCGGCGGCCGTAGACGAAGATGACGACGCGATTCGGCAGCTCCAGGGGGCCTCAGCTCCTCCTATTCCGCTCAACGACAAAGACGACTGTGGCGAAGACGATGGACAGGATCCTGGGGCTTCTCAGCGTCGATGGCGACGCGGGGGCTCGACGGTGCTCCGGCGTTCTTCTCGGGCGTCGACGAAACGGGCGCGGGAGACGGGGAGGAAGCTCGTGGAGGGGGGGAATGGAGTGGGGAAGCTTCTGGGCGTCTCCAGGCGTGGAGATGTGGCACCGGGGAAGCAGGAGGTGGCCAGGCACATCGGCGGCCTCGGCATGCCGGGCACGCAGCTGCCTGGCTGCCTGAGGAAGACGACAGGGGAGGGGAGGTGGGCTGGGCCGGCTGGGGAACTAGTTGGGCCTCTTTGAGGTAAGCCCTTTTTCTTTTTCTTTCTGTTTTCTCTTCTGACATTTTTTCTGTTTAGCTAAATAAAATAGCTAAACATTTTATTAAATGCTAAAAACTTTTATATGGCCTCATAAAAAAATAGAATAGCCACTTATAAAGTTTCAACATTTTTAAAATTCAAATAATTTGAATTTTAAATCAAATAGGGGTATTTCTTTAAATCCAAGGCACTGTTTGAATATTTGAAAAATCTATGAGCATGGGGTGGGTCCCACATCACTTGATATGTGATCACACTCATTTATAAGACTTTTCAAAAATCTAACATGAATTTTTGGAGAAGATTTTTATCTGGCCTTTTGAATTAATTCATCTGGGGGGGTTCCTTCTCCCATTTTGCTTTTGAATTGATTTCAAAGATTTCTTTTGAAATTTTTTACATGATGCAAGGTTACTTTGACCCTAGCACATTACCTAACAGAGGGTTCTGACATAGCTGCGGCCGGGTTCACCATGGTCGCGGTGGTCGTACTCCGCGCTCTTCTCGCGGTGGCCGTCGTTGTGCACCGTCGACGCCTTCCTCCTCTTCCTCGGAGGAAGGTTTTTGGCGCTATGATTTCCTCCTGCGCGTCCGTGGCCGGAACGCTGCTCGTATTTTGCTTCCTTCTGCATTTTCTACCCTTGTTTTTGAGCGCAGTCTTGATGGCTTGTTGCTTCGTATTCAGGGGTGCGCTCGATCTCCTTCTTATGTTAAGTTGGAGATTGATAGTTCCCGCTTGATTTTTCTTGGCTTTGGCTGGAAATCGTTTGCTCGACGCTTGAACTTGCGTGATGGTGACACTCTTTGTTCTTGTTTTGATGGCAAAGACACTCTTATCATCCGTGCCTTTGACCCGAGTGGCAACCATATGGATCCGTACTTGTCGAAGACAAGCAGCGATGGTTCTGACAGGTCGAGGAGTCCTTCACCTGCGTCTTCAACTGCTTCCTCCTCTGGCGACTCCTTAGGTGCTGATGCTGAGCCGTCTTCGACTTCTTCCTCCTCTGGCTCTGAAGAGGACCCCGAAGTCAAGCCACCGATCAAGCGGGCGCGCCAGGCGACCTTGTAGAACTGGAGGCAGCGGCGTCATCTTCGTCGGCAACTCGATTGGAGCTGGAGAAGAAGCTGGTGGAGAAGGAGAAGAAGCTGGTGGAGCATCGTCCTCGGTGCTACGCAAATAAGTCGAGCTTCACCTTTTGTTATGTCATTGACATCATGAACTCGCCGCTTCGACTCCTCCTTTGTGTGTGATGATGCTTGTTGTCTTAGTGCCAATTATCTCAGCATGGGCATCCATGTAGAAGTCATAATTCCTTGGGTGATTGATGTTGTAGACTTATTGGCTGCTTGTGTCTTTTGTAACTAGGTTGGTTCTCCATGTAATGATGATTGTCTTCGATTAATCAGAGCTGCCTTCTATCCAATGTACTTCTAATATAGTACTGAGAATGATCTTCGGGTCTTTGTAATGCAAACTGTGTTTGAGTCTTTGTAACGGAATGTATCTTCGGGTCCTTTGCAACCGAGAGCAGTCTTTGAGTCCATCGAATCTTTTCGCTGTGGGTTCTATCGGGTGCGTGACAGCGTTCCCGATGGGAGTAGCCCCCGAAGCTACGTTTGAGTCGTAGAGTCGAACGTAGGCTAAGATTTGTTTCCTTTATCGTTCTTCTGTTAGCTGCCGTCTTTTTATCGGGTGTGCGACAGCGCTCCCGATGGGAGTAGCCCCCGAGTCTTTAGGTGATCGCTGGCTATCAGGTGAAGACTAAAAGAGTGTCTGCGTCTTGAGCTGCATCCAGATTTCTCCAGAGTACTTGGTGTTCTATCTGTTTGTAACTGTGTCTTCCCTTTGATTCCGGACGGTTCTCAGCGGCGGCGTCTATCCGCGTTTTTTACTTGGCCCTTTATTTGTAAGTGACGAGCCGTGCGGGAGGTGGTAGTTTTTCTCCGAGGGGGATGTGGTCCAGTCCCCGGACTTTTTGAAATACAGCTCGCGTGAGCGACGATAGCGTCTTTCGGGGGGAGTTTTGTACTCGAGCCCCCGAGTGCCTTGAGGTAAAGATCGCGTGAGCGACGATAGCGTCTCTCGAGGGGAGTTTTTGTACTCGAGCCCCCGAGTGCTTTGGGTATAGATCGCGTGAGCGATGATAGCGTCTCTCGGGGGGGGGGGGGGAGTTTTTGTACTCGAGCCCCCGAGTGCTTTGGGTATAGATCGCATGAGCGATGATAGCGTCTCTCGGGGGGAGTTTTTGTACTCGAGCCCCCGAGTGCTTTGGGTATAGATCGCGTGAGCGACGATAGTGTCTCTCGGGGGGAGTTTTGTACTCGAGCCCCCGAGTGCTTTGGGTATAGATCGTGTGAGCGATGATAGTGTCTCTCGGGGGGAGTTTTTGTACTCGACCCCCCGAGTGCTTTGAGGTTGTAGTATTTGGGCAACATCATTTTATTGCGTTGAAGGGTTACACTAGCTGCCAGTTGAGCCTGATTGGTGGATACTATGGGTAGAACAGTTGTAGGTTCGCCACGTTCCATGGATTTCCCACGTCCTCGTCGGTCTTCGGGTTCTTTAGTCTGTAGGCACCTCCTCCTATGACTTCCGAGATTATGAACGGTCCTTCCGATTGGGGGGCAAGCTTGTGGACTTTCTCTTGTATGAGCCGTAGGACAAGGTCGCCATAGTAATGCAAGCTTGATGTACCCCAGAAAATCCCATGGTCAGGGACCCTAGGTTAGTCATGAGAGGCACAGGTTGGACGATAGCTCGTCGGCTAACAGGAGGATACGTTCCTGCTCGATGTTATTGATTGGAGATGGCGATTACAGAGGAGCGAAGGCTAGTGTGCACAAGGCTAGGGTTACAGATTGTGTATTGGATCATCTCGATGTCTCCCCTCCTAGCCTTTATATACTAGGCTAGGTCTCGGGGAGTCCGTCCTGGATTACAGATGAGGTTTCCTAACCCTGATCTTGTTCCGTACGGCAAGTTTGCACCTTCCTTATGAGTCGTGGACTCCTATGTCGGTGCAACTAGTGGGCCAAGGCTGGGCCCAGGCGGCACCTTTGTGGGCCTCCTGTCTTCGGGTACACCGGGTAGGCTCATCCATAGGAGTCGTGGGGTCACCCCCTCGTCAAAAGGTGTTGGGTGAATTTTTCCATTTGCATGCCAACTCCACTAAGCTTAAAATTTGGCCTAGCCAAATCTTTCCCCCTCCCAAGCTTTTCACCAACATTGCTCTCATTTTTAGCCCTCCAACAATTTGAGTTGCAACTCAAAGTGATTTTGAATTCAAAATTTGCTCAACATTTTTGTTGCTCAAAATTGGTTGCAACCAATTTTGAAAAGACAGAAATATTGTAAGGATTCCAAAACATATTTTTATATGTTTTCCCCTTTGTTTTCCGCTCTGGAGAAATATTAAGGCAGCCAGGTATTTTTATTTTGGGAAAATGCCTGGGTTTTCATTTTCTCTGGAGAAAGTTGAAACCAGGCCCAGCCCATTTGGCCTGCCTCTCCTCACCGCAGCCTAGCCCAGCCCAGCCGAATCTGTACGGACCAGCGTCCCCGTCATCCGATCCCAATCCTATGGCTCGCGTAGAAGAGTGTGCCTGACGGCCACCTGCTCCATCCGTCGCCGTACACGCCGGAACAGAGACAGGCTGTCAGCGCCGTCTCGTTTCGCCGTATCCGGCTGTCCCATCGAGCAGCCGCACGCCTATAAGACCCCCCTGCAACCCTAGCTCCTGTTTCCTCCCTCCAATTTCCGATGCCGCCCCCTCCATGACCGAGGAGAACCTTCCCTGTTCCCGCCGGTGAGCCCCAAAATTCACCGCTGCCTCGCCTTGGCGACGAGCCTGCGCTTGCATGCGCGTACATGGTGCTCATCCATGGTCTTTCCCGTTCGCAGGTGGTAGCGAGGTGCTCTGAATCATGCTCGCGTCGTTGACCTCTGCCACGGCCTCCTTCTTCCCCGACGATGGCCGTCTTCTCCACTGCTTCCCGTGACTCGAGTGCGCCCATAGCAAGCCCCTAGGTGATCCTCGACGACCCCGTGCCCATAGCGCGTAGACAAGTAGCCCGCTCGACGCCTCGCCTCTATTTCTCTCCGTTGTAGAAGTCTTCGGCGTGCGTTCACGTGGTAGCCGTGGCCGTGTAGTGGACGGGACATGCTCTCCCGTGCTCCCGGAGCGCTCAGGATGCGTGTGGCAGCCAAGGCGTCGCCTTTGCGCACGCCAGGGTCGCCGTGACGCGGATCTGAACCCTGAGCTCGGCTTCCCGTCGTGAGATTCCGGCCAGAAGCGAGCCGTAGTCGTCGAGGCCTAGGTGCGGCCGTGGACAAAAACGGGTTCATGGTAGTCCCATCTTTGCGTAGCACATCCACGTGGAGCCGCTGGTGCAGCATGGCCGCCGCGTTCGTCACTGGAGTTCACCTGCCTCCGCCTGTTGCAATGTTCATTGCGAGATGCACTTTTCTTCAGCATCCCGGATGCTACCGTTCACCTTGTTTCAGAACGCTAGCGTGTGGTACTCCCACTTCTAGCTCAGTTGGTTGGCTCTTTGCGTCTCGACCGTGAGGTCGCGGGTTCGAACCCCGCCGGGGACATTTCCCCCAAATCTTTTGCGCAATGCAGGGAGGCTGACAGGCAGGCCCCACCTGCTAGTGGCATAGGCCAAGATGGGCAGCTGTCCACGCCAGAGGGGCCTCGGGCTGGACCAGTGAGGCTGGTTTCGGCCCAGTAGCAGAGAGGCCGAGCCTCCTCCTTTTTTTCCTTCTGTTGAATTCTTTTCTTTTTCCTTTAGCATTTTTTTCAACCTTGTATCATTTTGAATCCCAAATCAAATGCAAACTTTTTGTATAGATTTGGGGTAGAAAAATCCAAGGAGTATCATGGTGGCAAAAAATTTATGTTTTGAACAACATAAAATTTGGTGAGGATGGGTGCCCACATGTTGCCCTTTTGTTTCTTTTTTCTTTTCACATTCCTTGCACATGCCCATTGTGATCATATAATTCATGAATTCTGGGCAGCAGGGTGAGAGTAAGGTGTTTATGTTGTTCATATTGTCATATGAGCAATGTACCTTTTTGAAGTGGCAAACCTTTTGCAACACCTCACCTATGTGCACCCTTGTCATATCTTTTTCCCCAAAAACTTGTTCCATGATTTTTCGCATTCATGTTATCCTTTCATGTGGATCTTGCTAAGTGGACAACCCCTAACATATTGTCATATGGTAGGGCTGTTTTTCCTCCATCCTTCATTTCAACCTCGATCTTATTTGGTTTCAACCCTTGTCGACACATTTTGTCTCCGGAATCGATAGATATACTTTAACATTGTTATGCATTCTTTTATTCCTTCGTGCTTATGCCATGTCATGTAATCCATGCCACTTGCACCTAAACTTAAGGTCATGACCATGGCGATTAAATTAATAATTGCATATGGAGCATCGTTGATGTGTCATCACGATCTTCATTTAAACTTGACTAGCTAGGGTCACACCATGCCTTAAAACTGAACATGCAATTCATGCTTGTGCATATTTGATCTCAATGCTTACTTGTGGTGCTTTTCTTTGACGGTACCGTACGTTAGAGCCTGAGCTTTCCGATGAGACTTACGTGGAGCTGTCCGACACCGAGCCCGAGGACCCTGCTACGTCTTCTCCGTTGACTAATTACCCAGGCAAGGGGGCAACTATATCATTCTTTATAGCTTTCAACTTGCTTTCCAAGATGTACTTAGAAAGGTTGTTTGATCCTACCACCATATATTTGTGCCTCTCAAATAAACCCAAATAGCCATGATCCCCACATCCTAGCAAACCTTGTTTGGCCATGTACCTTGCTTGCTTAACCATTGCTTAGTATGTGTAGGCTCTTACATGCTGCTTATACCCATTACTGCTTGGATGGATTATCATGTTATTATCAGGAAATGGTTGATATTTATTAATATGATGTTAACTTATATTTGACGAAGGATGAAAGATCGGGTTGTTCCCGCTAGGTCTTTTGTTTCGTTCGAGTCACTTAGGATTCGAGTTCTGGGTATTGGTTCTTTGATTGAGCGTGCCTAATCGTGTGTGGGATTCTATGGGGTCCCCTTGTCTTACCTACCTAGCTCCAAACTGTTCTAGTGGTGGCCCGAGTTGATTTACCATTTGAAACTGGTGTGTGTGTCTGGTTAGCGCTCCATCAGATTTAAAATAACTTGGGCCAACGGGGACAGTGATCCCTTGTTGGTCCACACTGGTGAGCTAGGGACGCCCCTGAGTTCAGGTGAGCCTAACCCCGACATTAGCCATACGGTAGAGACCGATTCGAGAGCGCGGCTGGCTTTTGAGTTGGATGTCGACTCACCGGGGGCCACCCGGGATTGTGCGTTGTTAGCTAGAGGGACTCTGACGTTCCGGAGTTTCAGGCGCCTTCACCCGCCAAGTGGAAATCGGGCGTACATGCGAAGCCGATAATGGGAAGTTGGTACACCCCTACAGGGTTAAATCTCTTCGAAAAGCCGTGTCCGCAGTGATGGACGACTCAGAACCTACGTCTTGTTCATAGAATAACATCAACTTAATCATGCTTTAAAATTTCCAACGTGTGAGTTGTCTTGATTTCTCTTCTTATGTCTTGGGCGACAAAGAGGGGACAAGGTTGTGTTATGTTTGGCGTAAGTAGGTGAGTAGAGCCTTATTGATGCAGTCATCAAAGGATTCTTGGATCTTTCCTTACTCTAATATAGATTGTTAGCCACTCATATATGCTAGTGCGGCTGCAACCTCAACCTCTATCCTTTCCTTACCGTGAGAAGTTAATTATACTGTATTGATATATTCTCACCCCTTGCGTCTTTCTTTCACGTTATGTCCAAACGATTGGATCTTTAGACTACTACTTCGACACGAGCACCCGGCAAGTACTTCGTGGAGGTTCTGTCGGAGGAGGACGACGGCGACTTCGCATAGTAGACCTACAGTTGGGTTTCGACGATCTGCGGGTGGATGACATGTTAATTAGTATCCCTCTCTAGGGCAATTTGCACCTTGTCCATACTAGGATGTGTGTGTCTTTTGAGATGATGATGTGATGTACTGTTGGACCATGATGTCTCTGAATGATGTAATAATACCATTGGGAACTGTATGCCTTGGATCTATATATTTATGTCTTATTTTATGTTCATGCACTTATTACCTATTGTCGAGAATCCGGTAGCGAAACGAGTGCGAGTTTCGTGCGCCGGTGGCTAGTTATGCGATCCTATCTCAAGTCGGATGCGAAAGCGTCTAACTCAAGATGGTACCGCATCGCGGGCCTTACACAATACATATACACATAACCTTGCTCTGATACCAATCTTCGGTCTCGGGGCAGAAAACAATAATTTTTCCAACCTATGCGATGCCCAAACCCAAGATCTATGCTATGCTTATGCAACTAACAGAGGGAAATCGGTAACATACCAATAATTAGTCCGTTAAGCGGGAAACGTTCACGCGTGAACGTGGTTGATGTAGTCGTCCCCGCCGATCCTCGATCCGGTGGAGATCCTCGACGACTCCAGAAGCCACCCGGTCCTTGAAGACTGATGACAGAGTTACGTCCCCATCGGAACATTGTCGGTGAAGACGTACGTGACATGACCTCAACGATGAAGGAGTATCGCACATGCAGCACCTCACGGGATTACATGCATACGATGTACCCGACGTTCCCCCGGGCTCCGAACTAGGCGAACACCAGAAATACGGTGGATTTGGATCCTGATTTGAGTAGCACGACGACGTTCGTATGGTGAAGAAATCCCCAACCAAGTGCATACTCAAAACAAGAGGAGTCCGCTCAAGGTAGGAGGAGGAGAGAGAAATCTAAGAACTTGTCGCAAATTGGATTGAAGAAAAAGGGCACCCTACCCCTCTTTTATATGGTCTAAGTACGGGAGCCAATCTTCCTCCCTCCCCGAGGTGGTACTAAACCCATGGAGGGGGGGTTGCGCCGTCCAGGGGGGAGTGGGCCCCTCCCGTGGCGTATGGCCCAAGGGGGGAGGCTCCCTCCTCCCCTAATGGGCCTATTTTGGCCCATATGACTTTTTAAATCATTTTAATCATATTTTAATATTTAATTCTTCTAATTAAATAATTAAACATATTTAAACATTATTATTATTATTTTGAACCTTTCAAAATATCTAGAAAATTTTCCCGCACCTACTGGAACAATTCTGGTGTTCTCTCTTATTTCACCAATGATCCAGAATCTATACTTAATGCCTCGAATACCCTTAAGAGTGACACCCTACGGTTCGGGAAAACAACAGACATGATCGAGACACTCTCTGGCGAATTGCCATCATGTGGGCTCAGCACAGTCTTCAGTTTCAGCATCAGAGGTAGATATGCTGTTAGGATCAACAGCGGGTATTTCACTTGTAATAGGATCATTGGAGTTGTCAGCTTCCTTGAGTTTCTTCTTCTTATTTTTCTTCTTTGGAGAGCTAACAATTTCTTCTTCCTGTATTTGAGAATCTTGCTCGATCCTTTTTGGATGCCCCTCGGGATAGAGAGGGTCCTGGGTGTGTGTTCCACCCCTAGTCTTTATACCATAATCCTGTATATCCTGTATGGCATTATTAGCAAGAAAATCTTTTTGCACATTAGAAATTTATTCAAGATGAGTTTGAACCATATGAAAATGCTTAACAAGACATTTAACATCATTAACTGTTCTACCTAGAACATCAAGTAAACTTCCGATAGCAAGGAAATTATCATGCAACTGATTTTGTATCCTCTCATTAAAATGGTCTTGCTTAATAATGAAATTATCAAGCTCATCTAAACATTGGTCAGGAGGCTTACCTTTAGGGATTTCACTTTCATTGAAATCTAAAAGAGAGTGTACCTCTACCAAGGGAGGGTGAGTAGTAGGCTCACACAACTTCTCAATAGGAGGTAGATTCTTCACGTCTTCGGCTTTAATGCCTTTCTCCTTTATAGACTTCTTTGCTTCTTGCATATCTTTGGGGCTTAGGACAAGCATGCCCCTCTTCTTCGGTGGTGGAGGTGGTTCAGGAACGGACCAATCTTCGTGGTTCTTGGCAATCTTGCCCATTAATTCTTCAGCATCACCCGGTGTTCTTTCCCTGAAAACACAACTATCCAGATAGGATCTAGATTCATTGGTTAGACCAGCATAAAATATATCAAGTAATTCATTCTTAGGGACTTCATGTCCCGGTCTAGCCTTAATTAAACCGCAATACCTCCCCCAAGCTTTAGGGAGGTGCTCATCTTGCAACTGTTAAATTTTTTACATTCATTGTAAAGCAGCATGTTGCATATGAGCAGGAAAGTATTTATCAACAAAACATTGAGCTAAGTCCTGAGAACTCTTAATGGAACCATAGGATAGTGCATCATACCATGATTTAGCGTCTCCCCTTAAAGAAAAAGGAAAAAGCTTAGCCACATTAAAGTTTCGTATCCTCTCATCAGTAGTAAATAAGCCACCCAACTCGGTGAGTTTGGTCATGTGAGCTATAGCATCATCATTTTCTCTGCCATAAAAGGGGTCAGCTTTGGCTGTAGATATAAGTGAAAGAACAACAGAGAAATCAATCAGGATCGGTGATGCATTAAGGAGATGTATCAAATTCAGGATCAGAAGTGATCTTGTTCTTCATGGAGTGTTTTTCAAGTAGCTTCTTCACAGCACCAGGGTAAGAGTTAGCACACTCTATAAGTTCCCTGCAGAAATCATCATCAAGGATAATATAATCATCCTCAAGGATTTTCTCCATGAGTTTATCTAAGTCTGGGTAACCAAAGGCTTTTCAAGCAGGAAAATAGGTAGCAGAGTTTCAGTCTCGATTTGTGCTGCAACCTTAGAAATTTGAGTTTCAAGATAGTGACCAAGAAAACCAGTTTCATCAAGAGTAGTGGAAGCATCATCAAAAGCATGGAACATAGTAACAGACTCAGTGGAAGTAGCATGTGGTGGTGGTGGTGAAGAAAACCTACTTATAACGGAATGTGAACCGAGCGTAGCACTAGTTCTCAGAACAGTACCTTTTCTTGTAGTAGATGGTAGGATCGGAACCTTAGGGTCTCCTTTCTTACCCATAGCGTATAAAGTGCAGCAGGCGAAATACTTCAAGTGGACTTGTAAATAAAGCTATGCTCCCCGGCAACGGCGCCAGAAAACAGTACTTCATGACCCTCAACTGTAGGGGATCGAGATAGTCTTCGCGGGTAAGATAACCCAATTTATTGATTCGACACAAGGGGAGCCAAAGAATATGTATAAGCTTTGACAGTTGAGTTTTCAATTCAACCGTACCTGAAATATACTTTCTTGCAACAAAATATTAATAATAACTGTGATATGATAGTGGTAGTGGCGACAGTGAAAGTAGCAACTAGTTACCAGCAGGATTAAAATACTGTAGGCTAGGGAGATGGATGGTTTGGCGATGCTTGGATGAGAGTGAACATGTAATAGATTTTAACACGGGGCAAGGCACACAGAAAAGCAAGGATCACCTAGGAAAATATCGAACATTAGGCATGTATCCCGTAGGTAGTTGAGCGTGCTTGCAATAAGAACTTGCACAACATCTTTTGTCCTACCAGCCCGCTATGAACAGAGCCAAAAGGAACTTATGGAGATTAAGGTGCTCCTGTAAAAGAGCACCGGAACAAAGCATTAAACTCAATGGATACATGAAATCCTAAATTTCTAATCCATCCCCTTTGGTGTCCTAAGCTGTCACCTTTGGGATCGCCGGTTCCGGACCATAATAGGTGCATACAATCATAGATAGGATCAAGAACATAAATATACTCATGAAAACACAAGTGGTTCAGATCTAAAAACATGGCACTCGGGCCCAAAGTGACAACCATTAAGAGCAACAAGTTATAGCAAAGTTGATAAACACCAAAGTAGATGATAGGCAACATGCCCCCAACGATCTGACGAACTATTACATGATCTAACTCATAAAATCCGTACCATCTCCTTTGCCTACAACAGGGAATTACTCACACATGAGATGAGAAGTCATGGAGGGAGGATGGAGTGGTAATGATGATGACGATGGCGATGATCTCCCCTCACCAGAGGCCAAAACAGCCTCCAGATTAGCCCTCCCGAAGAAGAACAGAGGGTGGTGGTGGCTCCGCGACAGAAACTGGGAAAACGCCTTCTGTTCTGGGGTTTTCGCGTCACGGGAATGAATAGGGGGCCAGGTAGGGAACCAGAGGAGGTGGGAGCTCCCCAGGCGGCCTCCCGGCGCGTCAAGGGGTGGGGTCGCGCCAGCAGGGCGCCTGGGGCCCCTCTGGCCCCACTTCTGGCTCGTGGAAGCTTCTGGTGCGTGGATTTTCTATGAATTTTCCCGGAATTTTCTGAGGCGCCTAAAAATCGAGTTTCCTGCACACAATAAGACCATACAGGCAGATCTGCTGAAAACAGCGTTAGTCCGGGTTAGTTTCGTTCAAATCATGGAAGGATGAGGGCAAAACAATAGAAAAAGTGTTTGGAAAATTAGATATGTTTGAGACGTATCAACTTTCCCAAGCTTAGCATATTGCTTGTCCGCAAGCAATTCAGTTCAACGAACTGGACGCGACAAAGAAAACTTTGGCAAACTCTTTTTCTTCATAAGATGTATATAAGCATGTACTACGAAAAGAGTTTAGAAAATATTGAAACAATGTTATGAGGACAATGCACGAAGAAATCCAACTTTCAAGTGATCAATCACAAGCAACCAAAAGTAAATAATATGCTGCCGAAAATCAAGACAAGCTCACAATGCACATAGCTTGAACATACTAGAGTGGTATCTCACTAGCCTCCATGAGTGAAGCAAAACATAAATGCAGAAACTCCTCCGGAGTCTTAAAGGAGACTAGAACTAAGAATTTCATAACAAGCAATATCACAATCATTCAGAAGACAGTGTGGTACTTTGGGACAATGCATGTTACACTAAGAATGACAATTATACTCTCAATAGTTGGTGCTTTGAATAAAGAAGGCGAGACTGTCGAACCGTGGCTTTTGATGTCAAGGTTGAAAACCCGTGGTTGGAAGCAAAGACTAAACATGTACCAGAGCTTTTGGTTTTGAAAACAGAGATAGAATTCTTTTAAGAAGTGCAACTTTCCAGTCAATGGTGAACGGTAAAGGTCTCTCAATATCTCCCAAGCCAACTATATTAATGCTTTTTGCTTACACTTTTGTTCCCTTATCCATACATCATTTGACGGTCTATGGTGCCTGTTATTTTGCCTCAAGTATGGAAGAAAGTTTCTCGTTCCATCTATCATTAGCAACATTTGGTCCATTTCATTCCATCATCAAGTATCGGGGAGGTGTAACTCTTTTTTTATGACTAGTGAAAAATTCCGTCAAAATATTTCTGGCATGGTAGATACTGATTTCCCCTCACCGCACCATGAGCTTGTACGGTTACAAAAGGGAAGCTTTTGAATAAATTTCGAGATGGCACAAGAAATTCTAAGTAAGGATGGCCGGTAAATACCATATATAGGAAGGTATGGTGGACTCAAGAGGAAAAACTGGTTTGAAAAGGAGTTTGGATGCACAAGCAGAATTTCGCATAGTGCGAGTGAAGGCTAGCAAATGACTGGGAAGCGACCAACTAGAGAGCAATAATTTTCATAATCATGCAGAGCGACAAAGCAATATTGAATCGGGCATGAAAGTTATATAACTATTCTGAAATAAAAAGATCATCAAGGAATGATAGACTTTTTAGTCATAACATGTGTGAACATGTGCCAAGTCAATCCAAGAATTCTCCAAAGGGAAATAACACTTCAATATGCCAAACCATGAACAATACAATGCATGCAAATCATTTCAACAACACATTATGCACTCTAGCTATTTGAGATCAGCCACAAAGGAAGCATGAACCACTGGGAAAACATTGTAAACATAGCACTATGTCGGTACAAGCTGGTCTCTAGATCATAAGTACAGGCATATGTACAAAAGTAGAAACAAGAAGAGTTCATACCGGTTTTCCTTGTTTCTTCCCTTCCGTCGATCTTCGTCATTATTGCCTTCATTCACTTGCACGATCGAACATGGGATATATAATCAAATGCCATCACGGACTCGACCTAAACTCTGAAAACAATGCATAGTAAAGAGAGAAAGGAAATCTTTTTGGGTTTTTCAAAGGTTAACAAAAAAAAAATCTTTTTTTGTTTTCGCAATTTAAAGAGAACAAAGAAGAACGGGCAAAAACTTCGAAAAGATCAAAGAGAACAAAATAAATAAAAACGGATAATACAATGGAAAAGAGGGAAGGGCACGTACTCCCCCAAGCTTTGGCTTTTGGCCTAAGTTGGTAACAGCTACTGCTCCCAGGATCCTCCTGCTCCGGGGTGATGCGAGTGGGTCCAAGGGTCATATGAGGATTCTGGCGCATACACCGAAGTCCTCGGATCCTCCCATGAAGAAGGATCCGCGCTCCAAGCAGAGGAAGACCCTTCACCAAACTGGGAGACGGTCTCCCCCTGGAAAGGTGGAAACTCACTGTTGCTCCTCCTCATCGGGCACAACCCCCTCCATTGGGTTATCAAACTGATACTGGACCACAAACTCATCAAACTGGACGACATCGAAGGACCATCCGTTCCTGCAAGAAAAATCAAACAAAAGAGGTGCAGGTAGACGGATCTTGCTTTCCACGGAAGATCTGAAATGCAAGATATAAACGACGTTACCAGACTCGGAAGTCATGGTAACAAACTTATGCCTCTTCATAGCAGCAAGATCCAAACTTAAATAACTAATTTATCATCATGGTGCGGGGTGCCATTAAGAGACTCAAGGATAAGTGTGGCGTAAACACCACCAAATAAATCTCCCTTGTTACCATTCATAGCAAGGCGTCAAATAGTTAAGGCACCCGCATTATACTCATTCCTCCCTGAGAGGGCGTTTGCCAAGATAGCAATATCCTGCGCAGAACTGTTTCTCGTGTTGTCACGAGCTAACACCCCTCTAGCAATAAAATACACAAAATACATGAGGTGGGGGGAAAATGCTGGAAATCTTCAAACGATAAATATCCCTCGTCTCCTGGCTGCGAAGGGAGCTGAAGACGGTTTTTAGCTCGGAAGGCTGAGAGTTCATCTTTGCCGTCAATCCAACGTTTGTCACACCTATTATATCACAAAATCATGCCAAAGACATGGTCAAAAGATCATTGTAAATTTTAAACTCAATAATTCCAGCATCATGATTATATTTGAAACTATTTATAAAACAGGAGGTGAGTCTTTCATACTGAGCAACTCGGGATGTTGGTAGCCGTGTGATGGCTTCTCGCCCCTCGTTGGTTACCCCAAGTGGAAGGTTTGAGATGCAGGCAGCAACAAGTTTCCCTCGGTGAATATACCAAGGTTATCGAACCAGTAGGACTTAGGAGATACAAGTAGGTGGCAACGTCGCCAGAAATTGCTTCCTGACTAGGGTGTTGTCGTGGACCTGCACACAGCAACAAATAACTTTGCTCCCAACGAGTACAGAGGAGTTTTCAATTCCTCAAAGCTAAAAGTAAATTGAGGGTGTGAACAATAATGTGAAGATGGACCGGGGTCCGTGATTTTCACTAGTGATGTCTCTCTCCCAAAAGACGATAAAAGTGCTAGCAAGGTAAACAAATCACAGTTGGGCAATTGACAGGATTATCAAGGCACCGCAATTGTAACTATGCTGCAAAGAAAAGAAGGGCTCAAAAGCAATGGGCAGTACGCCAAGGTAAGTAGACTGAAATCCATCTGCATCTACTACGAATCATCCACCTTGAGATATCTATCCAGAACATCTTGCTGGTATTAAGTTGCGAATCCCACCCAAAGTGTAAACTGAAAGCAATAGACAACTGCATTAAAAGAACTTTGCGTAAAGTAAACAATCCTTGCACCCGCAGGTACAAGCACCGTTGTTTTATCCCTGGTGACAACAACACATCCCCTAGTCTCATGTTTCTGTCACTCAAGCTAGACATCAAGGGGCTGAACCCACAATCGAGCATAACGCTCTCTCTTGGAGTTGCAAATAAAATACTTGGCCAAAGCAAATACCGCAACGGAGAACATGCGAGAATTTACTCAAGAACAAAATATAAAAGAGAAGAACCAAATATATTACTCATCACAATCTGAACATAGTCTCATAATCCATCAGATCCCAACAAACTCAGCATAGCAATAGCAGAAATTACATAGATGCCTCAATCATGTGAGACAGCTCACGAGGACTCGAAAGTGGAAGCACAAAATGGGAAGAGATTCATCACATAGCTACTGGTCACAGACCCATGGTCCAAGGGGGACTACTCACGGCACATCCGGGAGGCGTCCATGGCTACGGATGGTCCCCCGAAGGGGGTTCCTCCTCCCAGCAGGGTGCCGGGGCAGCTTCTCCAGGCAGCCCCGATCTTGAAACGGCGGCGGCGGCGGTACAGAGGGGAGTTCGCGAGAAAGAGATCGATATTAGGGGTTTCCACCCCGACGGGTAAATATAGGCGAAGGGGGGCATCGAGGGGACCCACGAGGCAGTCAGGAGGGTCCCTGACGCGGCCCAGGGTGGGGCCGCGCCACCTGCCCTCCTGGCTGCCTGGTGGTGGCCCCCCTTCCCTCTCTTGGTGATTCCGGAAGCTTCTGTTGCGCTGATTTTTTAAATATTTTTCCCGGAATTTTTGGAGCACTTTTAATGGCCGGAAAACCTGAAATACAAAAACAGCAGAAAACAAGAACTGGCAACTGGGTGCACTGAGTTAATAGGTTAGTCCAAATAGGTTCAAAAGTGTATGAAAGTTCAAGCAGAACATGGAAAAGTCACACAAAACATGCATGGAGCAAGCAGAAATTATAGATATGTTTGGGACGTATCAACATCCCCAAGCTTAATTCCTGCTCGTCCTCGAGTAGGTAAATGATAATAAGCATAATTTCTGTGGTGACATGCCACACAACCAAATAAGGACTTTTAAGTAAAGCAATCAAAGCATGCAATTCAATTCAAGTCTTAACAAGCAAGAGTCTATATTAGCATTGACACAAGCAACAAAAGAACAAAGGGTGCAAGAGATCTCGTTGTCCGTGACTCGAATGCCTCCAAATGGTGTTTGCGTGCAAGCAAGGGACTGGGAAGAAAGAAAAAAAGGTTGTTGAGAACAACTATCTACTAAAGTTTCACACTTGGTCTCCTTTGGATTCTTATCTGGACTCGTCCCCAGACCACTAGCCAGGTACAAGTCAAACTGATCCATTCCCTTTCGATATTTTGAGCACTCATGCAATGGATGAACGTGATCAAGAAAGTTGACACCTAAAAGGAGAAACAGAAAGAAGGTGGAGGAGGAAGACAAAAAGGTGTGAAAGGCTCACATCAATGAGGACAATCATAGGCGAGAGAAGGCCATATGATAGATATGATGTGAGGAGTAGGGATTGCCATACAACGGATGCACATGTGAGCTAAAAGATCTTCAAGGGAACTAGTGGGGGTGCATCTAACTTGCTTGCTCAAGAAGACCTAGAGCTCGTTTGAGGAGGCTCATCATTGGAATATACAAGCCAAGTTCTATAGTGTGAAAGGTCCCCACATAGCTATATGCATGATGATGATCTCTCTGGAGTACAAGGGATAGAAGATGAAGTACTAGTGTGGATCTCTCAAAAGGAATAGTAGTATGCCCCCTTCTCTGTTTTTTTCCTCTTTTTCTCTTTATTTTTATTTTTTGGTGGCCTCAATGGCTCTTTCTATTTAACTCTCATTTGTCCTCTTTGGGATCTTTTGATTTTGTCCTCTTTGGGATATTTTCCTCACTTTAGGGGAAATACTCTATATTTTACAAGAATATAGGAGATCTTTCACACTTTACAAAGGTACTCACATAAAGAAAATGTAACTATCATGATGCAAATGTATGCCTCTTCCAGGGTAGCAGGATATGCAACAATACTAGCACGTCATGTAGAAATGATTAGGGCAAGGCCCAACTAGCATGCGGCTCATCGATCAAGCAAGTAGAATGTATGACATGAAGATCAAGTCATGAGAAGGTGGATGTTGCATGGCAATGTATCTCGGAAAGGCTATGGAAATGCCTTGTAGGTAGGTATGGTGGCTATTTTGAGGAAAGATATAAGGAGGCTTATGATGACAGAACGTATC
Source organism: Bromus sterilis (assembly GCA_950022295.1). NCBI lineage: Eukaryota > Viridiplantae > Streptophyta > Magnoliopsida > Poales > Poaceae > Bromus > Bromus sterilis. Next base: position 305,925,237 of record OX465595.1, read on the forward strand.
ATGCCAAGGGTTTGGATGCACCGGCGAAGTATGCGCCAACTCTCGAGGTGAGAAAGGGCAATGCACGGTACCGAAGAGGCTAGAAAAAGTATAGGTGGGTGGAAGTGTCAACTTTCGAATACTCACATTAGTCCGAAGAACTCATGCACTTATTATCGGTAACTCTCAATCTAATCAGGAGTTCACAAAGAGACAGGTACCCCGAGGAGGAGTGTATGGGGGTTTGGTTATCCTTGCGCATCCTCGACTCATGGTACGTGAGTGTACTCTAATATTCGAACCCTCCAGAGGTTAGTGATCCACCTAGTAGCTAGAGTTCTCAACAGGGGTTTTTTGGTTTTCGAAAAACACACGGATTGCCCAAAATACGACATCTATCACTAATAGACAAGAGCTCTTGACACCATAAATTCAAACATTACTCTAGTCAATACCTCAAAACTATTGCAAGTTACTACTACAAAGAGAACATCAACTTTAACTACGTACTTTCAGTCAATACATAGAACTCAGTGCAACAGGCAAACTCTCTAACAAGATAAAACATGCAACCTATAGAAAGTTCAACCTAAGACAAAAGAAAAGCTCTAGAAAAACTAAAGCACTACAACTAAACAGAACAACAGCTAAGAAAAGAAAAAGAACAGCTCACAGCTAAAAGAATAAGCATGCAAATCCTATGAGGAGTTCTAGTTCAAGCGGAGCGTGAATCTTTCCCACACAAAAGAGTAAGTTGGGGTCTAACTTGTTACTACAGCAAAGAAAGCAAAACAAACCTAGAAAAGTAAAGAGCGAGACGCTCCAAGCAAAGCACATAACGCATGAAGTGATAAAGATATAGTGCAACGAGGGACAAACTGAGGATTGTTGATGAAGAAGGGGATGCATCGGGGGCATCCCCAAGCTTAGACGCTTGAGTCTTCTTGAATATTTATTGGGGGTGCACATGGGCATCCCCAAGCTTGCGCGTTTGACACTCCTGAATCTTATTTCATCACCTTCCATCGCGCACTTGAAAACTCCCTTCATACATAACTCATTGTAGGCTGATTAGAGAGGTTACTACCCTAATAAATTAATTTTCCTCTACTGCAAATAAAGATTTCCAGGAAGACTACTGTTTCTCTTGCCTGCCCAAAAAAGTTTGCAAAGAAAAAGAAAGCTTAAGGATTGCAAAACTGCGAAAAGAAAAACCGGGGCAGAAGCTGAGAAAAATAGAACAACAGAGAAAGGAGAATTTTTTCGAGGTACTTCTACAACTCAAATCAAAAAAACTTTGAACAGGCGAAAGTTTCGTAATTGTATAGAGAACGCTGTGTAAAAAATTCAGCTCAAAAAGATGAACTGGGAATTTTCTCTGATTTTTCTAGTCACGAGGACAGAATCTTTTTTCTGGACAGCATGTCACAACTTTCACTTCCCTTGTCGTATGAGGCTAAACTTGGCACAAAGCTTGAAAGGTAAAGATACAATTATGTTGCTACAGTAGTAATAATCATCAAGACCACTAAGAACAGAACAAAGGAAAAAAGAAAAACCTAAATTTGTTGCGGGCTGCCTCCCGAAAGCGCTTCTTTAGAGCCATTAGCTAGGCTTAAAGCAGAAGATCAAGGTTCTCCAAAATCATCGGAAGGTTCACCAAGGATTTCAAAAGGCTTTTCAATAAGCTCATCCTTGTTCTTCCGAGGGAAGAGGTACGTACCTTTTGCCTTACCACGCAAACGTATTTGTCCTTTACCTATATCAATGAAGCCTTTCATGGCTCAGAGGAAGTCCCTTCCAAGCACTATATTTCCTTTGTTGGCCTTCATGATGGCAAAGTCAATATCTACACTCCTTTTAAGAAACATGACCTGGACATCTTTTAATCTTCCCTGGATCTCAGAAATATCACCATTAGAATGTTCATGGAAAGATGGAAATTTGTCCATGCTTGCAAGGTACACAGAATCATAAATAAAGCTTGGCATTATAGAAACTGTAGATCCAATGTCACAAAAAGAAAGGAAGTTTTGATTAGAGATAACAACCCTAACAAAAGGCTCCCAGTCATTTTCTATTTCCAAAATCTCCTCTCTAGGGGGATTTAACTACTCTACTTCTTTTAAGTCTAGAGTATCAAGTCTCTTCTCAATAGTAGCAATTCTTTCTACAACAGTGTTAAGACCATCATAAACAAAATAACCAGATAAACCATGTATAATTTCAAGAGCTCTAGCTTCATCACACTCTAAAAATTCTCCTTCAGCTATAAGATCAAGAGAGTGCTTACACCACTTAAAAAGGCCAAAGTAAAAAAATTCGAAGCACAATTCTTATAGGTAACCAAGGCATATTAGCCTTATGTGCTTCAGAAATTCTGTCCCATGCCTTCTTCATATTCTCCCCGTTCCTTTGATGGAAATCCAAGACTTCGGATTCCCTCATAGTACCAACTCCTAACGTACTTAACCACACAAGAAGGGTCACAGGTATTTTTGGTATTTTTGATTAGGGACACAAAAGTAAAAACTGAAAGGTAAACTAACAAGGCTAAAAAGCAAAGGTACAAGATAGTGTGCAACTCTCCTATCTTGTAGACTTGAGTCCCCGGCAACGGCCCCAGAAATTTTCTTGATAGCTTCTCGCCCCTCGTTGGTTACCCCAAGTGGAAGGTTTGAGATGCAGTGCAGCAGCAAGTTTCTCTCGGTGAAGATACCAAGTTTATCGAACCAGTAGGACTCAGGAGATACAAGTAGGTGGCAACGTCGCCAGAAATTGCTTCCTGACTAGGGTGTTTTCGTGGACCTGCACACAGCAACAAATAACATTGCTCCCAACGAGTACAGAGGAGTTGTCAATTCCTCCGGCCTTGTCGTTTACAAAGGATCAACGCAAGAGATAAAAGGTGCAAAGGAAAGTAAAAGCTAAAAGTAAATTGAGGGTGTGAACAATAATGTGAAGATGGACCGGGGTCCCGTGATTTTCACTAGTGATGTCTCTCTCCCAAAAGACGATAAAAGTGCTAGCGAGGTAAACAAATCACAGTTGGGCAATTGACAGGATTATCAAGGCACCGCAATGCTAACTATGCTGCAAAGAAAGGAAGGGCTCAAAAGCAATGGGCAGTACGCCAAGGTAAGTAGACCGAAATCCATATGCATCTACTATGAATCATCCACCTTGAGATATCTATATAGAACATCTCGCTGGTATTAAGTTGTGAATCCCACCCAAAGTGTAAACTCAAAGCAACAGACAACTGCATTAAAAGAACTTTGCGTAAATTAAACAATCCTTGCACCCGCAGGTACAAGCACCGTTGTTTTATCCCTGGTGGCAATAGCACATCCCCTAGTCTCATGTTTCTGTCACTCAAGCTAGACATCAAGGGGCTGAACCCACAATCGAGCATAACGCTCTCTCTTGGAGTTGCAAATAAAATACTTGGCCAAAGAAAATACCGCAACGGAGAACATGCAAGAATTTACTCAAGAACAAAATATAAAAGAGAAGAACCAAATATATTACTCATCACAATCTGAACATAGTCTCATAATCCATCAGATCCCAACAAACTCAGCATAGCAACAACAGAAATTACATAGATTCCTCGATCATGTGAGACAGCTCACGAGGACTCAAAAGTGGAAGCACAAAAGGGGAAGAGAATCATCACATAGCTACTGGTCACGGACCCATGGTCCAAGGGGGACTACTCACGGCACATCCGGGAGGTGTCCATGGCTATGGATGGTCTCCCGGAGGGGGTTCCTCCTCCCGGCAGGGTGCCGGGGCAGCTTCTCCAGGCAGCCCCGATCTTGAAACAGCGGCGGCGGCGGTACAGAGGGGAGTTCGCGAGAAAGAGATCGATATTAGGGGTCCCACCCCGAGGGGTAAATATAGGCGAAGGGGGCATCGAGGGGACATACGAGGCAGTCAGGAGGGTCCCTGGCGCGGCCCAGGGTGGGGCCGCGCCACCTGTCCTCCTGACTACCTGGTGGTGGCCCCCCTTCCCTCTCTTGGTGATTCGGGAATCTTCTGTTGCGCTGATTTTTTATATATTTTTCCCGGAATTTTTGGAGCACTTTAATGGCCAGAAAACCTGAAATACAAAAACAGCAGAAAACAGAAACTGGCAACTGGGTGCACTGAGTTAATAGGTTAGTCCAAATAGGTTCAAAAGTGTATGAAAGTTGAAGAAAAACATGGAAAAGTCACACAAAACATGCATGGAGCAAGCAGAAATTATAGATACATTTGGGACGTATCACCGTGTCAAACCTGAATTGGCGCAAAGGTCGTATAATCCCTCCTGAATTCCTGCAGCTTCGAGGAAAGCATCGCACGGATACGTCATTGCGCGTGTTGAACTCGTGTTTTCCTACAACTCTAGGGGAACATGATCTTCATTGTAGCTCACCCTAGCAACCGAGGGTGAAGTTGCAGCTCTAGTAACTCGATCGGAGCGCTCGGGCTTCTTCTTCCCAAGCCACCCCTTTGCTTTTCCTAGAAAACTCATTTATGAAGAAAAAAATGATAATTCACAAAAAGAAGGATTTAAGAAAAGTGGGTTGATGCAAACTACTCTACTCACTTACCAAGGGCATAAACTTGCATCAAAACATGCATGCAAGCTCATACGAACAGCACCAAGAACTACTAAATACTCACAAATGAAGCCACCAATCAAAAATCTCATTGGAGGGGTGGAGGAGTTACATACCAGGGATTATTTTCTCAAAATCTCAGGTCGAACGATGAGTTGTAGAGAGAGATCGAAAATCGCCTCCAAGAACAGCAAGAACGCAAGAACAAGTTCAGAACTCGTGTTTTTGGAGAGAAAGATAGAGAGAGGAAGAAGAAGTACCTGGATGGACGACCTGTGGGGCCCCAGGCACCCTGTGAGCGTGGCCAGGGGCAGGCCGCGCCAGCTGGCCGCCTGGGCCACTGGTGGCCCCCCTGGTCAGCCCCACGTGCCCCTGGGTCACTTTCGACGTGGAATTTTTTTTTTCTGGAACTTTCTGAAAACTTCACTGTTGAAAATTTTGCGAAGTTCAAAAAGATGCAAAACTTTCTGACAACTTGAAGTAGTGGTTAGAGATGTGAAGCTTCAAAAACATAAAACTTTGGTACAGCAAGGAGAAAAAAATCTAAAGCAAATGAAAACATAACAAGCTCCACTTTTTACCTATATAAAACATGCTAGCTAGCAAGGTTGGTCAAGTCTTACCAATGAACTGGCGATATATAGAGCAAAACGTCTCACCTCTTATGAAGCGATCATTGCACCTTCACTTTAATGGACATTGTCCCCACCATAATGGGTTTGTATATGTGGTGCACATGTAGAGGACAATACCATTATCCAATCTGCACGGTCTAGATATTCTGTATAGAGTTAAGCCATGCCTTTTGTCGATCTTCTTTGGAAAGTACACCTTGTGTTCTTTATCATCAATGTTGAAGGTAACCTTTCCTTTATTGCAATCAATGATAGCACCTACAGTATTAAAAAAGGTCTACCAAGAATAATGGACATGCTCCCATCCTCGGGCATGTCAAGCACAACAAAATCAGTAAGGATTAAGAAATTAGCAACTTTAACAGGAACATCCTCACAAATACCAATCGGGACGGATGTTGACTTGTCATCCATGTGAAGAGAGATATCTGTAGGGATTATTTTTTCTAAATATAGCCTCTTATAAAGAGAAAAAGGCATGACACTCACTCCTGCTCCGAGATCACATAAATCAGTTTTAATATAATTATTCTTTATGGAGCATGGAATGGTGGGTATACCTGGATCACCAAGCTTCTCAGGGATCTTGCCACTAAAAGAGTAGTTAGCAAGCATAGTAGATATTAGCTCATTAGGGACTTTTCTTTTATTAGTAACAATATCTTTCATGTATTTGGAATAAGGAGGGAACTTGATAGCATCAGTCAAGGGGATTTGAAGAAAAAGTGGTTTCATCCATTCACAAAATTTATTATCGTGCTCTTCTTCTTTGGTTTTGAGAGACTTACATGGAAAGGGCATGGGTTTCTGTACCCATGGCTCTCTTTCCTTCCCATTTCTTCTTGCGATGAAGTCTTCTCTGGTATACTTCTTGCGTTTATCGGGTGCATCTTCTTCTCGCACCTCGGGAGGATCATTCTTCTCTTTATCTTCTTCGGGATCAGCACCGTCCTCAGTTTCATCATCGGAGGTAGATATGATATTAGGATCAACAGCGAGTTCTTCACTTGTAATAGGATCATTGGCATTGTCAGCTTCCTTGTGTTTGTTCTTCTTCTTCTTTTTCTTCTTTGGAGAGCTAATAATTTCTTCTTCCTGTATTTGAGAATCTTGCTCGATACTCTTCGGATGCCCCTTCGGATAGAGAGGGTCCTCGGTGTGTGTTCCACCCCTAGTCTTTATACCATAAGCATCTATATCCTGTTTGGAATTATTAGCAAGCAAATATTTTTGCACATTAGAAATTTTTTCGAGCTGAGTTTGAACCATATGAAAATGCTTAAAAAGACATTTAACATCATTAAATTTTCTACCTAGAACATCAAGTAAACTTCCGATAGGAAGGGAATTATCATGCAACTGATTTTGTATCCTCTCATTGAAATGGTCTTCTTTAATAATGAAATTATCAAGCTTATTTAAACATTGGTCAGGAGGCTTAACTTTAGGGATGGCACTTTCATTGAAATCTAAAAGAGAGTGTACCTCTACCAAGGGAGGGTGAGTAGTAGGCTCACACAACTTCTCAATAGGAGGTAGATTCTTCACGTCTTTGGCTTTAATGCCTTTCTCCTTTATAGACTTCTTTGCTTCTTGCATATCTTCTGGGCTTAGGACAAGCATGCCCCGGTATAGACTTAATTAAACCGCAATATCTCCCCCAAGCTTTAGGGAGGTGCTCATCCTACAACTGTTTAAAGTTATAAATTCTTTGTAAAGCAGCATGTTGCATATGAGCAGGAAACTATTTATCAACAAAAGATTGAGCAAAGTCCTGAGGACTCATAATGGAACCATAGGATAGTGCATCATACCATGATTTAGCATCTCCATTTAAAGAAAAAGGAAAAAGCTTAGCCACATAAAAGTTTCGTATCCTCTCATCAGTAGTAAATAAGCCGGTGAGTTTGGTCAGGTGAGCTATAGCATCCTCTTTTTCTCTGCCATAAAAGGGGGCAGCTTCGGCTGTAGATATAAGTGAAAGATCAACAGAGAAATGATAATCAGGATCGGTGATGCATATAGGAGATGTAGCAAATTCAGGATCAGGAGTGATCTTGTTCTTCATGGACTGTTTTTCAAGCAGCTTCTTAACAGCACCAGGGTCAGAGTTAGCACACTCTGTAAGTTCCCTGCAGAAATCACCATCAAGGATAATATAATCATCCTCAAGGAGTTTCTCCTTGAGTTTATCTAAGTCTGGGTAACCAAAGGCTTTGCTGCAAGCAGGAAAATAGGTAACAGGAGTTTCAGTCTCGAACTGTGCTGCAACCTTAGAAATTTGAGTTTCAAGATAGTGACCAATAAAACCAGTTTCATCAAGAGTAGTGGAAGCATCATCAAAAGCATCGAACATAGTAACAGACTCAGTGAAAGTAGCATGTGGTGGTGGTGGTGAAGCAAACTTACTTATAACGGAAGGTGAATCAAGCGTAGCACTAGTGATCAGAACAGTACCTTTTCTTGTAGTAGATGGTAAGATCGGAACCTTGCGGTCTCCTTTGTTAACCATAGCGGATAAAGTGCAGCAGGCGAAATACTTCAAGTGGACTTGTAAATAAACCTATGCTCCCCGCCAACGGCGCCCTAAAACAGTACTTGATGACCCTATACTATAGGGGATCGAGATAGTCTTCGCGGGTAAGATAACCCAATTTATTCATTCGATACAAGGGGTGTCGGGACCCGGGGTTAGCGTATGCAAGTCCCGCTACGACATAGTCATATGGAGAGCCGAGAACCGTACCCACTTGTGTAAGCAGACAAGGCCAAGAACAGAACGTTCTCGGAAAGCATCGTACGTGAGGGGCATCCCATCCAGGCCGGATGATCAACTGAGATGGGTCCTCATCGTCCGCACACAAGTCTAATGATATGGGTGATGGACTCCCATATTCACAGACAAGCCTCCTCAACCATACTGTCGACTATCTCATAACTCTTACATAGACTTACTCCAGCTCGATCACTTAGTCGGGGTCTAGGGCGGGCTCGATTATACCACAAAGTGTGCACGATACAGAGTCTCGAGCAATCGCATCGCGATTCCCCAAGCTGCGCACAACTAAGGGCCACTTGGTGTATAAAATTCCGCCAGCCAGATCACAACTAAGGTCTCGAAAACCCATACAAAGAAATGCATGTTATAAACATACACGCAACACACATGCCTTGTATGAACAGCAGGTATCATTGCAATTCTCTACAAAGTATACCTTTTAGTGATAACTCTCACAGAGTGCACACAGATATCACAAGCATGTGATCCAACATTACAACATTCAACGGAAGCAGAGTAGGTCAGAGTACAGAAAAACTTAACAAATGGCTTAAGAAGCCTTATTTAAACACAAAGCCCTCCACGAGGGAACCAGTCTGCTGACTGGGACTACACTAGCTTGGTCTTCAGTCGTCGAGCTCGAGGAAGAATCCACCTTCGGGGTCAGTGGGTTCATCTAAAACATAGAATAAGCAAACTTGCTTACAAAGTCGTACTCAGCAAGACTTACCTAGGAACTATACTACTCATGCACATGTATCAAGGTAAAGGGGGTGGGGTTCAATTGCAGAAGTGCCAGCTTTGACTTGGCTAGTCCTGAACTACGAGTACCAGACTTGAGGTAAGAAGCGTACATGAGTCCACTACATCTCCAACCAATTACACCACTATGATGCCTTCCTCGACTTCCCCACGAGAAAGCACGCCATAGCACTCACGCTTATCTTGGCAAGTTTTATAAGTATCCAGTTCAGTTTGTCTAATAATCAAGCTAAGATTTCCAAGCAGTCCATAACCGCGGACGCGGCTATTCGAATAGTTTTGTTAACCCTGCAGGGGTGTACCGCTACACACACGTGTCATCAGTTACCGCCTTTGTACTCGACACCGTTCAAGAAGTGTCTGCGAGGATGCTCACCACAACTATTACCTCATAGACGATCTAGTCCAAGAAAGCTGCCTACCTGGGTTGGCTACCACTATCGTGAACCCGGCCGGTTTACCGAAGTGGACCCAGATGATATGTGCGTGGTGCATAAGCCGGTCTGTCACTTAGCAGCCAGGCCACAAACCTACCAGAACTCCGAACTACTGCGACATTTGGACATCGAAAGGGATGAGTTAATAGGTTGAGAGGGTTCAGTGAGCCCAATGTGTGGTTGTACTCTTCATCTTGGATCACCACACAAGAACTCGGACTTAGGGCGGTGTTCAACGAGACAACCCACTATGTACTCCTACACAACCTCTCATCGTTCACCTTGTATTAGGGTAGATTCACAAACACATTTCCACCATCATCAACATGATCACTACCATCCCGACTCACATAACAGTAACAACATTGTATCACTCTAAGCATGCAATAAGCAGTAACAATTGCAGGGGCCACATGATATCAACCAACTCCTACATTTTCTAAGATTCTGGTTTGCTTACTACTGTGACAAATGATAGGTCATGCAAAGGAATGGGTTCATCTATGCGGTAGAAACGTAGCATGGTAATCATCCTATACAATGCATAAGCGAGACATGAGAGGGAAGTGGGATTTTATCGACATGATCAAAGGGGGTTTGCTTGTCTTGTATACGAGGTTCCGTCTCGGGATCTTCAACGAAGTGGGCAGCCTCCTGTTCCGGTTCGACTTCTACTCGACAAACAACAAACAAGGTAGCAAAGTAAGTACAATGCACAAGCACATGGTTGAAGGTTGAAACTTGGTTTGCATGCTTCTGATGTGTGAGGCAATTCCATTTAAATGGAGTATATTGCAAATGAATAGGAAATTCAAACTCCAATTTGAATTCAATTTAGCCAAGTTGCAAATGCTATTGTTTCATCAATGTAACTCATCTTGATATGTGTATGATATGCCTCTTATGTTCAAGTGAAATGTGGCATGTTCCTAAGGTTCAAATTGCAAAAGCATTTGAATTTAATTTGATTAAATTCCAATTAAACCAAATAGAAAATGCTACTGGTCCCATTTTAAATTCAACTCAAACATAGTTGAAAGTTATATATTTGGATAGATTATTTTCTCCTGATCATTTTTCATATATTATATGTTAAATTTGGAGTTAAAATGAATTAGTTATGAATTTCCAAAGTTTAATTCATTTGTTGGAATTTCTGGAATTGTTTTAATTAGAAAACATTTACTGCATCACTGTGATGTCATGATGGCATCAGGGGGTGTCCTGACCAGGGGGTCCCACCTGTAAGTCTCTGTTTGTTTTAATTAACATTTTAATTCTAATTAAACTAACAGAGGGGATTAACAGGGGGCCTGGCCCACATGTCTGTGACACTGGGGGTGGGGCCAGGGTGATTAGCTTAGGGGGGTTAAGCTCTAATGGAGGGGCGTCGTCGCCGGCTTGCACTGTTCACGCCGGAGCACGTCGGAATCGTGCTCTGGGCACGCGTTTGATGCGCTGCTGGCTCCGTTCGCGAGCTGGGAGTTGCCCGCGTCGTTCTGGAGTGGAGGGGGTGGCTGGGCGGCACTGGAATGGCGCCGGCGTCGTGCCCTAGCGGCGGAAGAGGCACGGGCTCGAGGCAAAGCTCACCGTGGTGCTCTTCTTGAGCCAGCGATGCACGAAATCGTCGCAAAGGAGCAAGGAGGAGACGAAGGACATGGAGACAGTGACGTTTGCGTAGCAGAGGCCCATCGCCATGGTTCCCGGCGGCGAGGAGCTTCGGCTCTCATGGCGGAACGTCACAGAGGAAGCAATCGAGGGCGTAGCTAGAGGGGTTTTGATCTATGGCTCACCAGGAACTCAACGGAGTTGGTGGCGAGGGCAGAGGTGGCTCATCGGGGATGCAATCGACGATGGCGCACGGTGGCCATAGACGAAAACGACGACTCGATTCAGCGGCTCCAGGACGTCCGAGCTCGATTCCTTCTGCACGAAGACGTAGTCGATGGTGACGAAGACGATGGACACAACGGCGCGGCTCAGGGACGACGGTGGCCATGCGGGATTCAATCCATGGCGACGGCGGCGCTCGGGTCGTTGTCGAACTTGGCGAGAGAGAGTGCGAGAGCTATCCTGGAGGGGGGGGGGAATGGACGCACGGCTCGTCCAGGCGTGGCGTGGCGCGGTTAGAAGGCTCCAGAGGGGCAGGTGGCGGCTGGGAGAGCGGCGACGTGCTCGGCTAGCTCGGTGGCATTCCATCGAGCAGGTTGGAGGCGCGGGGTCAGGGAAGAAGACCCCCCTTGCCCCTTTGGGCCGGGTGGGCTGGCTGGGCTGCCTTCGCCTAGGCGATAGGTAAGCCTTTTTCTCTCCTTTCTGTTTTTCTTTTCTAATTTCTTTTCTGTCTTTGTTTTGGTTTTGCTAAATAAAATAGCAAACCATTTTCTAAAATGCTAAAACTTTTATATGGCCCTATAATAATATATACAAGCCATTTGCAAAGTTTGGAACTTTTTAAAATTCAAATTATTTGAATCTTAAATCAAATAGGGGTTTTTGAAATTAATCCAAGGTCCTATTTGAATATTTGAAAAATCCATGAGCATAGGGTTGGTCCCACATCACTTGATATGTGATCACACTCATTTATAAGACTTTTCACAAATCCAACATGAATTTTTGGAGAAGATTGATTTCTGGCCTTTTGAATTAATTTATCTGGGGGGGGTTCCTTCTCCCATTTTGCATTTGAATTTGATTTCAATTGATTTCTTTTGAAATTTTTAACATGATGCAAAGTGACTTGCTAATCCTAGCACATAACTAACTTGGGATTGTGACAACTCGCCCCCACTCAAAAGAATCTCGTCCCGAGATTCAGAAGTCTGTGGGAGGAAGGAGGGATACTAAGCACGGAGACGGTCTTCTCTTTCCCACGTGGATTCTCTCTCAGAGTGGTGTGACCATTGCACTTTCAGAAACTTAATCTTCTGACAACGAGTGACACGCTCTGCGGAATCAAGAATACGAACGGGATATTCTCGATAAGAAAGGTCATCTTGGAGATCAACCATTTCATGGTCGACTTCCCGGATGGGGTCCTTGAAGCAACGCCTGAGTTGTGACACATGGAATACATCATGTACTCAGGAAAGGTGCGGGGGTAGTTCAAGTTGGTAGGCAACTTCTCCACGTTGGTTCAATGTAACGTGGGGCCAACTTGCCTTTGATACCGAAACATTGGGTTCCCTTCAGAGGAGTAACCCGAAGGTAAGCCTTCTCATCCAGATTGTATCTCTCTTGCCTATGATGACGATCATAGTAGCTTTTCTGACGAGACTGGGCTGCTTTCAAATGATCACTAACAATGCGCACTTGCTCTTCTGCTTCCTTGATCATATCCGGTCCAAATAATTGTCTTTCACAGGTTTCTGACCAGTTTAGGGGTGTTCGACATCGTCGTCCATATAAGAGTTCAAAAGGAGCCATGTTCAGACTAGATTGGAAACTATTGTTATTAGCAAATTCGGCGAATGGAAGAGACTTCTCCCAATTCTTTCCGAAAGAGATAACACAAGCTCTGAGCATGTCTTCAAGAACTTGATTAACCCTTTCGACTTGACCACTAGACTGAGGATGGAAAGCTGTACTAAAGGAGAGATGAGTTCCCATAGCATTCTGAAAGCTTCCCCAAAATCTAGAGGTGAAAAGGCTACCACGATCAGAATTGATTTCCAAAGGAACACCGTGAAGGGAAACAATTCTAGAGACGTACAAGTCCGCTAACTGGCTCGCAGTTATAGACTCACGAACGGGCAGGAAGTGAGCAAATTTGGAAATCCTATCTATGACAACGAAGATGGCATCGTTTCCTTTCTGGGTTTTTTGAAATCCGGTGATGAAGTCCATACCGACTTTGTCCCATTTCCACTCAAGAATAGGCAAAGGTTGAAGTGTACCAGCAGGTCTTTGATGTTTTGCCTTAATGCGACGGCAAACATCACATTCGGCAACAAATTGAGAAATGTCTCTCTTCATCCTAGTCCACCAAAATCTCTGGCGTAGATCTCGGTACATTTTTGTGCTACCGGGATGAATCGAGAGGGGTGTGTCATGGGCATCCTTGAGGATGAGTTGCCTTAGTTCCCTATTCTTAGGTACTAACAAACGATTTCCAAAGAATACCGTTCCCTTAATATCTGTGGAGAAACATTTAGCAACTCCGCTAGCAATGTTCTCCTTGATCCGGCGAACACCTCGTGCCCGCCTTTGGGCAACTATGATTTGATCCTCCAGAGTTGGTTTCGCCACCAAGGTAGAAAGATAGCCATGAGGAACAATCTCAAGATTGAGCTTGAAAAATTCCTCATGAAGAAGTGGTTGATACTGTTGTAACATGAGGTTCTTACAATACGACTTACGACTTAGTGCATCGGCCATGACATTGGCTTTGCCTGGGGTGTAAGAAATTCCTACGTCGTAATATTTTATCAACTCAATCCAGCATCTTTGCCTGAGATTAAGATATGGCTGGGTGAAGATGTATTTGAGGCTTTCGTGGTCGGAATAGATCTCACAACGATTACCAAGGAGTTAATGTCGCCAAGTTGTCAGGGCATGAACTACGACAGCGAGTTCAAGATCATGGGTAGTATAGTTCTCTTCATGTGGAAGCAACTCGCGTGAAGCATAAGCTACCACAAGTCTATCTTGCATAAGTATGCATCCTAACCCTTGCCGTGAGGCGTCACAAAAGATCTTGAAATCCTTTTTGGTGTCTGGAGGCGCAAGTACGGGTGCAGAAGTCAATCTTCTTTTTAGCTCTTGAAAGCTTTCCTCGCACTTGAGATTCCATAGGGATTTCTTATCTTTCTTGAGGAGTTCAGTTAGAGGCTTTGCAACTTTAGAAAAGTTCTCGACGAAGCGGCGGCAATAGCTGGCTAGGCCAAGAAAACTCCGAACTTGCTTAACTGATTCAGGTGGAGTCCAGTCAAGGACGGCCTGAACTCTCTCGGGATTCACAGCAATGCCTTTTGCAGAAATCACGTGGCCTAAGTAGGTCACTTCTGGTAGCCAAAATTCACACTTGGAGAATTTAGCATACAGGCAATGCTCTCTAAGTTTCATCAATACCAACCTTAGATGTTCTGCATGTTCTTCTTCATTCTTCGAGTAGATGAGAATGTCATCAAGATAAACTACAACAAATTTATCTATGTACTCCATGAAGATCGAATTCATCATGCGTGAGAAAGTGGCGGGGGCATTGGTTAAACCGAAGGATATGACGGTGTACTCGTAAAGACCATAACGAGTAGTGAAAGATTTTTTTGGAATGTCCTCGTTTCGGATTTTGATTTGATGATAACCTAATCTCAAATCCATCTTGGAGAAGACAGAGGATCCAGCAAGTTAATCATAAAGATCATTGATCCTAGGCAGTGGGTACTTGTTCTTTATCGTCGCTAGATTTAGCGGGCGATAATCTACGCACATCCTTTCTGTTCCATCTTTCTTCGTTACGAACAGAACGGGGAAACCCCATGGTGATGAGCTAGGGTGGATGAAGCCTTTTTCCAACAAATCTTCAAGTTGGATTTTAAGCTCAGCTAACTCACGTGGGGCCATTTTGTATGGGCGTCTAGAAATTGGTTCGGTTCCGGGCATAAGATTCACTATGAACTCAACACATCTGTCGGGTGGATAGATTTAAGGGGTTGGGTTACTGGATGGTTTTCCTGAGGATGACCAAGGTTTACTAGGGGCTAGAACCGATATGTCAAAGTAGCAAAGTACCCCAACACAATGCTTAGTGTGGCTATTCTGGCTGGAAGACATCTAAAGGGGGAGGAAGAGCTGCAAATGAATCACTATAGGTTTCTAGAAGAAAACCCTACATCAAACACTATGGAACTGTCGGGCATGCCACCTAGATAATCTTCTGGAAGGACAACCGAAATAGAGGGAAAGATTTTGCAAACGCATCAGATTATGAAGAAACCTGGAACGACTCGGACAACATAACGGCTGTAATTGTAAGAAATGTCTTTTCTTGCAATGTAGAAACAGCACTTACATACGATATAAGAAATCAGGAAGCACAAAAACTCTAGTAAACAGAACACAACTTTCCTACGGCTACAATGAAGCAAACAACGAGATGTTCTAATCAGACAGAGGTGAGCCTAGTCCTATCTTCCCGTAGAAGAGGTAAGGGTGACTCAGAATTCAGAACAAAGGGGGTAAGGAGAAAAAAGCAGCCTTACGTTGTTCCCTTATATACCCAGAGTAACTATATAACTATAGCAAGCTAGACTCGACTTCGGCCAAGGCTGATAATCCTACAGTCAACCTGGCTCTGATACCAAGTCTGTCGGGACCCGGGGTTAGCGTATGCAAGTCCCGCTACGACATAGTCATATGGAGTGCCGAGAACCGTACCCACTTGTCTAAGCAGACAAGGCCAAGCACAGAACATTCTCGGAAAGCATCGTACGTGAGGGGCATCCCATCCAGGCCGGTTGATCAACTGAGATGGTCCTCATCGTTCGCACACAAGTCTAATGATATTGGTGATGAACTACCATATTCACAGACAAGTCGCCTCAACCATACTATCGACTATCTCATAACTCTTACATAGACTTACTCCAGCCCGATCACTTAGTCGGGGTCTAGGGCCGGCTCGATTATACCACAAAGTGTGCACGATACAGAGTCTCGAGCAATCGCATCGCGATGCCCCAAGCTGCGCACATCTAAGGAACACTTGGTGTATAAAAGACCGCCAGCCAGATCACAACTAAGGTCTCGAAAACCCATACAAAGACATGCATGTTATAAACATACACGCAGCACACATGCCTTGTATGAACATCAGGTATCATTGCAATTCTCTACAAAGTATACCTTTTATTGATAACTCTCACAGAGTGCACACAGAGATCACAAGCATGTGATCCAACATTACAACATTCAACGGAAGCAGAGTACGTCTGAGTACAGACAAACTTAACAAATGGCTTAAAAAGCCTTATTTAAACACAAAGCCCTCCACGAGGGAACCAGTCTGCTGACTGGGACTACACTAGCTTGGTCTTCAATCGTCGAGCTCGAGGAAGAATCCACCTTCGGGGTCAGTGGGTTCATCTAAAACATAGAATAAGCAAACGTGGGTACAAAGTCGTACTCAGCAAGACTTACGTAGGAACTATACTACTCATGCACATGTATCAAGGTAATGGGGGGTGGGGTTCAATTGCATAAGTGCCAGCTTTGACTTGGCTAGTCCTGAACTACGAGTACCAGACTTGAGGTAAGATGCGTACACGAGTCCACTATATCTCCAACCAATTACACCACTATGGTGCCTTCCTCGACTTTCCCACGAGAAAGCACGCCATAGCACTCACGCTTATCTTTGAAAGTTTTATAAGTATCCAGTTCAAGTTGTCTAATAATCAAGCTAAGCTTTCCAAGCAGTTCATAACCGCGGAGGCGGCTATTCGAATAGTTTTGTTAACCCTGCAGGGGTGTACCTCTACACACACGTGTCATCAGTTACCGCCTTTGTACTCGACACCGTTCAAGAAGTTTCGGCGAGGATGCTCACCACAACTGTTACCGCATAGCCGATCTAGTCCAAGAAAGCCGCCTACCTGGGTTGGCTACCACTATCGTGAACCCGGCCGGTTTACCGAAGTGGACCCAGATCATGTGTGCGTGGTGCATAAGCCGGTCTCGGTTGAGCCGTTCTCTCACTTAGCAGCCAGGCCACAAACCTACCAGAACTCCAAACTACTACGACATCTGGACATCGAAAGGGATGAGTTAATAGGTTGAGCGGGGTCAGTGAGCCCAATATGTGGTTGTACTCTTCATCTTGGATCACCACACAAGAACTCGGACTTAGGGCGGTGTTCAACGAGAAAACCCACTGTGTACTCCTACACAACCTCTCATCGTTCACCTTGTATTAGGGTAGATTCACCAACACATTAACACCATCATCAACATGATCACTACCATCCTGACTCACATAACAGTAACAACATTGTATCACAATAAGCATGCAATAAGCAGTAACAATTGCAGGGGCCACATGATATCAACCAACTCCTACATTTGCTAGGATTGTGGTTTGCTTACTACTGTGACAAATGATAGGTCATGCAAAGGAATGGGTTCATCTATGCGGTAGAAACGTAGCATGGTAATCATCCTATACAATGCATAAGCGAGACATGAGAGGGAAGTGGGATTTTATCGACATGATCAAAGGGGGTTTGCTTGCCTTGCTGACGAGGTTCAGTCTCGGGATCTTCAACGAAGGGGGCAGCCTCCTATTCCTGTTCAACTTCTACTCGACAAACAACAAACAAGGTAGCAAAGTAAATACAATGCACAAGAACATGGTTGAAGGTTGAAACTTGGTTTGCATGCTTCTGATGTGTGAGGCAATTCCATTTAAATGGAGTATATTGCAAATGAATTGCAAATTCAAACTCCAATTTGAGTTCAATTTAGCCAAGTTGCAAATGCTATTGTTTGATCAATGTAACTCATCTTGATATGTGTATGATATGCCTCTGATGTTCAAGTGAAATGTGGCATGTTGCTAAGGTTCAAATTGCAAAAGCATTTGAATTTAATTTGATTAAATTCCAATTAAACCAAATAGCAAATGCTACTGGTCCCATTTTAAATTCAACTCAAACATAGTTTAAAGTTGAATATTTGGATAGATTATTTTCTCGTGATCATTTTTCATATATTATATGTTAAATTTTGAGTTAAAATGAATTAGTTATGAATTTCCAGAGTTTAATTCATTTTCTGGAATTTCTGGAATTGTTTTAATTAGAAAAGCATTTACTGCATCACTGTGATGTCATGCTGGCGTCAGGGGGGGGGGGGGTCCTGACCAGGGGGTCCCACCTATAAGTCTCTGTTTGTTTTAATTAACATTTTAATTAGAATTAAACTAACAGAGGGGATTAACAGGGGGGTTGGCCCACATGTCTGTGACACTGGGGGTGGGGCCAGGGTGATTAGCTTGGGGGGTTAAGCTCTAATGGAGGGGGGTTGTCGCCGGCGTGCACTTTTCATGCCGGAGCACGTCGGAATCGTGCTCTGGGCACGCATTTGACTCGCTGCTGGCTCCGTTCGCGAGCTGGGAGTTGCATGCGTCGTTCTGGAGTGGAGGAGATGGCTGGGGGCACTGGAATGGCACCGGCGTCGTGCCCTAGCGGCGGCAGAGGCACGGGCTCGAGGCAAAGCTCATCGTGGTGCTCTTCTTGATCCAGCGATGCACGAAATCGTCGCAGAGGAGCAAGGCGGAGACGAAGGACATGGAGACACCGACGTTTGCGTAGCAGAGGCCCGCCGCCATGGTTCCCGGCGGCGAGGAGCTTCGACTCTCATGGCAGAAAGGCATAGAGGAAGCAATCGAGGGCGTAGCTAGAGGGGTTTTGAGCTATGGCTCACCAGGAACTCAACGGAGTTCGTGGCGAGGGCGGAGGTGGCTTGCCGGGGACGCAATCGACGATGGCACACGGCGGCCGTAGACGAAGACGACGACTCGATTCAGCGGCTCCAAGACGTCCGAGCTCGATTCCTTCTGCACGGAGACGTAGTCGACGGTGACGAAGACGATGGACACAACGGCGCGGCTCGGGGACGACGGTGGCCACGCGGGCTTCAATCCATGGCGACGGTGGCAATCGGGTCGTCGTCGAACTTGGCGAGAGAGAGAGCGAGAGCTATCCTGGAGGGGGGGAATGGACGCACGGGTCGTCCAGGCGTGGCGTGGCGCGGTTAGAAGGCTCCAGAGGGGCAGGTGGCGGCTGGGAGAGCGGCGACGTGCTCGGCTAGCTCGGTGGCATTCCATCGAGCAGGTTGGAGGCGCGGGGTCAGGGAAGAAGACCCCCCTTGCCCCTTTGGGCCGGGTGGGCTGGCTGGGCTGCCTTCGCCTAGGCGACAGGTAAGCCTTTTTCTCTCCTTTCTATTTTTCTTTTCTAATTTCTTTTTTGTCTTTGTTTTGGTTTTGCTCAATAAAATAGCAAACCATTTTCTAAAATTCTAAAACTTTTATATGGCCCTATGATAATATATACTAGCCATTTGCCAAGTTTGGCACTTTTTAAAATTCAAATTATTTGAATCTTAAATCAAATAGGGGTTTTTGAATTAATCCAAGGTCCTATTTGAATATTTGAAAAATCCATGAGCATGGGGTTGGTCCCACATCACTTGATATGTGATCACACTCATTTATAAGACTTTTCAAAAATCCAACATGAATTTTTGGAGAAGATTTATTTCTGGCCTTTTGAATTAATTCATCTGGGGGGGTTCCTTCTCCCATTTTGCATTTGAATTTGATTTCAATTGATTTCTTTTAAATTTTTTAACATGATGCAAAGTGACTTGCTAATCCTAGCACATACCTAACTTGGGGTTGTGACAAGGGGAGCCAAAGAATATTTATAAGCTTTGACAGTTGAGTTGTCAATTCAACCGTACCCAAAATATACTTGCTTGCAACAAAATATTAATAGCAACTGTGATATGATAGTGGTAGTGGCCACATCGAAAGTAAAAACAGCTAAAGTAGCAACTAGTAACCAGCAGGATTAAAACATTGTAGGCTAGGGAGATGGATGGTTGGGCGCTGCTTGGATGAGAGTGGACATGTAATAGATTTTAACACAGGGCAAAGCACACAGAAAAGAAAGGATCATCTAGGCAAATATCAAACATTAGACATGTATCCCGTAGGTAGTTGTGCGTGCTTGCAATAAGAACTTGCACAACATCTTTTGTCCTACCATCCCGCTATGAACGGGGCCAAAAGGAACTTATGGAGATTAAGGTGCTCCTGTCAAAGAGCACCGGAACAAAGCATTAAGATCAATGGATACATGAAATCCTCAAATTATAATCCATCCCCTTTGGTGTCCCAAACTGTCACCTTTGGGATCTCCTGTTCCGGACCATAATATGTGCATACAACTCATAGATAGGATCAAGAACATAAATATAATCATGAAAACACAAGTGGTTCAGATCTGAAAAAATGGCACTCGGGCCCAAAGTGACAACCATTAAGAGCAACAAGTTGTAGCAAAGATGATAAATACCAAAGTAGATGATAGGCAACATGCCCCCAATGATCTGACGAACTATTACATGATCTAACTCATCCAATCCCTACCATATCCTTGTCCTACAGTAGGGAATTACTCACACATGAGAGGATAAGTCATGGAGGGAGGATGGAGTGGTGATGATGATGATGATGGCGATGATCTCCCCTCACCATAGGCCAAAACAGCCTCCAGATTATCCCTCCCGAAGAAGAACAGAGGGTGGTGGCAGCTCTGCGACGGAAACAGGGAAAACGACTTCTATTCTGGGGTTTTCACGTCACGGGAATAAATAGGGGGCCAGGTAGGGCACCAGAGGAGGTGGGAGCCCCCCAAGCGGCCTCCCGGCGCGGTCAGGGGTGGGGCCGCGCCAGCAGGGCGCCTGGGGGACCTCTGGCCCCACTTCTGGCTCGTGGAAGCTTCTGGTGCGTGGATTTTCTGTGAATTTTCCCAGAATTTTTTGAGGCACCTTAAAATCCATTTTCCTTCACACAATAAAACATACAGGCAGCTCTGCTGAAAACAGCGTTAGTCTGGGTTAGTTTCGTTCAAATGATGCAAGGATGAGGGCAAAACAATAGCAAAAGTGTTTGGAAAAGTAGATACGTTTGAGACGTATCAACAATCCTTGATGGCCCATGTGCTTCCATCAAATTAACTTCATCGATTGAACCATTAATGTTAAGTCATGATCCCTTTGTCACACGTTACTTTGTTTGTCCGAGGTTTGATCAGCGGTATCCAATGCCTAGTTCATCCTCGTTACTGACAACCCCGTGAGCTATTCACATGATTGCGCAATATTTATGATGTAATATCACTGAGTGGGCCCAGAGTACCTATCCTTCACACGGATGGACAAATCCCGTTCTGATCTATTTCATACTCCTCAATATATCTACTTCGTAATACCCAAGATGCACCTTTATGGCTAACCTATTACATTGTAACGGTTGATATATTCAAATCATCCTGATAGATACCAATTATGTATGATCATTACGGTCTAAGGATCGATTAACTGCGTTATTAAGTTATCACAATGTTGAACTATGTGACTGGATCACATTGCAACACTTTAGGTTTGTGTGTGTCCATCATATCATTCTCCTAATAACGTTACCCCATTGTCAACAGACTATTAATGTCTCATGGTCAGGAAACCTTGATCATCAATTGCTCAATGGACTAGTTGAATAGAGGCTACTAGGGACCGGGTTTTTTACATACTACACGTGTATTAATGTTTCCGCTTAATACAGTTATAGCATAGTATAAACTTATTATGAACTAATAAAATATGTTAAAAAACATACTTTATTATTTGCCTCTATGGCATATTTTCAATAGGGGATGCACAGGGGCATTCCCAAGATTAGACGCTTGAGTCTCTGACGAGGATCGGCCTCGGCAAATCCCATGGTAAGGCACCCTGGGTTTAGATCCTAGAGAGGAGGTGCAGGTTGGAGATACTCGTCGGCTAACAACAGACATGGATTTACCCAGGTCCAGGACCCTCGATTATTGAAACCCCTACTTCTTGCTCGTTTGTATTATGATGGAGGCGATTACAGTGGCCGTCGAGGCGAGATCGCTCGGGACCGAAGGTGTTGCTATGAGATTGGATGTCCTAGACGTCCATTTTCCCAGCCTTTATATACTAGGCTGGGTCACAAGGAGTCTATCTACGTTTACGAAATCAGTTGCCTAATCTAGCTTTAGTCTTGGACGCCAAGTCGCGGTTTCCATAACGCCAGTCGTGGGCTGGTCGAAGCCTCCAGTGCTTCGAGAGGGCCAGTCGTGGGCTGGTCGAAGCCTCCAGTGGGTCTTCTTTCTTGACACGCACCAGGTACCCTCATCCGCAGGAGTCGTAGGGACACCCCCTCGTCAGTAGCCCCCGAGTGCCTGGGGGACTCGAAGATTCGTGCGGAGACTCAAATCCATAGTCAATTGTAGTTGTGTGTGTCGCTTTTCTTGCGAGTCATTGGTTGTTAGCCATAAGGGATGGTTTGGTTTCGAGGGATGCTAAGCTGAAAGGTCCCAGGATACTCGACTGATCGAGCCTTGGTGAATTGCGCTAGCGGCAAATACCTCAATAATCCTATCAAATCCGTGTCCCTCGACACAAACTTGGATACAACCGGTATCAAGCAAGGTCCATGCCGCTGCAGGGCTTGCATGATCAATGACGCTGGTCTTAGCAAATACAGCCTTAACGCGTCTATTATTGGCTCAACTTTATTCATGCATCGCACATGGAACCGCTAGGAGTGAAGTCGTGCCTTGGCAAGTCCCTTCCCGGCCGTCTACGGGCGGGGTCTTACCTATGCGCGAGCTTGCGCGGCATCTGGGGTGCAGTGTGTCGCAACCCAAGAAATATTTGTAGGGGCATAGTGCCAAAATAGAATGCACCCACTCTGATAACGATCGAGTGGACTAATAGCAGTCACTCACAGAGAATTTGCAAGCTCAGATGAGTAAATAGTAATAGATGCACCCACTAGGAGAGTCGTTGAGTGGGCTACTAGAATAAGCACCCGTGGAGCACTCGAATGCTCGGATGGATTCCCCTTATGTGTGCCTTTCGAGTCTTTCTTGTTAGTGCGAGTAGCCACTCGAGCACTTCATCATCTGGGTGAGGGAGCACCCGAACTCTGTATATGTACTTGTTCTTGTTTGGAGAGGAGTGACCACTCGCACCCTCGAGGCTTGTTCCATGCTCTATTTTAGCAAATACAGGGTGATCCCGATGGGAGTAAAAATTTGATGTAATCGAAATTGGAAAGACTAAAAAGTCTGAAAGGTAGGGCATCTTTCCAGTGATAGGTTTTCCTGCATCATGTCTAGAATCGTCCCATCTGTGCTGCCATGATGAGAGGGGTTGTAATGATGCGCTAGATGACGCGCTTGATGACGGTGGCAAGCTTGTGGACCATCACATCTTCTTTGTAATCATAATGATTTCTTGGATACTATGTTCTGACCCTGCGCTGCTTCTTCATGTTGGGTTTCCGAGGCGTGCGTGGGAACACACGTGATTTGATGCCTTTTTAAATGTTTCTTGTTATGAAAGGGCGTCTTGTCTTGGAATTCATAGTGTTGCATGCGACAGGCTTGATTAATTGTGGCGTCGTTTGGATGTCTTGAAACATTCCTCTTTTGCCCCTGGCTTGAACTATATATATGTTGTTGTTGTGGTGTGCAACATCCATTCTTCTTCCATATTTTTCTCTCCTGCTCGCTTGACATGGCTCCGAAACACCACGGTCGTTTGTCTTCTGCTGGTTCGACTCGTGGCATGGCTGGCCCAGGTCGAGGCCGTCGCGGTCGTGGTGTTCGTGCTCCTCATTCTTCTCGAAGGGGGCGTGGTGGCACTGTGATGGTTCCAGCCATTGCTGCTGCGGAAGGGCGTTTGGCGCTATGATTTTCTTCTGCGCGTTCTTAGCCAAACTGCTAGTCGGATTCCTCTTCCGTTTTCCTTTGCTCCGATTGTTTCTGAGCTGCACTTGGAAGGTCTTTGGCTTTGGCTTTAAGGGTGCTCCCGATCCCCTTTGTGGGTAGACCTTCAAGTTGATTGTTCTTTCTTGATCTTCTTGGGGACTGGTTGGAGGTTGTTCTCTCGTCAACTTAATCTGCGCAAGGTTGATAGTGTTTGCTGTCGTTTCGACGGTGAAGATACTCTCATCGTCCGTGCTATTGATGCTGGCGGGAATCGTCTGGACCCTTACTGGGAGAGCTCGAGCAGTGACAGTTCTGGAGAATCAAGGAGTGCCTCAGATTCTCTTCCTTCTTCTCCTGGCGGTTCACCGGTGGCTTCTTCTTCTGCCGACTCATCGACTAGTGGTGCTTGCTCTTCTAGTTCACGAAGTCTTAGGGTAGAAATCTCCCTTTGTCTGTGATGATGCTAGTCAAGATGTGGGCGAGTGCCAATTATCTCAGCATGAGCTGAGCACACATGTAGAAGTCATAGCTCCTTATAATGCTTGGTCTTGTACTTCTTTTGATATATAACAGAAATTGTCCTCGAGTGCTTGACCTTGTATCCCTTTTGATGTATAACAGAAGATGTCTTCGAGTGCTTGATCTTGTATCCCATAAAATGTCTTCGAGTGCTTGCTCTAACGTGTGCGTGTGATAATATCGGGTGTGCGGCAGCGCTCCTGATGGGAGTTTCCCCCGAGGCTATGTTCGACTCGTAGAGTCGGGCATAGGCTAGAGTTGTTCCGTTAAACTGACATTATTATATCATTTGATATGTACTATAAAACTCGTCGCGTGCGCGGTCGCGCTCTCGATGGGGGTAGCCGCTGAGGCTTTAGTTGATTGCTTGTAATCGAGTGAAGACTTAAAATTTCCTTTTCCGATGTTGCCTTGGCAGCACTGTCCTTCTCTAGGGATTCTGTTGCTTTTTTCTTTTCATAAGGTATCTTATACTTTTACGTTGTGTTCTGTCCCTTGAATCTTCGAAGGTGAGGGAATTTTTCTGGGAGGAACGATCTTGAGGGTAGTCTCTTTACTTCTAATTTTGGGTGTAAATTTTGCTGGTGTATGATCGCCGAGGGGGGGGGGAACTACTTGAGCCCCCGAGTGTCGAAATAGTGTCGTTAAGTAGGCGGAAAAATGCCTCGGAGGAGAGGGTGAGTCCGTGCTCAAGCCTCCGAGTGCCTAGAGTATTGTATTCTCATAAGCGAAAAGCGCCTTGGGGGAGAGGGTGAGTCCGCGCTCGAGTCCCGGAGTGTCAGAGTATTGTTGTCGCGTAAGCGAAAAACACCTCAGGGGGAGAGGGTGAGTCCGTGCACGAGCCCCCGAGTGTCAGAGTATTGTTGTCGCGTGAGCAAAAAACCCTGGGAAAGAGGGTGACTCCGCACTCGAGCCCCCGAGTGTTAGAGTATTGTTGCCGCATAAGAAAAAAACGCCTCAAGGGGGAGGGTGAGTCCGCGCTCGAGCCCTCGAGTGTCAGAGTATTGTCGTCGCATGAGAGAAAAACGCCTCGGGGGGAGAGGGTGAGTCCACGCTCGAGCCCCCGAATGTTAGAGTATTATAATTTTTAAGCAAGACATGTGTTATTTCTTTTAGTCTTTTACATGGGTTGCCTCTCGGTGGTGCTGCCGATATCAAGCTGCTGGGGCGAAAGTGCCAGCGGGTAGCTTATGGGTAGAAAAGGCGTAGGTTTGCCTTGTTCCATAGGTTTCCCACGTCTTCGCTAGTCTTCAGGTTCTTCGGTCTGTAGGCCCCTCCTCCTATTACTTCCAAGATTATGTAGGGTGCCACCCACTACGGGGCGAGCTTGTGGACCTTCTCGTGTGTTAGCCGCAGGACGAGGTCCCCTTCGCTAAAAATTCTTGTTCGAAGTCGACTCCTTTGGTATGTGCGTAGTTTGTCTTGGTACCCTTCTGGTCGTGCTAGGGTTTTGTCTCTTGCTTCCTCTGCGACGTCTTTGTCGTCCGCGAGTGCGTCTGCTTCTTCTTCTTCCTCTTCATACCCCGTGATGCAAGGGACTCCAAATTTGAGGTCATGTGAGAGTACTGCCTCTGCTCCATACACCATGAAGAAAGGTGTGTATTGGGTCGAGGCATTAGGTGTAGTGCGCGGGCTCCGGAGGACGGCGGGGAGCTCTTCTATCCAGTTACCTGCGGCCTTCTTGAGTGGTGCGAGGAGCCGCTTTTTGATGCCGCCGCATACTAGCCCGTTTGCTTTCTCGACTTGCCCGTTGGACAGAGGGTGCGCGACTGATGCGTAGTTGATCTTGATTCCCAGTTCCTGGCAAAAAATGCAATTTTGCTACAGTAAAGTTCGTACCGTTGTCAGTGATGATGTTGTGCGGTACGCCAAACCGTAAGATGATTGACTTGATTAAGTTGTCTTCCGTGAGGGAAGTCGAGCTGGTGATTCGCACCGCTTCGATCCACTTGGTGAACTTGTCAACTACTACTAGGATATGTGTTCGACTGCCTTTTGAGGATTTCTTGAGTGGTCCAACCATATCGAGTCCCCATGTTGCAAAGGTCCATGATAGTCGTATGGTTTTAAGTTCTGACTCTAGCGCGTGGGGCCTGCTGGAGAATTTTTGGCAGGTGATGCAGCATCACATGATGTCTTCTGCGTTTCGCATCACAGTAGTCCAGTAAAATCCTGCTCGCAAATCTTTAGCCACTATAGCACGGCTGCTCGCGTGGTGACCGCAAACTCCTTCGTGGATCTCGAGTAGTAGTGCCTTGCCATCTTCTTCCTCGAAGCACTTTTGCAGTACTTGAGAGATATTTTTCTTGTAGAGCTATCCGTTTATTATGTTGAATGGCTTGGATTGGTGGCTGATGCGTCGAGCTTCCGTGATGTCTGGAGGCAAGGTGACGTGTATCAGATACCTGAGGAAAGGTCTTGTCCAGGCCTGGTCGTCGGGTACCGCATGCTCTTCTTCCTCATTTGCATTGTTGCCTTCTTCGTAAGCGACTGGGTTCGCTGCTGCTACTTGTGCCAGTTCGTTTACGTTGCCGGCTTCTGCGGTCACTGCTGGCGCGAGTGCTTTGGTTTTGATTGATCTCTGGCTGATCCTTTCGAGAAAAACGCTCGGGGGATTGGCCCTCGGGTTGATCTGATGTTTGCAAGCCCGTCTGCTTCTGTGTTATTGCCCTAGTGACGTAGTTGAGCTCGCACCCGTCAAACTCTCCTTCTAGAGTGTTGTAGAGCTTCTGATGTGCCGACATGTTATCTGTGAATGCTTCGTAGTCTCTAATTTCTTGTTGGACGACGAGGTTAGAGTCACCGTAGATTACAAGGCGAGTGGCGCCACAGGCTTTTGCCATGTGCAAGCCATGGCGGAGTTCCTCGTATTACGCTTTGTTGTTTGACTCCTTTTCGAAATTGATCTGGAGCACGTATCTAAGCTTGTCTTGGTGCCTTTTCGAACCGTCGAAGAACATTCCATGAATTGGACAGGTCCGGAGGGACAGGTGTTTGTACCTCCATCCACTCGACCAAGAAATCTGGGAGAACATGTGCTTTGATAGCTGTTGGGTGCCTGAATTGCAAATCACGAGGACTGAGTTCGATGTTACACTCGGCGACATGAACCGTTGCTCATGGGTTGTTGAGGATGTCCGAGAGTGGTGCGCTACACACTACCGTAATTGGGTGCTCCTCGAAGTAGTGTGTTACTTTTCGTGACGTCATGACGATGTCGTACACGAGCTTCTGGTAGTTTGGGTACCACTGCTGAGATTTTGTGTGAACCTCACTGAGGTAGCGTATTGGCCTTTGGATGCCTTGCTTTTTGCCTTCTTCCAAGCGCTCTACAATGAGAGCGGTGCTGACTACGCTGCTCCGTGCCGCTACGTAGAGGTACAGGGGTTCTCGTTTCTTCGGCACTGCTAGGATGGGTGGAGTCGAGAGGGTCTTCTTTAAGTACGCGAATGCGTCCCAGGCTTCTTCGGTCCATTCGAACTTGCCTCCTTTCCTGAGTAGCTGGTAAAATGGCAGTGTCCTTTCTCCCAGTCTACTGATAAAACGGCTCAGGGCTGCGAGTCTTCCAGTGAGGTGTTGTACGCCTTTTATGTCGACTAGTTCTTGCATCCTGGCGAGTGCTTGAACTTTCTCTGGATTGTCTTTGACTACCCGGGAAGAAACCATATACTCGAGAAGCTTTCCGGCTGGGACGCCGAACACACATTTTTTCGGATTAAGCTTGATCATGTATCTGTTGAGTGCTGCGAAGGTCTCCCGGAGGTCGTCGAGTAGTGTGTCTGGATTATATCTTTTGATGACGATGTCGTCTATGTATACTTGGTCGTTTCTGTCGATTTGGTCCCTTAGGCATGCTTGCATCATCCGTTGTTATATGGCTCCTGTGTTTTTGAGCCCAAAGGGCATTGTCATGTAGCAGAATACGCCATAAGGGGTGATGAACGAGGTATGCTCCTCATCTTCCTCCTTCATCCTAATCTAGTTATATCATGAGTAGGAGTCGAAGAAGGATAGGAGGTCACATCCTGCGGTGGATTCGATTATTTGGTCGATCCTTGGGACAGGAAAATGTTCCTTTGTGCAGTGCTTGTTAACGGGTCCGTAGTCGACGCACATGCGCAGTACGTCGGTGTCTTTCTTGGGCACTAGGAGTGGGTTTGCGACCCAAGTGGCCTTCTTTTTCTCCCGAATGAATTGTGCGTCGAGTAGTCGATTGACTTCTTCTCCGATGGCTCTGTGTTTTGGCTCGGAGAATCTACGCAATGCTTGCTTCACTGGTTTGATATTTGGATAGATCTGCAATGCGTGTTCTACAAATTCTCGCGGTATTCCGGGCATGTCGACCAGGCACCAGGCGAAGATTTTCCACTCCTCGCAAGGGAAAGCCAAGAGAGTTGTTGCTTGTTCTTCTGGTAGATGAGCGTAGATTTGAACAGTCTTGTCTGGGTCCGTTGGGTGTACTTGGTGGGTGACGGTGTCACTGTCGATGCTGAAGTCGCGAGTGATTTCATTTATTTCACTTCTGTTGGCTAGTGAAAATACGCTCATGTCTACCACCATTTATTATTCTTCGAGTTCTCGTTGTGCTCCAAATGTGTTGGAGACTTGATGAAAATCTCGGTCGCATTGATCTGACTTGATGAAGCTTCTGCTGACTGTGATGACCCCGGTGGGTCCCAACATCTTGAGCTTTAGGTACGTGTAGTGCAGGACTACCATGAATTGTGCAAACGCCGGTCTACCGAGTACAGTGTGGTATTGGGACTGCCAGATGAGCACTTCAAATTCTAGGGTTTCTCTTGTGAAGTTGCCTTTGCTGCCAAAGACTACGTCGGGCTTGATTGTTCCCAGGGAGGAAGCTTCCTCGCCTGGTACTATGTCGTAGAGCATGATGCCTGAGTTCTTCCAGACCGATCGTGGGATGAGCATCTTCCGTAGGGTATCGACAAAGATGATGTTCAGGCTGCTCCCCCCATCCATGAATACTTGGGTCATATCATATCCACCAATCTGTGCTTCGAGAACCAACGGTGCGTGCCCTGTCCTTGGAACTGCGGGTGGATGGTCGTCTTGTGTGAAAGTGATGTTGACTTCCGAATCGCATAAGTAATAAGTTTCTTATGCCAACAAGTCTTCGGCTGTTCGGGCTTGTAGTGTGTTCTCCTCCTGTTTCATCTTTGAGGGTTCTCCTTCTTGGATCATGCATACCCGTCCGTGAGACGGTGGATATTGTTCTTCTGTATTAGGCCCTGGTGATTGCGCCGTTTCTCGAGCTCATTTGGCTTTGTGTTGCTTCTCTTCTTTTAGTCTATCGGAGAGTTCAATAAACAGGCGGCAACTTCTCAGGGTGTGGCCTACCCTGAGTCATCCCAAGTCATCTTTGAAAGAGTGGATCGTGCAGGTGCCGTCCAACTGCTCTTTGGGTGTGAGAATTCCTGAGTCGGCATATCTTCTAGTCCCTGCGAGAGTGGAACCTTTGATCGAGCTTGATTCCGTCATTGATCGAGTAGTTCCAGATCATCTTGGCGAACTCGTCCGGTCTTTTTTCGGGGTCGTAGTATTCACCAGGGCGGGTGTCGGAGTCCCTGTCGCGAGTCGTGGCGGGTGCTCAGCTGGCGGCGGGATTTTTTTTTAATTTAAGGACTGTGAAGCATGAGCTACACAGTATTTTATTGCAAAGTACAAGAATACAGGAGGGGGAGAACCTCAGTTCTCAAAGTAGTACATGGATAATTACAGGGGGGTCTACTTACCTACTCTACCTAGTGCAGACTATCAATCCAAGCTAGTAACTGTGATCTAGTATCTCCCTGAAATCTATGTGAAAGCAGGGTGATGTCATGCACAAAGTGCCTTCTCTAGGTATGAAAAGCAACTCTTTCATTCCTGAAGGTCTTCCCATTCCTGAACAGCCAGATACCCCAAGCAAAAGTGAGCATAACTTCCATGAAGAAGGGGTGTCCAAAGGAATAGCTAGCATGTTGGAGACAATCATAGAGATGGCCAGCAGCCAGCCATTCAATCTACAGGTAGTTCCACACTCTTGTGCTGAAATTACAAGTGAAGAACATATGCAATATTGTCGGGACCCGGGGTTAGCGTATGTAATTCCGGTCACAATGCAATCACATGAAGAGCCGAGAGTCGTACCCACTTGTCTAAGAAGACAAGGCCAAGCACAGATCACTCTCGGTAAGCATCGAACGTGAGGGGCATCCCATCCAGGCCGGATGATCAACTGAGATGGGTCCTCATCGTCCGCTCACAAGTCTAAATGCTTATGGGTGGTGAATCCCATACTCATAGACAAGTCGCCTCAACCATGTTATCGATTGAATCATAACCCTTACATAGACTTACCCCAGCCCGATCACTTAGTCGGGATCTCGGGCGGGCTCAGTCATACAACAAAGTGTGCCACGTGACAGAGTCACGAGCAATCGCATCGCGATGCCCCAAGCTGCGCACATCTAAGGGCCACTTGGTGTATAAAAGACCGTCGGCAAGAACACAACTAAGCTATCGAACCCCACACTAAGATATGCATGTTATAATCATACACGCAGCATACATGTCCAGTGTAAACAGCAGGTAATCACAACATGAACTCTACAAACTCAGTCTTTATAACTTCTGCTAAACAGAGCAGACATAGTAGTTGTATTACAAGTAGAGATCACATGACTGTGATCCAACATTACATCAAACATCAACGGTAGCAACTTATGTCTTAGTAAAGGCAAGTTTAACAAATGGCTTAAGAAGCCTGAAAGGAAATACAACGACCCTCCAGAGGGCACAGGCTGCTGCCTGGAACTATACGACATTGCTCCACGTCGAGCTCGAGGTAGAGGCCACCATCAGGGTCAGTGGTCTCGTCACTAAAACATAGAATAAGCAAATGTGAGTACAAAGTCGTACTCAGCAAGACTTACATAGGAACTATACTACTCATGCACATGTATCAAGGCAAAGGGAGGTGGGGTTTCACTTGCAGAAGTGCCAGCTTTGACTTGGCTAATCCTGAACTACGAGTACCAGAGAGAGGTAAGAACGTACACGAGTCCAAGTAACAGTCTCCAATCAATACTCCACTATGGTGCCTTCCTCGACTTCCCCACGAGAAAGAACGCCACAGCACTCACACTTATCTTGGTGTGTTTTAGAAGTATCCAGTTCAAGTTATCTATGATCAAGTAAAGGTCTCCAAGTAGTCCATAACCGCGGACACGGCTATTCGAATAGTTCATTAACCCTACAGGGGTGTACTGCTACACACACGCCTCATCAGTTACCGCCTGGGGATGGACCCTTCAAGTGAGTACCGGCGAGGATGCTGCCACGACACTTCACTCACGGCACCATCTCTAGTCCTAGGGAGTCGCCTATTTGAGTTGGGACCACAATCGGAATCCGGCCGATTGTTCCGATGCGGACTCAAACGTTGTGTGACCGCCATCAAGATCAACTCGATCATGATCACTTGATTCAACGTGCCCACAACCTACGCCAACCACTTACCTTGGTTTCACCTGCTTGAGATCGTTAAAGGGCGAACTACTTGCGACTCCTGGACTGGTCCGGGGTGAGGTACTAGGCCGAGAGGGGTCAGTGAGCCCAATGTGTGGTCGTACTCTTAGTCTTGGATAACAACACAAGAACTCGGGCCTAAGGCAGTGTTCAACGAGACAACCCACTATGTACTCCTACACAACCTCTCATCGTTCACCTTTGTTTAGGGTAGATTCACCAACACGTTACCATCATCATTCACATGATCACTACCATCCCGACTCACATCAAAGTAGCCTCAGGTAACAACTCTAAGCATCCAATAAGTTGTAACAGTTGCAGGGGCCACATGATATCAACCAACTCCTACATCTGCTAGGATTGTGGTTTGCTTACTACTGTGACAAAATGATAGGTCATGCAAAGGAATGGGTTCAACTAGCGGTAGAACGTATCATGGTAACATCCTAAACATGCATTTGCGAGAATGAGAGGGAACTGGGATTTTATAGACATGATCAAAGAGGGGGCTGCTTGCCTTGCTGACGATCACGATGTAACACTCTTCTGACGTGAGGTTGAACTCGTCTCCGAGAAGAAGCAATCACCGAAGCACTGGAAGTAAAGCACAATCAAGATAGTACAATGCACAATCAATATGTAAAAAAAAGCATGACAAGGTGCTGATGTGACCTATGTTTGAATTGCCACATTTTAATTGAACTTGATTTGAAAAGTAAATTCAAATTTAAACTCCAAAGGTTATTCAATTTAGTTCAACTTGCATTTGCTAATGTTGGTACTTTGTAAACCAAGTGATCATATGTGTGAAATGCTTCTGAAGTACAAGTGATGTGTGGTGCATTTCAAAGTTTGAAGTTGGAATAGCAATTGAATTCATTTTGAATTAAATCCAATTAAATCACATAGAAAAAACTACTGATCCCTTTTTAAGATCAACTCCAACATAGCTGAAAGCTGGAAATTTGGATAGAGGATTTTCTCCTGATCATTTTTCATATATTACACTTTGAATTTGGAGTTATAGTTTAAAAGTTATTCAATTTCAAAGTTTTGCTTATTTTCTAGAATTTCTGTATTAAATTAATTGATTTTGTATTTACTGCGTCATCACTAGGTCATGCTGACGCCAGGGGTTTGACCAGTAAACTGACAAGGCGGCCCACCTGTCAGCCTCACTGGGTTAGTTAGCTCTGTTTAAATAAAACACAGATTAATTAGGGGCCCTGGGCCCAGTGTCAGTGAGAGGAGGGGGTGGTTAGCAGAGGGATTAGGCCCTAATGGCCTGGCCACGTGGGCACGGCCGGCGTTGAGCCGCCGGTGCCACGAGAGACGGCGGTGCCTCACCGGAGGGCACGAGGGTGGAGGGCGAGGGCACCAGCGGTTAGCCCGCGGCCTCCTGCAGCTGTTGGCGCACACGGGGCACCCAGGGGGGGCCCGTGGCCACGCCGGCGAGCAGGCCCGCGGCGGCGAGCTCACGGCCATGGCGGGGAAAGGTGACTGGGAGCACGGGGAGGAGAACCAGATGGGGAAATCTGAAGAGGACCTCACCGGGAAGACGAAGGTGAGCTCGGGGAGGTCCTGGAGGCACTGGCGGCGACGAATTTCCAACGAGGAGCATGGCGGCCGTGGTGGAGAAAGTTGATGCGGGCGGCGACTAGGTGGCGGCTTAGCTCAAATTGGCGGCGCGGCTTGACGAAGTCGATGTCGAGGAATCGCATGGACACGTTGGTGCGGCGGCCCGTCTCCGTTGGCCACGCAGGCGCACAGGCTCGCTCCGGCGAGCTCTCGGGGCGGCTCGGAAAATGGCGGCAGAGGAGAGGAGAGAGGTCGCGAGGGGAGGGGAAAGTGGGAGGAAGCCCTCAGGCGTGCGGTGGCAAGGAGATAGGGGCAAGGGAGGGCCAGGCAGGGAGGTGGCGTGGCGGCCATGGCCACCGCATGCGCTCCAGCGAGCAGCATCGGGGCCAGGGGAGGAAGACGACAGGGGAGGCCCCCCCTGGTGGGCTGGGCCGGCTAGCCTGGAAGGGCCAGGTAAGGTGGGCTCTGCCCTTTTTCTTTTGTTTTCTTTTTATTTCCTTCTGATATTTGTTTTGCCCTTTAAAATAAATAGCTAGGGCATTTGTAAAAACTCCCAATTATTTTTATAAACCCTAGGTGACTCTATAGAAGTCAACCCCAAGTTTTGGGAATTTTTGAAAAATTAAATTTATTTGAATTTCAATTCAAATAGACAAATGATTTAATTTCCAAGCCACTATTTAGATTATTGAAAAATCTATGAGCATGGGATTAATCCCAAATCACTTTTAAAATGATCACACTCATTTTTAGGATTTTTCAACACATCCAAAAGAATTTTGGAAAAAGATTTATTTCTGGCCTTTTTATTTAAATCATTTAGGACTTTTCTTTTCCCCAATTCCTTTTCTTTTGCAATTTTTTTCATGATGCAAAAATGCAAGTTTAGAAAAGCAAACCTAATTAGGGTTCTGACAAATATGTCCTCATAAATCTGAGCAGGGCAGAGCACAGAACAGTTGTTTTCTGCAGCAGATCTCCAATGTCTCCTCACCAAGAGATCTTCAGTGTTCAGTCTATCAAATAGTAGCAACCAACCAAAGACCTTGATCTTCATTGTACATTTACTTTTCCACAGGTTGATGCAAGATTTTTCATTCTGGATGTTGGAGTGCATAAGTGTATAGAAACCTTTTGCAGAGTATCCATGCTTTCCAGACCAAACCCAAGAGTCATGGGGATTGGAAGATCTTTGCACCAGTCTCAACCAGTCCCTGAGAGCATAGTATTCAGTTGCTGCTTGTTGAGAAAGTGGTAAGTGAAAAAGGTGTTTCTCACCCTCAGTGGTGAGGAAATCATTCACAGAGATCTTCTCATCCAAGACAAAAGAGAACATGTGTGGAAGTCTGTCTATGAGAGGTCTAGAGGAGTTGTTGATGATCCAACCATCAGACCAAAAAGTAGTGCGTCTCCAGAGCTCACCCTGACCGTTGCCATAGGTCTATATAGTTCAGAAAGACGCATGATATCCCTCCACCAAAAGGATCCACATAGAACAGTGGCATGGGGCACAGTACCCTCATAGTAGGAGTTCCTTATGAGGAAACCCAGGGGATGTCTTCTTCGTTATAAAACTTATGGAGATTCTTTAACAGTAGAGCTTTCTTTTGCAACTGCAGGTTGATGATTCCTAGTCCTCCTTTGTTTTTTGGCCTGCAGACCAGATCCCAAGCAGCAAGAGACTGTCTAGGTGTTTCAGAATTACCCCTCCATAGGCATTTTCTCTGAATGCGCTCAAGTTGTTTGAATATACCCTGAGGGATAGCCAGACTGCCAAGGTGATAAATGGGCATGGAAGATAAGACAGAATTCAGCAGCTGCAGTCTTGCACCTTGATTAAGCATTGCAAAGCTAGTAGATAATCTTCTCTTCACCCTGTCCACAAGTGGCATCAGATCCTAAATTTTGGGTTTAGTGGTGCCCAAAGGCAAGCCCAACTAGGTGAAAGGCAGTTGGCCAATGCTGCAACCGAATACAACAGCCAAACTAGCAGTAGCCTTCTCAGACACATTGAGTGGAATCATGGATGACTTGCTGAAATTAACCTTAAGTCCAGTTGAAAGGTGAAAATCATTCAACATCTCTTTTAGAGCCAGAAGTTGTCTCTCATCAGCAGGGACCACTAAAATGGTATCATCAGCATACTGAATAATGGGAAAGTATGGATCATGAGATGGAATGGGCAAGGATAAAGTGCCATTCTGCAGCATGTTGTTCACCATAGAATGTAGAAGGTCACTGCCAACACAAATAGCAGCGGGGACAACGGATCACCCTGTCTGACCCCCCCTCCTGCAGTAGAACGGTTTTCCTGGAACTCCATTTAGCAAAATGGAAGATGATTTAGAGCACATAAATTCCCTGATCCAACCAATCGACTTATCTGAAAACCCTATGTGCTGGAGAACTTGGAAGATAGCCTCATGCTCAATTGTATGAAAAGCTTTAGAAAAATCAAGCTTGAGTATGAGCAATGGCTTCTTAGATTGCTTACACTAATGAATATAGAATATATTCAAAAGCCTAGGCTATGCAATCCTGTATGGATCTTGATTTGAGGAAGCCCTACTGATTCATGTGGATGCATGTAACACCCTGGGTGTCACGCTACAGTGATCACCTTGTTAATTGCCAAGTCATCATGATTATTCTGATAATATTAATCACCCTTGATCAGTCGAGTTCAAATTCAAACTCATTTGGAAATTTAAAAGAATGTAGGAAAATAAAGTTGTTCCAAAAATTGTGCAAATTTTTTTATAAAATTCACAAAAGTCAGTAGACCATGATGCGATGGTGATAGATATTTATTATGGCATTTAAATATTTAAAACAATTCAAAATAGTTTAAAAATAACCCCTTTTAATAGTTGCATAATCAAAAGAAACCCTAAATGAATTTAGTTAGCCACAAAACTTTTTGTAACATCACAATAATATGCAACACTATTATTGGGGATGGTTTCACCTTTTTCAGAAATCATATGATGGCTAAATAAATACAACAGAAAAGAAATGCACAAAAGAAAAGAAAAGAAAAGAAAATGGAAAAAACCTAACTAACGCGTAGAGCATTTTCCCCCACGGCCCAACCCCCCTGGCCCAGCCCACCCCGCCTCCTTCTCCCTCCTCCCCTCTCTCTCTCCTTGCGTGTCGGCAGCACGCCCGCCATGGACGAGATGCGTCGCGCGATGAGCGACAGCGGCACCCCCCCTGTAGCCATGGACGACTACAAGACAAGATCCCCGAGCCCCCCCCCCCCCCCGAAACCCTAGGACCTCTCCCTCCCCAGTTTCCCCCTCCCTCGCGTCGCCATCGTCCTCCTTGTTCCCGTCCAGTCTGCCATGGTCACCCTCCGGTGAACCCGTGCGGCCAACGGCCCCTCCGCGCCGCTACTCGTTGTCCAGCAGCCTCCTCGGGGTCGTCCACACCCTCACGCTCGAGGAATTGAGCCGGGATGGACCACGGACGCCGCCCCCACTTCCTCCCCGTCGCGGACCACCATCGTCCGGCTACGTCGATTCGCGTCTCCCTTGTGCTCCCGTTAACCCATGAAGCCTCTGTGAGCCTGCCAGGTGAGCTCCAACCCCTTCCCCCATTGAATTGGCCGCCCCCGTCGTCGTTTGGCGCGAGATAGTTCTCCGGACGCCATGGAACGGGGCTCACGCTCCCGTCGCCTTTGGCCGTGCCTAGTGCGCGCCGTTGGCCGCCCCCACTCCACCCTGGCCGCGCACAGCACCCCAAGCGCACGCACGCTGCACTTACTATTGCGGCCGCCCCACCCCGCGTCTCAAGCCCCCCCCCCCCCCGCCCGCCAACGCAGCTCCGGCGGCCGCCGTGCTCACCACGGGCGCACGCCCGCCTCGTGCGTCCATGTGGCCACTCCGGTGGGCGTGCCTCACCGCGCCGCACCCCCTGTCGTGCCCAGCACCTCCCCGGACAGCACCGGTGAGCTCGGCCTCGCCGGCGTGGTCACATCCGTGGCCTAACCACCACTGCCATGTGGGCCATGCTCTATTTTGATTAGGGGGCTAACCCTTGTTAAGCAAAAACAACCCCCCCCCTCTAATAATCTATGACACGTGGGCCAGTCCCACTTAACCCCCTTGATAAATTTTAATAACAGTTAATATATCCTAAGAGACTTAAAGGTCCCCTTCTCGATATTTAAATTACTAAAAATGATTAATCAATAATCTGTGTATGACATGTGGGGCCCTCTGTTCTGTTAATTAAATTAAATGAATTAAATGTCCCTCCCTATGACATGTAGGTCCCACTGGTCAGTTTGACTAATCAAAGGGACTTGTGGATAATGTTACATTTATTGTTAAAATAAATCCATAAAAATGTTGTAAAATGATTTAAAATTTGGAAATTCATTATGTTTTAAACTGTAAGTCAGATTCAAAAACTTTATACATGAAAATTGATCAGAAAAATATAAGAATACGCTACCCGCATACCCACCGCACCCCGCTAACATACCAAACCCGAGACTTTCCCCCTCCGGATCGTCTATCCGGTAATTACCCGGTACCGGTAAAACTTTCCAGATGGATATGTTCTGAACATAAAAGTTGTTCGGAATGCATCAATGATCACGGATACACTATACACACGTCTTTCAGGTATTCACGACACTACACACATGGAAACTTTCTCCCTTGTAACAGCCCAGATTTCACAAAAATAAAAAAAATATTGTTTTCGGTGTGAACTGTTTGATTGTCTGATTTGTTTGCGGTGTTCGCATCCCCGATTTATCGATCGGCGATTATTTTTCCACCTCTTATCTCGTATCGGACGGAGACCGACCCTTGCCACCCTGACACTCGACCTTTGCGACACCAGGTTTCACCCGATCACCGTCGCGAAAACCGCACGAGACCAGCCGCTGTCAATGGAACGAAAACCCCGTTTAATAATTAAACGGGATATTTTTATGGGGCACCGAAAAATGTTCTCGGAATGTCACCGCAGTGAGGTACGATCGACGGGCTCGACACGCTTAGCGCGTGGTTCGAGATTTCGTCAGAATCGGAGTCCGTACGGAGTCTCGGCGGTCACGAACGCGATCACCGGACGCGCGAGAGGGGTACCGAGGGCGTTTGCGTAAACTGGCCAGCCACCCAGCCCTATATAAAGACCACCAGCCCTCCCATCCATTTTTTGGGTTTCCCCATGTAAAATTTGTAGCCACCCCCCTCAATTTTGCCCCAATTTCTCCCCAACTCCTCAGATCTGAAAACCCTAACCCCAGCCACCTCCGGAGCCGTCGGATCTAAGATCTGAGGCCTCCAGGGCAGCCACGTGGCCCTCCAGCCTCTCCCAGCAGTTCCAGCCGCCCCGGGCCCTGCAGAACCTCGATCTGGGCCGAGGCGGGCCGCAGCCTCGCCGGCGGCTAGCGCCTGACGCCGGCCAGCGCGCCACCGGCTGCAGCCAGGTCACCTTCTCCCGCCGGCTTCTCCTCTCCCGCTTCCCCTGACCTCCTCTCCCTCCGCGTAGGTCCACGGACGGCAGCCGGCCGCCGCCTGCCATGGTCGTGGCACCACGGCGCTCGCGCCACCGCCGACTCGGGAGGCCACGGCCCCGCCTCCTCGTCGCCGTCCCGCCTCCAGCGCCTCACACCGAGCCCCCTGCGCCTCCTCGACCTCGCCTAGCTCCAGTGGCCGGCGCCGCCGTGCCGCCACGATGAGCCGGCCGGAGCCGCCGCGTCCCGTGCGGGATCTAGGCGCCCGATCCAGCGGCTGGACCCCCAGGTGGGCCTGTCTCGCCCACGAGCCCAGCACGGCCCAGGCCGCCACAGCCCAGCCGGCCACCCCTCAGCAGCCCAGCACCAGCAGGCCGGCCAGTTGGGCCAAGCCCACTGGGTGAGCAGCCTAGCGCCCCTCTTTTTTTTGTCTGTTTTTTTTTCATTTTGTCTCTGATTTGGCTAAGTTTGTAGAAATCTGCTGCTGATTCAATTTTTCACCGTGTGTATCGATCAAACCGTACCTCGGGTCACGTTGCGCCAAAAATGAAAGTTGCTCAGAATTGCGTGTACTTGAATCCGTCTTTTGTGAGTTAATTGTTTTGAGGTTGTTTAGTTATAGTTATTGTAGTTCAAACAGGGCATCAGATTGTTAATTGCAACTTTTGCTGTTAAACTTGCTGAAACTGTTGCTTGATTGAAACTTCGGGCGACGGTTGCTTCACAACCGTACGTCGGAATTGAGTGATTCATTTTGCGTTGCGTTAAGCATTGTTTCTATTTCAGTTCCATGCTTTCACATGCCATAATTTCTTGCTGCATCATGATTGTATCTTGCTCCAAAGTAGCTACCCTGTTGTTAGTGTGCTGCTTTTTATATTTTGTTGCAACTTCGGTCGACGAGTGTGTCGCGACCGTTTATCGAATTGAGTGATTCCAATTGCATATTGTTAAGCGTCATGTCTACTTTCATTACATGTATTGCATTGTCATGATATGCTTGTTGGTCATATAGTTATTGAGCTCCAAACTTGCTATCCCGCTGTTTTTGATAGCCACCTCTGTTTTTCTCTAAGTCTGTAACGTCACGATACCATG
Organism: Bromus sterilis; assembly: GCA_950022295.1. Lineage (NCBI taxonomy): Eukaryota > Viridiplantae > Streptophyta > Magnoliopsida > Poales > Poaceae > Bromus > Bromus sterilis. The sequence goes on from OX465595.1 coordinate 305,965,165, forward strand.
TTGCATGATTAATATCTTTTGATCTATGATGCCTATTTGCATGATTGTTTTTGCCATGCCTTCCCTGTCATGTCTACTTTAGTTCCATATCATTTGTGAGCATGTTTGCATTGATTATCATGTTTATGCATTACTCTAAAGTGTGCTTCCCGATGTTGGCAGATTGTGCCCGTAACTTGTTTTGCTTATATCTTTTTAACCGTAACTCCGTTTGGAGTGTGCCCTATATGTAACTTGATTAGTTTTTTGTGTACTTTGTGTTGATGCTATTGTTTGCTGCTGTTAACCAACCTAAAATATGGTTTAGGGCAGAAAAATACTAAATGTTTTAATCATCGTGCGACACTTAGTGTTATGCCATGGTTAGGTTGTGCCCCACTTAAAATGACTAGATTAGATAGTTTACTTTGTGCTTCACCTTTTGCCATGGTTGTGTGCTATGCCATGCTTGCTTGAGTTGCCATGTTAACAACCTTTGTTGATCACCTGTAGCTAAACAACTTGAACCTTGCTAAATGTGCGGTATCGTCGTGTGTGACGAGTACTCCACTTAACCTGTTAGTAACAGCTCTCGACGTAGGTGCGATGTCTCGTGTTGCCTTCTTGTTGATGCTTGATTGTGTTTGCTTCGTAGTAATAGATGCTTGCTCGTTGACTACTTTCCAGTGTTTTCCGTCTTGTGTGCTTCCGCGGGTACCTCTCGGAGACATTGCGAGTGTGCGATCGACTACACCTTCGGAACCCGACTTATCAACAGGCAAGGACTATACAATACTTATGATCCATTCTATTTCAACCAGCGGTTTGCATGCTAGTCTAGGTTAGGTTCGATGTTTGATCCTACCACATGTTTACAGCCTCTTTCAAACCGATACAGCCATGTCCCCTCCCAGCAAACCTTGTACTGCTATGTTACTATTGCTCGTTGCTCATCCCCTGCTTAGTATGCATGCTTAGGATGCTACAATGTTACCCTGTTACTCCTGGGTTTGGGATATCACATTATTATATTGTTGTTGATGATATGATTATTATAAATGTTGACTATATTTGACGAAGGATGGAAGGTCTAGGCTAAGCCCCCCCCGACGCTTTGTTCCATTCGAGTCACCTAGGACCCGAGTTCCGGGTATTGGTTTTGATACTGAGCGTGCCTAACCGCGTGTGGGATACTATGGGGTCCCCTCTTCTTACCTACCTAGCTTCAAACATTTCTAGAGGTGGCCCAAGATGATTTATCATTTGAAACGTGTGTGTGACTAGTCCGCGGCCGGCAGATTTTCAAACAACTTGGGCCAGTGGAGACATGGTTTCTCTGTTGGTCCACCCGGTCAGCTAGGACCCAATTTCCCATGTGTGATTAACCTGCTATCCGACCTGCATCATACGGAAGAGTCTGATCCGAGAGCGTGGCCGGCTTTTGGATTGGGTGTCGACTCCCAGGGGGGCACCCAGATTTGGTCGTTGTTAGTTAGAGGGACCTGTCGTTTCGGATCTCTCGGAACTAAATCATAAAATGGTTGCCTATAGTGGGTAGCAACTGAGAGAGATGGGCGTACGTGTGGAGCCTTGTAATGGGCAGTTGGTACACCCCTGCAGGGTTAAATCTTTTCGAGAAGCCGTGTCCACGATTATGGACTACTTGAGACCTACTCCTTGTTCATAGACAACAACAACTAAGATAATCTTAACATAACTTGATCAACGTGTGTGTGTGTGCCTTGACTACTTCTTCTTCGTCGGGATGCGAAGAGGAGGACAAGGATAGGATAGGTGTTATGTTTGCGGAAGTAGTTGATTGCAAGACTTGTTGGAGGCTATTCCTCATCGAATGCTTGGCTTCTTACCTTACTCTCTAGATCGTTAGCCACTTCATAAATGCTAGTGCGGTAGCAACCTCACCACTTACCCCATCCTTACCGTAAACTACTAGTTGTCCTAGAATGACGAGTGATGAAGTCCTTGCTGGGTCAGATGACCACTACAGTTGGATGTTGAGTACCTCTGTACTCATGATACTACCCCCAAACTCTTTTCAGGGTTCTTGCTCGACAACATGTATGGTGATCAACGTTTCACATGGAGACTCTACGACGAATAGTTAGGCGGATCCCGGCGGAGGGCCTGGACCCGTGTGGTTACGAGGATCGATGTTTTTCTCTTTGCCAGTAGGCATTTGATCATATTCTGTACCCAGACATGTATCTTTCGCTGTTTTATTGTATTAAGGCAGTTGTATGCCGATTGTATGAGATGTTGTATCCTTGTATCTGTAATGTTGTGATATCATGTTGGAAATCCGGGGCATATGACTACGTCATATGTCGCGGTGGGACCGATATGTGCTTCGTCCCCGGATCTGGATGCAAACATCTAGATCTGGAACAGTACCGCATATCGGGCCTTCAAACTTGGTATCAGAGACTTACCGACCGTAGGATCCCTTTTCTGGCCGAAGTCGAGTCTAGACAAAAATTATTTTGTAGTTGATAAGTTAGTTATCGGAGAGTAGGAATCCTTTTACTCCTTACTGTTGCTCTGGTCAGGACAAGTGTCGTAATTGTTTTACTCTCGCCTTATCCCCTTCAAACTTTAGGATCTCGATGAGTGTGGAGTTTCGGAACAGTTACAATGCCTTGCTTGCAGCGTATTGTCTCGATTCCGATCTCAGGTTGGGAAATCCAGTAGTACCTTTAGTTTTTCCGACTCCGGATAACATCTTGGTCGTCTGTTGACTTCCATTCTCTTGCCCAGTATCCTCATGATTTTAGGGAGAATGCTTCCCTTGATCATCGCTTTCAACTATCGTTCTTCCTCTTGATCTCCCGATGGTTTCGTTTTCCGACGTTGCCGTCTCTCTGCGGAAATTTATCTCAACCGAACTTCGACGTCGACATGGAGCAGAGTCCCTTGTTGGTGGTGTTGAAGATTGTCGACTCTCTTCTTTCCCCCTTCCCTCTCCCCCGGATCGTCCTGGATCTCGGGATGAGGTCCCTTGTTGGTGGTGTTGTATTGTAACAGCCCAGATTTCACAAAAATTAAAAAAAAATTGTTTTCGGTGTGAAATGTTTGATTGTCTGATTTGTTTGAGGTGTTTGCATCCCCGATTTATCGATCGGCGGTTATTTTTCCCCCTCTTATCTTGTATCGGACAGAGACCGACCCTTGCCACCCTGACACTCGACCTTTGCGACACCGGGTTTCAACCGATCACCATCGTGAAAACCGCACGAGACCAGCCGCAGTCAACGGAACGAAAACCCCGTTTAATAATTAAACGGGATATTTTTATGGGGCGCCGAATAATGTTCTCGGAATGTCACCGCAGTGAGGTACGATCGACGGGCTCGACACGCTTAGCGCGTGGTTCGAGATTTTTTCCGAATCGGAGTCCGTACGGAGTCTTGGCGGTCACGAACGCAATCACCGGACGCGCGAGAGGGGTACCGAGGGCGTTTGCGTAAAATGGCCAGCCACCCAGCCCTATATAAAGACCACCAGCCCTCCCATCCATTTTTAGGGTTTCTCCATGTCAAATTTGCAGCCACCCCCCTCAATTTTGCCCCAATTTTCGCCCCAACTCCTCAGATCTGAAAACCCTAAGCCCAGCCACCTCCGGAGCCATCGGATCTAAGATCTGAGGGCTCTAGGGCAGCAACGTGGCCCTCCAGCCTCTCCTAGCAGCTCCAGCCGCCCCGGGCCCCGCACGGCCCCGATCTGGGCCGAGGCAGGCCGCAGTCGCGCCGCCCATCTAGGAGCAGCCTCGCCGCCGGCCAGCGCCTGACGCCGGCCAGCGCGCCACCGGCTGCAGCCAGGTCACCTTCTCCCACCGGCTTCTCCTCTCCCGCTTCCCCTGACCTCCTCTCCCTCCGCGCAGGTCCACCGCCGGCAGCCGGCCGCCGCCTACCATGGCCGTGGCACCATTGTGCTCGCGCCGCCGCCGACTCGGGAGGCCACGGCCCCGCCTCCTCGTCGCCTTCCCGCCTCCATCGCCTCACACCGAGGCCCCTGCGCCTTCTCGACCTCGCCTAGCTCCGGTGGCCGGCGCCGCCGCGCCGCCACGACGAGCCGCCCGGAGCCGCCGCGTCCCGCGCGGGATCCAGGCGCCCGATCCAGCGGCTGGACGCCTAGGTGGGCCGGTCTCTCCCACGAGCCCAGCACGGCCCAGGCCGCCACAGCCCAGCCGGCCTCCCCTCAGCAGCCCAGCACCAGCAGGCCGGCCAGTTGGGCCAAGCCCACTGGGTGATCAGCCCGGCGCCTCTCTTTTTTTGTCTGTTTTTTTTTTCATTTTGTCTCTAATTTGGCTAAGTTTGTAGAAATCTGCTGCTGATTCAATTCTGCACCGCGTGTATCGATCAAACCGTAGCTCGGATCACGTTGCGCCCAAAATGAAAGTTGCTCAGAATTGCGTGTAATTCAATATGTCTTTTGTGAGTTAATTGTTTTGAGGTTGTTTAGTTATATTTATTAATGTTCAAACAGGGCATCAGATCGTTAATTGCAACTGATGCTGTTAAACTTGCTGAAACTGTTGCTTGATTGAAACTTCGGGCGACGGTTGCTTCACAACCGTACGTCGGAATTGAGTGGTTCCTTTTGCGTTGCGTTAAGCATTGTTTCTACTTCAGTTCCATGCTTTCACATGCCATAATTTCTTGCTGCATCATGATTGTATCTTGCTCCAAAGTAGCTACCCTGCTGTTAGTGCGCTGATGTTTATATTTTGTTGCAACTTCGGTCGACGAGTGTGTCGCGACCGTTTATCGGAATTGAGTGATTCCAATTTCATATTGTTAAGCATCATGTCTACTTTCATTACATGTATTTCATTGTCATGATATGCTTGATGGTCATATTGTTATTGAGCTCCAAACTTGCTATCCCGCTGTTTTTGACAGCCACCTCTGTTTTTCTCTAACGTCATGATGCCATGTTGCATGCTTAATATCTTTTGATCTATGATGCCTATTTGCATGATTCTTTTTGCCATGCCTTCCCTCTCATGTCTACTTTAGTTCCATATCATTTGTGAGCATGTTTGCATTGATTATCCTGTTTATGCATTGCTCTAAAGTGCCAACCCTTTTATAGCATGCCGGAAAGTGTTTTCGGAACGGTTCCAGCGCGAGGTGAACGCCGCCGGCTCGACGCGCTGATCGCGCAGTTCGAAGTTTTACCCGAATCGGAGGTACTTCGGACCCTTGGCGATCAGAAACGTGAGGACCGCGCGCGCGAGAGGAAAACCGGGGATGTTTTTGCAAACTGCCAGCCACCTACGCTATATAAAGACCACCACACTCCCACCCCTTTTCTAGGGTTTCCCTAGCCACAAATTGCAGCCACTACCCCCAGATCTGCCCATTTTTTGCATTTTTCCCCATTTTTCGTCCAAACCTAGCCCAGATACGTTTGCAGCCGTTCGATCGCGAGATCGGAGGGCCGAGAGCGCACCACGTCACCCTCTCCACCTTCTCTCTCTCCTCTCTACCAACTGCCCCCATGGAGCGCCGCCGGGTCGAGGCCGCCGCTGGCTGCCGGCCAGCCGCCCCGCAGGTCTCCTCTTCCTTTCCTCGCGCCTCCTCGTCTCCCTCACCCCCTGTCTCCTCCCCTCGCAGGTCATGGCAGGAGACGGATGGAGCTCGCCGCGCCATGGCTGCCGGCGTCAAGAGGAGCCGAGCCGTAGCTCTCTACAGCCGCCGGCACCTCGTGCCCCTCCCCGCCGGGACCGGATCCAGCCGGATCCGCGTCACCCCGCGCTCACCTGGTCCTCCAGCCCGCGCTGCCTCCCCATCTCGCCGGACCGGAGCGTCGCCGGCCTCCGCGGCCGTAACCGCCGCTATGGCCATCGGGAGGATGATCTCCCGATCCGGACGCCGCCGTCGTGGGCCCTGCTGCCACTGCGGCCAACCAGCGCTCGGCCCTAGCGGCCTGCCAGGCCACCGAGCCCATGCCGCCCCCTCCTCTTGGGCCGGCCTTATGGGTGAGGCCCCAAACCCCCTCTCCGTTTTTTTCTTTATTTCTCAGAACCTGTGATTTTTTAACTAAGTCTTTTATAAATTTCTGTTGTTACGTTTTTGCAACGTTAATTCCCTTTAATCCGTAGCTTCGATGAACGTGCCTCCAAAACGAAAGTTGCTTAGAATTGCGTGTACTTTAATTCATCTTTTGTGAGCATTTGCATTTGAGCTCATCTTGATTGTGTAATTGTTGTTCAAACAGGGCTACCTGTCGTTAACTGCTGCTAAGTTGCTGTAACTGTTATTTTATTGCAACTTCGGGTGACGATTGCTTCGCAACCGTTCATCGGAATTGGTTGATTCCTTTTGCATCCTGTTAAGCATTGTTTCTACTTCTGTTCTATGCATTCACATGTCATAATTTCTTGCTTCATCATGATTATATTCTGCTCCAAATTTGCTATGCTGCTGTTGTTGATAGCCACCTCTGATTTTCCCTAAGTCTGTTACTTTGCGATGCCATGTTGTTTGCTTAATATCTTTTGATCTATGATGCCTTTTGCATGATTCTTTTTGCCATGCCCTCCCTGTCATGTCTACTTTAGTTCCATATCATTTGTGAGCATGTTTGCATTGATTAACCTGTTTATGCATTGCTCTAAAGTGTGCTTCGTGATGTTGGCAGTTTGTGCCCATAACTTGTTTTCATTGTATATTTTTAACCGTAACTCCGTTTGGGGTGTTTTTTATATGTAACTTGATTAGTTTTTCGTGTACTTTGTGTTTATGCTATTGTTTTCTTTTGTTAACCAACCTAAAATATGGTTTAGGACAGAACAGTACCAAATTTTTTAATCATCATGCAGCACTTAGTGTTATGCCATGTTTAGGTTGTGCCTCACTTAAATTGACTAGCATAGATAGTTTACTTTGTGCTTCACCTCTTGACATGTTTGTGTGCTACGCCATGCTTGCTTGAGTTGCCATGTTAATAACCGTTGGTTGATCACCTGTAGCTAAACAACTTGAACCCTTGTAAATGTGCGGTATTCGTCGTATGTGACCGATACCCCACTTAAATTGTTAGTAACCGCTCTCGACGGTAGGTGCGATGTCTCGTGTTGCTTCTTGTTGATGCTTTCTCGTGTTTTCCTCGTAGTAATAGAGTGCTTGCTCGTTGATTGCTTTCCAGTGTTTATCGTCTTGTGTGCTTCCGTGGGTACCTCTCGGAGACGATGCGAGCTTGCGATCAACTACACCTTCGGAACCTGACTTATCAACAGGCAAGGACTATACATTACTTATGATCCATTCTATTTCAACCAGCGGTTGCATGCTAGTCTAGGTTAGGTTCGATGTTTGATCCTACCACAAGTTTACAGCCTCTTCAAACCGATACAGCCATGTCCCTTCCCAGCAAACCTTGTACTGCTATGTTACTATTGCTCGTTGCTCAGCCCCTCCTTAGTATGCATGCTTAGAATGCTACGATGTTACCCTGTTACTCCTTGGTTTGGGATATCACATTATCATATTGTTGTTCATGATATGATTATTATAATGTTGACTATATTCGACGAAGGATGGAAGGTCTAGGCTATCCTGCCCCGACGCTTTGTTCCATTCGAGTCACCTAGAATCCGAGTTCTGGGTATTGGTTTTAAGACTGAGCGTGCCTAACCGCGTGTGGGATTTTATGGGGTCCCCTTTTCTTACCTACCTAGCTTCAAGCATTTCTAGTGGTGGCCCAAGCTGATTTTACCTTTTGAAACCGTGTGTGTGCTGGTCGTACGCTAGTAGTTTTCCAACCAACCCGGACCAGTGGGGACATGGTTTCCCTGTTGGCCCACCTTTGACCGGCGAGGGGCCGAGGTCTCACGTGAGGCGTATCGGTAACCCAAACCCTGTTGAGACGGAAGAGTCCGATCCGAGAGCGTGGCCAGCTTTTGGATTGGTTGTCGACTCCCCGGGGGCCACCCGGATTTTGTTCGTTGTTAGTTAGAGGGACTTGTCATTTCGGATCTCTTGGAACTAAAGCATAAAATGGTTGCCTGTGATGGGTAGCAACTGAGAGAGATGGGCGTGCATGCGGAGCCTCGTAATGGGAAGTTGGTACACCCCTGCAGGGTTAAATCTTTTCGAGAAGCCGTGTCCACGTTTATGGACGACTTGAGACCTACTCCTTGTTCATAGACAACAACAACTAAGATAATCTTAATATAATTTGATCAACGTGTGTGTGTGTTCCTTGACTGCTTCTTCTTCGTCGGGATGCCAAGAGGAGGACAAGGATAGGATAGGTGTGATGATTGCGTAAGTAGCTGATAGCAAGACTTGTTGGAGGCGATTCCTCATCGAATGCTTGGCTTCTTATCTTACTCTCTAGATCGTTAGCCACTTCATAAATGCTAGTGCGGCAGCAACCTCACATATTACCCCTTCCTTACCGTAAACTACTAGTTGTCCTAGAATGACGAGTGATGAAGTCCTTGCTGGGTCAGATGACCACTACAGTTGGATGCTGAGTACCTCTGTACTCATGATACTACCCCCAAACTCTTTTCAGGGTTCTTGATCGACAACAGGTATGGTGGTCGACGTTTCACGTGGAGACTCGACGACGACTAGTTAGGCGGATCCCGGCGGAGGGCCTGGACCCGTGTGCTTATGAGGATCGATGTTTTATCTTTGCCACTAGGAATTTGCTTGTAGTCTGTACCTAGACATGTATCTTCCGCTGTTGTATTGTATTTAAGGAAGTTGTATGCCGATTGTATGAGATGTTGTATCCTTGTATTTGTAATGTTGTGATATCATGTTGGAAATCCGGGGCATATGACTATGTCATATGTTGCGGTGGGACCGATATGTGCTTCGTCCCCGGATCTGGATGGAAACATCTAGATCTAGAACAGTACCGCATATCGGGCCTTACAACTTGGTATCAGAGCCTTACCGACCGTAGGATCCCTTCTTTGGCCGAAGTCGAGTCTAGACAAAAACTATTTTGTAGTTACTAAGTTAGTTATCGGAGAGTAGGAATCTTTTACTTCTTACCCTTGCTCTGGTCAGGACAAGTGTCGTAAGTGTTTTTAACTCTCGACTTATCCCCCTTCAAACTTTAGGATTTCGAGGTGTGGGGTTTCGGAACCGTTACAATGCCTTGCTTGCAGTGTATTGTCTCGATTCCGAGCTCAGGTGGGAATTCCTGTAGTACCTTTAGCTTCTCCGGTTTCGGATATCATCTGGGTCATCCTTTACCCTCCCTCCTTTTTCCCGGTGTTTTCACGACTTGCGTCGAAAAGAACTATCCCTTTGACCAGGTTTTAGCTGTCGTTCTTCCTCTTGACACTGACGGCTTCGTTTTCCCGATGATGTCGTCTCTCTGTGGAAAGAATCTCGACGGAAGTTCGACGTCGACATGGAGCAGAGTCCATTGTTGGTGGTGTTGAAGATCGTCGTCCCTCTTTTCTCTTCCCCCCCCTCTCCCAGATCGTCCTGGATCTCAGGACGAGATCCCTTGTTGGTGGTGTTGTATTGTAACAGCTCAGTTTTCACAAAAATTAAAAATTTTGTTTTCGGTGTGAATTGTTTGATTGTCTGATTTGTTTGCAGTGTTTGCATCCCCGATTTATCGATCGGCGATTATTTTTCCCCCTCTTATCTCTTATCGTACGGAGACCGACCCTTGCCACCCTGACACTCGACCTTTGCGACACCGGGTTTCACCCGATCACCGTCGCAAAAACCGCACGAGACCAGCCGCAGCCAACGGAACGAAAACCCCGTTTAATAATTAAACGGGATATTTTTATAGGGCGCCAGAAAGTTTTTTCGGAACGGTTCCAGCGCGACGTGAACGCCGCCGGCTCGACGCACTGATCGCGCAGTTCGAAGTTTTACCCGAATCGGAGGTACTGCGGACCCCCGGCGGTCAGAAACGTGAGCACCGCGCGCGCGAGAGAAAAACCGGGGATGTTTTTGCAAACTGCCAGCCACCTACGCTATATAAAGACCACCACACTCCCACCCCTTTTCTAGGGTTTCACTAGCCACAAATTGCAGCCACCACCCCCAGATCTGCCCATTTTTTGCATTTTAGCCCATTTTTGGTCCAAACCTAGTCTAGATACGTTTGCAGCCGTTCGATCGTGAGATCGGAGGGCCGAGAGCCTGCCACGTCACCCTCTCCACCTTCTCTCTCTCCTCTCTACCAACTGCCCCCATGGAGCGCCGCTGGGCCGAGGCCGCCGCTGGCTGCCGGCCAGCCGCCCCGCAGGTCTCCTCTTCCTCTCCTCGCGCCTCCTCGTCTCCCTCACCCCCTGTCTCCTCCCCTCGCAGGTCGTGGCAGGAGCCGGCTTGAGCTTGCCGCGCCATGGCTGCCGGCGTCAAGAGGAGCCGAGCCATAGCTCGCTACAGCCGCCGGCACCTCGTGCCCCTCCCCACCGGGACCGTATCCAGCCGGATCCGCGTCACCCCACGCTCCCCTGGTCCTCCAACCCGCGCCGCCTCCCCATCTCTTCGTACCGGAGCGTCACCGGCCTCCGCGGCCGTAACCGCCGCCATGGCCATCGGGAGGACGAGCTCCCGATCCGGACGCCGCCGTCGTGGGCCCTGCTGCCCTTGCGGCCCACCAGCGCTCGGCCCCAGCGGCCTGCCAGGCCACCGAGCCCATGCCGCCCCCTCCTCTTGGGCCGGCCTGATGGGTGAGGGCCCAAACCCCCTCTCCGTTTTTTTCTCTCTTTCTCAGAACCTGTGATTTTTTTACTAAGTCTTTTATAAATTGCTGCTGTTACGTTTTTGCAACGTTAATTCCCGTTAATCCGTAGCTCTGATGAACGTGCCTCCAAAACGAAAGTTGCTTAGAATTGCGTGTACTTTAATTCATCTTTTGTGAGCATTTGCATTTGAGCTCATCTTGATTGTGTAATTGTTGTTCAAACAGGGCTACCTGTCGTTAACTGCTGCTAAGTTGCTGTAACTGTTATTTTATTGCAACTTCGGGTGACGATTACTTCGCAACCGTTCATCGGAATTGATTGATTCCTTTTGCATCCTGTTAAGCATTGTTTCTACTTAAGTTCTATGCATTCACATTTCATAATTGCTTGCTGCATCATGATTATATTCTGCTCCAAAGTTTCTATGCTGCTGTTGTTGACAGCCACCTCTGATTTTCACTAAGTCTGTTACTTTGCGATGCCATGTTGTTTGCTTAATATCTTTTGATCTATGATGCCTTTTGCATGATTATTTTTGCCATGCCCTCCCTGTCATGTCTACTTTAGTTCCATATCATTTGTGAGCATGTTTGCATTGATTAACCTGTTTATGCATTGCTCTAAAGTGTGCTTCGTGATGTTGGCAGTTTGTGCCCGTAACTTGTTTTGTTTGTATCTTTTTAACCGTAACTCCGTTTGGGGTGTTCTTTATATGTAACTTGATTAGTTTTTCGTGTACTTTGTGTTTATGCTATTGTTTGCTGTTGTTAACCAACCTAAAATATGGATTAGGACAGAAAAGTACCAAATGTTTTAATCATCGTGCGGCACTTAGTGTTATGCCATGTTTAGGTTGTGCCTCACTTAAATTGACTAGAATAGATAGTTTACTTTGTGCTTCACCTCTTGACATGTTTGTGTGCTATGCCATGCTTGCTTGAGTTACCATGTTAATAATCGTTGGTTGATCACCTGTAGCTAAACAACTTGAACCCTTGTAAATGTGCGGTATTCGTCGTGTGTGACCGGTACCCCACTTAAACTGTTAGTAACCGCTCTCGACGGTAGGTGCGATGTATCGTGTTGCTTATTGTTGATGCTTGCTCGTGTTTGCCTCGTAGTAATAGAGTTCTTTCTCGTTGATTGCTTTCCAATGTTTATCGTGTTGTGTACTTCCGCGGGTACCTCTCGGAGACGATGCGAGCTTGCGATCAACTACACCTTCGGAACCCGACTTATCAACAGGAAAGGACTATACATTACTTATGATCCATTCTATTTCAACCAGCGGTTGCATGCTAGTCTAGGTTAGGTTCGATGTTTGATCCTACCACATATTTACAGCCTCTTCAAACCGATACAGCCATGTCCCTTCCCAGCAAACCTTTTACTGCTATGTTACTATTGCTCGTTGCTCATCCCCTGCTTAGTATGCATGCTTAGGATGCTACAATGTTACCCTGTTACTCCTTGGTTTGGGATATCACATTATTATATTGTTGTTGATGATATGATTATTATAATGTTGACTATATTCGACGAAGGATGGAAGGTCTAGGCTATCCCGCCCCGACGCTTTGTTCCATTCGAGTCACCTAGGATCCGAGTTCTGGGTATTGGTTTTAAGACTGAGCGTTCCTAACCGCGTGTGGGATTTTATGGGGTCCCCTTTTCTTACCTACCTAGCTTCAAGCATTTCTAGTGGTGGCCCAAGCTGATTTTACCTTTTGAAACCGTGTGTGTGCTGGTCGTACGCTAGTAGTTTTCCAACCAACCCGGACCAGTGGGGACATGGTTTCCCTGTTGGCCCACCTTTGACCGACGAGGGCCCGAAGCCTCACGTGAGGCGTCTCGGTAGCCCAAACCCTGTTGAGACGGAAGAGTCCGATCCGAGAGCGTGGCCAGATTTTGGATTGGTTGTCGACTCCCCGGGGGCCACCCGGATTTGTTCGTTGTTAGTTAGAGGGACTTGTCATTTCGGATCTCTTGGAACTAAATCATAAAATGGTTTCCTGTGATGGGTAGCAATTGAGAGAGATGGGCGTGCGTGCGGAGCCTCGTAATGGGCAGTTGGTACACCCCTGCAGGGTTAAATCTTTTCGAGAAACCGTGTCCACGGTTATGGACGACTTGAGACCTACTCCTTGTTCATAGACAACAACAACTGAGATAATCTTAATATAATTTGATCAACGTGTGTGTGTGTGCCTTGACTGCTTCTTCTTCGTCGGGATGCGAAGAGGAGGACAAGGATAGGATAGGTGTTATGATTGCGTAAGTAGCTGATAGCAAGACTTGTTGGAGGCGATTCCTCATCGAATGCTTGGCTTCTTATCTTACTCACTAGATCGTTAGCCACTTCATAAATGCTAGTGCGGTACCAACCTCACCACTTACCCCTTCCTTAGCGTAAACTACTAGTTGTCCTAGAATGACGAGTGATGAAGTCCTTGCTGGGTCAGATGACCACTACAGTTGGATGCTGACTACCTGTGTACTCATGGTACTACCCCCAAACTCTTTTCATGGTTCTTGATCGACAACAGGTATGGTGATCAACGTTTCACGTGGAGACTCGACGACGAATAGTTAGGCGGATCCCGGCGGAGGGCCTGGACCCGTGTTGTATCCTTGTAACTGTAGTGTTGTGATATCATGTTGGAAATCCGGGGCATATGACTATGTCATATGTTGCGGTGGGACCGATATGTGCTTCATCCCTGGATCTGGATGGAAACATCTAGATCTGGAACAGTACCACAAATCGGGCCTTACATATACAAGGTAAGTCGAATTCCTTCTAGGGCTTCAATCTTCACGCTTGGCACATCAGACTCCTGACCGGGTCTTCTTTGTGGGCCTTCATATGTAAGTCGGCCCAGAGGTTTCTAATGTCGGGTCTATGGGCCTGATACATCCCCCCGAAAGTAACCGCAGAGACTTGGTGGGACGACAGGGCAGGCACCGATGTACTGGTGGTCCTCACTGTTGTCATTGTCCGCGGGTCAGTTAAGTCGAGGCAACGATAACGGTTGTCACGCAGGTTAATTAAAATACTAAATGGTTCGGTGGATGACTTACACGTGGTATGTACGCACTACCTACACGTGGGATTACGGTGTGGGCCCTCCGCGTCGTAGTTTCGTCCGAGAGCTCTTCAGACGTCAGCAGTACTGCGTCCTGATCGCCGGGAAGCGGTGTTGTCTTCTTTGCTGCAGCAGGTGTGTTTGGATTTGCTTTTGCTTCACCGGCCAGACTCGCACCGTGCAGGAGCGTGGAAGGGTGAGGGACCTAGACCCTTGAGCGCATAGGATATAGTCTGGCGGATGGCCTCTCTGCTGAGCCTAGGATGGGTTGCGATGTGTCGGATAGCCTCAGTGGGGCATTCCCTAACAACGTGTACGCCACCCTGGAGATCCGAGCGTGCAGGCTGAATAGTAGTGCACCCCTGCAGGGAGTTTAATCTATTCGAATAGTCGTGTCCACGGTAACAGGACGCTTTATGCTGAAGCCGGATCTTATCACTACAAACTACTACTATTAATCTGTTGGTTCCGGGTTTCTTCCTCGCAGGGAAGTCGAGGAGGGGAACTCGGAGGCATATATTATTATTAATTATTACAACTTGATATTATACAATGCTGCAGCAACTTCTTCTTCATTGTTACTTTATGCTTTATATGAACTGTTGGTTGTTCTCTTCTTGTGCTGGAAGACTCGTCGGAAGATGCTAGTCTTCGATAGGCCTAGCTTTTTACCCTTATTCTGATTTCTACCTTGCAGTCCACTATATACAGCTTCCCCTTTCCATTTGATACAAATGCATAAATGCTTAGTAGCGGACGTAAGACTTGCGGGTATGCTAGATACTCACCCTTGCTTTATTTTCCCTCTTTATGTTTTGCCTGATCGGCCGCTGCAGTCGACGTTGGAGCTTTGGAGTCCAGGAGCAGGAGATCCCCAATGTCGACCACCGCAACATGAAGATCCCCGATGCCTTCTACGACGTCGAGTTCCCCATTGACCAGGAGTAGTTTGGAGGTTCCCAGGCAGGAGACCTCGCCTTTTCAATCTGTTGTTATTTGTGCTAGCCTTCTTAAGGCAACCTTGTATTCTTGTGTCTGTATTCAGATACCTTTTCTTCCGCTAACTTGTGACTTCGAGCTGTTGTATTCGATCCCTCGCGCCCCTGGCTTGAATTAAATAGTTTGTATTATTTTATTTGTAGAGTTGTGTTGTGATATCTCACCGTGAGTCCGTAATCTCGATCGTGTACCTTGCGTGTATGATTACTATACACGGTCTGATTTTGGGGGCGTCACAAGTTGGTATCAGAGCTGACTGCATGTAGGACACCCCCTTCCCACTCCTTGGTCGAAGTTGAGTCTAGTCTTGGCAAAACTACTTTACTAACAGTGTCATGTGGCTTATCGGCCCACGTCGCAAAACTGGATGGTATTAGGATCTTTTACTCCGTACCTTTACTCTGGGACTCTGATCTCTCTTCTCTTTCGGGTTTAAGATTTTGCTAACTCTGACTTTAGGTTCTCGTGACTACTTCCTCCCGGAGAGCCCCTCATTACACATGATCGCTTGCTTCACGAGAAGATTCCGAAGATTACTCTCCGATAAAATTCCCGAGACCATATGTGCCGATCACCTTTACAATTCCCCGCCACCGAAAAGTCCCTATGTATAACCACATACACCTTCCGTTTATCCATTCAATCCCAGTTGCTCTTTTGTTGGGAAGATGCATCGAAATACTTATCCTACTGCCTTGCAGCTCCTTTTGACCCTACGGATAACTCCTCAAATTTATCGAGGATCCGTTCATTCTAAGTGGTTCCTGTGATTCCCAAAATACTTTGAAATACTATTCGATCTCGCGACAATCCTCGTCAGTCTGCTGCTTTGGAGATTCTTCTTACCTGCCTGCACTATGATTTATCTCGTTTGTCTTGTAGTCCTTGTTGACCTCCCTTGGCGTTGCCATTCCGGCCTGTTGAATCATCGTGTGCGCGAGTGCACGCAATCATCAGTTGATCCCTATGAATCCATTCTTCTGGCTCAGACGTCATTCCGGACATGAGCTAGTTCTCGGTAAATCAAACCTTAAATTGATTAACCGTCATGCTTCTATTCAACTTATTCATGTTTGATCGATGTATCTGAATCTGATACACCGATATGGAAGTCATAATTCCTTTGTACTTAAGCATCGAATTGTTCTCATGCTTCTATCTACAATGCTTTGGCATTCTTTCTTCTTATGGTTGAGTACCGATACTCACACCAGACTCTCTCTACCCCCACGTGACCTTTTGGTGAATTACTACCTACCGTCCCCTTGTGCCCTAAGTCATTTATGAATTTTCTCGGATATCAGATGCCTCTGGCGAATGATATCATCTACTCAGCGTCGTTAGCCTTTTTTGCTTTCGAACTTGTATCCTTTACTTCTGTTGTTGGTTGTAAATATTCGTAAAATGTCCCATTGGGTTCTATCTATGCTTCATCCATCTGTGTGAACCCATGAAATTCTACGGGCCATACTCCACTGGTGTTATGCCAGATAAAATTTTGAATGCTACAAATTCATCGACAGCGAGAAGTGAATGAAAGGCTATGCATTGAAGAAGTGGGAGTCGACCCTGAACCTTGTGTCCATGCCCATGGATACTATGTAGAACTTATCATGAAAGCTATTCGTAAGGATAATTAACCACCTTGGTATAAATTCTTCTACACCTATGGTCCACCATCCTACCTTCGAGTGTTACCCCTCTAGTATCTCGACAATTTTGGGCCATTGCACCACCCCTCATGAATTCTTGCTAGTGCGATACTTCTCATCGATTTTTCCATTCCACAGGTTCTAGGTTGTCGTCAACCGAGAACACCGAATACCTTTTTCTTGGAATCGCCGCTATTCGTTTTCATTCTCTGGAAAACCCCTCGACACAATGTGTCGTGATCATCATCGACATCTTAGCTTCTACCAAGTGTTAAATGGATTCATCGTGTGAAATACCATCCTTACCCCTCAATGATTTGTGTTATCATCGACAACCTCCTTTAACTCCTTGCCAATACAAACTTGGCCATATATATCTTGCTCTGCTTTCCCTTGGGAAAGATATGCCCGTGATACTTGTGTATCATTACACACTCCCTTTCATTGGTCTGTTTAACATTTCTTGTAATGTATATTATCCGAGCAGTGATAATTCCCTGCTTATGTAAACACTCCAGTGTACTACTTTGTCCGTACAACATGTTACTATTGTTGATGACTTTTCGGTGACCACCGATAGACAAGAACTTTGCCAATTGGTCTGCCTCGTCTTAACGAGCAGGAAAATGGTTCTCTTCGTCCCTCGCCCGTGGCACCGACGTTGTTGCCGACAGAGCTAACACGCTATTCTCTGACTTACCTTGCAACTTGATCGCATTGTTTGTCACCACCCTTCTTATTCAATGTGGGCCCATAACCCATAGTTCCACATGATCGAAACCTGACTCTCTTGTACCTTATGTTCTCAAGGTTATTCCTCGTGCTTAGCCTCGTATGCAATTCATGAGTCACCTACCTTGTGATATTCAGTCCGATATCAGACTCAGTGCTTATTCCTGATGCTTTGGACCCCTTTTCATCATCGTTTATCGGCATCGAATACATGCCTATCCGGTTGAAACTTCTCATACCTTCTTTTGCTTCTCTCGATGTATTTCCCCGTGTTTCAACTCGAGAGATACCTTGTACCCCATTCCCTTGGACAGCCTCAGTTGATTAACCTTGTAACGATCCGACCCCCTTAAGCTTTTACTCCCAACCATTCCTAAGTGCGATGAAGCCCCTGAAGGAAGAATGACAACTCGTCGGTATGCACTAATGCAGACAAAATGAAGACATCAACGAAATGGATCAACCTCTTCGTGAAGGACAACAAGACCCAGAAGATTCGTTAGAATATGAAACCAAAGTTGTACCCCTTACACTACTTTTAATTCTTGGGACGAGAATTCTTTGTAGTGGTGGAGATTTGTAACACCCCGGGTGTCACGCTACAGTGATCACCTTGTTAATTGCCAAGTCATCATGATTATTCTGATAATATTAATCACCCTTGATGAGTCGAGTTCAAATTCAAATTCATTTGGTAATTTAAAACAATGTAGGAAAATAAAGTTGTTCCAAAAATTGTGCAAACAATTTTATAAAATGCACAAAAGTCAGTAGACCATGATGCCATGGTGATAGATATTTATTATGGAATTTAAATATTTAAAACAATTCAAAACAGTGTCAAAACAACCCCTTTTAATAGTTGCATATTCAAAAGAAACCTTAAATGAATTTAGTTAGCCACAAAACTTTTTGTAATATCACGATAATATGCAACACTATTATTGGGGATGGTTTCACCTTTTTCAGAAATCATATGATGGCTAAATAAATACAACAGAAAAGAAATGCACAAAAGAAAAGAAAAGAAAAGAAAATGGAGAAAACCTAACTAACGCCTAGAGCAGTTTTTCCCACGGCCCAACCCCCCTGGCCCAGCCCACCCCGCTTCCTTCTCCCTCCTCCCCTCTCTCTCCTTGCGTGTCGGCAGCACGCCCGCCATGGACGAGATGCGCTGCGCGATGAGCGACAGCGGCACCCCCCTGTAGCCATGGACGACTACAAGACCAGGTCCCCGAGCCCCCACCCCTCCCCCCCACCGAAACCCTTGGACCTCTCCCTCCCCAGTTTCCCCCTCCCTCGCGTCGCCATCGTCCTCCTTGTTCCCGTACCGCCCGCCATGGTCGCCCTTCGGTGAACCCGCGCTGCCAATGGGCCCCGCCGCGCCGCTCCTCGTTGTCCAGCAGCCTCCTCGGGGTCGTCCACACCCTCACGCTCGAGGAGTTGAGCCGGGATGGCCCACGGACGCCGCCCCCACTTCCTCCCCGTCGCGGACCACCATCGCTCGCCGGCATCGATTCGCGTCTCCCCTGTGCTCCCGTTGACCCATGAAGCCTCCGTGAGCCTACCAGGTGAGCTCCACCCCCTTCCCCGTTGAATTGGCCGCCCCGTCGTCGTTTGGCGCGACATAGTGCTCCGGCCGCCATGGAACGGGGCTCACGCTCCCGTGGCCTTTGGCCGTGCCTAGTGCGCGCCGTTGGCCGCCCCCACTTCGCCTTGGCCGCGCCCAGCACCCGAAGCGCACGCACGCCGCACCTACTGCTGCGGCCTCCCCACCCCGCCTCTCACCGCCCCGCCCGCCATCGCGGCTCCCGACCGCCGTGCTCACCACGAGCGCAAGCCCCCCGCCCCGTGAGCCACCGTGGCCACTTCGATGGGCGTGCCTCACCGCGCCGCACCCCCTGCCGTGCCTTGCACCTCCCCAGGAAGTGCCGCTGAGCTCGGCCTCTCCGGCGTGGTCACAGTCGTGGCCTAACTGCCCCTTCCATCTGGGCAAGGCTCTATTTTGATTAGGGGGCTAACCCTTGTTAAACAAAAACAACCCCCCCCCCCCCCCGCGCTCTAATAATCTATGACACGTGGGCCAGTCCCACTTGACCCCCTTGATAAATTTTAATAACAGTTAAAATATCCTGAGAGACTTACAGGTGGCCCCCACTGGATATTTAAATTACTAAAAATGATTAATCGATAACCTGTGTATGACATGTGGGGCCCTCTGTTCTGTTAATTAAATTAAATGAATTAAATGTCCCTCCCTATGACATGTAGATCCCACTGGTCAGTTTGACCAGTCAAAGGGACTTGTGGATAATGTTGCTTTTATTGTTAAAAGAAATCCAGAAAAATGTTGTAAAATGATTTAAAATTTGGAAATTCATTATGTTTTAAACCGTAAGTCAGATTCAAAAACTTCATACGTGAAAATTGATCAGAAAAATATAACCAATAAGAATACGCTACCCACATGCCCACTTCACCTCTCTAACATACCAAACCCGAGACTTTCCCCCTCCGGATCGTCTGTCCGGTAATTACCCGGTACCGGTAAAACTTTCCGTATGGATATGTTCTGAACATAAAAGTTGTTCGGAATGCATCAACGATCAAGGATACACTATCCACACGTCTGTCAGGTATTCACGACACTACACACATGGAAACCTTCCCCCTCCGGGCCGTCCGTCGATAATCACCTGGAGCCGGTAATTCATCCTCGGATGAATTCCCGCTCCGAGCATTACACCTTGCACTACGTTAGAACATCGTTAACATTGTGTTTGCCATGTCTTGTATTTGTATTGCTATTATTGTCGTGTATTTATTGTTTCTCCCCCCTCTCTTATTGTCCGGTAGTCCCGACGACCGCTGCCGATGCCCCTGTGATCGACTACATCGTCGACAACCGTAACCCTACCTTCGAGCTTCCAGGCAAGCAGAGCCATTCTCTTCCCCGGATATCACCTATCTATTCCGCACATTTCTTGCACTAGGCATCTATACTATTGCTGCTACGATTACAATCCTATTCAATTGCATAGCATGTTTTTGTCGCCCCTCGATGTACCTTCCTTTATCCTTTGCTGCCTTATAGATATATATTATTTTCAGCAGTGAGCCCTGCGTTTTGATAGTCAACTAGGATTAGATAGCGAGTCGTGAACACTATGAGGAGTGACGCGAAAACAATATATATATAACTGCACAGGTACGGTACAATGTAGACACCGCCTAAGGCCCCCTAGCTCGACAATGCCGAGCCACCATCAAGTGCGAGCTATCAAGGATTAATCCTAGTACTCCACTCGTTGCTGACTCTGTATAGCCGCTCTAGGTACCTGAGCAACAGTTGTCCTTAAAGGTAAGAGTCGGGTGACCCAACGGTGCCCGCGAGTGGTATTGCGTCAGGAACGACAGGGAGGGTACGACCGACGTTACTGGCGTGCTTGGTCCCTGCTCGTATCTCTCGAGAGTTACCAAACCACAAAAGTCGAGCTCTACCCAAAGCACATGCGAGATAAGGTAAGGAGTTCGTTCACCTTGGTAACCGCAGAGACTTGGTGGGACGACAGGGCAGGCACCGATGTACTGGTGGTCCTGAGTGATGTCGTTGTCCGCGGGTCAGTTAGGTCGAGGCCACGATAACGGTTGTCACGCAGGATAATTAAAATGTTAAATAGTTCGGTGGATGACTTGAGAGGCCCGTTGGTCTGTACGCACTACCTACACGTGGGATTACGGTGTGGGCCCTCCGCGTCGTAGTTTCGTTCGAAAGCTCTTCAGACGTTAGCAGTACTGCGGCCTGATCACCGGGAAGCGGTGTTGTCTTTTTGCTGCAGCAGGTGTGTTTGGATTTGCATTTGCTTCACCGGCCAGACTCGCACCATGTAGGAGCATGGAAGGGTGAGGGACCTAGACTCCTGAGC
Source organism: Bromus sterilis (assembly GCA_950022295.1). Classification (NCBI taxonomy): domain Eukaryota; kingdom Viridiplantae; phylum Streptophyta; class Magnoliopsida; order Poales; family Poaceae; genus Bromus; species Bromus sterilis. The sequence goes on from OX465595.1 coordinate 305,986,238, forward strand.
GCATAGGATATAGTCTGGCGGATGGCCTCTCTGCTTGGCCTAGGATGGGCTGCGATGTATCGGATAGCCTCGGTGGGGCATTCCCTAACAAGGTGTACGCCACCCTAGAGATCCGAGCGTGAAGGCTTAACAGTAGTGCACCCCTGCAAGGAGTTTAATCTATTCGAATAGCCGTGTCCACGGTAACAGGACGCTTTATGCTGAAGCTGGATCTTATCACTACAAACTACTACTATTAATCTGTTGGTTCCGAGTTTTCTTCCTCGTAGGGAAGTCGAGTAGGGGAACTCAGAGCCATATATTATTATTAATTATTACAACTTGCTATTATACAATGCTGCAGCAACTTCTTCTTCATTGTTACTTTATGCTTTATATGAACTATTGGTTGTTATCTTCTTGTGCTGCACGACTCGTCGAAAGGTGCTAGTCTTCGATAGGCCTAGCTTCTTACCCTTATTCTGATTTCTACCTTGCAGTCCACTATATACAGCCTCCCCCTTCCATTTGATACAAATGCATAAATGCTTATTAGCGGATGTAAGACTCGCGAGTATGCTAGATACTCACCCTTGCTTTATTTCCCCCCTTTATGTTTTGCCTGATCGGCCTCTGCAGTCAATGTTGGAACTTTGGAGTCCAAGAGCAGGAGATCTGTCGTGGGAAAGTCACGGCAGATGTCCCTAGTGTCATACTTATCGTGGGACCTTTGCTGCGAGGCGAATTCGAGGAGAGAGTCGACATAGGCACAGGACTCGGCAAGTTACCCAGGTTCGGCCCCGACGGTGCGGTAAAGACCTACTCCTGCTTTTTGACTATAGGGGGATCGACTCTTCAATAGGAGGAGTCGATCGTATCGATTACAGTGGTGATGTTTTTTCGGCTTAGTCTCGTGGAGATCTAGGCTCTGGAGCGAGTTGTCTAAACCTGGCTTTAGGTAAGTTCTGGCTTTGGCTCCCGTGGTCCTCGGCTTAGAAAGGTGTCGGGTGCCGGGATTCCTAGAGTCCGACTCCTGCACAATGTGGAGTTCTATTCTACTTTACAAGTTTGCTATTTGCTATACAAGGTAAGTCGAATTCTTTCTAGAGCTTCAATCTTGACGCTTGTCACGTCAGACTCCTCATCGGGTCTTCTTTATGGGTCGTCATATGTAAGTCGGCCCGGAGATTCCTAATGCCGGGTCTATGGGCCTGATCCATCCCCCCGACATTAGTTCCCAGGATTGTTGTGATGCTTTAGTCTTCACAGCAATCTTCTTCTATCTTCTTCCTTGCCACCGGCTCTTCATGGATCAAGGACCGACTTTATTCTTGACGTTGATTGGGGGTCGGACTCATCTCCCTTCAGTCTTGCTTCAATTCCTTGATCTTTCATGGAGTCGGCTTTTCGTTTGAATTAGCTATCATCTGATGCTTCACTAGAAGTCGACGCCTAACTCTTTTTTGGCTTCTCGTTTCCTTTACTTGAAAATTTCTCCTTTGACTTTTGGTCAAAGATTCGGTTTAGTTTTTATGATCCGACTGCCCAAAACGCCGGTTAAAGGCATTGATGTTTGTAGTGGGAATCGAGGAGTCTTTTCATAAATTCCATCTACCATGGGTAGTTATCCCTTGTTTATTGTGGCATTAATGGACATTCTCCATGAATCTATTATAAATATCCCTTGGATAGCTTGATCTTTCAAGCGCACCCTATCCTCTTCTTCCTCTTCCTGCTTTCTCCATGGCGCCTAAGCTAGAGACCTCTTCACCTTTGGCATCCATTGAGCCTGGTCCTCGTGCAAGTACTCGAGGTCGCGGCCGTGGTCATGGTCGTGGCCATGGTAGAGGTCATGGTCGTGGTAGAGGTAGGGGAAGAAGTGCTCGTGCTGCCTCTCCTTCTGAATCTCCCCTTCTTCTCCTGAGAGGAATGAATTCTTGGTTCATATCTGGACGATTCGTCGCTGGATCAAACTTCCTGAGTCTTTTTCACAACTTGTGTTTGACTCATCGCCTTCGGGTCTTTGGCTCCGATCTGATGGATGTCCTCATGGGCCTGTTTGGATGAAAGTTAGTTTTTCTAACCAAGGCACCATGTTTTTTGAGAAAGGTTGGAAAACTTTTCTTCGCTCCAGGAATATATCTCGAGGAGACACCATCATCTTCAAATTTGATGGTGAAGACACCTTCTCAGCTAGTATCTTTCACTCGGATGGAGACTGAGCCTGCTATTGTGTGGAGAGCTCCAGCGATGAAGAGCTTCTTAGTGAAGAAGATGTTTCAACAGAGGATGAGGCCGACTCTGAAGAAGATGCCTGAATCTGTATGTTTTTCTCCTTTTTAGTAGTTTGCCGAGTTTGGCTTTTTCTTGTAAGGTTACTTCCTTTGATGTAAGATCCAGTTGGCTTGATGAATGAAATCTATGAACTTTTGTTGAGTCCTTGAGTTTATGAGTCGGTTTTTATTCCTGGCTGGAAAAAAATTCTCGGAGTATATGAGAGCCGACCACTTATGATAGTGTATGTATCTGTAGCCCCCATGAGATGGTATTGTCATGTTTATATGCCGTACCGGGTCATCAAATAAGACTTTGTGTTTATGAAACTTGCTTCGAAGTAGTGTAGCCCCCAAGTGTCGGGTTGTCTTTCCTGCAGCAACCTGGGACTTCACAATTTCTTGCATATTTTTTGAAGTGTTACTCCCCAAGAGTCGGTATATTCAGTTGGGTGATGTACCGAGTCTTCTTTTGAGAAGAAACCTTGAAGTGTAGTCCCCATGAGTCGGTGTGTGTATCTGTGTGAAGTGCGGAGTCACATAGGTTTATCTTTGAATTTGCCAAGTCACATAGACATGACACAATGGGTTTTATTCCCGGTTTCTAAATAAGTCGGCAAGGGCCGGTTCGACGAATGTCGATATATATACTTATGGCGAGAGCCGTCGCGACCGAAGTCGACTTTATATGTATGTCGATAGCCGTTGCGACCTAAGTCGACTTTATATATGCAGAAGATGTAATGAGAGAATTGTAGTCCCATGAGTCAGTATCAGCATCTTTTGTGTCATACTGAGTCATAGAGAATTTTTGAGCTATAGTCCCCATGAGTCAGTATGAGCATCTTTTGTGTCATACTGAGTCACATAGGTCAATGCTCAAGATGTACTTTTGTGGAAATAATGAAAAGAGTATGTAATGATGCTAATGTATGCGAAAATATAAAGGCTCATATAGAAGTCGACTCTGGATTCATCTTTTCCTCATCTTCTCTTTGTTGAGAAGAATTTTGGGTTATCCATGAGTCAGAACTCCTCTGTATGCCGTCTCACATTGATCAGCGTTTTTCTTCTTGCTTTAAAACTTCTTTTTGAGAGTTTTTAGCCGGGTTTCGCGTATTTAGATCGTATGAGTATAAGCTATACAGGCCAAGGCGTGTTTTGCCATTTCATGTATATGCCGGGATTTCTTCGCATAAGAGTCGATGAGTGACATCGAGCCCCCTACTGCCCCTGAATAAGCTTATACACAATTATTTTTACATCTATATCCCGAGTTTTCGGATAAAGAGTCAATGATTTTCATCGAACTCCCCGATTCCCCTGAATAAGCTATATACATTCTTAGTACCAATAGAGGGGTAGATCAAGCCCCCAGGTCTCTGAGATATAATAATGAAATGTATGCAAATGTATGATGCAAAATTTAAATGCCATGAAACAAAAAGTAAAGTTAGTGTGGCAGTAGCCGTTGCGACTGTAGTCGACTTAGTTTTATGTGGCGAGAGCCAGCGCGACAGAAGTCGACTTATGTATATTTTGATGGCGAAAGCCGGCACGACCAATGCCGGCTTATGTATATTTTGATGGCGAAAGCCGGCACGACCAATGTCGGCTTATGTATATTTTGATGGCGGAAGCCGGCACGACCAATGTCTGCTTATGTATATATATTGTGGCAGAAAGCCAGTGCGACATATGTCGACTCGGTAAAGTGTATAGTAATGTTCCTGTTTCTACTCAAGTGTAATATGGACGGAGTTGTGCGATGTTCCACTGCTTGGGAGTCTCCTCCATGCTTGTGCGCGTGTCCGCTTTCTCTCGTATATCCACTAGGTAGTAGGATTTGTTGTACAGGTTTTTGCTGACCACAAACGGTCCCTCCCATGGGGAGGATAACTTGTGCATTCCTTCTCTTTTCTGTATGAGTCGGAGCACCAAATCACCTTCCTGGAAAGTCTGACTTTTGATGCGACGGGTATGGTAGCGTCGTAGATCTTGTTGGTAGATAGCCGACTGAGCTGCAGCCAAGTCTTGTTTTTCATCGAGAATATCCAAGGCATCTTGTCTTGCTTTCTTATTTTCGGCTTCTACATAAGAAGTGACTCGAGGTGAGTCGTGACGTATGTCACTTAGGAGGACGTCTTCCGCTCCATAAACTAGGAAGAAGGGCGTATAGCCTGTCGACCTGTTGGGAGTCGTCCGGATACTCCATAATACTGAGGGTAATTCCTCCTCCCAGCAACCCGGCGTCCTTTTCAAAGGGACAACGAGTCGGGGTTTGATGCCTCAGAGCAACTCTTGGTTGGCTCTCTCGGCTTGTCCGTTGGACTGTGGATGTGCCACTGATGCAAGGTCGAGCCGGATGTTCTCGTTCTGGAAGAATCGCTGCATAACCCCTTCTGATAGGTTAGAACCGTTATCAGTGATGATGTTGTGGGTATAGACAAATCTGTGTATGATCTTTTTCAAAAATTTCAGTGTTGTTGCAGCGTCGCATTTGCTGACCGGCTCTGCTTCGACCCATTTGGTGAATTTATCTACTGCCACTAATACATGGGTATTCTTGTTGGCCAACCTTTTGAAAGGTCCCACCATATCAAGTCCCCATACTGCAAAGGGCCAGGTAATAGGTATCATCCTGAGTTCTTGAGCCGGCACGTGAGCTTGTTTTGCATAACGCTGACATCCATCACATTTCTTGACTATGTCCTCTGCATCCGCATGAGCTGTGAGCCAGTAGAAGCCGTGTCGGAAGGCTTTAGCTACAAGCAAACGAGAGCCGGCATGGTGTCCGCAATCTCCAGACTGTATTTCGTTGAGGATGGCTCTACCTTCTTCTGGTGAGACACATCTCTGAAAAACATCTGCGGCACTTCGCCGATGTAACTCACCATTGATGAGTACAAAGGATTGGCTTCTCCTGACAATTTTTCTGGCCAACATCTCATCTTGAGGAAGTATACCTTGAGTCTTGTAATCCAAGTAAGGTACGACCCATGAGGGTGTATCATGTATTGCAGCGACCAGAGCCGGCTCTGGGTCCGGCTCTGCTATGTCTTGCTCCGTTGGTGGTTGCGCAGACGGCTTTGTTAGGACATCCAGGAATACGTTTGGAGGGACCGGATTTCGTTGAGATCCGGGTAGGGAGAGGGCATCTGCTGCTTCGTTTTCCCTTCGGTCCACGTGATCCACCTGGTATCCGACAAAAATCCGGCTTGTCTTTGCACCTCTCGTCGATAAGCTGCCATTATGGGATTTTTGGAATCCCATTTTCCTGACACTTGTTGAGAAACGAGATCAGAGTCACCATAGCATTGGATCCAAATTATGTTCATCTCACGAGCCAGCCGCAGTCCATGAAGCAAGGCTTCATATTCTGCTACATTGTTGGTACAAGTGAACTGCAGCTGTAGAACATAGCAGAATTTCTCCCCTTTAGGTGAGGTAAGAACCACGCCGGCTCCTGGCCCTTGGAGCTGTCGGCTTCCATCGAAGTGCATCGTCCAGTACTTGGTGACTGTCTTTTCTGGTGATGCTTGGATTTCTGTCCAATGATTGATGAAGTCGGCTAGAGCCTGGGAATTAGTGGCCATTCGCGGCTTGTATTTGATGTGATAAGCCCCCAACTCTATGGCCCACTTTGCAATCCTTCCCGTTGCTTCCCGGTTTTGGATGATATCTGCAAGTGGTGCTGAGCTGGCCACAGTTATGGGGTGTTCCTGGAAGTAGTGTTTAAGTTTCCGACTTGCCATGAATACACCAAGAACCAATTTCTGCCAGTGAGGGTAGCGTTGCTTTGATAAAGTCAGAACGTAATAAACTGGCCTTTGCAAAGGGTGCTCCTTGTCGGCTTCCATACGTTCAACGACAACTACAGCGCTGACTGCTCAATTGTTGGCTGCGATATAAAGTAACATAGGTTCTTTAGGATTGGGAGCCGCCAATATTGGAGCCTGGGATAATTGTTTCTTTAGTGACTCTAGAGCCTGATCGGCTTCGTCATCCCAGACAAACATTTCTTATTTCCTTAGGAGTCGATACAGGGGGATTGCCTTTTCACCAAGTCGGCTTATGAACTGGCTCAGAGCGGCTACACATCCTGTGAGTCATTAAACTCCCTTTACTGAGGCCGGCTTCTGAAGAGTCATGACAGCGTTGATTTTTTCTTGGTTTGCCTCGATACCTCTCTCTGATACTATGTATCCAAGGAGTTTACCTGCAGGTACCCCAAAGGTGCAGTTGGCCGGGTTTAGCTTCATCTGGTACTTGCGCAGATTCTTGAAGGTTTCTGTCAAGTCACTAATAAGGGAGTCGACCAATTTGGACTTGATCATTATATCATCCACATAAGCATGCATGTTGCGCCCAATCTGCTGTTTGAGGCAACTCTGCACTATTCGCTGATATGTGGCTCCCGCATTCTTAAGGCCGAAGGGCATGGAAGTGTAACACTAGATCCCGAAAGGGGCGATGAAAGCCGTCTTCTCTTGGTCCTCAAGGGCCATCTTGATCTGGTGATAACCAGAATAGGCGTCAAGGAAACATAGGAGCTCACATCCCCCAGTCGAGTCTATGATTTTGTCAATACAGGCAGTGCAAAGGGATCCTTCGGGAAGGCTTTGTTTAAATCCGTGTGGTCAATGCACATGCGCCAGGTCCCGTTATTTTTCAAGACGAGGACCAGGTTTGCGAGCCATTCTGGATAGAAGACTTCCATGATGAACCCGGCGGCAAGGAGCCAGGCTATCTCTTCCCCAATAGTGTTTCTTCTCTCGTCGTTGAAACGACGAAGGAATTGCTTTACCGGCTTCAGCTTTGGATCTGTATTTAGGTGGTGCTCAGCGAGTTCCCTCGGGACGCCTGGCATATCAGAGGGTTTCCAGGCGATAATGTCCCGATTCTCACGGAGGAACTCGATGAGCACGCTTTCCTATTTGTCAGATAGCTCCGTCCCAATGATGAACTGCTGGGAGGAGTCACCAGGGACAAAGTCGACTTTCTTTGTATCTTGAGCCGGTTGGAACTTGGGGTTGTTGTCGGGAGTCGGTTTCTTCAGGATCGTGGGATCTGCTGGGTCTACCTTTTCTTGGTATGCTGACAAGTCCTCTTTGGCATGTGTCGACTCGGCAAACTTGACGTGCTGCTCGTCACATTCCACTGCCCTGGACCGGCTTCCATCGACGGTGATTGGGCTATTAGGACCCAGCATCTTTAGTTTCAGGTAGACGTAACATGGCCGAGCCATAAATTTGGCATAAGACGGTCTGCCCAAAATGGCGTGATATGGGCTCTCGAGTTTTACCACTTCGAAGGGTATGAGCTCGGAGCGGAAATTCTCAGCGTTTCCAAAAGTTGTCTCCAGGTGAATTTTGCCTATCGGGCGCGCCGACTTGCCTGGCACTATTCCGTGGAAAACAATGTTGGAGGGTTGCAGCTGTTTTTGGGTCAACCCCATCCTGCGAAAGGTTTCGTAGTAGAGGATGTTGATGTTGCTTTCTCCATCCATAAGTACTTTGTCGAGTGTATATCCTCCAGTTTGTGGAGAGACTACTAGAGCCAGGGCCCCTGGGTTTTCTACCACTGGGGGATGATCATCTCTTGTCCAAGTGATTGGTTGTTCTGACCAATTGAGCCATCTAGGCCAAGCCGGCTCTGTAGTCAAAACCATAGCGGCTCTCTGTTGCTGCTTTCTATCCCTCCTGCAACTGCTGTTGGTGAAAACGTGATATGCTGCACGGTCATGGAGTTGTTTCGGGTTTTCTTGGAATCCAGCAAGCCCGGACTGATTTTGTTGGGCTCCTCCTCCGGGTCCTTGGTGTTGAGGCATTGCGTCGGCTCCTTGGTAGCCAAGATTCTGGTTGTTGCTACTCTGGCCGGCTCCTCCACCTGACCCTGGAGGTCCCTGGTTTCCACGTCGTGCAAATTCCTTCATGAAGTAGCAATCTTCCCAGGTGTGATTGGCTGGGCGACCGGGTTTACTATGGGTCGGGAAAGGACCCTTCATAGCTGCTTCATTGTTGTTCGGGAGAAAGTTTCCTTTCGGCTTGCGGTAATTGTTGCCCCCTGCTTCTGTCTTTGGGAGCCGACATTTGTATTGGCTACCAAGTCAGAAGTAGTCTGATCAAGCCGTCGCTTGGTTTGCTGACTCTGATTCTGGGATGTTTTGCCACCATTCTTGTTCTGCCCGGCTTTATCCTGCTGAGGTTCAGTATCCTTGGTTTTGTCAGACTCGGCGTATTTGATGACTGCGTTCATGAGCTCTCCTATATCCTTGACCGTCCTTTTGAGTCGGCCAAGTTTGTGGACTAGGGGCTCAAATTTGCAGTTCCTTTCCAAGACGATGACAGATGTTTGGGCTGTGATAGTGTCCGAAGAGTGAATTATTTCTGCAACCCGTCGCGCCCAGCTCAAGGTCGACTCTCCTTCCAGCTGGACACAATGCTCCAAGTCGACAATCGTGCTGGCTCGCCGGCATGTGCCTTGGAAGTTCTGGACGAATTTTTCCTTGAGATCCGTCCAGGAGGTGACGGAATTCTCTGGGAGATTTTTGAACCATGTGCAAGCCGGCCGTTCCAACATCATCGTGAGGTAACGGGCACAAACTCCTTCGCTGGCTTGTAACATGTCCATGGCTAGGTCATAGATTTCGATCCAAGCTGTCGGGTCCATATCAGCTGTGTAGTTCGCTATCCTACGCGGGCCCTTGAAATCTGATGGCAAGCGTGTATTTCGGAGAGCCGGCACCAGGCATCGGTTGCCCACAGATCTGCTGATGAACTCGGCGTCTTGATATTGGGGTGGAAGTTGGACCATCTGCTCTACCCGACGTTCAGGATGGAAGCTAGATGGTATGTCTTGGATCCTTTGCCCCCGGCGGGTCTATCGGTAGCGGAGCTTTGTTATGGCGATGGCTGCTCGAACCGGCTGGAGCCAGTAAGTCTGCTTGTCGGCTCGTACTTTGATATGGGGTTCCATGTAAGTATTGGAATCCCTGTGAATACTGGGCTTGTTGTGTGATTGCGGTCTTGAGTAAATCAATCGCCCCTCGAGTGGCCTGATCCACCGGAGTGTCGCCATGTGCAGGCACACTGGCGAGGTACCGCGTCGCTGCCACCACATTAGCCATGGGGTTGTTGTAGTGATCCGGGAGTGTATGGAACCGTTCCTACCGCGGCGAGGGGACATGTTGCCTTGGAGGCGGGTACCCTGAGGGAGTCGACTGATTCGTGTCCTGGAATAGCCTCTGGGCCGGGAGGTCAGCAGGGATCCGGCTTGTGGGCCCTGCAGGGCGTGCGTTGGTGAGACTCAGTCTCTGTGCTTCTATTAATTCCGACTCATGTCGCAAGCACCTAGATTCTTGGGCGAGTTGTGATTCTCTTTCCAGCATCTGCGCTTTCTAGGAGTTAATTTCTCTTCGTATGCTCATCACCTGGGCCTTGAGCCCGTTGACCTTGGTTCTCCTGGCTTGCTGGTTTTCAGCAGCCATTGGTGCAGCTAAGGCTTCGTCCAAGGCGTTTAGGGAATCTGAGAGGGCTTCTACTCGTGTAAGGACTTCTGGTTGTTCCCTATTCGGATTAGGGGTCATGTTGTGAGTCGTCTCCACATTCCGGTTCTACGCTGCACATTGAGCCGGTTGGCTTCCCTGATCTTCGATGTCTGCCATGAACACTGTCACGCAATATGGAGGCTCGTAATGTGGAAAGTCGGGATTGTATTCAGTTGTTCCTGCGCTGAGTCTGTTGCTCCCGGAGGATCGGATGGAGCCAGTATCTAAGAAGCTTGTTTCACTAGGGTGTGAGTCAGCGTCAGATGTTTCTCCTATGGTGTCGGGCATCGGAGACTCATCGGAGCGTGCTGACTCCGGAGATCCAGCGATGAATCCGACAAAGGTATGCCTTGAGCCGGCTTGTCCCCGACTCGAGATTTCAAGGGGGACTTCAAGATCCGGCTCTGGCTCAGATCCGTCCGTTTTCCCGATGAAGATGTGAATAGATCCGATCGGAACCCGATAACCGGATTCGACGGAATAGGCATCAGGCCCCCAAGTTGAGTCGTCGATGCAGAGCTTTCCGCGCCGGCTCCTGGTGATTTGTCCGATCACGAATCCTTCCATGCCTCGCCGAGCTCCCCTTAGAATCTCAACGCCTGCGAGCGCAGGCCCCACGATGGGCGCCAATTGTCGTGGGAAAGTCACGGCAGATGTCCGTAGAGTCGGACTTATCGCGGGACCTTTGCTGCGAGGCGAATTCGAGGAGAGAGTCTACATAGGCACAGGACTCGGCAAGTTACCCAGGTTCGGCCCCGACGGTGCGGTAAAGACCTACTCCTTCTTTTTGACTATAGGGGGATCGAATCTTCAATAGGAGGAGTCGATCGTATCGATTACAGTAGTGATGTTTCGCCGGCTTAGCCTCGTGGAGATCTAGGCTCTGGAGCGAGTTGTCTAAACCTGGCTTGAGGTAAGTTCTGGCTCTGGCTCCTGTGGTCCTCGGCTTATAAAGGTGTCGGGTCCCGGGATTCCTAGAGTCCGACTCCTACACAATGTGGAGTTCTATTCTACTTTATAAGTTTGCTACATGCTATACAAGGTAAGTCGAATTCCTTCTAGGGCTTCAATCTTCACGCTTGGCACGTCAGACTCCTCATCGGGTCTTCTTTATGGGCCTTCATCTGTAAGTCGGCCCGGAGATTCCTAATGCCGGGTCTATGGGCCTGATCCATCCCCCGAAAAGATCCCCGATGTCGACCACCGCAACATGAAAATCCTCGATGCCTTCTACGACGTCGAGTTCCCCGTTAACCAGGAGTAGTTTGGAGGTTCCTCGGCAGGAGGCCTCGCCTTTTCGATCTGTTGTTATTTGTGCTAGCCTTCTTAAGGCAACCTTGTATCTTGTGTATGTACTCAGATACCTTTTCTTCCGCTAACTTGTGCTTTCGAGCTGTTGTATTCGAGCCCTCGCGCCCCTGGCTTGTATTAAACAGCTTGTACTATTTTATTTGTAGAGTTGTGTTGTGATATCTCACCGTGACTCCCTAATCTCGATCGTGTACCTTGCGTGTATGATTACTGTACACGGTCTAATTTTGGGGGTGTCACAATGCATCTCATGATGACCTGCTGGGGCCTGTTGGCAAGTAACTTAGTCAAGAACTTTAGGCAAGTATTGGTTAAAGATATGGGCCAAAAATCATTAGGGAAAACAGGGGCAAGCATTCTGGAGGCGGGGGTTATCGTGGCGTTTGATAGTTGTTCGAGAGAAACTTCAATGGGAAATTCCGGCAACTGATCTGGCGTCAGTGTTGGTGTCGTCGTTTGGTAACAACAGATGCCAAAGGGATGGCTAAAGAGAGGGGAAGACTCGAGGGAGAACTATGTCGATGGTGCCAGAAACGGGTTGGGCACAAGCACGATGACGGACACCACGATGTACCCAGGTTCGGGGCTCTCCGGAGAGATAACACCCCTACTCCTTCTTGTCTGCTGCTATAAATGATCTCACGAACTACAATCAATGCTCATGGAGCTGTTCATAGGAAGAAGAGACCTGACGTGGGCATGGTTCTCTTCTGCTTCTCTACGGGAACTACTGTGGGAAGTAAATGTGAATGGGGCATCCCTCTCAAAGGAGGGGTACCCCGAGCTCTTCTAGTGTAAGCTCGGGGTACTACGGTCATTTCCGTCGGGTGATAGCCCCAGCTGTCATCCTCTCGTCGGCTGGGGTCCACCAACTGCAAATCCCCGGTTGATCCAGACTTGTCAAGCGGATACCCATGTTGTAGCTTCTATGTAATGATGAGTGAACAGTGGAGCTATGATCTCTGGTCTTGTCGTCCTGTCTCCAGATTCAGAGGAAAAGGGTGACAACACTCCTCTGACAGATCGGCGAAGTGACTTAGCTTACTGCCACCTGGATCTCTCGGGATCATGCATTTATGACCTTGTACTAGAGGCATCCGATCTGGACAAGGTCAACTCTTGAGCTGATTGAAGGGTGGGCCGATTGCGCCTGGGCCGACTGTTCGCATTCGGCATGGTTGATTGCTTGAGGGCAATCGGCCATGCGACTGCCTAGCTCGGCCCAGCAGCAGCCCAATCGGCTTCATCCTTGTCTTGAAATATTTCTTTCGTCTGGGTGACCCTACCCGGGTACCATTCCCCCGACACTAGCCCCTAAAGCTGTAACGGTCCCACGGTTGCTTGACTGCGGGGCCTTTGCAGTTTTTCTTTTCTTCTCTTCTTGCTTTGACTGCTCTGGCCTCATCGGGTTCCTCAATCCGATCTGAACGCTCAGCTCGGAGATCATGCCCGGCCAACTAGATCAGTATTGGTTTGATATCTTTTCTCCGACCTCGACCACAGCCTTGCCGACTTCTCTCGTGCTTCTCTGAAAAAAACTTTTCTTGCAACACTTTGGCCGAGCTGAGATCCGGCTCAACCGATTGCCTTTCCAACGGTTACTTTTGACCAAGGACTGACCAACCCACGTCGCACGTCGTTTCCAATTCCCCGGGGCAGTTAATGCTCCGGGCCCCCCGACGCACGCGCGACGGGACGTTACTGCGCACGCCTCGCCTTCTGCGCCACGATCCTCTGTGCCGAAACCGCCGATTTGTCTCTTGATACACGTGGCCACACCGGGCCACACGAGCCGCACCCGCGATCCCACTCACCCCCTCCGCCCATATAAGCCAAAGGGGGGGCTCCTCGGGCTCATCTCTCCCAGTTCTTCTTCCTCGTCTTGACTCTCCTCCTCGCGCCGCCGCAGTTCATTTTCTCCGGCGACCTCTGTTTCGCGTGCCCGTGGCGCCACCGCACCACCTCTCTCCTTCCCGTTTGCGCGCTCCGCCGCCGCCGCGCCTCCACTTTCTAGAACTTGTTACTGGCCTCTCCTTGCCCTTCTCTTCAGTTTCTTCCTCCGCTGCTCTGGAGGACACCATGGCCGCCACGGATGAGAAATCCGCCGCCAGCGGTGGCCGGTGGAAAGGCTCCACCGTAAACGACGGCGAGATCCGCCAACTGCTTCACGCGCGCAAGATGCCGGTCGGCATCCAATGGCGTTCCCCCGGTGAGGAGATCGTGCCAGAGCCGCGCGCCGGCGAACTCATGGTCTTTGCTGCGCACTTCAAGCGCGGGTTCGGGCTGCAAGTGAGCACGTTCTTCCGGGAGTTCCTCGATTTCCACCGATTGCAACCGCACCACGTCGCCGCCAAATTTATTATGACGATGTCGGGATTCGTCACTCTCTGCGAGGGATATCTCGGCATCCGGCCGAGCATCAGGCTGTGTAAACGCCTCTTCCACCTCCGAGGTCACATGGCTCGGACCGAGAACCTGCTGTCGAATCCATATGGAGAAGACAAACCACCGATCCATGAGACCGCCATGACCGACTGCGGCGGCTGCATTCTCTACTCTAGCAAACAGGGCTACGAGTCCCCTGGCATCATCCAATCGGTCAAGGACTAGCAGACCACCTTCTTCTATGTCCGATCTCTCGACAAGGGCCCCGACCTCATCAATCTGCCCGAATTCAAGCTCGCTCCACCGGTTGAGAGATACCGGTGGTCGACCAAGCTCGGAATCGGCGACTGCGACATCGATTCCTAGGTAGCTCGGATTGCTCAGCTGGAAAAAGATGGCCTGCAGGCGTACGACCTCGTGGCCACCTGGCTCCAGGTCCGAGTGCTCCCACTTCAGCGCCGAGTGCACTGCATCTGCGACATGGCTACTTGGAGGGATCCCACTCAGATCTGCACCAAGAAGCTGAGCAACAGACCGCTGCGCCTCCGAGTGAAATCACTCACCACCACTCCAACGCCGAAACCATTCCGATTCGTCCTGAAGTGCCTTCACCACGGGGTTCATCCTCCAGAGGTATGCTCCGGTTGCTTTCTCTCTTTGCCCGATTGCTCGGTTGCTCATTTGCCTTTCTGATACCTTGTTCATCTTCTAGTACTTTGCTGTGACTGCCGTGATGCAAGACGGCCAGGTTGCCGACACCTTCGCCCCTGGTCGCGAGGAGGAGGACCCAACCGATCTCGAATATGACAACTCCCCCACTTCCGACTCCGACACCGAGGACGAACCTGCCGACGCCGATGCAGCAGACCAAGGGGGTATGCACGACTCCTCCTTCGAACGCTTTCCGGATGAATGGAGTGATGATGACAGCGCCTCAAAAGTTGAAGGTTCCGGTGCAGATTAGCATCCCTGACTCAAGAAGGCGCCTCTCAAACGACCCCGAGCTGACAGCTCGACATCTGGTGCTGCAACGAGCAAGGGTGCGAAGGTCGCGGTGGCTGTTCCGAAAGGGAAGGCCCCTCAGACTAGGCGCACTCGGAATCAGACTGGGAAAGCTCCCGGTGTGAATCCCAAGGTCGGCCCTGTTCTGCAGGATGCCCCTCTGGATATCCCACCCCTGCGCTTCCGGATGTCCCGAGGAGCGCCGATGTCTGCTGGGTAATTATCTATCCTTCCTATTCTTCCTTGACATTTTTCTTTTCTCTGTTGCTTATCTCTCTTTTCTACTCAGGGCTGCTATTGATCTGGACGACATCGATCGTGAAATTCCTTCCTTCACCGGCCCAGCTCCTTCTGCAACCTCGATCCATGCCGACAGCACCAAAAAGAGGCCGCCGATTGCTCCTCTTTCGACGAAAGACGCCGAGCGCAAGGCCATGAGAGCCCGTGCCGACCTCGCCAAGCCTCCAAGCAAGCCTCTGCCCAAGGCCTCTATGGCCCCCAAGGACATCGTCGACCTGGAGGCCGCTGACACCGAGGGACTGCAGTTGGATCCTCCGATTGCTCCTTCCCCGACGCGGTCCTCCGATCAGGTCCCAACTACAATCATCACAACCACTCCACCGATTGTTACGGTGTCTCTTCCTCCGACAACTACGCCGACCCCAAGTGTTACTGCCCTGCCAGCCACCTCGGCGCCACCTTCGACTGCTGCTGCTTCCAAGACTCCGATCCCTCGGCCGACATCGACGAAGATCTCCTCCGTCGCTCCTAAATCGTAGATGCATTCGGTGGAGCACTTTAGCGTGGCCTATTCTCGCACCGGTCCTGCTGACCCCGAGCCCGACGCCTCGCGCCGCTTTCCTTTGGCCTCTCATGGCACTATGGCTTCGGCATTGACCGAGTGAAGGCACTATCCACCGGAGTGCTTCAGGAGCTCGAGCTCGTTGACCGCAACCATATTGTAAGCTCTCTTCTCTAAGTGGGGGCGCGCAAGCGCACCCACTGGGTGTAGTCCCCGAGATTCGTGTCGATTGCTTGCAATCAGCTCAGATCTTCTTCTGACTCTTGTTTTCTCGCGTTGTCCTCAGATCGGTGAATCTGCCCTTCAGTGGGTGCGCGCAAGCGCGCCCACTGGGTTAGTCCCCGAGATTCGGGCCGATTGCTTTGTAATCAGCTCGGATCTTCTCTCGATTTTTTCTGACTTTCTCATCATGCATAGCCTGCCTCTGAAGAGAAATGCAAAGTCTTTGAGGCTTTGCTCGATTCCTACTCTGCTAGCCTGCGACTCCTTTCCTCTGCTTAGCTCCAAGTGAACCAACAGACCGCGAAGGTCGCCGAGCTGACAGGTAATTCTGCTGATCCCCAACCAATTGATTTCATTTTCCGACTCTGACCTTTTCTTCTCAACCACCTTGCAGCTGCTCTCGCGTCCTTGCCCACTATCACTACTCTTCAAGGCCGGGTAGCCGAGGTGGTGGAGCAGCTTGGCTGTCAAGGCCCCTAGCTTGCCGCTGCTCAGCAGGAGCTCGAGCATCTGCGAGCTGCCGAAATCGATCTGTCTCGCACTACCGAGTGGCTGCAGGGAGAGGTGACTGTGCTTAGGTCCATCCACAAAGCCGAGCTGGAGGCGGTGATCTCGGCTCACACCACGACTGCTGAGGTCTTGCGCTCAGAGCGCGATGCTGCGGTGACTGCTCGGACCGCTCTGCAAGCAAAACGAGACGACGCAGTGGCCAAGCTGGAGGCCATGATGCTGCGCCACAATGACGAGTGAACCAAGGCCCGACGCGAGGCCCGAGCTAATCTCGAGGGACTGCGCGAGATGGATTCCCTTCTTTCCGGTGAGTCAACTTTTTGTCTCGGCTTTCTTACCGACTTCCTTTCTTTTTCATCTTCTCACACTTAACCCTCTGATACAGAGCATTGGCCTACCTCCGAGCCCGCCGCTCAGCATGCGGTTACTGAAGAACGGCGAATATGAGCCGAAGAGGGCTGGCCGGTGAGGGCCGAAGCCGAGGGATGGAGTCCTCGGGAATTCATCATTGCCACCGAGGCTCGCATCCCCGTGATTCTTGGCAGCGTTTTTGCATTCAAACTGGGCGTCCAGAAGCTCGCCGAGCTGCTTTGGGGGCCTGCCGAACTGAAGCAAGCCCTTGGGCGCCTGCGCCATGGTGAAGGATCCTCAGCAAGCACCAACGAATCTGACGAAGAGGACTCGGAGCAAGGAGATGCCCCTAATGCCACCCACAACCAGGTGCTGATGCTACTGAAGGCCGCTCCCGGCCGAGTCGAGGCTTTGCTTGACTCAGCTGCTCGGACTGGTGTCGATATGGCGCTTCAGACCGTGCTGAGCTGGTATCCCAAGCTGAGCCTGGCTCGGCTTTACACCATGCAAGACGGGGCGGCCGACCTCCTTGAGAGCGCCTATTCCCAGGTGAACCGCCTTGCCACAACCATGGCTGGGTGGTTCCCTCATACTGAGTACACTCCCATTCTTGACAATGACGAGATGCCGGTTGCTCCACTGTCGATAGCTACTCTGGCCGACAACAGTCCTTCTGCTGGCGGCCGCGCTCGAGGAGGCCAAGGCAGTCAACCAGCGCGCTCTTCAAGTTCCCACCTATACCATAATGACTTATCTGATAGCAGTTCTTCTCATACTTCGCCCAAAGCCACCTCAGGACGGACTAGCGCCAAGATAGCCGATGCCAAGCCTTCCAAGGCGAAGGAAGACTTAACGGGGCCGAAGCAATCGGAGGCCGCAGCTGTGCAAGAGGTTCCGACTGCGCCGGAGCAAACATTTCTGGCCGTTACACCAGCGCCATCCACTTCTCCGACTGCCTCGACTGCGCCGTCGATAACTCCGACCTCTACTGCTCCCGACGCATAGCTAGTTCACTTTGTTTCCTTTACTGCAACTTTCACAAGACTTGCAAGATTCCGAGGACACCCACTACGGGTGGTTTCATGTAATGAACCTATTCGTCCTTGAGCCTCTTATCTTTGCTTATTACACAACTTTCTTATGTGATCGACTTCCTTCTTTTCGCGTTTTCGCTTTTGCTCTTTGCCATTTTCCCTCGGGGACATGATTCCATGTTCGCCGACAGCCGACGTGCGGTCTGGTGTCGGCTCACAGGATCGTGCACCACTCTGGGTTTAGTCATTGATGCTGAGCTGCTCTAGCGTTAGCGCGGAAGGATTCTGCATAGAATTAGTCAGCCGATTGCTCCTTGCCGATTGCTCGGTGCATCGATCGGGGACGCAATTGGTGAATGGCACTGTCGGCCATGGTCCTCTTTCCAGAGTGTTTTTAAGTTCGTGATGTGATACCGCAGGTCCGACCAGCGGTCGCTTCATCGATGCCACAGTCAACTTGTGATCTGCGCTCGTGACGCATGCTAGCTTGGTTCCAAACCCGCAGTTGTCATGGTCTTTCACCTTATACTTTGTGACCGTATGGTCGGCCATTCTCCGAGTGAGATTTTTCGCACATCTCGGGAATGACAAGGCGTTGCCAAATGAGGCTTGCCTGAAAAACGACATAACCCTATAAAGAGAATCGAATGCTACCTCTTAGATGCATGACAGCTTTACTGATTGATTGCTTGATAGCATGAATACATTCGTACGACTCAACTGTAAAACGGGCATAATAGCTCGGCGTTCCAGGGACGTTGCATCTCAACTCCTGAAGTGTCCTTGTGCCGAGTGCCTTGTGTGCAATCGATGAGGTAATATGAATTGTTCTTGAGTGCTCGGCTCACAATGAAAAGACCCTCCCAAGGCGAGGATAACTTGTGCTGACCATCTTACTTCTGGATTCGGCGGAGCACCAAATCGCCCTCACAGAAAGCGAGGGGCCAGATCTTCTTGCTGTGGTAGGGCCGCAGCCTCTGCTGGTAAATTGCCGACCTGGACAAGGCGAGTAGGCAGGCTTCTTCCTTCAGATCAACACCATCTTCTCGTGCTTCCTTGTCTTCTGCTTCAGTGTATTGGGCGTGCCGAGGTGAGTCAAACTCAATGTCGGCTGGGATGACTGCTTCTGAGCCGTACACCAGGAAGTATGGGGTGAATCTGGTTGATCTGTTGGGTGTGGTTCTCAGGCTCTACAAAACTGTCGGAAGCTCATCAATCCATGCTCCGGGTGCTCTTTCAAGTGGCTCAATCAGTCTGGGTATGATGCCCGCCAGGATGAGGCCATTTGCTCTTTCTTCTTGGCCATTAGACTGGGGGTGGGCCACGGATGCCACATCAAGCCGAATGCCGTACACAGATGCATACCAAGCCAATGCTCCCTTTGCAAAATTCGTGCCATTGTCGGTGATGATGCTGTTTGGAACTCCATATCTACTTGCGACGTTGGCGATGAACCTGACTGTTGTCGGACCATCCATCTTCTTGATCGGACGTGACTCAATCCACTTTGTGAATTTGTCGACTGCAACTAGTAGGTGAGTTAACCCACCCCTTGCTCGCTTGAACGGCCCAACCATGTCCAGTCCCCAAACTGCAAACGGCCATGTTATTGGGATTGTTTTGAGTGCCGACGCCGGGAGATGACTCTTGGCTTTGAACCGCTGACAACCGTTGCAATGTTTCACCAGATGCTCTGCGGCTACTCGGGCCGTCTGCCAATAGAAGCCATGGCGAAATTCCTTGGCTACAATTGCTGTTGCTGATATGTGGTGACCGCATTCACCTGGATGAATGTCCCGGAGCAGCTCAAGCCCCCTGTCCTCTTCTACACATCGCTGGAGAACTCCAGTTGCACTTTTGTGCATCAGCTCATTGTTGATGATGGTGTATGCACCAGATCGGCGCTGGATCTTCTAGCTTCAACTTCATCTGGGGGAAGAGTCCCGTCGACCAGTAAATCTCTGATCGGATGTGCCCAGGTCAGAGCGGTGACGACCACCATTACCATTGCCTGCTGTGGTGCGACTGCTTCTTCTGGCTCAGCCTCTTATGTATCTATCATTTCAGCTTCAACCTCTGAGCTAACGACTTCGATATCTGGCTTGTCATCGGCAGCCCCTGTTGTTGCTTGTTCTGTTGAAACAGGAACCTCAGGATTTTCTGGCTCTTCTCTTAGACTCGGCATCTTTGGATCGCAATCGGCAGCCCCTGGTGTCGGTAGCTCGGATGAGTTCCCGACACCTGGTGTTGCTGTTGCTTTTGCCTTGGACTTCTTCTTTTTGCCGAGATCGGCAGCTCCTAGATCGCAATCGGCAGCCCCTGGTTCTGCTGGATCTGCCGAGGCCACAGCTCCCTGGGTGTTTGACTGCTTCTTCAGAGTTGGGATCTTCATTGGATGAACCAGCTTTGCTTGCCTCAATGCCTCCAGGTCGGTTTTTGATATGAAGATGGACTCGGACTCTGGAGAAGGCGTGATGGAGGGATTCTTGATATGCTCCAGTGACACCCCTGGTGGAATACTTTGCCTGGTGGAGCCGAGCTTGGACAGGGCGTTTGCTGCTTCATTGTTTGCTCTAGGCACGTGATGAAATTCCCAGCCTTCAAAATATCCACTGAGTTTTTGCACCAGGAAACGGTAGCTCGCCATGTTTGCATCCTTGGCATCCCAATTTCCTGTACACTGCTGCACCACCAGGTCGGAGTCGCCGAAACACTCTATGTTCCGAATGCCGATCTCCTTGGCCAGCTTCATGCCATGCACAAGGGCCTCATATTCAGCAACATTGTTTGACGCTACGAACTGGATTTGCAGTACATAGTGCAGTCGGTCTCCTTTCAGTGACGTGAGAACAATGCCAGCCCCTAGGCCATTCTTCATCTTGGATCCATCAAAATGCATTCTCCAGAAATCCGATCCTGGGACGGGTGGCATATACTGAGTTTCCGCCCAGTCCACTAGGAAATTGGCCAATGCTTGGGATTTGATTGTTGTTCTTGGCTCGTACTGGATGCCATGGTTTGCGATCTCAATTGCCCATTTGGCCACTCTGCTGGTTGCATCTCTGGTGCCAATGATGTCGGCTAGTGGAGCCGAGCTGACCACCATAACCGGATGAGCTTGGAAATAGGGCTTCAATCTTTTGGCCGCCATGTAGACTCCATAGCACATCTTCTGGTAATGGGGATAATTTTGCTTGGATGTTGAGAGCACCTCACTAATGTAATATACTGGCCGTTGAATCGGTTGCGCTTTGTCCTTCTCAGGACGCTCTACCACCATCACTACACTGATCACCCGATTGGTTGCCGCGATATATAACATCATCGGCTCCTTCTCAATCGGTGCGGCTAGAATCGGCGTGGTGGAGAGCATACGCTTGAGCTCCTTGAATGCTTCATCTTCTTGTGGAGTCCATGTGAACTTCTCTGTCTTCTTCATGAGCCGATATAGTGGGATTGCCTTCTCTCCTAGCCGACTGAGAAATCGACTGAGTGACGGCAAGCAACCGGTAAACTTCTTTACTTGTTTCAAATTCTTGGGCTGGTCCATTCGTTTGATTGCGGCTATCTTCTCGGGATTTCATTCGATTCCTCTTTCAGAAATGAGAAATCCCAAGAGTTTGCCAGCTGGAACGCCAAACACACACTTCTATGGATTCAGCTTGATCTGGTAGGTGCGCAAGTTGGCAAATGTCTCCTTGAGGTCCTCCAGGAGTGTGACTCCTTTAACCGTCTTCACCACCAAATCATCTACATACACATGCAAGTTTCTGCAGAGCTGAGAATGCGTGCATCGCTAGATGGTGAGATGATAGGTAGCACCTCCATTCTTCAGGCCGAAAGGCATGGTGATATAGCAATAAGCCCCAAAGGGGGTTATAAAGGCAGTTTTTATTTGATCTTCCACAGCAAGTTTGATCTGGAGATAGCCAGCAGTGGCATCCAGAAATGAAAAAAGCTTGCAGCCGGCCGTAGAGTCAATGACTTGATCTATACGGGGCAGAGAAAACGGATCCTTGGGGCATGCCTTGTTCAGGCAGGTGTAATCGATACACATGCGGCAAGTCTTGTTCTTCATCATCACGAGGACTGGGTTTGCCAGCCACTCGGGGTAGAACACCTCTATGATGAAGCCTGCAGCCTTGAGTTTGGCGACCTCCTCGCCGATTGCTCTTCTCTTGTCTTTAGAGAAACGTCGAAGGGGTTGCTTGATCGGTTTAGAACCTAGCCGAATGTGGAGCTTGTGCTCGGCGAGTTCCCTCGGCACTCCAAGCATGTCTTGTGGAGACCATGCAAAGATGTCCCGGTTCTCACGGAGGAACTCGACGAGCTCGCCTTCCTATTTTTTGCTAAGTCCTGCTCCGACCACAACAAACTTGGCTGGGTCGGAGGGATCTAGAGCAACCTTCTTGCTGTCCTTGGCCGCCTGGAAAGTGGTCTGCTTGTCTGCTCTCTTGGCTGGGCCGACTGGAAGGGGAACCTTGCTTTGAGCCTGGGCCATTGCGACCACCTTGTCGAGTTGACGCTTCTCTTCGACCACCACCAAGGAATCACCCAAATTTGCACCGGCTGATGAGCACTCAAGGGACTTCCTGAAGTCCCCGGCGACAGTGATGATGCCGTTTGGTCCTGGCAGCTTCATCTTCAGGTAAGGCTCATACGAATTAAGCATGAACTTGGCGATTGCAGGCAATCCCAAGAGGGCATGGTATGGACTGCTGAGGTCGGCGACCTCGAACCAGATCAGCTCTCTCCTGAAATTCTCCTATGTCCCAAAGATCACATCCAGCCGAATGCGTCCCATGGGGGTGCATGACAAACCAGGGACAATCCCATGGAAAGTCGTCCGACTGCGCTCCAAATCCCTCTCTGTGAGTCCCAACTTGATCATCGTGTCTCTGTACAGAATGTTGATTGTGCTCCCTGGATCAATGAGCACTCGGGAAAACAGACTTGAAAACTTGGGGGCCGCGAACAGGGCATCCACCACGAGCGGATAGGTGCCCGGATACGGCATAATGCTTGGGTGATCCTCCCTACCCCAAGTAATCTTGCAATCGGACCAATGCATGTACTGGGGAGTCGGGGGCATGGTGGCATTGACCTCCTGAGCTCGGGCTCTCCGACTGCCCTTGTCACTTGACTCACTAGTGAAAATCATATATGCGGCATCTTGCCGCGGAAACTGGTTTTGAGCCTGAGGTGGCGCTCTGTTCTGAGGTGGTGGGGGGGTGGAGGTGGTAATGCTTCTCCCTTCACTATGCGCTTGACGAAATCACACTGCCGAGTGGTATGCGCCGCTGGCTTGCCCGGGCTGCTGTGCATTTTGCACGGCTAGTCCAACATGTCCTCGAATGTATACTTGGGCTTGATTGGCCACTCCGGCTTCGCATTCGGCTTCATCTTCCGACTGCCTCCTGCAGCCCCTTGTTCCTCTTGGTCTTGGACAGCGGCCACCTGCCGACTACCATACTTAGCGTCCGGCTGCTCATCCTTCCTCTTTCCGCTATTTTGCTGGTTGTTGTTGTTGTTGTTCCGATTGATATCTCTGCGCTCTCGCCGACTGAGCCCCTGGTTCCCTGCCTCTGCCGCTTGCGCAGCCCCTTGTGTCTGAACAACACCGCCAACACCGAGCTGAATGGGTTCTCGCATTGCAGAGTCAGAGACAGCAAACGCATTGGCAACCTTCATAAGCTCAGCCAGTGATTAAAAATCTTTGCGGAGCAGCTTGTGCTTCAGCATTGATCCTGGCAAACATCCATCAGTGAAATACTGGATGGCCTGTATCTCATGGACTCCTTCACATGAATTCTTCAGCTTAATCCACCGAGCTAGATACTCTCAGAGTGGCTCGTCCTTGCCTTGCAAGCAGAGGGAAAGCTGCCGAGGATGATGCGGTCGATCGTACGTGTCGGTGAAATTGCGAATGAATGCTTCCGAGAAATCTTCCCAGCAATTGATGTTGTTGCCGGGCAAACTGTTCAACCAAGTCCGAACTGACCCCTGCAGCATCAGAGGAGCATAGC
The DNA here is from genome assembly GCA_950022295.1 of Bromus sterilis. NCBI lineage: Eukaryota > Viridiplantae > Streptophyta > Magnoliopsida > Poales > Poaceae > Bromus > Bromus sterilis. Next base: position 306,009,682 of record OX465595.1, read on the forward strand.
GTAATGCTACACGCCGACTGCCGCCGGCGATGCCGACTGCGGTCATGTAATCTATCAGCCAGTCCTCTGTCTTAACGGAGCCATTGTACTTGGGGGTGTCTCTGGGCAAGGTAAACCCTTTGGGGAACTGCTCAGTCCGAATGCGGTGTCCGAAACACGCTGGGTCGGCTGCTCCCTCCTCTTCCTGCTACGCATCTCTTTCCAACAGCTCGATGCGATGTCTGGCATCGTTCTCACCGATCTGACGAGCGCCGAGCCAATTGCTGATTGCTGGTCTTGCTTCGGGCTGACGAGGTGGGTCATTGCGCTTGCTGCTCACAGCTGGCTCCTCTGCTCTTCTGTTCATGACCGGGGGACCCCGGTTGCTCCTGACCCTGCTCTCACGTCGGGACTGGCGTTGCTTCCTGTTCTGCCACGATGCATTCGGCCGCTGACTGGCCTCTGGAGTCGGCCTCGCAATCCTCCGTGATGCCTCTGGGCCTGGACCCGGATCGTCCAACGCCGCTTGCTGCTGCTGCTTTGCCGACGCCAGCAGCTCGCGCATTCGGCGAGTTTGCTGATGCCGCTCTTCGCCTTCCAAATCCTCCAGCTCGTTCGCAATCTGCTCGACAGCTAGCAAATTCTTGTCGGGCGTGCTGTATGTTGGCCGCTGGACAAATGTCGACGCTGTCGGTTGCTCGGCCCTTGACATCTCTCTGCCGACAGCTCGTCCTCTACTCCTGAGATCTTCTAGAACCGCAGGTGCAATCGGCCGACGCTGGCTGGCGTGCGCCACATTGTACTCTCTGGTGATGGCTCCCAGCCTGCGCTCTTCTGCCAGCATGTGCTCGGCCCTACGAGCAAGAGCAAGCCGTGCTGTCTCCAGATCGCTATGAACTTGATCGGGATCACCATTCCTGTTCACGGGTGTGTACAACACATCCCGCAACGCACTGGTGCCGATTCTTTCCGTGGCATCCGCCGCCTGCTTGGCTTTCCTGGCTGCACTCGCCGCACCTTGATTGCTTGACGCAGTCGTTCCCGCCATCATGACGGCTGCGTGCACACGGGGCTCCATTCCGCCGGGAGCTGCCGTGCAGCCCCTGGTCGGGAGCGGATCCGTGGCACTGGAGAAGACGCGCACCTCCCTGGGATATGCCTCGGGGAAGCAGCTGATGAAGAGGCCTTGCCCGCTTTTCTACAGCGAAACACCGGGCGGCAGGGGTGCGTCGACCCCGAACCACGCAGCGTAGTCCACCACAAAGTCCACTGCCCCACGCCTTAAGATCAGGCCGGAGGCGTGGCTCATGCTCAATGACGAGGAAGATCCCGTCCGGATCAGAACTCCAGTCGACGCCTCAGTCGGCCCCACAGTGGGCGTCAACTGTCGTTGTTTGGTAACAAAAGATGCCATAGGGATGGCTAAAGAGAGGCGAAGACTCGAGGGAGAACTATGTCGATGGTGCCGGAAACGGGTTGGGCACATGCACGGTGATGGACACCACGATGTACCCAGGTTCGGGGCTCTCCGGAGAGATAACACCCCTACTCCTGCTTGTCTGCTTGCTATAAATGATCTCACAAACTACAATCCATGCTCCTGGAGCTGTTCAGAGGAAGAAGAGACATGCCGTGGGCATGGTTCTCTTCTGCTTCTCTACGGGAACTACTATGGGAAGTAAATGCGAATGGGGCGTCCCTCTCACAGGAGGGGTACCCTCGAGCTCTTATAGTGTGAGCTCGGGGTACTACGGTCATTTCAGTTGGGTGTTGGCCCCAGCTGTCATCCTCTCGTCGGCTGGGGTCCACCGACTGCAAATCTCTGGTTGATCCGGACTTGTCAAGCGGATTCCCATGTTGTAGCTTCTAGGTAATGATGAGTGAACAGTGGAGCTATGATCTCTGGTCTTGTCGTCCTGTCTCCGGATTCAGAGGAAAAGGGTGACAACACTCCTCTAACAGATCGGCGAAGTGACTTAGCTTACTGCCACCCGGCACTCTCGGGATCATGCATTTATGACCTTGTACCAGAGGCATCCGATCTGGACAAGGTCAACTCTTGAGCCGATTGAAGGGTGGGCCAATTGCGCCTGGGCCGACTGCTCGCATTCAGCATGGTCGATTGCTTGAGGGCAATCGTCCATGAGACTGCCTAGCTTGGCCCAGCAGCAGCCCAATCGTCCTCATCCTTGTCTTGAAATATTGCTTTCGTCTAGGTGACCCTACCCGGGTACCATTCCCCCGACGGTTGGTTCCGCGACTGCGACTTGAGTTCGCCTTCTGGGTCGTGGGGTCCTTCATCGTCGGGTGCGAATTTGGTAGTCGCCGAAAAACTTATCTTGACCTAGTCGCTGACCGAGCGATCTTGGTGGCGCGATGGAGAGTCTTGCGATGAACATGAGCTCTTCGATTGGGTTGGATCTTGCTCGAACCGTTGGATTGCTGGGTGTCGATGATGGAACCGCCAAGATCGTGATTCCAACCCACGTCTTCCCCACGGTCGGCGCCAATTGAAGAGGATCGGCCTCGGCAAATCCCATGGTAAGGCACCCTGGGTTTCGATCGTAGAGAGGAGGTGCAGGTTGGCGATACTCGTAGGCTAACAGGAGACAGGGATTTACCCAGGTTCAGGGCCCTCGATCGGTGAAACCTCTACTTCCTGCTATTTTGTATTATGATGGAGGCGATTACAGTGGCGGTTGAGGCGAGATTGCTCGGGACCAGAGGTGTTGCTATGAGATTGGATGTCCTAGACGTCCCCTTTCCCAGCCTTTATATTTTGGTTTGGTCACAAGGAGTCTATCTGGTTTACAGAAGTAGTTGCCTATTCTAGCTTTAGTCTTGGACGCCAAGTCGCGGTTTCCATAACGCCAAGGACTCCTACGTCGGTGCTTCGATAGGGTTAGTCGTGGGCTGGTCGAAGCCTCAAGTGGGCCTTCTGTCTTGACACGCACCAGGCACCCTCATCCGCATAAGTCGTGGGGACGCCCCCTCGTCACTCTCCTTGAATTTTTCTTGAGCTTAAGCTTTTGGCACTCCTGAATCTTATTTCATCATCTTACTTTGCAACACTTGAAAACTTCCTTCACACGAAACTCATCATAAACTGATTAGAGCGGTTGGTGTCAAAAATAAATAAATACCAATTGGCCACTAATGAAAACACTAAATTTCAACAATGGCTACTGTTTCTCGACTTTATCTAAATGTTTTTGCAAAGAAAAACCTAGCGCAAGAATGTCCAAAGGATAGAAGCGCAAAACAGGACAGAAATCATGGAAATAGAAAAGTAGGTGAAACTTAATTTATTCGGGGCACTTATGTGGCTCAAATGAAAAAACACAAAACTGGAGAAAGTTTGCCAATTGTATAGAACATGATGTGTTAAAAATCAGATCAAAAAGATGATCTGGTGATTTTTAACGATTTTTCGTGGAGCAGACAGAATCTGTTTTCTCGACAACATGTCACAACTTCTGGTTCACTTATCAACGGAGGCTAAAAGTTGGCACAAAACTTTAAAATAAAGATACAATTATGTTTCTAGAGTAGTAACAGGCATCAAGACACACTAAAACTGGAATAAAAATATTTTGGGTTGCCTCCCAACAATTGCTTTCTTTTACGCCTTTTAGCTAGGCGTAAGGGTTATATAATATGCTCACAAGAGAATAAGAGAACTTAAGCAAAAGAGAGCATCAATAAGCAAATATGAAACACATTTCAGTCTAACCCACTTCCTATGCATGGGAAACTTGTAAACAAACAAATCATGAAAGCACAAAGTAACAAGCATAGGAAGGTAAAAAAAGAACAACTTCAACACTTTCATCATAAAGAGAGTTGTCTTCATAACATCAAAGTTTCTACAACCAAGCTTTTCTCTCTCAGAGTAATTTTGAGTATCATCATGAACAAACTCAACAATATAACTATCACATAAAGCATGTTGTTCATGAACTACAAGCACATGTGTATTATTTTCAATACAGTCTTTATGATCATAAGATAAATGCAACCCATCACAATGAGCCTTAATAAGAGAAACCTTCTCCGGAATATGATTTGGAGATTTCAAAAGGATAATAGGACAGTCAAGTGTGGGTGCAATAGCAACAATTTCATGCTTAACATAAGAACTAAAGCAAGTTCATCTTTGTAAGCATCATCCATAGTGGCATCATGGCCATAAACTCAACAAGCATCAAGTTCATCAGAAAGGGATATTTCAAGTGAGTCCTCGGAATCATAGGATCCCTCATCATAGCAATCATTGGCCTCTTCTTGGTAAGAAAATAATTTATTTTAAAATTCTCAACATAAGTATTGCAAACATAATTCTCAAAGCAATATTCAAGCACCACAAAATTTTCGGACTTGTGAATAGTATCATAATAGTTTTCAATCAAAGAAGCAATCTTATAAGCACCCTTAAAACAACAAAATCTTCAATCTTTTCAACATCAAAGTAATCATAAACACCTTTAGCATAACAAGATAGGATCTTATTGTCATTGAACTCACATTAGAAAGCAAGGTGTTTACGATCTATTTTGGAACAACAAGTAAAATCATAAATGTGGCACAAAGACTCAGCATAGCAATAAGAAGTTTGTATTTGATCCCATAAGTGTTTCCCTTTCTGAGATAGGCGGTGCCGCGTAAAATGAGCGTGCTCATCCAAGGATTTTCCCTCAACCAAGACGATCCAAGTAAAAGTGTCCATCCTACCATATTTAGGTGGTTCCACACCCATGGTAAAGATAGCATCACTATACAAAGACAAAGACAAAAGATACCAACTAATATTATTGGGTTTTTTGGATATAATACACACAAGCAAAGATAAAAAATTTAAAGTAAACTAACAAGTCTAAAAAACAATGGTAAAGAGTAGTGTGCAACTCCCCTATCTTGAAGTTTGGAATCCCATGCAACGGCGCCAGAAATTTTCCTGATGGGTGTAGATAGCACCTCCTCGTTGGTTACCCCAAGTGGAAGATTATGATGTAGGTAGAAGAAAATTTCCCTTGTTAAAGATACCAAGGTTCTCAATCAAGCAGGATTCCAGAGACGACAAGTAGGTGGCAACGCCGCCAGAAATTTCTTGGTGGCTAAGTTGTCCTGGACCTGCACACAAGAACACAAATAACTTTGCTCCCAACGAGTACAGAAAGGTTATCAATCTCTCCAGCCTTGCTGTTTACAAAGGGTCAAACACAAAGGGGAAATAATAATGCAACGGAAAGGACAAGTAAAACAGTAAATGTAAATGGTGTAAACTATGATGCGAAGATGGGCCTAGGTAACATGACTTTCACTAGTAGTGTCTCTCTCCCAAAATATGGTAGACAACTATGCAAGGTGAACAAATTACAACTGGGTAATTGACAGGATTATAAACGCACCGCAATTCTAATTATGCTACTAGAAAAGTAAAAATCTCAATCGTATGGGCATTACACCAAGACAAGTAGACCATTTATTCATCAGCATCTACTCACTAATCATCCACCTTGAGATATCTATCCAGAACATTTCGTTGGTATTAAGTTGCGAACCCCAACAAAGGTTGTAAGCTAAAGCAACAGATTACTGCCTTAACACTCTATGTGTAATGTAAGTAATCCTTATTACACGCAGTCATAAGCACCGTTGTTTTACCCCTAATGGCAACATCATATTCCCTAGTCTCATATTTCTATCACTCAAGCTAGACATTGGGAGGCATGAACCCATCATCTAGCATAATGCTCCCTCTTGTAGTTGCAATCTACATCTTAGCCAAACTAACAAACGACAACGGAGAACATGCAAGAATACTCAAGAAAAAATATAAAAGGGCAATCCAAATATATTACTCTCACAAATCTGAACATAATCTCATAATCCGTTGAATCCCAACAAACTCAACATAGAACAACAGGAATTCATACATAGATGCCTTGATCATGATAGGCAACTCAGAAGGGCTAAACATTGAAGCACAATATTGGAGAGAAGACATTTACTAGCTACTGATCATGGACCCATGGTCCAAGGGGGACTATTCATGCTGCATCCCGGAGGCGAGCATGGTGGTGGACGAACTTCCGGATATCAATTCTCCCTCCGGCAGGGTGCCAGGACAGGAACTTCTGGCGATTTCGAGATCGGAGTCGCGACGGCGGCGGAATAATGGGTTATTTCGTGGAGCGGAGGCCTACTCGAGGGTTTCTGGAATAGGAGATAAATATAGGCCAAAGGGGGGCATCGGGGGTGGCCCCCTGGCCTAGGCGGCCAGAGCCCCCCCCCCTGGGCATGTCGTGGGGCCACCTGGACGGGGGTATCCCCCCTACGACTCCCCTTCTGGCTTCTACAGTCTTTCGTAATAAAATATTTTTAGAAAATTTTCTAGAATTTTCCGAGCACTTTCATTTTTCACCTTTTTCTGCAATGCACGGACAAAAACAAACAAAAACTAGCAATGGGCACTAGGTTAATAGGTTAGTACAACAAAGTTGTAAATGATATGAAAGTGCATCAAAACATATAGCATTATCACCAAAAGAAGCATGGGACAAAAAATATAGATACGTTTGGGACGTATCACCTATCCATCTAAATCCTCCTCTTGTTGGAAGGTTGCTTCGGATATGGACGAAGTTCATCCTCCATTCGTCTCGGTCCATATATTAATCTATTCACGATGGTGAAATAAAAGGGTGGCAAGGTTTCCAACCTTACACATGGTATGCTCACTCATCTTTCCCCTTTTTACCGGTTCGATTGATTTTTTTTCCTTGTTTTGCCCTTGAAATTTTGATCTATACTACGAGGATGTTTGTCTAATGCTCTTCATGCCTAGATCCTTCATGTGACTATTATGTTCATCTACATATCATGTTTGCATCTAGCCCATTATTTTCATTTCATTTGTGTCATGGACTCATGATTCTATGCAAGAACAGTTGGATGGTTGGACCTACTCATGAATTCAAATGGTGATGCTCTCTGGATGTCCGAATTTCTATCCGGTCATCTGACCAATGGGACCATCTCTCCAATCATTCGCCATGTCTCATGTTTCCCATGCACATTATTATCCGTGCTTCACATTACATACATATTCTCGTAATGATGGTGAGGCGGGTGGTAGCCGCTCTCGTCCTAGCTACACTGGCTTGGATGGTGTGGACTATGAGGTTGATTTTGAGGATGACGACCTCATTCCTCCTAATGTGGTTAAGTTGGGTACAAATAAAAATAAAAATCCCACTACTAATGTTTCTCCGACTCCTCGTGCTTAGGGTCGTCATGCACCCCATCTGTTTTAGTTGCTATCTCCATCAACCCCCTGGCCCGCAGGGTCGTCACGTGATCAACTACTACCAAATGGATCCACAAGAGTGCACGACCTTACACCGCGATGTTAACCAATTTGATTTTCCTGGCACTTCCACCGATCGACGATTCCACACACTCGTGCACCAGGACATCTTTCAAACTATTTTTTTTACATCTTGGTCGCCTCACTCAATAATGCTATGTTAACATGGAGTATTTGGAGCAGCACCAAAAGATTTTTGGTGAGGCTCTTAATGTCATTGATGGGATGGGGGCTACATCATGCCATGACCCTGCAGTGTGACTTGAATGTTGCTGCCTATGCGCCATGTTTCTTTGATCATGATCGCTCGCTCACATGGAGGAATCATCACTCTTGAGATCACTATCTCATATGAGCAGTGGGCTGAGGCTTTGGGCATGCCTAGCAGGGATGCCAACCTGTTCCGCATCAATGACAGGTTGATGCTTTGTACATGCATGTTTGCCTCTGCTGAGGCCACCCTCCACCATAATCGAGATTGAGAGGACTGTGACGCCCTCGATTTACGATCATGTACAGTAATCATACACGCAGGGTACATGATCGAGATCAAGATGCCACGGTGAGAATATCACAGCACAACTCTAAACACAAAAGGATAAACCAATATATTACAATGAAGGGGGGTCACACGGACCCGAATACATAAGTTAAATCAAACATAATATCTGAGTACATACATAGTTAGTCAAGTTTTTCCTTAAGAAGGCTAGCACAAATAACATCAGAGATACAGATCGAAAAGACGAGGCCTCCTGCCTGGGATCCACCAAATTACTCCTGGTCAACGGGAACTCGATGTCGTAGTAGGCTCCTCCTGGAATCTCCTGCTCCTGGGCTCCAACGTTGACTGCAACGGCCGATCAGGCAAAGCGAAAAAGGGGAAATAAAGCAAGGTGAGTATCTAGCATACCCGCGAGTCTTACGTCCGCTACTAAGCAATTATGCATTGTATCAAATGGAAAGGGGAGGCTATATATAGTGGACTGCAAGGTAGAAATCAGAATAAGGAAGAGAAGCTAGGCCTATCGAAGACTAGCATCTTCCAAAGATTCTTGAAGCACAAGAAGAGAATAGCCAACAGTTCAATAGCATGAATGTAATAACAATGCAGCAGAAGTTGCTGCAGCATTTTATAATAGTAAGTTGTAATAGATAACAATTATACATGCCTCCAAAATCCCCTCCTCGACTTCCCTGCGAGGAAGAGAAACCGGAACCAACTGTTTAATAGTAGTAGTTTGTAGTAGTAGGCTCTGGCTTCAGCATAAAGCGTCCTGTTACCGTGGACACCGCTATTCGAATAGATTATCTTCCCTGCAGGGGCTGCACTACTGTTACCCTACATGCTCAGATCTCCAGGGTGGCGTACACCTTGTTAGGGAATGCCCCACCGAGGCTATCCGACACGTCGAGGCCCATCCTACGGCTCATCATAGAGGTCCACGTTGGTCTACAGTCCTAAGAGCAAGGGGGTCTTGGACCGTCGCCCCTCACCCTCCGGGTCGTTGTGTGCCAGGTGATTCCACGCAACTCTTCCAGGATGCGGATAGACCTAACCACAATGATGAACTGGACGTCTTTCAGAGATTTCGAACGAGACCACAACGCGGAGGGCCCACACCGTAATCCCACGTGGAGATAGTGCGTATAGGGCACGTCGACCCACTCAAGTCATCCACCTGAACCGTTAAGTCATTTTATTATTATCTGTCGGGACAACCGTTATCGTTTCCCCTTTCTCGGTGAGTCGCGGACAACGACAGCAGCCAGGACCACCAGTAACGTCGGTGCCTGCCCTGTCGTCCCACCAACTCGTGCGGTTACCAACAAGGTGAACCGTCTCCTTACCTTGTCTCGCGTTTGCTCTTGGTAGAGCTCGATTTTCTTACAACAGGATACCTTTCGGCCACGAACAGTACCAGGCCCGCCGCACACCGGTGGAATACACCTGACCTGCCGTTCTGCTAAGATACCCTACGCGGGAACCGTGGGGTCACCCGACTCCTTACCTGTAAGGACAACCGTGGTTCAGTACCCTAGGACGGCTATACAGATTCAGCAACGAGTGGAGTACAAGGATTACTCCTCGATAGCTCACACTTGATGTGGCTCGGCAGAGCCGGGGTAGGGGCCTGAAGCAGTGTCTGCTCTGAACCGTACCTGTAGCAGTTGTAATGTATCGTATCTGCATTCACTCCCAGAGTGAACACGACCCGCTATCTAATCCTATTTACTAACAAGGTGCAGGGTTCACTGCTGAAGATAATATATATAATAGGCAGCATAGGATAAAGGAAGGTACATCAAGGGTGACAATGACAGGCTATGCAATTGAATAGGATTGTAACATAGCAACAGTAGCATATGCCTAGTGCAAGAAAAGTACGGAAAGATAGGCGATATCTGGGGAAGAGAATGGCTCTGCTTGCCTATAAGCTCGGCGGTAGAGGTACGGTCGTCAACGAAGTAGTCGATCACAGGGGCAGCAGCAGCGGACGTCGAGACTACCGGACAATAAGAGAGGGGGGAGAAACCATAAATACACAGCAATAATAGAAATACAAATACAAGACATGGCAAACGCAGTGTTAGGGGTGAACTAACGCAGTGGTACACATTGCAGACGAAACGGGAATTTTAACCGGCAATTTTATCGGCTCCGGGCGATTACCGGACAGTGCAATCAGAGGGGGGAAGTCCCGTGTTCGGTATGTTAGAGGTGTGTGGTGGGGGCATGGATAGCGTATCCGCAATCGTCATATTTTTCTAATCAACTTTCATGTATAAAGTTTTTGAATCTGACTTACGGATTAAAAGATATTGATATTCAAAGTTTAAATCAATTTTAAAAACAATCTGGATTTCTTTTATTATTTAAAATCCAACATTATCCATAAGGAATCTTTGACTGGGTCAAACTTATAGGTGGGGTCCAACTGTGAGCTTTGACTGGTCAAACCTAACCAGTGGGCCATGTTTGTCATAGACACAGTGGCTAATCAAAGTTATTTAAATTAATTAATGTAATTAGCAGCAAGGGACCCACATGTCATAGAGCTACCTGTTAAATATTAGTTTAATTATCCAGATAATTAATTTAATTACCTGGGCCCACCTATCAATGACCCTATTAACTAAACAGTTTTTATTTTCTCTAATCAGTTTTAATTAGGGGGGGGGTTACCCCGTGCCAAACCCATACGGGCTCGTCGGCGGGAAGCCGTGGCACGGCGGGGGCGCGGCGGCCGGACCAGCGCGGCGAGGCCGCGGCCAGGGGGGCGGAGGCGGCGGAGACCAGGAGAGGCGGAACACGCGGGCAGGCAAGCCGAGCTGCAGCCGTGCGCCCGGGATGGAGGAGCAGGGCTTCGGCGCCAGAACGCGGCAGGAGGAGCTACGGCGAGAAAAACGGAAGGAAAAAAATGGGAACGCGCGTGGCTCACCGTGGGGAGAACGATGGCGAGCGCGAACGAGGCAGGGAAGGTCGGGCGCGAAGAATTCGAAGCCGGAAGGTAGTGGTCATGGCAGAGGGAGCGGCGGCGATTGGCCGGCTGTGGTGGCCTCAGGCGGCGATGAACGGCACGGGGAGTCGAGGGCGAGGCCGAGGAGGCGCCAGGACATGCCGGGGTGGGCTGCCGTTATCGCTGGCCGCGCCGGCGTCGCGGATGTGCTCACGGTGGAGCTCGGGCAGGGGGCTATGGCGTAGGGGAGGGGAAGATGGGGAGGGAAAGGGAGGGAGCTAGGGTAGCCAGAGGGGGCACGGGCGTGGGGGCCTTTATCCCCGTCGGAGCTGGCCTGGATTGCCTCCACGGCGTCCGTGGCCGCGTCCTGGCCAGGGGATGGGCGCCACGCCTCCCCTGTACGGAGGTAGGAGAAGATGGCCAGGGTGGAGTAGGCCGGGGTGGGCTGGCCCAAGGGGGGAAGGGGGTGGGCCTCGCCCCTAATCGTTAGATTAGGTTTTCTTTTTCTTTCTTTTTTTCTGTTCTTTGTTTTCTGTTTTTATTTGTTTTAGATACTTTTGTATTTTGTAAAATATGGAACTTGTCCCATAATTAGTATTACAAATTAATAGAGTGCCACAAAAAGTTTGGGTGCAAAAGAAATTCATTTAATATTTATTTTTATTATGCAACTAGTGAAAGGGCTATTTTAGCACTAGTTTGAATTGTTTGAAATATCTAAATATTGCAATAAATATCCAATGTTGGTTTAGCATGGTCCACTGATTTTTAGACATTTAATAAAATTGGTTCCACAATTTTTGGACAAAGTTTGATTTATCACATTATTTTTAATAACAACCAAAAGGGTTTTTGGAGTGATCAAATGCAAAGATGATCAAAGTGAGATTTAGTAACAGTAACTATCATTAGCAAAAAGTGATTAATGTTACATGACACTAAGGGTGTTACAAATCTCCCCCACTACAAGAATTCTCTTCCCGAGAATTTTAAGCGGTAGAGGAGAAAAGATCGGGGTATTCATCACAAAGACGATCTTTGCGTTCCCAGGTGGCTTCATCTTCAGAATGATTCGACCACTGAACCTTGAGGAACTTGATTGCCTTGTTGCGGGTTCGATGTTCAGACTGATCAAGAATGCGGCTCGGATGTTCACGATAAGACAAGTCTTGTTGCAGTTCCAGCATTCCATGATCCACTGCTCGGATAGGTTCCTTGAAGCAGCGACCGAGTTGCGACACATGAAAGACATCATGAACTTCAGAGATGTTTGACGGCAACTCCAACCGGTATGCCACCGGTCCACTTCTGGAGAGGATACGGAACAGGCCAATGTAGCAGGGAGCTAACTTGCCTTTATCCCGAAACGATGAGTGCCTCTCATGGGAGTGACACGAAGGTAAGCTTATTCGCCGGGTTGATAGATCATTTCTTTGTGCTTGCGGTCATCGTTGCTCTTCTGGCTGGACTGAGCAGCTTTCAAATGTTCATGAATAACGTGAATCTGATCTTCAGCATGCTGAATAATTTCCGGACCAATGAGAGTTCGTTCCCCAGTTTCTGACCAATTCAGAGGGGTTCGACACTTACGTCCATAGAGAACTTCAAAGGGTGCCATCTTCAGACTAGCCTGATAGCTATTGTTGTACGAGAATTCAGCAAATGGAAGGGATTCCTCCCATTTCTTACCGAAAGAGATGACACAAGCTCGAAGCATGTCTTCAAGCACTTCATTAACTCATTCGACTTGTCCTTGCGACTGGGGGTGATAAGCGGTGCTGAAATTCAGGTGAGTGCACATAGCTTCTTGGAAACTATCCCAAAATCTTGAGGTGAAAATGATGCCACGATCTGAACTGATCTACAACGGAATACCGTGGAGGGACACAATTCTAGAAACATACAAGTCTGCTAACTGACTAGCAGAGATAGTCTCCTTGACTGGCAGAAAGTGGGCAACCTTGGAGAATCGGTCGATGACGACAAAAATAGCATCGTGGCCTTTCTGTGATCAGGGAAAACCAGTGACGAAGTCCATTTCGATCTTGTCCCACTTCCATTCAGGAATAGAAAGTGGTTGCAGAGTTCCAGCACATCTTTCATGTTCGGCTTTGACGCGACGGCAAACGTCACACTCGTCAACATATCGAGCGATGTCTTGCTTCATGTTAGACCACCAGTACCGCTGACGAATGTCTTGGTACATCTTGGTACTACCAGGGTGAATCGACAAAGGGGTATCATGAGCTTCTTTCCTAACATCAGGGGCGTAGTTCAGGTTGGCCTTGGCTACCGGAACCACTAAACGACCCTTGAAGTACACTGCATTATCATCATTTGCATCAATAGTGAAGAATGAGGGCTCTCCGCTGGGGACACGAAGCTTAATCATCCAAATGTCAGAGTCATAATGTTGTATCGTCTTGATGCGTTCAACGAGGTCTGGTTTAACTACCAGGGAGTTCACATATCCCTGCGGAACAATCTCGATGTTCAGCTTGTGAAGCTCTTCATACAGAGGTGGCCGTTGTATTTGAACTTCAAGTTCACTACAGTAGGCTTTGCGACTCAGGGCATCAGCCACCACATTACCTTTGCCAGGGGTGTAATGAATATCCATGTTGAAATCGGCTATTTTCTCGAGCCATCTTTGTTGGCGGAGATTCAGGTCGGGCTGAGTAAACAAGTACTTCAGACTTTGGTGGTCGGTGTAGATCTCGCAACGATTACCGACGAGGTAGTGTCGTCATAGCTTCAATGCATAAATTTCTGCTGCCAATTCGAGATCATGTGTTGGATAATTATCTTCGTGAGAACGCAACTGACGAGAGCCATAAGCAATCACGCGGCGCTCTTGCTTTAGGATAGAGCCTAGTCCTTGACGAGACGCGTCGCAGTATATCACGAAGTCCTTCTTGGAATCAGGGGGAGCAAGCACTGGGGCAGAAGTGAGCTTGTCCTTGAGAGCTTGAAAACTTTCTTGACATTTATCAGTCCACTCAAACTTAACGCCTTTGTGAAGCAGATTAGTCAGAGGCTTGGCAATCTTGGAGAAGTTCTCGACGAAACAGCGGCAATAGCTAGCGAGGCCGAGGAAACTTCTGACTTGCTTGACAGTCCTGGGAGGAGTCCAGTCAAGAATAGCCTGAATACGTTCTGGCTTTACGGCAACGCCATCCTTGGAAATCACATGACCAAGGTAAGTTACTTCGGGAAGCCAGAATTCACACTTAGAATACTTAGCATAGAGTTTGTGTTCTCGAAGCTTTTCCAGTATAAGACGAAGGTGTTCAGCATGTTCCTCTTCATTCTTGGAGTATACCAAGATATCATCCAGATAAACCATGACGAACTTGTCGAGGTATTCCATGAATATATAGTTCATCAATCGAGAGAAAGTGGCTGGGGCATTGGTCACGCCGAAGGACATGACGGTGTACTCGTATGAACCATAGCGAGTAATGAAAGCGGTCTTCGGGATGTCCTCTTCACAGACTCTGATCTGATGGTAACCCAATCTCAAGTCGAGTTTCGAGAACACCGTAGATCCAGCAGGTTGATCATATAGATCGTTGATCCGAGGGAGCGGATATTTGTTCTGTATTGTTTCCTGGTTGATAGGTCGGTAATCTTGGATCAAACGGTTCGTTCCATCGCTCTTCTTGACAAAGAGCGAAGGTGCACCCCAAGCAGAGGAACTTGGACGGATGAAGCCTTTGTGGAGTGCCATGTCGATCTCGTTCTTCAGTTCAAGGAGGTGGTGAGGCGGCATCTTATAAGGGCGCTTAGCAATAGGGACGGTGCCAGGCTTCAGGTCGATGACGAATTCGACATCTCTGATCGGGGGTATTCCCGGCAGTTCTTTTGGAAACACGTCGAGAAAATCGCGAACGACTAGAACGTTCTCGATCCCTTCGAGAGGTGCAGCGTTCAGGGAATTCAGAGCATATATCTGGTTCTCGGCATGTTGGATCATCTGGGCTGAATAGTAGACTATCTGGCCAGAGGGGTGTGTGAGCCAGACTTCCTTAACGTCATAATCGATGCGAGCCTTATGTGCTCTCAGCCAATCCATACCAAGAATGACGTATATGGTAGTTACCTTGAGGACCATGAGCGACGCAGGGAACACTAATCCTCCAATTTCAATACGGTTGTTGTGGGCTATCATCGAGGTCTCCCACTTGGATCCTGGAGAACTGACCAACAGCGGAGAGTACATGCGTTCCAATGGTAATTCTTGCTTGAGTGCAAATGCCTCAGACACGAAAGAATGTGATGCTCCTGAATCAAACAGAACAGAAGCTGGTACTGAATTAACAAGGAGGGTTCCCATCACGATAGTTGGATCCTTTCTAACCTTCTTAGCATCAACATGCTTGGCATGGCCCTGTACAACAACGGACGGCTTGGTATGGGTGTTTTTGAAACGACGGATTCGACAACTCTTCATACGGTCAACAGGGGGATGTGACGCATCCTGAGACTGAACTGTGCGACAGTTGATAGCACGGTGACCTGGTTGCCCACACTTGTGGCATAAGCCATCATTCTGGGGAGGAGCCATAATATTGGGTTTTTCAGTCGGAATCGTTAGCTGTCTCGGAGGCGGAGGCAGACAAGGTGCAGCATAAGACGGCCTTGGCGTTGGTGCAGGCCGGTGAAAAACATTGT
Organism: Bromus sterilis; assembly: GCA_950022295.1. NCBI lineage: Eukaryota > Viridiplantae > Streptophyta > Magnoliopsida > Poales > Poaceae > Bromus > Bromus sterilis. The sequence continues at coordinate 306,025,165 of OX465595.1, forward strand.
GCAGGAGACAGACTTGAAGTTTCTGAACGGGCCGACCCGAAGATGGGCCAGCATCTCGAGAACGCTTGAGCGACTCATGGTGCTTAGTCAGAGCAGTTTCGACTCTGAAAGCCTTGCTGACAAGGGTCGCAAAGTCCGCACAATCATGAAGGACAAGTGCGAGCTCTATTTCAGGATGCAGTCCTTCTCGTAATCTCTCCTGTTTGCGAGCGTCAGTGGCGACGTCTCTCTCAGCATAGTAGGACAACTCAAGGAATTTCCTATGAAATTCATCAACAGTTGTCTGGCCCTGACGGAGTTGGCGGAAATCCTCCTTATTCTGGTCCATCAGACCTTGAGGAAGGTGCCATGCACGGAAGGCTAACTGGAATTTTTGCCAAGTGGTTATAGTTCCATCTGGCAACGCAAGCCGGTGGCTTTCCCACCACTGAGCAGCTGGACCCCTCAGATGATACGTCGCAAAGGTGAGGTAACTGGCAGGGGCAACAGTAGCTGACTCCATCTGAAAAACAATATCACGGAGCCAATCATCAGCATCCATAGGATTCGCGGAGCTGTGGAAGGTGGACGTACTGAGGCGCACGAACTCTTGCAGGGTTATTGGGGAATTCTGAGTTGAAAGCTGGGTCATTACTCCGACCATAAACTGACGGTTCAGATCAAACTATTGCAGTACTGCAGCCATATAAGGTGGAGGTGAGGGATCGTCAGCCATCCTGCCTGAACAACAAGGTTTAGTTCAGACAAAGCATTTGCAAGGATAAGAAGTCATACATGATGTAGTATGAGCAATGAATGAGAAGTGCAGTAGATACACAATAGTAGTCATATAGACATACAGATCATTGCACATAGTCGGTCAAAATCGGACAGCGTAACGTCGTAGAAATTAAGGAAAAAGGACTCAGTAGGAGGCGCGCAGACCGCGGTAAGGATTACACGAAGTGACATAGCTTCCGATATGTCAATCACGCCGCAAGAAAACTGTTGGCCACATGAGTTAATGCCAGAGGACGTGCGGCCTGCCCAGAGTGGGAATGGGATCCGCGGTTCGGGACCTGGGGTAGAACTCCTGCGACACGACTCAATCAATGGGGTAGCACCAGAACGCCGGGTGGAATCAAGAAAACGTGATCCTAATGTCATAGTTTGTAAAACTTACCAGCAAGGATAAGAGAGCAGATTCCCAGAGCATAGGTACGAACAAAAGGATCCTAATACCATAGATATCACACGTAGTGACATCGATGTGGGCCCGTAAGCCAAATATTAAGTTAGAAAAATAGTTTTTCAAAGTCTAGACTCAACTTCGACCAGGTAATGGTTGGGTGGCTTCCTACAGGTAGTCGGGTCGGATACCAACTTGTGACGCCCTCGATTTACGATCATGTACAGTAATCATACACGCAGGGTACATGATCGAGATCAAGTTGCCACGGTGAGAATATCACAGCACATCTCTAAACACAAAAGGATAAACCAATATATTACAATGAAGGGGGGTCACACGGACCCGAATACATAAGTTAAATCAAACATAAGATCTGAGTACAGACATAGTTAGTCAAGTTTTTCCTTAAGAAGGCTAGCACAAATAACAGCAGAGATACAGATCGAAAAGGCGAGGCCTCCTGCCTGGGATCCACCGAATTACTCCTGGTCAACGGGAACTCGATGTCGTAGTAGGCTCCTCCTGAAATCTCCTGCTCCTGGGCTCCAACGTCGACTGCAGCGGCCGATCAGGCAAAGAGAAAAAGGGGAAATAAAGCAAGGTGAGTATCTAGCATACCCGCGACTCTTACGTCCGCTACTAAGCAATTATGCATTGTATCAAATGGAAAGGGGAGGCTATATATAGTGGACTGCAAGGTAGAAATCAGAATAAGGAAGAGAAGCTAGGCCTATCGAAGACTAGCATCTTCCAACGAGTCTTGAAGCACAAGAAGAGAATAGCCAACAGTTCAATAGCATGAATGTAATAAAAATGCAGCAGAAGTTGCTGCAGCATTGCATAATAGTAAGTTGTAATAGATAACAATTATACATGCCTCCGAAATCCCCTCCTCGACTTCCCTGCGAGGAAGAGAAACCGGAACCAACAGTTTAGTAGTATTAGTTTGTAGTAGTAGGCTCTGGCTTCAGCATAAAGCGTCCTGTTACCGTGGACACGGCTATTCGAATAGATTATCTTCCCTGCAGGGGCTGCACTACTGTTACCCTACATGCTCAGATCTCCAGGGTGGCATACACCTTGTTAGGGAATGCCCCACCGAGGATATCCGACACGTCGAGGCCCATCCTACGGCTCATCAGAGAGGTCCCCGCCGGTCTACAGTCCTAAGCGCAAGGGGGTCTTGGACTGTTGCCCCTCACTCTCCGGGTCGTTGTGTGCCAGGTGATTCCACGCAACTCTTCCAGGATGCGGATCGACCTAACCACAATGATAAACTGGACGTCTTTCAGAGCTTTCGAACGAGACCACAACGCGGAGGGCCCACACCGTAATCCCACATGGAGGTAGTGCGTATAGGGCACGTCGACCCACTCAAGTCATCCACCTGAACCGTTAAGTCATTTTATTATTATCTGTCGGAAAAACCGTTATCGTTGCCCCTTTCTCGGTGAGTCGCGGACAACGACAGCAGCCAGGACCACTAGTAACGTCGGTGCCTGCCCTGTCGTCCCACCAACTCATGCGGTTACCAACAAGGTGAACCTTCTCCTTACCTTGTCTCGCGTTTGCTCTTGGTAGAGCTCGACTTTCGTACAACAGCATACCTTTCGGCCACGAATAGTACCAGGACCGCCGCACATCGGTGGAATACACCTGACCTGTCGTTCCGCTAAGATACCCTGCGCGGGCACTGTGGGGTCACCCGACTCCTTACCTGTAAGGACAACCGTGGTTCAGTACCCTAGGACGGCTATACAGAGTCAACAACGAGTGGAGTACAAGGATTACTCCTCGATAGCTCACACTTGATGTGGCTCGGCAGAGCCGGGGTAGGTGCCTGAAGCGGTGTCTGCTCTGAACCGTACCTGTAGCAGTTGTAATGTATCGTATCCGCATTCACTCCCAGAGTGAACACGACCCGCTATCTAATCCTATTGACTAACAAGCTGCAGGGTTCACTACAGAAGATAATATATATAATAGGCAACATAGGATAAAGGAAGGTACATCAAGGGTGACAATGACAGGCTATGCAATTGAATAGGATTATAACGTAGCAGCAGTAGCATATGCCTAGTGCTAGAAAAGTATGGAAATATAGGCGATATCTGGGGAAGAGAATGGCTCTGCTTGCCTGTAAGCTTGACGGTAGAGGTACGGTCGTCGACGAAGTAGTCGATCACAGGGGCAGCAGCAGCGGACGTCGAGACTACCGGACAATAAGAGAGGGGGGAGAAACAATAAATACACGGCAATAATAGCAATACAAATACAAGACATGGCAAACGCAGTGTTAGGGGTGAACTAACGCAGTGGTACACATTGCAACGAAACGGGAATTTTAACCGGCAATTTTACCGGCTCCGGGCGATTACCGAACAATGCAATCAGAGGGGGGAAGTCCCGTGTTCGGTATGTTAGAGGTGTGTGGTGGGGGTATGGATAGCGTATCCACAATCGTCATATTTTTCTGATCAACTTTCATGTATAAAGTTTTTGAATCTGACTTACGGATTAAAAGATATTGATATTCAAAGTTTAAATCAATTTTAAATAAATTTTCTGGATTTCTTTTATTATTTAAAATCCAACATTATTCATATGGAATCTTTGACTGGGTCAAACTTACAGGTGGGGTCCAACTGTCAGCTTTGACTGGTCAAACCTAACCAGTGGGCCATGTCTGTCATAGACACAGTGGCTAATCAAAGTTATTTAAATTAATTAATGTAATTAGCAGCAGAGGACCCACATGTCATAGAGCTACTTGTTAAATATCGGTTTAATTATCGAGATAATTAATTTAATTACCTGGGCCCACCTATCAATGACCCTATTAACTAAACAGCTTTTCTTTTCTCTAATCAGTTTTAATTAGGGGGGTTACCCCGTGCCAAACCCATACGGGCTCGTCGGCGGGAAGCCGTGGCACGGCGGGGCGCGGCGGCCAGACCGGCGCGGCGAGGCCGCGGCCAGGGGAGCGGAGGCGGCGAAGACCAGGAGAGGCAGAACACGCGGGCAGGCAAGCTGAGTAGCGGTCCTGCGCACGGGCTGGAGGAGCAGGGCTCCGTCCGTGGCGGCTTCGGCGACAGAACGCGTCGGGAGGAGCTACGGCGAGAAAAATGGAAGGGAAAAAAATGGGAACGCGCGCGGCTCACCGTGGGGAGGCTGATGGCGAGCGCGAACGAGGCCGGGAAGGTCGGGGCGCGGAGAATTCAAAGCTGAAAGGCAGTGGTCATGACAGAGGGAGCGGCGGCGGCTGTGGTGGCCTCCGGCGACGATGAACGGCACGGGGAGTCGAGGGCGAGGCCGAGGAGGCGCCAGGACATGCCGGGGTGGGCTGTCGTTGCCGCTGGCCGCGCCGGCGTCGCGGATGTGCTCACGGTGGAGCTCGGGCAGGGGGCTATGGCGCAGGGGAGGGGAAGATGGGGAGGGAAAGGGAGGGAGCTAGGGTTGCCAGAGGGGGCACGGTCGCGGGGGGCCTTTATCCCCGCCGGAGCTTGCCTGGATTGCCTCCACGACGTCCGTGGCCACGTCCTAGCTAGGGGATGGGCGCCACGCCTCCCCTGTACGAAGGTAGAAGAAGATGGCCAGGGTGGAGTGGGACGGGGTGGGCTGGCCCAAGGGGGGAAGGGGGTGGGCCTCGCCCCTCAGCGTTAGATTAGGTTTTCCTTTTCTTTCTTTTTTTCTGTCCTTTCTTTTCTGTTTTTATTTGTTTTAGGTACTTTTTTATTTTGTAAAATATGGAACTTGTCCCATAATTAGTATTGCAAATTAATAGAGTGCCACAAAAAGTTTGGGTGCAAAAGAATTCATTTAATATTTATTTTTCTTATGCAACTAGTGAAAGGGGCTATTTTAGCACTAGTTTGAATTGTTTGCAACATCTAAATATTGCAATAAATATCCAATGTGGGTTTAGCATGGTCCACTGATTTTAAACATTTAATAAAATTGGTTCCACAATTTTTGGACAAAGTTTGATTTATCACATTATTTTTTATAACAACCAAAAGGGTTTTTGGAGTGATCAAATGCAAAGATGATCAAAGTGAGATTTAGTAACAGTAATTATCATTAGCCAAAAGTGATTAATGTTACAAGACACCGAGGGTGTTACAAATCTCCCCCACTACAAGAATTCTCGTCCCGAGAATTTTAAGCGGTAAAGGGGAAAAGATCGGGGTATTCATCACGAAGACGATCTTCGCGTTCCCAGGTGGGTTCATCTTTAGAATGATTCGACCACTGAACCTTGAGGAACTTGATTGCCTTGTTGCGGGTTCGATGTTCAGACTGATCAACAATGCGGCTCGGATGTTCATGATAAGACAAGTCTTGTTGCAGTTCCAGCATTCCATGATCCACTGCTCGGATAGGTTCCTTGAAGCAGCGACGGAGTTGCGACACATGAAAGACATCATGAACTTGAGAGAGGTTTGACGGCAACTCCAACCGGTATGCCACCGGTCCACTTTTGGAGAGGATACGAAACGGGCCAATGTAGCGAGGAGCTAACTTGCCTTTTATCTCGAAACGATGAGTGCCTCTCATGGGAGTGACACGAAGGTAATCTTGTTCGCCGGGTTGATAGATCATTTCTTTGTGCTTGCCGTCATAGTTGCTCTTCTTACGGGACTGAGCAGCTTTCAAATGTTCACGAATAACGCGAACCTGATCTTCAACATGCTGAATAATTTCTGGACCAATGAGAGTTCGTTCCCCAGTTTCTGACCAATTCAGAGGGGTTCAACACTTACGTCCATAGAGAACTTCAAAGGGTGCCATCTTCAGACTAGCTTGATAGCTATTGTTGTACGAGAATTCAGCAAATGGAAGGGATTCCTCCCATTTCTTACCGAAAGAGATGACACAAGCTCGAAGCATGTCTTCAATCACTTGATTAACTCGTTCGACTTGTCCTTGCGACTGGGGGTGATAAGAGGTGCTGAAATTCAGGTGAGTGCCCATAGCTTCTTGGAAACTATCCCAAAATCTTGAGGTGAAAATGCTGCCACGGTCTGAACTGATCTCCAACGGAATACCGTGGAGGGACACAATTTTAGAAACATACAAGTCTGCTAACTGACTAGCAGAGATAGTCTCCTTGACTGGCAGAAAGTGGGAAACCTTGGAGAATTGGTTGATGACGACAAAAATAGCATCGTGGCCTTTCTGTGATCGGGGAAAACCAGTGACGAAGTCCATTTCGATCTTGTCCCACTTCCATTCAGGAATAGAAAGTGGTTGCAGAGTTCCAGCACGTCTTTGATGTTCGGCTTTGACGCGACGGCAAACGTCACACTCGTCAACATGTCGAGCGATGTCTTGCTTCATGTTAGACCACCAGTACCGCTGACGAATGTCTTGGTACATCTTGGTACTACCAGGGTGAATCGACAAAGGGGTATCATGAGCTTCTTTCATGACATCAGGGGCGTAGTTCAGGTTGTCCTTGGATACCGGAACCACTAAACGACCCTTGAAGTACACTGCATTATCATCATTTGCATCAATAGTGAAGAATGACGGCTCTCCGCTGGCGACATGACGCTTAATCATCCAAATGTCAGAGTCATAATGGTGTATCGTCTTGATGCGTTCAACGAGGTCTGGTTTGACTACCAGGGAGTTCACATATCCCTGCGGAACAATCTCGATGTTCAACTTGTGAAGCTCTTCATACAGAGGTGGCTGTTGTATTTGAACTTCAATTTCACTACAGTAGGCTTTGCGACTCAGGGCATGAGCCATCACATTACCTTTGCCAGGGGTTTAATGAATATCCAGGTTGAAATCTGCTATTCTCTCGAGCCATCTTTGTTGGCGGAGATTCAGGTCGGGCTGAGTGAACAAGTACTTCAGACTTTGGTGGTCGGCGTAGATCTCGCAACGATTACCGACGAGGTAGTGTCGCCATAGCTTCAATGCATAAATTACTGCTGCCAATTCGAGATCATGTGTTGGATAATTATCTTCGTGAGAACGCAACTGACGAGAGCCATAAGCAATCACGCGGCGCTCTTGCATTAGGACAGAGCCTAGTCCTTGACGAGACGTGTCGCAGTATATCACAAAGTCCTTCTTGGTATCAGGGGGAGCAAGCACTGGGGCAGAAGTGAGCTTGTCCTTGAGAGCTTGAAAACTTTCTTGACATTTATCAATCCACTCAAACTTAACGCCTTTGTGAAGCAGATTAGTCAGAGGTTTGGCAATCTTGGAGAAGTTCTCGACGAAACGGCGACAATAGCTAGCGAGGCCGAGGAAACTTCTGACTTGCTTGACAGTCCTGGGAGGAGTCCAGTCAAGAATAGCCTGAATACGTTTTGGGTTTACGGCAACGCCATCCTTGGAAATCACATGACCAAGGTAAGTTACTTCGGGAAGCCAGAATTCACACTTAGAATACTTAGCATAGAGTTTGTGTTCTCGAAGCTTTTCCAGTATAAGACGAAGGTGTTCAGCATGTTCCTCTTCATTCTTGGAGTATACCAAGATATCATCCAGATAAACCACGATAAACTTTTCGAGGTATTCCATGAATATATAGTTCATCAATCGAGAGAAAGTGGCTGGGGCATTGGTCACGCTGAAAGACATGAAGGTGTACTCGTATGAACCATAGCGAGTAATGAAAGCGGCCTTCGGGATGTCCTCTTCACGGACTCGGATCTGATGGTAACCCAATCTCAAGTCGAGTTTCGAGAACACCATAGATCCAGCAAGTTGATCATATAGATCGTTGATCCGAGGGAGCGGATACTTGTTCTGTATTGTTGCCTGGTTGATAGGTCAGTAATCTTGGACCAAACGGTTCGTTCCATCGCTCTTCTTGACAAAGAGCGAAGGTGCACCCCAAGCAGAGGAACTTGGACGGATGAAGCCTTTGTGGAGTGCCATGTCGATCTCCTTCTTCAGTTCAAGGAGGTGGTGAGGCGGCATCTTATAAGGGCGCTTAGCAATAGGGACGGTGCCAGGCTTCAGGTCGATGACAAATTCGACATCTCTGATCGGGGGTATTCCCGGCAGTTCTTCTGGGAACACGTCGAGAAAATCGCGAACGACTGGAACGTTCTCGATCCCTTCGAGAGGTGCAGCGTTTAGGGCATTCAGAGCATATATCTGGTTCTCGGCATGTTGAATCATCTGGGCTGAATAGTAGACTATCTGGCCAGAGGGGTGCGTGAGCCAGACTTCCTTAACGCCATAATCGATGCGAGCCTTATGTGCTCTCAGCCAATCCATACCAAGAATGACGTCTATGGTAGTTACCTTGAGGACCCTGAGCGACGCAGGGAACACTAATCCTCCAATTTCAATACGGTTGTTTTGGGCTATCATCGAGGTCTCCCACTTGGATCCTGGAGAACTGACCAACAGAGGAGAGTACATGCGTTCCAATGGTAATTCTTGCTTGAGTGCAAATGCCTCAGACACGAAAGAATGTGATGCTCCTGAATCAAACAGAACAGAAGCTGGTACTGAATTAATAAGGAGGGTTCCCATCACGATAGTCGGATCCTTTCTAGCCTTCTTAGCATCAACATGATTGGCATGGCCCTGTACAACAACGGACGGCTTGGTATGGGTGTTTTTGAAACGACGGATTCGACAACTCTTCATACGGTCAACAAGGGGATGTGACGCATCGTGAGACTGAACTGTGCGACAGTTGATAGCACGGTGACCTGGTTGCCCACACTTGTGGCATAAGCCATCATTCTGAAGAGGAGCCATAATATTGGGTTGTTCAGTCGGAATCGTTAGTTGTCTCGGAGGCAGAGGCAGACAAGGTGCAGCATAAGACGGCCTTGGCGTTGGTGCAGGCCGGTGAAAAACATTGTGCAGGAGACAGACTTGAAGTTTCTGAACGGGCCGACCCGAAGATGGGCCAGCATCTCGAGCACGCTTGAGCGACTCATGGTGCTTAGTCAGAGCAGTTTCGACTCTGAAAGCCTTGCTGACAAGGGTCGCAAAGTCCGCACAATCATGAAGGACAAGTGCGAGCTCTATTTCAGGATGCAGTCCTTCTCGTAATCTCTCCTGTTTGCGAGCGTCGGTGGCGACGTCTCTCTCAGCATAGCGGGACAACTCAAGGAATTTCCTATGATATTCATCAACAGTTGTCTGGCCCTGACGGAGTTGGCGGAAATCCTCCTTCTTCTGGTCCATCAGACCTTGAGGAAGGTGTCATGCACGGAAGGCTAACTGGAATTCTTGCGAAGTGGTTATAGTTCCATCTGGCAACGCAAGCCGGTGGCTTTCCCACCACTGAGCAGCTGGCCCCTCAGATGATACGTCGCAAAGGTGAGGTAACTGGCAGGGGCAACAGCAGCTGACTCCATCTGAAAAGCAATATCATGGAGCCAATCATCGGCATCCATAGGATTCGCGGAGCTGCGGAAGGTGGACGGACTGAGGCGCACGAACTCTTGCAGGGTTATTGGGGAATTCTGAGTTGAAAGCTGGGTCATTACTCCGGCCATAAACTGATGGTTCAGATCAAACTATTGCAGTACTGCGGCCATATAAGGTGGAGGTGGGGATCGTCAGCCATCCTACCTGAACAACAGGGGTTAGTTCAGACAAAGCATTTTCAAGGATAAGAAGTCATACATGATGTAGTATTAGCAATGAATGAGAAGTGCAGTAGATACACAATAGTAGTCATATAGACATACAGATCATTGCACATAGTCGGTCAAAATCGGACAGCGTAACTTCGTAGAAATTAAGGAAAAAGGACTCAGTAGGCGGCGCTCAGACCGCGGTAAGGACTACACGACGCGACATAGCTTCTGATATGTCAATCACGCCGCAAGAAAACTGTTGGCCACAGGAGTTAATGCCAGAGGACGCGCGGCCTGCCCAGAGTGAGAATGGGATCCGTGGTCCGGGACCTGGGGTAGAACTCCTGCGACACGACTCAATCAATGGGGTATCACCAGAACGTCGGGTGGAATCAAGAGAACGTGATCCTAATGTCGGAGTTTGTAAAACTTACCAGCAAGGATAAGAGAGCAGATTCCCAGAGCATAGGTACGAAGAAAAGGATCCTAATACCATAGATATCACACGTAGTGACATCGATGTGGGCCCGTAAGCCAAATATTAAGTTAGCAAAATAGTTTTTCAAAGTCTAGACTCAACTTCGACCAGGTAGTTGTTGTAGTTATAGACCTAACAATAGATGTAGGGGTAGTGATGGAGCTATGAAGATCTGTACGCAAAGATGGTGACACAGGGAGAAGTTATACAGGTTAGGCCTCTCCTTGGAGATAACAACCTTAATCCTGTCCAAGGTAAACTGGGGTGTTCTTGCTCAAAGTGTCGATGTATTCTCCCTTTCTATGGTGAAAAGGATGGGCTTATATAGAGTGCGCCCTGTCCCTTCACTGCCCAATAATGGGTTTTAATTACAGAGTTAATGGTGGATGTTATTACAATGAGAAACGTCCCCCCATTACAAGCATTTAACTAGGGGTAACGCATATGGATTTAAAGTCTTGGTGGCTCTTCCTCTTCTTGTCCGAGTGTCGTGCAGTTCGGCTTTTCTTGCTTCTGAGTAACCAGCTTACTCGGTCAGTAGTGCTTTCCTCCGAGTAACGCCTTACTCGGCAAGGTCTTATCCGAGTAGGGCTGCCTTTGTAGTGGTGTCAACCAAATAAGCTAACTATTCGGATGAATCTGATTTTATCCGAGTAGCTTCTTACTCGGATGAAAAAAGAAAGAGAAAGAGGTTTTTTGTTTATGTTTTATTTTATAGATATTTCTCAAGAGGTGGTTCTGCTAGGGATACCGCCTGATATAAGGTTCATGATGGTATACCCTAGGTATTACCACGACAGTAGTGGTTGGGTGGCTTCCTACAGGCAGTCGGCTCTGATACCAACTTGTGACGCCCTCGATTTACGATCATGTACAGTAATCATACACGCAGGGTACATGATCGAGATCAAGGTGCCACGGTGAGAATATCACAGCACAACTCTAAACACAAAAGGATAAACCAATATATTACAATGAAGGGGGGTCACACGGACCCGAATACATAAGTTAAATCAAACATAATATATGAGTACAGACATAGTTAGTCAAGTTTTGCCTTAAGAAGGCTAGCACAAATAACATCAGATACAGATTGAAAAGGCGAGGCTTCCTGCCTGGGATCCACCGAATTACTCCTGGTCAACGGGAACTCGATGTCGTAATAGGCTCCTCCTGGAATCTCCTGCTCCTGGGCTCCAACGTCGACTGCAGCGGCCGATCAGGCAAAGAGAAAAAGGGGAAATAAAGCAAGGTGAGTATCTAGCATACCCGCGAGTCTTACGTCCGCTACTAAGCAATTATGCATTGTATCAAATGGAAAGGGGAGGCTATAAATAGTGGACTGCAAGGTAGAAATCAGAATAAGGAAGATAAGCTAGGCCTATCGAAGACTAGCATCTTCCAACGAGTCTTGAAGCACGAGAAGAGAATAGCCAACAGTTCAATAGCATGAATGTAATAACAATGCAGCAGAAGTTGCTGCAGCATTGCATAATAGTAAGTTGTAATAGATAACAATTATACATGCCTCCGAAATCCCCTCCTCGACTTCCCTGCGAGGAAGAGAAACCGGAACCAACAGTTTAATAGTAGTAGTTTGTAGTAGTAGGCTCTGGCTTCAGCATAAAGCGTCCTGTTACCGTGGACACCGCTATTCGAATAGATTATCTTCCCTGCAGGGGCTTCACTACTGTTACCCTACACGCTCAGATCTCCAGGGTGGCATACACCTTGTTAGGGAATGCCCCACCGAGGCTATCCGACACGTCGAGGCCCATCCTACGGCTCATCAGAGAGGTCCCCGCAGGTCTACAGTCCTAAGCGCAAGGGGGTCTTGGACTGTCGCCCCTCACTCTCCGGGTCGTTGTGTGCCAGGTGATTCCATGCAACTCTTCCAGGATGCGGATCGACCTAACCACAATGATGAACTTAACGTCTTTCAGAGCTTTTGAACGAGACCACAATGTGGAGGGCCCACACCGTAATCCCACGTGGAGGTAGTGCGTATAGGGCACGTCGACCCACTCAAGTCATCCACCTGAACCGTTAAGTCATTTTATTATTATCTGTCGGGACAACCGTTATCGTTGCCCCTTTCTCGGTGAGTCACGGACAACGACAGCAGCCAGGACCACCAGTAACGTCGGTGCCTGCCCTGTTGTCCCACCAACTCGTGCGGTTACCAACAAGGTGAACCGTCTCCTTACCTTGTCTCGCGTTTGCTCTTGGTAGAGCTCGACTTTCGTACAACAGGATACCTTTCGGCCACGAACAGTACCAGGCCCGCCGCACACTGGTGGAATACACCTGACCTGTCGTTCCGCTAAGATACCCTGCGCGGGCACCGTGGGGTCAACCGACTCCTTACCTGTAAGGACAACCGTGGTTCAGTACCCTAGGACGGCTATACAGAGTCAGCAACGAGTGGAGTACAAGGATTACTCCTCGATAGCTCACACTTGATGTGGCTCGGCAGAGCCGGGGTAGGGTCCTAAAGCGGTGTCTGCTCTGAACCGTACCTATAGCAGTTGTAATGTATTGTATCCGCATTCACTCCCAGAGTGAACACGACCCGCTATCTAATCCTATTGACTAACAAGGTGCAGGGTTCACTGCTGAAGATAATATATATAATAGGCAGCATAGGATAAAGGAAGGTACATCAAGGGTGACAATGACAGGCTATGCAATTAAATAGGATTGTAACGTAGCAGCAGTAGCATATGCCTAGTGCAAGAAAAGTACGGAAAGATAGGCAATATCTGGGGAAAAGAATGGCTCTGCTTGCCTGTAAGCTCGACGGTAGAGGTACGGTCGTCGACGAAGTAGTCGATCACAGGGGCAGCAGCAGCGGACGTCGAGACTACCGGACAATAAGAGAGGGGGGAGAAACAATAAATACACGGCAATAATAGCAATACAAATACAAGACATGGAAAACGCAGTGCTAGGGGTGACCTAACGCAGTGGTACACGTTGCAGACGAAATGGGAATTTAACCGGCAATTTTACCGGCTTCGGACGATTATCGAACAATGCAATCAGAGGGGGGAAGTCCCGTGTTCGGTATGTTAGAGGTGTGTGGTGGGGTATGGATAGCGTATCCGTAATCGTCATATTTCTCTGATCAACTTTCATGTATAAAGTTTTTGAATCTGACTTACGGATTAAAAGATATTGATATTCAAAGTTTAAATCAATTTTAAATAAATTTTCTGGATTTCTTTTATTATTTGAAATACAACATTATCCATAAGGAATCTTTGACTGGGTCAAACTTATAGGTGGGGTCCAACTGTCAGCTTTGACTGGTCAAACCTAACCAGTGGGCCATGTCTGTCATAGACACAGTGGCTAATCAAAGTTATTTAAATTAATTAATGTAATTAGCAGCAGGGGACCCACATGTCATAGAGCTACCTATTAAATATCAGTTTAATTATCCAGATAATTAATTTAATTACCTGGGCCCACCTGTCAATGACCCTATTAACTAAACAGTTTTTCTTTTCTCTAATCAGTTTTAATTAGGGGGTTTACCCCGTGCCAAACCCATACGGGCTCGTCGGCGGGAAGCCATGGCACGGCGGGGGCGCGGCGGCCGGACCGGCGCGGCGAGGCCACGGCCAGGGGGGCGGAGGCGGCGGAGACCAGGAGAGGCGGAACACGCGGGCAGGCAAGCTGAGCAGCGGCCGTGCGCACAGGCTGGAGGAGCAGGGCTCCGTCCGTGGCGGCTTCGGCTCCAGAACGCGTCGGGAGGAGCTACGGCGAGCAAAACGGAAGGGAAAAAAAGGGGAACGCGCGCCGCTCATCGTGGGGAGGCCGATGGCGAGCGCAAACGAGGCCGGGAAGGTCGGGGCGCGGAGAATTCAAAGCCGAAAGGCAGTGGCGGCGATTGGTCGGCTGTGGTGGCCTCCGGCGACGATGAACGGCACGGGGAGTCGAGGGCGAGGCCGAGGAGGCGCCAGGACATGCCGGGGTGGGCTGCCGTTACCGCTGGCCGCGTCGGCGTCGCGGATGTGCTCACGGTGGAGCTCGGGCAGGGGGCTATGGCGCAGGGGAGGGGAAGATGGGGAGGGAAAGGGAGGGAGCTAGGGTTGCCAGAGGGGGCACGGGCGTGGGGGGCCTTTATCCCCACCGGAGCTAGCCTGGATTGCCTCCACGACATCCGTGGCCGCGTCCTGGCCAGGGGATGGGTGCCACGCCTCCCCTGTACGGAGGTAGGAGAAGATGGCCAGGGTGGAGTGGGTCGGGGTGGGCTGGCCCAAGGGGGGAAGGGGGTGGGCCTCACCCCTCAGCGTTAGATTGGGTTTTCTTTTTCTTTCTTTTTTCTGTTCTTTCTTTTCTGTTTTTATTTGTTTTATGTACTTTTGTATTTTGTAAAATATGGAACTTGTCCCATAATTAGTATTGCAAATTAATAGAGGGCCACCAAAAGTTTGGATGCAAAAGAAATTCATTTAATATTTATTTTTATTATTCAACTAGTGAAAGGGGCTATTTTAGCACTAGTTTGAATTGTTTGCAATATCTAAATATTGCAATAAATATCCAATGTTGGTTTAGCATGGTCCACTGATTTTTAGGCATTTAATAAAATTGGTTCCACAATTTTTGGACAAAGTTTAATTTATCACATTATTTTAATAACAACCAAAAGGGTTTTTGGAGTGATCAAATGCAAAGATGATCAAAGTGAGATTTAGTAACAGTAATTATCATTAGCCAAAAGTGATTACTGTTACATGACACCGAGGGTGTTACAAGGACATGGGATCCCAATAACTCTGGTATCTTCCTTCCTATGTACAAGATCTTGTACAAGTGTATACTTCACTCTCTTGTCCCTAAGCAGGGAGGTCGTGGCATGGCGTGTTCTTATGCTATTGACATCATGGTCCTTACAAATACACTTCGACTACTCCCATTGATGTCCGGATTTCCTCTGGCTGAGATCTACTTATTCAACCATCAGAAGCTTTACCACTTATTCATGCCTTGTTTATCTAGCGTGTGATTGATCACTTCTTCTTTGATACACCCGCTAAATAAATGAAGGGCTGAGATTAATCGATACTCTTTCATAATAAAGGGCATGATAATCTTATTTTGAAAAGATATCTAACCAGGATTTGAACCGACAACCTTCTGGGCATGATAATCTTATTTTGAAAAGATATCTAACCAGGATTTGAACCGACAACCTTCTGATTGGCTACGCATAGCACAAACCACTAAGCCACGTACTGTATATTGTCATTAACCTAGTATAATTCATCTATATATGGTGATCCGCTTAACCGGCATGGGCCCATTTACTTTGCCAAAAAAAATTAAATCTAACAACTATACAAATTATAACTTTATTTACAAATAATATACGTGTAAATATAAAATTATTGATTTCCAAATCCACCTACTAAATTATTAAATGCAAAAATATATAATAAACTTATATAACATACAAAAATGTTCGTGTTGACATGTACATATTTATCTATATTATAAATATTCTTTTCCTTTATTATTATTTAGTTCAACCACACGTGCGGACATGCAGCATATGTCATCATTATTTCATACGCATGTTGCGTCACGTTAGGTCAGTATTGTACATCTTTTTCACTCGAAAATCCTAGAAAAAATATTTTATGTTAAAAAGCAATGAAATTTTGTGTGGATGCCTTCCATGCTGACGCAAGTACGTGGACGAAATTTAGTTCCATTTGACGGATGTGAAAAATATATATTTCAAGACTAGCTCATCCGGCTTACCCGAACCACCATCATTGGACATGACGTATTTGCTGCCATGCATAGAATGATACCAAATTGTACCGGTAGGTGGGCATGCTCATGGTAAACCTGCATGCAAAATTTGACACCATACGCACGTTGTGTCGCGTCCGGCTAGTATTTTGGGGAAAGGGGGGTCACCGGAAAATCCTAGAAAAATTATATATGTCAAAAGGCACTGAACATTTGCATAGATGCTTGCCATGTTGATGTGAGTGTGTGAAAAAAAAATTGGTTCATTTGATGGATGTAAAAAAAAGCGCATTATCGGGCTACGCGAAACACCACTTTTAAACATAATGTATTTATTGTCATGCATGAAATGATGCCAAATTTTATCAGAAGGTGGGCATGTCCATAATAACACTTCACACAAAATTTGACCGAATTCGGACACCGTACGCATGTTACGTTACATTCGGCTAGTATTTTAGAGTTATGAGTTGAGTTGTTGGATCGAGAGCGATCAATGTTTAAATTGTATGTGTCACATACATATAATTTTCTGTGTTTGAAATTAGTGTAGAAAAATAAAACAAAAAGAAGCTCATCGCTACTATAACTACTAGAAGAATACCCCGCGCGTTACAGCGGAAATCTCTATAATGTAAATAAAAGGGTATAAGATACATGAAATTGGAAATTGTCTTAAAAAATGGAAAATTCAATTTTTCATAGTGCTCGTGGTTCTAAATTTTATTGACATAAAATTATTGTTTATTTAATGACTAAAGTGATTATATAGTGGCTAAACGAATGGATGGTGTGGTGGTGATATGGATAATTGTTAAATGGAAACAAATAGATTATGTTTATAGCTTGTATATAGTGGAAATGATATGGATAATTGGTTGGTTGATAGATAAAATGATGCACATATACCGTGCTGCGATGGATTTTGTTTACAAAATTTTATTGTTTAATCAAAAAGAGTTAAAGATGTATAAAATATGAGGTGTTTTTAAAAACATGGAAGATTGAATTGATCACAGTAGGTGAAAAAACTCATTTTTAATGTAAATTTGTTTTATATTTGATGACATGTATAATTACATGGATGAAAAGTTTTCATGTTGAGATAGATACCACAAATGCATGCATCTTAGTGGGTTTTTGCTAGTGTATGATATGGACAAATGATTGGCTACAATAGTGGATGATGTGGATAGCTTGCATGTTGAGATAGACATCATAAATGCATCTTAGTGGGATTTTGCTTTATGAGAGATATAGATTTGTTGCTTTAGTAACAAAATGAAACTCAATAGAAAAAAATATGTGTGGGTAGCAAAGATTTTTTCATCTAGAAATAAAATCGCTCCCACACTATTTACATTCACATCAACTACCTAGTCCGGGTGGTTGCACATAGTTATATTATCGGGATGTAAGTACTTTGATCCCCCACCAGCCCCAATTTTTATGCGTATTAAAACAAAACAAAGGCCCAGCCTGACTTCAGCCTAAAATAGGAAAAAAATTATATGATTTAAAAAACGTACAAAAGTGAAAAGACAACGATGCCCTTTATACATTTGAGGAGGGGGTGTGCCGAATAACAGCTCGTGATTGATAGACACTACAATGGGTTAAGCCATAAGACGGTTGTTCATCAGATAAGGACTCCTAAGAAGGAAAGTTTTCCTGGCATGGATAAGGGAAAGACACCTACGGAATTTTCCTCGGCCCCTCTCGCAAGGCCAAGCCTATGGCTGAGCCTCTTGGTCGCATTACAAGTTTTGTAGGTAATTCCTAGAAAACCATTATGGACGTGTGCACCTTCAATGCCACCGAGGTGAACAAGTTGGAGGCTCACCGCATCACTAAGAAGAATGCCCTCAAGGATCGCCTTCGCTGTCGCCCGAGAAACCTAGACAGTGATGATGAGACTGTTGTTGCCATTCCACAACTCTTTGACTTTTCCTTCGCCATCGCTGCAGAGTACGAGGAGTTCTTCACACACATACTTTCTCCTCGGGATGATGGCAACGAGGATGACGAGTGATCACTCCAGATGTTTCGCGTTCACCCCCTTTCGGTACTTCATGCCAAGGGGGAGAATTGTCTATCTTAGCTTATCGAGATTTTGTGATATTTTTCTTATAAACTATATATGTCGGTCACCTTTATTATATTTCTTAAGACTACATGGTGTGTGGTATCGTTTAAAACTCTGTGGTGGAATGCATGGTTATGGTACTTTGAGTCTTAATATTGTGTTTGAACCAACTTAATGTAGGCTTATGTGAGTGGTTGTATGCTTGTATCGTTATTCATGTTCGTTTTTATTACATATGCCTCAGCCTTCAAACTCATAGTAAAAAAATCAAATATCACAATCTTATTCATTTGATATACATGCTTTGTAATAATTGATGATCAAATGCAATTGGACTATATGATCTAGGGGGAGTCTCTCTAACATGTGCCCTTGCTTAAAGACAAGATCACAATGCACACGTTGAGGGGGAGCCTTCCAAAGACATATATGTCATGTGCTCTCCTATGCTTAATATTGTATACCTTTTGTGAGAGCTATCTATGTAATTTCATAAACTACCAAAAAGGGGGATATTGAAAGTGCAATCATGCCCTTAATCATATTTTGATGTTGATCACACAATATACATATAGGGGACTAATTACGTTTGTTAAGTGTATACACATGATATTTGTCCTCTTGACATCATCTTGTAGGGATTTGGGCTAAATAACATTTATACGGCTCAAGAAGGCGATATGCGATGGAAGACGATGTTAAGTCTTCCTTTTTAGTTATATCTTGAGTAACAGGGATCCCCACACTATAAAGAGGGGATCATAAGGTATAGCTTTCGGCTTGCTCAAGTATTAATTCACAATGTACAAATCACATCCTTGAACAACCACTAAGGATAACTCGAACAAAATGGTCCTGCAAAAGGATGCTCAAATGTCTATCATATATGCTTGGCTGGACCATACAGGTTCCTAGACGCATCATCCGGGCAATGACTGGATCATCGGGTTAGTAACCCGGACATCCAGATTGGGTATGAGCCATTCACAGAACGTCTGGCTGCTATAGCTAGACTATCTGGGTTCCTAGCCGGATCATCTGGGCAATGCCCGAATCATCTATCCAGTCACTCGGACGTCTGCGTTGGGGTGCATCTGATCATAGTACTGAATGCCCGAGCAACCCGTCTATCCGAGTTCCTAGATGGATGATTGGGTTACTGCACATATCAACTGGTAAGTTACTAGACGTCGGTGTTGGGGCGCAATCAATCAGAGCAACATATTTCTAGGTAGACGGACCATTCAGACCCTTGTCCGCACATCTGGGATGCCCGGATGATTCTTCTTGGATACTTATCCAGGAAACATTTTCATCCAACTACAACGTAATCATCCAAAACCCTACCCGAATGTCCGTCTTACCGCCCACTAAAAACCGTGGAGGGTCTCTAGCCGGCCATTCTAGCACCTTGGGATGGTTCATGGCATTGACCTAGCTAGACGATCGGGAATGCTCGGATCATCCGGGTTGCTACCCGGACGTCCAGGCCTGATCACTTAGAGGACTTCAACGGCTATTTTTGAGAGATGTTATGTATACCCCTCTCCCACTCTCGGAGAGGGTTGACCACTTCATTCAAATCCATACAAAGAACGCAAGTGCTCCCTCTCATCTTCTCACACACTAAGTCGTAGATCCTAAAGAGATTTATGAGAGTTCTTGGTGGATCTTGGAACACGTTATAGATCCGTCCCTTTCCCATCTTCTGACCAAAGAAAATCGTGATTTGAGCAAGTCTTGAGGTTTTCCTTATTGATCTTGTTACTCTTGGAGGTTGGAGATTCCTAGGCGGGCAAGAGTTCTTCAGAGAGGAATCAACCATTATGATTACCCCGTTGCGTTTGTGAGGGTTTGGACTCCACCTCAAAGATATACCGCTAGTGGTTTGGAATTGTCTTTGTGGTGATATCTCAAGGGGAGAACAGGGTGAGCCTTCGTGGTGTTGGTGTGCCTTCGTGCTAACACCCATCCCTCCAACAGTGAGTAGTTCATATATTGTAGTTCCTCTCCATTGCTAGATATCACCACCTTTGCAATTGTTAGGTTCACTTTAATATTGCCTAAAATTACTAAGTAAATATTAATTTTTTGTAATTGTACATATTCAACCCCCACTAGGTCCATCTCGATCCTTTCAAATAAGTGCGCAAATATTGACTAACCAAACAAACAAGCTTAGCGCAGTGGTTGGGGCGCGACTCATAAGTTTGGAAGACTTGGGATCATATCCCACTTCTCCCATTTTTTCTTTTATTTTCTTATAGGGGTGACAAAATACGTAGATTGCATGGCAAATTCCACTTTTGTTTTTTTTCTTTTTTTGTAGGGATGGAAAAATATGCAAAAATAAACATAGGTAGCATGCTAAATATTACTTCTTATTTTTTGAGAAATGAAATATTATGCAAAAAAATGTATATAGCATGGCAAAATATGCAAATTTTAGGTAGCATGAAAATTGTACTTTTTACATGAAAATTTTAGTGTTTTCGACCATGGAAAACTGTTTTTTATAGTATGGCTAAATTATTTTTCAGAACATGGAAAAATTAAGTGGCTAAATTTTAGTGTTTTTTGATCTTGGCAAATTGTTTTTCGTAACATGGAAAAAATAATTTTAGATCATGGCGAATATAGTTTCCACAACATGGCAAATTAAGTGTTTATGGTATGGAAATTTTAGTTTTGGACTAAGGCAAATAGTTTTTTATAGCATAGCAAATTTAGTTCAAAATTATATCAAATTTAATTTTATACTATGGAAAATTTAGTTTTATCACGTGCCAAATTTAGATTTTGATCATGAAAAAAAAATATAGCATGAAAGAATTAGATTTGGATCATCAAAATTTTGAAAACAATAGTTTTTCCCAATCATAAAATGTCATGACAAATTTTCCGTATTATCTCCCTTAATTAAATAATAGTAATTATAATGTTTAAATAGTGTTTCATATAGTCCCATGGAAATTGTACATTGTTTTGCAACATTTTTGTGTGTATCTGTAGATATATTTTGCAACGTGGACCCTTTTACATGGTAAAATTAATTCCATGGCTTTTTATTTATTTTTTTATTTTTTTTTTATACTAGCCACAATAAAACTGGGTCTTCTTTTGAGCCAACTGAAAGATAATGGCGAATGCTAGGAATCAACCGGTTGATTTCCTGGGAAAATGAATCGGGTCACAAGCCGTCGGATTCATCCCTTCGCGGCCGTTGGATTGGTCTACGCACGTCGTTGTTCTCGTCTCATCGCAATGGCGTTGCTTGCGTTCTCCTGTAGCTTCAGTGAAGCAATATCAAGCATCACCATGGCAAAGCAGCCCTGCCTGGCTCCCGGCAGGAGCCGCATCCCACGTCGGCGGAGCTGGTCCTTTGCAGCATCCGCGCGTCCCATCTTGGCTGCAGCAAGGCAGCACGTCGATTCTCCATTGCGGTGCCGACACCGGCACGGTGGTGCTCCGTCCAATCCCAACGCATCACCGATGAAAACCAACGATGCTTCATTGTCGCGCAAATACCGGTACGACGGTGCTCCCTCGCAGCACGGCGGCCCATCGCAGCTCCATCACAACATCGAGGAAAGCCAATGATGCTTCATTGCAACGCCGACACTAGCGTAGCAGTGCTCCATCCCAGCACCGGCCTCCCGTCGCAGCTCCCATCGCAGCATCGGCGACCAACCCTGACGATGCTCCGTTGCAGCTCCAGTAGTGCTACGTCGCTCGGTGATGCTCCCGTTGGTTGTAGCGCTCGGAGTTGGGACGCTCCCAACTCCGCTGCTTCGGGCTCGCAGCACGCCATCCGCTCGAAGGTGGGTCGTGGATGCAAAAAGGAAGCACGAGGCTAGGTGGAAGGAGATGGACTCGTTATGGAAGAAAATGTGAGGCCACAAACGAAAGAGGGAGAAAGGGGAAAAGGTAAAAGGATAAGGCGTCCATGCACAGTGCATCCCACGCGGGTCGGAAGGTGGGACACGCGTCAACAATACAAGACGGCTTAAGCATTGGGTGGATCAACCGATTGATTTAAACACTTTCTCAAAGATAATTGGGGTCACGCTGGAGCTAGATCATAGAGAATAGGAGGGTTCGCTCAATCCCTCCATCCTAAAGAACCCCTCGTTCGCTCCAGCCTGCCCCGAACGACTAATCGCTTCAGATTGGGGGCCTTTTCTTTTTGCGAAAGCTATCATTTATAATACAATCAAATCTCCATACAATTTTGCAGAATTAGTAAGTTGTCACTGATCATATATATATAAGTTTGTGTGATTCGTGTCTGTTATACTAGTGTTTCTAACTTCTTTTTTTGCAGGTGATTGGAGTGCAGCGCGATGCGACAAGCGGAGAGCAAAACATGGCCACCATTGCCACCTGCCTCGACGCCATAGAGAACGTGGGAGGGAAACATAATGGAGCAGGATGGGAAAAACTATCGGCAGCTTGCCCTAAAGAGGCCCTAGGGCCACATCATCTCTATAAGTGGGCCTGAGCAAACAATTTCATTGTTTTCAAGAGAGAACGAGGTGATGTGTTCTGTGTTATTGGTTTCAATTTTGATGGATTTGTGTATTTAGATCTAAGTCGACTAAGACTTAACGAAGTCTCAGTCAAATGGTAGAACATGTAAAAGAAATTACATTGACTAAGACTTTGTTAAGTTTTAGTCGACTGAGATTTAGCAATCCCTTATCTAAAGTGGTACCAAGCTATTACCCTAGCCCAATATTGGTAGTTTTCAGTAAATACCTCTAAAACAAGTAGACAGTCCTGCACTCTGTACATTATTATCCCAAGTCAAATCACATCAGATGCAAAGTTTCACACTACTCTTTCTTTGGCTGTAAACAAGCTAGCCTATAGGCTCCTGTCACCAGCTGAGAGGTCATAATATGGACCCGTCACTTAACCTTCGCCCAGTCACAGCTCGAGCTTGCTGGCTAGGTACCAGGAGTGCATGGCCAGGCTGCCGAATGCCATGATGTTTGCCAGGGACGACAGCCCATGGATCATCCCGAACTTCTTGTTCATTGCTGCGAGCACAGGGCTTGTCTTTGCCACCTCGGCGTTCCTTGACCTTCCCACTTCACCGCCAATGCCGAGATCCTTCTCGGTCTTGTGCCTCTTCATCATCATCTGCATAAGACAGCAAAATTGCTACTGTGTATCAACAGCTGCATACAGCATAGGTTCTTCTGAGCTCAGGGCAAGGATCCAGTCCTCCTGAATGGTTACGACTTTATTCAAACCACACACCACATCTGATTGTGGCGACCAGTACAATTCGCAAGCAGTATAACATGCGTATAATACACAACCAAGTCTGTGTCACAACGTATTATGATCTGCGTATGGTAACAGCATCACAGACACTATCTGCCCACTCACTCACCATACTTATCCAACCAAATTTATGATTCTGAGAATAAACAAGACCATAACCAGTTTCACATCTAGAATGAGTATTTATTACTCCCTCCGATCCATAATAAGTGTCGCTCATTTTGTACTAAGCTAGTACAAACTTTGTACTAGATGAGCGACACTTATTATGGATCGGAGGGAGTATGTATTTTCCAAGGCTAGACTGGTAAGCAGATGGGAAACTAAACAATATTATGGACTATGGAGCATGTGACCTTGTATCGAGCATTGAGTAGTGTATTGACTCAGAATAATGTGTGTTATCTACGAGGCTGTGAAGGCTATTTTGTTCACTACCGATAGTATTATAAACAGTAAAAGAATTCCAGATGCACCTGTGATTTCTGCAGGAACTATAAATCCAAGACGGCATGCCATGAAAATCTACCAATATTTTATGACATATAAAATTAGAAAAATAAGTTTAATATACCAATATTTTCAGAGAAATGCATACAATCTCTTTATGCCATTCTCATGCATGTTAACAACATTTAAAATTCTGCCTAGGGTTTAACAAGAATTAAAAGTTTCTTTAAATATGGAGTTTTATGAAAATGCTTTCAATAATTCTTTTCACTCCATTTAATTTGTTCGGAACCACCCTTAGTATAATACCAGCACCACCATACGCATGCCAGGCATAGCATATCATGATCATGCTGCCATCTTTGTCGTAGAAGTAAAATGCTTCGTTTGCTTTTCCAGTGTTTCTACTCCTTCTGGGATAGATTCCAGAGATAATATCACAGATGACATGCAACCAAAATCCCCTTGATCAATTCGATACATTCTGTTCACCACTTCCTCCCTTATTCTCGCATTAGTGTATCAATTCAGCTGTCTAGTCAATAGCTAGCGTTACCTACTCCTTTGCATGGCTTATCCTTGTCACCTAATATTGCCTTTAGCTTATATCCTAGTCCTAGCATGATGTTATCATCATGTTGGCCATACACTCCTAGTGCTTAGCTATCCTTAGGGTTGCGTGAGTCTTGATCCATCTAGGCGATGAATCACAATTGGTAGATACACATGATACTTGGTTTGTGGTGTGTTGCTAGAAATAATTATGTTAACATGACTAAAGGCAAAGGTGAGGGGGCCGTGTTGGAGAACATGGTGGGCTGTCTCACTTAAGACACTATTACGACCCAAGTTCTTATTATCTTGATCCAAGATTGAGCATGCTAACAACACGAGGGTTATATGGGTCACTCTTCGGCCTAGTACATTACCTCAGACCTGTCCAGGAGTCACGTAGTTCGGGCGTTCCATTTGCAGTATGAGTTGGAAAAAGGGTTGTGGAAAAAGAGATGTGATGGTGATATGGTCTTACCTACGTGTGGGACGTGCTTAACCATCCAAAAGATGGTCTCAAGTCGTGTCGCAAAACAGTTGGGTCTGTATCAGAGATTCGGCCAGACTCCCGATTCAGGTACAACTCATGTGGGTGGCTCCCTGGACTAGTTTGCAGCATAGGGGAAGTGTCATGGTTGATCCTTCTGCCGGCATACAATTGTAGTGTGCTTAATGTACTGGCGTTAAGAACGATCGACCCATGTATGGGTAAATTGGTACACCCCTATGTAGGGTAAAATCTATTCAAATAATCCTGTCCACACTTATGGACGTCTTGGAGATTGTTGCTTGATCATAGAAAACTTAAATAGTTACTTTGAAATTGCCAGGTGGGAGTGTCATGAATTACTTCCTCGCGGGCGAGTCGAGGGGGGGGGGGGGGGTTGTCATGGTGGTGTATTGTTGTAGTGGTTAAGATAGATGGACTCATGTGCACTCTCTTATCCCCTGTCACAAATACTGGTAATCGTAGCTCTAGTGATCTTCTTGATCCGGATGCTGCAAATCAGATAGTAGCATTTGAACAAGTGATCTCTAGTGGTGAAAAATAGCATTAGCTATGGTTGTCCGTGGTCCGGGAAGGGTTATGGTCACCATATGCTTTATTGTAGCCTTCTTAAGGCATTTGTTAATGTACCTGTGATATATTTTTGTTTTTTGCTGTGAGAGCTGCAACTCGGTCGTGAGAACTTTGTTTGTATTGAGTTAAATTTGACTCGTCCCAGAGTAGTTGTATATATGTTGCAGTTCTGTTGTAGAGTTATGTTGTGTTACCTGTTGTCCCATTGTCCCACCCACACGACGTGCATGTTGCGTGTATGGATATCAATCATACAACATGCACGTTGTGTGAAGGGGCTTGGAATCTTTGATATGCATTTGCTAGTGGAATGACTAGATTTGAATATATCTGATATCGGATCCAGACACCATGTATAAACAAGACTAGTGAGTACGAATAAAGGACTGACCTCGATAGTCATGGGGGTGAAGACCAGAAGGTTGGACAGGTCAAAACCAAGGGCAGCAAGAAGGAAACCAAGTTGGTAACGCTCAATGGTTGATGCTGTCTTCCATGGGTGGAGGTATGCAAATGCTGCTACAGATATAGCTGAACACACCGATATCAACATGAAGTAAGCTGGGAACATCTTCGCCTGCAGACTCCCAAACTGGTGCCTTGGCAAATACCTTAATTATCAAGGAGATTAGACCAAAACAATATCAATTGCTTTAACACCAATTTTTAACAAAGGACCAACCAACTCTGATCTCATGATTGCAGGTCTCACAACAATGAAGGCAGAGTTCAACAATCTAGCAAACGATGTACCATTTTTTTTAGATAAAAGACTTAAGCCGAGCCCGAGTAAGGCTCTAGCCGAGTCCGACTTTGAATTAACAAAGCCATCAACCGGCCAGGAATACAGGGGAACTGCATTACAGGATTACAACGAGCAACAAAAAAGAAAAGGCAGCATAAGATACATGATGCTGGGAAGCTTACAGACCAACAGCTAAATAGGCTAAACGAAACAGGGAGAGGTCAAGGAGGTAGTCGTCAGCATCGGAAGAAGCATCCGAGTCCACTCCACAAAAGCCCAGTCGAGGGCGCCGTGGCATCCGCCGATACCGCCGAGGAAGGCCACTACCCTCCCGCCCTGGCTCAAAGGGCGCCGAACCGTCGTACGGCACAAAGCTCACCCTAGAGCACGGAAGCACACCGGTGACCTAGATGGCGAGGAAGATGAACCCGAATCGCCATTGTGATTAGCACATCCCGCCACCACCTCCCCGGCGTCCGCCGCCAAACCGAAGCGCCGTAAGCAAGAACGTGAAGCCTCTCAGCAAGGACCGGCGAAGAAGAACCGCCATCAGCCACCTAATTATCCTCGAAAGATAGTCACCCTCACGCCAGCGTCCCCCAACCGACGCCTCCAGGAAGGGGAGCGACAACGCATCATCGCCGCCGAACACAAGGGGAACAAGGCCTTCGCCCAAAGCAAGGAGCAAGGGGGGGGTGCCGGAGTCGACCTCGACAAGGCCCCCAAGGAGGGAAACGGTGCCATCGGCATCGCCAACGTCGCGACTTTCAGAAAGTCAAGGGTTTCCCCCGGTCTTCCACCACAACCCCAGCTCCCGAACCCGAGGAATCCAAGCAGCCGGGGCTACCATGGACCAGATCATGCCGGGAGGACGCACTGCCGAGAGGAGGTGGCGGCCATTGATGAGACGAAGCACACAAACGCCGTTACCTCGCCGCCCACACGGCCGAGGTCACGGAACAACATCCACCGGCGCTGCTTGCCGCAAAGCCAGCGCCGACCACACTACCCGGGACCGCCGTCCCGGCTTCCACCCACCTCACGCATCCACCTAGAAGCCATCCGACCGCTCCCCCACCGCCACCGGACTGGACCACCGCCACCACACAGCCACCGGAGAGGAGGTAGGCTCTTGAGACGCCCCAAGAAGCAGATCCACCCGCACAGAGGAGACCCACCGCCCAGCCAGCCACCACACAGCCGCCGGTATAGGGGAAGTAGCGGCGGCGCCGGGCCACCACTATGGCCGGCCGCCAGATCCAGATCCAGGTCCCCTGCACCCTCCGCGTCAGATCCGCGGATGGATCGATGGAGGCGTCTGGCAGCCGGCCACAGCGGCAGGCGGAGAGCAGGGCCGCGCAAGGGCAAGGGGCGGCAACACCGGAGCGGGGCCGGAGGAGGCCGCGGCGAAGACCTAGGCCGGCGGTGGAGCAACGACTGACGAGATGGCGCAAGGGGAAGCCCCGCGCGGGACGGACCCTTCGGCGAGCGCCAGCTGCGGCGGGGGGGGGGGGGGGAGGAGGCGCAGGGGAGGGGGGAGGTCGGCGGTGGAGCAACGACTGACGAGATGGCGCAAGGGGAAGCCCCACGCGGGACGGACCCTTCGGCGAGCGCCAGCTGCGGCGGGGGGGGGGGGGGGGGGGGGGGGAGGAGGCGCAGGGGAGGGGGGAGGTCGGCGGCGGGGGAGTCGCCCGAGGCGGACGACGCGGGGGGCTCAACCCGAAAAATAAACGATGTAGCATTCTAAAGTGCATCTAATGTATTGCTTTAAAAATGCATCTTACCGATCAATGAAATAACCCTAATTTCTTGTACAAGATGCATAGCATTGAAGCTTTCAGAATTCAGATGTTCTACTAGTAAAGGGTAACCACAGTCGTCACAGGCTTGTGACTAATGTTTCATAGGAGATCTACACCTAAAAGCTCTACAGATACTGAAACAATCAAATGTCTTTAGTTTATAAGCAGTGTATGTTCCTTCCCTTGGATTGTATACCTTTGGATGTTCTGCTAGCATGTTTTTGTGCTAGCATGTTTTTGTGCTAGCAAGCATGCATAATCGGATGATATGGTACAAACATAAGTTGTAGAAGGTGAGATGAATTTCTGAGAAGGTATGGGATCCTATCTCAAAATCTGTATTGTCTCTCCAATGAAATTGCATTTGAGCATAGTGGAAACCTACCAAATGCAAGGGGAGGCACCCAAACTGCCTAAATTCTGAAGTTATTTACAAATGGAAAAACATGTACCTAAGTACGAACTAATCAAGGTAAAGACAACCTAGATGAACTCGCACACACACGAGGGTAAGAAATTTAACTGAGAGGGGTAAATAGATTTTACTTGAACATGACGATGCCGCCGATGAAGGTGACCCAGAGCGCGGCTCCCCATGCGGTGGCGAAGCAGAGGACATGGGCCAGCCTGGCCGCAGCGACGCCCGCGGTTGGGCGGCCGGCAGCACCGCCGAAGAGCGCGTCCGGCACGAAGAGGACCCCCGCGGCGAGGAATGAGACCGCAGCCAGGAACCGCGCCGCCCACCCCATAACGTACCCCCGCTTCTTCCGGCTGGCTCGGGCGGCCTAGGGTTGAAGGTTAGATCTCGCTGGAGCCGACAGTTCAGGTGCCCCATGGACCTTTTTTTGACGCCATGGACCAGGTAAAACAATCGAGAACACAATATTTTATTTTAACAGTATTTTCAACATTGAACCCTTATAATGGACATAATATAACTGCTCCGCTTTATAATAAAAAAATTATCAAATTTCCGTTTTGACGTTTTTGCAAAAAAGCCCCTTCCTTTTTAGGTAATCAACCCGCAGTTCAAAGTGTCCAGAATAAAAAAAACGAATCCTTCACTGATTCGCCTTATTGGGCCTGCCTGGGTATGCTGGGAGCAGTTCTCGCCTATCCTTGCTGGGCCAAGGGTCTGCTCACACCTTTTTTCCCTATTGATTCGAGAGGATAAAAAAACTGTTGGGCCGCCCTATTAGCTCTTTGTACTTTTTTTGGTAATTCACAGTAGTAAATATTATAAAATAAAAATGTAAAGCAATTTTTTATGTTCCTAACTTATAGCTTTATTTTATTACAGCAATTAGAATTACTATTTTAAGAATAAAAAAATGGAAATATTATTATTAGTTGTAAATTATTCCTCCCTAGATTAATTTAATTAAATATATTATTATATAATTAAATTATATTAAAATTATTATTAATGCTACTGTTTTGTACCTAATTTTAATGCCAATAGATAATTAAAATAAAATAAATAAAAATAGACTTAAAAATACTTAATATTTATCATAATGCTGATTTTGTGGATTCGAACTGGAGACCTCCCTCTCCGCTTAGAAGTCAAATACAGCTGTGCTGCCTCATGATTACAAATAAAATAATTAAACAATTATTTTGAAAGAAAAAACTTCTTACATAATATTTGAATGAATATTATTGGTCACCGAAGGGCTATTTAATTACGAGGAAATTGAATGAATATGTCTCCAACAATAGAAAAATAAACAGTAGTTATTTTTAGGTAGTAAAGATAAAGATTAAAAGGACTATCAACATACGAAAAGCTATTTTTTTAATAATATACTAGGAAAACTGCCCGGGCGTTGCAACGGGTTAAGCTAAGAAAAATATCAACAACCTTTATTTTAACATAGCTTTCCACTCCTGTCGGCGCTTATCCTCATTATCATTCCTTCCGACGATGCCCGCGATATACACGTGACCTCAATGATGTTCAAATGTTGTCAATTTCAAGGCAATTAACTCGGCCGCTACACAACGCATCTATTATTGAACCACACCGGAAGGGGGATTGTTAAAACTTTGCAGACTAACCCCGTCGATCTGGACGTTGAGTTTCGCCCTATATGAGCTAATCCCTACACCCATTGCATATGCACGACCACATATTTTGCATAGACATTAGAGTATGTAATGATTACACTATCCTAAGACTGTGGCAAGCTAATAAGACATGGGGAATTTGAAGCATTTTATAAGGAAAAAGGGCATGATAAAATTGGAAAAACATGATACAGTGCAGATGAGGTGGAAGTGTCTGAAAAACGAAACATAAGATGAAATCCTACATATTGTTAGTGCATATAAACTATTTATTCCCCCATTTTAATGCATGGATAGTATTCTTTTCTATCCAACCTAAAATAATTCTTATGGGTTAAAAATATAAAGATAGTCCAAGCTAAAAAGAGATGAAAAAAGAGTAAAGACATGTCTCATGATATTAGTACTCGATCATTGCCTGATAATTATGACTACAAATAAATCGTATAGTAATGTAGTATTAAATGATACTCTTGATATTGTGGTGGTGTGGTGGATTTCAATGCAGCTAACATGATAATACATATTTCATTTTGCAAAAATAATGAATATGTACCACCTCATTTTTCGATAATTAAAAGAGGTCTGCAAAATTAATTGTGTTGCGTACTCTTGGAAATTAATTAACTATTGTCCAAGCAAGCTCCTCTCTCTCCATCTCTCGTTGACGCCAACCAATAGTGTTTTAAACTTAGTCTTGCGCTACCACGGTTCAGTCACAAACATCGTGGACGAGTTCAATGACTACATCGACCATCGTCGATGAGAATGAAAAGGAAGATAGACAACAACAAATGGAACGAGTTTAAGCGTGTTGCCTTGAACACGAAAAAGGTCATCTTGATCGACCTTATTTGTAAGAAATATAAGTTTTTCTTCCGTTGCAACGCACGGGCATATTTGCTATAAACTATACATGTAAATTTAACTTAATGGTCCGTGCACGTGAGTTGGTATATTTTGTTTTTTAGGCACTAGAACAAATTTAATATGTTTTTTAGGCACTAGGACAATGCTCGTGCGAGCTTTGAATTTTCCGACGAAAAAAGTATATGCTTCCGTTGCAACGCACGGGCATTGTCCTAGTTTACTCTAAAGCAATTCCATGTAGATGTTGTAATGACTTCCACGGGCGAAAGGATGAGCGCTCCTACGACTAGGGTTTCGACGCCTCCACGGGAAACCATCCCCGATCGCTCCCCGACGACGGCGGGCGGGCTGGATAGCGATCTCGGCAAGCGCTCCGCAGCCGCGACAGGGGTTGCTTCCTCTGGGTGGCCCCCTCCATCGTCGCCCCACGCAGCTGACCGCGCTTTGCACGGGGCGGCGCGGCTGAGGACCTCCTCTTCCCCAGCGGATTTTGCATCTCCGGACCCTCGATGGCATGTCTCCTATGCGTCCAATCTCCGATCGCGGAAGGTGATGGAGTTCAGCGACGGCGAACTCGTCCTCCGCCGTGATGCACTGTGGTTGGTCCTTCTCAGCAATCGGGGCTCGACTATGGATGCGAGGTATCTACGTGAGGGGGAATGGATTGAGGAAGGAAATTTTGTGAAGTTTCCATGTTTGTTGCTCGTATTGGCTGTAGGGTCCGGCGATCGCCGCAGGTGAGACCCGCGGCGGAGCCAGTCAACGCTCCACGTCGGAGGGGTGCGCCCCTGCCTCGTTGGCATGAGCCCGGGCTGCTGGGCGCTCGCCCACCTGGTCCGGTGGAACCAGCTAGACCGAAGGGATCCGCCATGGATGGCCGACACGTGGGGGTTCATCCTACCGTTCAGCTGACGTCGTCTGCGTCTATATATTCACCCCATCCCTCCAGGGCACCGCTCCTTGACCTAGACCTTGCCTTGGCTCATTTATGGGCGGCGGAGAAAGTAAACCCTAGATCCACACCTCCATCGTTCGTCTGATGGGAGGGGAAAGTGGGAGGAGATCCTCGTTCCTTCTCGTCGGTGGTCTCTTCTTATTTCCGGTTCGAATCTGGTGATGGGTGACTGAGGTCACAGGCGGGACGGCTTTGGATCCGTCCGAGTCGGGCGCGGCGCAGGGCGGTTTGGCCGTGGCAGCGACCGCGGCCGCAATAACAACTGGCACCGGGAGGTGGAGGCCAGTTCGTCCAACCCGATGGATCTAGCAACTTCCGCTGGATCTGAAGGATGGGATGCGGCGGCGTCCAACTACTCCTCTCATGGACGCGGAGGGCCCGTTTGGGTGGAGAAGAAGGCCACTGCTCCCCCTCCTATGAATCATGTTGTGAAGCAATCGACGGCTACTCTTCCTCGAGCTGCTGCTACGCCTCCAGTTCAGGTGAACTCGATCCAAACTTCTGCTCTATGCTTGATCTGCAAAGTTGAAGGTCATGTTCCTAGTAATTTCCCGCACGCATATTGTGAGAGATGCGGTACCATGGGTCACTTGGCGTCTGTCTGCACTACTTTCTTGCTGTGGGAATGCATTGCGCCTATGGGTGCCTTTCAATCTAGGGGGCAAGGCTTTTATTACATTCCTGATTTCTATGCAAACAAAAAGAAAAAAGAGCATGCATCTCATATTGTGGTTACCATTGTTGAGGGGAAAGCATCTGGCAAGCAGTTAGACAAAGCATTTGATGAATATCTTGCGACTGGTTGGCGTTGTACTGCTCGTTTGATAGGCCCATGTACTTATGTGATTAGATTCCCATCCTACAGAGATGTGGATAAAGCTTGTTACAACGATCAAATGACTTTGAAATCTTGTGGTGTGGTGGTTCGTCTTGCTCCTTGGTCCGCTAACATTGGGGCCAAAGGAGAGATGGAAATTGCATGGGTAAAAGTGAAAAATATCTCTATTTGTCAGAGGTGTGAGAACAATGTAGCGTTGATACGTCCCAAACGTATCTATAATTTCTGCTTGCTCCATGCATGTTCTATGTGATATTGTTATGATCTAGATACACTTTTGATCATATTTGGACTAACCTACTAACTCAGTGCACCCGAGTGCTACTTTCTGTTTTCTGCAGTTTTTCTATTTCAGTTTTCTCCCATATTAAAAGTGCTCCAAAAATTCGGTAAAAATCAGATAAAAAATCAGCGTGAAGGAACCTTCCGGAGTCCCAAAGGAGGACCAGGTGGGACCCACCAGGGCCCCAGGCGGCCACCTGGCGCGGCCTAGGGCTTGGCCGCGCCAGGGGGGCGCCTAGACCCCTGGTGGGCCCCCTGGGTGCCCCCCTTTGCCTATTTATTTCCCGTGACGTGAAACTTCCGGAGAGAGAATCTTTTTTCGCGATCTCGCCTCTGTTCCATCGCCGCCGCGCTTCCAAGATCGGGAGCGCCAGCAGACCTCTTCCCGGCACCCTGCCGGAGGGAGGATCAACTTTCGGGAGTTTCCCCTCCACCATGGACGCTTCCCGGATGTGCCGTGAGTAATTTCCTTTGGACCATGGGTCCGTGATCAGTAGCTATGTGATGTTCTCCTCCCCTCTTTGTTCTTCATGGTTTAGACCTCATGAGCTGCCCTACGTGATCGAGGCACATATGTAATCTTTCTGCTGTTGCTATGCTGAGTTTGATGGGATCTGATGGATTATGAGATTATGTTCAGATTGTGATAGAGTAATATATTTGGTTCATATCTTTATATTTTTGTTCCTAAGTAATTCTTGCATGGTCTTCGTTGCTGTTTATTTCTTTGGCCATGTAGTAGGTAGTAACTCCAAGAGGGAACGTTATGCTCGATTGTGGGTTCATGCCCCCCGATGACACGCTTGAGTGATAAAAACATGAGTCTAGGGGATGTATTGTTGCCACAAGGGGGAAAACAATGGTGCTTGTAACCGCGGTTGCAAGGATTGTTTACTTTACGCAAAGTTCTTTTTAATGCAGTTGTTTGTTGCTTTGGGTTTACACTTTGGGTGGGGCTCGCAACTTAATACCAGCGAGATGTTCTGGATAGATATCTCAAGATGGATGATTAGTAGTAGATGCAGTTGGATTTCAGTCTACTTATTTTGGCGTACTACACATGCTTTTGAGCCTCTTCCTTTCTTTGTAGCATAGTTAGTATTGTGGTGCGTTTATAATCATGTCAATTGCCCAGATGTAATTTGTTCACCTCGCATAGCAGTTTTATCGTCTTTTGGGAGAGAGACATCACTAGTGAACATCACTGGACTCCGGTCCATATTCTCGTCACTGTTTACACGCTTAGTTACTTTTCTACTTTTACTTTCAAGTTTTTATCATTATCATTATCCCTTGCGTTTGATCCTTTGTAAACAACAAGACCGGAGAGATTGACAACCTCTCTAAACTTCATTGGGAGGAAAGTTATTTGTTTCTGTCTGCAGGTCCAGGTTAAGAGAGCAATATCTCAAACGGCGCGTTGCTCGCTTCACCACCTACTTATCATTATCGGAGTCCTACTGGTCGATACTCTCAACCTTAGTATCTTCACCAAGGTAAACTTGCCGCTACGCTGCATCACACCTTCCACTTGGGGTAACCAACGAATGGCGAGAAGCAATTATCATCTCTCGCGTATCAAGAAAATTTCTGGCGCCGTTGCCGGGGACTCCGAGTGCTAAGATAGGAGAGTTTCCCACTACCTTTTACCTTTGCTTTTTAGTCTTGTTAGTTTACCTTTCAGTTTTTTCCTTTGTGTATTATACCAAAAAAACTCAAAAATAGTATGTCTAGTTCCTTACTTGCCAATCGATGTCTGACTTCTTTGAAACCTGATCTTATTGGCATGGAGGATTCACTGAGGATCAACAAAAGTGGTACAAGGAACACCTCTTGTCTCAAAAGGGGATCCACTTATGGAAACAAATACATCAGTTGTATGAGTATGGTAGAAACTTGTGCTCAATATATAATATATCTTTCTGCAGGGTTGAATCTTGTTGCTTTATGAGGCACAAACACCTTGCTTTCCAATGTGAGTACAATGATGATGAAACCTTAGCTTCTTATGCTAAGAGGAATTATGATTTTTATGATGCAGAGCAAATAGAAGAATTTGTTTCTTATAAAGGGTGCCAATGAAATTACTTCTCTTCTTAAAAATATTGATGATGCCCCATACAAATATGAGAGTCTTGCTATACTTAACTATTGTTTGGAAAATTACGATGCAAATTATTATATTACTGATCATCTTGAGAGAATCTCTCCCCCAAAGGAAGAGACTAATGTTTTGCAGGACTCTATGGAAGAAGAAATTGTTGAACCTGAAAGCTTCTTGGATGAAAAAGAGGCGGAGAGTGATGAACAAAAGGAATAAGAATGGATCCATCCATGTCTACCTTCTAATGAGAGTAACTCTTTGACTCTTACCTTATATGAGTGTTATGATCCTATGGATTCTTTTGAAATATCCCTTTTTAATGAAGTTGATGCCTTCTATACTTGTGGCCATGATGCCATTATGAATGATGCTTACGGAGATGAACTCGCTATAGTTCCTCATGTTAAACATGATATTGTTGCTATTGCATCCACACTTGATTTTCCTATTATCCTTTTGAAATCTCCAAATCATATTTCGGAGAATTTTGTCCTTATTAAGGCTCAATGTGAAGGGTTGCATTTAACCTATGATCTTAAAGACCGTGTTGAAAACTATACACGTGTGCTTGTAGGTCATGAACAA
This sequence comes from Bromus sterilis, assembly GCA_950022295.1. Taxonomy (NCBI): domain Eukaryota; kingdom Viridiplantae; phylum Streptophyta; class Magnoliopsida; order Poales; family Poaceae; genus Bromus; species Bromus sterilis. The sequence goes on from OX465595.1 coordinate 306,060,868, forward strand.
CATGATTTATGTGATAGTTATATTCTTGATGTTGTTCATGATACTACTTAAAATTACTTTGAGAGAGGAAATCTTGGTTATAAAAACTTTCATGTTACAAAAACACCTCTTTTTATGATGAAAGTTTTGAAGTTGTTCTTGTTCCACCTTCCTATGCATGTCACTTTGTGCTTCTTTGATTTATTTTCTTACGAGATGCCTATGCATAGGAAGTGGGTTAGGCTTAAATATGTTTCATATTTGCTTCTTGATGCTCTCTTTTGCTTCAAAATTCTTATTCTTGTGAGAGCATCTTCTATAATCTTCATGCCTAGCTTAACGGCATAAAAGAAAGCGCCTGTTGGGAGGCAACCCAAGATGTTTTTACTTCTGTTCTTAGTAGTCTTGATGATTGTTACTACTGTAGCAACATCGTTGTATCTTTATTTTCAAGCTTTGTGCCAAGTTATAGACTCTTATGATAAGGGAAGCAAAAGTTGTGACATGCTGTCCAGAAAACATATTCTGTCTTCTTGACGGAAAAATTTGGAACAAATCACCAGTACATCGTTTGGAGCTGAAATTTTTACACAACATTCTATATACAATTTTGAAACTTTCGTATGTTCTGAGTTTTTTGATTTGAGTTGTATAAGTGCCCCAAAAAAATTATTTACTACCTGTTGTTCTGTTTTTCACATATTCTGCCACGTTTTTCCTTTCCTTACTTTTGCAAACCTTAGCTTGCTTTTTCTTTGCAAAAACCTTTTGGAAATATTGAGAAACAGTAGATCTTCAAGAATATATTTATATCCAGTGGGGGAAAATTATTTTATTAAGGATACTAACCTCTCTAATCAACTTATGATGAGTTATGTATGAAGGGAGTTTTCAAGTGTGCGATGGAAGATGATGAAAGAAGATCTGGGAGTGTCAAGCGCTCATGATTGGGGATGCCCCCATGCATCCCCAATAAATATTCAAGGATACTCAAGCGTCTAAGCTTGGGTATGCCCCTGTGCATCCCCTTCTCCATCAACAATCATCAGTTCGTCCTTCGTCTCACTATATTTTTATCACTTCATGCGTTATGTGCTATGCTTGGAGCGTCTCGCTCTTAGGTTTTACTTTTTAGTTTTCTTTAGCTTTTTTTGTTGTTCATAACAAGTTAGACCCCAACTTACTTTGTGTGGGAGAGAAACACGCTCCACTCCAATCTAGAACACATAATAGGATTTTCCATGCTTATCTTTTTACTGTTGTGTGTTCTTGTAAGAGCAAAGTTTTGCCCCGTGTGTTTTGGATATTGTTGGACAAGACAGTAGAGGAACTAGCAATGTTTTCTAGTATAAACAGTTGAATAGGTTCCTGAAGGACAAGCTAGGTGATAAAGCTTCAGGGAAGGTTTTCAAGTTATCGAAGCATTAACCCTTGAGCGAAGCTTAATCACGGAGGATGACCCCCAAAAATGAAGGTGTCCTGAAGCTCAACTCATTGAAGGAAATGAAGAAGACGGCGGAAGACTTAGATGTTTTTGTGCAGTTCTTTTTCTGTTCTTTGAGTTATAGGACAAACCGTACTATCAAGAGGGGTCTTTAGTTTGTGGACACCGAAGTTATTGAGAAAATGATCAGATCAAATCCAAACCAAGTGAGAAGCCTGAGTGAAGAAATCTCATGTGCACTGAGTTAAGCTTCAGTAGCAAAGACTTCGTTCTTTGGCTTTTGAAGCAGAACTAAGTCCGTGAGCCAGCTGTATTTGTTCCGCAAGTAAAGTTGCGCAGTAATGGCAAATCCGACCGTTGTGGACACGTGTCAAGCTGTCACTTCGGGTCAATTTGGTCATTTCACACCTCGGGATCGACAACTATACATACGCCGCCCCGTCCTCCATTTGAGGGTGGCTGCTCTAAGAACATTCCTGAGAGAGGCTGAAGAGAGCACCCCATGAACACCACCGAAGCAAAACCCAAAACCCAGAATACTGAAGCCTAAGTCCCATTGATCTGAGTAGATTCGAGATGACTTAGGTGAAAGCTTACTAGCCTTTTTTATCTTGGAGAACTGCAATTCTCCTAGACGGTTAGAGTGTTGTTCTTCAGAGAGAGAAGAGTAATTGTCGCCTCGAAGTCCAGTTTGTCAAAGGTTTCGGTGATTTCCTCAATAATCAACCACGAGTGAAGAACTGGCCAAGCTCAAGGAGTTTGGTGCAGTGGAGCAACAGACGGAGAGAGATTTGCTCCAGGTGTTCAATCACCAGTCCCTCCAAACAGACATAGCGCTTTGCAGAGCGTGAACTGGTCGAACAAACATCGCCGAGTCTAAGTTCGTTTTAGTTCAAGCATTACCTTTTGTATTGCATTTGCTTCGCAGTTATGCTTCAATGTGTTTTGATTCACTGCATTTAGTTTCGCTTCCAGTTTTACTTCGCTGTTCCGCTTTACTTATGCTTCACTTCATAGTTTAAGTCGAAAATTTTGAAGTGATCATTCACCCCCTCCCCCTCTGATCACATACTTGGAATTTCAATTGGCATCAGAGCTAGTCACTCCCTACACTCTGTGTGTTTTGGATTAACCTCCTGGAGTGCTTTCAAGTATGTCTTTCGCAGCTATTCACTCCGGCGAACCTATTCCTGTTTTCAATGGGAAGGACTACCCGTACTGGAAGGACAAAATGAAGAGAAATATCATGGCTATCAATTCTGTTGCCTGGCAAGTTGTCTTATATGGAGTCACAGTCGCCGATGAGAATTCCATCACTCCTGAAGAAGCTAAATTGATTGATCTTGATTCTGAAGTTTGGGTATTCATCACCAATCATCTCACACCAGAGAAGTATCATGAAGTGAAGAATATCCCAACTGCCAAAGGTGTCTAGGACTATCTGGAAAATATTGGTGAAGGTGTTTCTACACAGAAGGATGCCAGAATTGACACACTCCGGAGCAAATTCTATCGATTCAAGAGAAACGAGGGTGAAAAAGTCAGCTCCATTTACAGCAGGCTCACTGCTCTTGCTAATGAGTTGATTTCCCTCGGTGCTGATGACATACTCCTCACTCAGTTGTAAGAACTTTGCTTCGCTCATTGGATGATTCGTGTGATCACATTGTGCTGATGATCAAGGAAAGGACTGATTTCAGACGTCTTGTTGCCGCTGATATTCTTGAGAGACTCAATACTTTTGAAATGGAAGAAGATGAGAAACGTGACATTAATGGCTCTCGAAGAAGATCACATGCTTTGAAAGCAAAAGCTTCGCGTTATTCTTCACCCGAAGTCAGTTCTTCTTCAGGTGTCGAATCTGATGATCCTGCAAGCATTGGGAAAGATTTAGCGTTGGTCATGAGACGCTTCAACCGCTTCCAAAGAAAAGGTTTTTCTTCACCTAAGAAGAGTTATTCTTCAAGAATCTCCAGTGACTCATCTCATCGCTCATCCTCAAGAAGCCCTCCATCGAAGGATAACTGCTGCTACAAGTGCAAGAAACCAGGTCACTACATTGCTGATTGCCCGCTGTGGGAAGCTGAGAACAAATCAAAGCATTCGCTCAGAGACTCCTCAACCAAGTCCCACAGATCCTCCAGAAGCTATGAGTCCAAGAGACACGACTCCAGTTCGAGAAGAGAAAAGAAGAAAGATTCTGATGATGACAAGAGGAAGAAGTATCATAAGAAGCGTGAGGGTTCTTCATCGAAGACTCACTCGTCTTGTCGAAGCAGCTCTCACCGTGCAAAGGCCTATCTGGGAAAGGAAATGAACTCTGAAGATGAAGCTTCTGGGTCTGAAGCTGAATCAGGCTCAAGGTCTGGGTCTGGGTCCGAATCAGATGGTGTTGCTGGTTTGGCATTCGCTTCAGCAGATGCTTCAACCAAAGCTTCGAGCTCATTCTTCACCAACAACAGTAGTGAAGATGAAACTCCTGCATATTACTTCACGGCCAAAGCAAAGGTATCTTCATCCAAAATTACCTATGATACTTCTGACTGTTCCTCCTATGATAATGATTCGAAGATAAGCTATGCTAAACTTGCTAAAATTGCTTCAATCCAACAAGATGAACTTGATTCGCTAAGCAAAACTATTAAGAAATCAGAAACTCTGTTGATCGATGAGATAGAGAAAGGTCAAACTTTAACTAATGAGCATGCTGCTCTGAAGGAAAAGTTTGAAGAATTATCCTCTAGGCATGATCTTCTTTCAGTTGATTATGAGAAGCTTACCTATGAGTTTCTTCAAAGGAAAATGGCTCTCGAAAGACTGAAAGAGGCTCATGAAGAGTTGGAAAATGTCAATATCTCTCTCATGGCTCAACAAGTTTCTGAACAAAATCATAAAACTGATTTACCTTGCTTAACTTGTATGGAACGAAGCAAAACTGATTCCAAAGGCAAAGCTCCTATTGTTATTGATGATACTAATGCCTCGGATGAGGAAAACTCTGCTGTTACCGAGGAACTCCTCAGGATGAAAAACTAATTTGAAACAGGCATGTTCAAAAGTGTGCAAGGTCACCAGTATCTGTGTGACATCCTGAGGAAGGCTCTCCTTCACAGGAATCCCAGGAATGAAGGTGTAGGTTTCGAGAGAAAGATAAACCCTGATGGCACCTATTGGGAACCTGAGCAGTATCCTAAGACTGTTTGGGTCCTAGCGAAGGAGAAACCCATTGATATTGCTAACCTTTCAGGTTTCGACTGCAAAATGAATAAGGCTATTGTGGATGAATCACTTGATTCAGACTACAAGCTCATCAAAGATGAACAGGGAAAGGTTACTGCTGAGTATGTTGGTACTCCTCCTAAGAATGACTTCTATAAGAGGAAGATATGGGTGCAAAAAGCACTTGTGAAAAAACTGCCTGCTAACCATACTATGCAGGGAAAGTCTTTGGTACCACCGAATCATTTCTATTCACTAGAGGAGAGAAATGATTCACTGGTGCCCGAATCAAATGTCCCTCAGAAGCAATACTATCGCACTGGTCGCTATACTTATCGTCCTCATGATAATCATATTAAGGTTGCATATGCTCATTCTTATCCTAACCATTCGCAGAGGACTTACATTTATGGTGTACTTGATGGTCCACCTAAGCAATATAATCCTGTTCGTTTTAATATTGCTTCAACCAGTGCTTCAACCTCTTCTCAGTCACCTACTCGTTTGTGGGTGGTTAAGAAGAACTAATTCTTCTGCAGGGCTATGTCTCCGATGGATCCGAATGGGTCATGGATAGTGGTTGTACAAATCATATGACCGGAGACAAGGAGTTATTCACCGAAGAAAAACTATCTCAATCTTCTCAGAAGTACATTACCTTCAGTGATAACAACAAGGGTAAAGTTTTAGGTTTGGGTAAGGTTGCCATATCGAAAGATAAGCACATTTACAAGGTTATGCTAGTCCAATCTCTTGGTTATAATCTTATGTTTATTTCGAAGTTATGCGATATGGGTATGCTTGTTCTATTTTCTGTTTCGCGTTGTGTTGTCTTTTCACAGGATGACTATACGTTTGTCTTCGAGGGTTACCGAAAAGGAGATTTATACATTGTTGATTTTTCTTCGGCCCTGCCGTATCCACATGCCTAATGGCAAAAGATTCATCCGGTTGGTTATGGCATCGAAGACTTGATCATGCAGGGATGAGAAATCTTCATAATCTAGTGAAGAAGAAGCATGTTATTGGCCTTAGCGAAGTAAAATTCGATAAGGATCGTCTCTGCAGTGCTTGTGAAGCTGGTAAAATTACGAAGAAACATCATTCAGCGAAGACTATCATGACTACTACTCGTCCTCTTGAATTGATTCATATGGATCTTTTCGGTCCTCAAAATTATGCAAGTCTGGGAGGAAAGAAATATGGTCTTGTTATTGTTCATGATTTTTCTCGATATACTTGGGGTTTCTTTCTGGATGACAAGAGCAAAGTTGTTGAAATCTTCAAGTCATTTGCTAAGAGAGCTCAAACAGAATATGAATTATCTCTGAAGCATATCCAAAGTGATAATGGAACTGAATTAAAAAATACTCATATTGAAGAATTTCTTGATGATCATGGCTTTACACATGAGTTCACTGCTGCTTATACACCTCAACAGAATGGTGTTGTGGAAAGGAAGAATAGAACTCTTATTGAAATGGCCAGGACTATGCTTGCTGAATACAAGACACCTATCAGGTTCTGGGCCGAAGCAATTAACACTGCATGTCATATGATCAACAAGGTTTATCTTCACAAATTTCTGAAGAAAACTTCACATGAGCTTATCACTGGTAACAAGCCAAATGTTTTGTATCTTAGGGTATTTGGTGCTCCTTGCTTTATTAGAGATATGAATCATAGCTCCAAATTGGCACCTAAGGAACGTGAAGGTTTTCTACTAGGTTATGGCTCAAACTCTCACACTTACAGAGTGTATAACTCTCACTTTGGGAAAGTTATGGAAACTGTAAATGTGAGGTTTGATGAAACTAATGGCTCTCAAAAAGAGCATTTGCCTCATGATCTAGATGAACCACCACTTGATGAAGCGATCAGGTCCATGGCCATTGGAGAAATTCGCCCTGTTGAAGCTAATCCTCGCCAAGAAAATAGGGATGATGATGATCCAATGTTCCCGCACATAGCCCGGGGCGCTGGAGATCAACATCCTGAAGCTAATGGTGAACAGGACGAAGAAGAGCAAGGGAACGAAGGAAATGCTAATCCTGAAGGAAATGCTGAAGCTGAAGGTGAGGCAGATCCTGAAGCTGAAGCAGATTCTGAAGCAGAAGCTGAGCCTGAAGCAAATGATTCAACCTTATCACGAGTTCGAAGAAGAGTTGATGTTGATTCGATCCTTGAAGAAATTCATCAACCAGGTCGTCCCACAACTCGTTCTCGTACTCGTTTGGCTAACTTCTGTGGAAACTTTTCGTTTGTCTCCATGCTAGAACCTTCAAAGTTTGATGAAGCCATGAAGGATCTAGATTGGTTAACTGCTATGCTCGAAGAACTCAATCAGTTCGAGCGAAACAAAGTCTGGTCCTTAGTTGATAGACCTGATCCCACGAAGCACAACATCATTGGTACAAAGTGGATTTTTCGCAACAAGCAAGATGAAGATGGTATAGTGGTAAGAAGCAAAGCACGACTGGTAGCACAAGGTTACACCCAAATCGAAGGTGTCGATTTCGGCGAAACTTATGCTCCAGTTGCTCGTCTCGAATCCATTCGTGTTATGCTTGCTTTTGCAAATTTCAATGGTATTCTACTTTATCAAATGGATGTGAAAAGTGCTTTTCTTAACGGAGAAATCGAAGAAGAAGTGTATGTTATGCAGCCTCCAGGTTTTGAAGACCCAAAGAAACCCGACATGGTGTACAGGTTGCACAAGGCCCTCTATGGGTTGAAGCAAGCACCCCGTGCTTGGTACGACACCTTGAAGGACTTCCTTATGAAGAAAGGCTTCAAACCAGGAACAACTGACCCAACTCTCTTCACTCGATATTATAATGGTGATCTGTTTGTATGTCAAATATATGTAGATGATATTATTTTTGGCTGCACTAACACTGAAATCAGCGAAGAATTTGCCAAAATGATGTCGAAGAAATATGAGATGTCAATGATGGGTGAATTGAAGTTTTTCCTTGGACTTAAAATCCGTCAACAGAAGAATGGCTCCTTTATTTCTGAAGAAAAATATCTCAAGGATTGCCTGGAGAAGTTTGGTCTCACTGATTGCAAAACTATTAAGACTCCAATGCCTACCAATGGCTTCCTAGATGCAGATGAGAAGGGCAAAGCATTCGATCAGAAGAAATATCGGTCTATGATTGGATCCCTTTTATATCTCTGTGCATCTAGACCTGACATTATGCTTTCAGTATGTATTTGTGCTCGTTTTCAGGCCAACCCAAAGGAATCACATCATACTGCTGTAAAGCGAATTCTTCGGTATCTTGCTCACACACCAACCTTGGGATTGTGGTATCCCAAGGGAGCTCAGTTTGATCTCATTGGCTATTCTGATTCATACTGGGCTGGTGATCGTGTGGATAGGAAATCAACTTCTGGGACTTGTCATTTCCTTGGAAGATCACTTGTGTGTTGGGCTTCCAAGAAGCAAAACTGTGTCTCAATATCTACCGTTGAAGCCGAATACATTGCTGGTGGGTCATGCTGTACTCAGATTCTGTGGCTGAAGCAAACGCTGAAGGATTATGGCATTCATGTGAAGAAAATTCCCCTTCTATGTGGTAATGAGAGTGCAATCAAAATTGCTCACAATCCTGTGCAGCACTCTCGCACGAAGTATATTGACATTCGCCATCATTTTCTTCATGATCATGTTCAGCGTGAAGATATTGTGATAAGTCATGTCAGAACTGAAGATCAATTGGCTGACATATTCACGAAACCATTGGATGAGAAAAGGTTCTGTGCGTTAAGGTGTGAGCTCAATATATTGGACTCACGCAATGTACTGTAAGACCGAACCTTTTACTTCTGTACATATTCATTTACTTCGTTGCTTATCTGTTGGTTTCATTATTTGTTTTTGCTTCATCTTTTATTTTTTTATTTCTGCTTGGATTTAGTCCTCAATGCTTATCACCTTTTGCTTCGCTTGGTTTTTCTTCGAGGTGATAAGTTTCGAACCCTACCCCTTCTGTTCTTCTTCTTTCTTATTCCGTCTGTCCAAAGTGGTTGAGCACAATTGAAACGGAAAGTATTTTGCTTCGAATGTCATTGTGTTCCGAATCAAATGCTTCCAACTTTTATCGAAGTTTTAATCAAATCGAAGACTTATTCTTCGGTCGTTGAGATCCCGTCTAATACGGGTCGTTGAGATTTCTTCGCGGTCCGCCACGAAATCCTCGCCGTAGAATCCGGAGAGACGGACGCTGGGAGCCGTCAGATCTGATCTGACAACTCCTGTCAGACCAGCCTATATAAGGCATCCACCCCAGCGAATCCATCTCCTCACTTCATTCCCACCTCTCCGGAACCCTATCTCTCCCGAGCGCGCCGCTGAGCTCCTCGCCTCCGACGACGACTGCGCCGCTTTGCTGCCGGACAGCCGCCGCCGTGGACATCACGCCGTCGACGAGCACTTCCTCTCCGCTCCTCGCCGCCGTAGCTGCTCGAGGCCACCGAGTTAGGGTACGCCGAGCCCTCGATCCAATTCTCTTCTCTCTGTTCATCCTTGTCTGGATTGGATCCGAGTTCTTAGTTTTGTCGTTGGGTTGTTTTTCTTAGGTTTCTTTGATCCGGTGGATCTTTGCTCCGTTGGGAAACTTGTTTCTGCTAGCAAAATCTTCCCATCTCGATTCAGGTTAGAAGCTAGGGTTAGATGCCATCTGTTCTGTGTTAGGGTTTGTCACTCAAATTGAGGTTGCTAAGTCTAGCTCAGAACAGATCGGATATCTCACCCATATTCAACTTAATCTCATGTCAAAACCTTTTTGTTTTGGGTCGAAACTTTTGCTGGTGCTCATACCATACTTGCCTTTTCCCCTCGCTACCTTGTGCTTTTCACAGGATGTCTGTGGATTTAGGCTTCGGGAATGAGTCCCCTATTCTTGATCACATCAACGAAGCAGAACAAGCTGCTCCGAAGAAGAAAGGTGGCAGAACCAAGGAAACCAACAATGCCAGAGGCATCCCCGAATCCATTCGCATTGAGCTTGGATACGATACGCCTCCAGAAGAAACCAAAGAACAACGAAAGATTCGTTTGCAAAACATTCGCCGCTACTGGGCTGTCAGATGGTACAAGTACAAGAGCATCCCTGACTGGAAGTGGGCCATGCAATTTGCCTTCAGTCCACCCTTTCAATACATTACTGCCATGTGCAGTCAGTACACCGAAGAAAATCGTCATTTGTACTATCCAGTTCCACCAAAGTACCCTCACCCCAACACTCTCAAGACTCCGGATGACTACCCTGATGAGCAAGAGCGATTGAGAATCGCTGCAGAGAAGAAGAGACTCAAGGAAGCTAAGAAAGCTGCTAAGCTAGATGATGCTGAAGCCCATGATGTTGGGCCTAGCTCGAATAAGAAGCGAAAACTGAAGAAGAAATCTGCTTCTCCTCCTCTGCTTCCACAGATGATGAAGAGCAAGCAAGACTGGAACAAGCTGCTCTTGAAGACTCGATTCTGGACGAATCAAATGCTGCATCTGATAACGAATCTGAATCAGAAGCTGATGATGAATCAGATCCTGCTCCCCCCAAAAAGCAAAGGATTCAGATTCCATTGAAGAAGAAGTTAGGAGAAAAACCTGCTGCTGCTAAGGGGATAAAGTTTCAAGACCCCAAGGATAAGCCCTCTGCTCGCCCCACCATTGACTTATCAAACTTGGTGGTTGCGAAGCCCTTGGCCTCCAAGCCACCGGCTGATGCTCTCAATACTGAGAGGCGTTCGAAGCAGAGGCATGACCCTGCTAAACAACTATCTGCAAAGGCTGCTGCATCAGTGAAGCCCAAGCAGTCTGCTCCACCAAATCCTTCAGCAAAGCGGAACCTCACTGAAGAAGAATTAAAACAGAAAGACCTCGCGGAGGCACTTGAAACGCAACATTCTTGCTAGAAGTTCTGCAGAAAAGCAGAAGGCAGATGAGGCAGCTGCAAGAAAGCAAAAGGAGTTGGACTCCGCAAAATTTGCTGCAGAAAAGGCTGAGACGAAGCGCAAGCTCGCCGAAGCCGAAAAGAATGAAGAGAAGGCCGCCGCTGAAGCCAAACTGCTGGCTGAGCAAAGCTAAACGCAAAGCCTCTCTAGAAGGCCTCGGGACAAAGAAAGCTGAGAAGGCTGCTAGGGCAGTTCAGAAAAAGTCTGTTGTCGACATGACTCCCTCCAGTGAAGCTATTCCACCGAAGCAGAAAGGCATATCTCTGCCTGAAGCTCAAACTGAAGCTGATCGCCATAGTGAACATCTGTTCGCTGACCCTCGTGAAGGCGAACTATGGGATCAATTGGGCATCACTGAAGCCCTTTGGAAGAAGTGTGCTGCTGAAGAGCCTGAAATTGTTGATCTAGGTGAAGTTTATATCTCAATCTTCATCGAAGCAATGATCTCCACAATGATTAGTCAGCTGAAGGACTTGCATTCTTGAGATAGATCTGAAATTGCAAAGATTCACAACTATCAGAAGCGCGCTGAATCTGAACCAGATGAAGAATTCAAACAACACGCATTGAAATTGCTTCAGAAAGTGACAGAAGTCAACACCACCACCAAGGATAACATCAAAATCTTCAGGGGCAAGATTAAAGCCGCTGTCAATGAAATGGTGAAGACTAATAATGCATCCATTATGGAAAGGGATTCACGGAAGCGCAAGGCTCCGCAAGAAGCTGAACCAGTTGTTGCAAAACCAGCTGCTGCCAAGCCTACGGTTACAAAGGCTTCGGACCCTTCTCCAAAGAAGAGATCTACCAAGAAGCGGAAGGTCACTTTGGCCTAAGCTGCCGACATGGACACTAGTGATGAGCAGCCGAAGGAAACTCCTGAAGCAGTTCCCACTCCTGCTCCGAAGCCAAAGCCTTCCCTGCATAAACCAAAAGCTTCAGCTCCACCCACCAAAACCCCCACACCTCATCCTACCAAATCCACTCCCAAACCAACTTCCCCACAAAAAGCTCCTACTCCCAAGAGAACTCCTACCCCAACACATGCACCAACGCCCGCACCCATTCCACCTCGTGCGCTCACACCCATACGTGCTCCAACCCCCGCACCGCAAAGAATTCCCACACCACCTGCTGCTCCCGCACCACCTCCATCACCTCCCCATGAAGGAAATCAACCATCTCCAATGCACTCCAAAACCCGTGGCACCCGAGACTATTCCCCGCCAGAACCGCCCAAGAATCCGAATCAAATGTGCCTCACGCCGAAGCACATGAAGATGAAGATGAGCAAGTAAAGATACTGAATCTTTCGCAAGAGCAAGCGCTTATAGTCGCTCAAACTGCTGGCCCTTCTAGAGCCAATCAAATAGTTCCTCTGCAAAGGTTTCACTCACATTCGCGACCCTTCCAAGACACCCAGCTTGAATCAAATTACCCTCGTGAAACATTTCCCATTTTCAAGGGCGCTGGTTGTTCCTCAAGGCATGGACCGGCTTTCAGCTTAGAACAACATCAGAAGCGTCACCGTTTCTTTGGTGTCAGTCCTTATGCTACAGATCGCACCGTAGATGATCTTTGTTTCTGGACAGAAGAGCAACAAATTCTATACACCAAAGTCTTCTGTCAGCAAGGTGTTATGTTTAGGCACCGATATCTGGATATGCGAAGTCTTTCCACTGCCACTTGCTTCCAGAACATCACCGAAACCATTGAGAATCAAAATCTGACTCGGTTGTTTGCTTTAAGCACTCCCTTCAATTCTGAACTCATCAAGCAATTCTATGCCACTCTATATGTTTCTAGTAATGCAAATGAACCTAGCTCATGGACGCTGGAATGGATGATCCAAGGTAAAATATTCAGAATGTCTTCAGCCGAATTCATGGAGATAGTCAATATTCCAAGGCATTCTGGCGATCAAGAAAAGATTCACTTACAGCCTGATCTGGCTGAAGAACAATTTGCTACACCGTTGGATACTGAATTCACTGCCAACTATATTCCTGAAAACATTCTCCCGAAGCATTTGAACTTTATCTCCAAGACTTGGTTCTACATCTTGTCCAACTCTTTGATTCCATTGAGTACTGCTTCAGAAGAATCAAATCTTTATCCAGAGACAAGGCATGCCATTATGAAGCTCACTCATGGTCTCATCTTTGACTTTGAAGACTGCTTCCTGAGAAATTTGGTTCATGCAGCAGAGCTGCCATTCACACTGAAGCCCTATGCTCCCTGGCTGCAAGTTGTCCGCGACTATGGCAGGAATGAAGACTTTTTGTCTCGCCATCATCCGAAGCTTTTCATTCCACCAGTGCGTGACACTTTGGAATTGCTCAGGAAGGCCAATGATCCTTTTGCCACATATGTTGGAGTGCGCCATGAAGTTAATGAACGAAACCTATCAAAGAAATTCCAGAAAGACTGCCACCACTTTGAAGTTAATCTTCGGTCGCAGCAAATGCTCGAAAACTTCATTGAAGCCAATCAGCGCCAGATGCAATGTCTTGCTGATGAGATAAACCGAGTTGGCAACATTGAGCTCAATAACAATCAGTATCTGCGTGTTCTCAAATGTCATTCCTGGAAGGGGCTCCGGAAATTCAACTCTGTAAAAGGCCTTCGTAAAGATCGCGTTTACAAAGAATATGAGCACCTCCAGCGAAACTTTTCCCGTGATGATACGGTGGACCGCCCGAATCAAAAGATCCCTCCCCTGCACAAGATTGATGAAGTCTTCTTCGTCAATGAGCCAAAACCCATTAGGCCTGACACCGTCTCTGGAAACGACTCCATCACATCAAAGGACGACGACGGCCTCGACGACAGCGACCTCGACATCAACCTCATCACCCAGACGCGCCACGAAGCAATTCTTTCGTCTACCTCCGAAGAAGAATCCTCTGGCGATCAATCTTCATCGGATGAGTCTTCGTCAAGCTCTGCTTCGTCGGGCTCCAAGGGTGCTGATGCCGCGCAGTAGTTCTCTCGAACCTCTTCTCAACCTTTTTTTCCAATAATTGACAAAAAGGGGGAGAATGTGGGCATCGATGAGTTAGATTTGCATCGGGGAAAGGGCTTTTGCTATTCGCCTTTTGCTTCACTTGGTTAAGTTACAACAAACATTGCATTCACTTTGATTGGGTTGTAACTTAAGTTTAACTTCGGTCTTGCTACTCATGTGCTACGCTTAAGTTTTAATAACCCCTTTGCTTGCAAGTATTGCTTTGTATCTTCTATCTTGCAGGTGGTTATTATTTTCTAAGTCACAGGTCATTGGAAGCAATTGCATACATTACTGGATATATATCTTCAAATGCAATTGTATTCGCTAAGATATTTGTTTTGCTCTTCACCGAATAAATTTCTCCCAAGCATTATCTTCGATTATATAAATCTTCGATGCTTGCATTCAGGGGAGCCAAAAACTTCATATCTTAGAGTTTGTCCCATCACTTCAAAAAAACTTCAATATCTTTTATCGATGCCTATTTTGTCAACAATAGTCCAAGGGGGAGATTGTAAGAGCAAAGTTTTGCCCCCGTGTGTTTTGGATATTGTTGGACAAGACAGTAGAGGAACTAACAATGTTTTCTAGTATAAACAGTTGAATAGGTTCCTGAAGGACAAGCTAGGTGATAAAGCTTCAGGGAAGGTTTTCAAGTTATCGAAGCATTAACCCTTGAGCCAAGCTTAATCACGGAGGATGACCCCCAAAAATGAAGGTGTCCTGAAGCTCAACTCATTGAAGGAAATGAAGAAGACGGCGCAAGACTAAGATGTTTTTGTGCAGTTCTTTTTCTGTTCTTTGAGTCATAGGACAAACCGTACTATCAAGAGGGGTCTTTAGTTTGTGGACACCGAAGTTATTGAGAAAATGCTCAGATCAAATCCAAACCAAGTGAGAAGCCCGAGTGAAGAAATCTCATGTGCACTGAGTTAAGCTTCAGTAGCAAAGACTTCGTTCTTTGGCTTTTGAAGCAGAACTAAGTCCGTGAGTCAGCTTTACTTGTTCCGCAAGTAAAGTTGCGCAGTAATGGCAAATCCGACCGTTGTGGACACGTGTCAAGCTGTCACTTTGGGTCAATTTGGTCATTTCGCACCTCGGGATCACCAACTATAAATACGCCGCCCCGTCCTCCATTTGCGGGTGGCTGCTCTAAGAACATTCCTGAGAGAGACTGAAGAGAGCACCCCAAGAACACCACCGAAGCAAAACCCAAAACCCAGAATACTGAAGCCTAAGTCCCATTGATCTGAGTAGATTCGAGATGACTTAGGTGAAAGCTTACTAGCCTTTTTATCTTGGAGAACTGCAATTCTCCTAGACGGTTAGAGTGTTGTTCTTCAGAGAGCGAAGAGTAATTGTCGCCTCAAAGTCCAGTTTTGTGTGATATAGCTATGATCTAGATACACTTTCATACACTTTTGATCATATTTGGACTAACCTACTAACTCAGTGCACCCAGTGCCAGTTTCTGTTTTCTGCTGTTTTTCTATTTCAGTTTCCCCCCATATTAAAAGTGCTCCAAAAATTCGGGAAAAATCAGATAAAAAATCAGCATGAAGGAACCTTCCAGAGTCCCGAAGGAGGACCAGGTGGGACGCACCAGGGCCCCAGGCGGTCACCTGGCGCGGTGATACGCGAGACATGATAATTGCTTCTCGGCCTTTGTTGGTTACCCCAAGTGGAAGGTGAGATGCAGCGTAGCGGCATGTTTCCCTTGGTGAAGATACCAAGGTTGAGAGTGTCGACCAGTAGGAATCCTATAGTGATAATTAGGTGGTGAAGTGAACAATGGCGCCGTTCACAACTCCGAGTTTCTTACTTCACCTGGACCTGCACACATACACAAATAACTTTGCTCCCAACGAAGTTCAGAGAGGTTATCAATCTCTCCGGTCTTGTTGTTTACAAAGGATCAAAAGCAAGGGGTGATGATAATGATAGAAACTGAAATTAAAATCAGGAAAGTAAATGAGCGTGTAAACAATGATGAGAATATGGACCGGGGTCCCGTGATGTTCACTAGTGATGTCTCTCTCCCAAAAGACGATAAATCTGCTATGCGGGTGACGGGGATGTACCCCGGCAAATCCCATGGTCAGGGACCCTGGGTTAGTCATGAGAGGCACAGGTTGGACGATAGCTCGTCGGCTAACAGGAGGATACGTTCCTGCTCGATGTTATTGATTGGAGATGGCGATTACAGGGGAGCCAAGGCTAGTGCGCACAAGGCTAAGGTTACAGGTTGTGTATTGGATGATCTCGACGTCTCCCCTCCTAGCCCTTATATACTAGGCTAGGTCTCGGGGAGTCCGTCCGGGATTACAGATGAGGTTTCCTAACCCTGATCTTGTTCCGTACGGCAAGTTTGCACCTTCCTTATGAGTCGCGGACTCCTATGTCGGTGCCACTAGTGGGCCAAGGCTAGGCCCAGGCGGCATCTTTGTGGGCCTCCTGTCTTCGTGTACACCGGGTAGGCTCATCCGCAGGAGTCGTGGGGTCACCCCCTCGTCAGTAGCCCCCGAGTGCCTGGGGGGCTCGAAGAGTCGCGCAGGGAATCGAGTCCATTCTTGCGTTGTTTTTAAGTATGCACGGTTTAATCGCGAGTCGCTGGCAGTCTGGGGCCATGAAAAAACCTGTTTCGAGGGATTCTAAGCTGAAAGGGCCCAAGGAGTCGACTGGTCGAGCCTTGGTGAATTGCACTAGTGGCAAAAACCTCAGTAGCCCAATCAAACCCATGTCCCTTGACACGAGCTTGGAACACTGGTGTCGAGCAAAAGTCATGTCGCTGCAGGTCTTACAGTGATCAATTGCCGCCAGTAAAGTTCGTAGCCTAGGTGTGTCCGCCCGACTTTTTCTATCATGCAAGCGCATGGGAAAGATTGCGAGTGAAATCTCTCTGCGGCAAGTCCCAGCCCGGCCGATCTGCGCACCGGGGTCTTACCTACACGCTAAGCTTGCGTGGCATCTGGGCACAGTGTGTCTTGTTTCCAGGAATATGTATTTTTTATTGAGGCGCGAAGCCTAGTTCATAATGCACCCACTTGGAATAAACAATCAAGTGAGTTGTTTTAGCAGTCCTTCGCGGAGCTTGGTCGAGCGCTCAGGCGAGGAATAATGTAGAGGAGTACTTGCTCGGGAGGTCTTCGAGTGTTCGGGTACTTAAGGTTTTGTGAGTAATCACTCAAGTATCGCCTTTGCTCTCGGGGTGAGGGAGCACCCGATACTCTGGGCTCACTCGATCTGGCGAGTGCAGGTCTGCTAATCTTCTGTCGTGGTGAGGGAGCACCCGAAACTCTTCATGTGTGCGAGTAATTACTCGAGCACGTCTTTTATTTTAGGTGAGGGAGCACCCGAAACTCTTATGGGTGCGAGTAATCACTCGAGAACGTTTTTACTTCTATGTGAGGGAGCACCCGAAACTCTCATGGGTGCGAGTAATCACTCGAGCACATATTTACTCTTTAGGTGAGGGAGCACCCGAAACTCTAGTGGAGATGCTCCCGATGGGAGTTAAATATATTTGAAAAATGTATTTGAGTTAGTAAAAACGGTGCTTGCAGGCTGTATTCTTTGCGCTGCCATTTTAATTTACCTCTTCTTGGTAAGGATAATGATCTCTTTGCTGGAGGACCGTCAAAGATGCTCTGTCTGCGAACCGTCATGTCTTCATGACCGGTCATAATGATGGCTGTTGGTGGCGTGCTGCAGCCGCCTGTTGAGTTATCGATGCGCGTATTGAAAACGCGCGAGATTTAACGCGTCCAGCGCACAGTGCCGCCCGTGTGAAGGAATCTTTGTCTCGGAATTCGAATCGCCCGTCATGCTTGGTCTTTGAATTAATTGCTTCCGTCGCGTGGGCTTCTGCGTGCCCTTGGGGTTCTGCTATAAATAGACCCCTTTTCTTCATCTGGCAGTAGTGTTCGTCTTCTACCTCTCTAGCTCCTCTTCTTCATCTTCTCATGGGACCAAAACGAGGTGCAGGCATGACTAGCCGCGTCCGGGTTCGCCGTGGTCGCGGTGGTCGTACTCCGCGCTCTTCTCGCGGTGGTCGTCGTGGTGCACCGTCGACGCCTTCCTCATCTTCCTCGGAGGAGGGTTTTTGGCGCTATGATTTCCTCCTGCGCGTCCGTGGCCGGAACGGTGCTCGCATTCTGCTTCCTTCTGCATTTTCTGCCCTTGTTTCTGAGCGCAGTCTTGATGGCTTGCTGCTTCGTCTTCAGGGGTGCGCTCGATCTCCTTCTTATGTTAAGTTGGAGATTGATAGTTCCCGCTTGATTTTTCTTAGCTTTGGCTGGAAATCATTTGCTCGACGCTTGAACTTGCATGATGGTGACACTCTTTGTTGCCGTTTTGATGGAGAAGACACTCTTATCATCCGTGCCTTTGACCCGAGTGGCAACCGCATGGATCCGTACTTGCCGGAGACAAGCAGCGATGGTTCTGACAGGTCGAGGAGTCCTTCACCTGCGTCTTCAACTTCTTCCTCCTCCGGCGACTCTTCGGGTGCTGATGCTGAGCCGTCTTCAACTGCTTCCTCCTCTGGCTCTGAAGAGGACCCCGACGTCAAGCTACCGATCAATTGGGCGCGCCAGGCGACCTTGTAGAACCAGAGGCAGGGGCGTCATCTTCGCCGGCAGCTCGGGTGGAGCTGGAGAAGAAGCTGGTGGAGCAGGAGAAGAAGCTGGTGGAGCATCGTCCTCGGTGCTACGCAAATAAGTCGAGCTTCACCTTTTGTTATGTCATTGACATCATGAACTGGCCGCTTCGACTCCTCCTTTGTCTGTGATGATGCTTGTTGTTTTAGTGCCAATTATCTCAGCATGGGCATACATGTAGAAGTCATAATTCCTTGGGTGATTGATGCTGTAGACTTATTGGCTGCTTGTGTCTTTTGTAACTAGGTTGGTTCTCCATGTAATGATGATTGTCTTCGAGTAATCAGAGCTGCCTTCTATCCAATGTACATAGAATATAGTACTGAGAATGATCTTCGGGTCTTTGTAATGCGAACTGTGCTTGAGTCTTTGTAACAGAATGTGTCTTCGGGTCCTTTGCAACCGAGAGCTGTCTTCGAGTCCATTGAATCTTTTCACTGTGGGTTCTATCGGGTGCGCCACAGCGCTCCCGATGGGAGTATCCCCCGAGGCTACGTTTGAGTCGTAGAGTCGAACGTAGGCTGAGATTTGTTTCCTTTATCGTTCTTCTGTTAGCTGTCTTCTTTTATCAGGTGCGCGACAGCGCTCCCGATGGGAGTAGCCCTCGAGTCTTTAGGTGATCGTTGGCGATCAGGTGAAGACTAAAAGAGTTTCTGCGTCTTGAGATCCATCCAGATTTCTCCAAAGTACTTGGTGTTCTATTTGTTTGTAACCGTGTCTTCCCTTTGATTCGGGACGGTTCTCAGCGGCTGGCGTCTGTCCGCAGTTTTTACTTGGCCCTTTATTTGTAAGTTACGAGCCGTGCGGGAGGTGGTAGTTTTTCTCCGAGGGGGATGTGCTCGAGTCCCCGGACTTTTTGAAATACAGCTCGTGTGAGCGACGATAGCGTCTTTCGGGGGGAGTTTTGTACTCGAGCACCCGAGTGCCTTGAGGTAAAGATCGTCTGAGCGACGATAGCGTCTCTCGGGGGTAGTTTTTGTACTCGAGCCCCCGAGTGCTTTGGGTATAGATCGCGTGAGCAACGATAGCGTCTCTCGGGGGGAGTTTTGTACTCGAGCCCCCGAGTGCTTTGGGTATAGATCGCGTGAGCGACGATAGCGTCTCTCGGGGGGAGTTTTGTACTCGAGCCCCCGAGTGCTTTGGGTATAGACCGCGTGAGCGATGATAGCGTCTCTCGGGGGGAGTTTTTGTACTCGAGCCCCCGAGTGCTTTGGGTATAGATCGCGTGAGCCATGATAGCGTCTCTCGGGGGGAGTTTTTGTACTCGAGCCCCCGAGTGCTTTGAGGTTATAGTTGTTGGAGATATGCCCTAGAGGCAATCATGTTATGATGTTATCTCCTTATGTATTCATGAGTTATTTGTATTGTCCTTGAACATCATCACTGATATGTATCAATAAGTATGTGACTTGTTTGTGAGACTATATATTCTATGATGATTGTTCTAATGGTCCCTAGTTGATAAGGTTATGCGGAAACATATCCTTGACTAGTATATGATTCGATTGATGACTATGTTTCACAAGTCATGAGCATGGAGATGCTACCGATAGTATGAACTTAGTGATGGGATCACTGAGTTGGACAGAGACCCACTATGAGATGCAGCGAGATATTGTCATCTGTTAGTCTCAATACAATGTATATGCCATGTCCTAGACCTGAGGTCCTCGCATGTTCTCGGGATGAGGAATGACTCACTTATGGACTATCAAACGCTACACCGTAACTGGGTAGTTATAAAGGTAGCTTACGGGTGAGTCATGATACATGCCGCGAGACATGGTTGATAAAGATGGGATTTGCCCATCCACTTTGGAGAGATATTCTCTGGGCCCTCTCGAGTGATAAGATTCAGAAAGCATGGCCATGCGACATGGGTTAAGTGTTAACCCGGTTCAGGAATCTGTATCACGGTTTCGAGAAGAGAGGTCAAGCTATCACAAGGGTGACAAGTACTCGCCTTGAGCTTGACAACATATATCGTGAGGCAAAAGGAATGTTGCATATGACACTTTATAATGGTTCGTCTTATGACTTTACGCATATATGGGAGTCGGCACGTTCGGCTAGGAACCAATACCGACTATCGAACCGGATGTGATTCGGGACGTGTCCATGTGTACGTGAACCTATAGGTTCGCGCGCTTAAGGGGAAAGGAGCCCATTCGGATGTGATCCGAATGGATTATGGATGGAGGGTCCGGATTGCCTCAAGGGTTGAGGCCATTCCACGGGCGCCTATATGAAGGCTAGGGAGAACCCCGAAGGGGTACAGGACAGGCCACAACCCTAGCCGCCACTCCACCTCCAGGCCGAGCCGCCGGACCTAGCAGTCCGCCGCCCGGCGCTCCTCCTTGTACGTGCGCATCCCTTGGAGGCGTTGCACGTACGGCGCTTGGACGAACTGTTCGCGGGATCAGATCGCGGGACTCCGTTTGTGGGGTCGGTACAAGGGATCGGTTCGAGGGATTCGAGGAGCAGCCGCCGACGCGCATCGCCAACTCTCCTTCCGCTGCCGTGACTGCGCGTCTAGTGGTAAACTCTAATCACGTAGTTCATCTCCAGTAGCAGTGATCTTGGTTGTGCGTGGTAGAAAATTTTGATTTAGCGCTAGCGTAGCGTACCGTGTGCCCCAACAGTAGTATTTGGGAAACATCATTTTATTGCGTCGAAGGATTACATTAGCTGCCAGTTGAGCCTGATTGGTGGATACTATGGGTAGAACAGGCGTAGGTTCGCCACATTCCAGGGATTTCCCACGTCCTCGCCAGTCTTCGGGTTCTTTAGTCGATAGGCGCCTCCTCCTATGACTTCCGAGATTATGAACGGTCCTTCCCATTGGGGGGCAAGCTTGTGGACTTTCTCTTGTATGAGCCGTAGGACAAGGTCGCCTTTGTTGAAGGTTCTGGTGCACAGGCGGCTGCTTTGGCAAGTGCGCAGCTTGTCCTGGTACCCCTCTGACCTTGCTAGGGCTGTGTCTCTTGCTTCATCTGCTGTATCCTTGTCATCTTGCAGTGCTTCTTCTGCTTCCTCTTCTTCTTACCCCGAGATCCGGGGCACCCCGAATTGGAGGTCATGTGGTAGCACTGCCTCCGACCCGTACACCATGAAGACAGGTGTGTACTGGGTTGCGGTATTTGGGGTGGTACGCAGGCTCCAAAGTACTGCAGGGAGTTCTTCTATCCAGTTGCCTACGGCTTGCTCGAGTGGTGCAAGGAGCCACTTTTTGAGTCCTCCGCATACTAGGCCATTTGCTTTTTCCACCTGGCCGTTAGACTGCGGGTGCGCGACTGATGCGTAGTTGATTTTGATGCCCAGTTCTTCGTAGAAGTTCTGAAATTCTGCGGCTGTGAAGTTCGTGCCGTTGTCTGTGATGATGTTGTGTGGCACCCCGAACCTGAAGATGTTTGATTTGATAAAGTTCATTGCCGTGAGGGCTGTGGAACTGGTGATGGGCACTGCTTCGATCCACTTGGTGAACTTGTCGACTGCTACCAGTAGGTGTGTTCTTCCTCCTTTTGATGACTTCTTGAGTGGGCCTACCATGTCGAGTCCCCAGGTGGCGAACGACCATGATAGTGGTATGGTCTTGAGTTCTGAGGCTGGAGCGTGTGGCCTGCTGGCGAATTTTTGACAGGCAATGCAACGCCGCACGATGTCCTCTACGTTTTTCATCGCGGTGGGCCAATAAAACCCTGCTCGGAACGCTTTGGACACGAGCACCTGACTGCTCGCGTGGTGCCCGCAGGTGCCCTCATGGATTTAGAGCAGTAGGGCTTTGCCGTCTTCTTCGTCGATGCACTTCTGGAGTATCTGGGTGATGCTGCACTTGTATAACTGTCTGTTGATCACTGTGAATGCCTTGGATCGACGACTGATGCGCCGAGATTTTGAGACGTCTTGCGGTAGCGTGCCTTCGATTAGGAATCGGAGGAACGGTTTTTTCCACGCTGGTCCTTCGAGTGTTGTTGGATCTGTAGGTTCGACCGCTTGAGTGCTGTTGCCTTCAGATGGGCTTGCTGATGCCACCTGTGCTTGCTCTGTGCTGTCGTCATCTACTGCTGCCTCTGGTGCTGCTGTTTTCCCTTGATGAATCTCTAGCTGATGCTTTCGAGGAAGACGCCTGGTGGTACTGGTCCTCGAGTCGAGCCAATGTTTGCCAGTTCGTCGGCTTCTGTGTTGTTTGTTCTCGGGATATAGTTGAGCTGGCAGCCATCGAAACTTCCTTCGAGCATGTTGTAGAGCTTCTGGTAGGCCGCCATGTTGTCGGCTACTGCATTGCAGTCTTTCATCGCCTGCTGGACGACGAGGTTGGAGTCTCCGTAGATTACGAGGCGAGTGGCACCACATGTTTTGGCCATGCACATGCCGTAGAGCAGTGCCTCGTATTCGGCTTCGTTATTGGAGGCGTGGCTGAAGTTGATCTGGAGGACGTATTTGAGCTTGGTTCCTTTGGGGGAGACCAGAACGACTCCTGCTCCGGCTCCTTGCTGTCTTTTGGACCCATCGAAGAACATTGTCCATGAGTTCGATAGGTCTGGGGGGCCTGGTGTCTGGACCTCCGCCCACTCGACCAGAAAGTCTGGGAGTACTTGGGCTGTGATTGCTGTTGGGTGCTTGAATTGCAGGTCCCGCGGACTGAGCTCAATGTTCCACTCGGCGGCTTGCCTAGTCGCTCCCGGGTTGTTGAGGATGTCCACGAGTGGCGCACTGCTCACAATTGTGATAGGGTGTTCGTCGAAGGAGTGCGACACTTCTCTTGCGGTCATGATGATGGCCAGTAGTAGCTTTTGGTAGTGCGGGTACCGCTGTTGGGACTTTGTTAAGAGCATGCTGAGGTAGTAGATCGGCCTTTGTATGCTCTGGACCTTGCCTTCTTCTGTGAGCTCGACGACGAGTGCTGTGCTTAACACGCTGTTGCGTGCTGCCACGTAGAGGTACAATTTTTCTTTTTCTTTGGGGACCGCCAAGATCGGTGGGGTCGAGAGTGTCTTCATCAGGTCCGCGAATGCTTTGCGGGCTTCTTCGGTCCACTCGAATTTTTCTCCTTTTCTCAGCAACTGGTAGAATGGGAATGTGCGTTCTCCCAATCTGCTGATGAAACGACTCAGGGCTGCGAGTCTTCCGGTGAGGTGCTACACGCCTGTGATGTCAGTTGGTTCCTTCATCCTGGCGATTGCTTGAACTTTCTCGGGGTTCGCTTCGATTCCTCGAGCGGAGACCATGCACCCGAGCAGCTTCCCGTCTGGGACACCGAATGCGCACTTCTTCGGGTTGAGCTTGATTTTGTATTTGTTGAGTGCTGCGAAGGTCTCGCGCAGGTCGTCGAGTAGCGTGTTTGCATTGTAGGTTTTGATGACGATGTCGTCCACGTAGACCTGCACGTTTCTTCCTATTTGATCTTTTAAGCAGGCTTGCATCATCCGCTGATATGTGGCACCGGCATTCTTGAGTTCGAAAGGCATTGTTCTGTAGCAAAATATGCCGTAAGGGGTTATGAATGATGTATGCTCTTCGTCTTCCTCTTTCCTCCCGATCTGATTGTATCCTGAGTAGGCGTCGAGGAACGATGGGAGGTCGCATCCTGCTGTCGAGTCAATTATCTGATCGATCCTTGGCAGGGGAAAGTGATCCTTTGGGCAGTGTTTGTTGACTGGCCCGTAGTCGACGCACATTCGCAGTACGTCGGTGTCTTTCTTGGGGACCAGCACGGGGTTGGCAACCCAAGTGGCTTTCTTCGTCTCTCGGATAAATTGGGTGTCGAGTAATCGGTTGACTTCCTCCCCGATTGCTCTGCGCTTGGGTTCTGAGAATCTTCATAGCGCTTGCTTCACTGGCTTGGTGTTTGGATTGATGCGCAGCGCGTGTTCCGCGAGCTCGCGCGGTACTCCTGGCATGTCGGTTGGGCACCAGGCAAAGATTTCCCATTCTTTGCGGAGGAAAGCGATGAGGGCAGTCGCTTGCTCTTCTGGGAGGTGGACGTACACGCGAACTGTTTTTTCTGGGTCCGTCGGGTGCACCTGTTGGGTGACCGTGTCGCTGTCGATCCTGAAGTCCCACCCGTACTCTTTTGACTCGGTTCGGCTTGCTAGTGGAAATATACTTTTGTCTGTCGCCATGGCTATTTCTGTGAGTTCTTGCTCGGCTCCGAGGGTGTCGGAGACTTTGTGCAAATCGCGATCGCACTTGTCTGACTTGGTGAAGCTCCCGTTGACTGTAATGACGCCCGCGGATCCTGGCATCTTGAGTTTGAGGTAGGCGTAGTGCGGAATCGCCATGAACTGCGCGAATGTTGGACGTCCCAATATGGCGTGGTATTGCGACTGCCAATCGAGTAATTCAAACTCGAGGGTGTGTCTTGCGAAATTGCGTCTGGTGCCAAAGACAACTTCGAGCTCGATTACTCCAAGGGAAGTGGCCGCCTCTCCTGGTACTACTCCGTATAGAACGGTGCTTGATTTCTTCCATACTGATCATGGGATCAGCATCTTGCGTAGGGTGCTGACGAAGAGTATGTTCATGCTGCTGCCACCGTCCATGAAGATTATGTCCATGTCGTATCCTCCAATTTGAGCGTCGAGTACCAGGGGCGCGTGCCCCGGCCTTGGGACTGCAGGCGGGTGATCATTCTGGTCGAACGTGATGCTGGTTTCTGCGTCGTGTAGCTGGTAGACTTCGACTGCGTTTAGGTTCTCGGCTGCTCTGGCTTGCAGGGTGTAGGCGTCCTGTTGGGCTTGCGATACCTTGCCTTTTTGGATCGTGTACACCTGTCCTTGAGTCGGCGACTGCTCGGTTCGTCGGGTGCGCTTGGCTTCTCGCCATTTTTCTTCCTTGAGGCTGTCGACGAGTTCGTTGAACAGGCGGCAGTCTCCCAGGGTGTGGCTCGATCTAATGTTTCCCCAGTTGTCTTCGAAGCAGTGGATCGTGCAGGGTCCTTCTAGCTGTTCCCTGACCGTGAGCTTGCTGGATCCGGCATGTCGTTTCCTCCTTGAGATTCGGAAGAACAGCGCGTGATCCGCTGGGTGCTCGTGAACTCGCGGGTCGATTTCGATCCCCTCGCTTAGATTCTGGTTCCTTATGAGATTGGCGAATTCGTATGGTCTTCGATCTGGGTCGTAGTATTCGCCGGTCTGAGTCTCGGAGTCGCTGTCCTGGCGGGCGGCGTCTGTCCGCACGGCGGCGGGTCGTCGAGTGGTCGGCGATCGTGTGGCTGTATAGTTTGACTCGTCGAGTGGGGTTTCTTCGTAGGGTCCTCGCGCCTGTCTTCTGAGTCGTCGATTTCTTCCTCGTCGGCGATGATCTTGGCGGTCGCTGATCTCGAGCTCGGAGTCGGTGTCTTGTTGTGCGGCGGGTGCCCGGGTGGCGGTGGGTCGTCGGGTGGCCGGCAAGTCCCCTTCTTCATGCTGTAGTTCGTCGATCGGGATCTCCGTGTGGAGCCCTCGCGCCTTTCTTTTGGGTCGTCGAGTTCTCCTTCGCTTGCGGTGGGCTCGGTTGCCGCCGTAGTATTGGCCTTGACACGGCTGCAGGCTGAGCGATCTCGCCGGGGCGGCAGAGATATTTGCCATGATCTTGAATTCCTCGGGTGGATTGCATCTGGTTCTTGCTCTTGAGCTGTGGCTTGCTGAAGACGGCACCGCCGAGATCGTAATTCCAACCTGTGTAGTTCCCACAGACGGCGCCAATTGACGGGGATGTACCCCGGCAAATCCCATGGTCAGGGACCCTGGGTTAGTCATGAGAGGCACAGGTTGGACGATAGCTCGTCGGCTAACAGGAAGATACGTTCCTGCTCGATGTTATTGATTGGAGATGGCGATTAAAGGGGAGCCAAGGCTAGTGCGCACAAGGCTAGGGTTACAGATTGTGTATTGGATGATCTCGACGTCTCCCCTCCTAGCCCTTATATACTAGGATAGGTCTCGGGGAGTCCGTCCGGGATTACAGATGAGGTTTCCTAACCCTGATCTTGTTCTGTATGGCAAGTTTGCACCTTCCTTATGAGTCGCGGACTCCTATGTCGGTGCCACTAGTGGGCCAAGGCTGGGCCCAAGCGGCATCTTTGTGGGCCTCCTGTCTTCGGGTACACCGGGTAGGCTCATCCGCAGGAGTCGTGGGGTCACCCCCTCGTCAGCGGGTTAAACAAATTACATCTGGGCAATTGACAGGATTATAAACGCACTACAATGCTAACTATGCTACAAAGAAAGGAAGAGGCTCAAAAGCATGGGCAGTACGCCAAAATAAGTAGACCGTAATCCAACTGCATCTACTACTAATCATCCACCTTGAGATATGTATCCAGAACATCTCGCTGGTATTAAGTTGCAAGCCCCACCCAAAGTGTAAACCCAAAGCAACAGACAACTGCATTAAAAAGCACTTTGCGTAAAATAAACAATCCTTGCAACCGCGGTTACAAGCACCTTTGTTTTCGCCCTTGTGGCAACGACACATCCCCTAGACTCATGTTTCTATCACTCAAGCGTGTCATCAGGGGGCATGAACCCACAATCGAGCATAACGTTCCCTCTTGGAGTCACTACCTGCTACTTGGCCAAAGCAATAAACAACAACGGATAACATGCAAGAATTACTTAGGAAAAAAATATAAAAGATAAGAACCAAATATATTACGGTATCACAATCTGAACATAATCTCATAATCCATCAGATCCCATCAAACTCAGCATAGCAACAGCAGAGAGATTACATATGTGCCTCGATCATGTAGGGAAGCTCAGGAGGTCTAAACCATGAAGAACAAAGAGGGGAGGAGAACATCACATATCTACTGATCAAGGACCCATGGTCCAAAGGAAACTACTCACGGCACACCCGGGAAGCGTCCATGGTGGAGGGGAAACTCCCGGAGGTCGATCCTCCCTCCGGCAGGGTGCCGAGAAGAGGTCTGCTGGCTCTCCTGATCTTGGAAGCGCGGCGGTGGCGGAACAGAGGCGAGATCGCGGAAAAGGGTTCTCTCCTTGGAAGTTTCATGTCAACGGAAATAAATAGGTGAAGGGGGGCAGCCAGGGAGGCCACCAGGGGTCCTGGCGCGACCAAGCCCTAGGCCGCGCCAGGTGGCCGCCTGGGGCCTTGGTGGGTCCCGCCTGGTCCTCCTCCAGGACTCCGGAAGGTTCCTTCACGCTGATTTTTTCTCTGATTTTTCCCGAATTTTGGTAGCACTTTTAATATGGGGGGGGGGGAACTAAAATAGAAAAACAGGAGAAAACAAAAACTGACATTGGGGTGCACTGAGTTAGTAGGTTAGTCCAAATATTATCAAAAGTGTATGAAAGTGTATCTAGATCATAGAAATATCACACAAAACATGGATGGAGCAAGAAGAAATTATAGATACGCTTGGGACGTATCACGCGGCCTAGGGCTTGGCCGCGTCAGGGGGTCCTTGGACCCCTGGTGGCCCCCCTGGCTGCCCGCCTTCGCCTATTTATTTCTCGTGATGTGAAACTTCTTGAGAGAGAATCCTTTTCCGCGATCTCGCCTCTGTCCCGCCACCGCCGCGCTTCCAAGATCGGGAGCGCCAGCAGACCTCTTCCCGGCACCCTGCCGGAGGGAGGATCGACCTCTGGGAGTTTCCCTTCACCATGGACGCTTCCCGGATGTGCCGTGAGTAGTTTCCTTTGGACCATGGGTTTGTGATTAGTAGCTATGTGATGTTCTCCTCCCCTCTTTGTTCTTCATGGTTTAGACCTCGTGAGCTGCCCTACATGATCGAGGCACATATGTAATCTTTCTGCTGGTGTTGTGCTGAGTTTGATGGGATCTGATGGATTATGAGATTATGTTTAGATTGTGATAGAGTAATATATTTGGTTCTTATCTTTTATATTTTTGTTCCTAAGTAATTCTTGCATGTTCTCCGTTGCTGTTTATTGCTTTGTCCAAGTAGTAGGTAGTAACTCCAAGAGGGAACATTATGCTCGATTGTAGGTTCATGTCCCCCGATGACACGCTTGAGTGACAGAAACATGAGTCTGGGGGATGTGTTGTTGCCACGAGGGGGAAAACAACGGTGCTTGTAACCGCGGTTGCAAGGATTGTTTAGTTTACGCAAAGTGCTTTTTAATGCAGTTGTCTGTTGCTTTGGGTTTACACTTTGGGTGGGGCTCGCAACTTAATACCAGCGAGATGTTCTGGATATACATCTCAAGGTGGATGATTAGTAGTAGATGCAGTTGGATTTCGGTCTACTTATTTTGGCATACTGCCCATGCTTTTGAGCCTCTTCCTTTCTTTGTAGCATAGTTAGCATTGCAGTGCGTTTATAATCCTGTCAATTGCCCAGTTGTAATCTGTTCACCTCGCATAGAAGTTTTATCATCTTTTGGGAGAGAGACATCACTGGTGAACATCCCGGGACCCCGGTCCATATTCTCATCACTTTTTACACGCTTGTTTACTTTTCTTCTTTTACTTTCCAGTTGCTATCATTATCATTATCCCTTGCGTTTGATCCTTTGTAAACAACAATACCAGAGACATTGACAACCTCTCTGAACTTCATTGGGAGCAAAGTTATTTGTTTCTATGTGCAGGTCCAGGTTAAGAGAGCAATATCTCAAACGGCGTGTTGCTCGCTTCACCACCTACTTATCATTATCGGAGTCCTACTGGTCGATACTCTCAACCTTGGTATCTTCACCAAGGGAAACTTCCCGCTACGCTGCATCTCACCTTCCACTTGGGGTAACCAACGAAGGGCGAGAAGCAATTATCATCTCTCGCGTATCAAGCGTATGTCACAGCGCTCGTGGGAGTTCCATTGGAAATTGATTACTCTACCATGTACAGACCTGAGTCTGTGCTTCTACGTCTGGGTTGTCGCAATGTGGATGAGTTGCTTGGAGTGGCAGAAGCAGTTCTGGGTCTTCATTTTTATGACTTCTTCTGTGAGATTGATAGGGTTGTTTCTCGGGACCCAAAGAGAGTGAAATCTGGGGTGCCAGTTGAAGGAGAATATGTTCAATCTATGAATAAGAAACAAAAAACTGGTAGTCCTATGGAAAGTGCGAAAAAAGAGGAAGGTGAGAATGATATCGCTGGAGAACCACATGGGAAAAAAGTGTGGGGCCGGAGGCTGCTAAGATATCTGATTCTGAATGTGAGAATATTAGTAACTCTCTGCTCATTGAGTCCATGACGCGTGAGGCCGAAAACTTTGAAGATCTATCCGGAACCATGAATTGGCTTGTTCCATGTTCACAAGATAAAAAAATATGAGATCCAGGTAATTATTGTTCCTAGTATATCTCAATTCTTGTATCCTATGTATGCTGGCGAGGTATCATATGTTGATGTGCTGCGTCGTAATATCCAGGTGGAGGAATTGGAGAACTCCAAGGGTGAATCCCCTGTGAGGGAGCATGTCTCGTATACGGTACAGCTACCCAGTTATCCTATTGACACTTCTGAAGAGATAATTCCTACCCCTCCTTTACTATGTGAACAATTGAGGTTCAGCAAACGCAACCCACAGAAGAGTGGGATGAATGTGATGGACATAGCAGCTGCCCTCTTGAGGAAACGCAACCTGGAAGGTACACCCCCTCCTGCTCCCTCTAAAAAGTCTTTTGAAGTGTTGTCCAATCCTATGTTGATGCTACAGTCTAGAAAAATGGGGGTTGTTATCCCTGACAACGACTTTACATCGATTGATGTTATTCGAGAACTAGAAATTAACAGAAGGCATGAGGAACTGACTAATAATCATTCACATGTTGTTGGTAATGATGTTTTGTATATTACTAATGAATTGGGAGAATCTACACCTGTTAGCTCTAATTGGGGGGATGAACATAATAAAGAAAATGATGTTGACAGTGAATATGAGACCAATAATATGATCAGTGGGAGAGCTGGAAAAAAGAAAAGTGGAAAAAAGAAGATGGTCTTCTTATCTAGACCTGTGACTAGAAGTCAGGCTGGTAATTCTCATACTCCTATTATTTCTAAGGCTGTTGCACAGACTCCTTGCAGGGCTACCAGAAATAAAGTGAGGGCTTCTAAAAAACGTAAATGACGAACATCCTTTTTTGGAACTGTAGAGGGATAGGAAAAAAAGGAATGACCTCCTGTCTCTCTAATATGATGAAAGACCATTCCCTCGATTTTGTCTGTGTTCAAGAAACTCATAAGAAGAGGTATAAAGATAGCTTTATGAGAAGGATTGATACATATAAATTTTTTGTTGGGGAATTTATTCCCTCTGTTGGAAAATCTGGAGGTATCTTATGTGGAGTTAGACAAAATAATTTTGATATCATTTCTTGGGTTAAAAAGAAATATATCTTGCAAGTGAACCTGTTTGATGTGACTAAAAAGATCCCTTGGACTCTGGGTGTAGTTTATGGGGCGGCGCATGATGATTTCAAACAAGAATTCCTTATGGAGCTTGCTGATACCTGTGGTCATATGTATGGTCCTTTTGTTCTAGGGGGGGACTTTAATGTGCTCAGACACAGTGGGAAAAAAATAAAAATTGGCACAACTCTCCTTACGTGGATCTGTTTAACTTTGTTATTAAATCATTTAACCTTTTTGATCTCCATATTGAGGGGGTGCTATATACCTGGACTAATAATCAGGATCACCCTACTTTGGAGAAACTTGACAGAGTTCTGGTCTCTTATAGTTGGGAATGTATCTTCCCATCGGTTACGGTGAGAAAGCTTGTGCGAGACTTGTCTGATCACAACGCGATGTTAGTAGAATGCGAGCCTTGTGTTTTTTCTAGTCTAGTGGTTAGAGAGTTTCGCTTTGAAATGAGCTGGTTGAAAAATCTTGAATTCCTTTCTTTGGTTGAAAAAATCTGGAACAAGAAAGTGACTAATACGAATCCTGTGGATGTGTTGAACATCAAACTTAAGAGATTTAAGAAGTACTTTAAGGGATGGGGTTCAGATAAATTTGGTCATGATAGAAAGCGTAAAAAAGAGCTTAGAGATGAACTTACTTTCTTGGAAGAGGCCGAGGAATTGGACGTGTTATCGCCTGACTTGTTGTCTAGAAAAGTGGAAGTTCTATCTGAGTTAAATGAGATTATGGTTAATGAGGAGCTCTTTTTACTGCAACAGTCACATGAGAATGGATGTTGCAGGGAGATATGAACACGACTTACTATCAAAAGATTGCTAATGGTAACAAACGTAAACACAGGAACCATTCGCTGAACGCGGGTGATGATATAATTGAAGGAACCGATAATCTGTTGAAACATGCTACAGGGTTTTATAAAGACCTTTTTGGTCCTGCCTCTGGTAATTTGTTTCGTATTGATCCTAACATTTGGGCGACCAATGAGAAACGTTCTGAGTTGGACAGAAATGTCCTAGATGCTCCTTTTACTATTGAGGAAGTTAAAGCCGCCCTATTTGCTATGAAAAGCAACAGGGCGCCTGGGATTGATAATATTCCAGCTGAATTTTATGAGGTGTGCTCGCATATTGTGTTGGGGTTCGGGGCAGAAAACACAAAAATTTCCATAACCTACGATACCCAATCCCAAGACCTATGCTATGGCGACGCAATTAACAGATGGAATAGGACACATACCAGTATGTAGTCCGTTAAGCGGGAAACGTTCCCGCGTGAACATGGTTGGTGTAGTCGTACCGGCAATCCCTGATGCCGCGCAGCTCCACGATGACTTGAGTATCCACCGAATCCTTGAGACCGATGATGGGATTACGTCCTCGTCGGAACGTTGTCGGTGAAGACGCCGCGATACGGCCACGACGATGAAGTAGCGCCACAAGTGTAGCGCCTCGCGGGATTACACACATACGGTGTACACGACGTCCCTCCGGGCTCCGAACCAGGCGAGTAGCGGAAAGAAGGTGGATTCGGATCCCGAGCAGCACGACGGCGTGCGTATAGTGGAGAAGCCTCCAACCTAGTGTAGACTCCATACAAGGGGAGTCTTCTCATAGGAGGGAGAAAGAGGGAGAGAGAGATCAACATAATTTATCTGTATTTTTCTGGAATTTTCTGTGTTGAAAAAGGGGCACCCACCACATCTATATATAGGGGGAAAAGGGGGCAAGCAGGTACGTGGACTAGCGATGTGGTACTAAAATTAGCACCACATGCGTGGCCGTGGGGTGGCCGGCCAAGGGTCATGGCCATGGCGCATGTGCCCATGTGGCCAAGTGGCCACATATGGGCCACAAGCCCATGGCGCCCCCACACCTTTTTTTTTCTTTTTCTCTTATTCTTTTTTTCTTTCTTCTTTCTCTTAAAGAAAAAACAAAAAGTATAACATTCCATTAATTATTTAAATTATATTTTAATATTTAATTCAATTAATTAAATAATAAAACAGATTCAAATAACTTTCCGAACATTTCGAAACCACGGAAACTTTTTCGTCTCTCCTCCGAAACGATTTCGGAGTTCTCTCTTATTTCTTCGGCGATCCCGAATCAATCCTTAATGCGTCGAATACCCTTAAGTGTGACACCCTACGGTCCGGGAAACAGCAGACATGATCAAGACACTTTCTTGATCAATGACCATCGATCAGATCTGGTTACAATCCTAGATGGCCCCTGCGCTTCCATGGAATGAACTTCAATCGCTGTTGGATCCGTTAATCGTGTGCCTGTTCCCTTTGTCCTATGGTACTTTGCTGGTCCGAGGTTTGATCATCGGTATCCAATATACCTAGTTCGTCCTCGTTCTCAACAAACAAGTTTACTCGTTCCCGTGATATTACAACTCCGTGACCTAGTCACATGTTTGCGCAAACCTTATGATGCAATATCACCGAGTGGGCCCGGAGTACCTATCCGTCACTCGGATGGACAAATCCCTCTTTGATCTATTTTCATACTCATCAACCATATATTTCAGAATACCCAAAGTGCACTGTTATGGCCAGCATATTTCAGTCAGGCGGTGGGATACAAATCAAAGTCTCCTCATAGATGACAATTACGTATGATCATTACGGTCAAAGGATCTGGTCACTACGTTATAGTTATCGCAATGTCGAACTATGTGACTTGATCACATCGCAACACTTCTGGTGGGTGTATGTCCATCATATCATTATCCCAATGATACGAATCCATTGCTAACAGACTTATTTGTCTCATGATCAGGAAACCTTGATCATCAATCGCCCAATGGACTAGTATACTAGAGTTAACTAGGGACCTGGTTGTTTGTATACCACACCTGTATTAAGGTTTCCTCTTGATACAGTTATATCATAGTATAAAACGTATTATGAACTAATGTAATATGCCAATAAAACATATTTTATTTGCCTCTAGGGAACATTCCCAACAGTCTCCCACTTGCACTAGAGTATAAATAATCTAGCTGCATTTTCTGTGGATCATAACTCCATATCATGTATATGGTTACTGATCATGCTTGCCCGTGGAAAAGGTTGTATCAACGGTCTGGGTACCATTCAGATACGTATGTCTTTTGCAAATCATTAATGTCACCTAATTTGACATTTCTTCATTATCCATTATAATGATGAGGTATATTTCTTTGGCGGTGGAGTGAGACTGCGTTCGTTGTGTTTCAGTAATGACGTCCGTTGGATCACGCGGACCTTCACTTAGTCATGCACACTAAAAACTCACTTAGTTAGAAGTCGAACTTCTCCAGCAAAATTATAACTCCTGCCACTTCTAAAGTAGCCACATCAATGTAGACTTATTTCTTAGTGCATTGTATGCAACTTTGATGTCTAACCATGTTTCTTTCAACTTAGACATTCATTAGTATGATATCTCAATTTTCTAGGTTAGTGTCAGAACTTGAACCAGCATAACATTTATGGCCAAGCCCACTATCCTTTACAAATTTGAGATAAACTTAACTCTTTGTTCAATGATTTACTCATAAATCATATCACAACATGTTCTTACTACTAAGAACTTGGGTCACATTACGTTGAGTACATAACTCTGGTTTTGTATGAAAGAACCTATGATAAAGGCATAGAGGATGTAGCACATCCATTTCTTTCATCTAACATTGTTATTGTACTGAGATCAACTCGATACTTCTCTTTGGATATACAAGCAAGAACTACTTCTTCACTTGTCCCATTTTGAACTCCTTCAGAATCTTATCCAGGAAAGTATTCCGACTCAATGTTTATCAAACACATTAATCTATCTTAATAGATTTTCATTGTTTAATACTTATTCATCTTCATTTATGCAAGATTCAAATAATCATTAATACCAACTACACCATTCTTAATATGTTATCCATTTATGAGAATGCTGTCACGCTCCCACTCAAATATGTCATGCACATATTAAGTTCAGGATAACACACATATAGCTCCCACTCAAATATGTCAGTCACATATAAGATATGGATAACATCCACATGGCTCCCACTTAGATATGTCAAACACATATTAAGTTCAGGATACTAACCACATGGCTCCTACTCAGATATGTCAGTTACATATAAGGATAGGAGAATACTCCCATGGCTCCCACTATAAATATGTCGTCTACATATTAAGTTTCAGGAAACTATTCTTCTCCCACTCAGTTTCATGCAAATGCATGTTTCCTCGATATTCTAGCTATGTCCAAAATCATTTGATCATTCATCAAATCGAGATTCCCGGTTACGAGACACTAGTATCCATATGTTTTTTAAAACCTTCTTGTTGTGCCAATTACAACACTTCTTCAAATGCAGGATTTGAGAAAGTCATGGTATTGATAACAATTTGGATCAACCGTAGTGAATATCCCATTGACTCAAGCATTTCTACATGTTGTAGTCAACCTATTGAATTTGTCAGTGACATTCTTTGTGACAAATCAATCTTGATGTCTTCTTTGATGTTCACATTTATTCCTTATAACCACGAAGTTATTGGGAATATCAAGTAACCTCCTTACTTGATAAGATTCAAACAATCTTAAATGAAAACCAATATAAGATTTCATGACTCATAGTCATATCTCGTACTTAAGTCCACCATCGCTTCTTTGTAGTTCATAGGTATGTCTTGTTCCATTAACTTGACAAGTGAATCATGAATATCATTTTGCACAAGGGGCAAATATGTATTCTTGAATCCTACTTTGTTCAGTAAAAGCTTTAATCAAAACATTATGATCATTATCATTAGTTTCTCCTCTAATTGTAGAGTTTTGCTTCCGGAACATATTCCGTTGTGCTACTCTGACATTTGGAGGCAAGGTCAATTACCTTGGTTGAACTTTCACTTTTCTTCCATTACCACATTTATCAAGAACAATTCTTGACAAACACCAAGCTTAGCAATACAAGTATTGCTCCTTTGGTTCTAGTTATGGAAGATGCATCCATAGTTAACTAAGGATACACTACAAAGATGATTTATCATGTAAATCAGGCTTCCTAGAAACCACAACACACCATGACATATATAGTGTTGGTTTCCACGAACTCAGTTGGTTCCCTATACCGAAGTGAGTGTCTGCATATTAAATTAATAACTCTAAACAATAATAACGTAACTCGATAAGAGATAACTTAGACCATACACTATTCAATAGAGTATGATTTCGATGTTCAGGCACATCAACAATATTCCACTGTGGTTTTGCTCTTCCGCTGCATCCTTTCGTTCGGGGCTTGCTTTATTCCTATCGGCTCCAGTTGCATGACCTTACTCCCAATGGGATTTTGCACATTGCGTGTTTTATCACCCTTTGTGAGGCTTTCCTGGGAATTTATCCCCATTGGGGGCTTTGGAGACGCCTTTTTAATGTGAAAAGGGCAAACTGTGAATACGTCGTGGGTCGAGTGGGTATCTCCATTGGGGATAAACATTCATACTTAGACTTGGAGAAGATCGATTTTGTTAGTGGCTGGCAGAAAGGTTGGTTTTATCTGAAGGATCGATGCGTTGTCGGTCAGCGATTTGGTCTTGCTTCTTTCAATCCAGGCGCACGAGCGGTCAGACAACCTTCGTGGTCTCATTCTCTGACCGAGGTGGAGTCGTCTGAACTGATTCCATTTTTGGAGAGGATTTCTGTGCTGAAGGATATTTTGACTGGTGGTCAACTTATCTCTGTTTTTGTGGGGCGGCGAGTTTAACCGTTGCAGCATCGAGACCGCCCTATGTGGCAGTACGAGGGACTCGATGACTCGACGAGATGCTTGCCTGAAGAGCTAGAACCTGATGCCTTGCTGGCTCGTATCCAGCATGTGTCCAAGTGCTCTAGTGTTTCCGAGATGCGCCTTGTCATTCCATATGCTTCTGATCATCTTCCGCCGCCGGTTGGTGCCCATGTTCCTTCGTTTGTATGGACGAGTACCTAGTTTTTGTTTTGTTGTTGACATTGCTTGTTTTGCAGGGCCGTGCTCCAGTTCCATGTAATCCTCCGCAGTCGGAAGACGCCGATATTCGTGAAGAGCCTGATGCTTCCGCAGCTGAGAATGCTGCGCCGGCTACTAATGCTGAGGTTGTGCTGGTGGAGACCGGAGATAGTGAGGATTCGAGTCCCTTCCGTGTGAAGCGGTCACGCCCCTTGGATGCTGAAGATCATGCCGCATTAGGTGATGTTGCCCCTTCTGCTGCTCCTTTTGCTGGGCCTTTGTCAGGACCCGGGGTTAGCGTATGTAATTCCAGTCACGATACAATCACATGGAGAGCCGAGAACCGTACCCACTTGTCTAAGCAGACAAGGCCAAGCACAGAACGTTCTCGGTAAGCATCGAACGTGAGGGGCATCCCATTCAGGACGGATGATCAACTGAGATGGGTCCTCAACGTCCGCTCACAAGTCTAAATGCTTATGGGTGGTGAATCCCATACTCATAGACAAGTCGCCTCAACCATGTTATCGATTGGATCCTAACTCTTACATAAACTTACTCCAGCCCGATCACTTAGTCGGGGTCTAGGGCGGGCTCGATCATACAACAAAGTGTGCACGTGACAGAGTCACGAGCAATCGCGTCGTGACGCCCCAAGCTGCGCACATCTAAGGGCCACTTGGTGTATAAAAGACCGCTAGCCAGATCACAACTAAGGTCTCGAAAACCCATACTAAGACATGCATGTTATAAACATACACACAACACACATGCCTAGTATGAACAGCAGGTATCATCACATAACTCTACAAAGTACTCTTTATTGATATACACATAGAGCATACAAAGATCACATGTCTATGATCAACATTACATCAATACAACGGAAGCAATTAGGTCTGAGTACAGACAAGTTTAACAAATGGCTTAGAGAAGCCTTGTAAAACAAACATGCCCTTCCACGAGGGACCAGACTGCTGTCTGGGACTATACTACCAAGGTCAACGTCGAGATTCACGAAGGTGACTCCATCGGGGTCCGGGTTCTCATCTAATGTTGGGAAACGTAGTAGAAAACAAAAAAATTCGGCCTACGAATCAAGAACCCAAGATCATCCAAGAAGATTGCATACAAGGTTTTAGGTCATGGCTCACCAACCGATGTAGTGGAAGTAGAGTTGGTGAAGATCGTTGGTGCAGATCCCCGCAGCTAGGAAATTCAATGACCTCCCAACCGCGAGGATATCGATCCCGCGTACCGTTCCACGATCCGTTGCGCGATCTATCCCGTGAACCGTCCCACGATCCGTCCCGATCAAGTCCCACGAACAAGTCCCTCGAACATGATCTCCGAGGAAGAAGAAGGACCTCGAAGAAGGATCAAAGGTATGATCCCTCTACCGGTATCCACACATCCCGATGTAGAAATCTAGCAGCGCTCCGACGTCCTGAGAAGAACGCCACCGAGAGAAACTAGAGGGAGAAGAGCCTAGCGGTGTCCGGACTAGAACGATCTAGCCCGAAGAGAATTAGAGACGCGTGGGATTTAGCTGGGGCAGCCTTGGGGCTTTTTGGTGTGTCTTTGGGGATACCCCTGCCCCCGAATATATAGGTGGAAGCCTGGGGTCGCAACTTGGGCGAGGGTTCTCCTCAAAGTCGGTTTTGGCCACCAGGAGGAGTCCAACACGGATTCCAGTACGAAACGCCGCAGACTACGGCGTCTAGGGGGGAAACGCCAGGGACCCTGGCGTTTTGCCCTGGCCCCCAAGGAAAGTCTATTTCCCACCGACCTACGACCTTGTGGACCTTCCTACTTGGCCTAGCTTCGGTTTCCGCGTCTTGGAGAGTTCCATAACCCTCCGGATACTTCCATAAGCTCCCGGGAACCTTCCGGAACCTCCCGAAACATTTCTAGAAGTCCCGGAACAATTTCCCAATGTTTCGTAACCTTTCCACAACTATTACCGAATGTTGCAAAACCTTCCGAGACTATCAGGGATGTCTTGTTACCACTTCAAGACTCTTCTTGAATGTTCCGAAATCATCCGAGACCGTTCACGAATATTCTGAAACCATTCAGCACAACCTAGAACACTTCTAGTGCTACCCGGAAACACTTCCAGTTCCACCCGAAACAATTCCGGTACCCTTTCTCTTTTCATCTCCTAGTTCTCTAACAGATTACTACTCGTTAAGTGTGTGACCCAATAGGTTCGGTATAATGCGGACATGACTCAGAACATCTTCCGGACATAGGTCAACAACCTTTTGTCAATAGCCAATAATCAACAGCGGAGCCATGGACACCCATGTTGACTCCCGCACATACACGAATAAACTTCGAGTGAACCATTATGTTTAGTCATGTACCATTCCCTTTGCTTCGTGATATATGACAAAGTTAGAGGAGAGATGTTTGGCACCCATGTGTAACAACTTCTTGAACACAAGCCACTCGTTATCCTCTTTGCTCGTTTGTCTCTATTTCTCGTTATTGTATTCCGGTACCCCCGTGATTAAATCACAATGCGTCTGGCCAGACTAGAATGGATACCGTCATACCGAGTGAGCCCAAAGTCAATATCTCTTCATCGTGAAGGAGCAAATCCCATTCTTGAACTATCACAGTCACTAGCCACACCATCTGACATACCCAGAACTTATTTTACTACTTCCCATTTACGGGAGGATTCATCTAAGAACCAAAGCATGTCTTCCTGTGTGAAGCAACTCGGTACTCTCATGGTCTAAGGAATTACGTATATGATAACATTTCATGATATGACTTATAACGTAGTTACGATGTGATCTCTAAGTATATTATTCAATACTGGGGTCGGTTCAACATCATTGTTCTGCTAACAATATGTTCCCATTGCTACTGACATCCTTGTTACAAGAACAATGTCCATGATTAAGAAAACGTAATCATCAGTTAGCACATGAGCTGGTCTTAGAGGCAAAACCAGGAACTCTTGGTGTTTACATTTCCACACATGCAAGTGAGTTTTCTTCTGAATCTCATAGTCAGGGTCATTGCAATTATAGCACAGAAATATAAACATTAATTACGAACGTGGAAATATATATAATAACATTTTATTATTGCCTCTAGGGCATATTTCCAACAGTCTCCCACTTGCACTAGAGTCAATAATATTATCAGTGCTTGAGCACTTTACACCTATGGCATACTGGTGTAATACATGCTTCATTTGTGGTATAGACTTCATCATCGGATCTGACGTTTCAGGCCCGTTTGTATCTTGCATATCTTCGCGTTTTCACGCTATCATAAAATTCACTAATTTTATCACTTTAGCTTTGTATATGTTCGAATCATTTGGCAGGACCTTGGTTCCTTTAGAATAAGTCATGAAATCATTCATCAATGTTCCATGATCTTCAAGCATCTTGGAAACCATACCATGTTCATGAACTGATGATTCAAAATACCCTCCCTTGTTACTTCTTTAAGCAACAATATACTTAGCCTCTGTTATAGAATTCGCCACAGTATCTAACTTAACACAGTTCCTCCATACTGTGCCACCCTTATGTGTGAAACACATAATCCAAATTAAAATCAAAAATCGGTCGGAGTAAGTATGAAGACTGAATTTGGTGTAACTGTTTACATAAAAAATTCAGCTGGTGTAACTCATTGCAACGAGCTCTTCATTCTCTCCATTTTTCCGAGAAACATATCTTATCTTTCATAAGTTTAACTTTTCACTGTTTATCCAATGATCAACATTTTGATCACTTTGGTATCTTGCTCGCAAACTTTTGGAGCACTGGACTTATCTGGTTGTTTTACATATTATGGTGTACATGATTAATCCAAACACACAGGTGAGTGGAATTCAATTCACGTGTTTTTGCTTATCTGTGTTCATGAACACCGATTTCCACAAACAACTTTTCACCGTGAACTCGGCAAGAACATCCTTCTTGGCGTATTCATACTAAACTACTTTAGTATCATGTCAACATGTAATGTTGGATTTAGCATGATCAGGCACTTACTATCAACATAGATCACTGTGCTCAATACCAATGCTATATTAGCCCAAGTTCTTCAACTGAAAACTATTTCCAATGAAGTCCTTATCCGTGTCAAGAAATTTATATCATTTCCAATCAACAATATGTCATCTACATAAGGTTTTAGAAATATCATTCAGCTCCCACTTACTTTCTTGAACATTCAAGCATCTTCGTTATTCCTGATGAAAACAAACTCTTTTGGCAATTTCATCAAAACGAAAATTCCAACTCCATTATGCCAGCTTCAGTCCATCACTGGACATCCAAGGCTTGCATCTATTTTAGCATCCTTTGAATCAACAAAACATTCCGGTCGTATCACGTATACGTCCTTTGTTATATTTCCGGGTAGGAACTTTGTTTTGACGTTCATTCTACCATATCCTATAAATGAGATATGTAGTAATTGCTAATATAACCCGAATTGACTAAAGCATCTCTACGGTCGACACTATTTCGCCGTAGTCAACGTTTGAACTTGCTAGAAAACAATTTTCCAACGAGTTGAGCTTTATGGATAAAACAATTTCATCCGAATCAATTATAGATCCATATATATATTCTTCAGACTTTTAGTCTTTCAGAGGGTCTACCAAGTTCAAAACTTGACTTACTTCCATGGATACTATCTCGGATTATTTGGCATTTAGCCAAATCCCGGAGTCAGGGCCCATCAACGCTTCTTTGTATATCA
Source organism: Bromus sterilis (assembly GCA_950022295.1). NCBI lineage: Eukaryota > Viridiplantae > Streptophyta > Magnoliopsida > Poales > Poaceae > Bromus > Bromus sterilis. The sequence continues at coordinate 306,102,203 of OX465595.1, forward strand.
CAGGTTTATCATTGTCGAACAATAATATCTCGTCTTACATATCATGAATGTTTGTACGAGTTTTGTCTAACCTGTGTGGTTCAGCTGCGCACTTATTTGAAGATTCAACAATCTTTAACAAGTTGCACTGTCCTCCCACTCACCTTTTTGTAGGAAACTATTTTCTTCCAAACACATTGTTCTTAACTGCAAACAGTTTTGCTTTTGTGTAGTGATAGAGGAATACCAAACCCTTTTGGAATAACCTTAACAAAGTAGCACTTATCTGATTTGGTGTTTTGAGCATGTCAAACACATGTCTCATATACCCAAATTTTAAGAAAAGACAATATGATTTTAACACTTCCATTCCACATCTAATATGGTGTCATTTCAACAGATTTGATGGTGCTCTTTTCAGTGTAAAAGCCGTAGTCTCTAACGCATAACTTTAATAAGTATAATGGCAAATTGATAAACGTCATATTTGATCTTACCGTGTCATACATGGCTTGATTACATCTCTCGAACACTTTACTCATAGTGGTGTTCCGGGAGACACAAGTTATGACACTTCTTCACAACTCATCAGACGTTCGCTAAACTTGTAACTCAAATATTGCTTTCTACAATCTAATTTGCAGAAGCTTTATTTTCTCGTTACAATGAATTTCTATTTCACTCTAAAATTCCTTGAACATTTCAAAGATTTCAGACGTATGTCTCTATTGAACAGATATCCACATATCTACTTCAACTCAAGAGTGAAGATAGGGAATCCACTGCACACAACTACACTTATTGGACTACACACATCATCATGTATGATTACCAATGGTTTAGTTGCCCGTTCATGTATGGCCTATCAACGGTGTTTTAGTCACATTACTTCGAGACAAAGATCGCAAGCGTCAAGTGATTCATAATCATATGACTCGAAAGTCCATCACTTATGGAAATTCTTCATGCATGTTATGTCACTTGTGATAAACGGCAGTGCCACATCTATGTGGTATTTCTGTCAGTCTTGCGACGTTTAGCGTCAGTGTTATGGATGTTTAGTATTATTATCAAGATTCATAACATACAACCTATTCATAATGGAAGTATGGCCTTTACGTTATTCATAGCTTTGAACAACTCTCTTGCAACAAACATGATTCAAAATGATGTTTTGCAACAAGGCTAAGTGTAGTAACAATTTACTCAACTCTAAAATGAATTATGAAGATAATCATAGAGTCAACACACACTATAGTAAACCTTTTACCGAGTTCTCGTGCGTGTCAAAACTCATCATTAGCTAGTCATAAAGGCCACAGTATTTCTTGTATCGAGTTGCAACAATATGCAATCGATGTGATATTCCGGTGATCAACAGTTTAATCACAATATACAGAATCCACAATTAACTGCTTAATCATGATTCCCAAGAATTACATCTCTTGACCAGCCATGAATTCATCTATAACTCCGTATGACTTTCATTTCTGAGCTGGTTATTCCAGTCTTCTTTCGTTTTGCCTTTATACGTATCATAGTTCTATTTCCAATGTCACTCCTACTCACAAAAGCTCACACATGATTAAGGATGGCACGGGCCATGGACTTTCCGGCGTGTAAGTCTTACTAACACCGTTTGGAACTTCCTTTCCCTTAATTCCCATCATCATATGATCGGCGTTCTTCTGGATCCCACACTTATCAGTTTTGTTTAGAGCATAGTGAACATTTTCACTAATGCTTACAATCATACATTGTACTAGATATCTTATATCAAAAATTAATTGTCTTACTACTGAAAACAATTTTCCAGTTCCATGAATATAACATAACTATCCCAAACGTTTCAAAGTTCGGGTTTCATGGTGGTGAAGACAATGCACTTAGCTGTGGTGGAATTCTAGCATTTTGGATTATGGACGTATGTCACATCATCCATAGCATCAGCGGGAGAGCATAAAAAATTTGCGATAGGACAAGCTCCTTCTCGACACTATTGAGGATAGTCCTCACAATACGGTACCAATCGTAAAGTTTTTACCAGATAATACAGTTAATCAAAATCAATTGGGAAGGTGGTAACGCGAGCCATTATTCTACAACGATAATGCAAATACTAAGACTTTGTTCATAATTAAGTTGCACTTGTGATTAATCAATTTAATTACTTAGTGCGCTCCCACTCAGATCAATATCTCTCGTAATTGATGTTGGAGTGATTCAAGATCCAACCCAATCGTCCGCCATTGATGTGACATCACTGATGACTTAGACTGGAACGGTAGGCCAACTTGCCAATCACAACACATGTGATTCTTGTTCATCTTTCGATGGGCGTGTTCCGGTAGCAAACTTTTATCCAAACCGTCAAGACAACCAAGTGTAATGCGCTGTGTGTTCTTTTAACACACCCGCCTTTTATGCGTCACACCGTGTGCACCCATGTGACATGGCCTGCTCCGGTGTGAAACATAGTATAGACGGTGCTACAGTTGGAAGAACACTATCAACTTGATATTGTTTTGCGAGAGATCACCCTAATAAAATACGACTACCGCGCATCAAACAAGGGTGCATCAAAGGGATAAACATCACAGGCAGTTCATAAAATTATGTGATATAGTATAGCCCTTTGCTTCGTGAAGTCTTCGTTGTCTTCACGTCGTCGTGGTAGAAGTCACCGTGTCCACCAACTATGTCCTTGGCGCCGGGACCATCACCACGGCTTCCGGCATGTGCGTCGGGGTCCACCTCCGCATCGTAGATCATCACCTTGCATCTATCTATTGCTTTGCCTCGAGCTAATAAACAGTTCTGGCACGCAGGCCATAATTAAGTGACAATCATATGACTCCAGTCATCATGCCGTACCACCACACGCAGGTCGCGAATAAATATTTACATAACATATAGCATCTCATACAAACACACTGCAAATCTTGAAGGCTATACCACATCACATGCATACTCTGCAAAAACAAGTTAGATCGCCATCTACACGGGTTGTTGCAAATTTTATCGTGGTTGATTAGCAGGTTACAAGAAAACGTTGTTCCCTAAACAAACCAAACACGATACTTCAATGTTGCTAGTTTAACGATCGGGGTGCGTGTAGCAACTAATGCCACAAGCCAAACTTCGTTCAACGCGTGACGCCCATGTGGAATTGAGTTCATAAAATCCACAAGCCCCTCCATGTTAAATCTTCTATTGCGAGATTAAGATGAGATCCAAGGAGTTTGATGTAGACCATGATCAAGGCAACCAGCATACTGAAAGCAGCATAGAGGGATCGATGGAAAACTCAATCCTTGTAGCAAAACCTCAACTTTCCATCAAGCATAGAAAAAATCACATGACAGGGAAGCAACAAGAAAATCAATGCCTCATATCACACATATGATCTAGACCTAAACATGCATCTAATCAAGGATCGCTCATGATACCACTGTTGGGAAACGTAGTAGAAAACAAAAAATTTCGGCCTACGAATCAAGAACCCAAGATCATCCAAGAAGATTGCATACAAGGTTTTAGGTCATGGCTCACCAACCGATGTAGCGGAAGTAGAGTTGGTGAAGATCGTTGGTGCAGATCCCCGCAGCTAGGAATTTCAATGACCTCCCAACTGCGAGGATATCGATCCCGCGTACCGTTCCACGATCCGTTGCGCGATCTATCCCGTGAACCGTCCCACGATCCGTCCCGATCAAGTCCCACGAACAAGTCCGTCGAACATGATCTCCGAGGAAGAAGAAGGACCTCGAAGAAGGATCAAATGTATGATCCCTCTACCGGTATGCACACATCCCGATGTAGCAATCCAGCAGCGCTCCGCCGTCCAGAGAAGAACGCCACCGAGAGAAACTAGAGGGAGAAGAGCCTAGCGGCGTCCGAACTAGAACGATCTAGCTCGAAGAGAATTAGAGGCGCGTGGGATTTAGCTGGGGCAGCCTTGGGGCTTTTTGGTGTGTCTTTGGGGATACCCCTGCCCCCGAATATATAGGTGGAAGCCTGGGGTCGCAACTTGGGCGAGGGTTCTCCCCAAAGTCGTTTTTGGCCACCAGGAGGAGTCCAACACGGATTCCAGTACGAAACGCCGCAGACTACGGCGTCTAGGGGGGAAACGCCAGGGACCCTGGCGTTTTTCCCTGGCCCCCAAGGAAAGTCTATTTCCCACCGACCTACGACCTTGTGGACCTTCCTACTTGGCCTAGCTTCGGTTTCCGCGTCTTGGAGAGTTCCATAACCCTCCGGATACTTCCATAAGCTCCCGGGAACCTTCCGGAACCTCCCGAAACATTTCTAGAAGTCCCGGAACAATTTCCCGATGTTTCGTAACCTTTACACAACTATTACCGAATGTTGCAAAACCTTCCGAGACTATCAGGGATGTCTTGTTACCACTTCAAGACTCTTCTTGAATGTTCCGAAATCATCCGAGACCGTTCACGAATATTCTGAAACCATTCAGCACAACCTAGAACACTTCTAGTGCTACCCGGAAACACTTCCGGTTCCACCCGAAACATTTCCGGTACCCTTTCTCTTTTCATCGCGTCGCGATGCCCCAAGATGCGCACATCTAAGGGCCACTTGGTGTATAAAAGACCGCCAGCCAGATCACAACTAAGGTCTCGAAAACCCATACTAAGACATGCATGTTATAAACATACACGCAGCACACATGCCTAGTATGAACAGCAGGTATCATCACATAACTCTACAAAGTACTCTTTATTGATATACACATAGAGCATACAAAGATCACATGTCTGTGATCAACATTACATCAATACAATGGAAGCAATTAGGTCTGAGTACAGACAAGTTTAACAAATGGCTTAGAGAAGCCTTGTAAAACAAACATGCCCTTCCACGAGGGACCAGACTGCTGTCTGGGACTATTCTACCAAGGTCAACGTCGAGCTTCACGAAGGTGACTCCATCGGGGTCCGGGTTCTCATCTAAAACATAGAATAAGCAAACGTGAGTACAAAGTCGTACTCAGCAAGACTTACATCAGAACTAAACTACTCATGCTCAAGTATCAAGGTAAAGGAGGTGGGGTTCAATATGAAGAAGTGCCAGCTTTGACTTGGCTAATCCTGTACTACGAGTACCAGACTTTGAGGTAAGAAGCGTACACGAGTCCACTACTTTCTCCAACCAATTACACCACTATGGTGCCTTCCTCGACTTCCCCACGAGAAAGCACGCCATAGCACTCACACTTATCTTGCGAGTTTTATAAGTATCCATTCAAGTTGTCTATGATCAAGTAGAGGTTTCCAAGTAGTCCATAACCGCGGACACGGCTATTCGAATAGTTCATTAACCCTGCAGGGGTGTACATCTTCACACGCGTGTCATCACTTATCGCCTCGTTCTTGTCATCCTTCAAGCGGATGTCGGACGTGGATGAAACCAAGGCACTACCCTCACATCAACTTCTCTAATCCAGGAGTCGACTACCTGAGTTTGTCACCGCTCGAGAGTCCGGCCGGTTCCACGAAACGGACTCAGATAATGTAAGGGACCGAGACGCCACCTTTGACAGATGGTTTCACTGCCTCACAGGTCCACCCACATATCTATACATAAATCAAATGGAAAGCCCGAATCTAGTGTGACTCCTGGACTGGATCGGGTACGTAAAGAGGCCAAACGGGGCTCCCATAAAACCCTACATGTGGTCATACTCTTTGTCTTGGATCACAAAACAGGAACTCGGGGCCTAGGGCAGTGTTCAACGTGACAACCCACTGTGTACTCCTACACAACCTCTCATCGTTCACCTTTGCTTAGGGTGGATTCACCAACACGTTTACATCAGCACCACTGTGTTCATTCCATCCCGACTCACAAACATAACATCCTCATTGTATCACTAAGCAGCAATAAGAAGTAACAGTTGTAGGGGTCACATACTCATCAATCAACTCCTAAATCTGCTAGGATTGTGGTTTGCTTAATACGGTGGCAAAATGATAGGTCATGCATCGGAATGGGTTCAACTATGCGAAAGAACGTGTCTCGATGATCTCCTAAACATGCATAAGCGAGACTGAGAGGGAAGTAGGATTTTATAGACATGATCAATGGGGGTTTGCTTGCCTTGCTGACGGTACACGGGTCTTATCGGTGGTCTTCTTCTTCGGGGTGATCACCGTCTCGGAAAAGCTGGTACCGGAAACAATCATCAACAAGGGGGGGCAACTTCGGAAGTAAAATGCACAAGCACATGATATTGTTGTGACATGAAGTAAAGGGTACTTATTTGTGGCAAATTCAATTTAATTGAAGTATATTGCATTTGGAATGCAAATTCAAACTTCAAATTTGAATTCAAATTAAGTCATATACACATTTGCTTCTGTTCCCCCATTTTAAAATGGTCAAACATAAAAACAAATTGCATATTCTTAATCCTTGCATTTTCTGATAATTTTTCATATATTATATGTTTAATTTGGAGTTAATATGAATTAATTATGATTTTCCAAAGTTTAAATGATTTTCTGTCTTTTCTGTAATTCTTTTAAAACTCTGGAAAAACTTTATTGCATCAGCATGATGCAATGCTGACATCAGGAGGGGTCTGACTGGTGGGGCCCCCATGTCAGTCTCTCAGGGGTTAACCCCTCTGTTAGTTTAAACTAACAGTGGGTTAGGGGTGGCCTGGGCCCACTTGTCATGGACTCCAGGGGGGAAATAGCACGTGATTAGCACTAATCGGCCGGCGGCTAACCGGCGGCGACCCAGCCACGGCGGCGCAGCACGGGGTGGTGCTCCCGTTGGCCATTTGGTGCGGGGCTTGCACCAAACTGATCACCAAGGAGCCGCAGTTCAAAGGAAAGGCTCGGGGAAGTGTGGGAAGGACCAGGGGCTCACCGGCGACGAGGAACGGCGGAGGCCGTGGCACTGTACCGGCGGGCTTGGTGATTCCGGCTACGGCAAGAGCAACGGAGGGCACAGGGAGATAGAGGGGCTCACCAGGAGCTCTCTGGTGCTAGACAGGGGTGCTGGGGACACCGGACGACGAGGTAATCGTCGAGGAACTCCGCGGCGGCCGACGGCAAGTCGGAGAACCTAGCGTCGCGTGAGGAGCTTGCCCGGCTCGATTAGTCGAGGGCTTCGACGGAGAGGACAGCGGCGCTTCGCCTGGACATGGTCGCAGCGGCTGACGAGGCGGGTGGCCACGGAGGCGCAGCGAGGTGCTCCGGCGTGCTCTCGGGTCTTCGCGAAATCTCACCGGAGACGACGGGGAAAGGGGTCCAGAGGAGGGGGAAAAGGTGCGGGCGGCTTCTGCGTGTCGCGGTGGCGAGGAGAAGAGGAAGGGGAGTGGCCTAGAACCCACGGTGTCGCGGTGGCGTCGTCGCCGCACTCCCCAGCTCCAGCGAGCTGCTTGGAGGGGCGGGGAGGAAGACGACACGCGGGCGAGTTGGGCTGGGCCGAGGCCAAGGCGAGTGGGCCTTGCCCAGGGCGCCAGGTAAGTCATTGCTTTCTTTTCTTTTTATTATTTCTGCAATTAGGTTGACCTAGCTAATAAAAATAGCTAGGCATTTTATAAAATCATGAAAACTTTTATGTGGGCTTATAACCTATATAGCTAGCCACTCATAAGTTTTGATGACTTTTGAAATTCAAACAATTTGAATTTAAATTCAAATTGGAGTTTAATTTAATTTCCAAGCCATTGTTTGAAAATTAAAAAAATTCCATGAGCATGGGATTGCTCCCAAACCATTTTTAAAATGATCAGCATCATTTATAGGAATTTTCCAAATACTCAAATGATTTTTGGAAAAAGATTTTTATCTGGCCATTTGATTTAATTTCTCAGGGCTTTTCTTTTCCCCAATTTTGAATTCTCTTTTGAATTTTTACATGATGCAAAGGCACAATAAAACCCTAGCACATACCTAACTTGGGGTTGTGACAACTCGCCCCCACTCAAAAGAATCTCGTCCCGAGATTCAGAAGTCTGCGGGAGGAAGGAGGGGTACTCGGCATGGAGACGGTCTTCTCTTTCCCACGTGGCTTTTTTCTCTGAGTGATGAGACCACTGAACTTTCAGAAACTTGATCTTCTTTCGGCGAGTGACACGCTCTGCTGAATCAAGAACACGAACAGGGTATTCTCGATAAGAAAGGTCATCTTGGAGATCAAGCGTTTCATGGTCGACTTCGCGGATGGGGTCCTTGAAGCAACGCCTGAGTTGTGACACATGGAATACATCATGTACTCGGGAAAGGTGCGGAGGTAGTTCAAGTTGGTAGGAAACTTCTCCACGTTGAGCGAGAATGCGGAAAGGTCCGATGTAACGTGGGGCCAACTTGCCTTTGATACCGAATCTTTGGGTTCCCTTCAGAGGAGTAACCCGAAGGTAAGCCTTCTCATCAATATTGTAGCTCTCCTCTCTATGATGACGATCATAGTAGCTCTTTTGACGAGACTGAGCGGCTTTCAATCGATCACGAACAATGCGAACTTGCTCTTCTGCTTCCTTGATCATATCCGGTCCAAATAGTTGTCTTTCACCGGTTTCTGACCAGTTTAGGGGTGTTCGACATCGTCGGCCATAAAGGAATTCAAAGGGAGCCATGTCCAGACTAGATTGATAGCTATTGTTATAAGCAAATTCGGCGAATGGAAGAGATTTCTCCCAATTCTTTCCGAAAGAGATAACACAAGCTCTGAGCATGTCTTCCAAGATTTGATTAACCCTTTCAACTTGACCGCTAGATTGAGGGTGGAAAGCTGTACTAAAGGAGAGATGAGTTCCCATAGCATTTTGAAAACTTTCCCAGAATCTAGAGGTGAAAAGGCTACCATGATCAGAATTGATCACCAAAGGAACACCGTGAAGAGATACAATTCTAGAAACATACAAGTCCGCCAACTGACTAACAGTTATAGACTCGCGAACGGGAAGGAAGTGAGCAACTTTTGAAAGTCGATCAATGACAACGAATATGGCATCATTTCCTTTCTGGGTTTTTGGAAAGCCGGTGATGAAATCCATACCGACCTTGTCCCATTTCCACTCGGGAATAGACAATGGTTGAAGAGTACCAGCAGGTCTTTGGTGTTCTGCCTTAATGCGACGACAAACATCACATTCTGCAACAAATTGTGCAATGTCTCTCTTCATCCGGTTCCACCAAAATCTCTGGCGTAGATCTCGGTACATTTTTGTGCTACCGGGATGAATTGAGAGGGGAGTGTCATGAGCTTCCTTAAGGATCAGCTGCTTTAGGTCTTCATTTTTAGGAACTACTAAACGATTTTCAAAGAATATCGTTCCTTGATCATTTGCAGAGAAAGATTTAGCAACTCCGCTAGCAATGTTCTGCTTGATCTCTTGAATACTACTATCTTGTTTCTGGGCGGCTATGATTTGATCCTCAAGGGTTGGTTTCGCCAGCAAGTTGAAAAAAGATCCACGAGGAACTATCTCAAGATTGAGCTTGCGAAATTCCTCATGAAGAAGTGGTTGATACTGTTGTAACATGAGGTTGTTACAATATGACTTACGACTTAGTGCACCAGCCATGACATTGGCCTTGCCTGGGGTGTAATAAATTCCTAAGTCATAATCTTTTATCAGCTCTATCCAGCGTCTTTGCCTGAGGTTAAGATCTGCCTGGGTGAATATGTATTTGAGGCTTTGGTGATCAGAATAGATCTCACAACGATTACCAAGGAGGTAATGTCGCCAAGTCTTCAGGGCATGAACTACGACAGCGAGTTCAAGATCATGGGTAGGATAGTTCTCTTCATGTGGCCGCAACTGGCGTGAAGCATAAGCTACCACATGTCTATCTTTCATAAGTATGCATCCTAACCCTTGCCGTGAAGCATCACAATAAATCTCGAAATCCCTTTTGGTGTCTGGAGGTGCAAGTACGGGTGCAGAAGTCAATCTTCTTTTTAGATCTTGAAAGCTTTCCTCGCACCTGGTGGTCCATTGGAATTTCTTATCTTTCTTGAGGAGTTCAGTAAGAGGCTTTGCAACTTTAGAAAAGTTCTCAACGAAGCGGCGGCAATAGCTTGCTAAGCCAAGAAAACTCTTAACTTGCTTAACCGATTCAGGTGGAGTCCAGTCAAGGACGACCTGAACTCTCTCGGTATTCACAGCAATGCCTTTTGCAGAAATCACGTGGCCTAAGTAGGTCACTTCTGGTAGCCAAAATTCACACTTGGAGAATTTAGCATACAGGCGATGCTCTCTAAGTTTCATCAATACCATCCTTAGGTGTTCGGCATGTTCTTCGTTCTTCGAGTAGATGAGAATATCATCGAGATAAACCACAACAAATTTATCTAAGTACTCCATGAAGATCGAATTCATCATGTGTGAGAAAGTGGCGGGGACATTGGTTAAACCAAAGGACATGACGGTGTACTCGTAAAGACCATAACGAGTAGTAAAAGCCGTTTTGGGAATGTCCTCGTTTCGGATTTTGATTTGATGATAACCTAATCTCAAATCCATCTTGGAGAAGACAGAGGATCCTGCAAGTTGATCATAAAGATCATTGATCCTGGGCAGTGGGTACTTGTTCTTTATCGTCGCTAGATTTAGCGGGCGATAGTCTACGCACATCCTTTCTGTTCCATCTTTCTTCGTTACGAACAGAACGGGGCAACCCCATGGCGATGAGCTAGGGCGGATGAAGCCTTTTGCCAACGAAGCATCAAGTTGGGTTTTTAGCTCAGCTAACTCATGTGGGGCCATCCTATATGGGCGTCTGGAAATTGGGGCTGTGCCTGGTATAAGATCCACTATGAATTCTACACACCTGTCGGGTGGCATTCCCGGCAGCTCTTCAGGAAAGACATCCGGGAAGTCATGAACCACCGGAATATCTTCAAGGTCTGGAAGTGGAAGCACATTCAAAGTATGCATCTGGATTCTAGAGCTGGGTGATGTGTAGTCAATGATCTGGCCTGAAGGATGGGTGAGTTTGACTGATTTGGCTTTACAATCAAGGAAAGCATGCTGCCTTGATAACCAATCCATTCCTAGGATGACATCAATGTCCGAAGACTTGAGGGATATAAGAGAAGCAAGGAATACTAAACCCTCAATTGCAATTTGATTGCCATGGCTTACTCTATTAGTTTGCCACTTTGAACCAGGAGTTTGAATAATCATTGGAGAAAACATTTCTTCAAAAGAAAATCCATGACGAAGTGCATAACTCTCCGACATGAATGAATGAGAAGCTCCTGGATCGAAAAGAACGGAGGCGGGAACATGATTGACTGGGAGTGTACCAAGGATGACGTCAGAAGCAGCAGTGGTTTCCTCAACTGAGATTTGGTTCACACAACCACTACTTGTGGCTGAAAGCTTTGCTGGGATGGTTTTGGTGGTGGATTTCTTTGGAGGCTTATGACTAGGTCGACGTGGTGCCACCAACACTGTAGGGAACTGTCGGAAGTAATGGCCTGTCAGACCACACGTGAAACACACCCTGCCTGAATTGCTGGGAGCAGGATTACTTGATTGCACACCATCATTCCTGTGAGGAACAATGTGTTGAGGTGGATGGCATATATCCGGTGGTGGTCTCTGAAGAAGGTTTTGAGGTATGGCACGGGTTGGAATCCAAATTCTGCGTTTCTGAGGGGATGAACTTGAAGAAGGGGCAAGCTCAAGAGCATGCTTGCGGGACTCTTCAAACACTTCATTGCCATGCTCAGCTCTGAAGGATCTGTTGACTAAATCCTCAAAGGTGGCAAATTCGATGAGGTTGAGATCATGGCGAAGGATAGGGCTAAGTCCCTTACGGAACCTTGCATGCTTTCTGGCATCGGTGGTGATCTCATCTTGGGAATATCGAGCAAGACGATTGAATTCTCTCACATACTCATGAATGGACATCTCTCGTTGAGTCAGATTGCAGAACTCTTCCTTCTTGCGCTCCATTAACTCATCTAGAAGGTGGTACCCTCGAAAGGCAACACATAACTCTTGCCAAGTCACTAGGTGACCATCAGGCTGCATCGCAACATAGTTCTCCCACCATTCAGCAGCAACACCTTCCAGAAAGTATGCCGCGAATATAACTCGATCATCGGGAGCAACATGTGCAGTATCAAGCTTACGCTCGATGGAACGGAGCCAATCATCAGCTTCAAGGGGCTCAGAAGAACATCAGAATACCGGTGGCTTGAGGAGGATGAAGTCCTGAATGCTCACAACCACATTGCAATGACGTGAGGTATTCTGCTCGATGAGCTCCAGAAGGCGTGTTTGATCACGTTGATTCATCTTAGCTTCCATCATGATTTCTGCCGCAGAAGGCGGTGGTAGAGGTTCATCATCATTTCGATTCCGAACACGGTCTCGATTCCGACGAACAGCACTACGAGTTCCACCTGACATCCTGCGTGATAACAATCAACAATCAGAATAGGTTGAAGGATGGATTCAAGGATAACAAGACATGATGAAGGCGGAAAGGATTATAATGCGAAGGCAATGATCCACAGAAACTCGGAATAAATCAGGCAGCATAACGGCTACACCGGGATGGAAAATGAAACAACCTCGAAGAAATTGGACAGAACTTCTTCAAGGAACTCAACAGAACGATGAGTCTGGACGACCACAACTGTCCTACGGCTCCAAGGAAGCACTCAGCGAGATGTTCTAGTCAGACATAGATGAGCCTAGTCCTATCATCCCGAAGAAAAGATAAGGGTGACCCAGAACTCAGATCGATGAGGGCAAGGAGAAAAAGAAGTCTTACGTTGTTCCCTCATACCCAGAGTAACTATATAACTATAGAATGCTAGACTCGACTTCGACCAAGGGTTTGATAAGCCTACAGACAGTCCTGCTCTGATACCAAGTCTGTCGGGACCCGGGGTTAGCGTATGTAATTCCAGTCACGATACAATCACATGGAGAGCCGAGAACCGTACCCACTTGTCTAATCAGACAAGGCCAAGCACAGAACGTTCTCGGTAAGCATCGAACGTGAGGGGCATCCCATTCAGGCCGGATGATCAACTGAGATGGGTCCTCAACGTCCGCTCACATGTCTAAATGCTTATGGGTGGTGAATCCCATACTCATAGACAAGTCGCCTCAACCATGTTATCGATTGGATCCTAACTCTTACATAAACTTACTCCAGCCCGATCACTTAGTCGGGGTCTAGGGCGGGCTCGATCATACAACAAAGTGTGCACGTGAAAGAGTCACGAGCAATCGCGTCGCGATGCCCCAAGATGCGCACATCTAAGGGCCACTTGGTGTATAAAAGACCGCCAGCCAGATCACAACTAAGGTCTCGAAAACCCATACTAAGACATGCATGTTATAAACATACACGCAGCACACATGCCTAGTATGAACAGCAGGTATCATCACATAACTCTACAAAGTACTCTTTATTGATATACACATAGAGCATACAAAGATCACATGTCTGTGATCAACATTACATCAATACAATGGAAGCAATTAGGTCTGAGTACAGACAAGTTTAACAAATGGCTTAGAGAAGCCTTGTAAAACAAACATGCCCTTCCACGAGGGACCAGACTGCTGTCTGGGACTATTCTACCAAGGTCAACGTCGAGCTTCACGAAGGTGACTCCATCGGGGTCCGGGTTCTCATCTAAAACATAGAATAAGCAAACGTGAGTACAAAGTCGTACTCAACAAGACTTACATCAGAACTAAACTACTCATGCTCAAGTATCAAGGTAAAGGAGGTGGGGTTCAATATGAAGAAGTGCCAGCTTTGACTTGGCTAATCCTGTACTACGAGTACCAGACTTTGAGGTAAGAAGCATACACGAGTCCACTACTTTCTCCAACCAATTACACCACTATGGTGCCTTCCTCGACTTCCCCACGAGAAAGCACGCCATAGCACTCACACTTATCTTGCGAGTTTTATAAGTATCCATTCAAGTTGTCTATGATCAAGTAGAGGTTTCCAAGTAGTCCATAACCGCGGACACGGCTATTCGAATAGTTCATTAACCCTGCAGGGGTGTACATCTTCACACGCGTGTCATCACTTATCGCCTCGTTCTTGTCATCCTTCAAGCGGATGTCGGACGTGGATGAAACCAAGGCACTACCCTCACATCAACTTCTCTAATCCAGGAGTCGACTACCTGAGTTTGTCACCGCTCGAGAGTCCGGCCGGTTCCACGAAACGGACTCAGATAATGTAAGGGACCGAGACGCCACCTTTGACAGATGGTTTCACTGCCTCACAGGTCCACCCACATATCTATACATAAATCAAATGGAAAGCCCGAATCTAGTGTGACTCCTGGACTGGATCGGGTACGTAAAGAGGCCAAACGGGGCTCCCATAAAACCCTACATGTGGTCATACTCTTTGTCTTGGATCACAAAACAGGAACTCGGGGCCTAGGGCAGTGTTCAACGTGACAACCCACTGTGTACTCCTACACAACCTCTCATCGTTCACCTTTGCTTAGGGTGGATTCACCAACACGTTTACATCAGCACCACTGTGTTCATTCCATCCCGACTCACAAACATAACATCCTCATTGTATCACTAAGCAGCAATAAGAAGTAACAGTTGTAGGGGTCACATGCTCATCAATCAACTCCTAAATCTGCTAGGATTGTGGTTTGCTTAATACGGTGGCAAAATGATAGGTCATGCATCGGAATGGGTTCAACTATGCGAAAGAACGTGTCTCGATGATCTCCTAAACATGCATAAGCGAGACTGAGAGGGAAGTAGGATTTTATAGACATGATCAATGGGGGTTTGCTTGCCTTGCTGACGGTACACGGGTCTTATCGGTGGTCTTCTTCTTCGGGGTGATCACCGTCTCGGAAAAGCTGGTACCGGAAACAATCATCAACAAGGGGGGACAACTTCGGAAGTAAAATGCACAAGCACATGATATTGTTGTGACATGAAGTAAAGGGTACTTATTTGTGGCAAATTCAATTTAATTGAAGTATATTGCATTTGGAATGCAAATTCAAACTTCAAATTTGAATTCAAATTAAGTCATATACACATTTGCTTCTGTTCCCCCATTTTAAAATGGTCAAACATAAAAACAAATTGCATATTCTTAATCCTTGCATTTTCTGATAATTTTTCATATATTATATGTTTAATTTGGAGTTAATATGAATTAATTATGATTTTCCAAAGTTTAAATGATTTTCTGTCTTTTCTGTAATTCTTTTAAAACTCTGGAAAAACTTTATTGCATCAGCATGATGCAATGCTGACATCAGGAGGGGTCTGACTGGTGGGGCCCCCATGTCAGTCTCTCAGGGGTTAACCCCTCTGTTAGTTTAAACTAACAGTGGGTTAGGGGTGGCCTGGGCCCACTTGTCATGGACTCCAGGGGGGAAATAGCACGTGATTAGCACTAATCGGCCGGCGGCTAACCGGCGGCGACCTAGCCACGGCGGCGCAGCACGGGGTGGTGCTCCCGTTGGCCATTTGGTGCGGGGCTTGCACCAAACTGATCACCAAGGAGCCGCGGTTCAAAGGAAAGGCTCGGGGAAGTGTGGGAAGGACCAGGGGCTCACCGGCGACGAGGAACGGCGGAGGCCGTGGCACTGTACCGGCGGGCTTGGTGATTCCGGCTACGGCAAGAGCAACGGAGGGCACAGGGAGATAGAGGGGCTCACCAGGAGCTCTCTGGTGCTAGCCAGGGGTGCTGGGGACGCCGGACGACGAGGTAATCGTCGAGGAACTCCGCGGCGGCCGGCGGCAAGTCGGAGAACCTAGCGTCGCGCGAGGAGCTTGCCCGGCTCGATTAGTCGAGGGCTTCGACGGAGAGGATAGCGGCGCTTCGCCTGGACATGGTCGCAGCGGCTGAGGAGGCGGGTGGCCACGGAGGCGCAGCGAGGTGCTCCGGCGTGCTCTCGGGTCTTCGCGAAATCTCGCCGGAGACGACGGGGAAAGGGGTCCAGAGGAGGGGGAAAAGGTGTGGGCGGCTTCTGCGTGTCGCGGTGGCGAGGAGAAGAGGAAGGGGAGTGGCCTAGAACCCGCGGTGTCGCGGTGGCATCGTCACCGCACTCCCCAGCTCCAGCGAGCTGCTTGGAGGGGCGGGGAGGAAGACGACACGCGGGCGAGCTGGGCTGGGCCGAGGCCAAGGCGAGTGGGCCTTGCCCAGGGCGCCAGGTAAGTCGTTGCTTTCTTTTCTTTTTATTATTTCTGCAATTAGGTTGACCTAGCTAATAAAAATAGCTAGGCATTTTATAAAATCATGAAAACTTTTATGTGGGCTTATAACCTATATAGCTAGCCACTCATAAGTTTTGATGATTTTTGAAATTCAAACAATTTGAATTTAAATTCAAATTGGAGTTTAATTTAATTTCCAAGCCATTTTTTGAAAATTAAAAAAATTCCATGAGCATGGGATTGCTCCCAAACCATTTTTAAAATGATCAGCATCATTTATAGGAATTTTCCAAATACTCAAATGATTTTTGGAAAAAGATTTTTATCTGGCCATTTGATTTAATTTCTCAGGGCTTTTCTTTTCCCCAATTTTGAATTCTCTTTTGAATTTTTACATGATGCAAAGGCACAATAAAACCCTAGCACATACCTAACTTGGGGTTGTGACAGCCTTCCCCTTCGGCTGTTGCTCCGGCCCTTCCTCCCAAGAGGGCCAGGCTTGGTAGGTTGGGGCGCCCTCGTGGCGCACGTGTCGGGTAAGATTCTGCTGAATTAGTGCCCGGTTCTTTTTCCTTGCTCTTGCGACTGATAATGCTTTATTTGTAGTGCTGCGCCTGCTCCGGTTGCTTCATGCACCAGCGCGGCTGCTATTGATCTGAAATCGACGAGCTCTGGGGCAACGGCCAAGCGTCCTGAAGACCACTCCACTACCGCTGGTCAATCTGGGCCGCCGGCGACTCCTGCCGTTTCGACAGCGGGTGTCGTTACCGGCGTGTCTCCTTCTGGTGTGCCTGGTGCTACTGCTCCTGAGCCTAGGTCGACTGGGATTTGTCCTCCATTCTTTGGACGTGTTGGTCTGGCGATTGAAGACAAAGCTCGTGCTTTCGATCATGTCTCCAAACTGGTAAGATGATTCCTGTCTTGTG
Organism: Bromus sterilis; assembly: GCA_950022295.1. Lineage (NCBI taxonomy): Eukaryota > Viridiplantae > Streptophyta > Magnoliopsida > Poales > Poaceae > Bromus > Bromus sterilis. The sequence goes on from OX465595.1 coordinate 306,119,282, forward strand.
TTGCTTCATCATCGGGGGCACGGCAGTGCTCCCGATGGGAGTAGCCCCCGGGGCTAGAAGTAACTGTTTGCAGTTGCTTGTAGCCTTGTCTTTAATTAACACCTGATTGCCTGGTTCTTGCAGCCTGTTTTCCAACACTGTGAGCGTTTGGTTCTTGAAATTGAGCGTTGGCAACGGGCCCATGAGTCTGCCCAAGATGCCTTATCTGTTATGGATGGTGAGCTTTATTCTTTTTGCTCCTGTTCTTTTGGGTACTTCGTCTTTTGTTCTGAGTGCTGTCTTTGCCTCGCAGGTCGTCGCCAGGCTGCCGAGAAACAAGCCGAAAAGGCGGAGAGGACTGTTTCTGTTCTCGAGGCTGCCTTGGCTTCCAAGGAGGTGGAGTTGCATGGTCAGCATGAGGATGCGCGTGCGCAGGTGGAGGCAGTCGAGGGCAAACGTCTTCGTGCCTTGGCGGGCTCTCTAGTGTGTAAGTTTGGTGTTCTACTATTACTGTTTCCTCTGTTTGCCCTTGATGACGTTTCTTTTCTTGGTGCAGCTGATGTGGGTGCGAAGCCGATGGAGGCTGCTGCGTCGGGGTCTGGAGTTCTCCAAGGTGCTGTTGATGCTGTAGCGGGTGCTGTTGCAGTGGTTGAGGACGTCTGCGCCCGGAGCTGGTGGCGGAGAGTGTGGTGAGTGGTTCTTCCACGGCCCTGGTCGTCCTTATGGGGCATGGGGTTTCCTTTGACGATTCCTTGGTTGAGAACATTCCGTGCTATTCTGGTGAGAAGGACGACCGAGCCGATAGGCTGGCTCGTCGCCTGCAACAAGTTGTAGATGCTCAGGGTCCCCCTGCCATAGGTGAGGGGGAGGCATAGTAGTGATTTTTCCGTTTGGAAATTTTGTCTGTAATTCCTGATTCTGTTGTGACGGTTGATCTTTTGCAACTTCTATCTGAATGTCTGCTTGGCTGTTCCTCTTGCTGTTTTTGATTTGTTTTGTTCGTCCTGCGGTAGGACGCTCCTGGCTTCCTTCGTCCGTGGAGTTCGCTGAATGATGGTGCTCGCGAGGGTGCGTACGAGTCCATTTGCTTGCGGCTGAAGGACGCTGAGCGGGATATTGTCCGACTGAAGGGGTCCGTGGCCGTTCAGCGTACTCGGCGTGAGCGTGCCGAGTCCGTGGTTGAGGGCCTTGCTTCGTGGGTGGTGAAGTTGTCTGACCTCCTGCGGGGTGAGTCTTGGCTCTGCTTGGTTGCTTAATTCCGTTTGGTGGGTTTTCGCCATCTCTGTCTTGATCGTAGTTCTTGACTTTTGAAGTACTGGCAGGGCGAACTCAGGATGAGGAGAGGGCCGTTCAGTCAGAGATGTCGCGAGCAATCCCTTTTGGGCTGATGGGGCTCGTGCTCGAGCGTTTGCGTTGCTTTGTCGCCGAGTTGAGCGGGTACCGGAAGCTCTCGGCTACTGCCAACGGGTGTTGGGTGGTATCCATGCTGAGTTCTATCCGTTGGAGGTAGTTCCTTCATCCCTTGAGAGGCTTTGTCGCATGTTTTCTCAGCCTGCCGAGTTGCGCCGAGTGATGGACCACCAAATTCGTGCCGGAGCCCGAGCTGCTTTGGGCTTGTTCCATAGTCATTGGCCAGGGGTGGATTTTGCTCAGGTGGTGGCGGGTCCTCCAGGTGGTAAGGATCACCCAATGAATGAGCACTACGTGGCTGTAGATAGGCATGCACTCCAAGTTGTGAGGCGAGTTTGCGAAGAAAACAACCGCCATCTTGGTGCGCTTATTAAGGCGAAGTTGGAGCCTAAAGATTAGGTGCTTCCCTTTGTTGTATATGCTTCTTCTTGATTGTATATGTCATCTGTATTTGCATTTGCGTGTGGTGTCTCGGGGGGCGGCTGCTTCGGCGAGCCCCCGAGTGCTGAATTTATTTTTGCCCCGATTGCGGAGAACTCCTCGGGGGGTGGCTTCTTTGGCGAGTCCTCGAGTGCCGAGTTAGTTTGCCGCGATTGCGGAGGACGCGTCGGGGGGTGGCTACTTTTGGCGAGCCCCCGAGTGTCAAGTTAGTTTGCCGCGATTGCGGAGGACGCCTCGGGGGGTGGCTGCTTTTGGCGAGCCCCCGAGTGCCAGATTAGTTTGCCGCGATTGCGGAGGACGCCTCGGGGGGTGGCTGCTTTTGGCGAGCCCCCGGGTGCCAGATTAGTTTGCCGCGATTGCGGAGGACGCCTCGGGGGGTGGTTGCGGAGGACGCCTCAAGGGGTGGCTGCTTTGGCGAGCCCCCGAGTGCCAGGTTAATTTGCCGCGATTGCGGAGGACGCCTCGGGGGGTGGCTGCTTTGGCGAGCCCCCGAGTGCCAGGTTAATTTGCCGCGATTGCGGAGGACGCCTCGGGGGGTGGCTGCTTTGGCGAGCCCCCGAGTGCCAGGTTAATTTGCCGAGATTGCGGAGGATGCCTCGGGGGGTGGCTGCTTTGGCGAGCCCCCGAGTGCCAGGTTAATTTGTCGCGATTGCGGAGGACGCCTCGGGGGGTGGCTGCTTTGGCGAGCCCCCGAGTGCCAGGTTAATTTGCCGCGATTGCGGAGGACGCCTCGGGGGGTGGCTGCTTTGGCGAGCCCCCGAGTGCCAAGTAATTTTGTGGAAAAATATTTACGTAATATCTTTCCTGCTGTTCCTTACATAGAGTGGGCGGGCTCTGTTGAGCGGTGATGTAGTGGCTTTAAGGGCCTGGTAGCTTTGTCAACCAGTGCTGGGTTTCTTCGGGCGATGCTCCTTTCCTTCTACGGGAGCTCTTCTTCTGCGAGTCCTGTGGTCTTGCTATCTTGGTGGGCTATGAATGCTTCTGCTATCTTGTGGAATTCTTTGTCGCAGCGGTCGGATCTGACGAAACTGCCACTGATTGTGATGACTCCGTTTGGGCCTGGCATCTTCAGCTTGAGGTAGGCGTAGTGGGGTACAGCCATGAAGCGGGGGAAAGCTGGCCGCCCGAGAATTGCGTGGTATTGCGACTTCCAATCGACCACTTCAAAGTCAAGTGTTTCCTTGCGAAAGTTCGTCGCGTCCCCGAAGACTACCTCCAGGCTTATCCTTCCAAGGGGATAGACTGCTTTTCCTGGTACGATCCCGTGGAAGGTTGTGCCTGAGGATTTGATTGCGTTGTTTTGGATGAGCATGTCGTCGAGTGTTCGGGTGAAGATGATGTTGATCCCGCTGCCGCCATCCATGAATACTCGCGACATGTCGTAATTTCCTATTCTGGCCTCGAGTACCAGCGCGGCGTTCCCTGGTTGGGGGACGACTGGCGGGTGGTCGTCCCGGGAGAAGGAGATTTCTGTCTCCGACCCACGCAGATACTCTGGGACGGCCGGGTGTGCGGAGGTTGCCAGGAAAACTTGTCTGGTGACTTGTTTCTGCTACCTGTTGGAAGGTCTGCCTTCTTGTATCATGTAGATCCTCCCGTGGGCTTCTGGGTATTGGTTTTCTTCTTCCGACGTCCTTTGCCGTTCCTGGATGGCGGCCACCTGTCTTGTTGGCAGAGGGGGGGCTGGTGGTGCGCCGTGGGCTATTGGTCCAACTGCTATGCTTGCAAGTGGTCGTGCTACTGCGACCGAGGAGCGGCTTTTCTCTTCGGCCAACTCGTTGAAGCTTCGACAGTTCCTGAGGGTGTGGGATGATTTGAGCTCTCCTCGCTCGTTTCTGAATCCGTGTAAAGAGCACGGTCCATCGAGTTGTTCTTTGGCGGAGCGGAATGTGCGAGTGCCGTCGCGTGGCTGTCTTGTCCTCCATTCTCGTCTTTAAGCCTGGGGCTCGTCTTCTGGGTTGTCTCGGCGCTGTGGTCTGTTGTCATCACGGTGCCTACCGTTCCGGTCGTCTGAGAAATCGGCGGCGACCATGTCAGGTCCTCTGTCATTGTAGAAGTTCCGTCTGGGTCGCTTCCTTCTTCTGTCGTCTCCCCTATCTTCGTTGTAATCGTAGTCGTACTCTGATCGTGCAGTGTGGGTTTCTGTTTCGTTACGAACGGAATCTTCTCCGTCCGCCCAGCTGTTGGCTAGTTCTAGCAGCCGTGCGAGTGTTCGGACTTTCATCTGTCCGAGCTGCTCTTTGAATTCAACGCGCTGAAGACCTCGCCTGAATGCGTCGATCGCACTCTCGTCCGAGATGTCTTCCGCTGAATTCTTGAGTATCGTCCATCGCTGGATGTATGCTCGCAGGGCCTCGCTTGTTCCTTGTTTGCATGCCCGCAGCTCCTCGAGTGAGGCTGGTCGCTTGTATGTTGATTTCATGTTTTCTATGAAGGCTCCTCGGAACTGGCTCCAGGAGCTGATGGATCCGCGCCGAAGATTTTTCAGCCAGTGTCGAGCGGAGCTCTCGAGCATGAGTTGTACGTACTGCATCGGCGTGACATTGGTCCCTCTTTGAAACTTGACTGCTGTTAGGTAGTCATCGAGCCATGCCTACGGCTCCTCGAGTCCGTTGTACTTTAGAGTCGTGGAGTTCAGTTTGAACCCTTTGGGCATGCGCGTCTCATGTATGGCACGTGTGAAGCTGAGTGCTCCGCATGGCTCGATTTCCTCGTCGGAAGTCTCTTCCTCCGAGTACTCCTCGCGTGCTGCGCGTCTTCGCCTGCTGCGATTGACTCTGTTCTGCGTGATGTCGTCTCGCGCGTCTTGCCGAGTGCTGCGGCGTCTGCCATTGTCGTCGATGTCGCGTTTCTTGTGCTTGTCGGAGCGCCTGCGTCTGTCGCCGTTACTGTCGTTGTCATCGTCGTCGTCTGGCGAACTGGGGTCCCTTTCCGGTATCCGCTCGCGAGTCTGCTGCTTTGCGCTGGATTTTTTATGTACCGAGGCGTCGATAGCGTCCTTCATTATCTGCAGAGCTATGGAAGTGAAGCGATCCGTTTTGCCCTTTCTTCTTTTCTGGGCACGGGACAGGTAGTCTTGGGCGCTTATGAGTGCTTCCGCCGGAGTGAGAGGCTCCTCTTCATCGTCGTCTTCCTATGACCTGAAGTCATTTTCCAGTTTCCGCACTACTCTCGTCCTTTCTGTTTTCCGCAGGTTGTTGAGTTTCGATCTATTGCGGATGGGGGAGTCATGACCTGGCGAGTCACTTCTGGGAGATTGTCTGCGGCTGCTTTTCCTTTCGGGTTCCGCTTTGGCTTGCTTCTCCATGGCTAGGCGCCACTGTCTCGTCTGCTTTGTAAGCTCTCCCGCTAGCTTGTTGTATGCCCTTAGCTCGTCTCTTGTGGCGTCTGATGGTAGTAACCTGCCGCGGGCGACTGCTTCTTTTACCGTTGCCATCGATTCCTTGGACAAGTATATTTTTTCTTTGGATGATTCGCCCGACGCTGCAACCGGGGTTTTCTGCCTGCTGCGCGATGGCTGGCTGCCCTGGCCAGGTGCTTGCTGTTTGTTGCTTGGCAGCTGACTGATTTTTTGATTGCTTGGTCCTTGCTCCACCGGGACTTTCTTTGGTATGGTCCCCGGTTCTCCTAGTTGTACGACCATCTGACTGGTGTGGCTAGGGCCAGCCGCCCTGTTGGTGGTTGGGGTGTCTTGTCGAGTGCCCGGGTCTTCGGCTCGCCCATTGTTACCTGACATTGATGTGCCGACTTCTGCCATGAACACCTGCGATGGTGCCCTTTCCGTTTCCTTGCCGATGCGTGCGATCGCGCTTCTCCATGCTGGGGCTTCACTCGAGCGGTCGCGAGTAGCGTGGAGCCGTGAGTTGGGTGCGTAGCTACAACTGCTAGATGGATCGTCTGTGCGGGCGGCGTCCACTATGGTCGTTGCTGTAGATGTTGCGGTGGGCGCACGGGTGTCGTCGATGAGGCGGAGGGTACCCCAGTGGTTGATGTAGATCTGGTACTCTCCGAAGATCAGATTGATGCCGGAGCGTAGGTCGGTGAAGACTGGTTTGAGGGCTGGGAGGTGGGCCGTGAATCCGAGGGACTCGAACAGGTTGGATCTTGCCGGAGCCGCCGAGTCGATGAGTGCTGGTGGTGATGAGGCCGTCGAGATCGCGTTCCCAACCTGCGCGGTTCCCACAGACGGCGCCAATTGACGGGGATCAACCCCGGCAAATCCCATGGCCAGGGACCCTGGGTTAGTCATAAGAGGCGCAGGTTGGACGATAGCTCGTCGGCAAACAGGGAGGCTCGCTCCTGCTCGATATTATTGATTGGGAAGATGCGATTACAGTGGAGGCCAAAGATGGAGCGCTCAAGGCTAGGGTTACAAGTAAGATTCGATGTCTTTGGTGTCGCCCCTCCCAGCCCTTATATATCGGGCTAGGTCTCGGGGAGTTCATCTACGTGTACAGGTAAACTTTCCTAACCCTAGCTTGCTCCGTACGGCAGGTCTTCGCACCTTCCTTGTCAGTTGAGGACCTCTACGTCGGTGCCATCTAGTGGGCCGAGGCCGTATCTTCATGGGCCTTCTGCCTTCCCGGACACCAGGTAGGCTTATTCGTAGGAGTCGTGGGGTCACCCCCTCGTCACTAAGGTTCCCCTACCTAAAAATAATCCACCCATGGCCAAGGGAGTTGAAACCATGAAAACTTTGGAAGAAATACCTCTCTTTGATAAATTCATAAATGAAACTCCCATTGATTTTTCTGATTTTTGGTGTTTCCCTAGAAGTATATTCATTAGGCCTTTATTTGAAAGACCTCTTAAGACTAGTTGTAGAATTGAAATTATTTTTGATGATCTTGATGATGGTTCAATTGATACAACTTGATCTTTTGCCTTATGCCTAGATTAAAGGCATAAAAGAAAGCGCTTGTTGGGAGGCAACCCAAGATGTTTTTACTTCTGTTTTTAGTGGTCTTTATGATTGTTACTACTGTATCAACATCATTGTATCTTTATTTTTCAAGCTTTGTGCCAGGTATAGTCTCATATGACAAGGGAAGTGAAAGTTGTGACATGCTGTCCAGAAAATAGATTCTGTCCTCGTGACGGAAAAATCAGAATAAATCATCAGTTCATCTTTTTGAGTTGAAGTTTTTACACAGAGTTCTCTATACAATCACGGAACTTTATAATCCTGTCAATTTCCTTTCTGTAGTTTTTTTACCTCGCATAGCAGTCTTATCGTCTTTTGGGAGACAGACATCACTAGTGAACATCACGGGACCCCGGTCCATATTTTCATCACTGTTTACACACTCTTTTACTTTATTTCTTTTTTACTTTCAGTTGCTATCATTATCATTATCCTGTGTCTTTGATCCTTTGTAAACAACAACACCGGAGAGATTGACAACCTCTCTGAACTTCGTTGGGAGAAAAGTTAATTGTGTTGTGTGTAGGTCCGCGTCAGGTGTGCCACTGACACCTACTTATCATCGCCAGAGTCCTACTGGTCGATACTCAACCTCGGTATCTTCACCGAGGGAAACTTGCTACTACGCTGCATCTTACCTTCCACTTGGGGTAACCAACGAAGGGCGAGAAGCAATCCTCTCTCGCATATCAAGTGAATTTCTGGCGCCGTTGCCGGGGACTCCGAGTGATAAGATATGGGAGTTGCGCACTACCTTTTACCTTTACTTTTTAGTCTTGTTAGTTTACCTTTCTATTTTTTATCTTTGTGTCTTATATCAATAATCAATTTTTATTTATTTATCTTGCTAATAGATTTCAGAATATCTGGTTCTTTTGCATTTGTTGAGACAGAGGTTCTCACCTTTAAACAAAAAGATAGGGAAAGTATAATAGATGGTTGGTATAGAATTAATGATTCTAAAAAAATCCACCCAGAAGCAACCCACTACTATCCTGCTTAGAAATTTTTATGTTGGGATTACTTCTTTGAATAGGTTCATATTAGATACTGCTATCAGTGGGAATTTCCTACAGGCCCCAATTTGGGAGTCTCTTAATGTTATTGAAAATATTGTTGGAAACCTCCCTGTTGCTAGCATACAAGAAGACATAACTCTAGCTCACATTATGAAGAAACTTGAAAAGATAGAGTTATAAATACCAAGTATAACTAGGATAAATGAGTTGGATCGCAAGATCCAAGAGAATTTGAATAGGCTTGATAGCTCCATGCATAAAATCATTAAAACATTGGAGACCATCAAATTCCATGATATGGATCCCTCTAGGATTGATAAGATTGAGGAAATCATTAATACTCTAGGAACTACCTTCTCCTAAATCAAACCAAAAAAGGTAGAAACTCCGGCTAGAAAGGAACCTAAGTTCAATTATGTCCCTAAGGTTCCCCTACCTAAAAATAATCCACCAATGGCCAAGGAAGTTGAAACCGTGAAAACTATGGAAGAAATACCTCTCTTTGATAAATTCATAAATGAAACTCCCATTGATTTTTATGATTTTTGGTTTATCCCTAGAAGTATATTCATTAGGCCTTTATTTGAAAGACCTCTTAAGACTAGTTGTACAATTGAAAATATTTTTGATGATCTTCATGATGGTTCAATGGATACAACTTGGTCTTTTGTCTTATGCCTAGCTTCAAGGCGTAAAAGAAAGCGCTTGTTAGGAGGCAACCCATGATGTTTTTACTTCTGTTTTTAGTGGTCTTGATGATTGTTACTACTGTACAAATATCATTGTATCTTTATTTTTCAAGCTTTGTGCCAGGTATAGTCTCATATGACAAGGGAAGTGAAAGTTGTGACATGCTGTCCAGAAAATATATTCTGTCCTCGTGACGGAAAAAATCAGAATAAATCATCAGTTCATCTTTTTGAGTTGAAGTTTTTACACAGAGTGCTCTATACAATCACGGAACTTTATAATCCTGTCAATTTCCTTTCTGTAATTTTTTTACCTCGCATAGCAGTCTTATCGTCTTTTGGGAGAGAGACATCACTAGTGAACATCACGGGACCCCGGTCCATATTCTCATCACTGTTTACACACTCTTTTACTTTATTGCTTTTTTACTTTCAGTTGTTGTCATTATCATTATCATTATCCAGTGTCTTTGATCCTTTGTAAACAACAAGACCGGAGAAATTTACAACCTCTCTGAACTTCGTTGGGAGCAAAGTTAATTGTGTTGTGTGTAGGTCCGCGTCAGGTGTGCTGCTGACACCTACTTATCATCGCCGGAGTCCTACTGGTCGATACTCAACCTCGGTATCTTCACCGAGGGAAACTTGCTACTACGCTGCATCTTACCTTCCACTTGGGGTAACCAACGAAGGGCGAGAAGCAATCCTCTCTCGCATATCAAGTTAATTTCTGGCGCCGTTGCCGGGGACTCGGAGTGATAAGATAGGGGAGTTGTCCACTACCTTTTACCTTTACTTTTTGGTCTTGTTAGTTTACCTTTCTGTTTTTATCTTTGTGTCTTATATCAAAAATCACAATTTTTTTATTTATCTTGCTAATAGCTTTCATAATGTCTGGTTCTTTTGCATTTGTTGAGACAGAGGTTCTCACCTTTAACAAAAAGATGGGGAAAGTTTAAAAGATGCTTGGCATAGAATTAATGATTCTAAAAAAAAGCCACCAAGAAGCAACTCACTACTATCCTTCTTAGAATTTTTTATGTTGGGATTACTTCTTGGAATAGTTTCATATTAGATACTGCTATCAGTGGGAATTTCCTAGAGGCGCCAATTTGGGAGTCTCTTAATGTTATTGAAAATATTGTTGGAAACCTCCCTGTTGCTAGCATACAAGAAGACATAACTCTAGCTCACATTATGAAGAAACTTGAAAAGATAGAGTTATAAATACCAAGTATAACTAGGATAAATGAGTTGGATCGCAAGATCCAAGGGAATTTGAATAGGCTTGATAGCTCCATGCATAAAATAATTAAAACTTTGGAGACCATCAAATTCCATGATATGGATCCCTCTAGGATTGATAAGATTAACGAAATCATTAATACTCTAGGAACTACCTTCTCCTCAATCAAACCAAAAAAGGTAGCAACCCAGGCTAGAAAGGAACCTCAGTTCAATTATGTACCTAAGGTTCCCCTACCTAAAAATAATGCACCCATGGCCAAGGAAGTTGAAACCGTTAAAACTTTTGAAGAAATACCTCTCTTTGATAAATTCATAAATGAAACTACCATTGATTTTTCTGATTTTTTGTTTATCCCTAGAAGTATATTCATTAGGCCTTTATTTGAAAGACCTCTTAAGACTAGTTGTACAATTGAAAATATTTTTGATGATCTTGATGATGGTTCAAATGATACAACTTGATCTTTTGCCTTATGCCTAGCTTAAAGGCGTAAAAGAGAGCGCTTGTTGGGAGGCAACCCAAGATGTATTTACTTCAGTTTTTAGTGGTCTTGGTGATTGTTACTACTGTATCAACATCATTGTATCTTTATTTTTCAAGCTTTGTGCCAAGTATAGTCTCATATGACAAGGGAAGTGAAAGTTGTGACATGCTGTCTAGAAAATAGATTCTGTCCTCGTGACGGAAAAAATCAGAATAAATCACCAGTTCATCTTTTTGAGTTGAAGTTTTTACACAGAGTGCTCTATACAATCACGGAACTTTATAATCCCGTCAATTTCCTTTCTGTAATTTTTTTACCTCGCATAGAAGTCTTATCGTCTTTTGGGAGAGAGACATCACTAGTGAACATCACGGGACCCCGGTCCATATTCTCATCACTGTTTACACACTCTTTTACTTTATTGCTTTTTTACTTTCAGTTGTTGTCATTATCATTATCCTGTGTCTTTGATCCTTTGTAAACAACAAGACCGGAGAAATTGACAACCTCTCTGAACTTCGTTGGGAGCAAAGTTAATTGTGTTGTGTGTAGGTCCGCGTCAGGTGTGCCGCTGACACCTACATATCATCGCCGGAGTCCTACTGGTCGATACTCAACCTCGGTATCTTCACCGAGGGAAACTTGCTACTACGCTGCATCTTACCTTCCACTTGGGGTAACAAACGAAGGGCGACAAGCAATCCTCTCTCGCATATCAAGTGAATTTCTGGCTCCATTGCCGGGGACTCCGAGTGATAAGATAGGGGAGTTGCGCACTACCTTTTACCTTTACTTTAAAGTCTTGTTAGTTTACCTTTCTGTTTTTATCTTTGTGTCTTATATCAAAAATCACAATTTTTTTTATTTATCTTGCTAATAGCTTTGAGAATGTCTGCTTCTTTTGCAATTTTTGAGACAGAGGTTCTCACCTGTAAACAAAAAGATGGGGAAAGTTTAAAAGATGCTTAGTATAGAATTAATGATTCTAAAAAAAGCCACCAAGAAGCAACCCACTACTATCCTTCTTAGAAATTTTTACGTTGGGATTATTTCTTGGAATAGGTTCATATTAGATACTGCTATCAGTGGGAATTTCCTAGAGGCCCCAATTTGGGAGTCTCTTAATGTTATTGAAAATCTTGTTGGAAACCTCCCTGTTGCTAGCATACAAGAAGACATAACTCTAGCTCACATTATGAAGAAACTTGAAAAGATAGAGTTATAAATACCAAGTATAACTAGGATAAATGAGTTGGATCGCAAGATCCAATGGAATTTGAATAGGCTTGATAGCTCCATGCATAAAATAATTAAAACTTTGGAGACCATCAAATTCCATGATATGGATCCCTCTAGGATTGATAAGATTAACGAAATCATTAGTACTCTAGGAACTACCTTCTCCTCAATCAAACCAAAAAAGGTAGCAACCCAGGCTAGAAAGGAACCTAAGTTCAATTATGTCCCTAAGGTTCCCCTACCTAAAAATAATGCACCCATGGCCAAGGAAGTTGAAACCATTAAAACTTTTGAAGAAATACCTCTCTTTGATAAATTCATAAATGAAACTCCCATTGAATTTTCTGATTTTTGGTTTATCCCTAGAAGTATATTCATTAGGCCTTTATTTGAAAGACCTCTTAAGACTAGTTGTACAATTGAAAATATTTTTGATGATCTTGATGATGGTTCAAATGATACAACTTGATCTTTTGCCTTATGCCTAGCTTAAAGGCGTAAAAGAGAGCGCTTATTGGGAGGCAACCCAAGATGTTTTTACTTCAGTTTTTAGTGGCCTTGATGATTGTTACTACTGTATCAACATCATTTTATCTTTATTTTTCAAGCTTTGTGCCAAGTATAGTCTCATATGACAAGGGAAGTGAAAGTTGTGACATGCTGTCTAGAAAATAGATTCTGTCCTCGTGACGGAAAAAATCAGAATAAATCACCATTTCATCTTTTTGAGTTGAAGTTTTTACACAGAGTGCTCTATACAATCACGGAACTTTATAATCCAGGTCAATTTCCTTTCTGTAATTTTTTTACCTCGCATAACAGTCTTATCGTCTTTTGGGAGAGAGACATCACTAGTGAACATCACGGGACCCCGGTCCATATTCTCATCACTGTTTACACACTCTTTTACTTTATTGCTTTTTTACTTTCAGTTGCTGTCATTATCATTATCCTGTGTCTTTGATCCTTTGTAAACAACAAGACCGGAGAAATTGACAACCTCTCTGAACTTCGTTGGGAGGAAAGTTAATTGTGTTGTGTGTAGGTCCGCGTCAGGTGTGCCGCTGACACCTACTTATCATCGCCGGAGTCCTACTGGTCGATACTCAACCTCGGTATCTTCACCGAGGGAAACTTGCTACTACGCTACATCTTACCTTCCGCTTGGGGTAACCAACGAAGGGCGAGAAGCAATCCTCTCTCGCATATCAAGTGAATTTCTGGCGCCGTTGCCGGGGACTCCGAGTGATAAGATAGGGGAGTTGCCCACTACCTTTTACCTTTACTTTTTAGTCCTGTTAGTTTACCTTTCTGTTTTTATCTTTGTGTCTTATATAAAAAATCATAATTTTTTTATTTATCTTGCTAATAGCTTTCAGAATGTCTGGTTCTTTTGCAATTGTTGAGACAGAGGTTCTCACCTGTAAAAAAAAGATGGGGAAAATTTAAAAGATGCTTGGTATAGAATTAATGATTCTAAAAAAAAGCCACCAAGAAGCAACCCACTACTATCCTGCTTAGAAATTTTTATGTTGGGATTACTTCTTGGACTAGGTTCATATTAGATACTGCTATCAGTGGGAATTTCCTAGAGGCCCCAATTTGGGAGTCTCTTAATGTTATTGAAAATCTTGTTGGAAACCTCCCTATTGCTAGCATAAAAGAAGACATAACCCTAGCTCACATTATGAAGAAACTTGAAAAGATAGAGTTATAAATACCAAGTATAACTAGGATAAATGAGTTGGATCGTAAGATCCAAGGGAATTTGAATAGGCTTGATAGCTCCATGCATAAAATCATTAACACTTTGGAGACCATCAAATTCCATGACATGGATCCCTCTAGGATTGATGAAATTGAGGAAATCATTAATACTCTAGGAACTACCTTCTCCTCAATCAAACCAAAAAAGGTTGCAACTCCGGCTAGAAAGGAACCTAAGTTCAATTATGTCCCTAAGGTTCCCCTACCTAAAACTAATCCACCCATGACCAAGGAAGTTGAAACCGTGAAAACTTTGGAAGAAATACCTCTCTTTGATAAATTCATAAATGAAACCCCCATTGATTTTTCTGATATTTGGTTTTTCCCTAGAAGTATATTCATTAGGCCTTTATTTGAAAGACCTCTTAAGACTAGTTGTACAATTGAAAATATTTTTGATGATCTTGATGATGGTTCAATTGATACAACTTGATCTTTTGCCTTATGCCTAGCTTAAAGGCGTAAAAGAAAGCGCTTGTTGGGGGGCAACCCAAGATGTTTGTACTTCAGTTTTTAGTGGTCTTGATGATTGTTACTACTGTATCAACATCATTGTATCTTTATTTTTCAAGCTTTGTGCCAAGTATAGTCTCATATGACAAGGGAAGTGAAAGTTGTGACATGCTGTCTAGAAAATAGATTCTGTCCTCGTGACGGAAAAAATCAGAATAAATCACCAGTTCATCTTTTTGAGTTGAAGTTTTTACACAGAGTGCTCTATACAATCACGGAACTTTATAATCCCGTCAATTTCCTTTCTGTAATTTTTTTACCTCGCATAGAAGTCTTATCGTCTTTTGGGAGAGAGACATCACTAGTGAACATCACGGGACCCCGGTCCATATTCTCATCACTGTTTGCACACTCTTTTACTTTATTGCTTTTTTACTTTCAGTTGCTGTCATTATCATTATCCTGTGTCTTTGATCCTTTGTAAACAACAAGACCGGAGAAATTGACAACCTCTCTGAACTTCGTTGGGAGCAAAGTTAATTGTGTTGTGTGTAGGTCCGCGTCAGGTGTGCCGCTGACACCTACTTATCATCGCCAGAGTCCTACTGGTCGATACTCAACCTCGGTATCTTCACCGAGGGAAACTTGCTACTACGCTGCATCTTACCTTCCCCTTGGGGTAACTAACGAAGGGCGAGAAGCAATCCTCTCTCGCATATCAAGTGAATTTCTGGCGCCGTTGCCGGGGACTCCGAGTGATAAGATAGGGGAGTTGCCCACTACCTTTTACCTTTACTTTTTAGTCCTGTTAGTTTACCTTTCTATTTTTATCTTTGTGTCTTATATCAAAAATCACAATTTTTTTATTTATCTTGCTAATAGCTTTCAGAATGTCTGGTTCTTTTGCATTTGTTGAGACAGAGGTTCTCACCTTTAAACAAAAAGATGGGGAAAGTTTAAAAGATGCTTGGTATAGAATTAATGATTCTAAAAAAAAGCCACCAAGAAGAAACCCACTACTATCCTGCTTAGAAATTTTTATGTTGGGATTACTTCTTGGAATAGGTTCATATTAGATACTGCTATCAGTGGGAATTTCCTAGAGGCCCCAATTTGGGAGTCTCTTAATGTTATTGAAAATCTTGTTGGAAACGTCCCTGTTGCTAGCATAAAAGAAGACATAACTCTGGCTCACATTATGAAGAAACTTGAAAAGATAGAGTTATAAATACCAAGTATAACTAGGATAAATGAGTTGGATCGTAAGATCCAAGGGAATTTGAATAGGCTTGATAGCTCCATGCATAAAATCATTAAAACTTTGGAGACCATCAAATTCCATGATATGGATCCCTCTAGGATTGATAAAATTGAGGAAATCATTAATACTCTAGGAACTACCTTCTCCTCAATAAAACCAAAAAAGTTAGCAACTCCGGCTAGAAAGGAACCTAAGTTCAATTATGTCCCTAAGGTTCCCCTACCTAAAACTAATCCACCCATGGCCAAGGAAGTTGAAACCGTGAAAACTTTGGAAGAAATACCTCTCTTTGATAAATTCATAAATGAAACTCCCATTGAATTTTCTGATTTTTGGTTTTTCCCTAGAAGTATATTCATTAGGCCTTTATTTGAAAGACCTCTTAAGACTAGTTGTACAATTGAAAATATTTTTGATGATCTTGATGATGGTTCAATTGATACAACTTGATCTTTTGCCTTATGCCTAGCTTAAAGGCGTAAAAGAAAGCGCTTGTTGGGAGGCAAACCAAGATGTTTTTACTTCTGTTTTTAGTGGTCTTGATGATTGTTACTACTGTATCAACATCATTGTATCTTTATTTTTCATGATTTGTGCCAAGTATAGTCTCATATGACAAGGGAAGTGAAAGTTGTGACATGCTGTTCAGAAAATAGATTCTGTCCTTGTGACGGAAAAAATCAGACTAAATCACCAGTTCATCTTTTTGAGTTGAAGTTTTTACACAGAGTGCTCTATACAATCAGGGAACTTTATAATCCTGTCAATTTCCTTTCTGTAATTTTTTACCTCGCATAGAAGTCTTATCGTGTTTTGGGAGAGAGACATCACTAGTGAACATCACAGGACCAAGGTCCATATTCTCATCACTGTTTACACACTCTTTTACTTTATTTCTTTTTTATTTTCAGTTACTATCATTATCATTATCATGTGTATTTGATCCTTTGTAAACAACAAGACCGGAGAGATTGATAACCTCTCTAAACTTCGTTGGGAGCAAAGTTAATTGTGTTGTGTGTAGGTCCGCGTCAGGTGTGCCTCTGACAACTACTTATCATCGCCAGAGTCCTACTGGTCGATACTCAACCTCGGTATCTTCACCGAGGGAAACTTTCTACTACGCTGCATCTTACCTTCCACTTGGGGTAACCAACGAAGGGAGAGAAGCAATCCTCTCTCGCATATCAAGTGAATTTCTGGCGCCGTTGCCGGGGACTCCGAGTGATAAGATAGGGGAGTTGCCCACTACCTTTTACCTTTACTTTTTAGTCTTGTTAGTTTACCTTTCTGTTTTTATCTTTGTGTCTTATATCAAAAATCACAATTTTTTTTATTTATCTTGCTAATAGTTTTCAGAATTTCTGGTTCTTTTGCATTTGTTGAGATCGAGGTTCTCACCTTTAAACAAAAAGATGGGGAAAGTTTAAAAGATGCTTGGTATAGAATTAATGATTCTAAAAAAATCCACAAGAAGCAACCCACTACTATCCTGCTTAGAATTTTTTATGTTGGGATTACTTCTTGGAATAGGTTCATATTGGATACTACTATCAGTGGGAATTTCCTTGAGGCCCCAATTTGGGAGTCTCTTAATGTTATTGAAAATCTTGTTGGAAACCTCCCTATTGCTAGCATAAAAGAAGACATAACTCTAGCTCACATTATGAAGAAACGTGAAAAGATAGAGTTATAAATACCAAGTATAAATAGGATAAATGAGTTGGATCGTAAGATCCAAGGGAATTTGAATAGGCTTGATAGCTCCATGCATAAAATCATTAAAACTTTGGAGACCATCAAATTCCATGATATGGATCCCTCTAGGATTGATAAGATTGAGGAAATCATTAATACTCTAGGAACTACCTTCTCCTAAATCAAACCAAAAAAGGTAGCAACTCCGGCTAGAAAGGAACCTAAGTTCAATTATGTCCCATAGGTTCCCCTACCTAAAAATAATCCACCCATGGCCAAGGAATTTGAAACCGTGAAAACTTTGGAAGAAATACCTCTCTTTGAGAAATTCATAAATGAAACTCCCATTGATTTTTCTGATTTTTGGTTTATCCCTAGAAGTATATTCATTAGGCCTTTATTTGAAAGACCTCTTAAGACTAGTTGTACAATTGAAAATATTTTTGATGATCTTGATGATGGTTCAATTGATACAACTTGATCTTTTGCCTTATGCCTAGCTTAAAGGCGTAAAAGAAAGCGCTTGTTGGGAGGCAACCCAAGATGTTTTTACTTCTGTTTTTAGTGGTCTTGATGATGGTTACTACTGTATCAACATCATTGTATCTTTATTTTTCAAGCTTTGTGCCAAGTATAGTCTCATATGACAAGGGAAGTGAAAGTTTTGACATGCTGTCCAGAAAATAGATTCTGTCCTCGTGACGGAAAAATAGAATAAAGCACCAGTTCATCTTTTTGAGCTGAAGTTTTTACACAGAGTGGTCTATACCATCACGAAACTTTCGTATGTTCTGAGTTTTTTGATTTGAGTTGCAGAAGTACCCCTAAAAAATTATTTACTACTTGTTGTTCTGTTTTTCACAGATTCTGCCACGATTTGTCTCTCCTAAAATTTTCAAACCTTAAGCTTTGTTTTCCGTTGCAAATTTTTTTTAGAAATCTTGAGAAACAGTAGCTATTCAATAATATCTTTATATCCAGTGGAGAATTTTTTTATTTATTAAGGGTAATAACCTCTCTAATCAGCTTATGATGAGTTGTGTATGAAGGGAGTTTTCAAGTGTGCGATGGAAGATGATGAAAGAAGATTCGGGAGTGTCAATCGCTCAAGCTTGGGGATGCCCCCATGCATACCCAATAAATATTCAAGGATACTCAAGTGTCTAAGCTTGGGGATGCCCCCGAGCATTCCCTTCTCCATCAACAATCATAAGTTCGTCCTTCGTCTCACTATATTTTTATCAGTTCATGCGTTATGTGCTATGCTTGGAGCGTCTCGCTCTTTGGTTTTATTTTTAGTTTTCTTTAGCTTTGCTTGCTGTTCATAAAAAGTTAGATCCCGTCTTATTTTGTGTGGGAGAGAAACACGCTCCACTTTCAAAGTCTAGAACACATCATAGGATTCTTCACGCGTATCTTTTTGCTGTTGTGTGTTCTTTATCTTTTCGTAGCTACTGCCATGTTTAGTTTTAGTCTTAGTTTTTCATTAGCAAGAGACTTGGATTTTGTATAGTTTGTTGCTGGAACTCTCTTTAGTTTTCATGTTTATCTTGTTAAGAGAGTTGGTTGTTGCACTGAGTTATGTCTTGTTTTGAGAAGTAGGTAATTGAGGTTGCTATTTAATTTTAGTAGTAACTTGCAGTAGTTTTGAGGTATTGATGTGAGTAATGTTTGAACTTTTGGTGTCAAGAGCTCTAGCCTATTAGTGATAGGTGTCGTATTTTGGGCAATCCGTGTTTATTTTCAAAACCTACAAAACTAGTTGAGAACTCTAGCTACTAGATGGATCACTACTCTTCTGAGGGATCGAATATTAGAGTACACTCACGTACCATGAGTCGAGGATGCGCAAGGATAACCAAACCCCCATGCACTCCTACTCGGGGTACTTGTCTCTATGTGAGCCTCCTTATTAGATTGAGAGTTACCGATAATAAGTGCATGAGTTCTTCAGAGTAATGTAAGTATTGAAAGTTGACACTTCCACCTCCTCATATTTGCTAGCCTCTTCCGTACCGTGCATTTCCTTCTTCTCACTCCGAGAGTTGGCATCCACCTTCGCCGGTACATCCAAACCCTTGGCATGATACGCTTTGTCATCATAAACCTCCTTATATCTTTCCTCAGAACAGCCACCATACCTACCTATCAAGGCATTTCCATAGCCTTTCCGAGATATATTGCCATGCAACATCCACCTCTTCATGACATGATCTTCATGTCATCCATGTTCCTGCTACACTGGCGGAGGCATACATTGCATAAATCATGATAGCTACATCTTCTTTATGTTTTGAGTACCTTGTAAAGTGTGAAATATCTTCTATTCCCTCTTGTAAATTAGAGTGTTTCCCTTAAGTGAGGAAAAGATCCCAAAGTGGACCAAATAAAAGATCCCAAAGAGGACAAATGAGAGTTAAATAGAAAGAGCCATTGAGGTCACCAAAAAATAAAAAAATATAGAAAAATAGAAAAAATAGAAAAAGAAATAAAAAGAGAGAAAGGGGCAACACTACTATCCTTTTGAAAGATCCGCACTAGTACTCCCTCTTATCCTTGTACTTCATAGAGACGATCATGCATATAGCTATGTGGGGACCTTCCCACTATAGAACTTGGTTTGCATATTCAAGGATGAGCCTCCTCAAAAGAGCTCTAGGTCTTCATGAACGAGCAAGTTAGATGCACCCCCACTAGTTCCAGTGGAGAGCTTTTCAGCTCATATGTGCATCCGTTGCATGGCAATTCCTACTCCTCACATCATATATATCATTTGGCCTTCTCGCCTATGATTTTCCTCATTGATGTGAGCCTTTATAACCTTTTTGGCTTCCTCCTCCACCATATTCTCTCTTTGCCATCCTATTTTTCAACTCTCGTGCTTACGCTCATCCATTGCATGAGTGCTCAAAATATCGAAAAGGAGTGGATCAAATTGACTTGTACCTGGCTAGTGGTCTGGGGACGAGTCAAGATAAGATTCCAAAGAAGACCAAGTGTGAAACTTTAGTAGATTGAGTTCTCAACAATAATACTTTTTGCTCGTATTCCCTATCCCCCTTCTTGCACGCAAACACCATTTGGAGACATTCAAGTCACGGACAACGAGAGCTCTTGCACCTAATGTTCTTTCGTTGCTTGTTTCGATGCTAAGATATACTCTTGCATGTTATGACTTGAATTGAATTACATACCTTGATTACTTTACTTTTAAAAGTCCATATATGGTTGCTAGCATGTCACCATAGAAATTATGCCTGTTATCATTTACCTACTCGAGGACGAGCAGAAAATTAAGCTTGGGGATGTTGATACGTCTCAAACGTATCGATAATTTCTGCTCGCTCCATGCATGTTTCGTGTGATATTGCTATGATCTAGATACACATTCATACACTTTTGATCATATTTGGACGAACCTACTAACTCAGTGCACCCCAGTGCCAGTCCCTGTTTTCTGCTGTTGTTCTATTCCAGGTTTCCCCCATATTAAAAATGCTCCAATAATTCGGGAAAAATCAGATAAAAAATCAGCGTAACAGAGTCTTCCAGAAGCACCCAAGTGGGGCCAGAGGGCCACCAACAGGGGGCCAGGCGACCATCCCCTAACTGCCCCCCTTCGCCTATTTATTCTCCGTCACGGGGAAACTCCGAAGACAGAACCCTATTTTGCAATCTCGTCTCTATTCCGCCGCCTCCGCGCTTCCAAGATCGGGAGCACCATTAGGACCCTTCCCGGCACCCTGCCGGAGGGAGGATCGACCTCCGGGAGCTTCTCCTCCACCATTGACGCTTCCTGGATGTGCCGTAAGTAGTCTACCTTGGACCATGGGTCCGTGATCAGTAGCTATGTGATGTTCTCCTCCCCTCTTTGTTCTTCATGGTTTTGACCTCGTGAGCTGCCCTACATGATCGAGGCACATATGTAATTCTTCATGCTTTTGCTATGTTGAGTTTGATGGGATCTGATGGATTATGAGATTATGTTCAGATTGTGATAGAGTAATATAATTGGTTCTTATCTTTTGTATTTTTGTTCCGAAGTAATTCTTGCATGTTCTCTGTTGCTATTTATTGCTTTGGACAAGTGGTAGGTAGTGACTCCAAGAGGGAACGTTATGCTCGATTGTGGGTACATGCCCCCTGATGACACGCTTGAGTGACAGAAACATGAGTCTAGGGAGTGTGCTGTGGCCACAAGGGGGAAAACAACGATGCTTGTAACCGCAGTTACAAGGATTGTTTACTTTACGCAAAGTTCTTTTAATGCAGTTGTCTATTGCTTTGGGTTGACACTTTGGGTGGGACTCTCAACTTAATACCAGTGAGATGTTTTGGATAGATATCTCAAGGTGGATGATTAGTAGTAGATACAGATGGATTT
Organism: Bromus sterilis; assembly: GCA_950022295.1. Classification (NCBI taxonomy): domain Eukaryota; kingdom Viridiplantae; phylum Streptophyta; class Magnoliopsida; order Poales; family Poaceae; genus Bromus; species Bromus sterilis. Next base: position 306,140,279 of record OX465595.1, read on the forward strand.
CGGTCTACTTATTTTGGCGTACTGCCCATGCTTTTGAGCCTCTTCCTTTCTTTTGTAGCATAGTTAGCATTGCGGTGCGTTTATAATCCTGTCAATTGCCCTTCTGTAATTTGTTTACTTCGCATAGAAGTCTTATCGTCTTTTGGGAGAGAGACATCACTAGTGAACATCACGGGACCCCGGTCCATATTCTCATCACTGTTTACACACTCTTTTACTTTATTGCTTTTTTACTTTCAGTTGCTATCATTATCATTATCCTGTGTCTTTGATCCATTATAAACAACAAGAACGGAGAGATTTACAACCTCTCTGAACTTCGTTGGGAGCAAAGTTAATTGTGTTGTGTGCAGGTCCGCGTCAGGTGCGCCGCTGACACCGACTTATCATCACTGGAGTCCTACTGGTCGAAACTCAACCTCGGTATCATTACCGAGGGAAACTTGCTACTACGTTGCATCTTACCTTCCACTTGGGGTAACCAACGAAGGGCGAGAAGCAATCCTCTCTTGCATATCAACTGAATTTCTGGCGCCGTTGCCGGGGACTCCGAGTGATAAGATAGGGGAGTTGCCCTCTACCTTTTACCTTTACTTTTTAGTCTTGTTAGTTTACCTTTCTATTTTTATCTTTGTGTCTTATATCAAAAATCACAATTTTTTTATTTATCTTGCTAATAGCTTTCAGAATGTCTGGTTCTTTTGCATTTGTTGAGACAGAGGTTCTCACCTTTAAACAAAAAGATGGGGAAAGTTTAAAAGATGCTTGGTATAGAATTAATGATTCTAAAAAAAAGCCACCAAGAAGAAACCCACTACTATCCTGCTTAGAAATTTTTATGTTGGGATTACTTCTTGGAATAGGTTCATATTAGATACTACTATCAGTGGGAATTTCCTAGAGGCCCCAATTTAGGAGTGTCTTAATGTTATTGAAAATCTTGTTGGAAACCTCCCTGTTTCTAGCATACAAGAAGACATAACTCTAGCTCACATTAGGAAGAAACTTGAAAAGATAGAGTTATAAATACCAAGTATAACTAGGATGAATGAGTTGGATCGCAAGATCCAAGGGAATTTGAATAGGCTTGATAGCTCCATGCATAAAATCATTAAAACTTTGGAGACCATCAAATTCCATGATATGGATCCCTCTAGGATTGATAAGATTGAGGAAATCATTAATACTCTAGGAACTACCTTCTCCTCAATCAAACCAAAAAAGATAGAAACTGCGGCTAGAAAGGAACCTAAGTTCAATTATGTCCCTAAGGTTTCCCTACCTAAAAATAATCCACCCATGGCCAAGGAAGTTGAAACTGTGAAAACTTTGGAAGAAATACCTCTCTTTGATAAATTCATAAATGACACTCTCATTGATTTTCCGCTTTTTGGATTTATCCCTAGAAGTATCTTCATTAGGCCTTTATTTGAAAGACCTCTTAAGACTAGTTGTACAATTGAAGAGCTTTTTGATGATCTTGATGATGGTTCAATTGATACAACTTGATCTTTTGCCTTATGCCTAGCTTAAAGGCGTAAAAGAAAGCGCTTGTTGGGAGGCAACCCAAGATGTTTTTACTTCTGTTTTTAGTGGTCTTGATGATTGTTACTAATGTATCAACATCATTGTATCTTTATTTTTCAAGCTTTGTGCCAATTATAGTCTCATATGACAAGGGAAGTGAAAATTGTGACATGTTGTCCAGAAAACAGATTCTGTCCTCGTGACGGAAAAAATCAGAATAATTCACCAGTTCATATTTTTGAGCTGATTTTTTACACAGAATGCTCAATACAATCACGGAACTTTCGTATGTTCTGAGTTTTTTTATTTGAGTTGCAGAAGTACGCCTAAAAAAATTCTTTACTACCTTCTGTTCTGTTTTTCACAGATTCTGCCACGTTTTGTCTCTCCTAACTTTTGCAAACCTTAAGCTTGTTTTTTATTTGCAAAAACCTTTTGGCAATCTTGAGAAACAGTATCTATTAAATAATATCTTTATATCCAGTGGGTAATTTTTTTATTTATTAAGGGTACTAACCTCTCTAATCAGCTTATGATGAGTTGTATATGAAGGGAGTTTTCAAGTGTGCTATGGAAGATGATGAAAGAAGATTCGGGAGTGTCAAGCGCTCAAGCTTGGGGATGCCCCCATGCATCCCCAATAAATATTCAAGTAGACTTTTTTTTGAGGGTACGCAATTGTGTACCAGATTTTTATAGAAGGCATCAAACAAATTACAAGAAATCCATCATCGATGCGAACATCGGAGAGGGATAGGATTCACACCAACTCCTAAAACACCCTAGCCTACTCTCTCGCTAGAACTTGTGACCTCCTACCTCCCTCCGTTATCCACATAGTGAGTTCAGCCATGATTGTCGTGGTAAGATGCTCTGGGTCACGCCAACTGTCTCGCCGGTTGAAGACCCGAGCGTTCCGCTGTTTCCAGAGCGACCAGGCCACGGCAATGATCACCATGTCCAGCTTACCCCGATGGTCCCTGGTGACCACGGTCCGAGCTCGGAGCCACCATTCATCAAAGATTTCCTCCTCTTCGGGCCCAGGTAGCGCTAAATGTAGTACTTACATGCAGCGCCACCAAGTCTCAAGAGCATAAACACAGTGTACGAGAATGTGACTGGCCTTGTCAATGTCTTGAAGGCAAGTGTAACACGCCGATGCCTCGTCCTCAAGGCCGTGCCTCGCACGCCTATCCGATGTCCAAAAGCTCCCCTTGGAGGCGAGCCATGCGAAATTTTTGCATTTAAGCGGAGTATGACTCCGCCAAATGCATTGCTCCATGGGATCTCTCGTTCTGCCCAAGCAGAGCCTGCCATAAACTGAGCGGGCAGTGTAGACGTTGGATTTGTCGCATGGCCACAAGAAAACATCACGCCTATCTGGGTATCGCACAACACGAGTAAGGGCCAGCTGTAGGTTCATCAACTGTAAGTGAGCCATGAACGAGATCTCTCCCTGGACATCATTGACCCAGACCTCCTCAGCCAAAGCTTGCTCCACAGTCCTCCTATTAAAGTTACTCGGCGAAACCATCCCGACGATGGCAGGTGCAATGTCCCTGATCGTCCGACCCTCCAGCCATCTGTCTCTCTAGAACAACACGTCCGTACCATCTCCCAGTTTCAATGAGACCAAGATGTCAAACACATCACGTGCTCGCTCATCCGGTATCATGTTGAGACCTTGCCACGGCCGCTCGGGGTCCGTTCTTCTAAGCCATTCCCATCTAACTCTCAGCGCTAAGCCTTGCGTGGTGAGATCCTTGACACCCAGACCTCCCAGGCTAGTGGGTCTGCTTATGTCCTCCCAGGATAGTGGGTCTGCTTATGTCCTCCCAGGCCACAAGACATTGACCTCCGTTGACATGCTCAGAGCCGGCCCAGAAGAAGGCTCTCATCCATTTATTTATCGCCTCGAGGACCCACTTGGGCGCGTCCAGAATCAGCAGATGGTGAACGATCTTGGCAGATATGACAGACTTGATCAAAACTAGCCTGCCAGAGCGCTTAATCAGGCCACGTTGCCAAGCCGGAACTACATGTTGCACTTGGTCTAGCATGGGCTCCCATTCCACGCGTTTGAGCTGCCAAACCGCCAATGGCAACCCCAGGTATTTACAAGGGAAAGTCCCAATAGCACATCCCATGATCTCCGTAATCCTGTTGTCATCACCGTCTGCGCCTCTGATCAAAATAGCTCTAGACTTGGCGTAGTTGACTCGCAAGCCCGAGGCCGCCCTGAACGCATTCAGCAGCGCTCGGGTGGCTCGAAGATCAGTCGCGCTAGGCCTAATGAACATCGCAACGTCATCCGCATAGATTGAGATTCTTTGGACATTCGAGACTCCGCGGATAGGGCTAATCACCTCATCGTGCAGGGCTCGGTCCACCATGGCCGTGAGAACGTCCATGAACATTACGAACAACAATGGTGAGATGGGGTCGCCCTGCCTAAGTCCTCTCGCATGCATGAATTTCCCGCCAGGTATTCCATTGACCACTACCTTGGTAGACGCCGTACGCAAGAGGATGCTGATCGAGGAGATCCATCTCGTGCCGAAACCTTTTTCTCTCAAAACCTCAAAGAGGAATGGCCACGCAAGCGAGTCAAACGCCTTGGTGATATCCAGTTTCAAGAAGGCAGCCGGTGTTCTTCTAGCATTCAGTTTCCTCGCCACTGATCTCACCAGAAGGAAATTGTCATGGAGGGATCGTTTCTTGATGAACGCAGATTGGTTAGAGAAAACCAGCTCCGGCATCCGCCGGAGAGTGTGATTTGCAAGCGTTTTGGCAAAGAGCTTGGAGAAGCTATGCGATAGGCTAATAGGCCTAAAGTCCCCAACCTCCTGCGCATCGCATTTCTTGGGGATAAGTGCGATGAGGGCCTTTTTAAGTTTGCCAAAACCGCGGCCGTCGCCCCCAAAGAGTTTGAGCAGGCCAGCCATGATGTCGTTTTTGATGATGGGCCATGCGCGCTGGTAGAAATGCCCGGTGAACCCGTCGGGTCCAGGTGCGCGATCTGGTGGCAGCTCACGTATGACGCTCCACACCTCATCCCCAGTGAAGATAGCCTCCTGATCGTCCATGTTTACAGGCTGCACATTCAGATACTCCAAGTCCAGGGTATGCTCTCGAGCTGGAGCTGTGCCGAGGATATGCTCAAAAGCCTCAGTGAAAATTGCCTCTATGTGAGCCTGGTCCGTGATTATGTTATCTCCCACCTTGATATGCGGGATATAATTCCTAGCTCTGCGGCCATTTGCAACCACCTGAAAAAGCTCGGTGTTAGCGTCGCCCTCCTTGATCCACCTCACCCGAGAATGCTGACGCGCGGTGGTACGCTGAAGAGAAGCAAGACCCAGATAGGTCACTTTGAGCTTGCGCCGGAGCCAATCCTCCGACCAAGATAGAATCCTGGACTCCTGCGCTCGGTCGAGCTTCTTGACCACCCAATTTTCCACCGCCAGTTGGATCCTGATGTTGCCGGTTTTACGCTGTCCCCACGCCTGTAGGGCAAGAGTAGTACCCCTGTACATAGCATCCAGCCTCCGGTACGGGTCTACAATGGAGGGATCGCAGACCCAGGCATCCCGGACGACATCCAGAAATCCATCCATGCCAACCCAGCAAGCCTCGAAGCGAAAACGTCTCTTGGGCTCATGTTGTACATTGCAAGAAAGGTACAGAGGAGCATGATCCGAAACACACGTTGCCAGGGCCTGAAGGAGGTAATTTGGGTGTGAGAGCTCCCAATCGACAGAGACCAGGAGCCGGTCGATCTTGGTAAGGGTCGGGGTGCGCCGCTCATTTGACCAGGTGAATCGGCGCCCATGCATGTATGGCTCATGCAGCTCTTGCTGCTCATCAAATTCACGGAACGCCGCCATGGAGACGTAGTTTAAGTTGGTATTGTTCTTTTCCGACGCCCTAAGTATCATGTTAAAATCTCCCAGCACCATCCACTGACCCGTGCATGCCATCCTCCGTTGTCTAAGCTCCTTTAAGAAGAGCAACTTGGCCGCATCACCTTGCGGGCTGTAGACAACAGTGATCCACCATGCATCTCCATGGCACGGCTGGACGAGCCCCGTCAAGGCATGCTCGTCCCTAGTAACATTCGAGATGGTAGCAAACGCGTTGTTCCAGGCCACGATAATCCCACCTCGAGTCCACACGCTCGGCACGTACTCAAAGCCATCAAAAGCCGACCCAATACATTGCATAATAGTATACTGGTCCACCACGTCCAACTTGGACTCCTGAATACATACTATATTAGCCTTTGTGCTCGCAACAAACTCCCTCACGGCATCGCGCTTGGCTCGACTATTTAGCCCTTGCACGTTCCAACATAGGATCTCTGGGTTGTGCTCCATAATAATAGTGTAGCACTCTACTCCAAAGAACCACAAGGTACACTACACCACCAATGGTGCAGCATCCGCCTCCCACTCTCTCTGTGATGGCAAATCCTTACCAAAAATCGCAGCAATGATCCTCACGTGCTGATCCCGGAGCGGAGTGTCGAACAACTCTTTGAGCTCACGGACCGCCTCGTCGTCAGCTTCAAGCTCCTGTGGGACGATCCCGAGGGCTCGCAGCAACGCGTTCTCCGCCGGTGTAGCCTTAGACGGAGCCAAATATGCCGGTTTCTTGGCCACACGGCTGCTTCTCCTAGGCGTGCGGGGCTCACATTCCACCCGAGTTGACGCGGCCTGCACTTCCTTCAGCAGTGGTGGTGCGAGCTTCTTTACAATGTTAGTGCAAAACCGCTTGAGAGTAGAGTAAGCCGCCGCCTCCTGCGCAGTCATACCAGTAGACGAACCGGTGCCATGCACGGATGTGATCTCGTCGTGGGCCCCTGCCTCCAGTTCCTCCAGTGGCGAGAACATCTCAGGCGCCTGCAATTGTGCACAAGGGCCCAAGTAGTCCACCGGGGCCACCAAGTTACCGAGTCCACCTGCCAACTGACGCTCCATGGAAGCAGAAACACCACCGGCCCCACCCCGCAGATGGCCAACCAGGCACGCGCCAAGCGCATCCGTGGGAACGGCGTCCGGGCGCTCCAAAACGGTCGCCTGTCGGGCCTTGGGATCCGAAACTGTCACCTGAGGGCCCTCAGATACCACCATGGTCGGGTGCGGTACCTCAGGATCCGCTTCGCCCAGGGGGTGCGTGGGGTCGCCTCGGGAACCCTCTCCTGCGCAGCCAAAGCAGCAGCAGTGACATCGTGCTCACTTTTGTCCCCGTCCATGTGTGGGGTCGCATGTTGCTCCTCGGGATCCCTCTCAGCCACGGTCTCCACCGCAGCAGTGGCAGAATGCTCACCTTTGTCCCCATCTACGGCCGCCACCACAGCACTGGCCACCATGGCCGGGCCCGCCACCCTTCCAGACTGAGAAAAAGCAGTCGTCGACAAGCCTTCCAGCCCTCTATCCACCGTGGAGCCATCTGCATGTGCTTCCAACATGAGCGGCGCCTCCCGCGCAGAAACACTCGAGCGCTCCAAGCCCCTCTCCAGCTCCTGGTGGACTGCCACGCGTACCACTTCCACCGAGACATCTTTCGCAGCACGCGCCTCAATACGCGCGGGCGGATTCGAAATTTGAATCCGGTCAAAAGCGGAGGGCGTGCAGTTAGCCTCTGTGCCACTGGCAAAGCAGGCCCCTGCCGCGTCAGCGCCATCGCCGGGCCCATGGGGGGAAGCATCCAACCGTTTTTGCTCACCGGCAGTGCATGGTGACGGCCTGAACCGCCCTGACTCTGCCCTTGCTGCGCCACCGGATCACTGGCATCCCGAACGCCGCTCTGCCAAGTATAGTACTTCACCGGAGCGCCATGGCCGCCGATGCCATCATCGGAATCGGGGATCTTGCTCTGCCCACTGTCCGAAGAATTGCCATTGTTCCATGGAACCTCAAAATTGCCAAAGTCTATGGAGGAGACGACATGGATGAGCACCTTGTATTGCATCAGTGCAGGCTCGTGTAGCGGCGCGACCACCCCAGGCTCCGGGATAGACAGCCACCGGAGGGAGGGGATGGCATCCACGTCGGCGGTCCACGCAGAAAGCTTGAACACCAAGAGATCCGAGCGGGAGCTGGTCTCAGGAGAGAAGGAATCCACCAGACATGACGATCCCAGGAGGTCCTCCACCACGCCGCCATCCCAGCCATGTGGCGGAATCCCTTCAAGCTCAAGAACCACCTTAATACCCAACACATCATGACTTGCTTGGGCTTGCCGCGTCCACTGGCGAAAGAAGAGCTTGACGCCGCTGTGCTCCACGACCGGGCGAGCACTGACTCTGTTCCTGATCTCCGGGCAATCGAAAGCAACCAAGAAATCCTCGGGCTTGAACTTGTGGATGGTCATGCAATCTGGGTCAATCTGGCGCGCCGTGATCAACGCCTCCCTGACAAAAGCCGGCGACATGTCCATGGAGCCACCGGCGTACACCACATCGCGCACTGCAGGCGGCGCTCCAAGTCCTCCACGCCCTGAGTGCGACGGGCGAAGCATATCTCCGACGCCTCAAAGCCGTGAGCTTCCTCGACGACCACCCGCGGCACAGTGAGCAGCAGCCAGACCGGAGCGGCAGCCGCCCTAGCGATAGGCGGCGGAGGCGGAGGCGGCAGGGAAGCTCCCGTCCCGAGGCGTGGCGCGGAAGGATTGGCCGCCCGGCCCTGGAGAGAGCATGAGAGCAGCGGGCCGGGGCCAGAGCGGCGCGCCACACGACCGGCCACCGTGCGCAGAATCTTGGCGATGGCCGCCGCCCGCAGGTTGTCTTCAGGTGTCGGACTCCGGGGCCTCTTGCACTCCTTGGAAGCATGCCCCGGGAGCCCGCAGAGGAAGCAGACGATGTCATTCTTGCATTCGTTGCGAAAGTGGCCGTCCTCAAAACAACGGAAACACTTCCCCTCCATCTCCGGTGAGACCGCACGCCGTGGTGTCGCCGGACCCTCACCATCCATCCCCTGACGGCTGCGCCAAAGGTATTTCTTGGAAGGACGAGGCTTCTCCCACACCGGCGGCGGCCGGGAGGGACCTGACTCCGCGCGTGGGGGCCGGGAAGAGATCTCCCCTCCCGCCTCAAGCGGCTGCTCGCCGGACGAGGCCGCCTGGGAGGAGAGGATCCCCGAGACCACAGGCCGCTCGCCCGTAGGCCGGAACATGGAGGAAACAGATTGGGGGGAGGTCACCATGGGAGCGGTGGCCGCCGGGGCCGGAGTGGCAGCCGACGGGAGCAGCGCAGTGGACGCCGGAGCCGTAGTGGCAGCCAGCGGGAGCAGCGCGGTGGACGCCGGAGCCGCAGCCAGCGGCCCTCTCAAAAGACCGGAAAAAAAGAGTCTAAGCGTGGGGATGCCCCCGAGCATCCCCTTCTCCATCAACAATCATCAGTTCGTCCTTCGTCTCACTATATTTTTATCACTTCATGCTTTATGTGCTATGCTTGGAGCGTCTCGCTCTTAGGTTTTATTTTTAGTTTTCTTTAGCTTTGCTTTCTGTTCATAACAAGTTAGATCCCGTCTTACTTTGTGTGGGAGAGAAACACGCTCCACTTTAAAAATCTAGAACACATCATACGATTTTTCATGCCTATCTTTTTGGTGTTGTGTGTTCTTTATCTTTTCGTAGCTACTGCCATGTTTAGTTTTAGTCTTAGTTTGTCATTAGCAAGAGACTTGGCTTTTTTTTTAGTTTGTTGCTGGAACTCTCTTTAGTTTTCATGTTTATCTTGTTAAGAGAGTTGGTTGTTGCACTGAGTTATGTCTTGTTTTGAGAAGTAGGTAATTGATGTTGCTATTTAATTTTAGTAGTAAATTTCAATAGTTTTGAGGTATTGATGTGAGTAATGTTTGAACTTTTGGTGTCAAAAGCTCTAGCCTATTAGTGATAGGTGTCATATTTTGGGCAATCCGTGTTTATTTTCAAAACCTACAAAACTAGTTGAGAACTCTAGCTACTAGATGGATCACTACTCTTCTGAGGGATCGAATATTAGAGTACACTCACGTACCAGGAGTCGAGGATGCACAAGGATAACCAAACCCCCATACACTCCTCCTCGGGGTACTTGTCTCTTTGTGAACCTCCTCATTAGATTGAGAGTTACCGATAATAAGTGCATGAGTTCTTCGAACTAATGTAAGTATTGAAAGTTGACACTTCCACCTCCTCATATTTGCTAGCCTCTCCTGTTCCATGCATTGCCTCCTTCTCACTCTGAGAGTTGGCGTCCACCTTCGCCGGTACATCCAAACCCTTGGCAAGATACGCTCTGTCATCATAAAACTCCTTATATCTTTCCTCAAAACAGCCACCATACCTACCTATCAAGGCATTTCCATAGCCTTTCCGAGATATATTGTCATGCAACATCCACCTCTTCATGACTTGATCTTCATGTCATACATGTTCCTGCTACACTGGCAGTAGCATACATTGCATACATCATGATAGCTACATCTTCTTTATGACTTGAGTACCTTGTAAAGTGTGAAAGATCTTCTATACCCTCTTGTAAATTAGAGTGTTGCCCTTAAGTGAGGGAAAGATCCAAAAGTGGAAAAAATAAAAGATACCAAAGAGGACAAATGAGAGTTAAATAGAAAGAGCCATTGAGGCCACCAAAAAATACAAAAAATGGAAAAAAAGAGAAAAAGAAATAAAAAGAGAGAAATGGGCAACACTACTATCCTTTTGAAAGAACCACACTAGTGCTCCCTCTTATCCTTGTACTTCATAGAGATGATCATGCATATAGCTATGTGGGGACCTTCACACTATAGAACTTGGCTTGCATATTCCAAGGATGAGCCTCCTCAAAAGAGCTCTAGGTCTTCATGAGCGAGCAAGTTAGATGCACCCCCCACTAGTTCCATTGCAGAGCTTTTCAGCTCATATGTGCATACGTTGCATGGCAATCCCTACTCCTCACATCATATCTATCATTTGGCCTTCTCGCCTATGATTGTCCTCATTGATGTGAGCCTTTCTCACCTTTTTTGCTTCCTCCTCCACCAGATTCTATCTTTGCCATCCTAAGTGTCAACTCTCGTGCTTACGCTCATCCATTGCATGAATGATCAAAATATCGAAAAGGAGTGGATCAAATTGACTTGTACCTGGCTAGTGGTCTGGGGACGAATCAAGATAAGATTACAAAGAAGACCAAGTGTGAAACTTTAGTAGATTGAGTTCTCAACAATAATACTTTTTTCTCCTATTCCCTATCCCCCCTTCTTGCACGCAAACGCCATTTGGAGACATTCTTGTCACGGACAGCGAGAGCTCTTGCACCTAATGTTCTTTCGTTGCTTGATTCAATGCTAAGATATACTCTTGCATGTTATGACTTGAATTGAATTACATATCTTGATTACTTTACTTTTCAAAGTCCATATATGGTTGCTAGCATGTCACCGCAGAAATTATGCCTGTTATCATTTACCTACTCGAGGACGAGCAGGAATTAAGCTTGGGGATGTTGATACGTCTCAAACGTATCGATAATTTCTGCTCGCTCCATGCATGTTTTGTGTGATATTGCTATGATCTAGATACACATTCATACACTTTTGATCATATTTTGACTAACCTACTAACTCAGTGCACCCAGTGCCAGTTCCTGTTTTCTGCTGTTTTTCTATTCCAGGTTTCCCCCATATTAAAAATGCTCCAAAAATTCGGGAAAAATCGGATAAAAAATCAGCGTAATGGAGTCTTCCAGAAACACCCAAGTGGGGCCAGAGGGCCACTAACAGGGGCCCAGGAGGCCACCTGCGCGGCCAGGGGCCTGGTCGCGCTAGGGGGTGCCTGGACCCTTGGTCGCCCCCCTGGCTGCCCCCCTTAGCCTATTTATTCTCCGCCACGGGGAAACTCCAAAGACAAAACCCTATCTTGCAATCTCGCCTCTGTTCCGCCACCGCCGCGAATCCAAGATCGGGAGCACCGCCAGGAACCTTCCCGGCACCCTGCCGGAGGAAGGATCGACCTCCGGGAGCTTCTCCTCCACCATGGAAGCTTCCCGGATGTGCCGTGAGTAGTCTACCTTGGACCATGGGTCCGTGATCAGTAGCTATGTGATTTTCTCTTCCCCTCTTTGTTCTTGATGGTTTAGACCTCGTGAGCTGCCCTACATGATCGAGGCACATATGTAATTCTTCCTGCTTTTGCTATGTTGAATTTGATGGGATCTAATGGATTATGAGATTATATTCAGATTGTGATAGGGTAATACAATTGGTTCTTATCTTTTGTATTTTTGTTCCGAAGTAATTCTTGCATGTTCTCCGTTGCTATTTATTACTTTCGCCAAGTTGTAGGTAGTTACTCCAAGAGGGAACGTTATGCTCGATTGTAGGTACATGCCCCCTGATGACATGCTTGAGTGACAGAAACAGGAGTCTAGGGGATGTGTTGTGGCCACAAGGGGGAAAAGAACGGTGCTTGTAACCGCGTTTACAAGGATTGTTTACTTTACGCAAAGTTCTTTTAATGCAGTTGTCTGTTGCTTTGGGATTACACTTTGTGTGGGGCTCGCAAATTAATACGAGCGAGATGTTCTGGATAAATATCTCAAGGTGGATGATTAGTAGTAGATGCAGATGGATTTTGGTCTACTTATTTTGGCGTACTTCCCATGCTTTTGAGCCTCTTACTTTCTTTTGTAGCATAGTTAGTATTGCGGTGCATTTATAATCCTATCAATTTCCCTTCTGTAATTTGGTTACCTCGCATAGCAGTCTTATCGTCTTTTGGGAGAGAGACATCACTAGTGAACATCACGGGACCCCGGTCCATATTCTCATCACTGTTTACACACTCTTTTACTTTATTGCTTGTTAATTTCAGTTGCTATCATTATCATTATCCTGTGTCTTTGATCCTTTGTAAACAACAAGACCGGAGAGATTGACAACCTCTCTGAACTTCGTTGGGAGCAATGTTAATTGTGTTGTGTGCAGGTCCGCGTCAGGTGTGCCGCTGACACCTACTTATCATCGCCGGAGTCCTACTGGTCGGTACTCAACCTCGGTATCTTCACCGAGGGAAACTTGCTACTACGCTGCATCTTACCTTCCACTTGGGGTAACCAATAAAGGGCGAGAAGGAATCCTCTCTCGCGTATCAAACCGGCAATCCCAATGGTGACAACTTGGGACACCAAAGGGGATGGACTATAATTTGAGGATTCCATGTATCCATTGATTGTTAAAGCTTTGTTCCGGTGCTCTTTGACAGGAGGACCTTAATCTCCGTAAGTTCCTTTTGGCCCCGTTTTTAGCGCGATGGTAGGACAAAAGATGTTGTGCAAGTTCTTATTGCAAGCACGTACAACTACCTTGGTGATACATGCCTAATGTTTGTTATATGCCCAGATGATCATTACTTTTCTGTGTGCCTTGCCCCATGTAAATACATGATGTCTCTCATCCATGCAGCGCCCAGCCATCCGTCCCCCTAGCCTACAGTGTTTTAATTCTGCATGTTGCAAGTTACTTTATTTTACCGTTTTTGCTTTCGTTGCTTTATCACCACTATCACTTCCATATCACCGTTACCACTTATTTTTCTTTGCCAAGCAAGTATCTTTCAGATGCGGTTGAACTGACAACTCAACTGTCAAAGATTATAAATATTCTTTGGCTCCCCTTGTGTTGAATCAATAAATTGGGTTATCTTACCCGCGAAGACTGTCGCGGTCCCCTTCACTTGTGGGTCATCAAGACTATTTTCTGGCGCCGTTGCCGGGGACCATAGCTCTATTTACAAGTCTACTTGAAGTTATTTTGCTTGCTGCAATTTATCCACTATGGGTAAGAAAGGAGATCCCAAGGTACCGATTTTACCATCCAATACAAGAAAAGGTACCGCTCTTAGCACTAGTGCTACGCTGGATTCACCATCTTTTGTGAGTAAGATTGTTTCACCACCACCACATACTACTTCTACTGAGTCTGTTAGTATGTCTGATACTTTTGATGATGCTTCCACACTCTTGATGATATTGGTTTTCTTGGTCGCTATCTTGAATCTCAAATTGCTAAGGTTGCAAAACAGTCTGAGACAGAAACTTCTGCTACACATTACCCCTTTGGTTCGCTATCTTGAATCTCAAATTGCTACAAATTGGTTTTCTTGGTCGCTATCTTGAAACTCCTTTGGTTACCTAGACTTGAATGAACTCAAGGAAAGAATCCTTGATGATGATTATGTTGAACTTGATGATGATTTATGCAGGGAACTTACAAAGTGTGCCGAGTCTGACCCTGGTGTTGTTAAGAAGCTGCTTGAAAAACACTCCATGAAGAACAAGATTACCCCTGATCCTAAATTTGCTTCATCTCCTATTTGCATTGAAGATGTTGATTTTGATTTCTCTGTTGATCTTTCACTTATATCTACAGTTGAAGCTGAACCCTTTTATGGCAGAGAAAATGATGATGCTATAGTACACCTTACAAAACTCACAGATCTATGTGGTTTATTTGCTATAGAGGACAAGAAAATAAATTATTATGTTACTAAGCTTCCTCCTTTTTCTTTGAAGGAAGGTGCTAGAGCATGGTATGACGCACTACCTTATGGCTCTATTAAAAGTCCTCAAGAATTAGCTCAATCTTTTTATGCTAAATATTTTCCTGCTCATATGCAACATGCTGCTTTGCAAACAATTTATAATTTTAAACAGTTGCAAGATGAGCACCTCCCTAAAGCTTGGGGGAGGTATTGCACTTTGCTCAAGGCTAGGCCGGGACATGGAGTCCCTAAGAATGAATTGCTTGATATATTTTATGCTGCTCTAACCAATGAATCTAGAACTTATCTAGATAGTTGTGCTGGTTGTGTTTTCAGGGAAAGAACACCGGATGATGTGTAACACCCCGGGTGTCACGCTACAGTAATCACCTTGTTAAATGCCATGTCATCAGGATTAGGCATGTGATAAACTCCCTTGATTATGTCAAGTTCAAATTCAAGCCCAAATAAAAATTCAAAACAATGTGGAAAATAAAATTAGACCAAAAATTGTGGGAACCATTTTATAAAGTGCATAATAATCAGTAGGTCATAATACACTAGCATTGAAATTTTATTGCAAGCTATAAGTATTTTAAATAAACCATTTCAGAGCCAGACATTCCCATTTAAGTCATTTAAATAATTAAACAAAGTTAAATGATTTTAGTTGTCCACCAAACTTTTTGTAGCACTGTTTTAACATGTAACAATAATATTAGAGTTGGCTTCACACTTTATAAAGATCAAAAGCTAGCTAAACAAATAAAATAGAAGGCACAAGAATAACGGAAAAGAGGAAATTGCAAAAGAGCTATTAGTCGCCCTAGGCAATAGCCACTTGGTCCAACCCAGCCCATCTCAGTTTCCCCCTACCTGAGGGGAGGCACGGGAAGGGTGTCGCAGCCATCCGGCCACCATGGCCGCGCCTTGGCCCCGTGTCAGCCATCCCGAGAATCCCTGGTGAGGATAAGGCCAAGGCCGGCTGCCCTCCCCCTCCCCGAACCCTAGCCGCCCCCTTTTCGCTTCCCTCCTCCCCAGGGCACTGTCTCCTCCGCGTGCGCGTGCCGCCGCGGGCGCCGTGGGCGCGCCGCCGCCGTGGACGCGGCCAAGCTTCTCCCCAGCTACCGCAATCTCGTCCAGGAGGCTCTTCACCATGGTCCTCACCTCCACATCTAGCCCATCGACGCCGGAATCCACCAGCTCGCCACCCGCGCCGTATTCCCCATCGGCCTCGCCATGGCCTCGTCGTCGTCGCGCCGCTGCTCCGATGACTCCCCGACCACCAAGACCTCTCCCCTTCCCCTTGTGAGCGCCGAATTGGTTCCCCTTCCCCCTCCACTGATTCCCCGCTGTAGCCGCCTCCCCGTTGCCGCCGTGCCTCCGGCCACCGCCGTGCTTCCTTGGACGCGCGCTCCATGCCCGTCGCGCCCCCGTGTGCGCATCTCGTGCCGCCTGCGAGCCATGGGCGCACCCCGCGCACCCTGCCTTTCTCCCGGTAGCTAGCGCGCGTGCCTGTCCCCCCCCCATGGCTGCGCCCCCTCCTTCTTCTGGCAACGGCCATGGCTGGTGCGAGCGTTCTCTGTGTGTGTGTGGTGTGCACGCCGGCTGGTCCTGGCCACCGGTGCCTTGTGCCATGTGTGCCAGCCACTGGCCAAGCAGGCTATTCCCCCGCGTACTGCTGCGTGTGTGCACGCCCGCGTACTGTCTCTGCTATAGGATTAGTACGTGTAATGGAAGCTTCATCTTTGTTCAAAGTATTGGCAGGCTAGCAGCCATCGTCCGTGGAGCTCCCATATCAAATGTAATCACGTTAACACTGCTAAAATGAGTAAATTATAATGATAACTGAATTTGGGTATGTGCAGTTTTTGCTTCACGGGCATGTAGTTGTGTATCAAGTATTGGCAGCTACAAAACATCAACAGAACAATTCTAAATATGGCTCAAATTAAAATGTGCAGAAAGTAGACATAACCAGTTCAAATATTTCCATTGGACGACCTCCACTTAGTGCATGGATTAAATCCAACAAAAAATTAAAAATGCAGATTTATATTACAGATAAAACAGATACAACACCATTGCTAGGTTAGGGAAAGAAATATACATGCTACAGGCATTTGTCATGGCTTTAGAGGGTATGGCATAAAAGTGCACATAATATAGAGAAAATCATGTGTTAGGAAACATCTCCATTTGAGCTATGGATCAATTGTAATTATCTAGCAAACTTTGCACATTTTAACAATTTCCGGAATTAACCTTGAGTAGCACTTTTCATACCAAGTTTTAATTAAGTTAGTGAACTCTAATAAATTTTCCATCCCTACCGGATTGTAGATCATAGAAAATTGTTAAAATTTGATATAAGGCACTAAACTATCGGTTCAGCAGAACATCAAACCGTAAGCTCTCGAAAAACGGCCAAATGTTGTTTAGCAACAAGGATCCCCGACTTAGCCAAATTCAGAGTTCGAGAAATGGGAGGATGACAAGTGGGACCCCTTGCACTATTTAATTAAATAGATTATTTATTAGAGCCAAGTCAATGACATTAGGGTCTCACCTGTCAGAGTTGACTAGTCACCCTACTATTATGGATAATGTTAAATTTAATATTAAAAGTAATTCCATTAAATTCCAAAAGCATTTAAATATTATAAATTTAATATCTTTTAAACCGTAAGTCGGATTAAAATAATTTCTACATCAAACTTGATCAAAAAAATGCCACCGATAAGAATACATCACAAGTATAGCCCCCACACCCCTCTAACATACCGACCACGGAACATTTCCCCTCCGGTTCATCTGTTTGTCAGACGACCGGAGCTGGTAAAACTTTCCGGATGAAAATGTTCTGAATATGAAAGTTATTCAGAATGGACAACCGAGCACGGATACACTATCCACATGTCTGTCAGATGTCTCTAACACTGCCGACATGGAGCCTTCCCCCTCCAGATCATCTGTCCGACAATCAACCGATACTGATGAGTCATCCCTGGATAAATCCCCGCTCCGCCTGAAATACTTAACACTGTGTTATAACATCGTGTACAGTTCAATTGCCATGTCCTTTTTCTGTGTTTGCATTGTGTGCATTGTATTTATTGTTTCTTCCCCCTTATTGTCCGGTAGACTCCGAGACTGCCACCTACTGCACCGCTGCTAAGTACGACTACTACGTCGACGACCGTACCCCTACTACCGAGCTTCCAGGCAAGCAGAGCCATTTTCCTACCCCAGATATCGCCTATCTTTTTCATACATTTCTTGCACTAGGCATTGTTACTGTTGCTGCTACGTTACAATCATATTCTATTGCGTAGCCTGTTTTTGTCGCCCTTGATGTACCTTCCTTTATCCTATGCTGCCTATAAATATATATATTTCAACAGCTAGCACTGCGCATTGTTAGTCAACTAGGATTAGATAGCGGGCCGCGCCCAATCCCCGCGATCACTCTGGGGAGTGAGCGGGGATACAACATAATATAACTATAATAGGTACGGTACAATGCAGACACCGCCTAAGGCCCTAGGGTTCTGAACCACGGTTGTCCTTAAGGTAAGAAGTCGGGCGACCCAACGGTGCCCGCGAGCGGTATTGCGACGGGAACGACAGGGAGGGTACAACCGACGTACTGACGTTCTTGGCCCCTGCTCGTATTCCGAGAGATAAGATAAGGAGTCGGTTCACCTTGTTGGTAACCACAGAGCTTTGACGAGACGACAGGGAAGGTGATACGTCCAAAATGCATCACTATTTTATAGAGTAATTCTTTCCTATTCATTGATATATTTCATGTTATGGTGCTATTCTTATGTGGGGAAACGCCCCACTACTGTGGTGGTCACTCCTACCCCTACTAAAATTGTGCCTTACAAAATACCAACTGGTATTATCGATTATGTCTTGGATAATCATTATGCAGGAGACCAGACATCCCAGTGAACACCTGCTATATTTATCACAACTATGTTCATTATTCAAGCTTGCAGGTGTGTCAAGGGAGTTCGTTATGAAGAAATTATTCTCCGTATTACTTATAGATAAAGTTTCAGATTGGTATAAGCTCCTCGATAACTCACATCTACTTAATTAGCAAAAGCTTATGTCTCTCTTTTATACAAAGTTTTATTCTCTTCATGAAATTCATCGAGACAGGAACACCATATATAAATTTTGGCCTTGTGACGGAGAGAGCATGCTCAAGCTTGGGGGAGACTGAAGTCCCTAACGTTCAAATGTCCTATTCATGAACTCTCCAAAGAAATTATACTTAAAAAATTTTATGCCAGGCTTTCTCGTCAGAATAAGGAGATGTTGGATGCCTCCTCTAGTGGGGTATTTCAAAAAAGTAGCATTGAGGAGAGATGGGATCTCATTGAGAGGATCCAGAAGAACACTGAAGACTAGGAAATCGACAAAGGTATTGAACCCGCTATAAATTATGAGCATGATTACATTGAGAGCTATGTGAAAACTGGTTATTTTAATACCTTTTTCTCTAAGATTGGTCTTGATTCCCAGCTTATGATTGATTTTTGTAAGAACTTTGCCTCTCAAATTGACTCTTCTAAGGAGGAGAAGGATCAGTACCATAAACCCTTTAAAGAATTACTTGTTGATATAAATGTTGCTGACCCTATTCGGCCTACAGTTTTATATGAAAAGCCCCCTTTTCCTACAAGGATACGGGATCACTCTTTTGTGACAGGCATAATAACCAAAAGTGAGAGACGAACTGAAGAACCTGAGGACCAGATCAAGGTCGATCCTCAAGTTGCGGTGGTTAAAGATCTGGTTACTAATGATGTTTCAGATTCCAATATAAATTTTTGTGCTGTCTCAACTAATATTGTCGCAGCCAAGAATAAAAGCCCAATTTCAGGTACACGAGTTTTATCTTCCAAAATAGGAGACCACAATTATTACGGGCTATGTGATTTGGGATCGAGTGCTAGTGCTATTCCTTATTCACTCTATCAGGAGATCATGGGTGAGATTTCACCTTGTGAACTTGAAGAGATTGATGTTACTATTTATCTAGCAAACTAATAAACTATCTCTCCCATTGGAACTGTGAGAGATGTCGAAGTCCTATGTGGAAAGTTAAAGTATCCTACCGACTTTCTAGTACTTGGTTCAGTGCAAGATAGTTTTTTCCCTATTATCTTTGGTAGGACTTTCCTCAGCACTTGTGGAGCTATAATCGATTGCAAGAAAGGTAAAGTTTATGTTGAATTCAATGGTGAGCCATATGAATTTAACTTTTCTAAGTTCTCTAAGCAACCTCGTGGTACTGATTTACCTAGAGATGATAAAATTATTGAAGATATTGCTTCCATTGCTATTCCTCCAATGATCCTTTACATCAATATATGGAAGACCACAAGAATGATATGCATATGCAAGAAAGAAATGAGTTGGATGAAATATTCACAAGACAAACTGCTATCCTGAAGCACAAACTTCTGGTTGAACCTTTAGGAATGCTAGCACAACTGAAAGAAGACCCAGTGTTTGACCTCAAACCACTTCCCGATAAGCTCAAGTACGCTTATTTAGTTGAAAAGAAAATATATCCTGTTATTATCAATGCTAACCTTTCAGGATTTGAAGAAGAGCGATTATCGGAGACACTTCGCAGACACCTGGTACCCTTGGCTATACCCTTGATGACCTTAAGGGGATTAGTCCATCGATTTGCCAACACACTATCAATCTCGAGCCAGATGCTAAGCCAGTTGTTGATCATCAACGACGACTGAACCCAAGGATGAAGAACTTGGTTAGGACTAAAATTCTCAAGCTTCTGTACGCAGGTATCATCTATCCTATAGCTGATAGTAGGTGGGTAAGTCCAGTTCATTGTGTTCCTAAGAAAGGAGGTATGATTGTTGTTCCTAATGATATAAATGAACTAATACCTCAAAGAGTTGTTATTGGGTACATAATGTGTATTTATTACAGGAAGTTGAACAAAGCTACCAGGAAGGACCACTACCCGTTGCCTTTCATCAACCAGATGCTTGAGAGGTTGTCCAAAAACACCCACTTTTGCTATCTTGACGGGTACTCTGGCTTCTTTCAAATTCATGTCAACACTACCGATCAAGAGAAGACCACTTTCACGTGTCCTTATGGTACTTATGCTTATAGGCGTATGCCTTTTGGTTTATGCAATGCACCTGCCACTTTTCAGAGATGCATGTCTGCTATTTTTTATGGTTTCTGTGAGGAGATTGTGGAAGTCTTCATGGACGATTTCTCCGTCTATGGAACTTCATTTGACCACTGTCTTCACAATCTTAATAAAGTTTTGCAGAGATGCGAGGATACAAATTTAGTTCTAAACTGGGAAAAGTGCCACTTCATGGTTAACGAAGGGATCGTTCTTGGTCACAAGATTTCCGAGAGGGGAATTGAAGTGGACAAGGCGAAGATTGAAGCTATTGAAAGGATGCCCTATCCAAGGGACATTAAAGGTATTCGTAGTTTTCTCGGTCATGCTGGTTTCTATAGAAGATTTATTAAAGACTTTTCCAAGACTTCGAGACCCCTCACTAATCTTCTCCAGAAGGATGTTCCTTTTGTATTTGATGAAGATTGTAAGGAGGCTTTCGAAGTTCTTAAGAAAGCTTTAATAACCGCTCCTATAGTACAACTGCCTCACCGGAATCTGCCCTTTGAAATTATGTGTGATGCTAGTGATTTTGCTGTTGGAGCTGTTTTAGAACAAAGGGTTGATAAGAAATTGAATGTTATACATTATGCTAGCAAAACCCTTGATAGTGCTCAAAAGAATTATGCTACCACCGAGAAGGAATTCTTAGCAGTAGTGTTTTCGTGTGATAAATTTATACCTTATATTGTTGATTCAAAAGTCATTATTCATACTGACCATGCTTCCCTTAAGTATCTTATGGCAAAGAAGGATGCCAAACAAAGACTTATCAGGTGGGTACTCCTTCTTCAAGAGTTTGATTTACAAATTGTTGATAGAAAAGGAGCAGACAATCCGGTGGTGGACAATCTTCCAAGAATGGAAGATATACCTCATGACCCCATCCTAGTCAACGACAGTTTTCCAGACGAACAACTTATCGTTGTAAAAGTAAAATCTCTTTCCGACCCTTGGTTTGCAGATTATGCTAATTTATCGTTGAAAAGTATTTGCCTCCAGGTTTAACATTTCAGGAAAGGAAGAAGTTCTTCCATGATTTGAGGCACTACTTTTGGGATGACCCTCATATTTTCAAAGAAGGTCCGGATGGGATCGTGAGAAGATGCATACCGGAGCACGAGCAGAAGGACATTCTCAGACAATGTCACGATAGTCCCTATGGAGGACATCATGCCGGTGAGAGGACCGCACATAAGGTTCTCCAATCAGGTTTTTATTGGCTTACTCTATTTAAAGATGCTAGAAATTATGTTTTATCTTGTGATAAGTGTCAGAGAGTTGGTAATATTAGTAGGGGGAATGAGATGCCTATGAATTACTCTCTAGTGATTGAGCCTTTTAATTGTTGGGGTTTTGATTTTATGGGTCCTTTTCCTCCCTCACACAAGTACACTCACATTTTAGTGCTTGTTGATTATGTAACCAAGTGGGTTGAAGCAATCCCCACAGAGAGTGCTGATCACAAGACATCTTTGAAAATACTCAAAGATGTACTTTTCCCTAGGTTTGGTGTACCTAGGTACCTCATGACTGATGGAGGATCATACTTCACTCATGGAGCTTTTAGAAAAGCTCTAGCTAAGTACGATGTCAATCATATAATTGCTTCACCGTACCATCCTCAAACTAGTGGGCAAGTGGAGCTCACCAATAGAGAGATCAAGTTGATCTTGCAAAAGACAGTTAACAGTTCTAGGAAGGAATGGTCAAAGAAGTTAGGAGATGCTTTGTGGGCGTATAGAACTGCTTACAAGAACCCCATGGGCATGTCTCCCTATAAGATGGTCTATGGCAAGGCTTGCCATTTTCTAGTAGATTTAGAACACACAGCTTTCTGGGCTGTTAGAGAGCTTAATGCTGACCCGAAGTTAGCCGATGAAAAGCATCTCATGAACTTGACTTCTCTAGATGAGTGGAGAAGTGAAGCTTACGAGACTGCTAAAATGTTTAAGGAAAAGGTAAAGAAGTTTCATGATAGAAGAATTATGAAACGTGAATTTCATGTTGGTGATAAAGTTTTGTTTTTTAGATCGCGTTTCAGGTTTTCTCCAGGAAAGTTACTTTCCAGATGGGAAGGGCCATTTCATATCGAAGAAGTATACCGCTCCGGTGCAATCCAGATTAACAATTTTGATGGCCCCAAACCTCAAGTTGTGAATGGGCAAAGACTCAAGCATTACATGGTGGGAGACCCCGTCAATGTTGAGGTGAATTTAATACACACAAAAACTCACGAAGAACATGTTGCAGTCCTGTTTCAGACACTGACAGGAACATAATAAGAAAAGTTATGTATTACTGTAAGGAAACATCGCGAACCGCCATCAAATTTCCATATTACAAGTTTTTGCAAAATTAGGAAAAATCAAAGTCTAATCAGAGCCGGAGAGGAGCTCCAGGGAACCCAGGCGCCCCCTGGCGCGTCCTACCTCCTGGCCGCGCCGGGAGGTCGCCTAGGCACCCCGGAGTCCATCTCCGACCCCGTTTTGGCTTGTTACCTTCCTTTTGTTGCAGAATTTTTTGCTATATATTTGCCCGGATCGTCCCGGCACTGTATCTCGCGATTTCGTGTGTTTTCTTCTCGAGCTGTTTCTACTAGGAAATCTTCTAGCTAGAATGAGGTACCATGGCTTCCCCAAGTTCCCCCAAGGACAAGTTGGTCGTCAGCGTCATCAACCCTTACCTCGCTGAGGTGAAGAACCACCCTCAAACGGTTGGGTTTGAGGATGGTGTTCTCCACCAAGAAGATTTAAAAGAACCTGTCAAGGAGGAGAGCATCAAGGCCAGGCTAGAAGAAGTGGAGCAAGAAGTCTTCAAGTACAAGAAGATGGTTGAGCGCGGTGTTGAAGCCAACTTCGACCTCATCGACGAGCGGAAGACGTTCTACAAGAAGGAGATGAGGGGGATGTGGTCAAGCATCACCGAAGAAGAAGAAGAAAGAATTGACGAGCTCTAAGGATAGATGTATGATCTGCATAACCAGAACTGTGAGTATGACCTAAATTTTATGCGCATGGGTTTAGGTGCTGGAAGAAGGATCTTGGAGACAGAAGCCTCTCATGAGACAGGAGAACCTCTACCATGGATGCGCTTTGTCCAGGACT
The DNA here is from genome assembly GCA_950022295.1 of Bromus sterilis. Taxonomy (NCBI): domain Eukaryota; kingdom Viridiplantae; phylum Streptophyta; class Magnoliopsida; order Poales; family Poaceae; genus Bromus; species Bromus sterilis. Next base: position 306,163,631 of record OX465595.1, read on the forward strand.
ACGTAATGAACAACAATTGGAATGAGGAGTATATCTCCTTGGGTAATGGCATCCCCTTAGCTTGTTCCAAGCTTGGGGGAGTGACCGGTATCTTTATCTTTATCTTAGTCTTTTAGAGTCAAGTAGAGTCATATCATGTCTAGGGAAGTTATTATATGAAATAGGCGTTTGCATTGAGGTCTATCACTCCTTTGTGGAGAGTCTTGTGTCCGTGAGTGTGGAGTCGTCTATGATGGAATATTAATGAGAAGTCTATTGATCCCTTCGCTGCACTCGGTATTCTCTTTATGCAATCGGCCTTATATGATGATTCGTATGGAGAGTATTGACCTTATATCATGTATGGCTTTGAAAACTTTATTTAATTTTGGCAAACATAGCTTTGGTCATGATAACATGCATGTTTTCTCAAGTAGAGACATAGCCAAAACCTTTATGTTATTATGCTTGAAGTGTTATGTTGACAAGGAAGACAACTTGATGTGTTATTCTTACCTTAATGTTTATGCTTTATATGATTTGCATCTAAGTTAGCATCAATTGTTTGTTCTCTCAAAGCCTTTGCTAGCCAAACTCTTTGCCTAGCAGATTTCTGCTTATGCATCCATACCCTGAAACCAATATCTTCCATATGCGTCCATCATACCTTCCTATTCGTGGTATTTCCCTACCACTCCTAAAAATATAGATTTATGTGTTATCCTTAAATGTTCAAAATCTTCTGTTTTGTGCCTCTTCTTTAGCTCATAAGGAAGTAGTAAGTAATTCATGATCTTCTTAAGTTGGACAAGTTTTACCCCGGGATTGCATGTCTAATCTGCAAACCCATAATACGAGGAGGAACTGGCATGAGTCGCCCAGCTCGTAAGATAATACAACAAACAAACCCTCCTTCACGCTAGGTCTATGAGAAATCAAAAACTTTGGCAGTGATAAACAAAGGAGATTAAGCGGATGTGATCGTTCCCACTTGGGAGCCGTTCCTCGAAACTTGTCCAGCTTGAGAAGAAATTGAGCTATCTATTAGCATTCCTTGACAAACTATGCACCTCCCAAAATTTGTTTTCATTCCGTTTGATTTAAGGATAGCACATGAGTTTGTCGGGACCCGGGGTTAGCATATGTAATTCCAGTCACGATGCAATCACATGGAGAGCCGAGAACCGTACCCACTTGTCTAAGCAGACAAGGCCAAGCACAGAACATTCTCGGTAAGCATCGAACGTGAGGGGCATCCCATTCAGGCCGGCTGATCAACTGAGATGGGTCCTCAACGTCCGCTCACAAGTCTAAATGCTTATGGGTGGTGATTCCCATATTCATAGACAAGTCGCCTCAACCATGTTATCGATTGAATCCTAACTCTTACATAGACTTACTCCAGCCCGATCACTTAGTCGGGGTCTAGGGCGGGCTCGATCATACAACAAAGTGTGCACGTGACAGAGTCACGAGCAGTCGCATCGCGATGCCCCAAGCTACACACATCTAAGGGCCGCCACTTGGTGTATAAAAGACCGCCAGCCAGATCACAACTAAGGTCTCGAAAACCCATACTAAGACATGCATGTTATAAACATACACGCAGCATACATGTCTAGTATGAACAGTAGGTATCATCACATAACTCTACAAAGTACTTCTTTATTGACTTACACATAGAGTATACAAAGATCACATGTCTGTGATCAACATTACATCATACAACGGAAGCAAATTAGGTCTGAGTACAAACAAGTTTAACAAATGGCTTAGAGAAGCCTTGTACAACAAACATGCCCTTCCACGAGGGACCAGACTGCTGTCTGGAACTATACTACCAAGGTCAACATCGAGCTTCACGAAGATGACTCCATCGGGGTCCGGGTTCTCATCTAAAACATAGAATAAGCAAACGTGAGTACAAAGTCGTACTCAGCAAGACTTACATCAGAACTACACTACTCATGCTCAAGTATCAAGGTAAAGGAGGTGGGGTTCAACATGCAGAAGTGCCAGCTTTGACTTGGCTAGTCCTGTGCTACGAGTACCAGAATTGAGGTAAGAAGCGTACACGAGTCCACTACCAAGTCTCCAACCAATACACCACTATGGTTACTTCCTCGACTTCCCCACGAGGAGCACACCATAGCCTCACGTTTATGTTGCGAGTTTTATAAGTATCCATTCAAGTTGTCTATGATCAAGTAAACGTCTCCAAGTAGTCCATAACCGCGGACACGGCTATTCGAATAGTTCATTAACCCTGCAGGGGTGTACATCTTCACACGCGTGTCATCACTTATCGCCTCGTTCTTGTCACCCTTCAAGCGGGTGTCGGACGTGGATGAAACCAAGGCACTACCCTCACATCACCTTCTCTAATCTAGGAGTCGACTACCTGAGTTTGTCACCGCTCGAGAGTCCGGCCGGTTCCACGAAACGGACTCAGATAATGCAAGGGACCGAGATGCCAACTTTGACTGATGGTTTCACTGCCTCATAGGTCCACCCACATATCTATAGTTAGGTCAAATGGAAATCCCGAATCTAGTGTGATTCCTGGACCGGATCGGGTACGTAAAGAGGCCAAACGGGGCTCCCATAAACCCTACTTGTGGTCATACTCTTTGTCTTGGATCACAAAACAGGAACTCGGGGCCTAGGGCAGTGTCCAACGAGACAACCCACTGTGTACTCCTACACAGCCTCTCATCGTTCACCTTTTTTTAGGGTGGATTAACCAACACGTTATCATCAGCATCACTGTGTTCATTCCATCTCGACTCACAATCATAACATCCTCATTGTATCACTAAGCAGCAAATAGCAGTAACAATTGTAGGGGCCACATGCTCATCATTCAACTCCTATATCTGCTAGGATTGTGGTTTGCTTAATACGGTGACAAAATGAAAGATCATGCATCGGAATGGGTTCAACTATGCGAAAGAACGTGTCTCGGTGATCTCCTAAACATGCATAAGCGAGACTGAGAGGGTAATAGGATTTTATAGACATGATCAATGGGGTTTTGCTTGCCTTGCTGACGATACACGGGTCTTAACGGTGGTCTTCTTCTTCGGGGGTGATCACCATCTCGGAACATCTGTCATCGGAGGCAATCATCAACAAGGGGGGACAACTTCGAAAGTAAAAATGCACAAGCACATGATAAGTTTGTCCATGATGTGAATGGTACTGGTTTGTAGCATATTCATCTTAATTGAAGTATATTGCATTTGAAATGCAAATTCAAACTCCAAATTCAAATTCAAATTAAGCCATATACACATTTGCTTCTGTTCCCCCATTTTAAAATGGTCAAACATGAAAACAAGTTGCATATTATTAATCCTTGCATTTTTCTGATAATTTTTCATATATTATATGTTTAATTTGGAGTTAATATGAATTTTTCTATGATTTATTGAAGTTTAAGCCTTTTTCTGGATTATTTTAAATCTCTGGAAAATGGTTTATTGCGTCATCATGACGTGGGAGTGATGTCACAGGGGGCTGACCAGTGGGGTCGGCTTGTCAGCCTCAGGGGGTTTAACCCCTCGGTTAATTAAGATTTGAGTTTATTTAGCGGGGCCAGGGCCCACCTGTCAGTGACCCTAGGTCAACTGATAGGGGGATTAGGGCTCGGGTCAGTGGCTCTAATGGCGGGGGTCGCCGGAAAACGGCCGGAGTTTCGCCGGAGTTTAGAAAATGTGCACGGGATGGGGTTTTGGGGGTCTCGGGGAAGGCTGTGGAGCTCGACCCCAACGTTAATGGCGGCGGCCGGCGGCTGGACACTGTGAAATCGTCACGAGGCCACGGGAGAGAGCGGGGAGTGGGGGAAACGGAGAGTGTGCTCACCATGAGCAAGACGGTGAGGTCGCCGGAGACAGGGGATCCATGGCTGCGACGAATTTGAAAACGGCGTCCTCGGCGGCCGGCGGCGAAGAGCTTGAGGCTGGAGTCGTCTCCGTTGCCTCCGGGCTTCGATTGAGGGCGGCACTCGACGAAAGCTTCAAAGGCAGAGCGGCTGGACAACTTGGCGCAGGCCCTAGGTCACAGCGGCCGCGCGGGTGCAGCGGTGGCGTTCTCTGGTGAGCGTCGGCGTGCACGAGATCTGACGAGAGAGGGAGGGAGGTGAGCCACAAAGAGAGGGAAGAGGTGCGGCAGCTTCTGCGTGTCTCTTTGGCGCAGAGAGGAGGAAGGGGAGGCCCTAGGTGGCTTGGCAGCCGCGGGCATGCTCGCCACGGCGGCGAGCTGCCTGCTCTGGCGCCATGGGGAAGACGACAAGGGGAGTGCCTGGGTGGGCTAGGCCGGTCCGGTTAGTTGGGCCAGGTGGCCAGGGGGGTGGGCTGGGTTTCTATTTTTCTATTTTCTGCTATTTCTCTTTTCTGTTTTCTTTTTCTTCTTTTGTTTTGCTCTAAATTAATTAGCAGAGCAATTTTATTAAATGCCCAAACATTTTTATAAATCCTAGGTGACCAGTAGCAAGTCACTTGTATAATTTGAGCATTTTTGAAACTCAATCAATTTGAATTTCAATTCAAATAGGGGTTCTTTTAATTTTCCAAGGCACTGTTTGAATTTTAGAAAATTCCATGGGCATGGGAATGAACCCAAACCACTTTTGAAATGATCACCATCATTTATAGGAATTTTCCAAATATTCAAATGATTTTTGGAAAAAATATTTTTATCTGGCCATTTTAATTAATTTCTCAGGGCTTTTCTTTTCCCCAATTTTTGAATTTCATTTGAATTTTTGCATGATGCAAAGAGCACAACAAACCCTAGCACTTACCTAAACTTGGGTTCTGACAACTCGCCCCCACTCAAGAGAATCATGTCCCGAGATTCAGAAGTCGTTGGGAGGAAGGTGGGGTACTCGGCACGGAGGCGGTCTTCTCTTTCCCAGGTTGCTTCTTTCTTGGAGTGATGTGACCATTGCACTTTAAGGAACTTGATCTTCTGACGACGAGTGACACGCTCTGCTGAATCAAGAATACGAACAGGGTACTCTCGATAAGAAAGGTCATCTGGGAGATCAAGCGTTCCATGGTCGACTTCGCGGATGGGGTCCTTGAAGCAACGCCTGAGTTGTGACACATGGAATACATCATGTACTCGGGAAAGGTGCGGGGGTAGTTCAAGGTTGTAGGCAACTTCTCCACGTTTCGCTAGAATATGGAAAGGTCCGATGTAACGTGGGGCCAACTTGCCTTTGATACCGAATCTTTGGGTTCCCTTCAGAGGAGTAACCCGAAGGTAAGCCTTCTCATTAAGATTGTAGCTTTCTTGCCTATGATGACGATCATAGTAGCTTTTCTGACGAGACTGGGCGTCTTTCAATCGATCTCGAACAATGCGAACTTGCTCTTCTGCTTCCTTGATCATATCCGGTCCAAAGAGTTGTCTTTCACCGGTTTCTGACCAGCTTAGGGGTGTTCGACATCGTCGGCCATAGAGGAATTCAAAGGGAGCCATGTTCAGACTAGATTGATAGCTATTGTTATAAGCAAATTCGGCGAAGGGAAGAGATTTCTCCCAATTCTTTCCGAAAGAGAAAACACAAGCTCTGAGCATGTCTTCCAAGATTTGATTAACCCTTTCAACTTGACCGCTAGATTGAGGGTGGAAAGCTGTACTAAAGGATAGATGAGTTCCCATAGCATTTTGAAAACTTTCCCAGAATCTAGAGGTGAAAAGGCTACCACGATCAGAATTGATTTCCAAAGGAACCCGTGAAGAGACACAATTCTAGAGACATACAAGTCCGCCAACTGACTAGCAGTTATAGACTCGCGAATTGGAAGAAAGTGAGCAACTTTTGAAAGTCGATCAATGACAACGAAGATGGCATCATTTCCTTTCTGGGTTTTTGGAAAGCCGGTGATGAAGTCCATACCGACCTTGTCCCATTTCCACTCGGGAATAGACAATGGTTGAAGAGTGCCAGCAGGTCTTTGGTGTTCTGCCTTAATACGACGACAAACATCACATTCGGCAACAAATTGTGCAATGTCTCTCTTCATCTGGTTCCACCAAAATCTCTGGCGTAGATCTCGGTACATTTTGGTGCTACCGGGATGAATGGAGAGGGGAGTGTCATGAGCTTCCTTTAGGATCAGCTGCTTTAGGTCTTCATTCTCAGGAACTACTACACGATTTTCAAAGAATATCGTCCCTTGATCATTTGCAGAGAAACATTTAGCAACTCCGCTAACAATGTTCTGCTTGATCTCTTGAATACTACTATCTTGTTTCTGGGCAGCTATGATTGGATCCTCAAGGGTTGGTTTCGCCACCAAGGTAGAAAGAAATCCATGAGGAACTATCTCAAGATTGATCTTGCTAAATTCCTCATGAAGAAGTGGTTGATACTGTTGTAACATGAGGTTGTTACAATACGACTTACGACTTAGTGCATCATCCATGACATTGGCCTTGCCTGGGGTGTAAGAAATTCCTAAGTCATAATCTTTTATCAACTCTATCCAGCGTCTTTGCCTGAGATTAAGATCTGGCTGGGTGAATATGTATTTGAGGCTTTGGTGATCAGAATAGATCTCACAACGATTACCAAGGAGGTAATGTCGCCAAGTCTTCAGGGCATGAACTACGGCAGCGAGTTCAAGATCATGGGTAGGATAGTTCTCTTCATGTGGACGCAACTGGCGTGAAGCATATGCTACCACATGTCTATCTTGCATAAGTATGCATCCTAACCCTTGCCGTGAAGCATCACAATAGATCTCGAAATCCCTTTTGGTGTCTGGAGGTGCAAGTACGGGTGCAGAACTCAATCTTCTTTTTAGCTCTTGAAAGCTTTCCTCGCACTTGGGGGTCCATTGGAATTTCTTATCTTTCTTGAGGAGTTCAGTCAGAGGCTTTGCAACTTTGGAGAAGTTCTCAACGAAGCGGCGGCAATAGCTTGCTAAGCCAAGAAACCTCCTAACTATCTTAACCGATTAAGGTGGAGTCCGGTCAAGGACGGCCTGAACTCTCTCGGGATTCACAGCAATGCCTTTTGCAGAAATCACGTGGCCTAAGTAGGTCACTTCTGGTAGCCAAAATTCACACTTGGAGAATTTAGCATACAGGCGATGGTCTCTAAGTTTCATCAATACCAGCCTTAGGTGTTCGGCATGTTCTTCTTCGTTCTTCGAGTAGATGAGAATTTCATCAAGATAAACCACAACAAATTTATCTAAGTACTCCATGAAGATCGAATTCATCAAGCGCGAAAAAGTGGCTGGGGCATTGGTTAAACCGAAGGACATGACGGTGTACTCATAAAGACCATAACGAGTAGTGAAAGCCGTCTTGGGAATGTCCTCGTTTCTGATTTTGATTTGATGATAGCCTAATCTCAAATCCATCTTGGAGAAGACAGAGGATCCTGCAAGTTGATCATAAAGATCATTGATCCTGGGCAGTGGGTACTTGTTCTTTATCGTCGCTAGATTTAGCGGGCGATAGTCTACGCACATCCTTTCTGTTCCATCTTTCTTCGTTACGAACAGAACGGGGAAACCCCATGGCGATGAGCTAGGGCGGATGAAGCCTTTTGCCAACGAAGCATCAAGTTGGGTTTTTAGCTCAGCTAACTCATGTGGGGCCATTCTATATGGGCGTCTGGAAATTGGGGTTGTGCCTGGTATAAGATCCACTATGAATTCTACACACCTGTCGGGTGGCATTCCAGGCAGCTCTTCAGGAAAGACATCTGGGAAGTCACGAACCACCGGAATATCTTCTAGGTGTGGAAGGGGAAGCACATTCAAAGTATGCATCTGGATTCTAGAGTTGGGTGATGTGTAGTCAATGATCTGGCCTGAAGGATGGGTGAGTTTAACTGATTTGGCTTTACAATCAAGGAAATCATTCTGCCTTGATAACCAATCCATGCCTAGGATGACATCAATGTCCGAAGAGTTCAGGGCTATAAGAGAGGCAAGGAATACTAAACCCTCAATTGGAATTTGATTACCATGGCTTACTCTATTAGTTTATCACTTTGAACCAGGATTTTGAATGATCATTGGAGAAAACATTTCTTCAAAAGGAAACTCATGACGAAGTGCATAACTCTCCGACATGAATGAATGATAAGCTCCTGGATCAAAAAGAACGGAGGCGGGAACACGATTGACTAGGAGTGTACCAAGGATGATGTCAGAAATAGCAATAGCTTTCTCAACTGAGATTTGGTTCACACAACCACTACTAGTGGCTGAAGGCTTTGCTGGAAAGGTTTTGGTGGTTGATTTCTTTGGAGGCTTATGACTAGGTCGACGTGGTGCCACCAACACTATAGGGAATTGTCGGAAGTAATGGCCTGTCAGACCACACGTGAAATACATCCTGCCTGAATTGCTGGGAGCAGGATTACTCGATTGCACACCATCATTCCGGGGTGGAACAAGGTGTTGATGCGGATGGCACATATTGGATGGTGGCCTATGAAGAAAGTTTTGAGGTATGGCACTGGTTGGGATCCATATTCTGCGTTTCTGAGGGGCTGAACTTGAAGAAGGAGCAAGCTCAAGAGCATGCTTGCGGGACTCTTCGAACAGTTCATTGCCATGCTCAGCTCTAAAGGATCTGTTGACTAAATCCTCAAAGGTGGAAAATTCGATGAGGTTGAGATCATGACGAAGGATAGGGCTAAGTCCCTTATGGAACCTTGCCTGCTTTCTGGCATCGGTGGTGATCTCATCTTGGGCATAACGAGCAAGACGGTTGAACTCTCTCACATACTCATGAATGGACATCTCTCCTTGAGTCAGATTGTAGAACTCTTCCTTCTTGCGCTCCATTAACTCATCTAGAAGGTGGTACCCTCGAAAGGCATCACAGAATTTCTGCCATGTCACTAGGTGACCATCAGGCTGCATCGCAACATAGTTCTCCCACCATTCAGCAGCAGCACCTTCCATAAAGTATGCCGCAAATATAACTCGATCATCGGGAGCAACATGTGCAGTGTCAAGCTTACGCTCGATGGAAAGGAGCCAAGCATCAGCTTCAAGGGGCTCAGAAGAACATCGGAATACCGGTGGCTTGAGGAGGATGAAGTCCTGAATGCTCACAACCACATTGCAATGACGTGAGGTATTCTTCTTGATGAGCTCTAGAAGGCGTGTTTGATCACGTCGATTCTTCTCAGCTTCCATCATGATTTTCGCCGCAGAAGGCGATGGTGGAGGTGCATCATCATTTCGATTCCGATCACGGTCTCGATTGCGACGAACAGCACTACGAGTTCCACCTGACATCCTGTGTGATAAAAATCAACAATCAGAACAGGTTGTATGATGGAATCAAAGACAAGAGGACATGATTTAGGAGGAAAGAGTGTAATGCAAAGGCAATGATTCAAAGAAACACGGGATAAATCGGGCAGCATAACGGCTACACCAGGATGGAAAACAAGACAACCTCGAGGAGATTGGACAGAACTTCCTCAAGGAACTCAAAACACGGAGACTCTGGACGACCACAACAATCCTACGGCTACAAGGAAGCACTCAACGAGATGTTCTAGTAGGACATAGATGAGCCTAGTCCTATCATCCCGTAGAAAAGATAAGGGTGACTCAGAACTCAGATCGATGAGGGTAAGGAAAAAAAGAAGCCTTACGTTGTTCCCTTATACCCAGAGTAACTATATAACTATAGAATGCTAGACTCGACTTCGACCAAGGGTTGAATAATCCTACATACAGTCCTGCTCTGATACCAAGTCTGTCGGGACCCGGGGTTAGCATATGTAATTCCAGTCACGATGCAATCACATGGAGAGCCGAGAACCGTACCCACTTGTCTAAGCAGACAAGGCCAAGCACAGAACGTTCTCGGTAAGCATCGAACGTGAGGGGCATCCCATTCAGGCCGGATGATCAACTGAGATGGGTCCTCAACGTCCGCTCACAAGTCTAAATGCTTATGCGTGGTGAATCCCATATTCATAGACAAGTCGCCTCAACCATGTTATCGATTGAATCCTAACTCTTACATAGACTTACTCCAGCCCGATCACTTAGTCGGGGTCTAGGGCGGGCTCGATCATACAACAAAGTGTGCACGTGACAGAGTCACGAGCAGTCGCATCGCGATGCCCCAAGCTGCGCACATCTAAGGGCCACTTGGTGTATAAAAGACCGCCATCCAGATCACAACTAAGGTCTCGAACACCCATACTAAGACATGCATGTTATACACATACACGCAGCACACATGTCTAGTATGAACAGTAGGTATCATCACCTAACTCTACAAAGTACTTCTTTATTGACTTACACATAGAGTATACAAAGATCACATGTCTGTGATCAACATTACATCATACAACGGAAGCAAATTAGGTCTGAGTACAGACAAGTTTAACAAATGGCTTAGAGAAGCCTTGTACAACAGACATGCCCTTCCACGAGGGACCAGACTGCTGTCTGGAACTATACTACCAAGGTCAACATCGAGCTTCACAAAGATGACTCCATCGGGGTCCGGGTTCTCATCTAAAACATAGGATAAGAAAACGTGAGTACAAAGTCGTACTCAGCAAGACTTACATCAGAACTACACTACTCATTCTCAAGTATCAAGGTAAAGGAGGTGGGGTTCAACATGTAGAAGTGCCAGCTTTGACTTGGCTAGTCCTGTGCTACGAGTACCAGAATTGAGGTAAAAAGCGTACACGAGTCCACTACCAAGTCTCCAACCAATACACCACTATGGTTACTTCCTCGACTTCCCCACGAGGAGCACACCATAGCACTCACGCTTATCTTGCAAGTATTATAACTATCCATTCCAGTTGTCTATGATCAAGTAAAGGTCTCCAAGTAGTCCATAACCGCGGACACGGCTATTCGAATAGTTCATTAACCCTTCAGGGGTGTACATCTTCACACGCGTGTCATCACTTATTGCCTCGTTCTTGTCACCCTTCAAGCGGGTGTCGGACGTGGATGAAACCAAGGCACTACCCTCACATCACCTTCTCTAATCCAGGAGTCGACTACCTGAGTTTGTCACCACTCGAGAGTCCGGCCGGTTCCATGAAACGGACTCAGATAATGCAAGGGACCGAGACGCCACCTTTGACAGATGGTTTCACTGCCTCACAGGTCCACCCACATATCAATAGTTAGGTCAAATGGAAAGCCCGAATCTAGTGTGACACCTGGACCGGATCGGGTACGTAAAGAGGCCAAACGGGGCTCCCATAAATCCTACATGTGGTCATACTCTTTGTCTTGGATCACAAAACAGGAACTCGGGGCCTAGGGCAGTGTCCAACGAGACAACCCACTGTGTACTCCTACACAACCTCTCATCGTTCACCTTTGTTTAGGGTGGATTCACCAACACGTTATCATCAGCATCACTGTGTTCATTCCATCCCGACTCACAATCATAACATCCTCATTGTATCACTAAGCAGCAAATAGCAGTAACAGTTGTAGGGGCGACATGCTCATCATTCAACTCCTATATCTGCTAGGATTGTGGTTTGCTTAATACGGTGACAAAATGATAGGTCATGCATCGGAATGGGTTCAACTATGCGAAAGAACGTGTCTCGGTGATCTCCTAAACATTCATAAGCGAGACTGAGAGGGAAATAGGATTTTATAGACATGATCAATGGGATTTTGCTTGCCTTGCTGACGATACACGGGTCTTAACGGTGGTCTTCTTCTTCGGGGGTGATCACCATCTCGGAACGTCTGTCATCGGAGGCAATCATCAACAAGGGGGGGACAACTTCGAAAGTAAAAATGCACAAGCACATGATAAGTTTGTCCATGATGTGAATGGTACTGGTTTGTAGCATATTCATCTTAATTGAAGTATATTGCATTTGAAATGCAAATTCAAACTCCAAATTCAAATTCAAATTAAGCCATATACACATTTTCTTCTGTTCCCCCGTTTTAAAATGGTCAAACATAATTGTTTTTTGCATATTCTTAATCCTTGCATGTTTCTGATAATTTTTCATATATTATATGTTTAATTTGGAGTTAATATGAATTTTCTATGATTTATTGAAGTTTAAGCCTTTTTCTGGATTATTTTAAATCTCTGGAAAATGGTTTATTGCGTCATCATGACGTGGGAGTGATGTCACAGGGGGCTGACCAGTGCGGTCGGCTTGTCAGCCTCAGGAGGTTTAACCCCTCGGTTAATTAAGATTTAAGTTAATTTAGGGGAGCCAGGGCCCACCTGTTAGTGACCCTAGGTCAACTGATATGGGGATTAGGGCTCGGGTCAGTGGCTCTAATGGCGGGGGTCGCCGGAAAACGGCCGGAGTTTCGCCGGAGTTTAGAAAATGTGCACGGGATGGGGTTTTGGGGGTCTCTGGGAAGGCTGTGGAGCTCGACCCCAACGTTAATGGCGGCGACCGACGGCTGGACACTGTGAAATCGGCACGAGGCCACGGTTGAGAGCGGGGAGTGGGGGAAACGGAGAGTGTGCTCACCATGAGCAAGATGGTGAGGTCGCCGGAGACAGGGGAGCCGTGGCTGCGACGAATTTGAAGACGACGTCCTCGGCGGCCGGCGGTGAAGAGCTTGAGGCTGGAGTCGTCTCCGTTGCCTCCGGGCTTCGATTGAGGGTGGCACTCGACGAAAGCTTCAAAAGCAGAGCGGCTGGACAACTTGGCGCAGGCCCTAGGTCACAGCGGACGCGCGGGTGCAGCGGCGGCGTTCTCTGGTGAGCGTCGGCGTGCACGAGATCTGGCGAGAGAGGGAGGGAGGTGAGCCACAGAGAGAGGGAACAGGTGCGGCAGCTTCTGCGCGTCTCTTTGGCGCAGAGAGGAGGAAGGGGAGGCCCTTGGTGGCTTGGCAGCCGCGGGCATGCTTGCCACGGCGGCGAGCTGCCTGCTCTGGCGCCGTGGGGAAGACGACAAGGGGAGTGCCTGGGTGGGCTAGGCCGGTCCGGTTAGTTGGGCCAGGTGGCCAGGGGGGTGGGTTGGGTTTCTATTTTTCTATTTTCTGCTATTTCTCTTTTCTGTTTTCTTTTTCTTCTTTTGTTTTGCTCTAAATTAATTAGCAGAGCAATTTTATTAAATGCCCAAACATTTTTATAAATCCTAGGTGACCAGTAGCAAGTCACTTGTATAATTTGAGCATTTTTGAAATTCAATCAATTTGAATTTCAATTCAAATAGGGGTTCTTTTAATTTTCCATGGCACTGTTTGAATTTTAGAAAATTCCATGGGCATGGGAATGAACCCAAACCACATTTGAAATGATCACCATCATTTATAGGAATTTTCCAAATATTCAAATGATTTTTGGAAAAAATATTTTTATCTGGTCAGTTGAATTAATTTCTCAGGGCTTTTCTTTTCCCCAATTTTTGAATTTCATTTGAATTTTTGCATGATGCAAAGAGCACAACAAACCCTAGCACTTACCTAAACTTGTGTTCTGACTGAGTTTCCCTTGCTTTCCTATAACAGGGCATGTATTTTACTTTTATGTTGAGTCAGTTTTTCCCACTTCCTTCCTTCCTTAAGGAGAACAGACACTTGATGTTGATGAGGATTCATTCATATAATGTTGCATTAAGTTTTTCCATGCCTCATCCTTTTGACATTATCATTTGATAAATAAGTTGATTGCGAAAGCTTTGTCGAGCAAGCATCTTCCTTTGTGTTATCGTTTTCACTTCATGACTAATAACATGTTCTTTCAAAATCTTCAAATTGTTTCATTATAAAGAGAAAGAGAAAAAGTAAAAGTTATTAGTTGTCCTTTGACCAAGGGTATGTTTGTCATAATTTGATGAGTTTTCTCAGCCCTACTTTTGATTAGAATTGTTATTACTTTCTCATAAGGTCCTTATGAGTTGAGGTTGCTGTTGAGGATGCATGAGTTTGGTGTAGAAATCATGATGCTTCTTGTCCGTATTCTATTTATCGAAACTTCACTCTCTAAACTTGTGGACAAGTTTACTGAGATCAGTATTCGCTTGGAGACAAGCGACGTCTAAGCTTGGGGGAGTTGATACGTCCAAAAAGCATCACTATTTTATATAGTAATTCTTTCCTATTCATTGATATATTTCATGTTATGGTGCTATTCTAATGTTGTTTTGGATTTTTTACATAGTTTGAAAGTTTCCGATGCCGAAGCAGCAGACGCAGGATTCAGCGGTAAAAAGTGGACGCTGAGTTGCTGAAGAAGAAGACCTCCAAATTACCTGAAAATCGATGGAGGCCGTTTTCCAGAAGGATGACGAAGACACGCAAAACATGAGCCAAAGGGGGGCACAGGGTGCCCAGGCAGCCACCTGGCGCGCCCCCACCTGCGGCTCGCCGGGAGGGCGCCTGAACACCTGGGGCCACTCCCGGCTCCCCCCCCTCTGGCCTATATATCACTCGTCACCAAAAACCCTAAAAAAGAGGAGTTTCGGGAGTTCCACCGCCGCTCCGTGGCAGAAACCTACAGAGAAGAAAAGGCATCTTCGGCGTGCAGATTCCGCCGGGGAGAACACCTCCCGGAAGGGGAGATCATCTCCATCGTCATCACCATCTTCACGGGCATCATCGAGATCATCATCAACATCATCCCCAACACCAACACCATCTCCATCTTCATCTCATCTCACCTCACAAGTGCTACTTGTGTTGTAACTCGTACTATCTATCCTCTCTACTCTACCAGTGTAGATTACTACCGTGTGATGAATGCTATTGAGTTTTGTTGGAGAAATATCATTGTGTCCAGATTGTTTATCATTTATTTATCCCCTCTGATCATGATCTCTTTTATGTCTTGTGAGTAGTTACTTTAGTTCTTGAGGACATGGGAGAAGTCTAGTTGTTAGTAGTCATATGATGTTGAAGTAATATGTGTTGTTTGATATTTAAGTTGTCTTGTTATTTTCCTAGTGGTGTTGTGTGAGTCGAACACTCAACACTTGGCCTTATTAAGGACCTAGGGGAATGCATTGTGTACAAAGAATGCCGAAGCAGCAGATGCAAGATTCAACGGTAAAAAGTGGACGCTGAGTTGCTGAAAAGAAGACCTCCAAATTACCTGAAAATCGACGGAGGCCATTTTCCAGAAGGATGACGAGGACACGCAAAAGAGGAGCCAGAGGGGGGCCACAGGGTGCCCAGGCGGCCACCTAGTGCGGCCCCCACCTTGGCCGCGCCGGGAGGGCGCCTGGACCACTGGGGCCACTCCCGGCTCCCCCCTCTGGCCTATATATCACTCTTCACCCAAAAACCATAAAACATGAGGAGTTTCGCGAGTTCCTCCACCGTTACATTGCGGAAACCTACAGAGAAGAAAAGCCATCTCCGGCGGGCCGATTCCGCCGGGGAGAACACCTCCCTGAAGGGGAGATCATCGCCATTGTCATCCGCATCGTCACGGGCATCATCGAGATCATCATCAACATCACCCCAACATCAGCACCATCTCCATCTTCATCCCATCTCACCTCACAAGTTTCACTTGTGTTGTAATCCGTACTATCTATCCTCTCTACTCTACCAGTGTTGATTGCTACCGTGTGATGAATGCTATTGAGTTTTGTTGGAGAAATATCATTGTGTCTAGATTGTTTATCATCTATTTATCCCCTCTGATCATGATCTATTTTATGTCTTGTGAGTAGTTACTTTAGTTCTTGAGGACATGGGAGAAGTCTAGTTGTTAGTAGTCATATGATGTTGAAGTAATATGTGTTGTTTGATATTTAAGTTGTGTTGTTATTTTCCTAGTGGTGTTGTGTGAGTCGAACACTCAACACTTCGCCTTATTAAGGACCTAGGGGAATGCATTGTGTAAAAATAATGCTTACGGTGGGTTGCCGGAGTGACAGAAACCTGAACCTCAGTTTGCATGCTTTTGGACAAGGGAACAATGGATCATCGATCGTATTGCTATGGTTAGGCTTTTTCCTTAATTACTATCTTGTATTTGCAGATGCTTTCAAGATGTTTAATCATAAGAGTGTACTTATCTTAGTCTACAAGGTCTTCTAGCATAGATCCACCCACTCAACACTTATCAACACATCACATAGTACCGATACGGAATATGCTGAAAGCACGTGACTATTTCTCCTGTGTGTCCTCAAGAACGCTTTAGCCTTTATAAGTTCAGTTGCTAGGCCTGTCCTTTGCTCAAAAGGATTGGGCCACTTTTTACTCCTCTGTTCCTTTTACTTTTCTAGCTTTTACCTTCTTGTTGCTTATACCGAAAACCCCTAAAAAGTTATCTTTCAATGCCTGCAATTATTTCTTTGCGAAAGTCACTTACCAATACCTTCTTGTCCTCGTTGGGTTCGACAGTCTTATTTATCGAAAACGCTACAATCGATCCCCTATAGTTGAGGTTCATCAGCAGGAACCGATGTACTGGTGGTCCTGACTGTTGTTCATTGTCCATTGTGTGAATTAGTCAAACAAGATAACGGTTGCCTGCGAGAAAATAATAAAATGACTAATGGTCCAGTGGATGACTTGAGAGGCCGCAAAGGCCTGTACGCACTACCTTCACGTGGGATAAGGAGTTATGGGCTCCCCTGCGTCGTAGTTCATTTGAAAGCTCTTCAGACGTCAGCAGTACCGCGACCTGCGCCGGGAAGTGGTGTCTTCTTCGCTCGAGCATGTGGTATTTGCTTTTGCTTCACCGGCCAGCCACGCACCGTGGATGAGCGTGAAGGGTGAGGGTCCTAGACCCCTGATCGCATAGGATTTAGTCCGTCGGATGGCCTCTCTGCTGAGCCTAGGATGAGATGCAGCGTGTCGTATAGCCTCGGTGGGGCATTCCCTAACAAGGTGTACGCCACCCTGGAGATCCAAATGTGCAGGCTGAAAAGTAGTGCACCCCTGCAGGGAGTTTGATCTATTCGTATAGCCGTGTCCACGGTAATAGGACGCTTTATGCTAAAGCCGGATCCTACCACTACAAACTACTACGATTAAATTGTTGGTTCCGGGTTTTCTTCCTTGCAGGGAGTTGAGGAAGGGAACTCAGAGGCATTGATAATTGTTAATTATTACAACTTACTATTATACAATGCCGCAGCAACTTCTGCTGCATTGTTACTTTATGCTTTATATGAACCGTTGGCTACTCTCTTCGTGTGCTGCAAGACTCGTCGGAAAATGATAGTCTTAGATAGGCCTAGCTTCTTTTCCTTATTCTGACTTTCTACCATTCAGTCCACTATATATAGCCTCCCCTTTCCATTTGATACAAATGCATAAATGCTTAGTAGCGGACGTAAGACTCGCGGGTATGCTAGATACTCACCCTTGCTTTATTTCCCTTCTTTTTTATATACCTGGATTGCTGCAATAAGACGCGAGCCGTCCAGGAGCAGGAGATCCTCGATGCCGACTGATGGCTTCTTGCCCCTCGTTGGATACCCCAAGTGGAAGGTTTGTGATGCAGTGCAGCAGAAAGTTTCCCTCGGTGAAGATACCAAGGTTATCGAACCAGTAGGGCTCAGGAGATACAAGTAGCTGGCAGCGTAGCCAGAAATTTCTTCCTGACTGGGGTGTTGTCGTGGACCTGCACACAAAAAAAAATAACTTTGCTCCCAACGAGTACAGAGGAGTTGTCAATTCCTCCGGCCTTGTCGTTTACAAAGGATCAACGCAACAGATAAAAGGTGCAAACGAAAGTAAAAGCTGAAAGTAAATTGAGGGTGTGAACAATAATGTGAAGATGGACCAGTGTCCCGTGATTTTCACTAGTGATGTCTCTTTCCCAAAAGACGATAAAAGTGCTAGCGAGGTAAACAAATCACAGTTGGGAAATTGACAGGATTATGAAGGCACCGCAATGCTAACTATGCTGCAAAGAAAGGAAGGGCTCAAAAGCAATGGGCAGTACGCCAAGGTAAGTAGACCGAAATCCATCTGCATCTACTACGAATCATCCACCTTGAGATATCTATCCAGAACATCTCGCTGGTATTAAGTTGCGAATCCCACCCAAAGTGTAAACTCAAAGCAACAGACAACTGCATTAAAAGAACTTTGTGTAAAGTAAACAATCCTTGCACCCGCACGTACAAGCACCGTTGTTTTATCCCTGGTGGCAACAGCACATCCCCTAGTCTCATGTTTCTGTCACTCAAGCTTGACATCAAGGGGCTGAACCCATAATCGAGCATAACGCTCTCTCTTGGAGTTGCAAATAAAATACTTGGCCAAAGCAAATACCGCAACGGAGAATATTCAAGAATTTACTCAAGAACAAAATATAAAAGAGAAGAACCAAATATATTACTCATCACAATCTGAACATAGTCTCATAATCCATCAGATCCCAACAAACTCAGCATAGCAACAGCAGAAATTACTTAGATGCCTCGATCATGTGAGGAAGCTCACGAGGACTCGAAAGTGGAAGAACAAAAGGTGGAGAGATAGATCACATAGCTACTGGTCACGGACCCATGGTCCAAGGGAAACTACTCACGGTACATACGGGAGGCGTCCATGGCTATGGAGGGCCTCCCGGAGGGGGTAGCTTCTCCCGGCAGGGTGCCGGAGCAGCTTCTCCAGGCAGCCCCGATCTTGAAACGGCGGCGGCGGCGGAACAGAGGCGAGATCGCGAAAGAGGAGTCCGTATTAGGGGTTTCCACCCCGAGGGGTAAATATAGGCGAAGGGGAGCATCGAGGGGACCCACGAGGCAGTCAGGAGGGTCCCTGGCGCGGACCAGGGTGGGGTCGCGCCACCTGCCCTCCTGGATGCCTGGTGGTGGCCCCCCTTCCCTCTCTTGGTGATTCCGGAAGCTTCTGTTGCGCTGATTTTTTATATATTTTTCCCGGAATTTTTGGAGCACTTTTAATGGCCGGAAAACCTGAAATACAAAAACAGCAGAAAACAGAAACTGACAACTGGGTGCACTGAGTTAATAGGTTAGTCCAAATAGGTTCAAAAGTGTATGAAAGTTCAAGCAAAACAAGGCAAATTCACACAAAACATGCATGGAGCAAGAAGAAATTATTGATACGTTTGGGACGTATCAACATCCTCAAGCTTAATTCCTGCTCGTCCTCGAGTAGGTAAATGATAACAAGCATAATTTCTGTGGTGACATGCCACACAACCATAAAAGGACTTTTAAGTAAAGCAATCAAAGCATGCAATTCAATTCAAGTCTTAAGAAGCAAGAGTCTATATTAGCATTGACACAAGCAACAAAAGAACAAAAGGTGCAAGAGCTCATGCTGTCCGTGACTCGAATGTCTCCAGATGGTGTTTGCGTGCAAGCAAGGGATAGGGAAATACGAGAGAAAAAATAAGGTTGTTGAGAACAACTATCTACTAAAGTTTCACACTTGGTCTCCTTTGGATTCTTATCTGGACTCGTCCCCAGACCACTAGCCAGGTACAAGTCAAACTGGTCCACTCCCTTTCGATATTTTGAGAACTCATGCAATGGATGAGCGTGAGCAAGAAAGTTTACACCTTGAAGGTGAAACAAAAAGAAGGTGGAGGAGGAAGACAAAAAAGGTGTGAAAGGCTCACATCAATGAGGAAAATCATAGGCGAGAGAAGGCCATATGATAGATATGATGTGAGGAGTAGGGATTGCCATACAACGGATGCACATGTGAGCTAAAAGCTCTCCAAGGGAACTAGTGGGGGTGCATCTAACTTTTTTGCTCAAGAAGACCTAGAGCTCGTTTGAGGAGGCTCATCATTGGAATATACAAGCCAAGTTCTATAGTGTGAAGAGTCCCACATAGCTATATGCATGAATGATGATCTCTATGGAGTACAAGGGATAGGAGATGAAGTACTAGTGTGGATCTCTAAAAAGGAATAGTAGTATGCCCCCTTCTCTCTTTTTAATTTTTTTCTATTTTTCTCTTTTTATTTTTATTTTTTGGTGGCCTCAATGGCTCTTTCTATTTAACTCTCATTTGTCCTCTTTGGGATCTTTTGATTTTGTCCTCTTTGGGATCTTTTCCTCACTTTAGGGGCAATACTCTATATTTTACAAGAATATAAGAGATCTTTCACTTCACAAAGGTACTCACATAAAGAAAATGTAACTATCATGATGCAAATGTATGCTTCTGCCAGGATAGCAGGATATGCAATGATACTATTGTCGTGGTAATACTAAAGGCATACCCCTAGGCAAGGGAAACCAGGGGGTATCCTTAAGCCCTGGATTTCCCTGACAAAATAAGACCAGTAAAAACATGAAGTATCAACAATCTCCGAGTAACAAGTTACTCGGAGATCAGAAGCCACTTCCGAATACACGGCTACTCGGAATTCCAGCAAGATCCGAGTAGATCGCCACTCGGAAGTGATCGGTGGGTCCTCTCTTACTCGGAAGACAGGAGCGCAACAGACAGGAAGCATTCAATGCCGCGAGCGTTTTTCTCCTTTATTAGTAGTAATGGGCAGACCGTTTCTGTAATTAAGTACGCATTCAATCTTGTAATTAAGACCCATTTAAGCCGAGGCATTAAGAGGGCAGGGGCGCACTCTATATAAGCCCCCCCCTCCCCTCCGGCGTGGGCACGCGCAACATTCTCCACTTCTCAGTTTTTTCTGAAGAAAGAACACCCTAGTTAGCCTGAGACAGGACTAAGGTTTTTATCTCTATGGAGAGGCCTAATCTGTATAATCCTCTTGCGTCAATCCTCTCTACGTACAGATTCATTTAGCTCCGTTCATACCCCTATATCTATTGTCAGGATTCTATCCACGACAGTTGGCGCCCACCGTGGGGCTGAGTTGATCAGCAATCGTAGAGATGGCATTTTTCTAATCCTCTTCGTCGGTTCGCGGCCCCGAGCTCATCGTCGGAGAGGTTTTCCGCTTCGGATCGTTGGCTTTCATAGCGATGATTCGGCCTGGTTGGTGGATTCTCCGCTCCAGGCACAATTGCTGCCTCCGAGAGGCAGCGTCCATTTCCAAGCTGACGAGTCGGGGGCCCTGAGCCTCCAGCTGTCGGCCCATCATCAAGCACCCGCGCGGTTATCTGTCCGCCACAAGAAGAAGCGCTCGGGCCGCCCAAGCGCTCATTATCGTGGAAAATCGGTCAAGATTCAGCAAGTGGCAGTCATCGACTCGGTAGAGTCAGCCCAGAAGGCCCTGGATGAACTGATCGCAAGAGAAGGCTCCATAGCATCTCTCTTGCCTCTGTTCGACTTGGTCGAAGAAGAAGACATGGCGGCGTCTGACCCCGAGTCAGGCGCCGAGCAAGAAGGAAGCAGTGACGCCCCAGTCGCGGTTACAGAAGTGTGCATGGCTGAGACTCCACCCTCTCAGCCATCGCCAGCTCGGGACAATCACGCCCGAGATGAAGCTAACAGCCCATCCAAGGCTGGCGCTCGGGAGCCGACCCGACGTGTTTCCGCTTTCCGAAGGTTGGAGCTCGGAGAAACATGTCGACAACCCCGCCCCCTTACTCGGGAGGAGAGGGAAGAAGCAGAGGTGGCCGAGCGGCTGCTAAACACCCCCATCGACACAAGCACTCCAGAAGGGCGAGGCCTGGAGGCAGCCAGATTAACTAATTTGGCTGAGCGAGAGCGCCTGGCCGAGCTAGAAAATACTTTGGAGCGTCAAGCTCGGGAGGTAGCTCGGCTCAGACAGAGTAGAACGAGTCGTCAACTACGGGGCCCAGGCCGAGAACCCTTCCGAGCTATGGGTACCCCAGTAGAAAATCTCATAGCGGCGACTCGGATTGCAAATTCTCTGCAGCCCAGTGGATCGGCGGCAGAAGAAATTCAGCACCTGGCATTCTTGTTACAGACCGGAGTCGATCAAAATGTTGCTATCAGTCAATCACAGCAGCGAATCCATTCCCAATTACCCCATGCGAGGACGTCACTGTCAGTACACATGCCCTATGGGGAAGCGCGGAGGAACAGGAACAATTCTCCTCAGCGCAGATATGAACCCCGAGGAGATCATCGCCAAGAGCAGCATCGGCATGAAGATCTCAGGAGAACAGAAGCTCGCGGGACGGGTCGGCCCGCACCGCGGAGAGAGGAGTTCCCTCGGCATCGGGACGACCGCTATTCTGATGTTGAAGACAACGCTCGAAGCCATCTGGTACAGAGCAGAGTCGACCGCGCCATATCTCATCGTCAGGATCATGCTCGGCCCTCAATGGCCACAGGGCCGGTTTGCTTCAGTGAAAGGATTCAGTCTACCCCTATTCCGCCCCACTTCAGGGTAGCTCAAGGGGTGGATAAATACCGAGGTGATGCTAAACCCCAGACATGGCTGGATGATTATAGAATAGCCGTGCAAATTGGAGGGGGTGGTGAAGAAATGGCCATGATGCACCTGCCGTTTATGTTAGAGGGCTCAGCCCGGGCATGGCTGAATCAGCTCCCCCCGAGTAGCATTTGGGTTTGGGAAGACCTCGAGAAAGTGTTCATCAAAAATTTTGAAGGGACCTAAAAGAGGCCCGGAGGCCTCACCGAGCTGCAATTGTGTGTCTAGAGCAACACCGAGTCTAATCGGGACTACATCCAGAGATGGATCACACTCCATAACTCGGTTGAAGGCGTTTCCGAGTTCCAAGCCATTCACGCTTTCAAACAAGGGGTCAAGTGCAGGGAGTTAAGTCTCAAGCTAGCCAGATCTCCTCACATCACCTCACTCGGGAAGCTGATGTAGATAGCGAACAAGTACGCTAATGGTGAGGAGGAAATCCGACAGAAGAACCAGCACCATAGAGGGGGCGGCAACTCGGCACCGAACCCGAAGCAGAAGACCGCAAGCAACAACAAGCGCAAGGCAGAAGACGCCCCAACGGATGCAGAGCTGGTGGCCGCAGCAAACGCTTCGGGCCTTCATGGTAAGGGTCAGGCACGAAAGGAGTGGCAACCGAGACAGAAGAAGCCGTCGAATGATAATGAAGTTCTGGATCAGCCTTGTCCTCTCCACACCACTCGTGACGCCGAGGGAAAACTGGTTATTCCAAAGCATACAGCTCGGCAATGCCGCCTGATCAAGAGAGCGGCGCAGAACGCAAGGACAGGTCCTCAGCAAGACAAGGAGACCGGGAAAAAGAAAGCGCCCAGCCCAGAACTGGACAGTGAAGGTTTCCCAAGAGAAGAAGGAGTACTGGTCATCTTCGCAGGACGAGAGTCGAAGAGGTTAGAAAAGATAAGGTTCAGAGAAGTCAACTCGGCAGCCCCGGCAGTCCCGAGTTACATGAAGTGGGCCGACGTCCCAATCACTTTCGATCAGTCGGATCACCCGCCTCACATCCCTAATCCGGGAAGGCACGCCCTGATTGTGGATCCTTTGGTGGAAACAGGGGTTGAGAACTTCAGGATCAGAAATGTCTTGATGGATGACGGCAGTGGAATTAACATCCTATATGCAAGCACTTTGAAGAGCATGAACATTACAATGTCCAAGCTCCGCAAAAGCTATCTGGAATTTCACGGGATAATCCCGGGGAAAAAGCGTATTCACTCGGAATGATGTCCCTCAATGTGTTCTTTGGTACTCCGAGTAACTTCTGGAAAGAGAAGATCACCTTTGAAGTAGTGGACTTCCCGAGTGCATACCATGCCTTACTCGGAAGGCCGGCCTATGCAAAATTCATGGCCATCCCCTGTTATATCTATCTGAAACTAAAGATTCCTGGCCCGCACGGCGTGATCACTGTCTCGGGAGACTACAAGCAAGCTGAAGAATTGCTGTAGAGAGGGTCCCTGATAGCTGACCAGCAAATGGCTGAGGTCGAGCTGGCCCAGTACAAAAAACTGCTGACCCATCCGAGCTACTGTAGCCAAAGAAGACATCTTCGTCTGAGTCAACCGGAGAAACCAAGAGAGTACAGATACATCCCACAGATAAAGAGAAATACACCAACATTGCTGCCGATCTGGATCCCCAATAGGAACTCGAGCTCGTCAACTTCCTCCGTGAGAATTGGGACATCTTTGCATGGAAGCCTGCCGATATGCCTGGAGTTCCAAGGGAGTTGGACGAGCACAAGTTACACGTGGATCCAAAAGCAAGACCGGTGAAAGAGTCCCTCCGACGATTTTCCTCCGAGAAAAGGAAGGCCATCGGACAGGAGATAGCTACACTATTACAGCCGGATCCATTAGTGAAATCTTCCACTCCGAGTGGTTAGCAAATCCTATAATGGTTCCAAAGAAAGATAAATCTTGGAGAACTTGTGTTGATTTCCGTCATATCAATAAAGTTTGTCCAAAATACCATTTCCCTCTTCCTACTATATGAACTTGGAGAACTCGGGTTACCATCAAATCCGACTATATGAATGAGACGAGCTTAAAACAGCATTTATAACCCCATTCGGATGATTCTATTGTATCACGATGCCATTCGGACTAAGAAACGCAGGCGCCACATACCAGCGCATGATGCAGAATTGCCTAATCTGGCAGATCGGTAGAAATGTGGAGGTCTATGTGGATGACATCGTGATCAAGTCGGCTAAAGGAAGCAGTTTACTAGCCAACTTAGCTGAAACTTTCCAGAGCCTCCGAGCCTACAGTATCAGGCTCAATCCTGAAAAATGCGTTTTTGGTGTGCTAGCGGGGAAGTTACTTGGATTCATGGTCTCCGAGAGAGGGATAGAAGCCAACCCAGAAAAAATCGCGGCAATTCAAAACATGAAGCCTCCCAAGCAGCTCCGAGACGTCCAAAAATTGACAGCACTCAGTCGGTTCATCTCCAGATTGGGTGAGAAAGCCCTACCTCTCTACCAACTGATGAAAAAATCGCCGAATTTCGTCTAGACGGAGGAAGCTCAAAAGGCGTTCGAAGAACTCAAAAAGCAATTGTCAACTCGGTCAGTCCTGGCAGCACCCCAAGAAAAAGAGTCGCTCTTGTTATATATTGCAGCCACGAGCCGAGTTGTCGGTGTAGCCATAGTGGTGGGACGGGAAGAAGAAGGGAAATGACAAAAAGTACAAAGACCGGTGTACTACATCTCCGAAGTCCTCACACCATCCAAGCAGAGATATCCCCACTACCAGAAGCTGGCAATGGGAATTTACTCGGCATCGCAGAAGCTCGCACATTACTTCCAGGATCATTCCATCACAGTGGTTTCTGAAGCTCCCCTGGCAGAAATTATGAATAACAGATATTCAACAGGCAGAATAGCAAAATGGAGTCTGGACCTACTACCCTTTGACCTCAGTTACTAAGCTAAAAAAGCAATCAAGTCACAGGCATTGGTCGACTTCCTGGCCGAGTGGATTGAGCTCCAGCATCCCCCACAGCCAACGCCAGAGCATTGGACGATGTTTTTTGATGGATCCAAGATGCTACAGGGCGCAGGGGCAGGGGTAGTATTGGTCTCACCAAGAAAGGACGAGATGATATGTCCTCCAAATCCATTTCCCAGCAACAAATAACGAAGCCGAGTATGAGGCCCTCTTGTACGGCATGCGAAATGGCCATTTCACTCGGAATCAGGAGACTTATGATATTCGGAGATTCAGACCTAGTAATCAACCAAGTAATGAAAGAGTGGGACATCAGAAGTCCAGCCATGACAACCTACTGCGTAGCAATGAGAAAATTGGAGAAAAAATTTGATGGGATGGAGCTTCATCACATTCCAAGGGCTAAGAATCAGGCAGCAGATGACCTAGCCAAAAATTGGGTTCTACTCGGGGTCAGATCCCGCCAGGGATTTATTTGGAACACTTACATTCCCCAACAGTCAAGGAGTACCCTTTCCTAGAAGCCGATCCAGATATGCTGCCTGACCAGAACATCCCCAACAAGGAGGATATACCCGTAGTGGTGGATATGGTTTTTGATGTGGAGGTTATTCCCCTCGAATGTACACTCCCAATCCTTGCTTATCTGCAAAAACAAGAGTTGCCTGATGCCGAGATAGAAGCCAAGCAGATCGTCCGCAAATCCAAGTCTTACTCGGCAATCAATGGGGAGCTGTACAGGAACAACATCACTCATGTCCCCCAGCGATGCATCTCCGAGGAAGAAGGTCGCTGCATACTGCAAGACATCCATGCGGGAGATTGCGGCCATCATGCCTCAAGTCGGACGTTGGTGGCAAAATCTTTCCAAGCTGGTTTCTTCTGGGACAACGCCCTCAGCGATGCTCGGTACATTGTGGACCACTGTGAAGGCTGTCAGTTTTATGACAACCAACCCCGCAAGCCAGCTTCCGAGCTGAAGACAATCCCCCTAGCCTGGCCATTTGCAGTATGGGGACTAGATATGATTGGACCACTCCGAACGGGAAAACATGGCTTCACCCACATTTTGGTTGCAGTAGACAAATTTACAAAATGGATAGAAGAAAAACCTATCAAGACCCTCGACTCCGCGACAGCAGTTAGCTTTATGCAAGGCATCATACATCGGTTTGGTGTCCCGCATGACATCATCACTGATAATGGATCAAACTTCAACTCGGCCGAATTCAAGAAATTATGTTGGACCAATGGCATTCAGGTCAACTTCGCCTCAGTTGCACACCCACAGTCAAACGGCCAAGTCGAACGAGCCAACGGACTAATACTCAAAGGAATCAAGCCTCGGCTACTTCGGGAACTAAAAGAAGCAGCGGGCGCCTGGGTTGATGAACTCCCCTCAGTCTTGTGGGGATTGCGTACAACTCCCAATCGCTCAACTCGGTCGACCCCCTTCTTCCTCGTCTACGGTTCAAAAGCAGTCCTTCCGAGTGACCTCAAGCACAATGCCCCCTGTATAATCCAGTACACAGAAGCCAAAGCCGAAGAAGCACGACAAGATGGCATTGATCTCTTGGAAGAAGAACGAAATTTAGCTCTCACCCGCTCGGCGTTTTATCAGCAAGACCTTCGCCGATACCACAAACGACATGTCCGAGCTCGCTCCTTCCAAGAGGGCGACATGGTACTTCGCATTAAGCAAACTACAGATCACAAACTAGCTCCCCCATGAGAAGGCCCATATATCATCTCTAGAGTACTGCATAATGGGGCCTACCACCTCTACGATGTAACTAATAAGATAGAAGAGCCTCATGCATGGAACGCCCAGTTGTTGCGATGTTTCTATGCATAAGCACGATTGTAAGATTTGAATAAACATTATTCCATACACATAGCGAGTCATGTTCAATCTATTTTTCATAATCAGCTTTTTCCCCGAGTTGTGCGCAGCTCGGACGAAAACTGTAAATCAGGTTTTCCATCCGAGTTGTGCGCATCTCGGACGAGAACTTAGAAAAACTTACTATAAGTGCTCACCAACGCCCCACAGGATTGGGGAAGCACAACATCATCTGCATTGAGGATCCTGTCTACAAGATCATCAATAGAAAAAAACTCTAAGTACTTTCAAGTCTCAGGAGACATGGGGGCTGCTTAAAGTTGTAAAAACAGGTTTTTCCCCGAGCTGTGTGCAGCTCGGACGAAATCTGTAAATCAGGTTTTCCATCCGAGCTGTGCGCATCTCGGACGAGAACTTAGAAAAACTTACTATAAGTGCTCACCAACGCCCCATAGGCTTGGGGAAGCACAACATCATCTGCATTGAGGATCTTGTCTACAAGATCATCAATAGAAAAAAATCTAAGTACTTTCAAGTCTCAGGAGACTTGGGGGCTGCTTAAAGTTGTAAAATCAGGTTTTCTTACGAGCTGTGCGCAGCTCGGACGAAAACTGTCCATCAGGATTTCCATCCGAGCTGTGCGCATCTCGGAAGAGAACTTAGAAAAACTTACTATAAGTGCTCACCAACGCCCCACAGGCTTGGGGAAGCACAACATCATCTGCATTGAGGATCTTGTCTACAAGATCATCAATAAAAAATTCTAAGTACTTTCAAGTCTCAGGAGACTTGGGGGCTGCTTAAAGTTGTAAAATTAGGTTTTCTTCCGAGCTGTGCGCAGCTCGGACGAAAACTGTCCATCAGGTTTTCCATCTGAGCTGTGCGCAGCTCGGACGAGAACTTAGAAAAACTTACTATAAGTGCTCACCAACGCCCCACAGGCTTGGGGAAGCACAACATCATCTGCATTGAGGATCTTGTCTACAAGATCATCAATAGAAACAAATTTCTAACTACTTTCAAGTCTCAGGAGACTTGGGGGCTGCTTAAATTTGTAAAATCAGGTTTTCTTCCGAATTATGCGCAGCTCGAATGAAAACTTAGAAAATTCACACAATAAGAAAAACAAGCATCGGCAGAAATATTCGTTTCCCACGAAGAAACAGAATACGAGGTCATCAACCAAACGAAGGAGTGTCACGGCACAACCACACAGTGTAACTTATTACAGATCCACTAGGCATCCCGAGGCAAATCCCAAACCAGTGTTTTTTACTACACTTCACTCATTCCTCGCCCACCTCGTCAGACTCACTGGTTACGCCAGTTGACTCAACAAAGAAGTCCAGATCGGGCATCAGGTCAATTCGGCTAGCAGTCTCAACATAACACGGAAGGAAGGAGGTACAGCTCTGACCTTCTTTCGGATCTCCACCGCCAACCCACTCAAGATTATGGACCTGCTCCGGAAAATGCGCCTTGGTCAATGCCAGTGCGTAATTTGCACCGCTCCGTGCCGCTGAGCGTTTCCAGCGGGCTAGTTGATGAGCGGCCTCCTGGAGGACAGGCACAACAGTGTCCAATTTCACCCTGCTTCCCTCATCAGGTGACAGCTTGCTCTTCAAAGCCAGGGTAGCACCCATAACTTCTTCAGCAAATTTCTTCACTATAGCGCACCTCATGGTCAGCAGTCCCCGAGCCAGAGAAAATTCTGTGGTCACTGGCGTATAGTTATCCCTCTTCATGACTTCCGCAAAGTCGGCCATGCGCGCTTGCTCGGCCTCCGGGTCCGTTCCATACGCTGCATCATAGGAGAAGATGAGTACACAATAGAAGACATGGAAACAAGTCCACAACTCGGATGGCAAAACTCACCAGACAAGGTCTGACTGAAAACGGCAAACCACCCAGCGCAATACTCTTCAGCTGTCTTCACCGCCTTCCGAGTGGTTTCCAACTCGGCTTCATGTTTCTTCTTATCCTCGGCACGCAGCTCGGATAGTTTCTCCAGATCAGACTCCAGCTTCGAGATGCAGGCTTCATTTTCCTTCACTGCCTGTTTGTAAAAATGCAGACTCGTCTCTAAAGCCTTCTGAGCCTTGGCCCGTTTCTCAACCTGGTCTATCTCCTTCTTCATCTTAGCAACAAAATTGTTGTTCTCCTTGACTTTCGCATCAAAGGCCTTCTTCGCCGCTTCTGCAAGCAGAATGTCAAACGAGAAAATAAGGAGATGAAAAATGACAACTCAAGAGTTTTTACCATTGTCCTCAGCATGTTGTTTCTTCAGTTTGTTATGCTCTTCAAGCAGCGCTTCGTACGCACTCTTGGTAGCAGTATTCTCCTCCTGCAACTTCACGAAGGCCAACCCAAGCTTGCATGCCTCCTATGAAGACAATGTTGGGAATGTGCCCTAGAGGCAAATAAAATATGTTTTATCAAGCATATTCCATTAGTTCATAATACGTTTGATACTATGCTAGAACTGTATTAAGCGGAAACATTAATACAGGTGTGGTATACAAACAACCAGGTCCCTAGTTAACCCTAGTATACTAGTCCATTGGGCGATTGATGATCAAGGTTTCCTGATCATGAGACAATGGCGTCTGTTGACAATGGAGTCGTATCATTGGATAATGATATGATGGACATACACCCACCAGAAGTGTTGCGATGTGATCAAGTCACATAGTTCGACATTGCGATAACTATAACGTAGTGACCAGATCCTTTGACCGTAATGATCATACGTAATTACGATCTATTAGGATTCTTTGATTTGTATCCCACCGCCTGACTGAGATATGCTGGCCATAAGGTGCACTTTGGGTATTCCGAAATAGATGGTTAATGAGTATGCAAATAGATCAAAGCGGGATTTGTCCATCCGTGTGACGGATAGGTACTCTGGGCCCACTCGGTGATGTTACATCATAAAGTTTGCAAACATGTGACTAGGTCACGGAGTTGTAATATCACGGGAACGAGTAAACTTTTTTGTTGAGAACGAGGACGAACTAGGTATAGTGGATACCGATGATCAAACCTCGGACAAGCAAAGTACCATGGGACAAAGGGAACAGGCACACGGTTAACGGATCCAACAGCGATTGAAGTTCATTCGATGGAAGCGCAGGGGCTATCAAGGATTGTAACCAGGTCCAATTGATTAGTCATTGATCAATGAGAATTATCTCGATCATGTCTGCTGTTTCCCGGACCGTAGGGTGTTACACTTAAGGGTACTCGACGCAGTAAGGATTGATTCGGGATCACCGGAGAAATTGGAGAGAACACCGGAATTGTTCCGGTGATGACCGGAATTGTTCCGATGAAGGCCGGAAGTTGTTCCGGGTATTTTGAAAGGTTCAAAATATATTTAATAATGTTTAATATATGTTTTATTATTTAATTATCTGAATTAAATATTAAAATATAATTAAATATAATTAAAAATGAATTAAAAGGCATATGGGCCTCATAGGGCCCATTAGGGGGAGAGGGAGTCTTCCCCCATGGGCCATGGCGCCATGAGGGGGCCCACCCCCCTTATTGGTGCGCCCCCCCCCCTCCCCTTGGGATTAGTCCCACATGGGAAGTTGAGGGGAGGTTGCCCCCCTCCTTGGCCTATATAAGGAGGGGTAGAGGTGCCCTTTTAATAATGAATTTTTTGAGAAAAGTTTCTCATCTCTCTCCCTCCTTTCTCCTTCCTGTGAGTGGACTCCCCTTGTTTGGAGGCTGCTCTGGGTTGGGGATTTCTCCACTATACGCACGCCGTCGTGCTGCTGGAATCGGGATCCGAATCCATCTTCTTTCCGCTGCTCTACTGGTTCGGAGCCCGGAGGGACGTCGGGTATACTGTATGTGTATAATCCCGCGAGGCACTACACTTGTGGTGCTACTTCATCATCGTGGCCGGATCGCGAGGTCTTCATCAGCAACGTTTCGACGGGGACGTAATCCCGTCAACGGTCTGCAAGGATCGGGTGGCTACAGGAGTCATCACGGATCTGCGCGGCATCGGGGATTGCCGGTACGACTACACCAACCACGTTCATGCGGGAACGTTTCCCGCTTAACGGACTACATACTGGTATGTGATCTATTTCTGTCCATTACTTGCATCAGCATAGCATAGGTCTTGGGATTGGGTATCGTAGGTCAAGGAAAAATTTGTGTTTTCTGCCCCGAACCCCAACAGTGGTATCATGAGCAAGGCTATGCGTAGATGTATTGTACGGATAGAACACATCTAGTATGTGGGCATAAATTCTCAATTGTTACCTTCTCACGTTTACTCATTTAGCGTTGCGGCAATGTTTGATGAAGCGGCCCCCGACCGACCTTACGCGTTTACGCGAGACTGGTTCCACGCTTGACATATGGCTTGTACCATATAAAGTGGCTGGGGGGTGTCTATCTCTCTGCATTAGCGATGCGAAGATGTTTGCAACGGAGGGCCCCGACAGGGGTGTAATAGAGACAATTGCGGGATTGGTGTTGTGGCTTGTTTTCGCAGGATAGAAAGCGGTTCTTTTCTCGAAACCCCTAGCAGCCACGTAAAACTTGCAAAAGATAAAGTAGAAAGGCGTTTTCAACTTTAATTTGCATGTCGGGGGGAATCATAGCATGTATGATTTATGTTGCATCCTGTTTTGCTAATATGTTAGATATACGACGGTAGCATAATAGGATGATCCCTCACTAATCCAACAAAGTGTCCTTCCTTAGTCAAGCACCATCTGGAAAGTTCTTCATTATGGAGGCATCACGTGTCACACGGGTGTCAAACATTTTTACGTTCACAAGAGATGGGTGGAGCAAGCCTAGCATGTCCAGAAACATGGCCTTGCATACGCAGCATACACTCACTAAGGTTATTGTGGCGAGCCTGGCATGTGCAGACATGGCCTCGGGACACAAGAGACCGAAAGGTCGAGCATGAGTCACATAGATGATGTGATTGGCATGATGGCCTACCTTGAACAACATACTGATGGTCGTGTCACACGGGGGAGGTATGTTCTTCAAGGATCGTGTAATCACTTAGAACAAACTATGAGGGATATTTGTCTAAGTGGGAGCTCCAGAATTGTTTTTGAAACATGAACTCCATATTATGAACTTAATCTTCATGTCTTTGCAAATATCATTGTAGATAACGTCATACCAATGTTTAGAACTATGGCTCTTTTAGTATGATAGAACTTAAGGTAAATGGGTCTTACTTCATTGATGTGTACCAACACCATTAGAGACATACTCGTTAGTAATGACTTGTTAAACATAATACAAAGAACTGCTAGGAGATACACCTGACAACTCCGTAATCAAGGAAGATGATGATGAGTATCGTACTCACCGTCACTTATGAATGACTGTCCAATACACCATACTTCATTCTATGAGTCTGAATTGTGAATGCATGTTAACCAACACGTATGACGTGCTAGGTGAACTTGAAAGCACTTGGTCACAAATCAGAGAAATGGAATATGAGTATATGGACGGGGTTTCTTTCAACTATGGTGGAAGGAACAACCTGCTGAGAAAGTCACTTGGAAAATGTATAAGATACATGGAACACCTTGTGTATAACTTGGACTACTGAATGACTGGTTACTTTGCGATAACTAGGGAGTTACATCCGCTTCCTCCTAGTTACAAAGACCATGTCTGGACTATGTCATGAAGGAGAATCGTTCACCTGTCATGAGGTCATGGTTAAAGTTAAGAACTTTAAGAGTAGAACCAATGCAGGAATGGTCATTGACGGAGAAGGTATATTTGATATACGAGTTATAAATGTCTTTCCCACGAAACACTAATTGCGGTTGATTAAGTATTCGATGCTTGAACTTACTTCTTGAGAGTGGCTTGGAAGGGATGAGGTGACAATGTGTGCTGACGGCAATCAAGATAGTTGATGGTCGACAACACTCTCCCTCTACATCTATCAATTGATTAATATATGAATAAATTTTATGATCGTTTGAATGAGGACTTTATTAGTGTGTCTTGCATCTCGCAAAGACAATTATTCATATTAGTGAGAAACAAGTCAGTTGTTCCCCTTTTATGAATGATATCTATTATGGTCACATTACGATTATGAATGAGTTATTCTTATATTGATGATAGTTGTTTGATCATTTATAAGAAATATTGTAATACCAAGAAATATCCAGGCTTAATAATGACACTACTGTTTAAGTCATGAATGGTATGATGATGTCTTAAGATACTTGATCTCTTGACATATACAAACCATGCCTTTGAGGTGAGATGACTAAAACCTCGCATTCTGGTAAAACAGATTGTGTACTGATTGTTGAATATCATACATCGTGATGTATCATATGTCAGCATGTGGTGAATTTCATTATTTCGTGAACTTCGTATGTGGACTTAGATGAATATTTGTATTCACTAATGAAACATGAGTCTGAAATAATTTGATATGATCAAAAGGGATTTCAGAGTAAAGATGGATATTAAATTAACAAGAAAGAAAAGTCTCTACGATTTGATCAAAGTGACAAATGTTTTGAGTTAGTCTTGGGCATAAAGACTTGTGTGAAAGTTGTTCCACAATTTGCAATGTCTTGAGACACTTCAATATGATTGACGTGCATGAACATTGTGATCATATTCTATGAAAAAGTGTATGGTCTAAGTTATCTCTTACCAAGTTACGTTATTATTGTTTAGAGTTATTAATTTAATATGCAAACACTCACTTCAGCATAGGGAACCATCTGAGTTCGTGGAAACCAACACCATATATGTCATGGTGTATTGTGGTTTCTAGGAAACTTAATTTATGTAAGATAAATTATCTTTGTAGTGTATCCTTAGACAACTATGGATGCATCTTCCACAACTAGAACCAAAAGGAGCAAAACTTGTATTGCTATGTTTGGTGTTTGTCAAGAATTGTTCTTGATAAATGTGGTAATGGAAGAAAAGTGAAAGTTCAACCAAGGTAATTGACCTTGCCTCCAAATGTCAGAGTAGTGCAACGGAATATGTTCTGGAAGCAAAGCTCTACAATAAGAGGAGAAACTAATGATAATGATCATGATGTTTCGATGGGAGCTTTTACTGAGAAAGGTAGGATTCAAGAATATATATGTTTGCCCCTGGTGCAAAATGATATTCATGATTCACTTGTCATGTTAATGAAACAAGACATTCCGACGAACTACAAAGAAGCGATGGTGGACCTAAGTACGAGATATGACTATGAGTCATAAAATCCTATGTTGAGTTACATTTAAGATTGCTTGAATCTTATCAAGTAAGGAGGTTACTTGATATTCACAATAACTTCAGAGTTATGAGGAATAAATGTGAACATCAAAGGGACGTCAAGTTTGGTTTGTCACAAAGATTGTTTCTGACAAATTCAATGGATTGACTACAATGTGTAGCAATGCTTGAGTCAAAGGGATATTCACTACGATTGATCCAGGATTGTTATCAAATACCGTGACTTCCTCAAATACTGTATTTGAAGAAGTGTTGTAATTGGTACAACAAGAAGGTTTTGGAAAAACATATGGATACTAGTGTCTCGTAAACTGAATTCTCGATTTGATGAATGATCAAAGGATTTTGGACTTAACCAAAATATCGAGGAAACATGCCTTTGCATGAAACTGAGTGGGAGCTGAATAGTTTCCTGAAACTTGATATATGTAGATGACATATTTTGAGTGGGAGCTATGGGAGTATTATCCTAGCCTTATATGTAAATGACATATTTGAGTAGGAACCATGTGGTTAGTATCCTAAACTTAATATGTGTCTGACATATCTAAGTGGGAGCCATGTGGATGTTATCCTTGTCTTATATGTGGCTGACATATTTGAGTGGGAGCAATATGAGTGTTATCCTATAACTTAATATGTGCATGACATATTTGAGTGGGAGCATGATAACATTCTCATATATGGATAACATATTATGAATGGTGCAGTTTGTGTTAATGATTATTTGAATCGTTTCATAAATGAAGATGAATAAGTATTAAGCATTGAAGATCTATTAAGATAGATATGTGTTTAATAACATTGAGTCGTAATACTTTCCTGGATAAGATTCTGAAGGAGTTCAGAATGGGACAAGTCAAGAAGTGGTCCTTACTTGTATATCCAAGAGAAGTGTTGAGTTAATCTCAGTACAAGAACAATGGTTAATGGTTAATGAAAGAAATGGATGTGCTGGATCCTCTATGCCTTTGTCATAGGTTCTTTCATATAAAAACCAGAGTTATGTACTCGACGTAATGTGACCCAAGTTCTTAGTAGTAAGAACATGTTGTGATATGATTTATGAGTAAATCATTGAACAAAGAGTTAAGTTTATCCTTCAGTGTCTGAAGAGAACTGAGGATACATCTCAAATTTGTAAAGGATAGTGGACTTGACCATAAATGTTATGCTGCTTCAAGTTTTGACACTAACCTAGAAAATTGAGATATCATACTAATGAATGCCTAAGTTGAAAGAAACATGGTTAGACATCAAAGTTGCATGCAATGCACTAAGGATTGAATCTACATTGATGTGGCTGCTTTAGAAGTAGCAGGAGTTATATTATGGCTTAAGAAGTTCGACTTCTGATTGAGTGAGTTTCAAGTGTGCATGACTATGGGAAAGTCTTCTGACTCACCGGATGTCATTGCTATGACACAGCAAACGAAGTCTCACTTCACCGCCAAATATATATACCTCATCATTATAGTGGATAATGAAGGAATGTCAAATTAGGTGACATTATGATTTGCAAAAGGACATACGGTTCTGAATGGTACCCAGACCGTTGATACAACCTCCTCCACGGGCAAGCATGATCAATAAGGAGTTATGATCCAGAGAAAATGCAACTAGTTTATTTGTACTCTAGTGCAAGTGGGAGACTGTTGGGAATGTGCCCTAGAGGCAAATAAAATATGTTTTATCAAGCATATTCCATTAGTTCATAATACGTTTGATACTATGCTAGAACTGTATTAAGCGGAAACATTAATACAGGTGTGGTATACAAACAACCAGGTCCCTAGTTAACCCTAGTATACTAGTCCATTGGGCGATTGATGATCAAGGTTTCCTGATCATGAGACAATGGCGTCTGTTGACAATGGATTCGTATCATTGGATAATGATATGATGGACATACACCCACCAGAAGTGTTGCGATGTGATCAAGTCACATAGTTCGACATTGCGATAACTATAACGTAGTGACCAGATCATTTGACCGTAATGATCATACGTAATTACGATCTATTAGGATGCTTTGATTTGTATCCCACCGCCTGACTGAGATATGCTGGCCATAACGGTGCACTTTGGGTATTCCGAAATAGATGGTTAATGAGTATGCAAATAGATCAAAGCGGGATTTGTCCATCCGTGTGACGGATAGGTACTCTGGGCCCACTCGGTGATGTTACATCATAAAGTTTGCAAACATGTGACTAGGTCACGGAGTTGTAATATCACGGGAACGAGTAAACTTGTTTGTTGAGAACGAGGACGAACTAGGTATAGTGGATACCGATGATCAAACCTCGGACAAGCAAAGTACCATGGGACAAAGGGAACAGGCACACGGTTAACGGATCCAACAGCGATTGAAGTTCATTCGATGGAAGCGCAGGGGCTATCAAGGATTGTAACCAGGTCCAATTGATTAGTCATTGATCAATGAGAATTATCTCGATCATGTCTGCTGTTTCCCGGACCGTAGGGTGTTACACTTAAGGGTACTCGACGCAGTAAGGATTGATTCGGGATCACCGGAGAAATTGGAGAGAACACCGGAATTGTTCCGGTGATGACCGGAATTGTTCCGATGAAGGCCGGAAGTTGTTCCGGGTATTTTGAAAGGTTCAAAATATATTTAATAATGTTTAATATATGTTTTATTATTTAATTATCTGAATTAAATATTAAAATATAATTAAATATAATTAAAAATGAATTAAAAGGCATATGGGCCTCATAGGGCCCATTAGGGGGAGAGGGAGTCTTCCCCCATGGGCCATGGCGCCATGAGGGGGCCCACCCCCCTTATTGGTGCGCCCCCCCCTCCCCTTGGGATTAGTCCCACATGGGAAGTTGAGGGGAGGTTGCCCCCCTCCTTGGCCTATATAAGGAGGGGTAGAGGTGCCCTTTTAATAATGAATTTTTTGAGAAAAGTTTCTCATCTCTCTCCCTCCTTTCTCCTTCCTGTGAGTGGACTCCCCTTGTTTGGAGGCTGCTCTGGGTTGGGGATTTCTCCACTATACGCACGTCGTCGTGCTGCTGGAATCGGGATCCGAATCCATCTTCTTTCCGCTGCTCTACTGGTTCGGAGCCCGGAGGGACGTCGGGTATACTTTATGTGTATAATCCCGCGAGGCACTACACTTGTGGTGCTACTTCATCGTCGTGGCCGGATCGCGAGGTCTTCATCAGCAACGTTCCGACGGGGACGTAATCCCGTCAACGGTCTGCAAGGATCGGGTGGCTACAGGAGTCATCGTGGATCTGCGCGGCATCGGGGATTGCCGGTACGACTACACCAACCACGTTCATGCGGGAACGTTTCCCGCTTAACGGACTACATACTGGTATGTGATCTATTTCTGTCCGTTACTTGCATCAGCATAGCATAGGTCTTGGGATTGGGTATCGTAGGTCAAGGAAAAATTTGTGTTTTCTGCCCCGAACCCCAACAGACAAAAGGAATACCATACTCAAATAAGAACCTCCTACCAAAAGACTCCGAATAACTTCGCAAAGTTACTCGGAGCCTTGGGGGCTACACCCAGTGAGTGCACTAAGAAGTGCCCCCACTGGAAGTTCACTGGAATAAAAACCTCTTATCAAAAGACTCCGAATAACTTCGCAAAGTTACTCGGAGCTTGGGGGCTACACCCAGTGGGTGCACTAAGAAGTGCTCCCACTGGAAGTTCACTGGAATAACAACCTCTTATCAACAGACTCTGAATAACTTTGCAAATTTACGCGGAGCCTTGGGGGCTACACCCAGTGGGTAGGAAAACTTACGTAAGTACTTACGTGCATGTTGGACTTCACCAACTCGGCCTCGGATGCTAACTCCCGCAGCTGTAGCTCAAACTGAGTCGCCTTAACCAAGGACTCCTTGAATCCACCAACAATAGCACTCTCCACTGGGGCCCCGACTGGAATGGCTACCGAGATAGATGGCTCACTTCCTCGAGCAGCCGCCGAGGCGACAGGGGTCTCCTTAACAGCCTCCCCAGCTAAAGCATCAGGTGCGGCAACTCGGGAACCAGACCCAGAGGATACCGTCCCCTCAGGAACTATCACCTCAGGAGGAGTAACCCCAGCAGCGGCAGGCTCGGCAGCAATTCGAGTTGGGTCAGCAGTAGAGTCAACATCCATGTCTGCAGCAGAAACAACAAACAATTAAAAGCGAAAGGACGACATCGGTAAAAATCTCAGCAAAAACAGCGAAGAATTCTCACCAACAGCCGCAGTATCTTCTGGAATAGTGCCCATTCCAGGAAAGTCAGTCACCTCGCAAGTACTAACATCCTCCATAGCTTCGGCCTCAGGATCCTCGATCCCAGGCAGCGTCTCAGAACCACTCGGACGAACACTGCAAAATAAAACAACTATGAACTGGCCTGGGAAACTAGCAGAACGTCAAAGCATATGAAAACTAACAGTCTTACTTGTGGACGGTCTTCAAGCCATGCCTCGGGGGAGCAACCTTGGCCTAACCAGATCCAGCCCCCTTGGTCTTTTCAACAGCAACACCCCCTGGGGGATTAGCCTCTCGGCCCCCAAGTGTGACAAGCTTCTTCTTCTTCATGGCGCAACCTTCCAAGAGCTGAGGCTCAAGGGCGGAAGTTTCCCGCTGCCCTCTTCGCCACTCGGAGTATGAGTCCTCTTACGGGTCCGAGTAAGCCCCTCCCGCGCCGACTCGCGGTCCTGGTTGTTCTTCGAGCGCTGCTCGGACGCAGCCTAAGCCCGAGCTGCCTCGACTCCAGTTCCTCCCCCGCCTCAACTCCGACCCCTGCACCGGCGGTACTGTCTTCATCCTCCTCGGCAGGATGTTGCGGAGCCAGAGGGATAGAAGATCGTAACTGGGTAAAATCCTAGCAAAAATAAGGAAGTCTGAGTTAGAGCCAACAAGTGAAACGCACGCAAGATACGCATGGCATAAATCGGCATACCAAGGTGGGAGGATTCTCGATGCTGAGGGGCCTCACTCGGCCAGTCGTCTGAAGCCCGTGGGTTAAGCTAGTTATCATCTTCATCTGAAGTTCAAACTCGTCCATGGGCATCTCGGTATTGCTGTAACGGGTGTCGTCCTGCAACCCGGAATATGTCCACATCCCCGAGCTCTGGCCTGAAGAGGCTGAATCTTCCGAACCACAAAGGTGGCTATCAGATCCATGGCGTCTAAACCGTTCTTCTTCAGCCGGATGACTTCTCGCATCAAGGGGAGCACCTGCTCCTTATCAGCATTGGTAAGTCGGGGATTCCATCCCTGAGAAGAAGTTAGCCTAATGTCCGAGTAAGGCAGCAAGGTACGCATCCCCGGCCCCTCGGTCACCTCGCAGTAGAACCAACTGTTCTGCCAGTTCTTGACAGAATTGGGCAGACTAGAAGGGAAGTATTGTACCCCTTGCTTCTTGGCCAAAAACAGGTCGCCGCAGAGATGATTGAACTAACCACCGCCACCCTCCCCAGATTTCTTCACCTTCTGAGGCTTGATGGCATATATACTACGGAAAAGATGCCAGTGGGGCTCTATGCCTAAGAATCCCTCACAAAGGGTGAAAAAACTAGAGAGGAGGGTAACGACGTTGGGCACAATGTGATGAAGTTGAGCACCCGTGAAAGCCAAAAAGTCCAAAAAGAAGGGATGAGGAGGAAGAGAAAATCCATGGTCCACATGCGACAACAAAAGGACTCTCTCACCGTCCCGTGGAGCACGCTCAACTTCCCCGGCCGCGGGAAGGCGGCAACCATCGCGGGGGACTAGACCGGCATCCTGGTACCCCAATAGCATGTCCTCCGTCACCATCGACGGAAGACACTCCCCCGCAGACATGGTCGCGGCGGAGGCGGAGGAGCAGCGCGAATGACAGCCCCCCAGGATGGAGCATGGGCGGCCGGCGGAGGCATCTCGGCGGCGGGATCAAGCAGGCATGGAAGAGGCGAAGCGAGAGAGAGAAGTGCGAACGGCTTCGCAGGGGGGAAATGAGCGGATCTGCCCCAAACCGAAAGGAAGGGGCGGTTTTATAGCTCGAAGCGGCAACCGACACGCGTCAGATCCGCGCCCCACTAATGGGCCTGCCGGTTGCTCTCCCCATAAAACCGCTCCACTTCCACATAATCCCTCCCACTTACCCACGGGAAGTTAATTATTATCCTATAAGACCGCCGCGGGAATCGAGGAGATAGTCCCCAAACAGTGTGCCCATTTGCCTAGGCAAGAAGATTCTCTGACAGGGCGAGATCCTCTGTAAAAGACCGAATCTGATTTCGATCCAAAACTCGGAACCGCCCCAACTACTCGGAAGATCCGAAGCATAACGTACACCGACCAAACTCACCGAATACGCTATCACTCGGAAGAAATTACTGAGCTCCCGCAGCGTCCGAGTAAGCTGTCACTCGGAAGTACCATGAAAAGAACCACTTGAAGGTTCCCCGCGAGACTGAAAACCTCGCATCCAGTTACTCGGGCCGAAGTCCGAGTAACTTGCTCGCTGGTGGCCCGTCTCTGACGTAGAATGCCAGGCCACCAGTAAGACCCGGCGCGGGGGGTAAAGAATCAATGTCCCACGTGGCATGGCCTAGGACTCGGCATGATGTCCTAGGGCATTGAACTTTACAAATTTGGTTCATATGGAGTTTAAGGCCTTTTACTCCGAGACACGCCTTCCGGGGCCTCAGTCCACTTCTTACGAGAGACGTTCGAGCGTCGCCAAATTTTTCGCCTAACCTGCCCAATTCATACTCGAGGGAAAAGTTCAAACATCAATAAAGCCCTTCCGGGCCTCTTACTGAGTTTAATCTTCGCATACCTCAGAAAAGCCAACAAGTGTCAGCCATCTCAGTCATGAGCCCCCGAAAGCGCTTGGGGGCAATTGTCGTGGTAATACTAAAGGCATACCCCTAGGGAAGGGAAACCAGGGGGTATCCTTAAGCCCTAGATTTCCCTGACAAAATAAGACCAGTAAAAACATGAAGTATCAACAATCTCCGAGTAACAAGTTACTCAGAGATCAGAAGCCACTTCCGAATAGACGGCTACTCAAAAGTCCAGCAAGATCCGAGTAGATCGCCACTCGGAAGTGATCGGTGGGTCCTCTCTTACTCGGAAGACAGGAGCGCAACGGACAGGAAGCATTCAATGCATCGAGCGTTTTTCTCCTTTATTAGTAGTAATGGGAAGACCGTTTCTGTAATTAAGTACGTAATCAATCTTGTAATTAAGACCCATTTAAGACGAGGCATTAAGAGGAAAGGGGCGCACTCTATATAAGCCCCCCGCCCTCCCCTCCGGCGTGGGCACGCGCAACATTCTCCACTTCTCAGTATTTTCTGAAGAAAGAACACCCAAGTTAGCCTGGGGACAGGACTAAGGTTTTTATCTCTATGGAGAGGCCTAACCTGTATAATCCTCTTGCGTCAATCCTCTATACGTACAGATTCATTTAGCTCCGTTCATACCCCTATATCTATTGTCAGGATTCTATCCACGACAACTAGCGCGTCATGTAACAATGATTAGGGCAAGGCCCAACTAGCATGTGGCTCATTGATCAAGCAAGTAGCATGTATGACATGAAGATCAAGTCATGAGAAGGTGGATGTTTCATGGCAATGTATCTCGGAAAGGCTATGGAAATGCCTTGTAGGTAGGTATGGTGGCTGTTTTGAGGAAATATATAAGGAGGCTTATGATGACAGAGCGTATTGTGCCAAGGGTTTGGATGCACCGGCGAAGTATGCGCCAACTCTCGAGGTGAGAAAGGGCAATGCACGGTACTGAAGAGGCTAGAAAAATGATAGGTGGGTGGAAGTGTCAACTTTCGAATACTCACATTAGTCCGAAGAACTCATGCACTTATTATCGGTAACTCTCAATATAATCAGGAGGTTCACAAAGAGACAGGTACCCCGAGGAGGAGTGTATGGGGGTTTTGTTATCCTTGCGCATCCTCGACTCATGGTACGTGAGTGTACTCTAATATTCGAACCCTCCAGAGGTTAGTGATCCACCTAGTAGCTAGAGTTCTCAACAGGGTTTTTTTGGTTTTCTAAAAACACACGGATTGCCCAAAATACGACATCTATCACTAATAGGCAAGAGCTCTTGATACCATAAGTTCAAAAATTACTCTAGTCAATACCTCAAAACTATTGCAAGTTACTACTACAAAGAGAACAACATCTTTAACTACCTACTTTCAGTAAAGACACAGAACTCAGTGCAACAGGCAAACTCTCTAACAAGATAAAACATGCAACCTATAGAAAGTTCAACCTAAGACAAAATAAAAGCTCTAGAAAAAACTAAAGCACTACAACTAAACAGAACAGCAGCTAAGAAAATAAAAAGAACAGCTCACAGCTAAAAGAATAAGCATGCAAATCCTATGAGGAGTTCTAGTTCAAGCGGAGCGTGAATCTCTCCCACACAAAAGAGTAAGTTGGGGTCTAACTTGTTACTACAGCAAACAAAGCAAAAGAAAAGAAAACCTAAGAGCGAGACGCTCCAAGAATAGCACATAATGCATGAAGTGATAAAAATATAGTGCAACGAGAGACGAACTGATAATTGTTGATGAAGAAGGGGATGCACGGGGGCATCCCCAAGCTTAGACGCTTGAGTCTCCTTGAATATTTATTGGGGTTCACATGGGAATCCCCAAGCTTGAGCGTTTGACCCTCCTGAATCTTCTTTCATCATCCTCCATCGCGCAATTGAAAACTCCCTTCATACATAACTCATTGTAGGCTGATTAGAGAGGTTAGTACCCTAATAAAATAATTTTCCTCTACTGCAAATAAATATTTCCAGGAAGAGATACTGTTTCCCAAGATTGCCAAAAGGTTTTTGCAAATAAAAAGCAAGCTTAAGGTTTGCAAAAGTGAAGAGAGACAAAACGTGGCAGAATTTGTGAAAAACAGAACAGTAGATAGAAACAAATTTCTTAGGGGTACTTATGCAACTCAAATCAAAAAACTCAGAACATATGGAAGCTTCGTAATTGTATAGAGCACGCTGTGTAAAAAAATCAGCTCAAAAAGATGAACTGGGATTTTTCTCTGATTTTTCTACTCACGAGGACAAAATCTGTTTTCTGGACATCATGTCACAACTTTTACTTCCCTTGCCGTATGAGGATAAACTTGGCACAAAGCTTGAAAAGTAAAGATACAATGATGCTGCTACAGTAGTAACAATCATCAAGACCACTAAATACAGAATAAAAGCAAAAATAAAAACCTAATTTCGTTGCGGGCTGCCTCCCGAAAGCGCTTTTTTAGAGCCATTA
Organism: Bromus sterilis; assembly: GCA_950022295.1. Classification (NCBI taxonomy): domain Eukaryota; kingdom Viridiplantae; phylum Streptophyta; class Magnoliopsida; order Poales; family Poaceae; genus Bromus; species Bromus sterilis. The sequence goes on from OX465595.1 coordinate 306,207,205, forward strand.
GCTAGGCTTAAAAATTATAGAAGATGCTCTCACAAGAATAAGAATTTTGAAGCAAAAGAGAGCATCAAGAAGCAAATTTGATAAGGGACACAAAAATAAAAACTGAAAGGTAAACTGACAAGACTAAAAAGCAAAGGTAAAAGATAGTGTGCAACTCCCCTATCTTGTATACTAGAGTCCACGGCAACGGCGCCAGAAATTTGCTTGATGGCTTCTCGCCCCTCGTTGGTTACCCCAAGTGGAAGGTTTGAGATGCAGTGCAGCAACAAGTTTCCCTCGGTGAAGATACCAAGGTTATTGAACCAGTAGGACTCAGGAGATACAAGTAGGTGGCAACGTCGCCAGAAATTGCTTCCGGACTGGGGTGTTGTCGTGGACCTGCACACAGCAACAAATAACTTTGCTCCCAACGAGTAAAAAGGAGTTGTCAATTCCTCCGGCCTGGCCGTTTACAAAGGATCAACGCAAGAGATAAAAGGTGCAAAGGAAAGTAAAAGCTGAAAGTAAATTGAGGGTGTGAACAATAATGTGAAGATGGACCAGGGTCCCGTGATTTTCACTAGTGATGTCTCTCTCCCAAAAGACGATAAAAGTGCTAGCGAGGTAAACAAATCACAGTTGGGAAATTGACAGGATTATGAAGGCACCGCAATGCTAACTATGCTGCAAAGAAAGGAAGGGCTCAAAAGCAATGGGCAGTACGCCAAGGTAAGTAGAACGAAATCCATCTGCATCTACTACGAATCATCCACCTTGAGATATCTATCCAGAACATCTCGCTGGTATTAAGTTGCGAATCCCACCCAAAGTGTAAACTCAAAGCAACAGACAACTTCATTAAATGAATTTTGCGTAAAGTAAACAATCCTTGCACCCGCAGGTACAAGAACCATTGTTTTATCCCTGGTGGCAACAGCACATCCCCTAGTCTCATGTTTCTGTCACTCAAGCTAGACATCAAGGGGCTGAACCCACAATCGAGCATAACGCTCTCTCTTGGAGTTGCAAATAAAATACTTGGCCAAAGCAAATACCGCAACGGAGAATATTCAAGAATTTACTCAAGAACAAAATATAAAAGAGAAGAACCAAATATATTACTCATCACAATCTGAACATAGTCTCATAATCCATCAGATCCCAACAAACTCAGCATAGCAACAGCAGAAATTACTTAGATGCCTCGATCATGTGAGGAAGCTCACGAGGACTCGAAAGTGGAAGCACAAAAGGGGGATAGATAGATCACATAGCTACTGGTCACGGACCCATGGTCCAAGGGAAACTACTCATGGTACATACGGGAGGCGTCCATGGCCATGGAGGGTCTCCCGGAGGGGGTAGCTTCTCCCGGCAGGGTGCCGGAGCAGCTTCTCCAGGTAGCCCCGACCTTGAAACGGCGGCGGCGGCGGAACAGAGGCGAGATCGCAAAAGAGGATTCTGTATTAGGGGTTTCCACCCCGAGGGGTAAATATAGGCGAAGGGGGGCGTCGAGGGGACCCACGAGGCAGTCGGGAGGGTCCCTGGCGCGGCCCAGGGTGGGGCCGCACCACCTGCCCTCCTGGCTGCCTGGTGGTGGCCCCCTTCCCTCTCTTGGTGATTCCGGAAGCTTCTGTTGCGCTGATTTTTTATATATTTTTCCCGGAATTTTTGGAGCACTTTTAATGGCCGGAAAACCTGAAATACAAAAACAACAGAAAACAGAAACTGGCAACTGGGTGCACTGAGTTAATAAGTTAGTCCAAATGGTTCAAAAGTGTATGAAAGTTCAAGAAAAACATGGCAAAGTCACACAAAACATGCTTGGAGCAAGCAGAAATTATAGATACGTTTGGGACGTATCAACATCCCCAAGCTTAATTCCTGATCGTCCTCGAGTAGGTAAATGAAAACAAGCATAATTTCTGTGGTGACATGCCACACAACCATAAAAGGACTTTTAAGTAAAGCAATCAAAGCATGCAATTCAATTCAAGTCTTAACAAACAAGAGTCTATATTAGCATTGACACAAGCAACAAAAGAACAAAAGGTGCAAGAGCTCTCGCTGTCCGTGACTCGAATGTCTCCAGAAGGTGTTTGCGTGCAAGCAAGGGATAGGGAAATACGAGAGAAAAAATAAGATTGTTGAGAACAACTATCTACTAAAGTTTCACACTTGGTCTCCTTTGGATTCTTATCTGGACTCGTCCCTAGACCACTAGCCAGGTACAAGTCAAACTGATCCACTCCCTTTCGATATTTTGAGCACTCATGCAATGGATGAGCGTGAGAAACAAAGTTGACACCTACAGGCGAAACAGAAAGAAGGTGGAGGAGGAAGACAAAAAAGGTGTGAAAGGCTCACATCAATGAGGACAATCATAGGCGAGAGAAGGCCATATGATAGATATGATGTGAGGAGTAGGGATTTCCATACAACGGATGCACATGTGAGCTAAAATCTCTCCAAGGGAACTAGTGGGGGTGCATCTAACTTGCTTGCTCAAGAAGACCTAGAGCTCGTTTGAGGAGGCTCATCATTGGAATATACAAGCCAAGTTCTATAGTGTGAAGAGTCCCACATAGCTATATGCATGAATGATGATCTCTATGGAGTACAAGGGATAGGAGATGAAGTACTAGTGTGGATCTCTAAAAAGGAATAGTAGTATGCCCCCTTCCCTCTTTTTATTTTTTTTCTCTTTTTCTCTTTTTATTTTTATTTTTTGGTGGCCTCAATGGCTCTTTCTAATTAACTCTCATTTGTCCTCTTTGGGATCTTTTGATTTTGTCCTCTTTGGGATCTTTTCCTCACTTTAGGGGCAATACTCTATATTTTACAAGAATATAGGAGATCTTTCACACTTTACAAAGGTACTCACATAAAGAAAATGTAACTATCATGATGCAAATGTATGCTTCTGCCAGCATAGCAGGATATGCAATGATACTAGTGTCGTGGTAATACTAAAGGCATACCCCTAGGCAAGGGAAACCAGGGGGTATCCTTAAGCCCTGGATTTCCCTGACAAAATAAGACCAGTAAAAACATGAAGTATCAACAATCTCCGAGTAACAAGTTACTCGGAGATCAGAAGCCACTTCCGAATACACGTCTACTCGGAAGTCCAGCAAGATCCGAGTAGATCGCCACTCGGAAGTGATCGGTGGGTCCTCTCTTACTCGGAAGACAGGTGCGCAACGGACAGGAAGCATTCAATGCCGCGAGCGTTTTTCTCCTTTATTAGTAGTAATGGGCAGACCGTTTCTGTAATTAAGTACGCATTCAATCTTGTAATTAAGACCCATTTAAGCCGAGGCATTAAGAGGGCAGGGGCGCACTCTATATAAGCCCCCCTCCCCTCCGGCGTGGGCACGCGCAACATTCTCCACTTCTCAGTATTTTCTGAAGAAAGAACACCCCAGTTAGCGTGGGACAGGACCAAGGTTTTTATCTCTACGGAGAGGCCTAACCTGTATAATCCTCTTGCGTCAATCCAATCTACGTATAGATTCATTTAGCTCCGTTCATAGCCCTATATCTATTGTCAGGATTCTATCCACGACAGTTGGCGCCCACCGTGGGGCTGAGTTGATCAGCAATCGTAGAGATGGCGTTTTTCTCATCCTCTTCGTCGGTTCGCGGCTCCGGAGCTCTTCGTCGGAGAGGTTTTCCGCTTCGGATCGGTTGCTTTCATAGCCGATGATTCGGCCTGGTTCGTGGATTCTCCGCTCCAGGCACAATTGCTGCCTCCGAGAGGCAGCGTCCATTTCCGAGCTGACGAGTCGGGGGCCCTGCGCCTCCAGCTGTCGGCCCATCATCAAGAACCCGCGCGGTTATCTATCCGCCACAAGAAGAAGCGCTCGGGCCGCCTGCGCGCTCATTATCATGGAAAATCTGTCAAGATTCAGCAGGTGGCAGTCATTGACTCGGTAGAGTCAGCCCAGAAGGCCCTAGATGAACTGATCGCAAGAGAAGGCTCCACAGCATCTCTCTTGCCTCTGTTCGACTCGGTCCAAGAAGAAGGCATGGCGGCGTCTGACCCCGAGTCAGGCGCCGAGCAAGAAGGCAGCAGTGACGCCCTAGTCGCGGTTGCAGAAGTGTGCATGGATGAGACTCCACCCTCTCAGCCATCGCCAGCTTGGGACAATCACGCCAGAGATGAAGCTAACAACCCTTCCAGGGCTGGCGCTCGGGAGCCGACCCGACGTGTTTCCGCTTTCCGAAGGTTGGAGCTCGGAGAAACAATTCGACAACCCCGCCCCCTTACTCGGGAGGAGCGGGAAGAAGCAGAGGCGGCTGAGCGGCTGCTAAACACCCCCATCGGCACAAGCACTCCAGAAGGGCGAGGCCTGGAGGCAGCTAGATTAACTAATTTCGCTGAGCGACAGCGCCTGGCCGAGCTAGAAAATACTTTGGAGCGTCAAGCTCGGGAGGTAGCTCGGCTCAGATAGAGTAGAACGAGTCATCAACTACGGGGCCCAGGCCGAGAACCCTTCCGAGCTATGGGTTCCCCAGTAGAAAATCTCATAGCGGCGACTCGAATTGAAAATTCTCTGATGCCCAGTGGATCGGCGGCAGAAGAAATTCAGCACCTGGCGTTCTTGGTACAGACCGTAGTCGTTCAAAATGCTGCTGTCAGTCAATCACAGCAGCGGATCCATTCCCAAGTACCCCCTGCGAGGGCGTCACTGTCAGTACACACGCCCTATGGGGAAGCGCGGAGGAACAAGAACAATTTGCCTCGACGCAGAGATGAACCCCGAGGAGATCATCGCCAAGAGCTGCATTGGCATGAAGATCTCAAGAGAACAGAAGCTCGCGGGACGGGTCGGCCCGCACCGCGGAGAGAGAAGTTCCCTCGGCAACGGGCCGACCGCAATTTTGATGTTGAAGACGAGGCTCGAAGCCATCTGGTACAGAGCAAAGTCGACCGCGCCAGATCTCATCGTCAGGATCATGCTCGGCCGTCAATGGCCACACGGCCGGTTTGCTTCAGTGAAAGGATTCGGTCTACCCCTATTCCGCCCCACTTCAGGATAACTCAAGGGGTGGATAAATACCGAGGTGATGCTAAACCCCAGACATGGCTGGATGATTATAGAATAGCCGTGCAAATCGGAGGGGGTGGTCACGAAATAGCCATGATGCACCTGCCCTTGATGTTAGAGGGCTCAGCCCGGGCATGGCTGAATCAGCTCCCCCCGAGTAGCATTTGGGTTTGGGAAGACCTCGAGAAAGTGTTCATCAAAATTTTTGAAGGGACCTACAAGAGGCCCGGAGGCCTCACCGAGCTGCAACTGTGTGTCCAGAGCAACACCGAGTCTACTCGGGACTACATCCAGAGATGGATCACACTCCATAACTCGGTTCAAGGCGTCTCCGAGTTCCAAGCCATTCACGCTTTCAAACAAGGGGTCAAGTACAGGGAGTTCAGTCTCAAGCTAGCCAGATCTCCTCACATCACCTCACTTGGGAAGCTGATGGAGATAGCGAACAAGTACGCTAATGGTGAGGAGGAAATCCGACAGAAGAACCAGCACCATAGAGGGCGCGGCAACTCGGCACCGAACCCGAAGCATAAGACCGCAAGCAACAACAAGCGCAAGTCAGAAGACGCCCCAACGGATGCAGAGCTGGTGGCCGCAACAAACGCTTCGGGCCTTCATGGCAAGGGTGAGGCACGAAAGGAGTGGCAACCGCGACAGAAAAAGCCGTCGAATGATGATGAAGTTCTGGATCAGCCTTGTCCTCTCCACACCACTCGTGACGCCGAGGGAAAACTGGTTATTCCAAAGCATACAGCTCGGCAATGCCGCCTGATCAAGAGAGCGGCGCAGAACGCAAGGACAGGTCCTCAGCAAGACAAGGAGACCGGGAAAAAGAAAGCGCCCAGCCCAGAACTGGACAGTGAAGGTTTCCCAAGAGAAGACGGAGTACTGGTCATCTTCGGAGGACGAGAGTCGAAGAGGGTAGAAAAGATAAGGTTCAGAGAAGTCAACTCGGCAGCCCCGGCGGTCCCGATTTACATGAAGTGGGCCGACGTCCCAATCACTTTCGATCAGTCGGATCACCCGCCTCACATCCCTCATCCGGGAAGTCACGCCCTGATTGTGGATCCTTTGGTGGAAACAGGGAATGGGAACTTCAGGATCAGAAATGTCTTGATGGATGGCGGCAGTGGAATTAACATCCTATATGCAAGAACTCTGAAGAGCATGAACATTCCAATGTCCAAGCTCCGCAAAAGCTATCTGGAATTTCATGGGATAATCCCGGGGAAAAAGGCGTATTCACTCGGAATGATCTCACTCCATGTGGTCTTCGGTACTCCGAGTAACTTCCGGAAAGAGAAGATCACCTTTGAAGTAGTGGACTTCCCGAGTGCATACCATGCGTTACTCGAAAGGCTGGCCTATGCAAAATTCATGGCCATCCCATGTTATGTCCTATCTGAAACTAAAGATGTCTGGCCCGCACGGCGTGATCACTGTCTCGGGAGACTACAAGCAAGCTGAAGAATTGCTGCAGAGAGGGTCCCTGATCGCTGACCAGCAAATGGCTGAGGTCGAGCTGGCTGAGTACAAAAAATCTGCTGACCCATCCGAGCTACTGCAGCCAAAGAAGACATCTTCGTTTGAGTCAGATGGAGAAACCAAGAGAGTACAGATACATCCCACAGATAAAGAGAAATACACCAACATTGCTGCCGATCTGGATCCCCAATAGGAACTCGAGCTCGTCAACTTCCTCCGTCAGAATTGGGACATCTTTGCATGGAAGCCTGCCGATATGCCTGGAGTTCCAAGGGAGTTGGCCGAGCACAAGTTACACGTGGATCCAAAAGCAAGACCGGTGAAAGAGTCCCTCCGACGTTTTTCCTCCGAGAAAAGGAAGGCCATCGGACAGGAGATAGCTAGACTATTAGCACCCGGATTCATTAGGGAAATCTTCCACTCCGAGTGGTTAGCAAATCCTATAATGGTTCCGAAGAAAGATAAATCTTGGAGAACTTGTGTTGATTTCCGTCATATCAATAAAGTTTGTCCAAAAGACCATTTCCCTCTTCCTCGCATTGACCAGATTGTGAACTCCACATCAGGTTGCGAGAGATTATGTTTCCTCGATGCATACTCGGGTTACCATCAAATCCAACTATATGAACGAGACGAGCTTAAAACGGCATTTATAACCCCATTCGGATGTTTTTGTTATATCACGATGCCATTCGGACTAAGAAACGCAGGAGCCACATACCAGCGCATGATGCAGAATTGCCTAATCTGGAAGATCGGCAGAAATGTGGAGGTCTATGTGGATGACATCGTGATCAACTCGTCTAAAGGAAGCAGTTTACTAGCCGACTTAGCTGAAACTTTCCAGAGCCTCGGAGCCTACAACATCAGGCTCAATCCTGAAAAATGCGTTTTTGTTGTGCCAGCGGGGAAGTTACTTGGATTCATGGTCTCCGAGAGAGGGATAGAAGCCAATCCAGAAAAAATTGCGGCAATTCAAAACATGAAGCCTCCCAAGCAGCTCCGAGACGTCCAAAAATTGACAGGTTGCCTCGCAGCACTTAGTAGGTTCATCTCCAGATTGGGTGAGAAAGCCCTACCTCTCTACCAACTGATGAAAAATCGCCGAATTTCGTCTGGACGGAGGAAGCTCAAAAGGCGTTCGAAGAACTCAAAAAGAAATTTTCAACTCGGCCAGTCCTGGCAGGACCCCAAGAAAAAGAGCCGCTCTTGTTATATATTGCAGCCACGAGCCGAGTTGTCAGTGTAGCCATAGTGGTGGAACGGGAAGAAGAAGGGAAATCACATAAAATACAAACACCGGCGTACTACATCTCCGAAGTCCTCACACCATCCAAGCAGAGATATCCCCACTACCAGAAGCTGGCAATGGGAATTTACTTGGCATCGCAGAAGCTCGCACATTACTTCCAGGATCATTCCATCATAGTGGTTTCTGAAGCTCCCCTGGAAGAAATTATGAATAACAGATATTCAACAGGCAGAATAGCAAAATGGAGTCTGGACCTACTACCCTTTGACCTCAGTTACCAAGATAAAAAAGCAATCAAGTCACAGGCACTGGTCGACTTCCTGGCCGAGTGGATTGAGGTCCAGCATCCCCCACAGCCAACGCCAGAGCATTGGACGATGTTTTTTTATAGATCCAAGATGCTACAGGGCGCAGGGGCAGGGGTAGTATTGGTCTCACCAAGAAAGGACGAGATGAGATATGTCCTCCAAATCCATTTCCCAGCAACAAATAACGAAGCCGAGTATGAGGCCCTCTTGTACGGCATGCGAATGGCCATTTCACTCGGAATCAGGAGACTTGTTATATTCGGAGATTCAGACCTAGTAATCAACCAAGTAATGAAAGAGTGGGACATCAGAAGTCTAGCCATGACAACCTACTGCGTAGCAGTGAGAAAATTGGAGAAATTTTTTGATGGGATGGAGCTTCATCACATTCCAATGGCTAAGAATCAGGCAGCATATGACCTAGCCAAATTGGGTTCTACTCGGGGTCAGATCCCGCCAGGGATTTATTTGGAGCACTTACATTCCCCAACAATCAAGGAGGACCCTTTCCTAGAAGCCGATCCAGATATGCTGCCTGACCAGAACATCCCCAACAAGGAGGATATACCCGCAGTAGTGGATATGGTTTTTGATGTGGAGGTTATTCCCCCCGAATGGACACTCCCAATCCTTGCTTATCTGCAAAAACAGGAGTTCCCTGATGACGAGATAGAAGCCAAGCAGATCGTCCGCAAATCCAAGTCTTACTCGGCAATCAATGGGGAGCTGTACAGGAACAACATCACTCATGTCTCCCAGCGATGCATCTCCGAGGAAGAAGGTCGCTGCATACTGCAAGACATCCATGCGGGAGATTGCGGCCATCATGCCTCAAGCCGGACGTTTGTGGCAAAAGCTTTCCGAGCTGGTTTCTTCTGGCCCAACGCCCTCAGCGATGCTCGGTACATCATGGACCACTGTGAAGGCTGTCAGTTTTATGCCAACCAACCCCGCAAGCCAGCTTCCGAGCTGAAGACAATCCCCCTAGCCTGGACATTTGCAGTATGGGGACTAGATATGATTGGACCACTCCGAACAGGCAAACATGGCTTCACCCACATTTTGGTCGTAGTAGACAAGTTTACAAAATGGATAGAAGCAAAACCTATCAAGACCCTCGACTCCACGACAGCAGTCAGCTTTATGCAAGGCATCATACATCGGTTTGGTGTCCCGCATGACATCATCACTGATAATGGATCAAACTTCAACTCGGCCGAATTCAAGAAATTCTATTGGACCAATGGCATTCAGGTCAACTTCGCCTCAGTTGCACACCCATAGTCCAACGGCCAAGTCGAACGAGCCAACGGACTAATACTCAAAGGAATCAAGCCTCGGCTACTTCGGGAACTAAAAGAAGTAGCGGGCGCCTGGGTTGACGAACTCCCCTCAGTCTTGTGGGGATTGCGTACAACTCCCAATCGCTCAACTCTGTCAACCCCCTTCTTCCTCTTCTACGATTCAGAAGCAGTCCTTCCGAGTCACCTCAAGCACAATGCCCCCCGTATAAGCCTGTACAAAGAAGCTGAAGCCGAAGAAGCACGAAAAGATGGCGTTGATCTCTTGGAAGAAGAATGAAATTTAGCTCTCACCCGCTCGGCGTTTTATCAGCAAGACCTTCGCCGATACCACGACCGACATGTCCGAGCTCGCTCCTTCCAAGAGGGCGACATGGTACTTCGCATTAAGCAAACTACAGATCACAAACTAGCTCCCCCATGGGAAGGCCCATATATCATCTCTAGAGTACTGCATAATGGGGCCTACCACCTCTACGATGTAACTAATAAGATAGAAGAGCCTCATGCATGGAACGCCCAGTTGTTGTGACGTTTCTATGCATAAGCACGATTGTAAGATTTGAATAAACATTATTCCATACACATAGCGAGTCCTGTTCAATCTATTTTTCATAATCAGGTTTTTCCCCGAGCAGTGCGCAGCTCGGACGAAAACTGTAAATCAGGTTTTCCATCCGAGCTGTGCGCAGCTCGGACGAGAACTTAGAAAAACTTACTATAAGTGCTCACCAACGCCCCACAGGCTTGGGGAAGCACAACATCATCTGCATTGAGGATCCTGTCTACAAGATCATCAATAGAAAAAATTTCTAAGTACTTTCAAGTCTCAGGAGACTTGGGGGCTGCTTAAAGTTGTAAAAACAGGTTTTTCCCCGAGCTGTGCGCAGCTCGGACGAAAACTGTAAATCAGGTTATCCATCCGAGCTGTGCGTAGCTCGGACGAGAACTTAGAAAAACTTACTATAAGTGCTCACCAACGCCCCACAGGCTTGGGAAAGCACAACATCATCTGCATTGAGGATCTTGTCTACAAGATCATCAATAGAAAAAAAATCTCAGTACTTTCAAGTCTCAGGAGACTTGGGGGCTGCTTAAAGTTGTAAAATCAGGTTTTCTTCCGAGCTGTGCGCAGCTCGGACGAAAACTGTCCATCAGGATTTCCATCCGAGCTGTGCGCAGCTCGGACGAGAACTTAGAAAAACTTACTATAAGTGCTCACCAACGCCCCACAGGCTTGGGGAAGCACAACATCATCTGCATTGAGGATCTTGTCTACAAGATCATCAATAGAAAAAAAATCTCAGTACTTTCAAGTCTCAGGAGACTTGGGGGCTGCTTAAAGTTGTAAAATCAGGTTTTCTTCCGAGCTGTGCGCAGCTCGGACGAAAACTGTCCATCAGGATTTCCATCCGAGCTGTGCGCAGCTCGGACGAGAACTTAGAAAAACTTACTATAAGTGCTCACCAACGCCCCACAGGCTTGGGGAAGCACAACATCATCTGCATTGAGGATCTTGTCTACAAGATCATCAATAGAAAAAAAATCTAAGTACTTTCAAGTCTCAGGAGACTTGGGGGCTCCTTAAAGTTGTAAAATCAGGTTTTCTTCCGAGCTGTGCGCAGCTCGGACGAAAACTGTCCATCAGGTTTTCCATTCGAGCTGTGCGCGGCTCGGACGAGAACTTAGAAAAACTTACTATAAGTGCTCACCAACGCCCCACAGGCTTGGGGAAGCACAACATCATCTGCATTGAGGATCTTGTCTACAAGATCATCAATAGAAAAAAATTCTAAGTACTTTCAAGTCTCAGGAGACTTGGGGGCTGTTTAAAGTTGTAAAATCAGGTTTTCTTCCGAATTATGCGCAGCTCGAATGAAAACTTAGAAAATTCACACAATAAGAAAAACAAGCATCGGCAGAAATATTCGTTTCCCACGAAGAAACAGAATACGAGTTCATCAACCAAACGAAGGAGTGTCACGGCACAACCACACAGTGTAACTTATTACAGATCCACTCGGCATCCCGAGGCAAATCCCAAACCAGTGTTTTTTACTACACTTCACTCATTCCTCGCCCGCCTCGTCAGACTCACTGGTTACGCTAGTTGACTCAACAAAGAAGTCCAGATCGGGCATCAGGGAAATTAGGCTAGCAGTCTCAGCATAACGCGGAAGGAAGGAGGTACAGCTCTGACCATCTTTCGGATCTCCACCGCCAACCCGCTCAAGATTATGGACCCGCTCCGGAAAATGCGCCTTGGTCAACGTCAGTGCGTAATTTGCACCGCTCCGTGCCGCTGAGCGTTTCCAGCGGGCTAGTTGATGAGGGGCCTCCTGGAGGACGGGCACAACAGTGTCCAATTTCACCCTGCTTCCCTCATCAGGTGAAAGCTTGCTCTTCAAATCCAGGGTAGCACCCATAACTTCTTCAGAAAATTTCTTCGCTTTAGCGCACCTCATGGCCAGCAGTCCCCGAGCCAGAGCAAATTCTGTGGTCACTGGAGTATAGTTATCCCTCTTCATGTCTTCCGCAAAGTCGGCCATGCGCGCTTGCTCGGCCTCCGGATCCGTTCCATACGCTGCATCACAGGAGAACATGAGTACACAATAGAAGACATGGAAACAAGTCCACAACTCGGATGGAAAAACTCACCAGACAAGGTCTCACTGAAAACGGCAAACCACCCAGCGCAATACTCTTTAGCTGTCTTCACCGCCTTCCGAGTGGTTTCCAACTCGGCTTCATGTTTCTTCTTATCCTCGACACGCAGCTCGGATAGTTTCTCCAGATCAGACTCCAGCTTCGAGATGCAAGCTTCATTTTCCTTCACTACCTGTTTGTAAAAATGCAAACTCGTCTCCAAAGCCTTCTGAGCTTTGGCCCGTTTCTCAACCTGGTCTATCTCCTTTTTCATCTTAGCAACTAAATTGTCGTTCTCCTTGACTTTCGCATCAAAGTCCTTCTTCGCCGCTTCTGCAAGCAGAACGTCAAACGATAAAATAAGGAGATGAAAAATGACAACTCAAGAGTTTTTACCATTGTCCTTAGCATGATGTTTCTTCAGTTTGTTATGCTCTTCAAGCAGCACTTCGTACGCACTCTTGGCAGCAGTATTCTCCTCCTGCAACTTCACGAAGGCCGACCCAAGCTTGCATGCCTCCTATGAAGACAAAAGGAATACCATACTCAAATAATAACCTCCTACCAAAAGACTCCGAATAACTTCGCAAAGTAACTCGGAGCCTTGGGGGCTACACCCAGTGAGTGCACTAAGAAGTGCCCCCACTGGAAGTTCACCGGAATAAAAACCTCTTATCAAAAGACTCCGCATAACTTCGCAAAGTTACTCGGAGCCTTGGGGGCTAGACCCAGTGGGTGCACTAAGAAGTGCTCCCACTGGAAGTTCACTGGAATAACAACCTCTTATCAAAAGACTCCGAATAACTTTGCAAAGTTAGTCGGAGCCTTGGGGGCTACACCCAGTGGGTAGGAAAACTTACGTAAGTCAAGTACACGTGTATTGTTTTCAACACGGTTTTTAGGATTATAAGATAGATGCAACCCATCATAATTAGCCTTGATAAGAGCAAAATTCTCCGGAATAGTTGGAGACTTCAAAAGGATAATAGGGCAATCAATTGTGGGAGCAACAACAATAATTTCATGCTTAACATAAGGAACTATAGAAAGTTCATCTTCGTAGGCATCATCCATAGTGGCATCATGGCCATCAACAAAGCAAGTATCAAAATCATCAGAAAGGGAAGTATCAAGTGAGTCCTCGGAATCATAAGATTCCTCTTCATAGCAATCATTAGCCTCTTCTTGGGCAGCAAGCATTCTATTTTTTTAAATCCTCAATATAAGCATTGGAAGTATAATTCTCAAAGCAATAAGCAAGAACATCAAAGTTTTCAGACTTGTGAATAGTATCGTAATACTTTTCAATCAAAGAAGCAATCTCATAAGCACCTTTAAAAGCAACAAACTCTTCAATCTTTTCAACATCAAAGTAATCATAAACACCTTTGGCATAAGAAGATAGGATCTCATTTTCATTAAACTCACATTGGAAAGGAAGGTGTTTACGCTCTATATTAGAGCAGCAAGTAAAATCATAAATGTGGCATAAACACTAAGCATAGAAATAAGAAACTTGTATTTGATCCCATAAGTGTTTCCCTTTCTGAGATAGGCGGTGCCGCGTATAATGAGCATGCTCATCCAATCATTTTCCCTCAACCAAGTCGGTTGGGCTTTTAGCGCGAGCACAAATTGATCGAAGACGATCCAAGTGAAACATGTCCATCCTAACATATTTGGGTGGTTCCACACCCATGGTGAAGATAGCATCAGTAAGTATTTTTGGTATTTTTGATAAGGGACACAAAAGTAAAAACTGAAGGTAAACTGACAAGACTAAAAAGCAAAGGTAAAAGATAGTGTGCAACTCCCCTATCTTGTAGACTTGAGTCCCCGGCAACGGCGCCAGAAATTTTCTTGATGGCTTCTCGCCCCTCGTTGGTTACCCCAAGCGGAAGGTTTGAGATGCAGTGCAGCAGCAAGTTTCCCTCGGTGAAGATACCAAGGTTATCGAACTAGTAGGACTCAGGAGATACAAGTAGGTGGCAACGTCGCCAGAAATTGCTTCATGACTGGGGTGTTGTCGTGGACCTGCACACAGCAACAAATAACTTTGCTCCCAACGAGTACAGAGGAGTTGTCAATTCCTCTGGCCTTGTCGTTTACAAAGGATCAACGCAAGAGATAAAAGGTGCAAAGGAAAATAAAAGCTGAAAGTAAATTGAGGGTGTGAACAATAATGTGAAGATGGACCAGGGTCCCGTGATTTTCACTAGTGATGTCTCTCTCCCAAAATACGATAAAAGTGCTAGCGAGGTAAACAAATCACAGTTGGGCAATTGACAGGATTATGAAGGCACCGCAGTGCTAACTATGCTGCAAACAAAGGAAGGGCTCAAAAGCAATGAGCAGTACGCCAAGGTAAGTAGACTGAAATACATCTGCATCTACTACGAATCATCCACCTTGAGATATCTATCCAGAACATCTCGTTGGTATTAAGTTGCGAATCTCACCCAAAGTGTAAACTCAAAGCAACAGACAACTGCATTAAATGAACTTTGCATAAAGTACACAATCCTTGCACCCGCAGGTACAAGCACCGTTGTTTTATCCCTGGTGGCAACAACACATCCCCTAGTCTCATGTTTCTGTCACTCAAGCTTGACATCAAGGGGCTGAACCCACAATCGAGCATAACACTCTCTCTTGGAGTTGCAAATAAAATACTTGGCCAAAGCAAATACCGCAACGGAGAACATGCAAGAATTTACTCCAGAACAAAATATAAAAGAGAAGAAACAAATATATTACTCATCACAATCTGAACATAGTCTCATAATCCATCAGATCCCAACAAACTCAGCATAGCAACAGCAGAAATTACATAGATGCCTCGATCATGTGAGGCAGCTCACGAGGACTCGAAAGTGGAAGCACAAAAGGGGGAGAGATAGATCACATAGCTACTGGTCACGGACCCATGGTCCAAGGGAAACTACTCACGGTACAAACGGGAGGCGTCCATGGCTATGGAGGGTCTCACGGAGGGGGTAGCTTCTCCCGGCAGGGTGCCGGAGCAGCTTCTCCAGGCAGCCCCGATCTTGAAACGGCGGCGGCGGCGGAACAGAGGCGAGATCGCGAAAGAGGAGTTCGTATTAGGGGTTTCCACCCCGAGGGGTAAATATAGGCGAAGGGGGCGTCGAGGGGACCCACGAGGCAGTCAGGAGGGTCCCTGGCGCGGCCCAGGGTGGGGCCGTGCCACCTGCCCTCCTGGCTTCCTGGTGGTGGCCCCCCTTCCCTCTCTTGGTGATTCCGGAAGCTTCTGTTGCGCTGATTTTTTATATATTTTTCCCGGAATTTTTGGAGCACTTTTAATGGCCGGAAAACCTGAAATACAAAAACAGCAGAAAAGAGAAACTGGCAACTGGGTGCACTGAGTTAATAGGTTCGTCCAAATAGGTTCAAAAGTGTATGAAAGTTCAAGCAAAACATGGCAAAGTCACACAAAACATACATGGAGCAAGCAGAAATTATAGATACGTTTGGGACGTATCACCGACCACCGCAACGTGAAGATCCCCGATGCCGACCACCGCAACGTGAAGATCCCAGATGCCTTCTACGACATGGAGATCCCCGACGACCAGGAGTAGTTTGGAGGTTCCCCGGCAGGAGGCCTCACCTTTTCGATCGTTGTTGTTTTTGTGCTAGCCTTCTTAAGGAAAATCATGTGTACGTTGTGTCTGTACTCAGATACTGTTGCTTCCGCTAACTTTGTGCTCTCGAGCTGTTGTATTCGAGGCCTCGTGGGCCCGGGCTTGTATTAAACAGCTTGTATTATTTTTATTATTAGAGTTGTGTTGTGATATCATGCCGTGAGTCCTTGATCTCGGTCGTGTACCTTGCGTGTATGTTCACTGTACACGTTCCAATTTTGGGGGTGTCACATGATGCTGAAGAACTAATGGGCAAGATAGCCAAAAATCATGAAGATTGGTCCATCCCTGAATCACCTCCACAACCAAAGAAGCGGGGAATGCTGGCCTTGAACCCCGAAGATATGAAAGAAGCTAAGAAATCTATCAAAGAGATAGGTATTAGAGCTAAAGATGTGAAGAATCTACCTCCTATTGAAAAACTCTATGAGCCTACTACTCACCCTCCTATGGTAGAGGTACACTCTTTTCGATTTTAATGTAAGTGACATCCCTCATGGTAAGCCTCCTGATCGATGTTTAGATAAGCTTGATAATTTTACTAGTTGTATATCCGTGCGTTGCCACGACATAACAAAAAAACATCTATTGAAAATTATTTTAATTTACAAATGTGCGACATGCATGATATATTGCATTTGGCATTTTTATTCGTTTAACTAAAAAAACCTATCCCCACCTTTCCCTTGACATTTTTGTGTCTCATTAATCAACATCTTCTTGCACGAACACAAAGCAACATCTTTCTTTTCAATCCTTTTTCCCTTCACCGTCATCTCATCACCATTTTTTAGCCCTCTTTTCAAAATCCTGAATCTTTATAAAAAAATATCGATTAAAAATATTTGGTTGAAGTTATTTTTTTTATGATTAGTTAGTTCACGCGAAGCGCATGCACAAAAAGACAAGCGCTAGGACACTTGGGGAGGTATGAGAAGAGGGTGACATACTTGATCTTTAACAAGAGCTCCCCTGCCAGTGAGCTCACAGCCACCACGTGCGCTCCATTTCAGAAAAAATTCTCTCTTTCACATATAGTATTTGTTTTCAACTGCGACATGAGGTCAAAATATCAGCCATAGCAAAAGATTATATTAAATGAGCCCACATCTATAATATCTAAATAATTTATCCTCACTAATCTATTTCTCTTAACACGTAAGCTATCCACATCAACAAATAGGTCCCCCATGCAAAACTCTTTTTTACTAACACTCATGCATATACTCTTCATATGCCTCAAAATATTAAAGCAAATAAAATTTTCTTGCTCACTACTTCCTAATACCGATATTATTTAATTTAGAGTTCAAGGCAGCTAGCAGTAGAGGAAGATAAAAAGAATTTTGAAGATGATGGGTTACCTTTACCGTTGAGGTGGTGCATGCCCTTGCGACGCATCGCCTTGGACAAGGAATCCTCATCGGTTTTCATACACCCGTCCGCATGAACGACATGTCGTTCGCTCTGGCGATACAAAGTAGTCATGTGCGGTGGGGTGTGCGTGCGCTCGACCGTCAATGGAGTGGATGATGTTGGCGTCGACACCCTGAACGCAGCATGCTCTGGAGTGAGAGTCGTCGAGAGAGGCCACACCGACGACGATGACCGCGGTTGTCATTCAGTCTGCGCAGGTGACAAGTCCATCAATGATGGCCCGGGATCCACGCTGCAAGTCGACGACATGATCTGTGATTGCACGCATGTCGTGATCTCAACGAATTAAGACCACCAGACCAACTACCGTGGCCTGCACTGCATGACTTGCATGTCCGGCTCGGTCAGGGCCAAATCCATCTGCGGGAGTGAATCTCCTGGTAGCGACCTGCACTCCAGCTGGTTGGCCTGTCCATTTAGTTGGGTCGCGCATTTCCAACGACGTGTACCCTTCTTGGCTTTGACCTTGGCCATATTAGCTTCTCCTTCTACAAGAGGCCCCACAACAACATTAGTAGAAGCCATCATGGCCGCCCCCAAGGCCAGGTCGTGCTGATGCTGTCCAGCTTGCTGCTGCTGCCGGATGGTCCGCTGCCCGGTTTGCCTCTGCTGTTGTTGCACTGCGTAAGGATTTTGAAAATGCGGCTGCGTCATCAAATTATGTTGCTGGAATTGAATATTTGGATGCGAAGGGCCACCCAAGGTCTGATGCAGGAACTGATTCTTGTTCTTCTTCCGTTTAGGTACAAACTGGTTCCCACTGGTAAAGGTTTGCTGCTGCAGTTGCCCATGAACAACAAAAGGAGGAGCCGGAGCAGCCCCAATAGTCAGTTGGAAGTATTGGGGTGCCTGCCCACCCCCTTGAACGAACCCAGGAACGGGAACATGAGGCGCCCCTTGGCCATACACAAGGAGTCAGGGACAGGGTAGCCATGTCCGGCGTAGGGGAAACCAGACAGTCCGCCTTGCTGAAGCTGCGGCAGAGATGGACCCTCTGGAGAGGTTGACCCGGAGCTCCGACGGCCCCGAGCAGAGTCCCCGTCGCCCCCCCCCCCCCCCCCCCCCCCCCCCCAAGAGGAGTAGCAGTGTAGCACCACCCGAGCCAGAACCAGTTGGCCATGGTGGTTGAGGGACGCCGGCCATGGTCACGGTCCGGGACACCACCGCCCCGGCAAAGGTCTTGGGAGCAGGAACGTAGTTGGTCGGAGACGTCAATGGAGAAGGCTGAGCGGCCGCGCGCGGATTGTTGATGACGAGCGCGATGTCGCGGAACCTACCCTATGTTCTCAGAATCGATCTCTTCCCGCGCAGAAATCGTGATCGGATCCCCGTGCGCGGATCTCGCCTGGGAGTTCGCGCTCCGGGCTTACGGGGACACCGCTGACGACTCCTCCCGCCATGTCTGCAGCGTCGCGGCGCTGGGCTTGATCCAAAAACTGGCAAAGACGGATGACAGCGTGAACGGCGGCAATGGGCCTCTCCATCTTCCCATCCACGGGGGGTGGGATACCTTGACGCCGGCCGTTGACGTAGGTCGACGAGGATGCCCAGCCGCTGGAAGAGCCTGCTTCAAGCAAGTGGCTTCTGAGTTGTCACGTTGGGACCAGCAAAACAAAGTGTGCTCACCTGCAGACGGTGAAGAAGATCGAGTCGGCGACAACGATCTCCTCTCCCAGATTCTGGTCGCCAGCGTTGAGAAACCCAGGTCCGCCCAGAACTCTTGTACGACTTCCGTATCCGTCTTCTTCTTTCTCCCGCCCACCTTTGTCGAACCAGACTCCGCAGTCCGCATCGTCCTCCTCCAACACGGCTAGGGCGCCCACTACCCCCGTCGACGGTTCGCCCGCGCCGATGGGAAACCGTGGTCTGTGGCGGCACCGGGAGCGGCCTCGCAGGTAAATTCTACATCGAAGCCAGAGGGCGGTGGTGGAGAAAGGGGCCGAAGAGATCGGCCGCCGGGTGGTTTGGGTTTTAGAGAGAGACGTGGGGATGGAGACCGGGAAGGAGAAAGTGGATTTTTTTTCCTAT
This sequence comes from Bromus sterilis, assembly GCA_950022295.1. NCBI lineage: Eukaryota > Viridiplantae > Streptophyta > Magnoliopsida > Poales > Poaceae > Bromus > Bromus sterilis. The sequence continues at coordinate 306,226,357 of OX465595.1, forward strand.
TTTCTCTCGGGCGGCGTGGGATCAGGTTGAACCATGACGACGAACGTCCTCTTCCCCTTTAATAGTAGAGATTATAAAGCAAAATCACTTTAATGAGAGGATTCAAAGTCAGCTGTATGACAATAGGGAAACACTTATATTCAGTAGTCTGATGCAAAATACTCCTTAGACCTGTCCTGCGCCGTTGATGCTCTTTCAATCTAATGGCTTCTGTTTCTAATTTGATCCGAGGAAATCACGCCTACCCATCCAAATGAAACCCACCACGTCACGCACGAGTTAATCTCGCTGCCCAACCTACCCACACCGCACCCATCTCGCAAACCTCGGGCCTGCGCAGACCCGATCTCGACGAGTTCCATCACCACGGCGGCTACCTCCGCCACCACCCTGCTCCGCACCAACAACTCCTCGCCGTCGGTGCGGCGTCTTTTTCCCGTCCCCGTCTGCTTGACTGAACACCACCGACCGCGTCGGCTAGCTCCATCCCCGGTCGGTTCTACGCCAGACCCCGGCCGTCACCATGAGTCCATGATTCATTGTGCTGGTGCGTTGTTTTGGCTCGGCAACAAGAAGCTGCAGCCGCATCCCGCGGGTCGTCCCTCAGGTATGCACTCACCTAAACTAGGGTTTGATTCATCTTATGTTTGATTCATCTTTAATCACTTATTTTGATATATGTTCTTTGTATCAGTGCTTGCTTCGATGATTCTTGTCAACTGCATCTATGTTATATTTGATGTGTTTCTTTCCTGATACGATGGCCGGAGCACTAATGGTAGCGAGTCTATTTCTCCATGACGTGGTGGCACCATACCAACCAAGTTGTTATTTCTCCTGCAGTTTTGGCCTTTGATACACCTTTCCAAAGGGTTGTGGAATGAGGCAAACAAGGATACGTTCTGACCCCAAACATGAGGACGACTTAGCAGGCGAACCACATGCGTAAGTACGTGATAAGACTGAAGCACATGTAAGCCCCGATTGATGCATTAGCTTGAAATTGGATTGCATGCATTGCTAATCAAATGAATGCAGGAACCATAGTTTGTATGTTCTTTTTTCAATTGGAACATTTTCACTATTTGACGCATTGTAGAGTTATTCTCCATCGTTCTTGGATTTATTCATCGAAATATTTTCACCCCATCGCATGATTATGCCTTGGGTTGCAGGAAGCACAGAAAAAATTAGTAAGAGAAAACACATCTTTCACAGGGCGCCGATGCGAGAGACAAAGGTCTTCGCACTTTTGCTTGCAGTTCATGTCAGTGTGCAGTGCTTCGCAACCACCTTGGAAGCAAACATTTTGTTTAACGGAAACAAATGTTTCGCTATTGTGGATATGCCATGGAGTATATATTTTTCGCTTTTGATTGATACAAATTTGTGTTCGTGTGGAAGCAATTCTCTGATGTATGGAAATAATATCATAATGATTCGGAAGCAAAATGTATATCTCTAAAAGCATGAGGTTTGTCAAGCGATACAAAACATTATCATATATACATCATTGTTTTTGTATGGAAGCAAATCCTCACTTTTATAGATGCAAGTTCCAAATTATTTGGAAGCAAATTTCCATTTCTTTGGATGCAAATACCAAATTCTTTGGAAGCAACAAGATCTCAATTAATTTGATGGATGCAAATACCAAATTATTTGGAAGCAAAGTCCCGATTTAATTTGTCAGACGGAAAATACAAAACTTCATGGTGCTGGCAGTTGCATGCATTTTGCCTAGAGCCCTAGACACACATAACCTACCTTTGTGATCAATTCTGGTTGTTGTGGTTGTAGAACAAATTTATATGACGTGTCCAAACTATCAAATTCTAAGTAGACCGAAGAAATCTCTTGTTACAATGGAAGCAATATTCACGGACGATGGAAATAAGAAAATTCTTACAAGATCGAAGTGATCGCCGGTTTCCCGGCAAAAAAAGTGATCACCGGTTGCCGTGGAAGCACTTTGTACAATCGATCGAAGCACACCTTTCAACCAGATGAAAGTAATATGTTGTTGCTTCATAAGCAAATTCTAATATTTTGGATGAAGTCTTTAATGGAAACAAATTTTAATCTTGTAAAGAGCTCTTTTATGCTACACACAAAATAATTTTTACTTGCATGAAATATATTTTTGTTTGCGTACACTGCGCACACAATAAATACAAACGATCATCAGTTGTCGTGGATGCAAATATTTGTGCTGACCGAAGCAAAGCAATTTGTAACCCGGTGGAACGAATCTCCATTAGCAAAAAATTCTAACCGGATGAAGCAATCTGTATTGGCCATGGACACAATTGGAAAGGCTGGCAAAAAATGTGTACAAAAAAAGTTACGCCGATATTCAAATTCTATGGAAGCAAGTTGCATGCATGACGCATCAGTTTGATATCCCTGATTTATAGGAGTAGTGGTTATTGGGAAACAAATTGATTTCCATTAATGCAGAATCATGCATGAAAACTAATTAACGGATGCACTTTTTAAGGAAGCAAACCAACTAATCACGCGTGGGGCTGCTCTGCTGAATCTGATGGTTGCCATGCTTCTCATCCTACGGTCAATGACTGGTCTGATACAAGGCAAAACATCAGTAGTCTGATTCCTAGTGGCTCCCAATGACAATACCCTTGCTATCAAATGTTTGCTTGATGTTCTAGGTAGAACTGTTAATGATGTTAAAGGCCTTGTTAAGCATTTCCATATGGTTCAAACTCAGCTTGAACAAATTTCTAATGTACAAAAAGATTTGCTTGCTGACAATGCCAAACAGGATATACAAGCCTTCGGGATTAAAACCCGAGGTGGCACACATACTCAAGATCCTCTTTATCTAGAAGGACATCCTAAGAGGATCGAGCAAGATTCTCAAATGCAGGATGAAGACATTATCAGCTCTCCTAAGAAGAAGAAGAAGAAGAAAAAGAAGAAACACAAAAAAGCCACAATTCAAATGATCCCATAATTGATGAAGAGCCCATTGTTGATCCTAATCACATATCTACTTTCGATGCTGAAACCGGAGACCATGCTGAACCACAAAAAGATAAAGAGAAGAATGATCCTCCTGAAGTGCGAGAAGAAGAAGCACACGATAAACGCAAGATATATACTAGAGAAGACTTCATCGCAAGGAAACAAGGGAAAGAACGAGAACCATGGGTACAAAAACTAATGCATTTCCCAGGTAAGTCTCTCAAAACTAAAGAAGAAGATCACTACAATAAATTATGTGAATGGATGAAGCCTCTTTTTCTGCAAATTCCTTTAACTGATGCTATTAAGTTGCATCCGTACTCGAGGTATATGAAAGATATTGTGACTAAGAAAAGAAAAGTTCCTAATGAGGCAATATCTACTATGCTTGCTAACTACTCTTTTAGAGGCAAGATTCCTAAGAAGCTCGGTGATCTAGGTATACCCACCATTCCTTGCTCCATAAAGAATAATTATGTCAGAACTACTTTATGTGATTTGGGTGCAGGAGTGAGTGTTATGCCTTTCTCTCTTTACGAAAGACTTTGTTTAGATACACTAATCCCCACAAATATCTCTCTTCAAATGGCTGATAAGTCAACAACCGTTCCCATTGGTATTTGTGAAGATGTTCCTGTTGAAGTTGCTAATTGCTTGATTCTTACTGATTTTATTGTGCTTCACATGCCTGAAGACGGGAGCATGTCTATTATTCTTGGTAGACCTTTTCTTAACACCGCAGGTGCTATTATTGATTGCAATAAAGGAAAGGTCACTTTCAATGTTAATGATAAAGAACACACGGTATATTTTCCGAAGAAGATCGATAAAAGGCATGGCCTTAACTCCATTGAGAATATTGAGACCGTGAAGATTGGTGATTGGGATTGTCCTCTACATGTGCATCACAAATATAAAATAATCATGGTAGGGACAGTCTCCCTCAAAAGTAAAGGTATGATGAATGCATTGTAATAAGTGAAACTTTTTGCTCGATATATCACTTGTTTAGTAGTAAGACTTGATCAACCTTGCTAATAAACAAGTTTTATATAAGTAAAATGGGGAGCTCATTATATTTGCATTTCTTTTAGCTTTCAACTATCTTGCTATACCAAAGTTTATACTTTTGAAACTTAATATATTTAACCACTGTTTCGATCCCTCCGAAAGTTTTTGCAGCTTTCCCTACCTTCACTACTAGGAAAAACGCTACTAGTAGCGCCCCATAAATGGCTACTAGTAGCACCCACGGGCGTGCTACTACTAGCACGCTACAGCTAACTTGTAGTAGTAGCGCGTGTTTGCCCGCGCTACTACTAGTTCTGATAGCAGTAGCGCCCCTATTGTCCATGCGCTACTGGTAAATAGAAGCAGCGCCCTCTTTATTCGCGCGCTACTACTATTAATTTAAAAAAATAAAGAAAATCTCGTCGGTGTCCACGCTCCGGCAGTCGCGCCGGTGGCCGCGGGGCAGGGTGGGGACGACGGCGGCTCTGCAGGGCGGCGAGGTTGCGCGCGATGGGGCGGTGAGGAGGAGGTCACCTGTGACGCCCCCAAAATCAGACCGTGTACAGTAATCATACACGCAAGGTACACGATCGAGATCAGGGACTCACGGTGAGATATCACAACAAATTCTACAAATAAAATAATACAAGCTATTTAATACAAGCCAGGGGCCACGAGGGCTCGAATACAACAGCTCGAGAGCACAAAGTCAGCGGAAGCAATAGTATCTGAGTACAGACACAAGAATACAAGGTTGCCTTAAGAAGGCTAGCACAAAATCAACACTCGATCGAAAAGGCGAGGCCTCCTGCCTGGGAACCTCCAAACTACTCCTGGTCAAAGGGGAACTCGACGTCGTAGAAGGCATCGAGGATCTTCATGTTGCGGTGGTCGGCATCGGGGATCTCCTGCTCCTGGGCTCCAAGGCTCCAACGTCGACTGCAGCGGCCGATCAAGCAAAACAAAAAGGGGGAAAATAAAGCAGGTGAGTATCTAGCATACCCGCGAGTCTTACGTCCTCTACTAAGCATTTATGCATTTGTATCAAATGGAAAGGGGAGGCTGTATATAGTGGACTGCAAGGTAGAAATCAGAATAAGGATGAGAAGCTAGGCCTATCGAAGACTAGCATCTTCCGACGAGTCTTGAAACATGAGGTAAGAATCAGCCAACAGTTTAATATACCAGAAATGAAAGTAACAATGCAGCAGAAGTTGTTGCAACATTGTATAATAGTAAGTTGTATTAGATAACAATTATATATGCCTCCGAGATCCCCTCCTCGACTTCCCTGCGAGAAAGAGAAACCGGAACCAACAGTTTAATAGTAGTAGTTTGTAGTAGTAGGCTCTGGCTTCAGCATACAGCGTCATGTTACCGTGGACACGGCTATCCGAATAGATTATCATCCCTGCAAGGGCTGCATTACTGTTACCCTACACACTCAGATCTCCAGGGTGGCGTACACCTTGTTAGGGAATGCCCCACCGAGGCTATCCGACACGCCGACGCCCATCCTACGGCTCATCAGAGAGGTCCCCGCCGGTCTACAGCCCTAAGGGCAAGGGGGTCATGGGCCTATCACCCCTCGCTCTCCGGGTCATTGTGCGCCAAGTGGATCCAGTGCCGCAGCACGATCCGACCCAACCACAATGATGAACTGGACGTCTTTCAAAGATTTCGAATGAGACCACAACGCGGAGGGCCCACACCGTAATCCCATGTGGAGGTAGTGCGTATAGGGCACGTCGACCCACTCAAGTCATCCACCTGAACCGTTAAGTCATTTTATTATTTTCTATCGGGACAACCGTTATCGTTGCCCCTATCCGGGTGAGTCGCGGACAACGACAGCAGCCAGGACCACCAGTAACGTCAGTGCCTGCCCTGACGTCCCACCAACTCGTGCGGTTACCAACAAGGTGAACCGTCTCCTTACCTTGTCTCGCGTTTGCTTCGAAGAGCTCGACTTTCGTACAACAGGATACATGTCGGCCATGAACAGTACCAGGCCCGCCGCACACCGGTGGAATACACCTGACCTGTCGTTCCGCTAAGATACCCTGCGCAGGCACCGTTGGGTCACCCGACTCCTTACCTGTAAGGACACCAGTTGATTCGAGTGCCTACCATCAAGTGAAACCAGGAGGAATCACCCTCGATGGTACACTTGAAGAGGTTCGACAGAGACATTAGTGGAATGAACTAAAGAGGAATATTCTCGTATCACCCCGGTGGTGCCGAGATACCAGCGGAATGAACTAAAGAGGAATACCCTCGTATCATCCCAGTGATGCTACACTACTGAGCCGACGAGAGTGAAATACGAGTCCATCCACTCGTAAGTCATACACGAAGCGACTCTGCAGAGTCTCGCCGTTATAGGTTCCCTAGGGCGTCTGTATTGATCTGTACCTGTTGCAGTTATAATATTAGGAAATCCGCGTTCACTCACCAGAGTGATCACGGCCCGCTATTCTAAACCTAGCTAACAATGCGCAGGGTTCACTGCTGAAAATTATATATATATTTATAAGGCAGCATAGGACATGGAAAGGTACATCAAGGGGCTACAAAAACATGCTATGCAATTGAATAGGATTGTAACGTAGCAGCAGCAGTAACCATGCCTAGTGCAAGAAATGTACAGAAAAGATAGGCGATATCTGGGGATGAGAATGGCTCTGCCCTCCTGGAAGCTCGACGGTAGAGGTACGGTCGTCGACGAAGTAGTCGTACTCGGCAGCGGTGTAGTCAACGGTAGCAGCGGGGTCTACTGGAGAATAATAAGGGGGGAGGAAACAGTAAATACACGGAAATCATAGGAAACAAAAGCAAGGCATGACAGGTGAATTGTAAATGGTGATCTAATGCAGTACGATGCAATAAGCTCGGAGCTGGAAATCATCCGGGGATGAAATACCGGCTCCGGGTGATTACCGGACAGGGTGTCCAGAGGGGGGGGATCATGCCGGAGGTGTCGTTTACATCCGACACACGTGTGGGTGGTGTATCCGGGTTAGTTGATCTATTCCGAACAACTTTCGTATACAAAGTTTTTCGATCCGGGCAACCTTTATCGGTACCGGAAAAATTACCAACAGACGGCCCGAGAGGGGACGGTTCGATGTTCGGTGTGTTAGGGGGTGGATTAGACCAACGGACAGCGTATTCGTATTCGTTGAATTTTTCTTAGCAATATTGATATATAAATTATTTTAATCCAAGTTACGGATTAAAAGATATTAATTTAACAAGTATAATTTATTTTAAATCATTTAAATCATTTACTAAACTCTTTTATTATTTATTAAATTCAATTAATAATCATTTTTAATATACTAACTAGTGGGTCCCACTGGTCAGTGACTAATTAAATAAATTATTTCATTTAGTTTAATTACCAGGGGGTGGCCCACATGTCATACTCTAGTCAGTTTAATTAGTTGATTTAATTAATTTAACAGGGGATGGCCCACCTGTCATAGGTACAGGTTAATTACTAGTTTAGTTAAACTAAAAATGGGCAGGGACCACATGTCAATTACAAAGGGGGGGTTATTTTTTTGTTTAATATTTAACCAGGGGGGTTATAAGCTAATTAGTGTGATTAGCCCCCCTAATCAGTGGGAGGGCCCCACTGTCAGAGACAGAGGGGGGTTCAACTCCACGGCGCCCATGGCACGGGCTCGACGGTGGCGAGCTGTGGCCGGCGAGGGCCACCGGAGAGGCGCTCCGGCGAGCACCTGACGAGCGGGAGAGGGAATCGAATCGGGGGTTCGTTATGCGCCCACTGGAGGTGACTGGGGGGGCGGAGGAGGCCGGAGCCGAGCTCCTCGCCTTCAATGGCGGAGGCCATAGGTCTGCAAGGTGGCGGCGGCGCTACGGTGCTTGATTGCGAGCGCTAGAATGGGCAAAAATGTCGGGGGGCTCACAGTGAGTGCGATGCGCGACTCGGGGAGGAGGATCTCGCGGTGGGGACGACAGATCCGCAGTCGGAGTTGGCAGCCATGGCAGAGAAAAGGTCATCGGGGCATCGGGCACGGGGCTCCTCGGAGCGATTCACCACGCAGGTAGATGAAGGGGGACACGGCGGAGGTCCTGGGCGCGTTGGCTTAGCCGGGGGTGGCCGGTGGCCACGCCGGTGCGAATGGCTTGGCGGCGGCGCGCACGGCTCCATGCGGGAGATGGAGGAAAGCGAGCGCGAGGGAAAAGGAGAGGGGGGCGGCTGGTTAGGGTTGCACAGGGGGGGCCTCGGCCGTCTTATACACGCCGGAGGCTAGCTGGATGGCCTCCATGGCCACTGGCCATGGCGTGGCCGGCTCAGGTGGTGACCACGGGGTCACCATGAGCAGTGGTTGAAGAACAGGGGGGTGCCCGGGTGGGCTTGCTGGGCTGTTGGCCCAGGGGGGGGAGGGAAATGGGCTTCTCCTAGGGGGGTAGATGAGGTGTTTTATTTTTATTTTTATTTTTCTTTTCTGTTATTTCCCCTTTGTATTTAAATTTAACCATCTAGGCATTTTTGTAAAATGTTTCATGTGACCCATAATTACTGTTATACCATAAGTTAGTGCCTCAAATAGGTTGGGAAATAGAAAAAGTCATTTAATATTGTATTTAGATATTAAATGGTTAACATGGGGTTTTTAGCTACTGTTTACAATTGTTTAAATTACTTTAGAGATTAATAAAATCCCCAAATTGGTGTAACATGGTCCACAGAATATTAGTGAATTTTTAACAGTGGTCGGACAATTTTTGGGCAAATTTTATTTTTCACTTGGTTTTAATATTCCACCAAAGGAAATTTGAGCATTTGATTTGAATTCAACTCAAAGGCAATTGACTTGATCTTGGAATTGTTTTGATTCATGATGACCAAGATCCATGATCACATCGCATTCAACAATATCAAAAGGAGAAATTGAATTTGAACTGAACTAAGTTGATCAAAACAAAATTTTGATCCAGGCCATTTTGAGCAAGAGAGATTATCAACAGTGATTAGCAACAGTAATCCTGATTACTGTAGCGTGACACCCGGGGTGTTACAAATCTCCACCACTACAAAGAATTCTCGTCCCGAGAATTTAAAGTAGTGTAAGGGTTAAAGTCTTAGTTTCGTATTCTAACGAATCTTCCGGTTCTTGTTGTCCATCTTGAAGAAGTTAATCCTTCACGTTGGTGTCTTCATTTCTTTGCATCGTTGCATCTCGACGAGTTATCATCCTTCATTCAGGGTCTTCATCGTACTTACGAATAGGCTCGGGGTAAACTCAAGGGGTCGGATCGGTACCAGGTTAATCAACCGAGGTTGTCCAAGGGAATGGGGTGCAACGTATCTCTCGAGTTTAAACACAGAGAAATACATCGAGAGAAACAAGAGGAGGTATGAGAAGTTACAAGCGGACATGCATGCATTCGATGCCGATGGCGGATGCTGAAAAAGGGGGGTCCAGCGCATCGGGCATAAGCACTGTGTTTGGGTATTGGACTGAATATCATAAGGTATATGACTCGTGAATGGCATACGAGGTCAAGCACGAGGAATAATCCTTGGGAACGGGAATGTACAAAAGAGTCAGGTTTCGATCCTGTGGACTGTGGGTTATGGGCCCACATGGGATGGTGACATTTTATGCGATCACGACGCAAGGTTTGTCAAGGAACAGTTTGCCAGGTAAGTCGGCAACAATATCGATACCAGGAGCAGTGGACAAAGAGAGCCACTTTCCCGCTCGTTAGAACGAGGCGGACAATTGGCAAGGTTCTCATCCATAGGTGGTTATCGAAATGCCATCAACAATAGCAACATGTTATACTGACTGAGTAGGGCATCGAGGTGTTTTCATAAGCAGGGAATTATCACTGCTCAGATAAGACACATTACAAGAAAGGTTAAACAGACCAATGGAAGGGAAAATGTGATTATACTCAAGTATTAGGTGTATATCCTTCCCAAGGGAAAGCAGAGCATGATATACCTGACCAAGTTTGTATTGGCAGGGAGTCAAAGGAGATTGTCGATGATAACACAAATCATCGAGGGGCGGGGATGGTATTTCACACGATGAATCCAATTGACACATGGAAGAAGCCATGTAAGATTAGTCGGATAATAATCCACCGAAGGTCTGGTGGTTCGCAAAGAATCTGATGTGAGTATCGACACTCAACCAGAATAAGAAAGAATGCAAAGGCATCAGGTGATAGAAGCATCCGAATAAGTCGATGCTTAAGTACAAGGGAATTATGATTTCCATATCGAGAGGTGGATGCAATTTTCCATACGGACTTATTGGTGGCAGGGGATTGCAAGGCGATGAACACATAGGGTCTCGGAAGTTTATCCGAGAGTACTCTTCAGAATCTTTTGGCGAAGTAAGCGATCATCTGGATTGCAAGGCTCTCCGGAAGGAAGGAAGTGCGAGAACCTAAAGTTAGAGTTAGGAAAACTTACCAGCAAGGATAAGAGAGTAGAATCCCAGAGTAAAGGTACGGAGAAAAACGATCCTAATACCCCCAACTTTGCGATGTGGGCCAATAAGCCACACGACACTGTTAGCAAAGTAGTTTTGCAAAGACTAGACTCGACTTCGACCAAGGAGTTGGAAGGGGGTGTCCTACAGGAAGTCGGCTCTGATACCAACTTGTGACGCCCCCAAAATCAGACCGTGTACAGTAATCATACGCGCAAGGTACACGATCGAGATCAGGGACTCACGGTGATATATAACAACACAACTCTACAAATAAAATAATACAAGCTGTTTAATACAAGCCAGGGGCCATGAGGGCTCGAATACAACAGCTCGAGAGCATAAAGTCAGCGGAAGCAATAGTATCTGAGTACAGACACAAGAATACAAGGTTGCCTTAAGAAGGCTAGCACAAAATCAACACTCGATCAAAAACGCGAGGCCTCCTGCCTGGGAACCTCCAAACTACTCCTGGTCAAAGGGGAACTCGACGTCGTCGAAGGCATCGGGGATCTTCATGTTGCGGTGGTCGGCATCGGGGATCTCCTGCTCCTGGGCTCCAAGGCTCCAACGTCGACTGCAGCGGCCGATCAGGAAAAACAAAGTGGGGGGAAATAAAGCAGGTTAGTATCTAGCATACCCGCGAGTCTTACGTCCGCTACTAAGCATTTATGCATTTGTATCAAATGGAAAGGGGAGGCTGTATATAGTGGACTGCAAGGTAGAAATCAGAATAAGGATGAGAAGCTAGGCATATTGAAGACTAGCATCTTCCGACGAGTCTTGAAGCATGAGGTAAGAATCAGCCAACAGTTTAATATACCAGAAATGAAAGTAACAATGCAGCAGAAGTTGTTGCAACATTGTATAATAGTAAGTTGTATTAGATAACAATTATAAATGCCTCCGAGATCCCCTCCTCGACTTCCCTGCGAGGAAGAGAACCCGGAACCAACAGTTTAATAGTAGTAGTTTGTAGTAGTAGGCTCTGGCTTCAGCATAAAGCGTCATGTTACCGTGGACACGGCTATCCGAATAGATTATCATCCCTGCAGGGGCTGCACTACTGTTACCCTACACGCTCGGATCTCCAGGGTGGCGTACACCTTGTTAGGGAATGCCCCACCGAGGCTATCCGACACGCCGAGGCCCATCCTACGGCTCATCAGAGAGGTCCCCGCCGGTCTACAGCCCTAGGGGCAAGGGGGTCATGGGCCTATCACCCCTCGCTCTCCGGGTCGTTGTGCGCCAAGTGGATCCAGTGCTGCAGCACGATCCGACCCAACCACAATGATGAACTGGATGTCTTTCAAAGATTTCGAACGAGACCACAACGTGGAGGGCCCACACCGTAATTCCACGTGGAGGTAGTGCGTATAGGGCACGTCGACCCACTCAAGTCATCCACCTGAACCGTTAAGTCATTTTATTATTTTCTATCGGGACAACCGTTATCGTTGCCCCAATCCGGGTGAGTCGCGGACAACGACAGCAGCCAGGACCACCAGTAACGTCGGTGCCTGCCCTGACGTCCCACCAACTCGTGCGGTTACCAACAAGGTGAACCGTCTCCTTACCTTGTCTCGCGTTTGCTTCGAAGAGCTCGACTTTCGTACAACAGGATACATGTCGGCCACAAACAGTACCAGGCCCGCCGCACACCGGTGGAATACACCTGACATGTCGTTCCGCTAAGATACCCTGCACGGGCACCGTTGGGTCACCCGACTCCTTACCTGTAAGGACACCAGTTGATTCGAGTGCCTACCATCAAGTGAAACCAGGAGGAATCACCCTCGATGGTACACTTGAAGAGGTTCGACAGAGACATTAGTGGAATGAACTAAAGAGGAATATTCTCGTATCACCCCGGTGGTGCCGAGACACCAGCGGAATGAACTAAAGAGGAATACCCTCGTATCCTCCCAGTGATGCTACACTACTGAGCCGACGAGAGTGAAATACGAGTCCATCCACTCGTAAGTCATACTCGAAGCGACTCGGCAGAGTCTCGCCGTTCTAGGTTCCCTAGGGCGTCTGTATTGATCTGTACCTGTTGCAGTTATAATATTAGGAAATCCGCGTTCACTCACCAGAGTGATCACGGCCCGCTATTCTAAACCTAGCTAACAATGCGCAGGGTTCACTGCTGAAAATTATATATATATTTATAAGGCAGCATAGGACATGGAAAGGTACATCAAGGGGCTACAAAAACATGCTATGCAATTGAATAGGATTGTAACGTAGCAGCAGCAGTAACCATGCCTAGTGCAAGAAATGTACGGAAAAGATAGGCGATATCTGGGGAAGAGAATGGCTCTGCTTGCCTGGAAGCTCGACGGTAGAGGTACGGTCGTCGACGAAGTAGTCGTACTCGGCAGCGGTGTAGTCAACGGTAGCAGCGGGGTCTACTTGAGAATAATAAGGGGGGAGGAAACAGTAAATACACGGAAATCATAGGAAACAAAAGCAAGGCATGACAGGTGAATTGTAAATGGTGATCAAATGCAGTACGATGCAATAAGCTCAGAGCTGGAAATCATCCGGGGATGAAATACCGGCTCCGGGTGATTACCGGACAGGGTGTCCGGAGGGGGGGGGGTCATGCCGGAGGTGTCGTTAACATCCGACACACGTGTGGGTGGTGTATCAGGGTTAGTTAATCTATTCCGAACAACTTTCGTATACAAAGTTTTTCGATCCGGGCAACCTTTAGCGGTACCGGAAAAATTACCGACAGACGGCCCGAGAGGGGGACGGTTCGATGTTCGGTGTGTTAGGGGGTGGATTAGACCAACGGACAGCGTATTCGTATTCGTTGAATTTTCTTAGCAATATTGATATATAAATTATTTTAATCCAAGTTACGGATTAAAAGATATTAATTTAACAAGTATAATTCATTTTAAATCATTTAAATCATTTACTAAACTCTTTTATTATTTATTAAATTCAATTAATAATCATTTTTAATATACTAACCAGTGGGTCCCACTGGTCAGTGACTAATTAAATAAATTATTTCATTTAGTTTAATTACCAGGGGGTGGCCCACATGTCATACTCTAGTCAGTTTAATTAGTTGATTTAATTAATCTAACAGGGGGTGGCCCACCTGTCATAGGTACAGGTTAATTACTAGTTTAGTTAAACTAAAAATGGGCAGGGCCCACATGTCAATTACACAGGGGGGGGTTTTTTTTGTTTCATATTTAACCAGGGGGGTTATAAGCTAATTAGGGGATTAGCCCCCTAATCAGTGGGAGGGCCCCATTGTTAGAGACAGAGGGGGTTCAACTCCACGACGCGCATGGCACGGGCTCGACGGTGGCGAGCCGTGGCCGGCGAGGGCCACCGGAGACGCGCTCCGGCGAGCACCTGACGAGCGGGAGGGGGAATCGAACCAGGGGTTCGTTATGCGCCCACTAGAGGTGACTAGGGGGCCGGAGGAGGCCAAAGCCGAGCTCCTCGCCTTCAATGGAGGAGGCCGTAGCTCTGCAAGGTGATGGCGGCGCTACGGTGCTTGATTGCGAGCGCTAGAATGGGAAAAAATGTCGGGGGGGGGGCTCACAGTGAGGGCGATGCGCGACTCGGGGAGGAGGATCTCGCGGTGGGGACGACGGATCCGTAGTCGGAGTTGGCCGCCTGGCGGAGGAAAGGTCATCAGGGCGTCGGGCACGGGGCTCCTCGGAAGGATTCTCCGCGCAGGTAGATGAAGGGGGACACGGCGGAGCTCCTGGGCGCGTTGGCTGGGCCGGGGGTGGCCGGTGTCCACGCCGGTGCCAATGGCTTGGCGGTGGCACGCACGGCTCCATGCGGGAGATGGAGGAAAGAGGGCGCGAGGGGAAAGGAGAGGGGGCGGCTGGTTAGGGTTGCACAGGGGGGGGGGCTCGGCCATCTTATACACGCCGGAGGCTGGCTGGATGGCCTCCACGGCCACTGGCCATGGCGTGGCCGGCTCAGATGGTGACCAGGGGGGAGGGAAATGGGCTTCGCCTAGGGGGTAGATTAGGTGTTTTCTTTTTATTTTTATTTTTCTTTTCTGTTATTTCCTCTTTGTATTTAAATTTAACCATCTAGGCATTTTTGTAAAATGTTTCATGTGACCCATAATTACTGTTATACCATAAGTTAGTGCCTCAAATAGGTTGGGAAATAGAAAAAGTCATTTAATATTTTATTTAAATATTAAATGGTTAACATGGGGTTTTTAGCTACTGTTTACAATTGTTTAAATTACCTTAGAGATTAATAAAATCCCCAAATTGGTGTAACATGGTCCACAGAATATTAGTGAATTTTTAACAGTGGTTGGACAATTTTTGGGCAAAGTTTATTTTGCACTTGGTTTTAATATTCCACCAAAGGCAATATGAGAATTTGATTTTAATTAAACTCAAAGGCAATTGACTTGAGCTTGGAATTGTTTTGATTCATGATGACCAAGATCCATGATCACATTGCATTCAACAATATCAAAAGGAGAAATTGAACTTGAACTGAACTAAGTTGATCAAAACAAAATTTTGATCCAGGCCATTTTGAGCAAGAGAGATTATCAACAGTGATTAGCAACAGTAATCTTGATTATTGTAGGTGATTGCTATAGCGTGACACCCGGGGTGTTACATCACCCGGAGGAGGAGCACCGTGAGGAGGAGGTCATCGAAGGAGGTCACTGGAGTAGAGGCACCATGAGGAGGAGGAGGTCGAGGAGGAGCACCATGAGGAGGAGGTCGCCGGAGGAGTACCGAGGAGGAGGTCGCCGGAGAGGAGATGGAGTGGAGGAGGTCGCCGGAGGAGGAGCACCGTGAGGAGTAAGTGGAGCTCGCCGAAGAGGAGGGGATGGAGTGGAGGAGAGGAGGAGATGGAGTGGAGGAGATGAAGTGTGAGGAGAGGAGGAGAAAATGTGTGGTGGGGGTTTTGTTGCCCCTGCCATGTCACTGATCCGCGAGATGAGCGCTAGACCAATAGGAAACTTCCACATCAGACCTATTAGTAGCGCCCCTCTTGTACAGGCGCTACTGTTAAGTAGCAGTAGCGCCCTCTTGTACAGGCGCTACTATTAAGCCTCCACCTACTTTTTTCGAATAATTTGGCCTCCAGATCTTAAAAGCATCATAACTTTTTTTGTTAGGTTTTTGAGGATTCTAGAAATGTTCAACGGGGTTCGCCCCGTTGAATTTGGATATAACTTCTCGAGTAGATGATTTTTCATGTAAAAAACTTTTTCATCCGAGTTCATATGCAAAAGTTATGCCCATTTTACAAATTCTAGAGAGATTTTGCAAAAAAAGTCGAAATTCATATTTTTGAATTTCCCTAACAACTAGATCACATATCACATGGGAATCTCATTTTCTTTTATTTTTTTGACATTTCCATCATTTTCTTTCATTTTTTCTAAAACTGAAAAGCCGGTCCACAGGGGGGTGTATTTTTGTGTGTTTGTGGCCAGTGAAGACCACTTACTAGTAGCGCCCCTCTTGTATAGGCGCTACTGCTATCAACTTAGCAGTAGCGCCCCTCTTGTACATGCGCTACTAGTATGGCATGTCCCAGAGGGCACCGTGAAGACCACTTAGTAGCAGCGTGGGTTTATACCGCACGCTACTACTATCAGATTAGCAGTAGCGCCCCTTTTATACAGGCGCTACTTCTAATGGCCTGGTAGTAGCGCCCCTCTTGTGCAGGGCGCTACTGCTAATTAGCAGTAGCGCCCCTTTTTTGGGGGCGCTACTGTTAAGCCTCTACCTATAAGCTTTTTCCTAGTAGTGCTTGGAAATTTTTTGAAAATGAAGTTGTCAGAAAAAATCCAGAAAATTTATTATATTTTTTTCACAAAATAATAGGCCCATGGGCACCTGGGGCGGACCAGGGGGGCCACCCCTGGTCCAGGCAGCCAGGTGGCGCGGCCTGGCCCCTGGTCGTTCGACCAGGGCGCCTAGGCCCACCAGACCCCCTTTCCAGGTACTTCTTCCCCCCCTCTCTCTCTCTCTCTCTCTCTTGTCCCCAAAATCCCGAGTTTGTTCCTGGAGCTCGAGTTCTTGCTGTTCTTGGTGGCGATTTTCGATCTCTCTCTACAAACCATCATTTGCATTGAGATTTTGAGCATTTGCTCCTTGGTATGTGACTCCTCCACCCCTCCAATTAGAATTTTGAATGGTAGTCACATTTGTGAGTATTTAGAAGTTTATGGTGCTGTTCATATGAGCTTGCATGTATGTTTAGAAATTTATTTTTGAAGTTTTGATGCAAGTTTATGCCTTGGGGGAAGTGAGTAGAGTTCTTTGCCTCAACTCAGTTTTCTTAAATTTTGCCTCAAATCATTTTGCTTAAATATTCGTTTTTGCCTCAACTCATGTTTGGAAAATCTAAGGGATGGCTTGGGAAGAAGAGGCCCGAGCCTACGGATAGGGTAACTAGATCTGCAACCTCATCCTCTTCTGCGAAGATGAGTTACAGTGATGATATTGTGCCACCGGAGTTGCTCTACGAGACGGACACAACACGCCCTTTGACGTACCCGTGTGCGGACTTTCTTACGGCTGCAGGTATTAAGAATGAGTTTGATAACCTTTGTGCAGCTGCAGGTTTGACACGCCTCGTGACAGTATCCTAAACTCACATATTATTTATTCAATTGGTTTAAGTATAACGAGAAATCTTCCATGGTTGAATTTAGAATTTATGAGAAAGTTCTTATCATGCGATTGGCAGAGTTTTGTGAAATTTTAGGTGTGAGGAATGCTGGGAGGACCAAGATACCTTCTCACCCCACCGAGTTGCAGGACCTTTTCACCTCTCTTTGTAGCAAGGACCCGAAGGACATGCACCAGGGGAAGATTTCCAGCATTTTGTTTCCTCACATCAGGTATGTTGCGTATTATATTTCTCGAGGAGTGCTAGCTCGTGACAACACGAGCAACATTTCGGGGCCAGATATTGCTATTTGGTAGTCGCCCTCTCAGGAGAGATTCGGTATAATATTGGTGTTTTGATTGCTCGCCGACTTGTCGCTAACAGCGATAAAAGACCTCACTTTGGTGGCGTTTACGCCATGCTTATTCTTGAGCAGCTCAAGCACATTGTACGTGTTGATGATGCGCCTTTCCCTTCTTACGTTTTGATCTTACTACTATGAATAGGCATGAGTTTGTTACTAGGACTTCCGAGTTTGGTAACCTTGTTTATATTATGAGATTTGGCGAGACCACTACTCGCAAGATCCGTCTACCTGCACCACTTTGGTTTGATTATACTAGCAGGAACGAATGGTCTTTCACCGCGATCGAGCTGGACGAGTTCGTTGTTCAGCAACAGTTCCATAACCCCATGGAGGGGGTTGCTCTCTAGGAGGAGGAGCAGGATATTTCGTACACCCAGGAGGATCATGTCGCCCAGTGGGGCGAATGACCTTCTTCTTGGAGTGGGGATCCTTCTTCTTGGGAGGACAACAGGACGTCCGTCTACGCACCCGAGACTTCATACGACGGATGGACGTACCATTACCACCACAGAGATGGAGGAAGGTCCTGGGTCCCGCAGTAGCCGAGCCCGACTTAGGCCAAAGGCCTAAGCTTGGGGGAGTACGTGCCTTCTCCCCTTCCATTGTATTATCCATTTGTGTTCGTTTTTATCTTTTCGAAGTTTTTGCCCATTCTTCTTTGTTCTATCTGAATTTGCAAAAACGACAAAAAGATTTCTCCTTTCTTTTTCTTTCGATTAACCTTTGAAAAATACAAAAATATTTCTTTTCTCTCTTTAGTTTGCTTTTTTTGCAGAGTTCAGATCACGTCCATGGTTGCATTTGCACTTGATAATATCTTTCCACATTCGATTGTGCAAGCAACGAGGCAATAATGACGAAGATCGACAGAAGGGATGTAACAAGGAAAGCCGGTATGAACTCTTTTTGTTTCTACTTTTGTACATATGCATCTACTTATGATGTAGAGACTAGCTTGTAGTGACATAGTCCTATGTTTACAATGTTTTCCCAGTAGTTCATGCTTTCTTGTGACTAATTTCAAATAGCTGGAGTGCATAATGTGTTATCGAAATGATTCATATGCATTGAATTGTTCAGGACTTGGCATATTGAATTGGTATTTCCCTATGGAGAATTTTTTGATTGACTTGGCACATGCTTACACATGTTTATGACTGAAAGTCTATCAAGCCTTGATTATCTTTTCTCTAGAATAGTTATATCACTTTCATGCCCGATTCAATGTTACTTTGTCTCTATGCAAGATTATCACCGTTATTGCTCTCTAGTTGGTCGCTTTCCCATCTTTTGCTAGCCTTCGCTCGTACTAAGCGGAATTCTGCTTGTGCATCCAAAATCCTTGAAACCAGTTGCGCCATATGATTCCACCATACCTTCTTATATATGGTATTTACCGACCATCCTAACGAAGATTTTATTGTACCATCTCAAAATTATTCACATGCACTTCTCTTTTTTGTATCCGTAAAATCTCATGGGGCGTTAGAGGGAATCATTATCTTCCATGCTAAAAATGTTTTACTCCTTGACAAAGTTTATTCTAGTCAAATTTATGAGGTAGAGGCCGGTCTGGAGAATGCCCAGTTCTCACTAATTTTACATTTTTATAAAATCTTGCACTTGACCTCCATACCTGATGACGGAATGAAATGGAACTAAATGTTGGCCACTAACTGCTAGTGATAGGTGGAGAGAGATTCACAATCTTCTCTTCCATACTTGAGGCAAGATAAAAGGCACCACAAAATTGCTGGCCATGGACCATTTATGATAGATGGAAAGGGGACACAAGTGTAGTAATAAAACAAAAGCATGGGAACCGCCATTAATATGGTTTGTATGGAAGACATTGAGAACCTTTACCATTACCGTTGACTGGAAAGATACACTCTCAAAAACATTTTATCTCTATTTTCAAAACCACGCGCTGTGGTACTTATTTAGCCTTTGCTTCCAGCCATGGGTTTTCAACCTTGCCATCAAAAGCCACAGTTCGAGAGTCTCCCCTTCTTTCTTCAAAGAACCAAATATTGAGAGCATAATTTTCATTCTGAGTGTAATGTGCATTGTCCCAAAGTACCACATTGTCTTCTGCATGCTTGTGATATCGCTCATTTTGAAATATTTAGTTCTAATCTCCTCTAAAACTCCGAAGGAGCTTCTACATTTATGTTTTACTTCACTCATGGAGGCTAGCGACATACCACTCTAGTATGTTCAAGTCATGTGCATTGCAATCTTGTTTTTGATTTTCAGTTGTATATTATTCATTCGTGGTTGTTTGAAACTTTTCACATGAAAGAAGGATTGCTTCGTGCATTTTACTTTTAGCATTGTTTCAACACTTGCAAGTCTTGTTCATAGTGCATGCTTATATACATCTAATGAAGCAAAAGAAGTTTGTTAAAGTTTTCTTTGTCGCGTCGAGTTCGTTGAACTGAATTGCTTGAGGACAAACAATATGCTAAGCTTGGGGGAGTTGATACATCTCAAACGTATCGACTTTTCCAAACACTTTTGCTATTGTTTTGATCTCATTTTTGCATGATTTCAATGAAACTAACCCGAACTGACACCGTTTTCAGCAGAGTTGCATGTATAGTTTTCTTGTGTGCAGGAAAATGGATTTTTAGGTGTCTCAGAAAATTCCAGGAAAAATCACAGAAAATCCAAGTAACGAGAGGAGTGATGTCTACTCACGCTTCTATTCTTGTAGACTATGTTGGCCTCCAAGCGCAGAGGTTTGTAGGACAGCAGCAATTTCCCTCAAGTGGATGACCTAAGGTTTATCGAACTCAGTGAAGCAGAGGTTGAAGATGGTCTCTCTCAAGCAACCCTACAATTAAGATACAAGAAGTCTCTTGTGTCCCCAACACACCTAATACAACTAGGAGTTGTATAGGTGCACTAGTTCGGCGAAGAGATGGTAAAATACGAGTGATAGGTGTGGCAAAGCAAAGTAATATAAATCTGTCATAAAAAGTGCAGCAAGCAAACATGTGACAAATGTGAGCACGAACGGTGTAACAATGGTGGAAACAAGGCCTAGGCTTTATACTTTCACTAGTGGCAACTCTCAATAACATTAACATAGTCTAATCACATGATATTTCCCATAAACACATGCAATGGAGACGCACTCGGAGGTCATTCCTTTGTGGTTAAGAGAGGATGAGAATTATGTAGGGCTAAAAAAGCACACCTCAAAGTTCGTAGTTCTCAATCTATGGATTTCCCAATGTCACCGCGGCCATCCAAAGAGAGTACCACAATCACCACAACATATCTCAAGGATAGTCAAAGACAATCACCAAGAGACTCTCAATCTTCAATCAACACACAAAATAGGAAATCACTCATGATAATATTCTTCTAACCCATGTCCAATAGACCGC
Source organism: Bromus sterilis (assembly GCA_950022295.1). Lineage (NCBI taxonomy): Eukaryota > Viridiplantae > Streptophyta > Magnoliopsida > Poales > Poaceae > Bromus > Bromus sterilis. The sequence goes on from OX465595.1 coordinate 306,247,245, forward strand.
TGTCACCCTTGTCTCGGGGATTATACTAGATAAGATCAATTGAGTACATCAATCCAATATATAGAGGAAGGGGAAATATCATGGGATCACCCTAGATTAACATAGCCTATGATCACAACGAAGATCACATCATGGGAGAGAGAGAAGAACACATAGCTACTGGTAGAAACCTCAGCCCCGAGGAGGAACTACTCCCGCTTCATGGAGGGAGGAAGCAACGGCGATGGAGATGAATCCGGGGCACTTCCCCGTACCGGGAGGGTGCCGGCACAGGAATTCAGTCCCCCCGAAACTTGATGGCGATGGAGGCGGAGATCAGAATTGCTTCTGGAGAAAAGGGGTCCGGAATCCGGGTTTCCTCCACGGGGGTAAAAATACGGCCAAAGGGGGGCACCAGGGGGCCACAGGGCAGCCAGGAGGGTGCCCGACGCGGCCTAGGGTGGGGCCGCGCCAGGGACCCTTCTGGAGTCACTGTGGTGGCCCTCCCTTCCTTCCTTGGTGATTCTGGAAGCTTCCGGGACGCTGATTTTTTATATAATTTTTCTGGAATTTTTGGAGCACTTTTAATGGCCGGAAAACTTGAAATACAAAAACAGCAGAAAATAGGAACTGGCAACTGGGTGCATTGAGTTAATAGGTTAGTCCAAATATGCTCAAAAGTGTATGAAAGTTCAAGCAAAACATGGCAAAGTCACACAAAACATGCATGGAGCAAACAGAAATTATAGATACGTTTGGGACGTATCAACATCCCCAAGCTTAATTCCTGCTCGTCCTCGAGTAGGTAAATGATAAGAAGCATAATTTCTGTTGTGACATGCCACACAACCATATAAGGACTTTTTATGTAAATCAATCAAAGCATGCAATTCAATTCAAGTGTTAACAAGCAAGAGTCTATATTAGCATTGACACAAGCAACAAAACAACAAAAGGTGCAAGAGCTCTCACTGTCCCTGACTCGAATGTCTCCAGATGGTGTTTGCGTGCAAGCAGGGGACTAGGAAAAAGAGAAAAAAAGGTTGTTGAGAACAACTATCTACTAAAGTTTCACACTTGGTCTCCTTTGGATTCTTATCTTGACTCGTCCCCAGACCACTAGCCAGGTACAAGTCAAACTGATCCACTCCCTTTCGATATTTTGAGCACTCATGCAATGGATGAGCGTGAGCAAGAAAGTTGACACCTAAAAGGCGAAACAGAAAGAAGGTGGAGGAGGAAGACAAAAAGGTGTGAAAGGCTCACATCAATGAGGACAATCATAGGCGAGAGAAGGCCATATGATAGATATGATGTGAGGAGTAGGGATTGCCATGCAACGGATACACATGTGAGCTAAAGGCTCTCCAAGGGAACTAGTGGGGGTGCATCTAACTTGCTTGCTCAAAAAAACCTAGAGCTCGTTTGAGGAGGCTCATCATTGGAATATACAAGCCAAGTTCTATAGTGTGAAGGTCCCCACATAGCTATATGCATGATGATGATCTCTATGGAGTACAAGGGATAGAGGATGAAGTACTGGTGTGGATCTCTCAAAAGGAATAGTAGTGTGCCCCTTCTCTCTTTTTATTTTTCTTTTTCTCTTTTTCTATTTTTTTGGTGGCCTCAATGGCTCTTTCTATTTAACTCTTATTTGTCCTCTTTGGGATCTTTTGATTCTGTCCTCTTTGGGATCTTTTCCTCACTTTAGAGCAACACTCTATATTTTACAAGAATAGAGGAGATCTTTCACACTTTACAAAGGTACTCACATAAAGAAGATATAACTATCATGATGCAAATGTATGCCTCTGCCAGGATAGCAGGATATGCAATGATACTAGCGCGTCATGTAGCAATGATTAGGGCAAGGCCCAATTAACATGCGGCTCATCGATCAAGCAAGTAGCATGTATGACATGGAGATCAAGTCATGAGAAGGTGGATGTTGCATGGCAATGTATCTCGGAAAGGCTATGGAAATGCCTTGTAGGTAGGTATGGTGGCTGTTTTGAGGAAAGATGTAAGGAGGCTTATGATGACAGAGCGTATCGTGCCAAGGGTTTGGATGCACCGGAGAATTATGCGCCAACTCTCAAGGTGAGAAACGGCAATGCACGGTACCTAAGAGGCTAGAAAAAGTATAGGTGGGTGGAAGTGTTAACTTTCGAATACTCACATTAGTCCGAAGAACTCATGCAGTTATTGTCGGTAACTCTCAATCTAATTAGGAGGTTCACAAAGAGACAAGTACCCCGAGGAGGAGTGTATGGGGGTTTGGTTATCCTTGCGCATCCTCGACTCATGGTACGTGAGTGTACTCTAATATTCGAACCCTCCAGAGGTTAGTGATCCATCTAGTAGCTAGAGTTCTCAACAGGGATTTTTGGTTTTCGAAAAACACACGGATTTCCCGAAATACGACATCTATCACTAATAGGCTCGAGCTCTTGACACCAAAAGTTCAAACATTACTCTAGTCAATACCTCAAAACTATTGCAAGTTACTACTACAAAGAGAATATCAACTTCAACTACCTACTTCTAGTCAAGACACAAAACTCAGTGCAACAGGCAAACTCTCTAACAAGATAAAACACGCAACCTATAGAAAGTTCAACCTAAAACAAAAGAAAATCTCTAGAAAGACTAAAGCACTACAACTAAACAGAGCAACAGCTAAGAAAATAAAAAGAACAACTCACAGCTAAAAGAATAAGCATGCAAATCCTATGAGGAGTTCTAGTTCAAGCGGAGCGTGTATCTCTCCCACACAAAAGAGTAAGCTGGGGTCTAACTTGTTACTACAGCAAACAAAGAAAAAACAAACCTAGAAAAGTAAAGAGCGAGACGCTCCAAGCATAGCACACAACGCATGAAGTGATAAAAATATAGTGCAACGAGGGACGAACTAATAATTGTTGATGAAGAAGGGGATGCACGGGGGCATCCCCAAGTTTAGACGCTTGAGTCTCCTTGAATATTTATTGGGGGTTCACATGGGCATCCCCAAGCTTGAGTGTTTGACGCTCCAAGATCTTCTTTCATCATCTTCCATCGCGCACTTGAAAATTCCCTTCATACATAACTCAACGTAGACTGATTAGAGAGGTTAGTTCCCTACTAAAATAATTTTTTTCCCACTGTATATAAAGATACTCTAGAAGAGCTACTGTTTCTCAAGATTGCCAAAAAGTTTTTGCAAAGAAAAAGCAAGCTTAAGGTTTGCAAAAGTTAGGAGAGACAAAACGTGGCAGAATCTTTGAAAAACAGAACAGAAGGTAGTAAAGAATTTTTTAGGGGTACTTCTGCAACTCGAATCAAAAAACTCAGAACAGACGCTCGAAATTCAATTGTATGGAGCACGCTGTCAAAAAAATTCAGATCAAAAATATGATCTGGTGATTTTAGGCTATTTTTTCGTCCAAGGACAGAATCTGTTTTCTGGACAGCATGTCACAACTTTTGAACTTTCTTGCAATCAGAGGCTAGACTTGGCACAAAGATTGAAAATAAAGATACAATGATGTTTCTACAGTAGTAACAATCATCAAGACCACTAAAAACAGAAGAAAAACAAAAAGGAAAACCTAAATTTGTTGCAGGCTGCCTCCCGAAAGCGCTTCTTTAAAGCCATTAGCTAGGCTTAAGATTTTAGTGATGCTCTCGTAGGAATAAGAGTTGAAGAACAAAATAGAGCATCAAGAAGCAAATATCAAACACATTTAAGTCTAACATGCTTCCTATGCAAAGGAGTCTTGTAGAGAAATAACTCATTGAAGCATAAAGATATTGGCATAGGAAGGCAAGAAATGTGCAACTTCAAAACCTTCAACATAAAGAGAGGGAACTTGATATTATTGAAATATCTATAAGCATATGTTCCCCTATCATAATAATTTTCAGTGGGATCATGAATAAACTCAACAATATAAGTATCACATAAAACATTCTTATCATGATCCACAAGCATAGAATTGTTTTTACTCTCCACATAAGAAAAATCCTTCTCATTAGTAATAGTGGGAGCAAACTCAAGAAAATAGCTATCACAAGAATCATTCTTATCATGATACACTTGCAAACATTTATTCTTTATAGCATAAGTGTCATCACAATAATCATCATAGATAGGAGGCAAAGTATCATCAAAAGAAATTTCATCATCAAAACTTGGGGGGCTAAAAAGCTCATCTTCATAAAACGTAGCATCCCCAAGCTTATGGCTTTGCATATCATTAGCATCAAAGTTATTCAAAGAACACATACTAATAACATTGCTACTATCATGAGTGTTGTGCAAATAATAAAGCTCCATAGGCTTTTTGATTTTCTCTTCAAACACTTCATGTCCCAATTCAAGATAGAGCTCATAAAGCTCTCTCATAATTTTGTTGTTGTTTTCCATAAAGCCTAACTAGTGAAAATAAAAACAAGAAACAAAAAGAATTAATTGCAAGATCTAAAGATATACCTTCAACGCTTCCCTCCCCGGCAACGGCGCCACAAATAGCTTGATGTCTACGCACGCTTCTATTCTTGTAGACTATGTTGGGCCTCCCAGCGCGGAGGTTTGTAGGACAGTAGAAATTTCCCTCAAGTGGATGACCTAAGGTTTATCGAACTCAGGGAGGTAGAGGTTGAAGATGGTCTCTCTCAAGCAACCCTGCAATTAAGATACAAGAAGTCTCCTGTGTCCCCCAACACACCTAATACAACTAGGAGTTGTATAGGTGCACTAGTTCGGCGAAGAGATGGTAAAATACGAGTGATAGGTGTGGCAAAGCAAGGTAATATAAATCTGTAATAAAAAGTGAAGCAAGCAAACATGTGACAAAAGTGAGCACAAACGGTGTAACAATGGTGGAAACAAGGCCTAGGCTTCATACTTTCACTAGTGGCAACTCTCAACAACATTAACATAGTCTAATCACATGATATTTCCCATAAAACATGCAATGGAGACACACTTGGAGGTCATTCCTTTGTGGTCAAGAGAGGATGAGAATTATGTAGGGCTACAAAAGCACACCTCAAAGTTCGTAGTTCTCAATCTATGGATTTCCCAATGTCACCGCGGCCATCCAAAGAGAGTACCACAATCACCACAAAATATCTCAAGGATAGTCAAAGACAAGCACCAAGAGACTCTCAATCTTCAATCAACACACAAAATAGGAAATCACTCATGATAATATTCTTCTAACCCATGTCCAATAGACCGCTGGCACCCTTGTCTCGGGGATTATACTAGATAAGATCAATTGAGTACATCAATCCAATATATAGAGGAAGGGGAAATATCATGGGATCACCCTAGATTAACATAGCCTATGATCACAACGAAGATCACATCATGGGAGAGAGAGAAGAACACATAGCTACTGGTAGAAACCTCAGCCCCGAGGAGGAACTACTCCCGCTTCATGGAGGGAGGAAGCAACGGCGATGGAGATGAATTCGGGGGCACTTCCCCGTCCCGGCAAGGTGCCGACACAGGAATTCTGTCCCCATGAAACTTGATGGCGATGGCGGCGGAGATCAGAATTTCTTCTAGAGAAAAGGGGTCCGGAATCACGGTCTCCTCCGCGGGGGTAAAAATAGGGCCAAAGGGGGGCACCAGGGGGGCCACAGGGCGGCCAGGAGGGTGCCCGGCGCGGCCTAGGGTGGGGATGCGCCAGGGACCCATCTGGAGTCCCTATGGTGGCCCTCCCCTCCTTCCTTGGTAATTCCGGAAGCTTCCGGGACGCTGATTTTTTTATATAATTTTTCCGGAATTTTTGCACTTTTAATGGCCGGAAAACCTGAAATACAAAAACACCAGAAAACTGGAACTGGCAACTGGGTGCACTGAGTTAATATGTTAGTCCAAATATGCTCAAAAGTGTATGAAAGTTCAAGCAAAACATGGCAAAGTCACACAAAACATGCATGGAGCGAACAAAAATTATAGATATGTTTGGGACGTATCAAGGTGCCATATGTCAGAAGGGGGACCAGAGGGGGGCTGCCCCTGCCCAGGCGGCCAGGTGGCGCAGCCATGCCCCTGACTGCGCCACCAGGGCGCCTGGGTGGGCCAGACCCCCTCTGGTACCCTACTAGGACTCCTATTATTACCCTCGGCGAGGAAATCCCAGAACAGAAGTCATTTTCCCAATTCTCGTCCCAGAGCCCCCGCCACCCTCCGTTCTTCTCTCGGAGAGCTAATCTGGAGGCTGTTTTGGCCTCCGGTGAGGGGCAATCATCGCCATCATCATTACCATCGCCACTCTATCATCCCTCCATGACTTCTCCTTTCATGTGTGAGTAATTCCCTGCTGTAGGAAAAGGGGATGGTAGGGATTGGATGAGTTAGATCATGTAATTGTTTATCAGATTGTTGGGGGCATGTTGCCTATCATCTAGTATGGTGTTTATCATCTTTGCTACAACTTGTTCTTATTGTTTGTCACTTTGGGCCCGAGTGCCATGATTTCAGATCTGAACCCTATGTGTTTGCATAAATATATTTGTGTTCTTGATCCTATCTATGAGTTTTATGCACCTGTTATGGTCCGGAACCGGCGATCCCAATGGTGACAGCTTGGGACACCAAAGGGGATGGACTATAATTTGAGGATTCCATGTATCCATTGATTGTTAATGCTTTGTTCTGGTGCTCTTTGACAGGAGCACCTTAATCTCCATAAGTTCCTTTTGGACCTGTTTGTAGCGGGATGGTAGGACAAAAGATGTTGTGCAAGTTCTTATTGCAAGCACGTACAACTACCTTCAGGGTACATGCCTAATGTTTGATCATTACTTTTCTGTGTGCCTTGCCACAAGTAAATACATGATGTCTCTCATCCATGTAGCGCCCAACCATCCATCCCCCTAGCCTACAGTGCTTTAATTCTGTCTGCTGCAAGTTAATTTATTTTACCATTTTTACTTTCGTTGCTTTATCACCACTATCACTTCCATACCACTGTTACCACTTATATTTTTTGCCAAGCAAGTATCTTTCAGGTGCGGTTGAATTGACAACTCAACTGTCAAAGCTTATAAATATTCTTTGGCTTCCCTTGTGTCGAATCAATAAATTGGGTTATCTTATCCGCGAAGACTATCGCGATCCCCTACACTTGGGGTCATCACCTGGCCGCGCCCCCTGATTGCCTGGCCAGGTGGGCCCACCTTTAGTGCCCTACTTTTCTCCTATCTATTTCTCGCGATCGGAAAATCCCATAGAGAGGACACCTTTTCCATGTTTACGCCACTGTTCCTCCGCCATCGCGATCTCGAGATCGGGATCAGCATAAGTTCCTGTTCATGCACCCTGTCAGAGGAAGGATTGATCTCCAGAGGTTCCTCTATCACCATGCTTGCCTCCAAGATGCTTCCTGAGTAGTTACTAAGTTAGTTGTTTCCTATGTGCAGGTCTAGGTCAAGTAATTTCTATGCGCTAGGGAAGTTACTAGCCACCTACTTGTCGTTTCATGAATCCTTCTAGTTTGATAAACCTTAAAGTCCTCACGTAAGGGAAATTTGCTACGATCTACATCATAACCTTCCACTTGGGGTAACCAACAACGAGGTGTTATCTACACCCATCAAGCAAATTTCGCGCGCCGTTGCCAACGATTCCAAGCTTCACGATAGGGGGTTGCACACTACCTTTTACCTTTTCTTTTTAGTCTTGTTAGTTTAGCTTTCAGTCTTTACTTTTTCTTGTGTGTCATTTATCAAAAATTCCAAAAATATTAGTTGTCTAGTTTCAGGTTTGTTTCCTGTATTAGTCAGTATGTCTAGCTTCTTTACCTTTGGTGTTGCACCCGAGGCGGAAGTCCTCACCTTCAAACAAAGGGGTGGGGAGAGTTTTAAAGATCCGTGTTATAGAATTAGTGATTCTCAAAGTAGAGATACCAAGAAGCAATCCACTACCATTCTCCTTAGAAATTCTTATGTTGGGATTAGTTATTGGAATAGTTTTATTTTAGACACGGCAATAGGTGGTAACTTCTTGGAAGCCCCCACTTGGGAACCTCTTAATGTCATAGAAAATTTAGTTGGAGTTCCCCCTATTGTTGAAGCAAACGATGAGATCACTTTGAAACACATTATGAGTAAACTAGAAGAGATAGAAAAGAAGATGCCAAGCATGAGTAAGATAAACGGAGTAGATCATAGGATTCAAGTGAATATTAATAGGCTTGATAGCTCCATAGATAAATTTAGCAAAACTTTGGAGACCCTTAAATCCAAGGATGATGATCCTTCTAGGATAGATACAATTGAAGATGTAATTGATGCTTTAGGAATAAATTTATCCTCAATCAAAACCAAAAAGGTAGAATCCCTGGTGAAAAACGGACCTAAGTTCATTTATGTGCCTAGGATGTGAAAATTGGTGGTAAGTTGAAGATTGTGATGTGTTGTAAATGTATTCCTGTGACCCTCATATGTGGTATATATAGAAGTACAAGGTGGGGTAGAGACTTGGAGTACAAGACAAAATATACATGTTCAAACCTAGTCTATCTCTATCTCTTTATCTCTAACTCAAACACAATTGTATTCTAACATTCCCCCTCAGTCGTAGTGGGAGTGAAGAGGACGATTGCGACTGAATTTCAAGTCTTGGCATCTGTCTTCTTCTCTTCCGCTCCATCATCAACTACATTTCTAATGGCTGATGGGTCTGCACCTAGGGCGATGATTGTGTCCCCTTCTGGTGCCTTCCCTCTCTACTCCTCTATTCCCTTCCGCATTCACAGCGGGAGTATCGTGGACGCAAGTGACGAGACGAACATTGTTGATTGGAGTTGTAGCCGATGAATAGCTGTAGATGTAGCCTGATGTCGATGTCGAGGTAACTGATCATGATATAGACGTGTGCGATGATGCAGTCATCGTGGATGATGAACCGCACAAAGCCGGAGGCGCAAAAAAATTACGCTGATAATGTAGATGACAAAGCTGCAATCGTGGACGACGCAGCTTGCGGATGTCAGAGGGTGATGTCGGCGATGTGTCTACCGGTTTTTCCAGGACTAGAGGAAGGCCATCAAGCACACATCGGTTTTTCCAGGACCGTGTGGCCGTGAAGGGGGTCATCACTTTAGTGATTCCATGTTAATGCAGTCTTGCCGTCAAAGATGGCGCGATTGATGCCATCATCGTGACGTGGTCTTGCCGTCGTCGAGGTCGCGTCTTGCAAAAAAGTCTGTTAAAGGACGCTATGTGTCCATCTTGTGGACAAGTCGGTGGCGTTTTGTTGACGAAGATGTTGGTGAAGACCAAGTTGATGAAGACCTTGGCGATGAAGTTTCGGCGTTGGTGTTGCAGCGGCGTGTCGACGATAAGACGTCGCCTAAGGACGTCCCTTGCAGCGACGATGTGTGGATGTCGTGTCATGTTGAAGAAGTCGGCGAAGAATTTTCATCTCGTACCACACCGGCCTGTCATGTAGTGGTGCATGTTGATGCCGCTTCTGTAACAGCTCAGATTTCACAAAAATTAAAAATTTTGTTTTCGGTATGAATTGTTTGATTGTCTGATTTGTTTGCGGTGTTTGCATCCCCGATTTATCGATCGGCGATTATTTTCCCCCCTCTTATCTCGTATTGGACGGAGACCAACCCTTGCCACCATGACACTCGATCTTTGCGACATCGGGTTTCACCCGATCACGTCGTGAAAACTGCACGAGGCCAGCCGCGGCCAACGGAACGAAAAACCCCGTTTAATAAGTAAACGGGATATTTTTATAGCGCACCGGAAAATGTTCTCGGAACGGTTCCAGCGTGAGGTGAACGCCGCCGACTTGACGCGCTGGTCGCGCAGTTCGAAGTTTTACCCGAATCGGAGGTCCTGCGGACCCCCGGCGGTCAGAAACGTAAACACCGCGCGCGCGAGAGAAAAACCGGGGATGTTTTTGCAAACTGCCAGCCACCTGGGCTATATAAAGACCACCACTCTCCCACCTCTTTCTAGGGTTTTCCTAGCACAAAATTACAGCCACCCCCCTCAAAATAGCCCCAATTTTCGTATTTTATCCCCATTTTCGCCCAAACCCTAGCTCCCTGCGATCTGGACCGTCGGATCGGCCGATCCAACGGCCCAGATGCGCCCAGCCTCCACCTCTCTCTCTCCTACCTCTCCTCCAACCTCCTGCCCGTGGAGCCGCCGTCGGCCGCCTCCCCACGCCAGCCACCGCGCCACGCCAGGGCCTCCTCTCGCCGGCGACCCCTCTCCTCCTCCCGCGCATCCCCTTCCCCTCTTCTCCCCTAACCTCCTCGCCCTCCTCCTTCGCAGGAAGCCGCTGGCAGCACAGGGCGCCGCCGCGCGCCATGGCATGGGAAGCCTCCCGCACCGGCCGCCGCGTCCTCCAGCCGCCTCCTCCTCCAGGATCCGGGACCCCGGCCGCCGATTCGCTCCTCTACGCCCGTCCCTGCCGCCCCAACCTCCTCGCGCAGCCCCTCCGGCGAGCTTGGTCGCCGCCGGCGGCGTCAGCGGCCGCACCGACGGGATCGGGAGCCCCGCTCCAAGCCACCGTGGCCAGTTGGGCCGGCCCAGGCGCCCCTGGCCCAGCACCACCAGCCCGAGCGCCCCCAGCCAGGACGGCCTCTCCAGGCCAGTGGACCGAGCCCACTAGGGTGAGGCCTCTTTTTTTCCCTTATCTGTTTTTTTTCTTTTTATCCATTTTTGCTAAGACTGTTAGTTACTGCTGCTGGTACTATTTTGCAACGTAATTTCCCGTTGACTCGTAGCTCCGAATGAAGTGATTCTTTTTTTGTTTGGTTGTGCTTTGTGTGCTCTAGATTTCATCTTTAGGAAGTTATTTATTTTGAGGTCATATTGATGGTGCAAATCTGTGTAGAAGTAGGCACCAGATTGTTAACTGTTGCTAAATTCTGTCAAGTGTTGTTGATGTTATTTTGTTGCAACTTTGGGTGATGCTTGTGTCAAATCCATGAGGCCTATTGCATTGATTCTTTTACCTATGTGTTAAGCATCATGTGTACTTCATTTCCATGCTTTAACTTGTCATGTTTGGGTGCTTTAGCTATATTAAATCTTGCTCCAAAGTGGTGACCCTGATGTTAATGTGCTGATGTGCTGAAAACTGTTAATTTGTTGCAACTTCGGGTGACGGTATCGGAATTGAGTGATTCCAATTGCATATTGTTAAGCATCATGTCTACTTCCATTATATGTATTGAATTCTCATGATATGCTTGCTGGTCATATAGTTATTGAGCTCCAAAGTTGCTATCCCGCTGTTTTTGACAGCCACCTCTGTTTTTCTCTAAGTCGGTAACGTTCCGATGCCATGTTGCATGCTTAATATCTTTTGATCTATGATGCCTATTTGCATGATTCTTTTTGAAATGTCTTCCCTGTCATGTCTAATTTAGTTCCATATCATTTGTGAGCATGTTTGCATTGATTATCCTATTTATGCATTGCCCTAAAGTGTGCTTCCTGATGTTGGCAGATTGTGCCCGTAACTTGTTTTGCTTATATCTTTTTAACCGTAACTCCGTTTGGAGTGTGCCTTATATGTAACTTGATTAGTTTTTCGTGTACCTTGTGTTTATTCTATTGTTTTCTGCTGTTAATCAACCAAAAATATAGTTTAGGGCAGAACAGTATCAAATCCTTTAATTGTCGTGCGGCACTTAGTGTATGCCATGTTTAGGTTGTGCCTGACTTAAATTGACTAGCATAGATAGTTTCCTTTATGCTTCACCTCTTGCCATGTTTGTGTGCAATACCATGCTTGCTTGAGTTGCCATGTTAACAACCTTTGTTGATCACCTGTAGCTAAACAACTTGAACCCTTGTAAATGTGCGGTATCGTCGTGTGTGACGAGTACTCCACTTAACCGGTTAGTAACCGCTCCCGACGGTAGGTACGATGTCTCGTTTTGCCTTCTTTTTGATGCTTGCTCGTGTTTGCCTCGTAGTAATAGATGCTTGCTCGTTGATTGCTTTCCAGTGTTTATCGTCTTGTGTGCTTGCGCGGGTACCTTCGGAGACGATGCGAGCTTGCGATCAACTACACCTTCGGAACCCGACTTATCAACAGGCAAGGACTATACATTACTTATGATCCATTCTATTTCAACCAGCGGTTTGCATGCTAGTCTAGGTTAGGTTCAATTTTTGATCCTACCACATGTTTACAGCCTCTTTCAAACCGATACAGCCATGTCCCTCCCCAGCAAACCTTGTACTGCTATGTTACTATTGCTCGTTGCTCAGCCCCTGCTTAGTATGCATGCTTAGGACGCTACGATGTTACCCTGTTACTCCTTGGTTTGGGCTATCACATTATTATATTGTTTTTGATGATATGATTATTATAATGTTGACTATATTCGACGAAGGATGGAAGGTCTAGGCTATCCCGCCCCGACGCTTTGTTCCATTCGAGTCACCTAGGATCCGAGTTCCGGGTATTGGTTTTAAGACTGAGCGTGCCTAACCGCGTGTGAGATTTTATGGGGCCCCATTTTCTTACCTACCTAGCTTCAAACATTTCTAGTGGTGGCCCAAGATGATTTACCATTTGAAACCGTGTGTGTGCTGGTCAGCTGCCAGTAGTTTTTAAACCAACCCGGACCAGTGAGGACATAGTTCCCTTGCTGGCCCACCTTATTCGGCTGAGGATCCGGTTTCCCATGTGTGATTAACCGGCTATCCAAACCTGCGACAGACGGTAGAGACCGATTCGAGAGCGCGGCCGACTTTTGAGTTGGGTGTCGACTCACCGGGGGCCACCCAGATTTGTTCGTTGTTAGTTAGAGGGACCTGTCGTTTTGGATCTCTTGGAACTAAATCATAAAATGGTTGCCTGTGATGGGTAGCAACTGAGAGAGATGGGTGTGCGTGCGGAGCCTTGTAATGGGCAGTTGGTACACCCCTGCAGGGTTAAATCTTTTCGAGAAGCCGTGTCCACGGTTATGGACGACTTGAGACCTACTCCTTGTTCATAGACAACAACAGCTGAGGTAATCTTAATATAATTTGATCAATGTGTGTGTGCCTTGACTGCTTCTTCTTCGTCGGGATGCGAAGAGGAGGACAAGGATAGGATAGGTGTTATGTTTTCGTATGTAGGTGGATAGCAGACTTGTTGGAGGCGATTCCTCATCGAATGCTTGGCTTCTTATCTTACTCTCTAGATTGTTAGCCACTTCATAAATGCTAGTGCGGCAGCAACCTCACCCCTTACCCCTTCCTTACCGTAAACTACTAGTTGTGCTAGAATGACGAGTGATGAAGTCATTGTTGGGTCAGTTGACCACTACAGTTGGATGCTGAGTACTTCTGTACTCATGATACTACCCCCAAACTCTTTTCAGGGTTCTTGATCGACAACAGGTATGGTGATCGACGTTTCACGTGGAGACTCGACGACGACTAGTTAGGCGGATCCCGGCGGAGGGCCTGGACCCGTGTGGTTATGGGATCGATGTTTTTCTCTTTGCCAGTAGGCATTTGATTGTAGTCTGTACTCAGATACGTATCTTCCGCTGTTGTATTGTATTAAGGCAGTTGTATGCCGATTGTATGAGATGTTGTATCCTTATATCTGTAATGTTGTGATATCATGTTGGAAATCCGGGGCATATGGCTATGTCATATGTCGGGGTGGGACCGATATGTGCTTCGTCCCCAGATCTGGATGGAAACATCTAGATCTGGAACAGTAGCGCATATCGGGCCTTACAGCTTCATAATGAAGTGCTCGACGAAGATCATTTTCTAGACTTGATGTAGTCGCATAGCTCGATCGATGATGCTCGGCCTTGGTGTAGTGCGGATCAATCGTCGGCTCGGTGAAGAAATACATCTTAGTGCAATTGCAGGTAAATTGTGTGTGCCTGCACATAATCGGTCAGATCCGTCTGATATATCCGACTGGATCTGTATGTAGCAAAAAAATCGGTTGTTCACGCGTGTGTAGAAGTGGATCTGCGTGTCGCACAAGTCGATGCAGCTGGGGAAGGTCCGATGTTGCCAGCAGATCAGATCGTGACGATGATTGCCCTCTCCTCACCCGCGAAGCACAGGGTTGCGTGGCGTTGCCGGTCGATCCCTGAAGAAAGTCCCTAGCTCAAGTTCATGGTTCCATGACATGCACGTAAGCATGTGCGTCCATGCACACATGTAGGTGCACATGGCCATCACCCTTGCGTGCATGTAGTCGATGTGGATGCTGGCGCTTGGCGATGGAGGGTACTTCGATGCTGATGCAGAGGATTTGCTGATGTTGCGGTGTCGCCCGGGGTGTCGATGCTGAATCGGGATGCGTCGCGTAGTGGTCGGGATTTCGCCGATGGTACGACGATTCCGCCCTCCCGTGACCGCATGTACGCACGCTGCGAAGTTGATGTGCTGGACCGGCTCGAAGCCGATCTGCTCGTAGATGCTGCCGGGAGATCAGCGTACGCGAGGTGCTGCATGTCATCTGAAGATGTACTAGCAACCACCTTAGCCTCGCGCTAGGCCTTGGTGCCAGCGATTAACATGGCCAGGGGCTCGTGCTACGCAACGATGAGCTCTTGCTCGCCGCGATCGGCTCCTGGCTGCTGATTCTGCGGGATTACGGAGGCGCTTGGCCGCCGATTTCTGTGAGATTTTCTTCACCGGAATTTGAAGATTGACGAGATTTATTTGTAGCTACAGAAATAATAAATCTACTAGATGAACGAAAATTGCAGTTGATCTAATCTAATCTAAAGAGCCGATTCAATCTTTGATTGATTGGGTGCGGTGCCTCCAAGGATAAGAGATTAATCTCCCCGGGAGCGGCACGCCGCGGAAGTGGTGGGAGGCCCTAGGATCGACGTTACGAGACTAACCACTCTGATAGCATATTGAATTGATGCACTAGCCAGTTACTCTAAAAGTCTGAACTGATGAAGAGAGACTAGGCAAAATATTTATATTTCAACACTCCCGCTCACGTCTAGGCTATCTTAGTATTTAGTGTGGGTTTGGTGCAGGTCGCAGATCTTTTTTTAATACTGTGTTGGCAGAGTCTTACTTTCAAGACCTCTTAGCTCTGATACCATATGAAAATTGGTGGTAAGTTGAATATTGTGATGTGTTTCATATGTATTGATGTGATCCTCATATGGGGTATACATAGAAGTACAAGGTGGGGTAGAGACTTGGAGTACAAGACAAAATATACATGCTCAAACCTAGTCTATCTCTATCTCTCTAATCTCTAACTCAAACACAATTGTATTGTAACATAGGATCTCTCAACCTAAATTTGGTACACCCATTGCCAAGGGGATTGAGACTTTGAAAACCATGGAAGAAGTTCCTATTTTGAGTAAAATTAAGAATGAACCTTCTATTGGTATCACTACTTTTTTTCTTTGTTCCTAAAAGGGTCGGTACCTGAGACTCCTCCCAAATGGACTAGTTAAACTATTGAAGAGTATTTTTATGATCTTGATGATGGTTCAGTAGATGAAACTTGATCTTGTGCTTTATGCCTAGCTCAAAGGCCTTAAAGAAAGCGCTTATTGGGAGGCAACCAAAATTGTTTTTACTTTCAGTTTGTTATTTTTGTTTTAGTGTGTCTTGGTGTCTGTTACTACTGTAGCAACTCCATTGTATCTTTATTTTCAAGTTTTGTGTCAAGTTTTAGCCTTTAATGTTGAGGAAGACAAAAGTTATCACATGCTGCCAGAAAACAGATTCTGTACGATTCAGTGCAGAAAATAGAAAAAATCACCGGATCATATTTTTTATCTAATTTTTTTACACATCATGATCTATAAAATTGTTGAACTTTCATTAGTTTTGAGTTTTTATTTGAGCTACAGAAGTGCCAGCTTTTATGCGAGCTTCACAGACTGTTCTTTTTTCATAGATTTCTACCTTGTAATTGCATTTGCTTCTTCTGTGCATTTAGTTCATGTTTTTCTTGGGTGAAACCATAAACAAAATTGAGAAAAATTAGCTAGTGTTTAATTGGAGTGTTCCAATAGTACCCATGTTAAACTTTATTATTTTTTACACTAACCGCTCTAATCAATTTATGAGAAGTTTCGTGTGAAGGAAGTTTTCAAGCGTTACGAAGGGACATGATGAAAGAAGATCAAGAAGTGCCAAAATGTTAAGCTTGGGGATGCCTCCGGCACCACCAAGAAATGTTCAAGCAAGCGTATAAGCTTGGGGATTCCCCCGTGCATCCCCTTCTTCATAACAATTATTAGTTTGTCCTTCTAGCTCTATATTTTTATTGCTTCACATATGTGCTTTGCTTGGAGCGTCTTGCTCTTTAGTTTGCAGTTTTATTTTGTTTGCTGGTCATAACCAGTTGGGTCCTAGCATGTTTTGTTTGGGAGAGAAACACACTTCACTTTTTCCTAGAATGCTCATGTTTTCACTTCTATCTTTCGAGTGTTCACTTTTTGTTCTAGCTGCTGCCATGTTTAGCTCTTGCTTTTCATGTTTATTTCTTTTCTAAGAGATGGAATTAGAATTTCTAGAACTCTCTTAAGTTTCATGCTTATTTTGTTTACAGAGTTGGCCTTGTTGTACCAGGTGTGTATCTTAATTTGAGTAGGTAATCTAGATTGCTAAATTGAGTTTAGTAATATCTTGCAATAGTTTTGAGGTATTGATAAGATTAATGTTTGAACTTATGTGTGTCTAGGCTCAAGCCTGTTAGTGACAGGTGTCGTATTTTGGATCAATATGCTTATTTTTATAAACTACAAAAAAATAGTTAAGAACTCTAGATACTAAACAATCACTAATCGTTGCGGGGTTGTAAAAGAGTACCTCACGTATAATGGGTCGAGGATGCGCAAGGATATCCAAACCCCCATACACTCCTCTTAGGGTGCTTAGCTCTTTGTTAATCTCCTGACTAGATTGAGAGTTACTAAGTGGATGAGTTCTTTTGACCAATGTGAGTATTCGATCGTTGGCACTTCCACCTATCCATATTTTGCTAGCCTCTTCGGTATCGTGCATTGCCCTTTCTCATCTTGAGAGTTGGCGCAAACTTCGCTGGTGCATCCAAATCCTTGGCATGATACGTTTTGTCATACATAAACATCATTATATCTTTCTCAAAACAGCCACCATATCTACCTATCATGGCATTTTCATAGATGTTGTTGTATCGAAGGTTAATATGATTGTACTAGATACGATATCTACTTAGCTGAACATTTTTCAAGAACCAATCTATGAAACTAGGGCATGTATTATGGTCAAAATCCGCAAAGTAAAATTAATCTTCCTTTGATCATATACAATTTGATCATTGATATTTCTATATATTTGTCGCCGCATGGCACAATAATACTTCAAGTGTTCCAAAAATTTATTCTTGTAAAGTGATAATACCTTATGTATGAATTTTAATTCTTTTGTTGGTATGCTTTGCAACCTACATTACATATGAAGAAACTTTCATGTAGGAATCAAGCCATTTGCAAAAATAAAGCTACTTAATGCGCCGAGCTTACCATGACACGATTGAAAGTGTTTATTACCTTCGGCCCATAGCAACGCATGGGTATTTTGCTAGTGAGACCATGGCAATGAAGTTGTTAGGCATGGCAATTGTAGTCATGGAGCATGGCATTTTATTTTATTTTTTGCAACATGGCATTAAAGAATTTTTTTTGAATGGCAACTAACATCTTGTTGTCATAGCAGAAGACTAATCTTTGTGTTTGCCATGGAAAATAAAGTTAGTTTTTTCCATGTCTAGAATTTTAGGATTTTTTTAACATGGAAAATTTTTGTGAGCATGTCAAATTAATTCTTACAATGGCAATTTTATTATTTCGGTTGTCATGGCAAACTTGCTCTTGTATTTTACCATGGTAAATTAGAGATGCATTTTGCAAAAAAATATCTCTTTTCCATGACAAGTTTAGTTTATGGATGGTTAATTAGGGTTAGGAACCATTGCAAATTTAGTTTGACTAGTTGGATGCCCGTGCGTTGCAACGGATAAAGAAACTGCAGTCTTTGAATCAAACCACTTAGATATAGTATCGATCTTTTCATCTATTCTTCTGAACAAAAAAGTACTTCAAGCCTTCTATGTGAATGTGTGCTGTTATAGGACATATCTGACGGACGGGGACTTGCATTTTGCCAATCAGCTTTCCGCTGCGCCTAAAACAGCGCAACCACTGGATGACCTAGCCGGCTCTGCCCTCGCATGCTCTGGCTGCCCCGGCACAGCGCGCCCTTTAGTTGTAGCCCATGCACACATTGGTCTCCGCTGCCTCATGACCTTCTCCGGCTGACCGGCAAATGCTAGATGCCATCTCTGACATGGTTCGAGTTGAATGACAAGTCGGTGGAGGGCATGGACCTTCCTGCGGCGATGACAACACTGGACGGTGTGGCTTGACTTCTGAACCTTCCTCGCGCTCTGGCTGCTGCTTGCTCGACTTCATTGATGCCATCGTCATCCTGGATTTCCCGGAAAACGTCAGGCACTTCAAGGCAAGAATTGAGGATGTTGAAGCGTTCGCATGCATACAACTTCGAGCAATCATGATCGTCTTGTGAGAGGCCGGCGAGGAGGGCTCTTCTTGGGACCCGGCTAGCCACGAAGGAGGACGGGATGGAGGGAGTAGCAGGGTTTCTTGGCCTCCGCCATGCTATCCCAGGCGCAATAATGTAGTCGGTCAGTACGCACAAATTCGGTGTCTTTCGTGCCCAGCAAGGGCTGCAAGAGGAGGATAACTTGGATGGGGATTGGCCGATTGAGAAACACCGCCCAGAGTTGAACCTGTGACAGGATAAGACCTTTTGGATTGTGAACAGTTTTATTCCAACTTATGGATGGCGTGGTGGGTAATTATTTACAACGTTAAGGGTAAAAGCTAGTCGAACCATCACGACGACGACCGCGAAGGATTCCCTTTTAATAGTAGTGATATAGGGACCATGGAAAATTTATTCGTTTTGTGTTGACGACACAGGTAAAATTTCTCTGTTTTTTGTTCATCACAATATCATGCTAATTAAAGATTCTTTTGTATGTGTGTGTAAATTTGTCATGGCAATTGAAGC
The DNA here is from genome assembly GCA_950022295.1 of Bromus sterilis. NCBI lineage: Eukaryota > Viridiplantae > Streptophyta > Magnoliopsida > Poales > Poaceae > Bromus > Bromus sterilis. The sequence goes on from OX465595.1 coordinate 306,266,289, forward strand.
GTTGTATATATTTTTGAGAAATTTTTTAATGCTATATACAGTAAGATTGATTAGCTAATTGGGTTTATTTTGAACTTTTTTTCCTGCCCATTTCACGAGCCAACTCGAGGTCGCGCTAAAGGTCTTCCCGGAGCGACGTTCCCAATCGCGCCAATGATGAACCATTTTTTTAGGGTACACAACAAACTCTCAGCTCAGTTGTCATTGATAGACGGAACCATCCCCGTCCCCCGTCCCGCTCCCGCTGGGCGGTCCAGGCGGAATCCTAACGCCCGCCGCCGCCACCCCTCACCCCACCTCCCCCTCCCTCGCTGTAGCCAATGGACGTCGCCGGGAAAAGCCCGTGCGTGCGTCGGTGGCGGCGGGGTCTCTCCCTCCCCTCGAGGCGCGCGGGCGGTGCGGGATGCCCAACCTCATGGTCTGTGGCGGCGGCGTCAAGCAGCTCAGCGGCGGCGCGCGGCGGGCCGGTGGCGACCTCCTCGGCGTTGTTGGATGGCGCAGGGCGCAGCGCAGGACGGCGGGCGGTGCACGGACACGCTTGATGCGGCGGCGGCGGAGTCCGGATGCTGGGGCGGCGGCTCCAGGAGTGCTCGGAGGGGTTGTGCCTCCATGGCTGCGAGGGCAGCGTGTGGGCCGGTCGTGGCACCTGCTGGCGGCGGATCTGTGGCTCCTCTTCCCAGATGCGTCTGCTAGCCCCGGCATGGCCGGGATGTGGCGCCGGCGGCCCGAGCCTGCTCTTCCCAGCGGCCGGCGGGTCTGCGGCTCCGGGTGGTGGAACTTGGCAGTGGAAGCCGGGGAGGCGGCACCGGAACACCGTGCAGCAAGGCGCAGTGGTGCATGATCTGGATGGCGTGTGGTGGTTGCCAGCAAATATGTGGCTCGACGGCGGCGGCATGCAACTATCCTCTCCATGGTGATGATCCAAGGTGACAACTTTGCTTCCCCCTTCTTAGTTGCTTTCCTCCGGAGTCTTGATGAACATGACCGAGGAGAAATCCGAGCGCGGTTGCGGGCAACAGTGACGCCTACGGGCGCCGTCTCCTCCTTGGGGGCATTGTCACGGTCACGTTCATTCCTTGATCAAGCACCAGGGGAAACCCTAGGCTCGGTTCGCTGGGCCAGGCAGCGGCGGTGCCACGACGTCGTCCTCTCCTTGGAGACGATGTGTGGGTGCTTGGGGTGTCTCCTGGAGGAGCAACTGGCGTGGGTTGCCTACTTTGCCTCGGCAACAAGGCTTGGGGCGCCGCGTTGTCACATGTTGGTTATTGTCGTGGGCATGGGCATTCGGGGCGCAATGTACTCCACCTTCGGCGCCTCATTTGAGTTGTCCTCCTCGAGTCCGGCTAGCTCTTGCTGTCCACTTGCCGATCTCCTAGGCGCCAAGAGTGGAGGGTGCGTTGATCTAGGTTGGCCTTGAGGTTGTGCTCCGAGGTGCTGGACACGGATATGAAGCGGTTTGTGTGCTCTGTGTCCTATCTCTTCGTCATCGATGACTTGTAATAGGACAAGGCGAGTTGTGTGTTGGTGTTGTCGTGGTGGATGTGGATGCTAACCTCTTGGTGTAGCGTTGTGCCGAAAGGCGTTGTATCGGCCATCTTGGCTTCTTCTTCTATGAATATATGATACACATGCTTGTGCGTATTCTAGAAAAAAAGGTACACCAACAATCAATCTGCCAATCGTTCGTTCTAGGTGACCTTGGGAGTGATCAGTCGCTAGGCGTAAAAAAATATAATCATGCCAAGATGCTCGATTGATGAGACGTACGAGACCTTCAAATTTCGCCTCAAAACTCTCCCACGCTAAAGTTCCCCGAACCAATATTCCTAATTGCTAACCCATTTAAAAAATGCATACAAGTTATGTACTTTGTCGTTTTTGCAAATGTTCTCTGCCCCGGCTGCAGGATTTGTACAGGAAACCAGTATACTCGCACTTGGGCCTTGCAGAGGAAATAGAAGCAAGATTTACATAGATAGAGTTTCACACCCGAGAGGTACAAACAATGATTCTTTGTATTGCTTCCAGTTTCATAATCGTTTGCAATGCGTACGACAATTTCAATAGTCAGGTGCACTTCCAATTACTCTCACTCCACCTTTGGTGAGAGGGTGTCATCCATTGCGGCTAAAATCACTGTTATGACCTTTAGAAGAAAGATTAGCACGATATAACCCTACGTATAAAAAGTATTTGGATCTAATCCTTTTTGGTCACGTCATGCATCTTGGCGTTTGCGTTACACGGGAGATGCCATAGACTTTGGCGTTTGCTCCTAGCCCACCACTTAGTCGTTGCTCGTGCTTCATCCGTCCGACGTGGCGAAGGGAAAAACGCCAGGGTCTATAGCGTTTCCCCCCAGATACTCTTATTTGATCCCTTATGCTAGTATTTACTCCTTAAGATGATCTCAAATAAAAAAAATGATCAACATAAATATTCTTCAGATTGATAAGAGGGAGAATATTCATGTTGAAGATGTTATCATTTAAGGTCAATTTAGGGGCTAAAAAGCTAGTGCAATGTATCAGCTAATGTTTGGTTCCTTGCGAAAGTTTTTATCCTTTAGATTATCTGAAGAAAAAATCTTCAACATAAATATTCTTTTGATTAACAAAAAGAAGACTTATTGTGTGCAATTTCTTTTCATTTGAGATAACCTCAGGGACAGGAAAACTGGCGCAATGTATCAGACATGACTGTTTGAGACCGAACGCTACTTGATGGTAATTTATATACACCTTAGATCAATATAAACATCAATTAATTATATCACAGCCAAACCGAATGCATAACACACAAGTGTGTAAATTTTTAGGACGAAATACAATCAAATGAGGGTTGTGCAAAAAAGACATATAATACTAAAAGATGGTCATATTCTTCGCAACGTACTTTTGAGGATATTGGCTTGATACCCTGATTGTTCCTTCATCAATTATTGACTGTTCTGAGATAGACAAATTACATCATATAGACATATCTACTATTCCTAAGTAGGAGATCCCCACTACCTAAGTTCTCTTAACATGCAGAGCAGCCACATCAACAATGAACATGCAACCATTCACCTCACTCCACCTCAGAAGTCTAGCCAAGTCACCAATTCCAAATATTCTTCCTATTCCAGTGATTTAGTTTTTCTTTCTCTCCATTTCGTTTGTTCACCAAGGTCCACTTCTTTAACCCGATCACAGTGCTTCTACTTCTGCAAGGCAGTTTCTTTTTGTAACACCCTCACTGTCAGGGAACAGTAATCACTGTTACTGTTCATCTGTACTGTTCAAATTTTTTGTTTAATCAACTTGGATCAAACCAATACCTAGCTCAATTCAAATGACCTTTGCATTGAAATCAATTTAAACCCTAAAATGCCTTTTGATGAATATTAAAAATATGGTGAGAATAAATCTTTTCCAAAAATCTTGGAACCACTTTTATAAAATCCCAAATAATCACTGGACCAAATCCATATGGGTTTGGGTATTTATTGTGTTATGGATAATTCTAAACAAATATAAACAGAGGCCAAAAACCCCAAACAAATCATTTAATATTTAAAGTAAATATTAAATGACTTTAAAAGTGCCCAAATCTTTTGTGGCACTAACCCTAGATATAACAATATTTTTGGTACAATTTCCACATTTTACAAAAATGCCTAGATGAATAAAATTATTACAAAAAGAAATAAACAGAAAAGAATAAAAACAAAAACAGAAAAATGGGAAAACCCTAATCTAGCGCCGGGGGCAGAACCCCCTCCCCTCTCTCCATCGGGCCGGCCCACTCGCCCCCAGCCCACCGCAGCTCCTTCTTCCCCCTCGCACAGTTCCCCCCCACCCCGTGGACAGAATCCGGCCGACCACGGCGGCATGGCCGTGCCGTGGCACGGATCCGGAGGCTGCCGGCGCCTACAAGGAGGCTGACCCCCCCCCCCCTCGAGACAAACCCTAGCGCCCTTCCCCTCTGTCTCCCCTCGCGCCGCCTAATCCCTCGCTCCCTCTTTGTTCCCGGTGTGGAACCGCGCCGCTGCGGGCGCGCCGTCGTAGCCGGCGCAGCAACCGCCCCCCCCCCCCAGGTTCCGACGTGGTGTCCAGGGGCGCCGCCGGGCTCCTCCAGTTCACCTCCCGCCAGCGCTCGGGTGGGGATCCGCCACAACGCGCGAATCGCGCCCCTCCTCCATCATCGGCCGCTACGACCTCGCTGCCGAACCGCAACTCCGGCGACTCCCTGGCCCCCTTGAGCCTCCCCCGCACCCATTGTGAGCTCCGCCTCTGATTCCCCCCTCCCCTCACCATTTTGGTCGCCGCCCGTCTCGTCCATGCACGCCGTGGCCGGCCGCCCCTTGGCCGTGCCAGGGCCACCCTCTCCCGTGCCTAGCGGCTGCGGTTCTTGCTGGAGCTGCACCCTCACAACGTTGGCCGCCGCCCGCCGCGGCGCCCCTTGCCGGACTGGCTCGTCGGCGTGCCCCCGCCTCTCGTCGCCGGACATAGCCAGGGCGCGTTGTCTGCCGTGGTGTGACCAGGGGCTAATCCCTTGTTAGCAGTTAAACCCCCCTGTTAAAATTATGTTAGCAGAAAACCCGTCTTCACTATCTATGACCAGTGGGGCCCAAGCCCTTATTAAACTAAATAAACTTGCTATTAAAAGATTGAGCCTATGACATGTGGGCCCTTGCAATTGTTTAATTAAAAACTACTGTTAATCAACACATGTGTCACTTACAGTTGGGTCCCACTGTTATTTAGAATAAATAAAATGATTTATAAATGTCCAGAGGCTGACATGTGGGACCCACTGGTCAGTAGGTCCCACTTGTCAGGTTTGACCAGTCAAACTGTTCTGGATAATGTTCTATTTTAATAATAAAATAATTCAGAAATCCTTTTAAAAATGATTTAAACTTCAGAAATGAATATCTTTTAAACCGTAACTCGGGTCGAAAAACTTTATACATCAAAATTGATCAGAAAAATATAATGAATACGGATACGCTATCCGTATGTCTACCCCACCCCCCTAACACACCGATCATCGACATTCCCCCCTCTGGGCTGTCTATCGATAATTCCCGGTACCGATAAAAAGTACCCGGATGAATTTATTTCGAACACGAAAGTTGTCCGGAATGGTTCAACTAACACGGATACACCCCCCTTATGTTTGTCGGATGTCCACGACACCTCCGCCTTGATCCTTCCCCCTCCGGACACCCTGTCCGGTAACCACCCCGGAGCTGGTAGTTCATCCCCGGATGAATTCCGGCTCCGAGCAACGTGCATTGCACTGCGTTAGAACACCGTTAACATTTCATCTGTCATGTCATGCATATGTTTGTATATTATTGTTGTGTATTTACTGTTTCCTTCCCCCCCTTAATCTTCGGTAGACCCTGCTGCTACCGCCGACTACACCGCTGCCGGGTACGACTACTTCGTCGACGACCCGACCCCTACCGTCGAGCTTCCAGGCAAGCAGAGCCATTCTCTTCCCCAGATATCGCCTATCTTTCCGTACTTTCTTGCACTAGGCATGGTTACTGATGCTGCTACGATTACAATCCTATTCAATTGCATAGCCTGATTTTTTCGCCCCTTGATGTACCTTTCTTATCCTATGCTGCCTGTTATAATTATGCATATATTCAGCAGTGAACCCTGCGCATTGTTAGCTAGGATTAGATAGCGGGTCGTGATCACTCGGGGGAGTGAACACGGGTACAATATATACAACTGCACAGGTACGGTACAAAGCAGACACCGCCAAAGGTCCCTATCTGGGTTATGCCTAGTCACCTCAAGTGTGAGCTATCAAGGAGTAATCCTTGTACTCCACCCGAGGCTGACTTTGTCTTGCCGCCATAGGGTCCTGAACATCGGTTGTCCTTAAGTTAAGAAGTCGGGCGACCCAACGGTGCCCGCGAGAGGTATATTGTCGGGAACGACAGGGAGGGTACGACCGACGTTACTGGCGTGCTTGGCCCCTGCTCGTATCTCGCGAGAGTTACCAACCCACGAAAGTCGAGCTCTACCAAGAGCACACGCGAGACAAGGTAAGGAGACGGTTCACCTTGTTGGTAACCGCAGTGACTTGGTGGGACGATGTGACGCCCCCAAAATCAGACCGTGTAAAGTAATCATACACACAGGGTACACGACTGAGATTAGGGTGCCACGGTGATAATATCACAGCACAACACTAAACACAAAAGGATAAACAAATATATTACAATAGAGGGGGTCACGCGGACCCGAATATATAAGTCATACAAACCGTAATATCTGAGTCGAGACATAGTTAGTCAAGTTTTGCCTTAAGAAGGCTAGCACAAATCACATCAGAGATACAGATCGAAAAGGCGAGGCCTCCTGCCTGGGATCCACAGAACTACTCCTGGTCAACGGGGAACTCGACGTCGTAGTAGGCGCCTCCGGGGTACTCCTGCTCCTGAGCTCCAACGTCGGCTGCAGCGGCCGATCAGGAAAAACAGTAAAGGAAATAAAGTAGGTGAGTATCTAGCATACCCGCGAGTGTTACGTCCGCTACTAAGCATTATGCATTGTATCAACGGAATGAAGAGGCTGTATATAGTGGACTGAAAGACAGAAATTCAGAGCAAGGGTAAGAAGCTAGGCCTATCGAAGACTAGCATCTTCCGTCGATGTCTTGCAGCATGAGGTAAGAATCAGCCAACGGTTTATATAAAGCAGTAAAGTAACAATGAAGCAGAAGTTGCTGCAACATTGAATAATAATAAGGAGTAATAATTAACAATGCCTCCGAGTTCACCTCCTCGACATCCCCGCGAGGAAGAGAACTCGGAACCATACAGTTTAATAATAGTTTCTAGTGGTAAGATCCAGATTCAGCATAAAGCGTCCTGTTACCGTGGACACGGCTATCCGAATAGATTAATCTTCCCTGCAGGGGTGCACTTGTGTTACGCTACACGCACGGATCTCCAGGGTGGCGGGAACCTTGTTAGGGAACGCTCCACCGAGGCTATCTGACACTTCATAGCCCATCTTTCAAACTCAACAGAGAGGCCATCCGCCGGTCTAAATCCTAAGTACGCCGGACCTTGGACCCCAACCCGAACGTACTCCTGCACGGTGCGTGGCTGGCCGGTGAAGTTGAAGAAAATCCAAATAAGACACCACTGCTCGAGCAAATAAGACAACACCACTTCCCGGCAATCAGCCTGCGGTACTGCTGACGTCTGAAGAGTCCTCGGACGACACTAAGAAGCGGAGGAGCCCATAACTCGTAGTTCCCACGGGTAGGTAGTGCGTACATGGCATATAGCCAACTCAAGACATTCACTGAACCATTTAGCATTTAATTAACCTGCGTGACAACCGTTATCGTTGCCTCGACTTAACTGACCTGCGGACAACGACAGCAGCCAGGACCACCAGTACATCGGTGCCTGCCCTGTCGTCCCACCAAGTCACTGCGGTCACCAACAAGGTGAACCGTCTCCTTACCTTGTCTCGCGTGTGCTCCTGGAGGAGCTCGACTTTCGTAGTTTGGTAACTCTCGCGGCCAACGATCAGGGGCCAAGCACACCGGTACACTGGTCGTGCCCTCCCTGTCGTCCCGTCGCAATACCTCTCGCGGGCACCGTTGGGTCACCCGACTTCTTACCTGAAGGACAACCATTTACAGGACCCTATGGCGGCAAGACAAAGCCAGCCTCGAGTGGAGTACAAAGATTACTCCTTGATAGCTCACACTTGAGGTGACTAGGCATAACCCAGATAGGGGTCTTTGGCGGTGTCTGCTTTGTACCGTACCTGTGCAGTTATAATATTTGTATCCGCATTCACTCCCCTGAGTGATCACGGCCCTCTATCTAATCCTAGCTACAAAGCGCAGGGCTCACTGCTGAATAATGCATAATAATAATAATAATAATAATAGGCAGCATAGGATAAAGGAAGGCACATCAAGGGGCGACAAAAATCAGGCTATGCAGTTGAATAGGATTGAAATCGTAGCAGCAGCAGTAACAATGCCTAGTGCAAGAAAAGTACGGAAAGATAGGCGATATCTGGGGAAGAGAATGGATCTGCTTACCTGCAAGCTCGACGGTAGTAGTAGGGTCGTCGACGGCGTAGTCGTACTCAGCAGTGGTGTAGTCGACGGCAGCAGCGGGGTCTACCGGAGATTTAGGGGGGAAGAAACAGTAAATACACAGCAAGCATATACAAACAGATGCATGACATGACAGATGAAATGTTAACGGTATTCTAACGCAGTGCAATGCAATATGCTCGGAGCGGGAATTCATCTGGGGATGAACTACCGGCTCCGGATGATTATCGGACAGGGTGTCCGGAGGGGAAGGATCAAGCCGGAGGTGTCGTGGTTACCGGAACAGCATAAGAGGGGTGTATCCGTGCTAGTTGATCTATTCCGAGAAACATTCGTGTTCGGAATAAATTCATCCGGGCACTCTAACAGTACCGGACAATTTATCGGACAGTCGGTCCGGAGGGGGAATGTTCGATGTTCGTTCTGTTACAGGGGTGTGGTAGACATACGGATAGCGTATTTGTATTCGTTATATTTTTCTGATCAATTTTCATGTATAAAGTTTTTCAATCCGAGTTACGGTTTAAAAGTTATTGAATTTCAAAGTTTTAAATTATTTAAATGATTTTCTGAATTTATTTTATTATTTATTAAACATTATCCAAAACATTATCCACAAGTGCCTGACATGTGGGACCCACATGTCATCCTCTCTGAATTATAAACATTTTAATAAAACAAAAATAGGCACTGGGCCCACATGTCAGTGACTGGATTTTATATAATCTTTTAATAAATAAAAACCTGACATGGGGGGCCCAGGTGTCATTGACTGTTAGTTTATTAAACAGTTTTCTTTTATTAAAAAGAGCCCGCGGCCCATGTGTCAGTGACTAATTAACTAACAGGTTTAGTTAGATTAACTAATCTAACCTAACAGGGGGGTTAGTGGGTAATGGTGGTTAGTTAAGGGGGGGATTAGCTTAGTTGCTAATCAAACCCGGTGGGTCCCACCAGTCAGAGGGCCAGCCCCGGCTGTGCTCGCCGGCGGCGGCTACAGTGAAGTCGGCGAGGAGCCTGCTCGCTCCACAGTACACCCAAACGCTAGCCGTTTGATCCTACGCGTTGCCGGCGACGAGCTGAGTCCATTTTTGCCGTTTGCGTGGGCTGTGTTGGACCATGGCGACAACTACGACGAGGGGCGGCGGTCGGACTACTGATGAATGGAGGCGGCGAGCTAGAGCTTGTACCGAGCTAGATAAGGGAGGGGAACGGAGCTGCAGCTCACCTCGAAGGCACACGGAGGCCCGGCGAGTGACGAGGAGCGGCGGTGGCGTCGGAATCGCGGTTATACGCCGGTGGCTGTCGACGGAATCCGAGCCCGATTCGCGCAACGTGCAGCACCACGGCTCGAGCTGGTCCTCAGGATCGAAGGAGTCGACGAAGGTTGACCTCCGCGGCGTCTCGGAGCGAAGAAAAGTGGCCCGAGGCCTCGCCGGCGCCGGGGCCGTGCTGCCAGCGTGCGGGCAGAGGAGAGATGCGGGGGAGGCGCGAGGTGGGAGGGGAAGGATGGAGGGGGGAGGGAAGGCTAGGGTCCAGGGGGAGGCCTCCTTATCCAGAGGGGGGAGGGGGAGCAGGTAGGGAGCAGGTGGGGGTGTGGGCGCATGGCCACAGTGGCCATGGCCATGGCGTGTCCACGCCGGGGGGGGGGGGGGTACGGGAGCAGGTGGGAGGGAGAGAGAGGAGAGGAGGGGGGCTGGGCCCGGGTGGGCCTCGCCCCAGGCGAGTTATAGTGTTTTTCCATTTTCTGGTTTTTTTTACTGTCCTTTTGTTTGTATTCCAATTTAGTGCCTTTTGCATTTTTGTAAAATGGGTTAGGTGTCCCAATATTAGTATAACATTATATGTCAGCGCCACAAAAGTTTTTGCAGCAAATTAAAATCATTAGATATTTATTTTAAATATTAAATGTCCCAAGTAAGGGTTTTAACCTACTGTTTGAATTGTTTGGAATTTTTTGAAAGTTCAAAAATTACCAAAGTTGTTCCAACATGATTATAATGATTTTAGGCAATTTACAAAAATAGTTCCATGATTTTTGGAACAACTTTATTTGAGCACTTTTGTTTTAATTTTCATTCAAAGTAGTTTCAACTAGGGTTTGGTTTCTTAGAGGAGCAAGGTGCATTTGGCTTTGGGTTTTGTTTACCAACCAGCATGGTTTGAAAAGAACAGAAGCAAATTTTGATTAAGGACAGGGGATAACAGTGATTAACAAACAGTGCTACTCAACAGTGATGATGATTACTGTTACAGGCATCTGAGGGTGTTACAGACGACAGGGCAGGCACCGATGTACTGGTGGTCCTGACTGCTGTCGTTGACCGCGGGTCGGTTAAGTCGAGGCAACGATAACGGTTGTCACGCAGGTTAATTAAAATGTTAAATGGTTCGGCGGATGACTTGAGAGGCCCGTTGGTCTGTACGCACTACCTAGACGTGGGATTACGGTGTGGGCCCTCCGCGTTGTAGTTTGTCCGAAAGCTCTTCAGACGTCAGCAGTACCACGGGCTGATAGCCGGGAAGCGGTCTTGTCTTATTTGCTGCAGCAGGTGTGTTTGGATTTGCTTTTGCTTCACCGGCCAGTCTCGTACCGTGCAGGAGCGTGCAAGGGTGAGGGACCTAGACCCCTTGGCGCATAGGATATAGTCCGGCGGATGGCCTCTCTGTTGAGCCTAGGATGGGCTGCGTCGTGTCGGATAGCCTCGGTGGGGCGTTCCCTAACAAGGTTCACGCCACCCTGGAGATCCGAGCGTGCAGGCTGAACAGTAGTGCACCCCTGCAGGGAGTTTAATCTATTCGAATAGCCGTGTCCACGGTAACAGGACGCTTTATGCTGAAGCTGGATTTACCACTAGAAACTATTACTATTAAACTGTATGGTTCCGGGTCTTCTTCCTCGCAGGGAGTCGAGGAGGGGAACCCGGAGGCATTGTTATTATTAATCATTACAACTTATATCATACAATGTTTGCAGCAACTTCTGCTTCATTGTTACTTTATTGCTTCATATAAACTGTTGGTTGATTCTTACCTCATGCTGGAAGACATCGTCAGAAGATGCTAGTCTTGGATAGGCCTAGCTCCTTACCCTTATTCTGATTTCTATCTTGCAGTCCACTATATACAGCCTCTTGTTTCCGTTGATACAATGCATAATGCTTAGTAGCGGACGTAAGACTCGCGGGTATACTAGATACTCACCTGCTTTATTTCCTTTACTGTTTTTCCTGATCGGCCGCTGCAGTCGACGTTGGAGCCCAGGAGCAGGAGTACCCCGGAGGAGGATACTACTACGTCGAGACCCCCGCTGACCAGGACCAGGAGTAGTTTCGGAGGCTCCCAGGCAGGAGGCCTTGCCTTTTCGATCTGTATCTCTGATGTTATTTGTGTTAGCCTTCTTAAGGCAAAACTTGACTAACTATGTCTGTACTCAGATATTATGGCTTGTATAACTTATGTATTCGGGTCCGCGTGACCCCCTTTATTGTAACATATTGGTTTATCCTTTTGTGTTTAGTGTTGTGCTGTGATATTCTCACCGTGGCACCCTAATCTCAGTCGTGTACCCTGCGTGTATGATTACTGTACACGGATTGATTTTGGGGGCGTCACAAGTTGGTATCAGAGCCGACTGCCTGTAGGAAGCCACCCCACCACTACCTGGTCGAAGTTGAGTCTAGAATTGAAAAACTATTTTGCTAACTTAATATTTGGCTTACGGGCCCACATCGATGTCACTACGTGTGATATCTATGGTATTAGGATCCTTTTCTCCTTACCTATGCTCTGGGACTCTGCTCTGTTATCCTTGCTGGTAAGTTTTACAAACGCTGACATTAGGATCACGTTCTCTTAATTCCACCCGGCGTTTTTGGTGCTACCCCCATTGATTGAGTCGTGTCGCAGGCGTCGTACGCCAGATCCCAGACCGCGGATCCCATTCTCATTCTGGGCAGGCCGCGTGTTCTCTGGCATCAACTCATGTGGCCAACAGTTTTCTTGCGGCGTGATTGACATAGTGGAATCTATGTCGCGTCGTGTAATCCTTACCGCGGTCTGCGCGCCGCCTAGTGTGTCCTTTTTCCTTAATTTCTACGACGTTACGCTGCCCGATTTTCGATTGATTCTATGTGTGGATGTGTATGTCTTATATGACTACTTCTATATATCCGCGCCTCCTCTTTGTTGTCGCTTTACCTATTGCTCGTTTCCGGCATCTCGTTAAAATGTTCATCGCTGAAATACCCCTGTTAAATTCTAGCAGGATGGCTGGTCGTGGTGGTCGTGGTCGTGGTCGTGGTGCCAACGATCCACCTCCGCCGCCGGACTACATGGCCGCGATGATGCAGCAGTTTCAGATGAACCAGGTGTTCATGCAGGGAGTCATAGATCAGCTCCAGAACCAGAACCAGAACAAGCACCAGAACCACCCGCATGTGGTTACTCTGCGGGATTTCATGCGTCTCAATCCCCCTCTCTTCCACCAACCGGAACAGCCGCTAGATGCTGATGATTGGCTTCGTGACATCACTCGTCAGCTGGAGTTCGCTAATGTGAGCGCTGCTGATTATGTCAACTTCGCGTCCTATTTCCTGCGTGGTCCCGCTGCTCAGTGGTGGGACACTTACAAGGGCTCGCTAGCTGAAGGGACTGTCGTCACCTGGAATGACTTCAAGACTGCCTTTCGTGCTCGTTATGTCCCCCAGGCGATTATGAACCGTATGAAGGCCGAGTTCCGCAACCTCGTTCAGGGAAAAAAAACTGTCGAGGCATATCAGAGGGAATTCCTCCGCCTCTCCCACTATGTTGTAAGTGACCTCCCCAATGATGCAAGTAGGCAAGAGAAGTTCCGTGATGGACTCAACGCAGATCTCCAGCTTGCACTGGCTTTGCACGTCTTCCGGGGGCCTCCATTGCGCGAGTCGGGCGTCGCCTCCGCTATGAGCAGAGGTGTCTCCGACTGGGCCTGTTGGACGAGGTACCATTATTGGATGCCGCATGTGAGACCATTGTTATTACACCAACTCACGTTTGTTCACTGCTCTTGATCATGTTGTACCAGGATGCTTCTTTGGTGAAGAATGTCTTAAAATTCTTTTTTGGAGTAGCACACACTCGATCCAGTCTGTTCTTACATTCATAGATGAATAGAAAATACACCGTTAGTCATAAGATCTTTGATCTTAATTGCAAAAAAAAGTACAGCTTCTCTATACCATGCTCATCATGTCCACACTAGAAAATAAACGAGCTTGACAATGCGATTTGAAATTTTCATGTCCACACCCATTGCATGTTGGTGTGATACGTGCTTCCCGAGACACATGTGCACTCTACCCTTATTTTTTCCTTACTTACCTTGAGTATGTTCAATGAAAGTGTGTTATGATTAATTTTCCCAACCTGATATGTTAGCACGTTATTAGCTTATTTCATTGTATGTTAGGACAGTTTGTTTGACCAGTTCTAATTAGTACGTAAAATGGAAGAAAAGTAGTGTACCATTATTCCATTAAATCATAGATTTTTAATAAATCTTTGTATTGAACCATTGCATTCTGCAAAGGATATTATCTCTTTTGATCAGCTGGCATTTTCTGTAAATGCATCAACGCTCAGTCCGTCATTAATAATCATAGTAATAAGCTATGACTGATAATATTTTTGACATGCTCACAAAAGGTAGCTTCCAAAATGGTTTAAACTGAACGAATGTCAGAGTAAGAAAAGTAAAGTAATGCAACTAAAGGAAATTATAAATAAAGATATTATGCATCACATATACGCATAGATCTAACAAATTGAACCAACTCTTTTGGATTAACCAACTCACTATCTATCCAAAATTTCCAATATGTGCAATCATTACGACAACATCAGATGATGCTACAAAAAAGATACACGCTCTGGTACCTTACCTATATAGTATACTCTATATAAATAATCACTATATTGATCTCCATCTATTGTAACTGGAAAACACTCCTACTTTTATGCGCTTTCAGAAGTACACAGCCAAATATATATCTAAGTGAATATACATTGCTACTCTTCTCTACTATCTATTGTTTCAGGTTACACGTTCCTTCCATTCTGCGATCATCCATTCTTATATATCAGATAATAGTTAAGTATAAAATAGGACATCATATATCCATGTCACAGTAGTCGAATAAAATATCCCTGACATAGGTTATGCTAAGATATGGTTCTAGCATACAATACAATTTGAATAATTGCATCTATATCTATATGAAAGATATCATGTAGTTGCTCACCATTACCTCTATATGAAATCTGATATTAATGATTTAAATTGTTAACTTTGCTATGTGTATGTTACTTGAAAATCCACAAAAATATTCCGCGGCGACGCGCGGGGTATCAACTAGTTACTAAGTCATCATGTGAAAAATTTGTATGGTCTGAGAGAAGCATAAATATTAAGCTGGTTGTAAAAATGAGGACTTTTTAGTTTGGTTGTTATATAAGTAATGCTTATCTTGATCTGGGATCGTCGTATACAAACTACAATTGAAGGGCATACAGTTCCAGGAACTAGTCCCTAATATGACTTCAAATGCAAAAACATTGAACATGAGAAGTCTCGCCATATAAATGAGGAATATTCATGTTGAAGACGTTTTTCATTTGAGGCTATCTTAGGCATAATTGCACTGGTTTTTCAATACATAAAATTACCTCAAATAAAATTGTTTTCAACATAAATATTCTTCGTCTTGTTAATCTAAAAAATATTTATGTTGTAGACTTTTTCATTTAAGGTCATCTTACGGACTAAAAAATAGCGCAAGGGATCAAACATGAGTGTTGGGGGAAAACGCCATGGACCGCGGCGTTTCGCCCTTGCCACATCGGATAGTCAACACTCGAGGCACGAACGACGACTAGATGGTGGGCCAAAAGCAAACGCCAAAGACCATGGCATTTACCGTGCAAGTAGCCTGTGCATTCGGTTTTTTCGGTTCGATTCGGTTCAGTTTATACGGTTTTATACATAGATACGGTTCGGTTTCGGTAATAACCACTTGTTATCGGTTCGATTTCGATAATAACCAAAATAACCAAAGTTGACGCGATTTTGAAGTTTCAAGCAATACATTTATGAGAAAATTTCTTATTTGACCTGTTTTTAAAATCTTCTTCCTTTTATGGTCCTAAATTTTTCTTTATTCTTGTTTTGACATCTAAACTCCATTTTGTTTCCTTTATGACATTTTTGTCGGTTTTAGCCATAAAATGTTATGTGTGATATGAAATTTTATTTTGTCCATGCATTAGCAAGCTCGAAAAAATATCAATGCTAGAGAGACATTCGTTATCCTTAACCGAAGAGACAAACCGGCAGCTGTATGACCGACGGCGGCAGGAAATCAAGCAGCAGCTGCTGTCGAGCAAAGGTAGGGGATTTCCAGATCCCATGCCATGGAGGAGGGTGAAGCGGAGACAGCTGCCCAAGAGGCGACAACAACCACCGAGCAGCGTCAACAAAGGCTGAGCCACAGGCGGGGCGAGCGCGACAGCCGGCGGGATAGGCGCGGCGGGCGTGACGGCCGGCGAGGACGCCGCGCCGAGGCCGAGGACGCCGAGGACTCCGAGACTCCGCAAGATGCGCGGCCGCTGGCTCTCCCTCCCGCTGTGTTCCCGAGTGCGACGTCTGGCTAGGGTTGCGACTCACGTGTCGCGTGTGTGAGTTGAAGTTGGGTTGGCTGCCTGGCTGGTGGCTGGGTGGGCTGGGCGCCTGGGCAGACTTTCAGCCTTTCACCCCTAAAACTTGGGCTGTTTTCGGTTTTATTCGGTTAACCGGTTTATTTCGGTTTAAAACCGAAAAACCGAATTCAATACGGTTTGCTATTTTAAAAACTGAAATTGAAACCTAAAACTAAAAAACCTAAATTTCGGTTTCAATTCATTTTTTTCGATTCAATTTTCGGTTTCGATTCGATTTTGCACAGGGTAACGTGCAACGAGGATGGCGTGACCATAAAGAGTTAGATTCAAACATTTTTTACATGTAGGGTTATATCGTGTTAATCTTTTTTTGAAGTCAAAACAGTCATTTTGGCCTCCATTGCTGCGCACCCTGAAAACAAATCCAATTCCTAACCAATCAACACACGCCGTTGACATCCATGGCCTGTGTCTGAATCCTTAGCCTCTCTACACTCCTGGTTGTTGAACCCCCAGCGTGACCAAGTGGGTCAGCTCGCCGATCGTCAACACATGTTCGCCGACGGGGATCCTTCGGACCCCGTCCCGGTCGGCCACGCTGAGGTCGTCGCAGACGTCGATGCCCATCTCGACGCGGGCCACGCCATCGGCAGGAACGTGCACCTTCTCAAACGCAACCAGCTGCCGCGCCGGCGCGCCGTGGGCCGCGGCGGCCGCAACCGGAGGGGATGCATACACTAGCACCTTGTGCGCACCTTCCCGGTCTCCGACGTTCTTCACATCCACGTGGACAGGCATGCGCAGGCCCTCGCACCGCGCGTGCGAGACACGCACATCGACGGCGGCCCGACCAAGATGCGTTGATGCGTTGAGGAGCGAGGCGGAGTGGTGACCGGCAAGCTGGACGGTGACTCTGAGCTGCGCCGGAGCGTGCGCTAGCGTGTGGGCGAACTTGGTGTAGCTGAGGCCGTGCCCGAACGGGTGGATGGCCGGCCCAGTGTAGAACCGATGCGTGCGTCCCGGGTACCCCCTCGCCGGGTCGGCGCGCATCGCCATGTTCGTCATCGCCGCCTTCCGCAGGTAATCCTTTGCGTACCATGTCACCGGTAGCTTCCCTCCTGCACCAATTCCAATCCAACATATATCAAACTTCTTCTCTTACTTCAATTTTAGGTAAATCCCAACAAAATATCTTGTCACTTGAATCATCATTCATAGAGAGTCAAGTGTACGCACCTGGGTTGTGGTGGCCGAAGATCACGTCCGCGATCGCCTGCCCGCCGGCCTGCCCGGGGTACCCTGCCCACTGGATTCCATCTATCTTCCGGTCCTTCTGCGCGAAGGCAATGTCGAAGGGCCCGCCGGACATGAGGACCAGGATCACCGGCCCTTTGGAGGCCTTCGCCACCGCAGACACGAGCTCCGCCTGCCGACCAGGAAGGAGCAGGCTTGTCCGGTCCAGGCCCTCGGCCTCGACCTTCTGATCGAGGCCGACGACGACGACGGTGGCGTCAGCACGGCGGGCCGCGTCGACGGCAGAGGCGATCGGCTGGTTGCCTCCTCGGCATGCCACGTCCGTGCAGCCCGGCTGATGTAATGTGCTCTTCACGTACCTGCCGATGCCCTGCAGCGGCGTAGTGTACCGGCACGGCTGATCGGCGTAGTTCCCGATCATGGCCACGGTTGCCTCAGAGTGCGGGCCGCGACGGGCCGACGACGGCGACGGCGCGGTGCGCGGCCCGCGAGAGCGGTAGCGTGGCACCGTCGTTCTTGAGAAGCACGACGCTCTGCCTCGCTGCCTCCAGCGCGAGCTCTTGGTGCGCCGGCGTGCACACGTGCTGCGGGCCGAGGTGGCCGAACGGCTGTGTGGCCAGGTCGCCGTCGAACATCCTAAGTCGCATCTGCACATGACGGTGTTGGTGACGGCGGCGTCGATGTCAGCATCAGAAACCTTCCGCTGCGCGGCCGCGGCCTCGGTGTACACGGCCAGGAACGGTCCGCAGTCGAGGTCGAGGCCGGCCCGGAGCGTGGCAGCGACGGCGTCCTCGTGGGTCCTGGTGTAGTGCTGGTCGCGGTAGAAGACATCGATGGAGTCGCAGTCGGAGACGATGTACCATTCGAGCTGCCACTTGCCCCTGATGGTGCCGCGGAGGAAGACTGGTCGGCGCAGGCGGGCACGCCGTTGACCTGGTTGTAGCCTTGTAGGAGCACATGAGCTGGCGGCGCGGTCGTCGACGACTTAGGAGCGGAAGGGGACGTTGAAGGTGTCCTCGAGGTCCTGCGGCGTGACAATGGCGTTAAAGTGGAAGCGGTCGGTGTCGGACGAGTTGTCGAGGTCGTAGGCGGTGAAATGCTTGCAGCAGGCTGCGGTCTTGAGACGCGTGTGGCCGCCGTGGCGACCTCCGGCGCCGTAGGGCTGCGGCTGCTGGAGGCCGCGGACATATGCGGCGGCGTAGCGGCCGGAGATGGTGGGATCCTCACCGGGCGTCTCTTGACCGCGGCCCCACCGCGGGTCCCGGAAGATGTTCACGTTGGGGCTCCAGAAGGTTAACCCCGCCTGACCGCCGTTGTACATCGCGCGCCCCTCGTCTGACACCGCCTGCACGCACCAATTGTACGTACGTTAACATGAAAAACTGTGGATTACCATTTGCTTCAAAACAATTACAGCGCCTCAACTTTTGAGCTTTTAATATGGTACCCTATACTGCTAGGGAAAGGCGCGGTATATATCTAATCTGAATCTATCATCGCTGTCGAGGGAAAACGCGCCCGCGCCCAACCAGCCAAGCCCACCTCGCTGCCATTCCCCATATTGCACGCCCGGCCAGTCATCCAGCTCCCCTCGGCCGCTCTTCCCACTGCCGTTGTGTTCCCTCACTCCGTCCATCTAGTTCTCGCCATGCTCCTCTTGTAGTCCTTGCAGGCTCACACATAAGTTATCCATGATTGGCTGCAACGTTAAACTTTCTTCTGCTAGCTGCCGCTGCTAGGAAATAACCAAGTAATCACTGAAACTACCAACAGCCTGAGGAAGAGACGGGATATGGCCTCGCCGAAGAACGAGGAAGAGGATGAATGCACGGCGGCGAAACAGGATGAGAGAAAGAATGGGTGGATCGCCTTAATCCGTGCAAGCTAAAAAATTAAAATCAAATCATATATACCGCTCTTAAGTTGAAGGAGCAGTGCACGCTGTACTGCTGACGAAATTTGAACAGTATACATTTTTTCAGGACGTTGGATTTGCAGGAATGAACTGCCAGTATTCATTACACGGTACCATAAAAGAGCCCCAACTTTTACTCCATTTAGCATATCTTTTCTAAACAACAAAATGGGATGAAACTTAAAAATGAAACCTTCGAACGTTGAATTTCAAGGGCAGGAAAATGCCTAGCTCCCGCTCCCACGCCTCCCTCACGCCGGCGGCCACTCCGGGCCCGGCGTCCACCCAAGCCGTCCCGGCCGCTCCGGCCTCGCCGCCTAGCTCCCGCTCCCACGCCTCCCTCATGCCGGCGGCCACTTCGGTCCCGGCGTCCACCCAAGCCGTCCCGACCGCTCCGGCCTCGCCGCCCCACCCCATGGCCTCACCGCCGCCCTCCACCGTGGGCCGCTCGCGCGAAGACCGCTGGCTCGTTAGCCCCTCCTCTGACGGTTCCGCCAGATCTCCGCCTGCCGGCCCCTACCGCCGTGCCCTGTGCGCTTCCCCTGCTTCACCGGCGCCACAGGCGCCGCCAGCCCCTTCCCGCCTCCGCCTCGCCCGTCCGCCCCGCTGCACGCCCCGCCATCCGCTCTGAGGTGCACCGCCAGGAGACGACGGAGACGGCGGAGGGAAACTATGGCTGGGTGATGGCGTCTGGCCGCAAGCGTCCGCGCCGTCCTCCCCGCCCCCGGCATCCTCGCCCTACCGACGGTGCGGCACCCCATCGGCGCCCCTCCTGGCTGCGCGAAGGCGAATGCCCCCGCTACCTGACCATGGACCACCCCCGGGCTGAGTGCCGCCGCGACATCCAGTGCGCGCGCTGCCGGCTCTACGGCCACATCGCCAAGGGCTGCACCAAGCCGCGCCATGTCTCGCTCCCGTCGTCCGGCGACTCCCGTCCTCCTCTACAACGACGCCGCGTCATATCCCCGCCGCCCGTGGTACCTTCCGCCCGCGCCGCGTCCTCCGGCTCGGCAGCCACCACGCGCACGTCCTCGGGTGTAAGGCCCGATATGCGGTACTGTTCCAGATCTAGGTGTTTCCACCCAGACCCGGGGACGAAGCACATATCGGTCCCACCGCGACATATGACAAAGTCATATGCCCCGGATTTCCAACATGATATCACAACATTACAGATACAAGGATACACCATCTCATACAATCGGCATACAACTGCCTTAATACAATACAACAGCGAAAGATACATGTCTGAGTACAGACTACAAGCAAATGCCTACTGGCAAAGAGAAAAACATCGATCCCATAACCACACGGGTCCAGGACCTCCGTCGGGATCCGCCTAACTACTCGTCGTCGAGTCTCCACGTGAAACGTCGATCACCATACCTGTTGTCGATCAAGAACCCTGAAAAGAGTTTGGGGGTAGTTATCATGAGTACAGAGGTACTCAGCATCCAACTGTAGTGGTCATCTGACCCAGCAAGGACTTCATCACTCGTCATTCTAGGACAACTAGTAGTTTACGGTAAGGATGTGGTAAGTGGTGAGGTTGCTGCCGCACTAGCATTTATGAAGTGGCTAACGATCTAGACAGTAAGATAAGAAGCCAAGCATTCGATGAGGAATCGCCTCCAACAAGTCTTTGTATCAACTACTTACGCAAACATAACACCTATCCTATCCTTGTCCTCCTCTTCGCATCCCGGCGAAGAAGAAGCAGTCAAGGCACACACACACGTTGATCAAATTATATTAAGATTATCTCAGTTGTTGTTGTCTATGAACAAGGAGTAGGTATCAAGTCGTCCATAACCGTGGACACGGCTTCTCGAAAAGATTTAACCCTGCAGGGGTGTACCAACTGCCCATTACGAGGCTCCGCACGCACGTCAATCTCTCTCAGTTGCTACCCATCACAGGCAACCATTTTATGATTGAGTTCCAAGAGATACGAAACGACAGGTCCCTCTAACTAACAACGAACAAATCCGGGTGGCCCCCGGGGAGTCGACAACCAATCCAAAAGCTGGCCACGCTCTCGGATCGGACTCTTCCGTCTCAACAGGGTTTGGGTTACCGAGACGCCTCACATGAGGCCTCGGGCCCTCGCCGGTCAAAGGTGGACCAACAGGGAAACCATGTCCCCACTGGTCCGGGTTGGTTGGAAAACTACTGGCGTACGACCAGCACACACACGGTTTCAAAAGGTAAAATCAGCTTGGGGCACCACTAGAAATTCTTGAAGCTAGGTAGGTAAGAAAAGGGGACCCCATAAAATCCCACACGCGGTTAGGCACGCTCAGTCTTAAAACCAATACCCGGAACTCGGATCCTAGGTGACTCGAATGGAACAAAGCGTCGGGGCGGGATAGCCTAGACCTTCCATCCTTCGTCGAATATAGTCAACATTATAATAATCATATCATCAACAACAATATAATAATGTGATATCCCAACCCAAAGAGTAACAGGGTAACATCGTAGCATCCTAAGCATGCATACTAAGCAGGGGCTGAGCAACGAGCAATAGTAACATAGCAGTACAAGGTTTGCTGGGAAGGGACATGGCTGTATCGGTTTGAAAGAGGCTGTAAACATGTGGTAGGATCAAACATCGAAGCTAACCTAGACTAGCATGCAAACCGCTGGTTGAAATAGAATGGATCATAAGTAATGCATAGTCCTTGCCTGTTGATAAGTTGGGTTCCGAAGGTGTAGCCGATCGCAAGCTCGCATCGTCTCCGAGAGGTACCCGCGGGAGCACACAAGAAGTAAACACTGGTAAGCAATCAACGAGAAAGAACTCTATTACTACGGGGCAACACAAGATCAAGAAGACATCACACGACAAAGCAACGCGATACGGATCTATCGTCGAGAACGGTTGCTAACAATTTAAGTGGAGTACTCGTCACACACGACGATACCGCACGTTTACGGTGGTTCAAGTTATTTAGCTACAGGTGATCAACCAACGGTTATTAACATGGCAACTCAAGCAAGCATGGCATAGCACACAAACATGGCAAGAGGTGAACCACAAAGTAAACTATCTATGCTAATCAATTTAAGTGAGGCACAACATAAACATGGCATACACTAAGTGCCGCACGATGATTAAAAGATTTGGTACTGTTCTGTCCTAAACCATATTTTAGGTTGATTAACAGCAGAAAACAATAGCATAAACACAAAGTACACGAAAAACTAATCAAGTTACATATAAAGAACACCCCAAACGGAGTTACGGTTAAAAAGATACAAGCAAAACAAGTTATGCACACATGTTGTATAAACAGGGGTAAATCTATATGCAAAAGTGCAGCAACATGACATAGCAATACATGGGATGAAAGTAGACATGATGCTTAACAATATGCAATTGGAATCACTCAATTCCGATAAACGGTCGCGACACACTCGTCGATTGAAGTTGCAACAAAATAACAGTTTCAGCAACAGCAGCACATTAACAGAATTAGTAGCAGTTTAACGGCCTGATGCCCACTTCAACGCAGAATTAAACTATCTAGACGGCCTCAAATGGAAAATCTTTCTACATACGAATGCTAGAGCACGCAAAACTGAGCAACTTTTGTTTTGGGGGCACGTTCATCCGGGCTACGGTTTAACGGGAAATCGCAGCGCAAAAACGGATCAGCAACAGTTTTACTCAGACTTAGCAAAATAATTAAAAAGGAAAAAATAGTGCCCATGGAAAAAAATAGGGGAAGACCTCACTTGGGCCGGCCCATCAGGCGGCCTGGTCGGCTGGAGGGGCGTTGCTGGGCCGCGGGCCTGGCCGGCGGCGCTGGGCCACGTGGGAGGCCGGCCCACCTTGCCCTGGCAGTCAACGGCGTCGGGCGGCTGGAGCCGCTCGGGCTCCACCGAG
The DNA here is from genome assembly GCA_950022295.1 of Bromus sterilis. NCBI lineage: Eukaryota > Viridiplantae > Streptophyta > Magnoliopsida > Poales > Poaceae > Bromus > Bromus sterilis. Next base: position 306,289,145 of record OX465595.1, read on the forward strand.
CGTGCGGCGGCGGCGACCATCGCCGGCCGGCGAGGAGGCGCCGAAAGGGAGGCGGCCTGGGAGGCAGGGGCGGCCGGATCCGGTGGCCACCAGACAGATCCGGGGCGGGGCGACGCCGGCGTGGTCCGAAGCGGCGCGGGCGCGGGCTCCCTCGGCCATGGCGCGCCTGGATCCAGAGACGGCGTCCGGCGGCTCCTGCAAGGGGGGGAGAGAGGTGAGAGGGAACCGGAGGAGGAGAGGAGAAGGGAGAGGGTGGCCACGGTGGCTGGGGCTGCTGCGGCCTGCCGGCGGCTGCTCCGGTGGCCGGCTCCGGCGGCGCGGCGGGGATGCCCACGGGCGGCTGCTGCGTGCTAGAGGAGAGAGGAGATGCGGTGGAGGCCAGGGCGCATCTGGGCCGTCGGATCGCGAGATCTGACGGTCCAGATCGCAGGGGAGCAAAAATTCGGGATTTGGGGGCTAAATTGCGAAAATTGGGGCTATTGTGAGGGGGTGGCTGCAATTTGTGCTAGGGAAACCCTAGAAAAGGGGTGGGAGTGTGGTGGTCTTTATATAGACCCGGTGGCTGGCAGTTTGCAAAAACGTCCTCGGTTTTTCTCTCGCGCGCGCGGTGCTCACTTTTCTGACAGCCGGGGGTCCGCAGTACCTCCGATTCGGGTAAAACTTCGACTTGCGCGATCAGCGCGTCGAGCCGGAGGCGTTCACCTCGCGCTGGAACTGTTCCGAGAACACTTTCCGGCGCGGTATAAAAATATCCCGTTTAATTATTAAACGGGGTTTTTCGTTCCGTTGGCTGCGGCTGGTCTCGTGCGGTTTTCGCGACGGTGATCGGGTGAAACCCGGTGTCGCAAAGGTCGAGTGTCAGGGTGGCAAGGGTCGGTCTCCGTCCGATACGAGATAAGAGGGGGAAAAATAATCGCCGATCGATAGATCGGGGATGCAAACACCGAAAACAAATCAGACAATCAAACAATTCACACTGAAAACAATTTTTTTTAATTTTTATGAAAACTGGGGTGTTACATCGGGCCTGCCTACGCCCGCGCCCTCCGGCTCGGCGGCCACCACGCGCACGTCCCCGGACCTGCCCACGCCCGCGTCCTCCGGGCCTGTGGTCGCCTCACGTCTGGGCCTTTTGGCATCCTCGGCTGTCCGCGCCGCGTCCTCCGGCTCGGCGGCCGCCACGCGTTCGTCCCCGGGCAGGTCTCCGCCTGAGTTCTCCTGGCCGGCGCCCTCCTCCTGGTCATCTTCTCCGACCGGCTCCACCTCCTCCCGCGCGACTCCGCTCTCCGGCCACCCCGCCAGGCGTCCCGCTACTGCCATCTGCTACCTGCCGCGCTCCGCCAAGGTCGTCGAGGCCGAGCGGGCCTTGGAGCGCGCTCTGCTCGCCACTGTGGCTGGCAACCGCTCCGGCATCTCCTGTGAGGAAGTGGGTGAGGCTCTCCATGTGCAGTTTGGCCTGGTCGCCGAAGACTTCTCGGTGCACCGCCACGCCACGGACGAGTTCTTGCTCCGCTTCTCGGACCCCGCTCTGTGCGCCCAGGTCGCCGCCGGCAGCCTTTGCACGGCCCGCTTCAGGATCATCTTTCACCCTTGGAGAAAGACGCCGGGCTCTGAGCCTGTGGATGCCCGCTTTCTCGTCTCCATCGAGCTCTACGGCATTCCCGACCATGCCTGGCACCGCTCTACGACCGAGTTCCTGCTCTCCCCGTTTTGCGAGGTGGAGAACCTCGCGCCCTCCACCAGGGCTGGGTCCGACTTGGAAGTCTTCCGCCTCACGGCGTGGACGACCAACCCCGACGCCATCCCGCGCTCCACTGAATTGCTCATCCCGAACGAGGACGTTGTGGACATCGACGCCGATCCCGACCGCGCCTCCCGTTTTGCGTTTCACCTCGCACGCTTCCCGTTCCGGATTCACGTCTCCGCATGCGACGACTACCGGCGGCCGCCATCCCCTTCGCCCTCCCCTCCGCCCTCTGATGGCTCTGGCTCCGAGCCCGACTCGCCGCCCCTGCCTCCGCCGTGGCCGCAGCACCACGAGTTCCCCCCGGCCCGCCAGGGCACGGACCGCTCGTCTCAGGCGCGTGGTGGCCGCCGGCGTCGCTTCCGGCGTGCGCACCGCCCCCCTACGCGGCGTGGCTGGCAAGGTTTGCTGGGGGGCCAGCCTGGTGCTTTCGCGACCACTGATGTTGTCCCTGCTCTGCTGCGCTTGGCTTCTTCCTCTGCTGCTGTCCCTGCGCTGCTTCGTTTGGATTCTTCCACTGCTTCCACAGCCTTGGACCAAATGGGGGCCCATTGCGACCGAGTCGCCGTGACAACCCCTCTGTCGCCCGCTGTCCCCCTGTCGGACGAGCACACGGCTCCCAGGCTTTTGACTAACGGCCCATCCACCTCTTTGGCGCCATCCTCCCCTGTCGCCGCCTGGAATACGCCTGCGGGCCCAGAGATCGCCCCCTCCTCGGCGCATGGTGGAGACGATACCGCCCATTGCGCTGCGCAAAGCGATGGTGAGATCCCCCTCGTTGGCGCCGCCCGGCAGACCGCTCCCATCACCCCCTGTCACTTCAGACTCTTCTAGACATGGGGCCGCCTTGGATCAGGAGCCAGCAGCCTCGCCAACCGGGCCTCTGGATGGTTGCGAGCCCCACGCCTCTTCCCCGGGCGCGCTCGTGGTGGGGCCCCGCCCCAGCCCACAGGACCCAGCGCTAGCTTGCCCACCCACCGAGAGCGTGCGTGACGTGGCCATGCAGCCCATGCACGACGCAACGACGCAGGAGGAGCGCTTGGCCGCCTTCGTGGGCGCGCTCTCTGTCCGCGTAGCGCCAATCTTGTCTGCCCCCCCCAGCCCCGTGGTCGCAGGAAGGTGCTACCTGCTGGTTTCACTCCACGCGGCAGCCACAGGATTGCCAAGGCCGATCGTGGCCTAAACTCGGAGATGAAAGCAAAACGCATGCTTCTTCGACGCCTAGGCCTTATCACTGATGATGATGCGCCTATCTCGGATGAAATGCTTCAGAAATACGCTCTCCTCTTCGAGCGCCCCTTGGCGATGGATGTCCTCGAGGCCCTGGCGGACTTCTTTGGATGGCAGGTCCCGTGCTTTGCGGCTGACCCTGGTGGCGCCTCCCTCACACCGCAGCTCGCCATCGAGGCTTAGCGCCTTTGTAACCGCCTGCTTCCCCCGCCCCCCAACCTTCTCATGGATTGTAACCTCAAACTAATGTTTTGGAATGTGCGTGGCCTTAACTCCGGTGCCAAACGCGCCGCCGTGCGCAGTGTGATTTCCGCTTGCGCCCCAAGCATTGTCTGCCTCCAGGAGACCAAACTCGCCTTGGTCACGGATGCTATCATCCTTGATACGCTCGGACCCCTCTACGAGGATTTCTTCTTCCTGCCAGCTATTGGCACCCGTGGAGGCATTATCCTCGCCTGGCGTCGCTCCTTGGTTATGCTTTCGAACCCCCTGATCGGCGAGCACCATATTACTGCCCTTGTCACCCCCTCGGCTAGTGACAATCACTAGTGCCTCATGGGTGTATATGGCCCGCAAGATGACGCGGCGAAACTCGCGCTCCTCCATGATCTCCACGATGTGCGTGACTCCTGCATCGGGCCTTGGCTTCTGGGCGGAGACTTCAACATGATCACCTTGGCTGTTGACAAAAACAACGCCAACTTAGACCACCGCACCATGAACAGGTTTAGGCGCTTCATCGCCGATGAGGACCTGCGGGATCTTTACCTCCATGGTCGTCGCTATACCTGGTCGAGCGAGCGCGATAACTCGACGCTTGTCCGGAACGACAGAGTTCAGTGCACCTCCGGCTGGGAAATATTGCACCCCCACTGCCTCCTTCACTGCTTGTCCTCCGCCGCTTCGGACCACTGCCCACTGGTTGTTGACTGTGTCGCCCGCCCGCCGGTGCACGACGCTTCCACTTCGAGCGTTTCTGGCCGAAGTTGGAAGGATTCCAGGCGATCGCCGCCATGGCCTGGGAACCTGTTCCCCCCGACGCTGATCCCTTCCAACGCATCGTAGCTCGCCTCAAGGCGACGACCCGACACCTCCAGCGCTGGAGCGCGCACACCATTGGGAACGTTTCGCTCCAGCCTAAGGTCGCCCGCGAGCTGATTGCCCGGTTAGATGCCGCCCAGGATGTGCGCCCACTCTCTCCTGCCGAATCATGGCTTCGACGACGGCTCAAGGTCTCCTATCTTGATCTTGCTTTCCTGGAGCGCTTGATCGCTCGTCAACGGGTCAAGCTGGCCTGGTTGCGCAACGATGACGCCGCCGTGCCCATGCTCAGAATCCACACCTGTCGCAGGAAGCAACGCACACTCATGACCTCCATCCGCGTGGGTGATAACCTGGTCTCCGATCACGACGCCATGGCTGAGGCCGCCTTTCGTCACTTCTCCGATGTCCCCGGCTCCCCGGAGACGCGCGAATTCACGCTTGACCTGAGCCTGCTCCGCGACGGCACTCATGACCTGGTGGACCTCGAGGCGCCCTTCACAGAGGAGGAGATTTGGCGCGCCGTCAAGTCCCTGCCGATTGGCAAGTCGCCGGGCCCCGATGGATTCACCTCGGAATTCCTCCGGTCGTGCTGGGGGATCATCAAGAAGGACATCTGTGAGGCCTTTGATAAATTCTATAGTCTCAACGGCCGCGGCTTCCAAAAGCTCAATGAGGCCCTGCTCACCCTCCTCCCGAAGAAGATGGAGGCCGCATCGCTCTTCGACTATCGCCCTATCAGTCTCATTCACATCATCGTGAAGCTCTTTGTGAAGGTCCTATCCCTCCGCCCCGCGCCACGGTTGGGTTCCATGGTCTCGACCAACCAAAGCGCGTTCATCGCCGGCCGATGCATCCACGAAAATTTCTTGTTGGTTCAGCAAACGGCGAGGCTTCTTCATAACCTCAAGATGTCGCGGATGCTGCTGAAGCTGGACATCGCGCGGGCATTCGACAGTGTATCCTGGCCGTTCCTGCTCGAGACTCTCCACGGCCTAGGCTTCGGCAACCGCTGGCGGGATTGGATCTCCATCCTCCTCTCTACTGCCTCTACCCGGGTGATGATCAACGGCCATCTGGGCCCTCCCATCGGCCATGCGCGTGGCCTGCGACAGGGCGACCCACTCTCTCCCATGCTTTTCACTCTGGTCATCGATGTGCTCAACTCAATGCTTACCCGGGCAGTGGACAACAGCCTCCTTCAGAGGCTCACCCGCCGACACGCAGCTTCCAGCATATCTCTATATGCCGACGACGTCGTCATTTTCTGTCACCCAGACCACCAGGATATCTCCGCCGTGCGTGAGCTGCTCCGCATCTTTGGTGTGGCCTCCGGCCTGCGCACCAACTTCGGCAAATGCTCGGCCACTCCGATACACTGCGACGACGGCCATATCGCCACGATCTCTACCGAGATGCAATGTCGCGTGGCGCCCTTTCCGGTGACCTATCTCGGCCTGCCCCTCTCGATCCGCAAGCCCTCTACCTCGAGCCTCCTCCCTCTGGTTGACAAGCTTGAGCGGAAGCTCTCTACCTGGCATGCATCTCTGCTCTCCAAGGGTGATAGGCTGGCCCTTGTCCGCCATGTCTTGTGTGCGATCCCGACGCACTTCTTAATCGCCATTGCCTTCAACCAATCCATTCTCCGGCGAATAAACTGAGTCATCCGAGGCTTCCTCTGGGCGGGCCACAAGGAGGAAAATGGCGGCCAATGTCTCGTCAACTGGCAGCGCGTCTGTCGCCCCATCTCTCTCGACAGTCTGGGAGTCCGTGATCTCCACCGCGCGGGCATCACGCTTAGGACCCGCTGGCTCTGGCTGCAGCGCACCGATTCGTCCCGGCCCTGGAACCACTTGCACATCCCGCACGACGAGGATGTGAGCTGCACCTTCCGGGCCTCTACCTGTTGGACCCTGTGCGACGGCGCCACCTGCAAATTTTGGACAGACCACTGGATTAAGGGCCAGTCGGTATCCGAGATCGCCCCGCTCCTCGTCGCGATGGTTCCCAAGCGCAAGCGCAAAGAGCGCACTGTCCAAGCCGGGCTCAACAATCGCTCATGGATCAGCGATATCCAAGGTACGCTGGGCCCCGCTGCCATGGTGCAATACGTGGACCTCTGGCGGCGCCTTCGCCCCATCACCCTCCTCGACACCCGTGACTCCCTTCGATGGCGTTGGACCGCATCGGCGTGCTACAGCGCTAGCTCCTGTTACGACGCGATGTTCCTCGGATCATGCGTAGCCCCCTACTGGAAGCTCAACTGGAAACTATGGGGCCCTCTCCGCATCAAGTTCTTTCTCTGGGTCGCCATGCAAGGCCGATGCTGGACGGCTGACTGCCTAGCCCGGCATGGCCTGCCGCACGAGGATGCATGCGCCCTCTGCGATCAGGAGCCCGAATCCATGCAACACCTACTCGCGGGCTGCTCCTTCTCTCGACAAGTTTGGCATGAGATTCTTGGCTGGGCAAGAGTGCCCATTGACCTACCGCAAAGCGACGTGCCATTCCAGGCGTGGTGGTCGACCTCCTGCGAGCACGCCCCCTCTCCTATGCGCAAGGGCCTGACGTCTCTCATCGCTTTGACCGCATGGTGGCTGTGGAAACACCGTAACGCTTGCATCTTCGAGGGCGATCGGCCATCGGTTCCCAATCTCTCCGCCACCATCAAGGACGAGGCGCGCCAATGGGCCAAGGCCGACGCCACCGGGATCAAGAACATCATCCGCGAGATTTAGCCTTTACTTTCTTTGGGGATGAGCAACCCCTTCTGTTTGCTCACCTGTTCATTGCCATGCCTCTCTGTGTACATGGCTAATGAACGGTTGTAATCCCCTGCTACCACTCTTCTATCAATGAAAAGATACGCATCCTTTGCGTATTCGCGAAAAAAAACAAAAATGAAACCTTCTTAAATATGAAAGAAAATAGCAAGAGGAATCTCGCGGTCAATCGCACAGTTGTCTATGCAGGCTCATATCTTTGCCTCTCCAATCACGTGGGTAAGCTGGATGTATGATGTAAGAGTGCTACTGTATCCATCCTACCCTGTCACGTCAAGTTACGATGCACGTGGTTTCCTACGACTCACAGCTCAGATCCACTAGCAATTTGCCTCAAGTATGCACGCGGCGACTCTTTCATCTTACACCTTCTTCGATTTGTAGATTTTTTTTAAATAATTTATAAGAAAAATATATCTTTTAAAGCTCTTTGGTTTATAAAATTAATTTTCTATTTCTATGAAGAATACAAACTAATCCTTCATATTTTAAAAACAAAAAACATTAACCTGAATTCAATGAAAGTACTTCTAAGCCATGAATCAAATGATATATTCCTTTCCCATAAGAAATGAGATACATATCATCTTAGTTCCTATGACTTCTCTATTTCAATGATATTTCGATCCTATAAACCAAATAATGCCTTAGCAAATCCTCAATGATGTTCTTTCAATTAGGCATAATATCCATTCATACATTAGTTTAGACTCATCCACGCATAATTCAATCTTTATCGTAAATGTTCATACTGCTTTGTCGTGTCCGGATCCGCATGTTGTTCTGCCTCCCCTCGATAGTTGAGGGGCAACTCGATGGCAAAGCGAGTGTCCCACTGATCCTGAAGCTCAGCCAAGAGCTCACACCGGTGCATCAGAGTCAGCTTCTCCTCCTCCTGCAGCGACGCGTCCTGCTCGGCAATGCGCGTGACACACCTTTCCTCAATTCCTTGCTAGTACATTCACATGACGGTCGACATCAACATCTTGTAAGTGATGATCCGATGGCGGACCATAGCTATTGGCTTGGTTGTGGATGGAGAGATAATAGTTGGGCGTGACGATGCAGGTGGGTTGGAGTAGATGGAAATGAGGATAGCTACATAGGCTCATAGTCCCACTTAAATAGCCATAAGCAGGTGAACGAATGATCAATCGGCTTTAATGTAGACGAAATAGACTTCTCGCTCGTCACTTCCGCATTGAAGCGGCACGATCACGTCGCATCTCTTCGGTATTGAACACACATGAAGATGGAGCTTCGATGGTCTTTGAACCAATGGCGCCCCTTCGACAACATCTAGTCACATATCTACCATTAAATGTGCAGGGAGAACGGAGCTGATGGGCATTGAACTAGCACCGTTCCTTTAGCTTCATTAAGTCGCATTTCTTAGGCGTTGAATAGAGTACTAACTCCATCACAGTTTATAAGGCCAACGCGTATCCCTAGGTCGTTAATTTAAACAACATAATATAAAATATATATTATAAAAAACATATCATTAGAAACTTCGGATGTTATATTTTCAAATAATATAATTTTTATGTTATATATCTTATCTTATGTTGGTTAAATTGACGATTTAAGGATACGCGTAGGCCTTATAAACTGTGACGGAAGTAGGTATCTAATTGCTACCTTTCCCGTCCCATCATATCAAATTGTTATAAAAACTTATAAATGATTTTATATTATAAAATAGAGCGAGTATCTATGTATACCACTTTGTGGTGTCTATTTATTAGACTTCTAGAGGACGGCGATACAGTGTGGCAGCAAGTGTAGCATATATGGTGTTGGGTTGAAAGTAAGCCATGCAGCATAAGCAAAATTCATACTAGTAGCTAGAATTTTATCTGTTTAAACGAATGCAACTGCTAGATTTGTCCAAAAGATGCCCTTAAAAGGTTAAAGGTAGCTACTTGCAAAAGGGCATGTGAATTGGTTGCCTTTCTTGGCTCATCATCACACATGTTGTAGGCTCCACGCCTAAATAATTACACTGTGCTAACGTGTACGTAGTACCTCTAAGGCCCGATATGTGGTACTGTTCCAGATCTAGATGTTTTCATCCAGATCCGGGGACGAAGCACATATTGGTCCCATCGCGACATATGACAATGTCATATGCCCCGGATTTCCAATATGATATCACAACATTACAACTACAAGTATACAACACTCATACAATCGACATACAACTGCCTTAATACAATACATCAGCGGAAGATACATGTCTGAGTACAGACTACAATCAAATGCCTAGTGGAAAAGGTAAAACACAACATTCCGTAACCACACGGGTCCAGGCTCTCCGCCGGGATCCGCCTAACTAGTCGTCGTCGAGTCTCCACGAAGGCGTCCAGAAGAAGATTCGAGGCAGTAATCAACTGCAGCGGCCGATCAGGCAAAACATAAAAGGGAAAAGAAAAGAAAGGGATGCGAATATATCAAAAGTCTTGTAACTAACTTCTCACGGATAAGATGGGGGTAGTGGTGAGGTTGAAGACGCACTAGCAATATATGAGTGGCTAACGGTCTATTTTAGAGTAAGATGAGAACCAAGCATTCGATGAGGAATCGCCTCCAATAAGTCTTGCTATCAGCTACTTACGCAAACATAACACCTATCCTATCATTGTCCTCCTCTTCGTATCCCGACGAAGAAGAAGCAGTCAAGGCACACACACGTTGATCAAGTTTATTAAGATTATCTCAGTTGTTGTTGTCTATGAACAAGGAGTAGGTATCAAGTCGTCCATAACCGTGCACACGGCTTCTCGAAAAGATTTAACCCTGCATGGGTGTACCAACTGCCCATTACCAGGCTCCGCACGCACACCCATCTCTCTCAGTTGCTACCCATCATAGGCAACCATTTTATGATTTAGTTCCGAGAGATCCGAAACGACAGGTCCCTCTAACTAACAACGAACAAATCCGGGTGGCCCCCGGGGAGTCGACATCCAATCAAAAAGCCGGCCGCGCCCTCAGATCGGCCTCTTCCGTCTCAACAAGGTTTGGGTTACCGGGACACCTCATATGGGTCCGGGCCCTCGCCGGTCAAGGGTGGACCAACAAGGAAACTATGTCTCCGCTGGCTCATGTTGTTTTAAAGGATATCTACTAGGAGCGACCCGGCAGACATATATGCATGGTTTGCAAATGGTAAATCAGTTTGGGCCACCTCTAGAAATGTTTGAATCTAGGTAGGTAAAAAGAGGGGACCCCATAAAATCCCACACGCGGTTAGGCACGCTCAGTCTTAAAACCAATACCCGGAACTCGGGTCCTAGGTGACTCGAATGGAACAAAGCATCGGGGCGGGAGAGCCTAGATCTTCCATCCTTCGTCGAATATAGTCAACATTATAATAATCATATCATCAACGACAATATAATAATGTGATAGCCCAATCCAAGGAGTAACAGGATAACAGTTGATAACATCCTAGCATGCATACTAAGCAGTGGCTGAGCAGCGAGCAATAGTAACATAGCCGAACAAGGTTTGTTGGGATGGGGGGGGGACATGGCTATTTGGGTTTATTTGAGAGGCATGAATATGAAGTGGTAGGATCAAGCAAGCGTTCTATCCTACACCTAGGCGCGAGTGAGCTGAAAGTTATAAGCATGATATATGCTCCCCTTACCTGATGAGAAGACGATCCGAAGGTGAAGTCAATCGCAAGCTCGCAACGTCTCCGAGAGGTACCCGCGGGAGCACACAAGAAGGAAACATTGGAAAAGGCAATCGACGAGCAAGCATCTATTACTACGAAGCAATCACGAACAAGCATCAACAAGAAGACAACACGAGACAACGCAATACGGTATCGCATCTATCGTCGAGAGCGGTTACTAGCAGGTTAAGTGGAGTACTCGTCACACACGACGATACCGCACGTTTACGATGGTTCAAGTTTAGCTATAGGTTATCAACAAAGGTTGTTAACATGGCATCTCACTCAAGCATGGCATAGCACACAAACACGACAAGAGGTGAAGCATAAGGTAATCTATCTATGCTAGTCAATTTAAGTGAGACACAACCTAAACATGGCATACACTAAGTGCTCCACGACAATTCAAGTAATTGGTACTGTTCTTCCCTAAACCATATTTTAGGTTGGTTAACAACATCAAACAATAGCATAAACACAAAGTACGTGAAATTCTAATCAAGTTACATGTAAAGAACACTCCAAACGGAGTGACGGTTAAAAAGATACAAGCAAAACAAGTTTCGAACACAATCTGCCAACATCAGTAAGCACACTTTAGAGCAATGCATAAACAGGATAATGAATGCAAACATGCTCACAAATCATATGCAACTAAAGTAGACATGTCAGGGAAGGCATGGCAAAAGGAATCATGCCAAAAGGCATCATGGTTCACTAGTTATAAGCAACACAAAAAGTTATAAAACATTCCTGGTCAAGGACTTAGTGAAAATCAGGAAAGCAGGCCAGAAACTGTTATTTTCATGCTGTATAAACAGGGGCAATACCATATGAAAATGTGTAGCAACATGACATAGCAATATGTGGACATGAACTAGACATGATGGTGATCAGGTACAAACAAGAATCAAGGTCATAGGCATCACTGATCAAAAGATATTAAGCATGCAACATGGCATCAGAAAGTTACAGAGTTAGAGAAAAACAGAGGTGGCTGTCAAAAACAGTAGGATAGTAACTTTGGGTGATGAAACAAACATCATGCAGCAGGCAAATATGACATGTGAATGCATAGCATTGAAGTAGACATGATGCTTAACAATATGCAACAAGAATCAATGCAATAGGCCTCATGGATGTGTCACAATCATCAATCAAACTTGCAATAAAATAACAGCACCAACAATTAACAGAATTAGCAGCAGTTAACAGTCTGGTGCCCACTTCAACAGTGATTAACAACATCAAGATGGCCTCAAATCAAAATTCTCACAAAAGATGGATTGAAGTACACACAATTCTAAACAAATTTCTTTTGGGCGCACATGCATCCGGGCTACGGTTTACTCGCAATTCTAGTCCCAAAAACGAATCAGCAGCACAATAATTCCAGACTTGATAAAATTTACAGGGTTCTCCACAGAAAAAAAATATACAAGGGGGCTCACGTTTGGGCCGGCCCATCTGGCCTGGATCCGGCCTGGCTGGCTGGGCCTCGCGGGGCTGGCGAGGTGGGCCGCATCTGCCAGGGCGCGCCGGCCTGGACGTTGGGCTGTCGGCCCAGCTGGCGGCTTCGTGCGAGCGGCCACGGAGGCTCGCTCCTCCCGAGCGGGAACCGCAGGCGGCGGCTTGCTTCCTGGCCGGCGGCGAGCCCCGACACAGGGACAGGGCGGCGCAGGCAAGGGAGGCAGTTGGAGGCGGATCCGGAGTCCGTGGCGGTGGGATCGTGGTCGGGGGCGTCCGACGGCTGCGAGCTCGGCTCGGGCGGCCGAGCCATGGCGTGGCGGTGTCGCGACCTGCGGGAAGCAGAGGAGGAGCCAGGTGAGAAGAAAGGTGAGGGAGGAAAGGAGAAGAAGAGGAGGGAAGGGAGAGAGGGAGAAGGGGCGACCAGGGCGCTGCTGGCGCGGTGGCCGGAACTCGGCGGCGGCGGCGGGATCCTCGCAGGCGGCGGCTGCGTGCAGTGAGGAGAGAGGAGAGAGCTAGGTGGTTGGTGGGGAGCTCCCTGGGCCGTCGGATCGCGAGATCTGACGGTTCAGGATTGATCTGGATAGGGTTTGGGATGCAATTTTTGGTCTAGGGAAACCCTATAAAGGGGTGGGAGAGTGGTGGTCTTTATATAGCCCAGGTGGCTGGCAGTTTGCAAAAACATCCCCGGTTTTTCTCTCGCGCGGGCGGTGTTTACGTTTTTGACCCGGGGGTCCGCAGGACCTTCGATTCGGGTAAAACTTTTAACTGCGCGATCAGCGCGTCGAGCCGACGGTGTTCACCTCGCGCTGGAACCGTTCCGAGAACACTTTCCGGCGCGCTATAAAAATATCACGTTTACTTATTAAACGGGGTTTTTGTTCCGTTGACTACGGCTGGTCTTATGCGGGTTTTCGCGACGGTGATCGGGTGAAACCCGGTGTCGCAAAGGTCGAGTGTCAGGGTGGCAAGGGCCAATCTCCGTCCGGTACGAGATATGAGGGGGGGGGGAATAATCGGCGATCAATAAATCGGGGATGCAAACACCGCAAACAAATCAGACAATCAAACAATTCACGCAGAAAACAAAAATTTAATTTTTGTGAAATCTGGGCTGTTACAGTACCCTATCCTATCCATCAACCAATCATGAACAACACTGGATGCTACTTGCTGAGCCGGTGCAACAGTGACCATAGTACAATAGAGTGCTCATTGATTAGTTGGTTTTATCTAACCAAATCTACCTTAGGAGTGGGTTACATCACAATTGGCTATACTGAAATATGAGTAGAGAACTTTTTTTGAAGAACACGCAAGGTGCGAGTCTTATATATATTAAGGAGGGGGATGTACAGAGCAATACATTACATGGTATTTACATAAGAGGCTGCAGAGCCTCAAACTACCAAAGTAAAACCTACACCAGTCTATCCCATGTCATCGTCTACACTAGCCTGGCGAGCTAGACCCCACAGGTTCCATTCTGATTCAATGCGTTTCATAACCACAGGTGTCAAACTGGCCACCTTGTCGAACACTCGATGATTCCATTCCAGCCAGATCTCATGGAAGGTGCAGCTAATAAGAGTGTTGAGCTCCTTCCGAGCAGCGGGATCCTCGACCCGGGAGCTGGTAGTAGGCCACCAGTCCATGCGTGTATTATCTGGCCTAGGGGTAGTAGCATGTAGCCGACAGGTAAGGAGGACATGAAACCAGATTTGCCGGGAGTAAGAACATCCCACCAGGAGGTGGTTCAATGTCTCCTCGGCCTGGCAGCAAAGCGGGCAACAATCCAGGTGATCAAGGCCACGACGACTCAGCCGATCCGCACTCCACAGCCGGCCATGAAGAGCAAGCCATAAGAAGATCTTGACCTACAGGGGTGCCCAAGAGTCCCAGTTCTGGAGGGCACCAGGCGCGCCAGTGTGACCCCGAAAGAAAGCCTCGTATGCACTGGCCACCAAGAAACTACCATTGCTTTCCAATTTCCATCCAAAAGAATCCTGATGATCCACGAGCCGAATGTCCCAGAGGAGGTTGCAGACTTGAACCACTTGAGCAATGATCTCAACAGACAGCGGCTCCCTGATATCTTGAATCCAACGGGCATTGGGGAGACAGTCGCAAACCACATTGTTCCTTGCAGCCGGCTTGATACGTTCAAATAAGGCGGGAGCAGTGAGAGCCAAGGAATGCCCATTGACCCATGGGCCAGTCCAGAATCGGATGCGGCGTCCAGAGCCCACCACAAAAGAGATAGCAACCGCCCCAAGCTGCTCAGACAGTTTGGGAAGGTCGATAACTAGACCATCCCAAGGCTTGTCGATCCCAACCAAACTGAGCCACTTCCATTTCACCATCATGGCCGGATTAAGGAGGCGGAGATTCTTAACAACCAAGCCACCGTATTCCTTGGGGGAGCACACCATGTTCCAGTTAACCAGGCAATGCCCCCCTTCGCCTCATCATGAGCAGCAAATAAGTCGCTTGGTTGGTGGATCAGCATGTGATTGTTGTGTGTGTTGGTCATATACTGTCTTCAATAAATTGACGTGTTTTTGCAAATGATGTAAAAAACAGTGCGTTTCCCTCGCAAAAAGCAAAAGATAGTGCATTTCCCGTGTTTATCTCGGGAAGCTGTGCGCGGTAGGATTTAGCTTTTTGAGATTAGAGCTTCAAAGCACCAGCGCCGTCAGAGCAAGTACAATAGTGTCTAGTCCGCTAGCTATAAGGAATTAAAATATATTTGTGCTTAGTTGGAGGAGAGAAGAGGAGAGAGAAGAAAAACGAGCTACTAATTAGTAGCCAGCTGCAACACGTGCTCCTAGACACTTTGTGAGATATACATGTGGGACATGTATTGCTAAAGTATTACTCCTTATAGTCTTACTATTATATTTGTTGACTATAAAATTAACAATAGATGACATGACACCTCCTTATAGCCAGCAGCTGACTATACTATTAACCTTGCTCTCAGAAGGGAAAAAAGAAAGAAGGAACTGCTCTGCTCGAGAAAGGCGCGGCAACAAGCAAGAGTTCATATGCACGCATAGCAAACATCAACGAACATGAGAGAGCGCTCAGAGGCAGCACGTACCCGGCCGATGAGCTCCTAGAGCGAGGCGTTGAACGACGCGGCGGTGCCGATGACCTGCGGGAACGCGATGGCGCCCGGGAATGCGCCGCCGAACCGCACCCCTCGCCCCGTGTTCGACACGCCGTGGAGCGCCTCCGACCACCACTAATAACCGGCGATTCCCAGCCGCGGCACGCCGGCCGCGTTGTTCACCAGTAGCCGCACCTTCTCGCCCCGGATCATCCGCGCCACCAGGTCGTGCTTATATAGCACGGGCGGAAGGGCGCCTCATGTTGCAAATTGCAAGTGGCAACCACCTCTCAAGTATTCCCAAAATTATTAATTATGTATGCAATTGCAAAAAAAATTAATTGGTTATATACAAATGAAGGTGTTTCCAAAATCTATAAAATATTTTTAGATTATGTTTTTAACTTCGTACTAAGCAATAAAGTTCACCAGTGAAGCATGTGCAGGCTCCAAAAAGGACCCGTTGGGAAGCCGATGGCTTGTCGTCACATGATGATGGCTAAATGCGACCTTGAATGGCGCCTCAGACGCGGATCCAATGGGTGTGCACATCGGTTTGTTCTGTTCTGAAGCCCTCAACTGCGAGTGTCACGGGCTGCGAGCAACACGATAGATCTATGTGATGACCACTACGGCTAGTGGCTTTAGCCTCACCGCAGATTGTAGTGCCACCGAAAGATCTTCGCGTGTGTACTGTCTTAAGATCCAACGGTTGCCTAGGCAGTGAGATAGAATCTATGGACGTCGGTTTGACGCAGAGGGTATGTTGTGCATCAACAACGATCGATTTTCTAGCCCAACACATGTAGCTGCTACAATTGTGGAAAAGCGACGATGTTAACACATTAGTGACTTCGATAGTAGTGCTTCTGAAGTACTCGGTCTCGAGTTTCGGGGTGAAAATCTAGGTCTGATTTAATTTGGTTATACCTAGGCAATGACAATATTCTTGCATTATTACTTTGTTGAAGGCATTGCTCGAATATATTCAGACTAGTTCTCCAAGGCAAAATCATAGATTCTGACCTTTGGTGATTGAATCCAGCGACGAGGCACTCAAGCGTTGCTTCCTTCCTTAGGGCCTTGCTATTGAAGAACTGTTGTCCTTGTAGTGTCATGAGATGGTCGATGCGAATATGGACATTGTTGTAATTTGTAGATCATGAATTTAACAATCCTTTTCTCTCTCTCTCTCTTAGGCGTAACTTGATCTATATGACTTTGCTATTTATTAGCTTTTTTATGCGTGTTAAATGTTGGTTGTGTACATCATATCTATGCAAAGATCACGTGTGTGCTTGTTGCATTTGTATCTACTTTATGTTTTATTTCGAGTAAATAAAACCCACATTTTATAAAAAAAAGGTTTATTCTAAATATTATTTTTGTTAGAAAAAATAGTAAGGACGTAGACGCTCACAAATACGTAAATACAATCATCGTATTGAACGTGCACACGCACATTCTATGTTTGTGAGCATATCCGATTGGAAAGATTGTTTTGGCGAATCTTGAAATTCAACGAAGTCATCATAAACGCCTCGCTGTCGACGGAAACATCTTCTCTGATAGAAAAAATGTACAACTTTTATGAAATATCATCTGGTTATTTGAAGAAAGGAGTCATGAAAAACAATGAAGCTTTTAGTAGTTATTATTATATTCATTTTTGTTTATTTTTTATATTGGGTATTAAATTTTGATTGTAGATTTGATTAATAAAAATACATTATATGTCATAAAATTTATATTGTTGGATTAAAAAATGTTTCCAATGATATTATTTTTGTCGTATATAGTTTGTTTTAATGTTTAAATCACAAATGAAAATTTAATCCAAAATACGCAGTAAGAATAATGAACTTAGATTGAGGTAATAGTTCATATCTAGTGCAGCACATTGTTAACACAAGATGAAATATCATCTTGTTTCATCTTGTGTTCTTTAACCACTATTCGCCCATGTGTAGTGTTGGTGGCGTCTTATTCCTCTTTTGCATGTGAAAAGTAAAGGAATTTTTGGGATGTTGATGCATTGTCAAAGAAAGTTGTCCAATGTTGTGTTCTGGTCATTTTTTTGTTGCATTTCTTTTTTTTTTGAGAGTACGCAAAATGCGTACCATAGTTATATAGAAGGAGAGAAAATTAGTACAGAAGGTTCATCTCGGGCTCTCTCTATAGAACAGAGAATCCCACACACAACCCAACTCCCTGACTAAACGCTAGTCCTCACAAATCATGTCAACCCCCTACCCCTTGACCTCGACCAAAGCTTAATCTCCTCGGAAATGAGGGAGACCAGCTGAGCAGCCGATGCAACACGATTTAGATTGCCAAAAATTCGTGCATTCTGTTGCATTCTTACCGAAGACATGTAAATAGATAAAGTGATGTTTGTGTTGTTCATGTACTGAAATTACTGGTTAACGAAATACATGGTAAGGAAATGAGCTTCCCTCTTCTTTGTGTTGCCCTCTGTGTGCCCCAAGCCCAAATCCAATCCACCAGTCCTGCTTTGCTGATTTCTTTCAAACAAACATAGGACCTGTGTCTCAGTGTGTTGTTGGATTCTCTAGAACACACGCAACAAGTTCAACATCGAGCACGTGTTCCGCTCCAATCCTCCTTACTGTCTTTATAAATTGATATCTTTGATCCAAATATGGAAATAATTGACTAAGGCGGAAGACCTCGGCAAGCTCAAAGCACTCATTGAACGTATTTGATCGACGTCGCGAAGTCCTTCTCTTTCCCCTGTTATTGGTGCTTCAGTTGGACCTTGATGGTGTCGCTCGTGTGCTGCTCCTTGATGCTTTAGGATTTTTCTCTTTCGGGCCCGCGTGTCTGTGTTCGACCTTATGGTTGTAAGACTATTTTCCTATCCCGTTGCTTCTGTTGAATGTTGTTAACACACATGTTGTCAGTTGCCTTTATTCTATAAGATCGGGCTAACACATTTCGTCTAAAAAATTCACTAGGCATAGCATTCTCGATTTCCCGCCTGATTTCAGGTTTTGAGGATGCCTCCTGACCTCCGCAAGGTGAGGGTTGATGACGTTGCAAAGGAATGTGTCCATTGGGCGAGTTCGGGGAAGGGATGATACCTAGGTTTTGTTGAAAGTAGTCCTGGCAAGAACAGATCAAAAACAAAACACCACGGAATCACAAGATACATAACCGAGATAATCCGAGAAAATTTATAGCAAAACTTTCCGCTTCAGAAAGAAGGTAAAACACCAAGTGGGAGTCGAAGAAGGACTCCTGGTGGCCTAGGCGGCTAGGGGGCGTGGCCAGTCCTGTCCACACAAAACTCTTTGACTTATTATGAAGTTTTCCTTACCGTACTCCATACCTATTCTTTTTCTGGTTCTGCTGTTGTCTGATACATGGCTTCAACATTTTCTTCATGGGTAACAACTTGTATCACATCCACCTCCACATTGACGGGATCACCTGCTATATAATGCTCAAGTCTTTGCCCATTCACAAATTGTGGGTTGGTGCCCTCAAAGTAGTTAATCTTGATTGCTCTAGAGCAGTAGACATCCGCAATGAGGTACGTGCCTTCCCACTTGTAAAGTAATTTACCTGGAGAAAACCTAGAACGAGGTCTATACAGCAAAACTTTGTCACAAACATTAAATTCTCGTTTGAAAATTCATTTTATGCCACTTTTTAACTGTCTCCTTGAAAAACTTGGCATTCTCATAAGCTTCACTTCTCCACTCATCTAGAGAAGTCAAGTTTAGAAGCCTCTTTTCGCCAGCAAGCTTGGCATCAATGTTAAGTTCTCTGACAACCCAATAGGCTTTGTGTTCTAGTTCTAGGGGTAAATGGAAAGCTTTACCATAAACCATTTTATAAGAATATATGCCCATGGAGGTTTTTGTAGGCAGTTCTATACGTCCACAAGGCATCTCCTAACTTCTTAGACCAATCCTTTCTAGAACTATTTAATAACTTTTGCAAGATCTACTTGATCTCTCTATTGGTGAGTTCAACTTGCCCACTTGTTTGAGGGTGATAAGGTTAAGAGATCCTATGGTTAAGATCATACTTAGCTAAAGCTTTCCTGACAACACCATGTGTAAAATGTGAACCTCCGTCGGTCATGAGGTATCTAGGCACGCCAAACCTAGGAAAGATTACCTCCTTAAGCATTTTCAAATATGTCTGATGATCAACACTCTTAGTGGGTATTGCTTAGACTCACTTGGTTACATAATCAACTGCTACTAGAATGTCAGTGTACTTGTATGAAGGAGGGAAAGGACCCATAAAATCAAAACCCCAACAATCAAAAGGTTCAATAACTAGAGAGTAGTTCATAGGCATCTCATTGCGCCCGCTAATATTATCAACCCTCTGAAACTCATCACAAGATAATATAAAATTTTAGCATCCTTAAAGAGAGTGGGCTAGTAAAAACCTGATTGAAGTACCTTATGCGCGGTTCTGTCACCGGCGTGATGCCCTCCATATGGACTATGATGACACTTTCTCAAGACATCCTTCTGCTCATGCTCAGGTACACACATTCTTAGGATTCCATTCACACCTTCTTTATAAAGATGTGGGTCATCCCAAAAGTAGTGCCTCAAGTCGTGAAAATTTTCTTCCTTTGCTGAAATGTAAAACTCAGAGGAAAATACTTTGCAATAATAAAGTTAGCATAATCTGTCCACCAAGGATCTGAAAGATAGTTTACCTTGATAACAATTAGCTGCTCATCAGGGGAGCTATCATTGGCTAGAATAGGATCATGTGGTATGTTTTCAATTCAGGAAAGGTTGTCCGCCACAGGATTGTATGTACCTTTCTTATCGACAATCTACAAATCAAATTCTTGAAGAAGGAGTACCCATCGAATAAGCCTCGGTTTGGCATCCTTCTTCTCCATGAGATACTTAATAGCAACATGGTTAGAGTGAATAATAACCTTTGAATCAACAATATATTGCCTAAACTTATCACATGCAAACACTACTACTAAAAATTATTTATCTATAGTAGCATAAGTGTTTTCAACATTACCAAGAGTTTTGCTGGCATAATGGATAACATTTAATTTCTTATCATCTCTTTGTCCTAAAACGACTCCAACAACAAAATCACTAGCATCACACATGATATCAAATGGTAAATTCCAATTAGGCGGTTGAATTATAGGGGTGTCTATCAAAGCTTCCTTAAGAGTTTTGAAGGCTTCCTTACAATCTTCGTAAAAGACAAAAGGCATATCCTTTTGTAGAAGGTTAGTAAGGGGCCTCAAAGTCTTAGAAAAGTCCTTAATAAATCTCCTATAGCAACCAGCAGGACAGAGAAAACTACGAATACCTTTAATATCCTTAGGATATGGCATCTTCTTAATAGTTTCAAAATTTTCCTTGTCCACCTCAATTTCTCTTTCCAAAATCTTGTGGCCAAGAACGATACCTTCATTAACTATGAAGTGGCACTTCTCCCAATTAAGAACTAAGTTAGTCTCTTCGCACCGCTGCAAAACTTTGTTAAGATTATGGATACAGTTGTCAAAGGAGGTTCCATCACGGAAAAGTCGTCCATGAAAACCTCCACATTCTCCTCACAAAAACCATGAAAAAATGCAGACATGCATATCTGAAAAGCAGAAGGGGCATTGCATAAACCGAAAGGCATACGTCTATAAGCATAAGTACCATAAGGACAAGTGAAAGTATTATTCTCTTGATCCACAGTGTTAACAGGAATTTTAGAGAAACCAGAATAACCATCAAGATAACAAAAGTTGGTGTTTTCGGATAACCTCTCAAGAATTTGATCTATTAAGGGCAACATGTAGTGGTCCTTCCTAGTCGCCTTGTTTATCATCCTGAAAACAATACACATTCTATAGCCCATAACAATTCTTTGAGGGATTACTTCATTTTTATCATTAGGAACTACCGTCATGCCTCCTTTCTTAGTAACACAATGCACATGACTCACCCACTTACTATCATCTATTGGATAGATATTACCTCCTGCGAGAAGTTTTAAAACTTCAGTCCTCACCACATCTTTCATCTTTGTATTTAGCCGTCATTGATGATCAACAACTGGCTTAGCATCGAGCTCAAGATTAATAGTGTGTAGACAAAGTGTTGGACTAATCCCTTTAAGATCATCAAGTGTATACCCAATAGCACCGCGATGCTTGTGAAGGTCCTCCAGCAAACACTCTTCTTCATACCCTGAAAGATTAGCATTGATAGTAACATGATGTAACAGCCCAGTTTTTGCAAAATTTAAAATTTTTGTTTTCGGTGTAAATTGTTTGATTGTCTGATTTGTTTGCGGTGTTTGCATCCCTGATTTATCGACCGGCGATTATTTTTCCCCCTCTTATCTCGTATCGGACGGAGACCGACCCTTGCCACCCTGACACTCGACCTTTGCGACACCGGGTTTCACCCGATCACCGTCGCGAAAACCGCACGAGACCAGCCGCATCCAACGGAATGAAAAACCCCATTTAATAAGTAAACGGGATATTTTTATAGCGCGCCGGAAACTGTTTTCGGAACGGTTCCAGCGCGAGGTGAATGCCTCCGGCTCGACTCGCTGATCGCGCAGTTTGAAGTTTTACCCGAATCGGAGGTCCTGCGGATCCCCGACGGTCAGAAACGTGAACACCGCGCGCGCGAGATAAAAACCGCGGATGTTTCTGCAAACTGCCAGCCACCGGGGCTATATAAATACCACCACACTCTCACCCCATTTCTAGGGTTTACCTAGCCACAAAATTGCAGTCACCCCCTCCACTTTGTCCAGATCTGACCCAAAAATACCCCATTTTCGTCCAACCCTAATCCCAACTGATTTCGGCCGTTCGACCGGGCGATCGGAGGGCTCCGAAGGCGCCACGTCAGCCCCTAGCCTCTCCTCTCTCCCTCCCCACTGCCGCCCTCGGGCCCGAGCGCCTCACCGCCGCCGCTCCTCCGTCTCCGGCCACGGCGAGCCGCCGGCCACCTCCTCCTCTCCCTCGCGACCTCCTCCCTCTCCTCCTCTCACCCGGCCGCTCCCCGCGCAGGTACCCCGCCGCCGGAGCCATGGAGCTCGTCGAGCCGCGCCATGGCCATGGGCCACCCGGACCATGGACGGCCGGTGCGCCTCCCTCCGTCGCCCTGGAAGCCCGCTGGCTCCACCTTCCTCCGGATCCGCGGCCGCCGCCTGCCCCTGCACCGCTCCGCCCGCCGCCGCTGGCCGGCCGGCGAGCCGAGCCACCTGCTGCCGCCGCCGCTGCCCTGGAGAGGCCGTGCCCGAGCCGGCTGGTCTCCTCCAGCGTGGCCACGTCGGCCCGACGCCCCCAGGCGGCCCACCAAGCCGCGCGGCCCAGCTGGCCTCCAGCCCGAGCGCCCCCAGCCGGCCTCTCCAGCCTGCCGCTGTTGGGCCGAGCCCATTTGGGTGAGAAGCCCGACTTTTTTTTTTCTGAGCACTGTTTTCCTTTTTTATTTTATTTCTGCTAAGTCCTGTGCAACAGTGTGCTGTATCAGTTTTGCGGTGTAGTTTACGAGCGATCCGTAGCCCGGATCGCATTGCGCCCAAAAGACGAATTGCTCAGAATTGCGTGTACTTCAATCCGTCTTTTATGAGCATTTGCATCTGAGGTCATCTTGATTGTGTAATTGTGTGCTAAACAGGGCATCAGATCGTTAATTGCAACTGCTGCTGTTAAACTGTCTGAAAACTGTTGCTTGGTTGAAACTTCGGGCGACGGTTGCTTCGCAACCGTACGTTGGAATTGAGTGATTCCTTTTGCGTTGCGTTAAGCATTGTTTCTACTTCAGTTTCATGCATTCACATGCCATAATTGCTTGCTGCATCATAATTGTATCTTGCTCCAAAGTAGCTATCCTGATGTTAGTGTGCTGCTGTTTATATTTTGTTGCAACTTCGGTCGACGAGTGTGTCGCGACCGTTTATCGGAATTGAGTGATTCCAATTGCATATTGTTAAACATCATGTCTACTTTCATTACATGTACTGCATCTTCATGTTAGCATTACTGGTCATATAGATATTTAGCTCCAAAGTTGCTATGCTGCTGTTTTTGACAGCCACCTCTGTTTTTCACTAAGTCTGTTACTTTGCGATGCCATGTTGTTTGCTTAATATCTTTTGATCTATGATGCCTATTTGCATGATTCTTTTTGCCATGCATTCCCTGTCATGTCTACTTTAGTTCCATATCTTTTGTGAGCATGTTTGCATTGATTATTCTGTTTATGCATTGCTCTAAAGTGTGCTTCGTGATGTTGGCAGATTGTGCTCGTAACTTGTTTTGCTTATATCTTTTTAACCGTAACTCCGTTTGGGGTGTTCTTTATAAGTAACTTGGTCAGTTTTTCGTGTACTCCCAAAATACAACACTTATCACTAATAGGCTAGAGCTCTTGACACCAAAAGTTCAAACATTGCTCACATCAATACCTCAAAACTATTGCAAGTTACTACTAAAATTAAATAGCAACCTCAATTACCTATTTTCAAGACAACACACAACTCAGTGCAACAACCAACTCTCTTAACAAGATAAACATGAAAACTAAAGAGAGTTCCAGCAACAAACTAAAACAAAAGCAAAGGCTCTTGCTAAAGACAAACTAAAACTAAGACTAAACATGGCAGTAGCTATGAAAAGATAAAGAACACACAACAGCAAGAAGATAGGCAGGAAAAATCCTATGATGTGTTCTAGATTTTGAAAGTGGAGCGTGTTTCTCTCCCACACAAAGTAAGAAAGGATCTAACTTGTTATGAACAGCAAGCAAAGCTAAAGAAAACTAAAAATAAAACCTAAGAGCGAGACGCTCCAAGCATAGAACATAACACATGAAGTGATAAAAATATAGTGAGACGAAGGACGAACTGATGATTGTTGATGGAGAAGGGGATGCACGGGGGCATCCCCAAGCTTAGACGCTTGAGTCTCCTTGAATATTTATTGGGGATGCATGGGGGCATTCCCAAGCTTGAGCGCTTGACACTCCTGGATCTTCTTTCATCATCTTCTATCGCACACTTGAAAACTCCCTTCATACATAACTCATCACAAGCTGATTAGAGAGGTTAGTACCCTTAATAAATAATTTTTCTCCACTGGATATAAAGATATTCTTTAAGAGCTACTGTTTCTCAAGAGTGCCAAAAAGTTTTTGCAAAGAAAAAGCAAGCTTAAGGTTTGCAAAAGTTAGGAGAGACAAAACGTGGAGAATCTGTGAAAAACAGAACAACAGATAGTAAAGAATTTTTTAGGGGCACTTCTGCAACTCAAATCAAAAAACTCAGAACATACGAAAGTTTCGTAATTGTATAGATAATACTTTGTAAAAATTTCAGCTCAAAAAGATGAACTGGGATTTTTCTGGAATTTTTCTGGTCACGAGGACAGAAACTATTTTCTGGACAGCAAGTCACAACTTTTACTTCCCTTGCCGTAAGAGGCTATAACTTGGCACAAAGCTGAAAAATAAAGATACAATGATGTGCTACAGAAGTAAAAATCATCAAGACACAACAAAAGCAAAAAGAAAACACCTAAATTCGTTGCGGGCTGCCTCCCGAAAGCGCTTCTTTAAAGCCATTAGCTAGGCTTAAAGATTATAAAAGATGCTCTCACAAGAGAATGGGAATTTTAGCAAAAGAGAGCATCAAGAAGCAAATTTGAAACACATTTAAGCCTAACCCATTTCCTATGAATAGGAATATTGTAAGAAAATAAATCAAAGAAGCACAAAGTGACATGCATAGGAATGTGGAACAAGAACAACTTCGAAAGTTTCAGTTTAGAGAGAGGTGTTTTTGTCACATGGAAGTTTCTATAACCAAACTTTCCTCTCTCAAAGTAATTTTCAGTAATATCATGAACAACATCAAGAATATAACTATCATATAAATCATATTGTTCATGACCTACAAGCACATGTGTATTGTTTTCAACACGGTCTTTAGGATTATAAGATAAATGCAACCCATCACATTGAGCCTTGATAAGAGCAAAATTCTCTGGAATAGTTGGAGACTTCAAAAGGATAATAGGGAAATCAAGTGTGGGTGCAACAACAATAATTTCATGCTTAACATATGGAACTATAGCAAGTTCATCTTCGTAGGCATCATCCATAGCGGCATCATGGCCATCAACAAAGCAAGTATCAAAATCATCAGAAAGGGATATTTCAAGTGAGTCCTCGGAATCATGGGATTCTTCCTCAAAGCAATCATTGGCCTCTTCTTGGGCAGCAAGCATTTTATTTTAAAAATCCTCAATATAAGAATTGGAAGTATACTTCTCGAAGCAATAAGAAAGAACTGCAAAGTTTTCAGACTCGAAAATAGTATCGTGATACTTTTCAATCAAAGAAGCAATCTCATAGGCACCTTTAAAAGCAACAAACTCTTCAATATTTTCAACATCAAAGTAATCATAAACACCTTTAGCATAAGAAGATAAGATCTCATTTTCATTAAACTCACATTGGAAAGGGAGGAGTTTATGATCTATATTAGAACAACAAGTGAAATCATAAATGTGGCACAAAAGTTTAGCATGGCAATAAGAATCATGTATTTGATCCCATAAGTGTTTCCCTTTCTGAGATAGGCGGTGCCGCGTATAATGAGCACGAGTCGGTTGGGTTTTTAGCGCGAGCACAAATTGATCGAAGACGATCCAAGTGAAACATGTCCATCCTACCATATTTCGGTGGTTCATCACCCATGGTGAGGATAGCATAAATAGGCAAAGCAAGACAAAGGCAAAAGGTAGCAACTATTTTTGTGGTTTTTCATAAAGGACACTGAGATAAAAACTGAAGGGTAAACTAACAAGACTAAAAAAGCAAAGGTAAAGGGTAGTGTGCAACTCCCCTATCTTAGCACTTGGAGTCCCCGGCAGCGGTGCCAGAAATTTGCTTGATGGCGCGAGGGTTGACGGGTGTAGTCTTCTCGCCCTTCGTTGGTGAGCCCCAAGTGGAAGGCGTGATGCAGCACAGCAGCAAATTTCCCTCGGTAAAGATACCAAGGTTTGTCTCCAGTAGGACTCCAGAGATGATAAGTAGGTGTCAGCGGCGCAACTAACGCAAACCTGCACATAGACACAGATAACTTTGTTCCCAACGAAGTTCAGAGAGGTTGTCAATCTCTCCGGTCTTGTTGTTTACAAAGGATAAAACGCAAGGGATAATAATAGCAACTTGAAAGTAAATGCAGAAAAGTAAATATAACGTGGAAACAATGATAAGGATATGGACCGGGATACTTGATGTTCGCTAGTGATGTCTCTCTCACAAAAGACGATAAAATTGCTATGCGAGGTAAACAAATTATAGAAAGGCAATTGACAGGATTATGAACGCACCGCAATGCTAACTATGCTACAAAAGAAAGGAAGAGGTTCAAAAGCACATGCAGTACGCCAAGGTAAGTAGACCGAAATCCATCTGCATCTACTACTAATCATCCACCTTGACATATATATCCAGAACATCTCGCTGGTATTAAGTTGCAAGCCCCACCCAAAGTGTAAACCCAAAGCAACAGACAACTGCATTAAAAAACTCTGCGTAAAGTAAACAATCCTTGTAACCGCGGTTACAAGCACCATTGTTTTCCCCCTTGTGGCAACAGCACATCCCCTAGACTCATGTTTCTGTCACTCAAGCATGTCATCGGGGGGCATGAACCCACAATCTAGCACAACGCTCCCTCTTGGAGTCACTACCTACTACTTGGCCAAAGCAATAAACAGCAACGGGTAACATGCAAGAATTACTTAGGAACAAAAATATAAGAGATAAAACCAAATATATTACTCAATCACAATCTGAACATAATCTCATAATCCATCAGATTCTATCAAACTCAACATAGCAATAGCAGAAATATTACAAAGGTGCCTCGATCATGTTGGGCAGCTCATGAGGTCTAAACAATGAAGATCAAAGAGGGGAGGAGAACATCACATAGCTACTGATCACGGACACATGGTCCAAGGAAAACTACTCATGAGACATCCAGGGAGCATCCATGGTGGAGAGGAGACTCCCGGAGGTCAATCCTCCCTCCGGCAGGGTGCCGGGAAGAGGTCTTCTGGTGCTCCCGATCTTCGGAAGCGCGGCGGCGGCGGAACAGAGGCGAGTTCGCAGAATAGGGTTCTCTTCTAGAGTTTTCCCGTGACGGGGGATAAATAGGCGAAAGGGGGCAGCCAGAGGTGGGCCAGGGGCCCCAGGCGCCCCCCTGGCGCGGCCAGGGATGGGCCCGCGACTGGTTGCCTCCTGGGCCCCCTGGCTCCCCTCTGGCCCCTCCCGGGCTCTTCTCGAAGCTTCCGTCACGCTGATTTTTTATCTGAATTTTCCCGAATTTTTCTGGCACTTTTTGTATGGGGGAAAACTGAAATAGAAAAACAACAGAAAACAGGAACTGGCACTAGGGTGCACTGAGTTAATAGGTTAGTCCAAATATGATCAAAAGTGTATGAAAGTGTATCTAGATCATAGCAATATCACACGAAACATGCATGGAGCAAGCAGAAATTATAGATACGTTTTGGACGTATCAGGATCCCGGCGGAGGGCCTGGACCCTTGTGGTTATGGGATCGACGTTTTCTCTTTGCCAGTAGGCATTTGATTGTAGTCTGTACTCAGACATGTATCTTCCGCTGTTGTATTGTATTAAGGCAGTTGTATGCCGATTGTATGAGATGTTGTATCCTGTATCTGTAATGTTGTGATATCATGTTGGAAATCCGGGGCATATGACTTCTTCATATGTCGCGGTGGGACCAATATGTGCTTCGTCCCCGGATTTGGATGGAAACATCTAGATCTGGAACAGTACCGCATATCGGGCCTTACAACTTGGTATCAGAGCCTTACCGATCGTAGGATCCCCTCTCTGGCCGAAGTCGAGTCTAGACAAAAACTATTTTGTAGTTACTAAGTTAGTTATCGGATAGTAGGATCTTTTTACTCCTTACCTTTGCTCTGGTCAGGACAAGTGTCGTAAGAGTTTTAATTCTCGACTTATCCCCTTTCAAACTTTAGGATCTCGAGTGTGTGGAGTTCTAAATCGTTACAATGCCTTGCTTGCAGCGTATTGTGTCGATTCCGATCTCAGGTTTGGGAATTCCTGTAGTACCTTTTGCTTCTCCGGTTTCGGATATCATCTGGGTCGTCCTTTGCCCTCCCTCCTTTTCCCCGGTGTTTTCACGACTTGCGTCGGAAATCACTATCCCTTGATCTGGTTTTCGCGATCGTTCTTCCTCTTGTCACTGACGGTTTCGTTTTTCCGACGATGTCGTCTCTCTGCGGAAATTTATCTTGACGGAAGCTCGACATCGACATGAAGCAGAGTCCCTTGTTGGTGGTGTTGAAGAATCGTCGACTCTCTTTTCTCTCCCCATTCCCCTCTCCCCCGGATCGTCCTGGATCTTGTTGGTGGTGTGGTATTGTAACAGCCCAGTTTTTGCAAAATTTAAAATTTTTGTTTTCGGTGTAAATTGTTTGATTGTCTGATTTGTTTGTGGTGTTTGCATCCCCGATTTATCGATCGGCGATTATTTTTCCCCCTCTTATCTCGTATCAGGCGGAGACCGACCCTTGCCACCCTTACACTCGACCTTTGCGACACCGGGTTTCACCCGATCACCGTCGCGAAAACCGCACGAGACCAGCCGCAGCCAACGGAACGAAAAACCCCGTTTAATAAGTAAACGGGATATTTTTACAGCACGCCGAAAGTGTTCTCGGAACGGTTCCAGCGCGAGGTGAATGCCTCCGGCTCGACTCGCTGATCGCGCAGTTTGAAGTTTTACCCGAATCGGAGGTCCTGCGGATCCCCGGCGGTCAGAAACGTGAACACCGCGCGCGCGAGATAAAAACCGGGGATATTTTTGCAAACTGCCAGCCACTGTGGCTATATAAAGACCACCACACTCCCACCCCATTTCTAGGGTTTCCCTAGCCACAAAATTGCAGCCACCCCCTCCACTTTGTCCAGATCTGACCCAAAAATACCCCATTTTCGTCCAACCCTAGTCCCAACTGATTTCGGCCGTCCGATCGGGCGATCGGAGGGCTCCGAAGGCGCCACGTCAGCCCCTAGCCTCTCCTCTATCTCTCCTCACTGCCTCCCTCGCGCCCGAGTGCCTCACCGCCGCCGCTCCTCCGTCTCCGGCCACGGCGAGCCGCTGGCCACCTCCTCCTCTCACCCGGCCGCTCCCCGCGCAGGTACCTCGCCGCCGGAGCCATGGAGCTCGTCGAGCCGCGCCATGGCCAGGGGCCACCCGGACCTAGGACGACCGCTGCGCCTCCCTCCGTCGCCCTGGAAGCCCGCCGGCGCCACCTTCCTCCGGATCCGCGGCCGCCGCCTGCCCCTGCACCGCTCCGCCCACCGCCGGTGGCCGGCCGGCGAGCCGAGCCACCTGCTGCCGCCGCCGCTGCCTGTAGAGGCCGTGCCCGAGCCGGCTGGTCTCCTCCAGCATGGCCACGTGGGCCCGACGCCCCCAGGCGGCCCACCAAGCCGCGCGGCCCAGCTGGCCTCCAGCCCGAGCGCCCCCAGCCGGCCTCTCCAGCCTGCCGCTGTTGGGCCGAGCCCATTTGGGTGAGAAGCCCGACTTTTTTTTTTCTGAGCACTGTTTTCCTTTTTTATTTTATTTCTGCTAAGTCCTGTGCAACAGTGTGCTGTATCAGTTTTGCGGTGTAGTTTACGAGCGATCCGTAGCCCGGATCGCATTGCGCCCAAAAGACGAATTGCTCAGAATTGCGTGTACTTCAATCCGTCTTTTATGAGCATTTGCATCTGAGGTCATCTTGATTGTGTAATTGTGTGCTAAACAGGGCATCAGATCGTTAATTGCAACTGCTGCTGTTAAACTGTCTGAAAACTGTTGCTTGGTTGAAACTTCGGGCGACGGTTGCTTCGCAACCGTACGTTGGAATTGAGTGATTCCTTTTGCGTTGCGTTAAGCATTGTTTCTACTTCAGTTTCATGCATTCACATGCCATAATTGCTTGCTGCATCATAATTGTATCTTGCTCCAAAGTAGCTATCCTGATGTTAGTGTGCTGCTGTTTATATTTTGTTGCAACTTCGGTCGACGAGTGTGTCGCGACCGTTTATCGGAATTGAGTGATTCCAATTGCATATTGTTAAACATCATGTCTACTTTCATTACATGTACTGCATCTTCATGTTAGCATTACTGGTCATATAGATATTTAGCTCCAAAGTTGCTATGCTGCTGTTTTTGACAGCCACCTCTGTTTTTCACTAAGTCTGTTACTTTGCGATGCCATGTTGTTTGCTTAATATCTTTTGATCTATGATGCCTATTTGCATGATTCTTTTTGCCATGCATTCCCTGTCATGTCTACTTTAGTTCCATATCTTTTGTGAGCATGTTTGCATTGATTATTCTGTTTATGCATTGCTCTAAAGTGTGCTTCGTGATGTTGGCAGATTGTGCTCGTAACTTGTTTTGCTTATATCTTTTTAACCGTAACTCCGTTTGGGGTGTTCTTTATAAGTAACTTGGTCAGTTTTTCGTGGACTTTCTCTTTATGCTATTGTTTGCTGCTGTTAACCAAACTAAATACGGTTTAGGGCAGAACAGTACCAAATCCTTTAACTTTCGTGCGGCACTTAGTGGAATGCATGTTTAGGGGTTGCCTCACTTAAAATTGACTAGCCTAGGTAGTTTACTTGGTGCTTAACCTTTTGCCATGTTGTGTGCTATGCCATGCTTGCTTAAGTTGCCATGTTAACAACTTTGTTGATCACCTGTAGCTAAACAACTTGAACCGCTGTAAACGTGCGGTATCGTCGTGTGTGACGAATACTCCACTTAACCTGTTAGTAACCGCTCTCGACGGTAGGTGCGATGTCTCGTGTTGCCTTCTTGTTGATGCTTGCTCGTGTTTTCTTCGTAGTAATAGATGCTTGCCCATTGATTGCTTTCCAGTGTTTCCTTCTTGTGTGCTACCGCGGGCAACTCTCGGAGACGATGCGAGCTTGCGATCAACTACACCTTCGGAACCCGACTTATCAACAGGCAAGGACTATACATTACTTATGATCCATTCTATTTCAACCAGCGGTTTGCATGCTAGTCTAGGTTAGGTTCGATGTTTGATCCTACCACATGTTTACAGCCTCTCTTAAACCGATACAGCGATGTCCCCTCCCAACAAACCATGTACTGCTATGTTACTATTGCTCGTTGCTCAGCCCCTCCTTAGTATGCATGCTTAGGATGCTACGATGTTACCATGTTACTCCTTGGTTTGGGCTATCACATTTTTATATTATATTGTTGTTGATGATATGATTATTATAATGTTGACTATATTCGACGAAGGATGGAAGGTCTAGGCTATCCCGCCCCGACGCTTTGTTCCATTCGAGTCACCTAGGATCTGAGTTCCGGGTATTGGTTTTAAGACTGAGCGTGCCTAATCGCGTGTGGGATTTTATGGGGTCCCCTCTTCTTACCTACCTAGCTTCAAACATTTCTAGAGGTGGCCCAAGCTGATTTACCATTTGAAGCCGTGTGTGTGCTGGTCAGCTGCCAGTAGTTTTCAAACAACTCGGGCCAGCGGAGACAGAGTTCCTCTGTTGGTCCACACTGGTGAGCTAGGGAAGTCCCCTGTTATATAGGTGATACTAAACCCGACCTTGGCCATACGGAAGAGTCTGATCCGAGAGCATGGCCAGATTTTTGATTGGGTGTCGACTCCCCGGGGACCACCCGGATTTGCTCGTTGTTAGCTAGAGGGACCTTTCGTTTCGGATCTCTTGGAACTAAATCATAAAACGGTTGCCTATAATGGGTAGCAACTGAGAGTGATGGGCGAGCATGCGACGCCTCGTAATGAGCAGTTGGTACACCCTTGCAGGGTTAAATCTTTTCGAGAAGCCGTGTCCACGGTTATGGACGACTTGAGACCTACTCCTTGTTCATAGACAACAACAGCTGAGATAATTTTAATATAACTTGATCAACGTGTGTGTGCCTTGACTGCTTCTTCTTCGTCGGGATGCGAAGAGGAGGACAAGGATAGGATAGGTGTTATGTTTGCGTAAGTAGTTGATAGCAAGACTTGTTGGAGGCGATTACTCATCGAATGCTTCGCTTCTTATCTTATTCTCTAGATCGTTAGCCACTTCATAAATGCTAGTGCGGCAGCAACCTCACCACTTACCCTTCCTTACCGTAAACTACTAGTTGTCCTAGAATGACGAGTGATGAAGTCCTTGCTGGGTCAGTTGACCACTACAGTTGGATGCTGAGTACTTCTGTACTCATGATACTACCCCAAACTCTTTTCAGGGTTCTTGATCAACAACAGGTATGGTGATCGACGTTTCACGTGGAGACTCGACGACGACTAGTTAGGAGGATCCCGGTGGAGGGCTTGGACCCGTGTGGTTATGGGATCGACGTTTTCTCTTTGCCAGTAGGCATTTGATTGTAGTCTGTACTCAGACATGTATCTTCCGCTGGTGTATTGTGTTAAGGCAGTTGTATGCCGACTTTATGAGATGTTGTATCCTGTATTTGTAATGTTGTGATATCATGTTGGAAATCCGGGGCATATGAATTCGTCATATGTCGCGGTGGGACCGATATGTGCTTCGTCCCCGGATTTGGATGGAAACATCTAGATCTGGAACAGTACCGCATATTGGGCCTTACACATGATACACTTTATTTTCATCTAAATAAGCATACTTGAGTGTATCGGGAAGTGTCTTTAGATCAAACACCAGATCCTCTTTTGGTTGTGAAACGATTCCCAATTGTTCCATCGGTAAATTATGCTTCAAGATAGCAGGTTTCTTGAAGAATATGTCCTCCAATTTATTCCTTTCCTGCATATGAATATCATTCTCATGGTCTGATACGTCCCAAACGTATCTATATTTTTTGCTTGTTCCATGCTCTATTGGGTGACATTGCTATGTGTTTTGCTACATTTTCATACCTTTTTACACATATTTGGACTAACCTACTAACCCAGTGCACCCAGTGCCAATTTTTGTCTACTGATGTCTGTGAATTACAGGTTTTTACCCATATTTAGAGAGCCCAAAAAGTTCGAACAAAAATACATAAAAAATCAGCGTGACAGAAGCTTCCAGAGTACCGAAGGAGGGCCAGAGGGGGGCCAGGTGGCGCCACCCCACCCCTGGCCGCGCCAGGAGGGTGCCTGGGCGAGGTCCACCTCCCATGATGCCCCTTGGCCTATATTTACACACCGTTCCAGAAACCCTCGATAGGAACCCCACATCGCGATTTTCCCTCTGTTCTGCCACCGCCTCGCTTCCAAGATCGGGATCACCAGAAGCCATCTTCTCGGCACCCTGCCGGAGGGAGGATTGACCTCCGGGAGCTTCTCCACCAGATGAGCATTTACGGATGTGTCGTGAGTAGTCACCCTTGGACCATGGATCCATGACCAGTAGCTATGTGATGTATTCTCCCCAATCTTGTGCTTCAATCCTTAGTCCTTGTGAGTTGCCCTACATGATCAGGGCATCTATGTAAGTTTCCTGCTTTTGGTATGCTGTGTTTGCTAGGATCCGATGGATTATGAGATGATGTTCCGATTGTGTTGAGTTATATATTTGGTTCTCCTTTTATAGTTTGCTCTTGAGTAATTCTTCCATGTTCTCTGTTGATTTTTATTGCTTTGGCGAAGTAGTAGATAGTAACTCCAAGAGGGAGCGTTTATGCTTGATTGTGGGTTCATGCCCCCCGATGTCTAGCTTGAGTGACAGAAACATGAGACTAGGGGATGTGCTGTTGCCAACTGGGAGAAAACAACGGTGCTTGTAACTGATGCTAGCGAGAGATGATAACGGCTTCTCGCCCTTCGTTGGTTACCCTAACTGGAAGATTGAGATGTAGCGTAGCAGCAAGATTTCCCTTGGCGAAGATACCAAGGTTGAAACATCGTCTCCCGTAGGACTCTGACGACGACAAGTAGGTGGCAAGGAAACAATGGCACCGTTTTAAGACAAAAGTTGCTTCCTTGACCTGGACCTGCACACACAACAAATAACTTTGCTCCCAACGAAGTCCAGAGAGGTTTTCAATCTCTCCGGTCTTGCCGTCTACAAAGGATCAACGCAAGAGATAATAGTAGTGATCATTGCAAATAGAAAGTAAAACATGAAGTAAATTGAGGGTGTAAACAGTGGTGGAAATATGGACCGGGGTCCCATGATGTTCACTAGTGATGTCTCTCTCCCAAAAGATGATAAACATCTATGCGAGGTAAACAAATTACAGCTGGGCAATTGACAGGATTGCGGGCGCAAACCAATGATAATTATGCTACAAAGAAAGGAAGAGGCTCAAAACCATGGGCAGTACGCCAAAACAAGTAGACCGAAATCCATCTGCATCTACTCAATAATCATCCACCTTGAGATATCTATCCAAAACATCTCGCTGGTATTAAGTTGCAAGCCCCACCCAAAGTGTAAACCCAAAACAACAGACAACTGCATTAAAAGAACTTTGCGTAGAGTAAACAATCCTTGCAATCGTGGTTACAAGCACCGTTGTTTTCCCCCATGTGGCAACAACACATACACTAGACTCATGTTTCTTTCACTCAAGCTAGTCCTCAGGGGGCATGAACCCACAATCATGCATAACGCTCCCTCTTGGAGTCACTACCTACTACTTGGCCAAAGCAATAAACAACAACGGAGAACATGCAAGAATTACTCAAGAACACAAATATAAAAGGAGAAGAACCAAATATATTACTCATCACAATCTGAACATAGTCTCATAATCCATCATATCCCAGCAAACTCAACATAGCAACAGCAGAAAGAATTACATATGTGCCTTGATCATGTAAGGCAGCTCACAAGGTCTAATCCATGAAGAACAAAGAGGGGGAGAGGACATCACATATCTACTGATCATGGACCCATGGTCTCAGGTGGACTACTCACGGTTCATCCGGGAAGCGTCCATGGTAGTGGAGAAGCTCCTGGAGGTCAATCTTCCCTCCGGCAGGGTGCCGGGAAGAGGTCTTCTGTTGCTCCCGATCTTGGAAGCGCGACGGCGACGGAACAGAGGCGAGATAGCGAATCCACCCTAGGTCGCGCCCACAGGACGCCTGGAGCCCTGGTGGGTCCCCTCTGGCCCCCCTTCGGGAATCTGGAAGCTTCCGTTGCGCTGATTTTTTATATATTTTTCCCGGAATTTTCTGGCATTTTACGTAATGAGAAAACCTGAAATAAAAAGACAGCAGAAAACAGAAACTGGCACTGGGGTGCACTGAGTTAATAGGTTAGTCCAAATATGATAAAAAGTGTATGAAAGTGTATGAAAAGCATAGAAATATCACCCAAAACATGCATTGAGCAAGCAGAAATTATAGATACGTTTGGGATGTATCAACATCCCCAAGCTTAATTCCTGTTCGTCCTCGAGTAGGTAAATGATAACAAGCATAATTTCTGTGGTGACATGCTACCAACCATATAAGAACTTTTAAGTAAAGCAATCAAGGCATGTAATTCAATTCAAGTCATAACATGCAAGAGTCTATATTAGCATTGAAACAAGCAGCATAAGAACATAAAGGTGCAAGAGCTCTCGCTGTCCGTGACTCGGATGTCTCCAAATGGTGTTTGCGTGCAAGAAGTGGGGGATGGGAATACGAGAGAGAAATTTTTTTATTTTTTGAGAACTCAATCTACTAAAGTTTCACACTTAGTCTTCTTTGGAATCCTATCTTGACTCGTCCCCAGACCACTATCTAGGTACAAGTTAAACTGATCCACTCCATTTCGACATTTTGAGCAGTCTTGGAATGGATGAGCGTAAGCAAAAAAAATTGACACTTAGGATGGCAAAGATAAAGAAAGATATGGTGGAGTAGGAAGACAAAAAGGTGTGAAAGGCTCACATCAATGAGGGCAATCATAGGCGAGAAAGAGAGCCAAATAATAGATATGATGTGAGGAGTAGGGATTGCCATGCAATGGATGCACATATGAGCTATGGAAAGCTCTCCAATGGAAATAGTGGGGGTGCATCCAACTTTCTTGCTCAAGAATACCTAGAGCTCATTTGAGGAGGCTCATCAATGGAATATACAAGCCAAGTTCTATAGTGTGAAGGTCCCCACATAGCTATTTGCATATATGATCATCTATATGGACTACAAGATACAAGAGGGAGTACGAGTCTGGATCTTTCAGAAGGAATAGTAGTGTTTCCCCCTTCTCTCTTTTTATTTTCTTTTTCTCATTTTCTATTTTTTTGTATTTTTTGGTGGCCTCCATGGCTCTTTCTATTTAACTCTGATTTGTCCTCTTTGGCATCTTTTAATTTTGTCCTCTTTGGGATCTTTTCCTTAGGGGCAACACTCTATTTTACAAGAAGTATAGAAGATCTTTCACACTTTACAAAAGTACTCAGCATAAAGAAGATGTAGCTATCATGATTTATCTAAATGTATGCCTCTGCCAGTGTAGTAGGAACATATATGACATGAAGATCAAGTCATGAGAAGGTGGATGTTGCATGACAACGTATCTCGGAAAGGCTATGGAAATGCCTTGGTAGATAGGTATGGTGGATGTTTTGAGGAAAGATATAAGGAGGTTTATGATGACAGAGCGTATCATGCTAAGGGTTTGGATGCACCAGCGAGGTAGGCGCCAACTCTTGGAGTGAGAAAAGGCAATGCACGATACCGAAGATGCTAGCAAATATGAGGAGGTGGAAGTGTCAACTTTCAATACTTACATTAGTCCAAAGAACTCATGCATCTTTTATCGTAACTCTCAATCTATTGAGGAGGTTCACAAAGAGACAAGTACCCCGAGGAGGAGTGTATGGGGGTTTGGTTATCCTTGCGCATCCTCGACCCATGGTACGTGAGGGTCCTCTATATATTCCAACCCCTCCAAAGGTTAGCGATCCATCTAGTAGCTAGATTTCTCAACAAATTTTTTTAGTTTATGAAAATAAGCACGGATTTCCCAAAATACAACACCTATCACTAATAGGCTCAAGCTCTTGGCACCCTAATGTCCAAACATTACTCAAATCGATACCTCAAAACTATTGCACGTTACTACTACACTTGTAATAGCAACCTTAAATACCTACTCATGCAAGACACACAACTCAGTGCAACGATCCAACTCTCTAAACAAGATAAACATGAAAACTAAATAGAGTTCCTAGAACAACCTTAAATAAAAGATCTTAAAAAGATAAGCATGAAAATTAAGATATAAGCATGACAACAGCTATGAAAAGATATAGAACACACAAAGAATGAAATATAAGCATGCAAGCCTATGTTGTTTTCTACGGTGGAGTGGAGCGTGTTTCTCTCCCAAACAATGAAGGCCAAGATCCAACTTGTTATGAACAGCAAACAAAACTAAGACAAACTAAAAATTAAAGAGCGAGACGCTCCAAGTATAACACATAACATATGAAGTGATAAAAATATAGCATGGAGAAGGACGAACTGATGATTGTTCATGGAGAAGGGAATGCACCAGGGCATACCCAAGCTTAGATGCTTGAGTCTCCTTGGATATTTCTTGGGGGTGCATGGGGGCATCCCCAAGCTTGAGCGCTTGACACTCCTGAATCTTCCATCATCATCTTCCTTCGCATACTTGAAAACTCCCTTCATAGGAAACTCATCATAAGCTGATTAGAGTGGTTAGTACCCATGATAAAATAATTTGCCTGTACTGGAAATAAAGATATTCTTGAAGGGCTACTGTTTCTCAAGGCTCCCAAAAAGTCTTTGCAAAGAAAAAGCTAGCTCAAGACTTGCAAAACTGGAAAAAGGCAAAACTTGGCAGAATCTGTGAAAAACAGACTAGCAGGTAGTAAATAAAATTTTTGGGGTACTTCTGCAACTCAAATTAAAAAACTCAAAATATACGTTCGAAAGCTCATTGCATAGATAATGCTGCCAAAAAAAGTTCAGATCAAAAAGATGATCTGGTGATTTTAGCCAAAATTTTCCGTCCAAGGACAGAATCTGTTTTCTGGACAGCACGTCACAACTATTGAACTTTCTTGCAATCGGCGGCTAAACTTGGCACAAAGTTTCAAAATAAAGATACAATGATGTTGCTACAGTAGTACCAATCACCCAAGACCACTAAAAACAGAAGAAAAAATAAATTGGGTTGCCTCCCAACAAGCGCTTTCTTTACGTCTTTGAGCTAGGCATGATGATTATAAAAGATGCTCACATAATAATTAGAATTGAAGCAAAAGAGAGCATCAAGAAGCAAATATGAAACACATTTAAGTCTCACCCACTTCCTATGCCTAGGAACCTTGTAAATAAATAAATCATGAGAGCACAAAGTAACAAGCATAGGAAGCAAAAAGAAGAACAACTTCAAAACTTTAATCATAAAGAGAGGTTTTTTTGTAACATGCAAGTTTCTACAACCAAACTTTCCTCTCTCAAAATATTTTTCAGTAGCATCATGAACAACAAGAATATAACTATCACATAAATAATGTTGTTCATTACCTACAAGCACACGTGTATTGTTTTCAACACGGTTTTTAGGATCATAAGATAAATGCAACCCATCACATTGAGCCTTGATAAGAACAAAATGCTCCGAAATAGTTGGAGATTTCAAAAGGATAATAGGGCAATCAAGTGTGGGTGCAATAGCAACAATTTCATTCTTAACATAAGGAACTATAACAAGTTCATCTTTGTAAGCATCATCCATAGTGGCATCATGGCCATAAGTATAAAAGGCATCAACTTAATCAAAAAGGGATATTTCAAAAGAATCCATAGGATAATAACACTCATATAAGGTAAGATTCAAAGATTTACTCTCATTAGAAGGTAGACATGGATGGCTCCATGAAACGTCCAAAATGTATCTATAATTCCTGCTTGCTCCATGCCTCTTTTGTGTGATATTTCTATCATATTGGTGAACTTAAATACACTTTTGATCATATTTGGACTAACCTATTAACTCAGTGCACCCCAGTGCCAGTTCCTATTTTCTGCTGTTTTTCTATTTCAGGTTCCCCCCATATTAAAAGTGCTCCAAAAAATCAGGAAAAATCAGATAAAAAATCAGCGTTCCAGAAGCTTCCGGATTCACCGAAGAAGGGCCAGAGGGGCCCCACCTGGTGACTAGGCGGCCAGTGGGAGCGGCCCAGGGCTTGGCCGCGCCGGGAGGCCGCCTAGGCGACTGGTGGCCCCCCTAGTGCCCCCCTTTGGCTCCTATTTGTTCTCCCGTCGCGAAAACCCTGATTCCAGACCCCTTTTCTCTAGAAGCAACTCCAATCTCCGCCGCCATCGCCGACAAGCTTTGGGGGACCAGAATTCTCGGATTCATCTCCATCGATGTTGATTTCTCCCTCCATGATGCGGGAGTAGTTCCTCCTTGGGGCTGAGGTTTCTACCAATAGCTATGTGTTCCTCTCTCTCTCCCATGATGTGATATTCGTTGTGATCATAGGCTATGTTAATCTAGGGTGATCCCATGATGTTTCCCCTTCTTCTATGTATTGGATTGATGTACTCACTTGATCTTATCTAGTATAATCC
This sequence comes from Bromus sterilis, assembly GCA_950022295.1. Taxonomy (NCBI): domain Eukaryota; kingdom Viridiplantae; phylum Streptophyta; class Magnoliopsida; order Poales; family Poaceae; genus Bromus; species Bromus sterilis. Next base: position 306,328,832 of record OX465595.1, read on the forward strand.
CCGAGACCATGGTGGCAGCAGTCTATTGGACATGGGTTAGAAGAATATTTTCATGAGTGATTTCGTCTTTTGTGTGTGGATTGAAGATTGAGAGTCTCTTGGTGCTTGTCTTTGACTATCCATGAGATATGTTGTGGTGATTGTGGTAATCTCTTTGGATGGCCGCAGTGACATTGGGAAATCCATAGATTGAGAACTACGAACTTTGAGGTGTGCTTTTGTAGCCCTACATAATTCTCGTCCTCTCTTGACCACAAAGGAATGACCTCCGAGTGCGTCTTCATTGCATGTTTTATGGGAAATATCATGTGATTAGACTATGTTAATGTTGTTGGGAGTTGCCACTAGTGAAAGTATGAAGTCTAGGCCTTGTTTCCACCATTGCAATACCGTTTGTGCTCACGTTTACCACTTGTTTGCTTGCTGAACTTTTTATTAAAGATTTATATTACCTTGCTTTGCTACACCTATCACCCATATTTTACCATCTCTTCGCCGAACTAGTGCACCTATACAACTCCTAGTTGTATTAGGTGTGTTGGGGACACAAGAGACTTCTTGTATCTTAATTGCAGGGTTGCTTGAGAGAGACCATCTTCAACCTCTACTTCCCTGAGTTCGATAAACCTTAGGTCATCCACTTGAGGGAAATTCCTGCTGTCCTACAAACCTCTGCGCTTGGAGGCCCAACATAGTCTACAAGAATAGAAGTGTGCGTAGACATCAAGCTATTTCTGGCGCCGTTGCCGGGGAAGTAAGTGTTTGAAGGTATATCTTTAGATCTTGCAATTAAATCTTTTCGTTTCTTGTTTTTATTTTCACTAGTTAGGCTTTATGGAAAACAACAAAAATATTATGAGAGAGCTTTATGAGCTCTATCTTGAGTTAGGACATGAAGTGTTTGAGGAGGAGATCAAAAAGCCTATGGAGCTTTATTATTTGAACAACACTCATGATAGTAGTAATGTTATTAGCATGTCTTCTCTGAATACTTTTGATACTAATGATATGCAAAACCATAAGCTTGGGGATGCTACGTTTTATGAAGATGATCTTTTTAGCCCGCCAAATTTTGATGAGGAAATTTATTTTGATGATACTTTGCCTCCTATCTATGATGATTATTGTGATGAAACTTATGCTATAAAGAATAAATTTTTACAAGTGCACCATGATAAGAATGATTCATGTGATAGCTATTTTGTTGAGTTTGCTCCCACTATTACTAATGAGAAGGATTTTGCTTATGTGGGGAGTAACAAAATTTCTATGCTTGTGGATAATGATAAGAAAGTTTTATGTGATACTTATATTGTTGAGTTTATTCATGATCCCACTGAAAATTATTATGAGAAGGGAACATATGCTTATAGATATTTCAATAATATCAAGTTCCCTCTGTTTATGTTGAAGGTTTTGAAGTTGCACATTTTTTGCCTTCCTATGCTAATATCTTTATGCTTCAATGAGTTACTTCTCTACAAGATCCCTTTGCATAGGAAGCATGTTAGGCTTAAATGTGTTTCATATTTTCTTCTTGATTCTCTCTTTTGTTCTTCAACTCTTATTCCTGCGAGAGCATCATTAAACTCTTAAGCCTAGCTAATGGCTTTAAAGAAGCGCTTTCGGGAGGCAGCCCGCAACGAATTTAGGTTTTCCTTTTTGTTTTTATTCTGTTTTTAGTGGTCTTGATGATTTTTACTGCTGTAGAAACATCATTGTATCTTTACTTTTCAAGCGTTGTACCAAGTTATAGCCTCATATGACAAGGGAAGTGAAAGTTGTGACATGTTGTCCAGAAAACAGATTCTGTCCTCGTGACGGGAAAAATCAGATCAAATCACCAGTTCATCATTTTGAGCTGAATTTTTTACACAGAGTGCTCTATACAATCACGGAACTTTCGTATGTTCTGAGTTTTTTTATTTGAGTTGCATAAGTACCCCTAAAAAATTCTTTACTACCTGCTGTTCTGTTTTTCACAGATTCTGCCACGTTTTGTCTCTCCTAACTTTTGCAAACCTTAAGCTTGCTTTTTCTATGCAAAAACCTTTTGGAAATCTTGAGAAACAGTAGCTATTCAAGAATATCTTTATATCCAGTGGGGAAAAATTATTTATTAAGGGTACTAACCTCTCTAATCAGCTTATGATGAGTTATGTATGAAGGGAGTTTTGAAGTGTGCGATGGAAGATGATGAAAGAAGATTCCGAAGTGTCAAGCGCTCAAGCTTGGGGATGCACCCATGAATCCCCAATAAATATTCAAGGAGACTCAAGCGTCTAAGCTTGGGGATGCCCCCGTGCATCCCCTTCTCCATCAACAATCATCAGTTCGTCCTTTGTCTCACTATATTTTTATCACTTCATGCGTTATGTGCTATGCTTGGAGCGTCTCCCTCTTAGGGTTTTTTTTTTTTTAGATTTTCTTGATGTTCATAACAAGTTAGAACCCATATTTCTTTGTGTGGGAGAGAAACACACTCCACTTTCAAAACCTAGAACACATCATAGGATTTTTCATGCCTATATCTTTGCTGTGAGTGTTCTTTATCTTTTTCATAGCTACTGTCATGTTTAGCTCTTAGTTTTCATGCTTATCTTTTTTAAGAGCTTTTGTTTAGTTTGTTGCTAGAACTCTCTTGAGTTTTCATGTTTATCTTGTTTAGAGAGTTGGTTGTTGCACTGAGTTATGTCTTGTTTTTGAGAAGTAGGTGATTGAGGTTGCTATTTAATTTCAGTAGTAACTTGCAATAGTTTTGAGGCATTGATGTGACTAATGTTTGGACTTTTGGTGTCAAGAGATTTAGCCTATTAGTGATAGATGTTGTATTTTGGGCAATCCGTGTTTATTTTCAAAACCTACAAAATTAGTTGAGAACTCTAGCTACTAGATGGATCACTACTCTTTGGAGGGATCGAATATTAGAGTACACTCACGTACCATGAGTCGAGGATGCGCAAGGATAACCAAACCCCCATACACTCCTCCTCGGGGTACTTGTATCTTTGTGAACCTCCTTACTAGATTGAGAGTTACCGATAATAAGTGCATGAGTTTTCGGTCTAATGTGAGTATTCAAAACTTGACACTTCCACCTTCCCATATTTTGCTAGCCTTTCCTGTGCCGTGCATTGCTTTCTTCTCACTCCGAGAGTTAGCGTACACCTTCGCTGGTACATCCAAACCCTTGGCACGATACGCTCTGTCATCATAAGCCTCCTTATATCCTTCCTCAAAACAGCAACCATACCTACCTATCAAGGCATTTCCATAGCCTTTCCGAGATACATTTCCATGCAACATCCATCTTCTCATGACTTGATCTTCATGTCATACATGCTACTTGCTTGATCGATGAGCCGCATGCTAGTTGGGCCTTGCCCTAATCATTGCTACATGACGCACTAGTATCATTGCATATCCTTCTACACTGGAAGAGGCATACATTTGCATACATCATGATAGTTACATTTTCTTTATAATTTGAGTACTTTGTAAAGTGTGAAAGATCTTCTATACTTTTTGTATTATATAGAGTGTTGCCCCTAAAGTGAGGAAAAGATCCCAAAGAGGAAAAATCAAAAGATCCCAAAGAGGACAAATCAAAAGATCCCAAAGATGACAAATTAAAAGATCCCAAAGAGGACAAATGAGAGTTAAATAGAAAGAGCCATTGAGGCCAGCAAAAAATACAAAAAATAGAAAAAATGAGAAAAATAAATAAAAAGAGAGAAGGGGGCACACTACTATTCCTTTTGAGAGATCCACACTCGTACTCCATCTTATATCTTGTCCTCCATAGAGATTATCATTCATGCATATAGCTATGTGGGGACCTTCACACTATAGAACTTGGCTTGTATATTCCAATGATGAGCCTCCTCAAATGAGCTCTAGGTCTTCTTGAGCAAGCAAGTTGGATGCACCCCCACTAGTTCCATTGGAGAGATTACCTTAGCTCATATGTGCATCCGTTGCATTGCAATCCCTACTCCTCACATCATATCTATCATTTGGCTTTCTCTCGCCTATGATTGTCCTCATTGATGTGAGCCTTTCACACATTTTTGTCTTCCTCCTCCACCATATTCTCTCTTTGCCATCCTAAGTGTCAACTTTATTGCTTACGCTCATCCATTGCATGATTCTCAAAATGTCGAAAATGAGTGGATCATTTTGACTTGTACCTGGCTAGTGGTCTGGGGATTAGTCAAGATAAGATTCCAAAGAAGACAGGGTGTGAAACTTTAGTATATTGAGTTCTCAACAATAAAAATACTTTTTCTCGTATATCCCTATCCCCTTTCTTGCACGCAAACACCATTTGGAGACATTCGAGTCATGGACAGCGAGAGCTCTTGCACCTTTATGTTCTTATGTTGCTTGTTTCAATACTAGATATAGACTCTTGCCTGTTATGACTTGAATTGAATTGCATGCTTTGATTGCTTTACTTACAAAGTTCTTATATGGTTGTTAGCATGTCACCACATAAATTATGCTTGTTATCATTTACGTACTCGAGGACGGGCGGGAATTAAGCTTGGGGATGTTGATACGTCCAAAACGTATCTATAATTTCTGCTTGCTCCATGCCTCTTTTGTGTGATATTGTTATGATTTTGATGAACTTACAAAAACCATCGGTCAGGTCGAAGGGAAAGCAAGCCCAAGTGGCTGAAGATGATGAGAGCCTGATCCAGCGAAAGGAAAGGTTGGCCAAGCAACAGGAACTTGAAGCGCAAGACTTGATAAAGTCCAAGCTTCTCAACTTTCACAGTCAGCCCGAGGACAAGAAGGAAAAAGTTTCTCAACAATTGGGCATCTTGCATCTGGTAAGCGAGAAATATAAACGCCAGATTAAAGGAGACACTGTCCCCAATGCTCCGAAGGAAAAGGTTGTGGCCCCAAGTGCCACCGAGAAAATAGTGGCTCCCGCGATCACGAAGGAAAAGGATGCAGCCGCTAGTGCTGCGAAGAAAAATGCTGAGGCTGCAAGTGCCTCGAAGGATAAAGCTGTGGCCCCCGGTTCCCTAACAAAACCAGTTGCTGCTGCCAAGGCCACCAAGGAGACCGAAAGAAAAGACAAAGAAGCTAGGAAAAAGGCTCTGGCTGCTCTAGTTCCTCGAGCTTCTCCTGCTCCTGCTCTTGCCCCTGCTGCACCAGTTGTGCCCGGGCCTCGTGCCGATGAATAAAGCTCCAACGAAGGAGATTCTGCTGCCAATGCTGCATGCGATGCAGTGCAGATTTCCAACGTACTTTGGCGAATGACCACCACACCGAGCAAAGTAACTGTCGAGGATGAAGTTCCTCCAGAGATTCAAGAACGAGTTGCTCGCTACATGATTCGTTGGGAAGAATATCTTACCCAGGATCGGAAGGACAATGAGCAAGAGAAGTTTTACACTAAACAGCTTCGAGAAGAAACTGAGGTCCTTGTGTCTCGCCATTTTTTCAAGACCAAGATTGCAACCCTTGGTGAATCCAAAAGGGCACAGAAAGAAAACATCACTGTTGTCAATGAAAAGGTTCGACAGATAGTATCTTCTATGTGCAAGGAGCACAATGAAGCCCTATCCAAGAGACAATCTCGAAAGAGAAAGTCTGCTGCCCCAACCTCTGCGCGTGGGACGCCAGAGATCGAGAAAAATTCTAAGAAGCAAAAATCTGTTGAGGTCGTTGCTGCAACAGCACGACAGGAAACTGCTCCAACCCTCACCAAGAAACCCACTCCACCCCATATGAAAACTCCACCACCTCGCCAAGCCACTCCTCCACCTCGACAACAAACTCCTCCCCCTCGTCAACCATCACCACCAAAAGCTTCGTCGCCACCACCCAACCCACCATCACCATCACACGTCATTCCATCATCCACCCCAGCCATCGAGCCCCAAGATCAAGTTAAGACCGAGCAACCGGCTCAGGTCGAGCAAGAACAACATGCCCCAATTCCATCAGCACGGAAGGATTATTCCTCTGCCCAGACTCTGAACGAAGGAGAAGAAGTCGATGTTGATATAACAACTGTTTCTTCTCGTCAAGATGCTGCCAAAGGACAAAGTTCTGGCGATGCCAGTTCGAGTGAAAGTTCTTCCACCTCCTCTTCAAACTCTTCGAACGAAGAGATGATTGATGCCTCTGCACAACTGAATGAAGATATGGAGGCTATGGAAACTGCTGAGGCCGAGAAACATGCAAATAACGACGAAGGAGATGCCGTCGAAGAGCAGGCCGAGGAAAATGCTCCTGCAGCCATCCTAGCTCAGGACATTGTAAATGTTCCATCTTCAATTCCTCTACTGAGTCAATGCTTCAAATGCCAGATAATGCAGCTGAGGTATTTCCAGTTGATGAGCTACTACACTCTGCGCATCCGAGAGAAATGCTCCCGTTGTTCCGCCCTAATGTTCCTCGAGGAGGCCATATCTTCAAGAGGCGGGAACACAAACCATTTTTCTTCGGGACCAATCCCTACGAGAGGCCCAGAAATGCATATTCTCTTCGGTTTTGGACCCAGGAGCAAGCCATCTATTACACTCGTGTGTTGTACAACAAGTCTAGAGTTTTCCAACATCAGTACCTTGATATGCCTTCGGTGTACGCCACTTCATGTTTCTAGAATGTTGCCGAAACAATTGATGGTCTGCATGCTCATAAGATGTTTTCTCTCGATTGTGGCTACAATCCCGAGCTCATCAAGCAGTTTTATGCCACATTGTATGTCACTGGTGATCCTGAGAATTTGAAGACGTGGAAATTTGATTATATCATTCAAGGCCAAGTATTCCATATGACTGTCGATCAATTTCTGGCCATCATCAATTTGCCTCGGTTCGAAGGTTTACCACACAAGATTCATGATCTGCCTGCCCCAACTCCTGCTGAATTTTCTACGCTCATGAATCCAAATGTCGTATGAGATCACTACCCTGATGAGCCAAAGCCAAGGCATCTAGTTTTTTAAGCAAAGTCATGGTTCTATATTTTTTTCAAAGACTTTGATGCCAATGCTCGATGTGCACGATGATTTTCCAATTCCTCATGATGTGCAACTTGCTCTGTTGAAGTTAGTCCATGGTCATCCCTTCGATTTTGAAGACTACTTCATTCGCACGTTGGTGTCTTGTGCTGATGATCACAATTCTCACAAGCCATATGCACCCTGGCTGATGGCGATCTGCAATTACTCTCGCGACGTGCCATTCCCCGTATCAATTTTCCCCAAGATTTTTACTCCACCAGTAAGGGAAGTGTTGTAGATTATTACTCGACCCAACGATCAGTTTGCAGAGCACACTGGCATCCGCGCCCATATGACTGAGCGCAATATTCGCTCGAAATTTATCAAGCCAGTGCACCACATGGAGGTATCTCTTCGGTCCCAGCAAATGCTTCAACATCTTATTGACCAAGATTTCCTTCAAAAGCAGAAGATGATGGATGAAATGAACCATCTGCGCAAAATTGCCATGAACAATAATCAGATGTTGAGTGAATGTCTTCGCCGCGATTGGAAAGGGTTGCACAAGTTCAATTCCCTCGGTCAACTTCAGCGCTGCACCTTCGAAGAATATCCTCCTCATCTCAACAGGAACTGGACGAATGATGATCGTGTCGATCGACCAGACTTCAATATTCCTTTGCTGCCAAAGAACAGGGACGTGCTCAGTGTTGATGATTACTATCACATCATGGTGAACACCATTTTCTCCAACTCCGACCAAGATGAAGCACCTCGACGCCGAGCGAGAGTTTACTCTCCATTACCTCGAAGCCCCAGGACCCCGCCGGAATCGCAACTGGAATCTTCTTGAGATCACCATTCCTTCAGAACGAAGATTGCTCCACCAGGCGGTTGCCCCATTCGTCGTCCTCCAACGCTCGCCGAATCTTCTCGATGTCGCCAGCACCGCACAAGCGAGTAGGGATTTCTTTCGACCCTATTCTCTCGACTTTCTGTACGTTGTGACAAAAAGGGGGAGATGTAGTCGCATCGAAGAAATTAGTTTGCCATCGGGGTTAAGGGCTTTGCTTTTCGTTCGTTGAACTTTTGAACTTTGGAGTTTCTGGGTAGTTTCAACAAACATTCGATTCATATTCGATCTGGTTGTAACTAACTCTAAGTAGGTCTGTGAATTGCTGCTTTTATCGTAAGATATCTATCTGCTGCTTGCGATACATAACCTTTTGCAGGAAGTTATCTTTCATATAAGTTCACAGGTCATTCGAGGAGATTGCCTATTTCTTATTGGATATTATTTGGACTGCAATCTTGCTCGCAAAGATTATTGATGTTTTTCCCTCGACTCAACTATTGTCAAATATGCACTTCACTGGAAATTCACATCTTTCGTGCCTACATCAAGCGGGAGTATTTCATCGATCTTAGCAACGGTTTATCATCGAAAACTCAAAACTTTCAAATTATTTATCGATGCCTGTTTTGTCAACAATCGTCCAAAAAGGGGGAGATTGTAAGAGCAAGTTTTGCCCCCGAAGGTTTTGGACATTGTTCGACAAAGCAGAAGTGGAACTAATATTGTTTCGAGTATAAACAGATACTTAGGTTCCGAAAGAATGGAGTTTGCGAGCAGAAGGTCGAAGGACAACTCACTGTAGCGAAGCTGCAATCAACTATCGAAACCTTTGAAGGAAGACGACCCCTAAAAATGTTGTTCAAGAAGAAGACACTCTCGAGTAAAAGCGCAACGAGGAGAAAGCTGAAGTTGGTCGAAGACTTAGTCTTTTTACTAGTTTCTCTTTATTTTTCTTGAGTCGTAGGAAAAATCGTACTATCAAGAGGGGTTTGCTAGTTGAGATCTTAGTCAAAGTGAAATTGCTCTGCTCAACCTAAACCCACAAAAGCCTACCGAGAGAAATCTTACTGAGTCGAGTGAATAGCTCGAAGGCAAAGTCATCGCACTTCGTGCCTTCGAGAGAGAACTCGTTCGGTAAGTCAGCTTGCTTGTTCCTCAAGTAAAGTTGCGCAGTGATTGGAATCCGACCGTTGTGGACACGCGTCAAGCGGTAGCATTGGGTCACTTCAGTCATTTTACCCATCGGGGTCGCCACCTATAAATACCCCGCACCTACCCGACATTTCGGGTTGGCTGCTCCACTGAAAATTCTAGGACAGAAGTACTGTGAGCATCCCAAGAGAGATTCATCGAGAGAAAACCAAAACCCAAGTCTGAACTGAGTTGTGAAATTCACAGAGACTTAGGTCGAGATTAGCCAATCATTTTATCTTGGAGAACTGCAAGTCTCCTAGACGGTTAGGCGTCGCCTGTCAAGCAGTCGAAGAGAAATTGTCACTGCTGAAGGAAGTTTGTAAAGGTCTCGGAGATGTCCTGAATCATCTACCACGAGTGAAAACTGGACAAGCTCGAGGAGTTTGTTGCAGTGGATAACAGGACGGAGAGAGTTTTGCTCCAGGTGTTCAATCACCAGTCCCTCCGACCAGACGTAGCACTTTCTAGAGTGTGAACTGGTTTACCAAACATCGTCGTGTCAGGCTCGTTTTCCTTCTTTCATTTACCTTAAGTATCTACTCGTTGCCTGTTTGCCTTCGATGTTTTCCTTCGCTCCCAATCCTTTCAAGCCATGCATGTCTTTCGATACTGTATTTCCTTCGAGATGCCTCTAGTCCTTTGCAGTTCGCTTGAATTCCTTCTAAGTTCCTTAGAATTTTTAGAACTGATCATTCACCCCCTCCCCCTCTGATCATTCTTGATCTTTCAAGTAGGTACATCTATTTGAGATGAAAAATTGAAATAGTAGTTTACAAACCAATTCAAAATAGAAACAAAGTGCAAAAATATAAAGTAATCGTACCTCGCGACATCGGTAGGATGAGCATGCATTCCATCAAACACGTTGTGGGCACCGACGGGGTTGCCCGTTGGAGAAGAAATCGAGGTCGCAACCGTACCAGTGGCCTGCTTTTTGTGGGTTTGGAATTTGGACACTCTCGACTGGTTCATCGCAGTTGCGGCAGGAACAAAGGGACACATGTCGCAATAATCAGCGGTGAAGGGAGTTGAGGAAGAATCGGCGTGTGTGATAGCCACTAGTAGAAAAAAGCTTATTCCAACTTTAATTGCTGACGTACCAAATTTAATCCACTCCAGTGCTATTTTTTTCAAATAGTGTTGGCGTTGGATTTTTTGGTACGCCAATATTATATACGTACCATTGGGGTTGGAAATTTAAGCAACACCATCACTAGGTGGTACCAATTGTACTTCACAAGGAAATATTATTGATGGCGTAGTAAAAACTTAAACGCCATAGAATATAGTTATACTCCTAACGTTGGCCCAAATGCCCACGTCACCAATTTTTTTTACTAATTACCTAACTTGCCTTTGTTCTTTCCGTCACTCCAGACACACGCACACACAGACCTAAAGCTGTCACCGCCCCGTTGGCGTCTCCAACGACCCTCCGCCGTCTCTAACGACCCGCCGCCACTTCCATCGAGTCTAATGATTTGGCTGGAAGATGGTCAACCACATGTTTTTTCTGCAAGATAAGTGTCAAAACATAGGCATGCTTGGCACATATTCCTTTTTCATGAATATTTTGTTCCCAATTAGCAACCCCAAGTCGCACATATTAATTATGTATGAACATTTTGTTCCCAGTTAGCAACTCCCAAATCACAACTAAACAAAAGCAACATAGTATCAAGTAGTAAAATTGTCAAGATTGTAAAATTTGATGATGAAAAATCATGATTTGATCCTTGAAATCTTGATGCTTAGCAAACATTTTTATTAAATGTGTCGAGTAGCTCATATGCCTAGGAAAGCCTACACTAACCTTTTAGAACATATGCTTTAATATTTTCTAGGAAAATCACTACTAGTATTGCATGTCAAGTGTGTGGATCATGGTGCAATATCCGCCTTGCAATTACCACACTACTCGGTGTCTACTTCCAACCTTGGTTTGCTCGCTCTTTGGTAATCCATCATCTTCTCTGCTTACATGATTTGTCAGATTTTATTTGTGATTTCATCTCTGAGTGCTTCCATCATTAATGAAACTTTATTTTTTTGATACACAAATAGTCTCATGCAATGTTAGGTTGGGGTTCAATGATATTACAGGAAACACTGTACAGTTCAAAGCTTATGGAGGACTCTACACGTTCCAAGTACAGAAAGGATCCAAGAAGACTAAGATGGGAGGAGGAGATTGGAGGCGTTTCATCATCGACAGTCACCTTAGTAAGTGTTGAAGTTGTGATCCAAATTCATATGAAGCCAAAGGCTAACTTCTGACGGAGCGGAGCGGAGTCCCGTCACCGGTAAACCCCCCCCCCCCCCCCCGGTTATGGATCATTATTGTCCTAGGTCTCTCCTACCGGTTATATATATGCCTTGTAATCCGGCGCACGGGATAGTTCCTCAAGTTGTAAATCCCTCGGCGGTTGTAACACCTCCGCAATAGTGAAAGTTGGCTGGATGGCGCTTGTGGTTTTTAGCATAATCCTCGGAAGGGTTTTCCAAGTTAAAATTTGTGTGTCCTTGTGTTCCTTTTCGTTCTTCTTGTTCTATATTTTCTTGTCGATTCTCTAACAGTAAGGGTGCCTTGATTAGTTTCTCCTTTAAAAGAAGAACAATGAGGCTTGTTTACTGATACGTCCCAAACGTATCTATAATTTCTGATTGCTCCATGCATGTTTTGTGTGACTTTGCCATGATTTGCTCGAACTTTCATACACTTGTGAACATATTTGGACTAATCTATTAACCCAGTGCACCCAGCTGCCAGTTGTTGTTTTCTGCTGTTTTTGTATTTCAGGTTTTCCGGCCATTAAAAGTGCTCCAAAAATCCGGAAAAATCAAATAAAAAATCAGCGACACGGAAGCTTCCGGAAACACCAAAGGAGGGAAGGGGGCCACCACAGGGACTCCAGAAGGGTCCCTGGCGTGGCCCCACCCTAGGTCGCGCCAGGGAACCTCCTGGCTGCCCTGTGGCCCCTCTCGGTGCCCCCTTCACCTATATTTACCCCCCGTGACGGAAACCCCTAGGACGGGACTCCTCATTCACGATCTCGCCTCTGTACCGCCGCTACCGCCGTTTCAAGATCGGGGATGCCTGGAGAAGCTGCTCCGGCACCCTGCCGGGAGAAGCTACCCCCTCCGGGAGACCATCCATAGCCATGGACGCCTCCCGTATGTACCGTGAGTAGTTTCCCTTGCACCATGGGTCCGTGACCAGTAGCTATGTGATCTATCTCTCCCCTCTTTCTGTCGTTGCTATGCTGAGTTTGTTGGGATCTGATGGATTATGAGACTATGTTCAGATTGTGATGAGTAATATATTTGGTTCTTCTCTTTTATATTTTGTTCTTGAGTAAATTCTCGCATGTTCTCCGTTGCCGTATTTTACTTTGGCCAAGTGATTTGTTGCAACTCCAAGAGGGAGCGTTATGCTTGATTGTGGGTTCAGCCCCTTGATGTCTAGCTTGAGTGATAGAAACATGAGACTAGGGGATGTGTTGTTGCCACCAGGGATAAAACAACGGTGCTTGAATCCGCGGATGCAAGGATTGTTTACTTTACGCAAAGTTCTTTTAATGCAGTTGTCTGTTGCTTTGGATTTACACTTTGGGTAGGATTCGCAACTTAATACCAGCGAGATGTTCTGGATACATATCTCAAGGTGGATGATTCGTAGTAGATGCAGATGGATTTCGGTCTACTTACCTTGGCGTACTGCCCATTGCTTTTGAGCCCTTCCTTTCTTTGCAGCATAGTTAGCATTGCGGTGCCTTCATAATCCTGTCAATTTCCCAACTGTGATTTGTTTACCTCGCTAGCACTTTTATCGTCTTTTGGGAGAGAGACATCACTAGTGCAAATCACGGGACCCCGGTCCATCTTCATATCCCTTTTTACATCCTTACTTTACTTTTCAGTTGCTATCACTATCATTATCTTTTGCGTTAATCCTTTGTAAACATCAAGGCCGGAGGAATTGACAACTCCTCTGTACTCAATGGGAGCAAAGTTATTTGTATCTGTGTGCAGGTCCAGGTGAAGTTAGCAACCCTCGGTTGTGAACGGCGCCATTGTTCACTTTCCCACCTTCTTGTATCTCTGAGAGTCCTACAGGAGACAAACCCTATCCTCTACATAGGGGAAATTTGCTGCTACGCTACATCTCACCTTCCACTTGGGGTAACCAACGAGGAGTGAGAGATCCTCACCGTATCAAGCCAATTTCTTGCGCCGTTGCCGGGGACTCCAGTCTACGAGATAGGGGAGTTGCACACTATCTTTTATCTTTGCTTTTTAGTCTTGTTATTTTACCTTTCTGTTTTTATCTTCGTGTCCTTTATCAAAATCCAAAAAAAATAGTATGTCTAGTTCCTTACTTGCCAATCAATGTCTGACTTCTTTGAAACCAGATCTTATTGGCATGGATGATTCACCGAGGATCATCAAAAGTGGCACAAGTAACACCGCTTGTCTCAAAAGGGGATACACTTATGGAAACAAATACATCAGTTGTATGAGTATGCTAGAAACTTGTGCTCAATATATAATATGTCTTTCTGTGGGGATGAATCTTGTTGCTTTATGAGGCACAAACACTTTTCTTTCCAATGTGAGTACAATGTTGATGAAACCTTAGCTTCTTATGCTAAGAGAAACTATGATTTTTATGATGCAGAGGAAATGGAAGAATTTGTTGCTTATAAGGGTGCCTATGAAATTACTTCTCTTAAAAATATTGATGATGCCCCTTACAAATCTGAGAGTCTTGCTATACTTAACTATTGTTTGGAAAATTACGATGCAAATTATTACATTACTGATCACCTTGAGAGAATCTCTCCCCCAAAGGAAGAGACTAATGATTTGCAGGACTCTATGGAAGAAGAAATTTATGAACCTGAAAGCTCCTTGGATGAAAAAGAGGAGGAGAGTAACGAACAAAAGGAGGAAGAATGGAGCCATCCATGTCTACCTTCTAAAGAGAGTAACTCTTTGAATCTTACCTTATATGGTTATTATGATCCTATGGATTCTTTTGAAATATCCCTTTTTGATGAAGTTGATGCCTTCTATGCTTATGGTCGTGATGCCACTATGGATGATGCTTACGGAGATGAACTTTCTATAGTTCCTCATGTTAAGAATGAAATTTTTGCTATCGCACCCACACTTGAGTGTCCTATTATCCTTTTAAAATCTCCAACTCCGGAGAATTTTCCTCTTATCAAAGCTCAATGTGATGGGTTGCATTTATCTTATGATCCTAAAAACCGTGTTGAAAACAATACACGTGTGCTTGTAGGTCATGAACAATATGATTTATATGATAGTTATATTCTTGATGTTGTTCATGATACTACTGAAAATTATTTTGAGAGAGGGAAGTTTGGTTGTAGAAACTTCCATATTACTAAAACTCCTCTCTTTATGTTGAAAGTTTTAAAGTTGTTCTCGTTCCACCTTCCTATGCTGGTTTCTTTGTGCTTCTCTGATTTATTTTCTTACAAGATGCCTATGCATAGGAAGTGTGTTAGGCTTAAATGTGTTTCGTATTTGCTTCTTGATGCTCTTTTTTGCTTCAAAATTCTTATTCTTGTAAGAGCATCTTCTATAATCTTCAAGCCTAGCTAATGGCTTTAAAGAAGCGCTTTCGGGAGGCAGCCCGCAACGAATTTAGGTTTTTATTTTTGCTTTTCTTCTGTTTTTAGTGGTCTTGATGATTGTTACTACTGTAGGAACATCATTGTATCTTTACTTTTTAAGCTTTGTGCCTTTTATAGCCTCATACGACAAGGGAAGTAAAAGTTGTGACATGCTGTCCAGAAAACAGATTCTGTCCTCTTGACTAGAAAATTCATGAAAAAATCCCAGTTCATATTTTTGAGCTCAAATTTTTACACAGCGTGCTATATACAATTACGAAACTTGCATCTGTTTTGAGTTTTTTTATTTGAGTTGCAGAAGTACCCCTAAAAAATTCGTTTCTATCTGCTGTTCTCTTTTTCACATATTCTGTCCTGTTTTGCCTTTTCTTCTTTTTGCAAACCTTAAGCTTCCTTTTTCTTTGCAAAAACTTTTTGAAAATCTTGAGAAACAGTAGATCTTCAAGTTTATCTTTATTTCCAGTAGAGGAGAAATTATTTTAGTAGGGCACTAACCTCTCTAATCGGTCTACAATGAGTTATGTATGAAGGGAGTTTTCAAGTGCGCGATGAAAGATGATGAAAGAAGATCTTGGAGTGTCAAAAGCTCATGCTTGGGGATGCCCCCATGCATCCCCAAGAAATATTCAAGGAGAGTCAAGCATCTAAGCTTGTGGATGCCCCCTGCATCCCCTTCTCCATCAACAATTATCAGTTCGTCCCTCGCTGCACTATATTTTTATCACTTCATGCGTTATGTGCTATGCTTGGAGCGTCTCGCTCTTTACTTTTCTTAGGTTTGTTTTTGCTTTGTTTGCTGTAGTAACAAGTTATATCCCAGCTTACTCTTTTGTGTGGGAGAATTAAATGCTCCGCTTGAACTAGAACTCCTCAAAGGATTTGCATGCTTATTCTTTTAGTTGTGAGTTGTTCTTTTTCTTTTCTTAGCTGTTGCTCTGTTTAGTTGTAGTGCTTTAGTTTTTCTAGAGCTTTTATTTTGTTTTAGGTTGAACTTTCTATAGTTTGCATGTTTTATCTTGTTAGAGAGTTTTGCCTGTTGCACTGAGTTTTGTGTCTTGACTAGAAGTAGGTAGTTGAAGTTGCTTTTCTCTTTGTAGTAGTAACTTGCAATAGTTTTGAGGTATTGACTAGAGTAATGTTTGAACTTTTGGTGTCAAGAGCTCGAGCCTATTAGTGATAGATGTCGTATTTTGGGAAATCCGTGTGTTTTTTGAAAACCAAAACCCCCTATTGAGAACTCTAGCTACTAGATGGATCACTAACCTCTAGAGGGTTCGAATATTAGAGTACACTCACGTACCATGAGTCGAGGATGCGCAAGGATAACCAAACCCCCATACACTCCTCCTCGGGGTACTTGTCTCTTTGTGAACCTCCTGATTAGATTGAGAGTTACCGATAATAAGTGCATGAGTTCTTCGGACTAATGTGAGTATTCGAAAGTTGACACTTCCACCCACCTATACTTTTTCTAGCCTCTTCGGTACCGTGCATTACCCTTTATCACCTCGACAGTTGGCGCATACTTCGCCGGTGCATCCAAACCCTTGGCACGATACGCTCTGTCATCATAGGCCTCCTTATATCTTTCCTCAAAATAGCCACCATAGCTACCTACAAGGCATTTCCATAGCCTTTCCGAGATACATTGCCATGCAACATCCACCTTCTCATGACTTGATCCTCATGTCATACCTTTGCATCATGATAGTTATATCTTCTTTATGGGAGTACCTTTGTAAAGTGTGAAAGATCTCCTATATTCTTGTAAAATATAGAGTGTTGCCCCTAAGTGAGGAAAAGATCCCAAAGAGGACAAAATCAAAAGATCCCAAAGAGGACAAATGAGAGTTACATAGAAAGAGCCATTGAGGCCACCAAAAAATACAAAAAAAATCGAAAAAAAGAGAAAAAGAAAAATAAAAAGAGAGAAGGGGGCACACTATTATTCCTTTTGAGAGATCCACACTAGTACTTCATCCTCTATCCCTTGTACTCCATAGAGATCATCATCATGCATATAGCTATGTGGGGACCTTCACACTATAGAACTTGGCTTGTATATTCCAATGATGAGCATCCTCAAACGAGCTCTAGGTCTTCTTGAGCAAGCAAGTTAGATGCACCCCCACTAGTTCCCTTGGAGAGCTTTTAGCTCACATGTGCATCAGTTGTATGGCAATCCCTACTCCTCACATCATATCTATCATATGGCCTTCTCTCGCCTATGATTGTCCTCATTGATGTGAGCCTTTCACACCTTTTTGTCTTCCTCCTCCACCTTCTTTCTGTTTCACCTTTTAGGTGACAACTTTCTTGCTCACGCTCATCCATTGCATGAGTGCTCAAAATATCGAAAGGGAGTGGATCAGTTTGACTTGTACCTGGCTAGTGGTCTAGGGACGAGTCAAGATAAGAATCCAAAGGATACTAAGTGTGAAACTTTAGTAGATATTTGTTCTCAACAATTACCTTTTTTATCTCGTATTTCCCTATCTCCTGCTTGCACGCAAACACCATATGGAGACATTCGAGTCATGGACAGCGAGAGCTCTTGCACCTTTTGTTCTTTTGTTGCTTGTGTCAATGCTAATATAGACTCTTGCTTGTTAAGACTTGAATTGAATAGCATGCTTTGATTGCTTTACTTACAAAGTTCTTATTTGGTTGTGTGGCATGTCACCACATAAATTATGCTTGTTATCATTTAACTACTCGAGGACGAGCAGGAATTAAGCTTGGGGATGTTGATACGTCCCAAACGTATCTATAATTTCTTCTTCCTCCATGCATGTTTTGTGTGACTTTGCCATGATTTGCTTGAACTTTCATACACTTTTGAACATATTTGGACTAATCTATTAACCCAGTGCACCCAGCTGCCAGTTGTTCTTTTCTGCTGTTTTTGTATTTCAGGTTTTCCGGCCATTAAAAGTGCTCCAAAAAATCCGGAAAAATCAGATAAAAAATCAGCGACACGGAAGCTTCCGGAAACACCAAAGGAGGGAAGGGGGCCACCACAGGGACTCCAGAAGGGTCCCTGGCGCGGCCCCACCCTAGGCCGCGCCAGGGAGCCTCCTGGCTGCCCTGTGGCCCCTCTCGATGCCCCCCTTCGCCTATATTTACCCCCCGTGACGGAAACCCCTAGGACGGGACTCCTCTTTCGCGATCTCGCCTCTGTACCGCCGCCACCGCCGTTTCAAGATCGGGGCTGCCTGGAGAAGCTGCTCCGGCACCCTGCCGGGAGAAGCTACCCCCTCCGGGAGACCATCCATAGCCATGGACGCCTCCCGTATGTACTGTGAGTAGTTTCCCTTGGACCATGGGTCCTTGACCAGTAGCTATGTGATCTATCTCTCCCCTCTTTGTGCCTCCACTTTCAAGACCTCGTGAGCTGCCTCACATGATCGAGGCAGCTTTGTAATTTTATGTCGTTGCTATGCTGAGTTTGTTGGGATCTGATGGATTATGAGACTATGTTCAGATTGTGATGAGTAATATATTTGGTTCTTCTCTTTTATATTTTGTTCTTGAGTAAATTCTTGCATTTTCTCCATTGCCGTATTTTACTTTGGCCAAGTGATTTGTTGCAACTCCAAGAGGGAGCGTTATGCTTGATTGTGGGTTCAGCCCCTTGATGTCTAGCTTGAGTGATAGAAACATGAGACTAGGGGATGTGTTGTTGCCACCAGGGATAAAACAACGGTGCTTGTATCCGCGGATGCAAGGATTGTTTACTTTACGCAAAGTTCTTTTAATGCAGTTGTCTGTTGCTTTGGATTTACACTTTGGGTGGGATTCGCAACTTAATACCAACGAGATGTTCTGGATAGATATCTCAAGGTGGATGATGTAGTAGATGCAGATGGATTTCGGTCTACTTACCTTGGCGTACTGCCCATTGCTTTTGAGCCCTTCCTTTCTTTGCAGCATAGTTAGCATTGCGGTGCCTTCATAATCCTGTCAATTGCCCAACTGTGATTTGTTTACCTCGCTAGCACTTTTATCGACTTTAGGGAGAGAGACATCACTAGTGAAAATCACGGGACCCCGGTCCATCTTCATATCACTGTTTACATCCTTAGTTTACTTTTTAGTTGCTATCACTATCATTATCTTTTGCGTTAATCCTTTGTAAACAGCAAGGCCGGAGGAATTGACAACTCCTCTGTACTCGTTGGGAGCAAAGTTATTTGTATCTGTGTGCAGGTCCAGGTGAAGTTAGCAACCCTCGGTTGTGAACGGTGCCATTGTTCATTTTACCACCTTCTTGTATCTCTGCGAGTCCTACGGGAGACAAACCCTATCCTCTACATAGGGGAAATTTGCTGCTACGCTACATATCACCTTCCAATTGGGGTCACCAACGAGGAGTGAGAGATCCTCACTGTATAATTTACATACCTCTCCATCGTGAGGATGAATTCATGGAAGACCAAATGGATAATGCCATCTATGAGCGATCCATTATACTCGATGATGAGGAGGACAACATAAATGATGCACTTCATCCACGTCAAGACATCATCGGGGTGTCATTCGTGATCCGTCTGACAAGGACAAATCTTCATGTCCATGTCATCGTATGTTATCTAAATTCATTAATTCATTTGGTGCACCATCTCATTGATATACTTAGTATAGAAACCATTTATTGTAGAATTTGATTGATATACTTAGTGTAGATAGTGTGATTGATATGCTTAGTGTACATTTGTGTAGAATTTGATTGATTACCTTAGTGTATATGAAATGTGTTTGCGGTGCAATTTCAAAGCTTTTGAATTATTTGACATATTTGATATATGTTAGTTTCAGAAAATTCCTAAGAGCTTATCTCAATCTTGTGGCATCGTGGTGGACGTCCTTGCTGGAGTACTCCTTGAAGCAAGGGGTTCCCTCACCACCTGTGACTACAAGGTGGACACGGACAATCACATTGTCTTAGGCATGGATGGCGGATGGAAGGACTTCCTCGTTGGAAAGAATTTGCACATATGACGGGACATTCTCATCACTGTCAGAAACACGGCACACCACGAACTCAGTATCATCATCGTCATCGACACCCTCTAAGAGTGAGGTGGACAGCATGTGGGACAAGTGTTAATAATATGTAGTTATGTGTTAGTAAGTAGTATTATTCAATTGGAACAATACATATGTTTGATGTTAAACATTACATGTTATTACATATGTGCTCCTGGCATGTGGGGTGCAAAATGCTATATATGCCTTTTTTGTTACAAAAAAGTAACATTGCTAGCGTTTGAATATCTACCACGCCATACGTATATATAATATAGTTGGTGTGCGCATGACGAGGGGGTGACCCCACGACTCTTGCAGATGAGGGTATCTGGTGCATATCAAGCTAGAGGGCCCGCTGAAAGCCTCGACCGGCCCACACATGGCCCACTCGAGGCAACTGCCATAAGGAGTCCTCGATGATCATGGAAACCACGACTTGGCGTCCAAGATTAAAGGTAGATTAGGAAACCCTCTCTGTAAACCTAGATGGACTCCTTGCGACCCAGCCCCCATCCTAGTATATAAAGGCTGGGAGAGGGGACGTCTAGGGCATCGAATATCATAGCTACACCTCCGGTCCTGAGAGATCTCGCCTGGACCTCCACTGTAATCGCCTCCATTATAATACAATCGAGAAGGAAGTGCTTTCTCCTGTTAGCCGACGAGTATCGACAACTTGCATGTCTCCTCTACGATCTAACCCAGGGTTCCGAACCATGGGATTTGTCGTCCATGGGGACTACGCGGGTTGGAATCACGATCTCGGCGGTCCCGTCATCAGCAAAACGCAAATCGAGGACTCACGCAAGATCCAATCTACTCGAAGAACTCGGGTTCATCGCAAGCCTCTCCATCGCACCTCCAAGATCACTCGGCGAGCGACTACGCCAAGTTCAACCCATCGGCGACTACCAAAGTCGCGCCCAACAAACAAAGATTCGACGACGCAGAGGTCAAGCACTAGCCGCAGCCGCAGGACCAATCGTGGAGCCAGCACAAGACCTCCAAATCAAAGTATCACTCGAGGAACCACTGCCCGACGCAACAGCACCGACTTCCACCCGAGAACCTGCCTCCACCCGAGCAACTGACGAGGTCTCCAAAACTCAATCCGGCAAGTTCTACGACCCTGACCGAAGACCGGACGAATTCGCCAAGATGATTTGCAACTACTCGATCAGCGACAGAATCGAACTCGATCCAAGATTCCACTCTCATGCAGAAGACCACTCGCAGTCATTTCGCATCGCAAGAAGAAGAAGGCATGCCGGCTCCAGCAAACTCACAGCCCAGGAGCAGCTGGATGGGCCATGCACAATCCATTGCTTCGAGGACGATTGGGGGCGCATTAGATCAAGCCACACCTTGAGGAGATGTAGCTTGTTCACCGAACTCTCCGACAGGTTCAGAAAAGAAAAGCAACGCAAAGCCAAGCGGGCTCGGGAGACAGCGCAGCCACCGGTGCACAACTCAGAAGAGCAGTACCCGCCGTCGCACGGACGAGTCTGCATGATCCAAGAAGGACGACCACCAAAGGTAACAAAGGAAGCACACACCCAGCAAGCTCGAGCAACCGAAGACCTGTTGACAGAAGAAACCTACCGCCTATATGGTTCAGAAACCAATATCACCCTGTGACGGGGATCAACCCCGGAAAATCCCATGGTCAGGGACCCTGGGTTAGTCATGAGAGGCACAGGTTGGACGATAGCTCGTCGGCAAACAGGAAGGCACGCTCCTGCTCGATATTATTGATGGGGGAGATGCGATTACAGGGGATGCCAAGGCTGGAGCGCTCAAGGCTAGGGTTACAGATGATATTGGTCGTTCTTTTCGTCGCCCCTCCTAGCCCTTATATACCGGGCTAGGTCTCGGGGAGTTCATCTACGTTTACAGGTAAGCTTTCCTAACCCTAGCTTGCTCCGTACGGCAGGTTCTCGCACCTTCCTTGTGAGTCGCAGACTCCTACGTCGGTGCCAATTAGCGGGCCGAGGTTGTATCTTCATGGGCCTTCTGTCTTCAGGGACACTAGGTAGGCTTATCCGTAGGAGTCGCGGGGTCACCCCCGAGTGCCTGGGGGACTCGAAGAGTCGCGCAGGGACTCGAGTACATCCATTTGTCAGTTATTTGTATGCGCGGTGCAACCGCGGGTCGCTGGCAGTCTGGTGGCCATGACAAAACCTGTTTCGAGGGATGCTAAGCTGAAAGTGCCCAAGGAGTCGGCTGGTCGAACCTTGGTGAATTGCACTAGGGAAAATAACGCAGTAGCCCAATCAAACCCACGTCCCTCGACGTGAGCTTGGAACACTGGTGTCGAGCAAAAGTCTTGCCGCTTCAGGTCTTACGGTGTTCATTTGCCTCCAGTAATGTGCATAGCCTAAGGCGCGTCCGCCCGGCTTTTTCTATCATGCGCAGCGCATGGAAAAGGTTGGGAGTGCAGCTGCAGCTGGAGAAGAAGCTGGTGGAGCAGGAGAAGAAGCTGGTGGAGCATCGACAAATAAGTCGAGCTTCACCCTTTTGTTATGTCATTGACATCCTCAGCTAGCTTCCTTTTACTTTGTCTGTGGTGATGCCCTTGTACTAGGGTCGATTACCCCTCATGGGCACACATGTAGAAGTCTTAATTCCTTGGGTAATTCCCTCTTGTAACAGGAGCTGCCTTCTATCCAAATGTAGTTGAGTCCTTTTATACCTTTATGGTTGAATTCAAGCTGTGGTTGAGATCTTGCAATATTTTTGACTCCTGAGATGCACTGTCTTCGACTCCTTCTGATGGTGCGGAACGTCTTCGACTCCATATGATAGCGTGAAATATCTTCGACTTCTTCTGATGGAGTGGAATGTCTTCGACTCCTCCGCGTTGCGCTGACTTTATCTTTCTAGTGAGTTCTTTCGGGTGCGCGGCAGCGCTCCAGATGGGAGTAGCCCCCGAGGCTATATTGGGTTGTAGAGTCAAACGTAGGCCTTAGATTTGTTTCCCTTGTCGTTCTTCCGTTAATTTCTGTCTTTTATCGGGTGCGCGTCAGCGCTCCCGATGGGAGTAGCCCCCGAGTCTTTAGGTGATCGTTGGCGATCGGATGAAGACTAAAGGAGTCTGTGTCCTGTGCTTCCTTCAGAATTTCTTCAGAGTACTTGGTGCTTCATCTGATTGTGGCCATGTCTTTGAGACTTGTTCTCAGCAGGTGGGGCTGGCCGGGTATTTTTGCTTGGGCTTTCTAAGATTCAGACTGCGCGAGTGGTTCTTGGGAGGAGGCGGTGCTTGAGCCTCCGAGTGCTTTGATATAGAGATCGCGAGAGCCACGATAACGTCTCTCGGGGAGAGTTTTTGTGCTCGAGTCCTCGAGTGTTTGTGGTTAGAATTTCTTGAGTGGCGCCTCTCGGGGGGATTTTATCTTTAAGCCCCCGAGTGCTTTGGTTAAGATCGCGTAGGCGATAGCGTCTCTTGGGGGGATTTTATTCTTAAGCCCCCGAGTGCTTTGGTTAAGATCGCGTAGGCGATAGCGTCTCTCGGGGGGATTTTATTCTTAAGCCCCCGAGTGCTTTGGTTAAGATCGCGTAGGTGATAGCGTCTCTCGGGGGGATTTCACGCTTAAGCCCCCGAGTGCTTTGGTTAAGATCGCATAGGCGATAGCGTCTCTCGGGGGGATTTTACGCTTAAGCCCCCGAGTGCTTTGGTTAAGATCGCGTAGGCGATAGCGTCTCTCGGGGGGATTTTACGCTTAAGCCCCCGAGTGCTTTGGTTAAGATCGCGTAGGCGATAGCGTCTCTCGGGGGGATTTTACGCTTAAGCCCCCGAGTGCTTTGGTTAAGATCGCGTAGGCTATAGCGTCTCTCGGGGGGATTTCACGCTTAAGCCCCCGAGTGCTTTGAGATGGCAGTATTTGGGAAACATTTTATTTATTGCGGTCGAGCAGCTACATGAGTTGCCAGTCATGTCTGACCAATGGGGACTATGGATAGAACAGTCACAAGTTTGCTACGTTCCATGGGTTACCCACGTCCTCGTCTGTCTTCGGGTTCTTCAGCCTGTAGGCGCCACCTCCGATGACTTCTGAGACTATAAATGGTCCTTCCCATTGGGGGGAAAGTTTATGGACCTTCTCTTGTATCAGTCGTAGGACTAGGTCACCTTTGTTGAAGGTTCTAGTGCGTAAGCGACTGCTTTGGTAGGTGCGTAGCTTGTCTTGGTACCCCTCTGATTTTGCCAGGGCTGTGTCTCTTGCTTCGTTAGCCGTACCTTTGTCGTCTTGTAGTGCTTCTTCTTCTTCTTCTTTTTCGTATCCGGTGACCCGAGGTGCTCCGAACTTGAGGTCGTGTGGTAGGACTGCCTCTGCCCCGTACACCATGAAGAAGGGTGTGTACTGGGTCGCGGTGTTTGGTGTAGTTCGTAGGCTCCATAGGACCACGGGGAGTTCTTCTACCCAGTTGACGGCGGCTTGCTCGAGTGGTGCGAGGAGCCGTTTCTTGATTCCCCCGCATACAAGGCCGTTTGCTTTTTCCACCTGGCCGTTGGACTGCGGGTGCGCGACTGATGCATAATTGATTTTGATGCCCAGTTCTTCGCAGAAGTTCTGGAACTCTGCGGCTGTGAAGTTCGTGCCGTTGTCCGTGATGATGTTGTGGGGCACTCCGAACCTGAAGATGATTGATTTGATGAAGTTGACAGCCGTGAGGGCTGTGGAGCTGGTGATGGGCACTGCTTCGATCCATTTAGTGAACTTGTCGACTGCGACGAGCAGGTGTGTCCTTCCGCCCTTTGATGATTTCTTGAGTGGGCCCACCATGTCGAGTCCCCAGGTGGCGAACGGCCAGGATAGTGGTATGGTCTTGAGCTCTGATGCGGGAGTGTGTGGCATGTTTGCGAATTTCTGGCAGGCGACACAATGTCGCACGATTTCCTCTGCGTTTTTCATGGCTGTGGGCCAATAGAACCCGGCTCGGAATGCTTTGGACACGAGTGCTCGACTACTCGCATGGTGCCCGCAGGTGCCTTCGTGGATTTCGAGCAGTAGGGCTTTGCCGTCCTCTTCGTCGATGCACCTTTTGGAGTATCTGGGTGATGCTGCGCTTGTATAGTTGCTTGTTGATCACCGTGAACGCCTTGGATCGTCGGCTGATGCGTCGTGCTTCATCCATGTCTTGCGGTAGCGTACCTTCGATTAGGAATCGGAGGAACGGTTTTGTCCAGACAGGTCCTTCGAGCTCTGTCGGAGCTGTTCTGTCGGATGTGTTGGTGCTTGTGCCTTCTGATGGGATTGCTGCTGCCACCTGCGCCAGTTCTGTTGCGTCTTCGCCGTCCACGACTGCTTCAGGTGTTGCCGCCTGTACCTTGATGGATCTCCGGCTGATGCTTTCGAGAAAAACGCCGGGTGGTACAGGTCCCCGGGTCGAACCGATGTTCGCGAGCTCGTTAGCTTCTGTGTTGTTGGCCCTGGTGATGTAGTTGAGCTCGCAACCGTCGAAACTTCCTTCGAGTTCGTTGTAGAGCTTCTGGTAGGCCGCCATGTTGTCGGCTATTGCGTCGCAGTTTCTCATCGTCTGCTGGACGACAAGATTGGATTCCACGTAAATTATGAGGCGAGTGGCTCCGCACGTTTTGGCCATGCACATGCCATGGAGGAGTGCCTCGTATTCTGCTTCGTTGTTGGAGGCATGACTGAAGTTAATCTGGAGGACATATTTCAGCTTTGTTCCTTTAGGGGAGATGAGCACAACTCCTGCCCCAGCTCCTTGTTGTCTCTTCGACCCATCGAAGAACATTGACCATGAACTTGATAGGTCTGGGGGGCCTGGTGTCTGAACCTCCGTCCACTCGACCAGGAAATCTGGGAGTACTTGGGCTTTGATACCTGTTGGGTGCTTGAACTGCAGGTCCCGTGGGCTGAGCTCAATGTTCCACTCGGCGACTCGTCCAGTCGCTCCAGGGTTGTTGAGTATGTCAGCGAGTGGTGCGCTGCTCACGATTGTGATAGGGTGCTCGTCGAAGTAGTGGGACACCTTTCTTGAGGTCATGACGATGGCCAGTAGTAGCTTCTGATAGTGCGGGTACCGCTGCTGGGATTTGGTCAGGAGCATGTTGAGGTAGTAGATTGGTCTCTGGATGCTCTGGACCTTGCCTTCTTCTGCGCGTTCGACAACGAGTGCTGTGCTTACTACACTGTTACGTGCTGCCACGTAGAGGTATAGCTTCTCTCATTCCTTGGGTACCGCCAGGATTGGTGGGGTCGAGAGTGTCTTTTTCAGGTCCGCGAATGCTTGGCAGGCTTCCTCCGTCCACTCGAATTTCTCTCCTTTCCTGAGCAGCTGATAGAAAGGCAGCGTGCGTTATCCCAGCCTGCTGATGAAGCGGCTTAGGGATGCGAGTTTTCCAGTGAGCTGCTGTACTCCTTTGACGTCAGTTGGTTCTTGCATTCGGGTGATGGCTTGGACTTTCTCAGGGTTTGCCTCGATTCCTCGGGAAGAGACCATATAGCCAAGCAGCTTCCCCGCCGGTACGCCGAATGCGCACTTCTTTGGGTTGAGTTTGATTCTTTATTTTTTGAGCGCCGCGAAGGTTTCGCGCAGGTCGTCGAGTAGTGTGGCTTCTTTGTAGGTCTGAATGACGATGTCGTCCACATAGACTTGCACGTTTCTTCCGATTTGCTCCTTCAGGCAGGCCTGCATCATTCGCTGGTAAGTGGCGCCTGCGTTTTTGAGCCCGAAGGGCATGGTCCTGTAGCATAATATGCCATAGGGGGTGATGAACGATGTGTGCTCTTCGTCTTCTTCCTTCATCCTGATCTGGTTGTATCCTGAGTAAGCGTCAAGAAAGGAAAGTAGATCGCACCCTGCTGTCGAGTCGATTATCTGATCGATTCTAGGCAGGGGGAAGTGATCCTTCGGGCAATGCTTGTTGACTGGTCCGTAGTCGACACACATGCGCAGCACGGTCGTGTCTTTCTTGGGCACCAGCACTGGGTTGGCTATCCAGGTGGCTTTCTTCGTTTCTCGGATGAACTGGGCGTCGAGTAACCGGTTGACTTCCTCTCCGATTGCTCTGCGCTTGGGCTCCGAGAATCGTCTCAGTGCTTGCTTCACCGGCTTCATGTTTTGCTTGATGCGTAGGGTGTGTTCCGCGAATTCGCGTGGTATCCAAGGCATGTCGGCTGGGCACCAGGCGAATATTTCCCACTCGTCTCCAAGGAAAGCGACGAGAGCCGTCGCCTGCTCCTCTGGTAGGTGAGCGTACACACGGACTGTTTTGTCCGGGTCCGTCGGGTGCACTTGGTGAGTGACTGTGTCGCTGTCGATGCTGAAGTCGCGTCCGTACTCCTTGGATTCGCTTCGGTTCACCAATGGGAAGGTACTCTTGTCCGTCACCATGGCTATTTCTCTGAGTTCTTGTTCGGCTCCGAATGTGTCGGAGATTCTGTGGACGTCACGATCACATTGATCTGCTTCGATGAAGCTTCCGTTGATCGTGAGGACTCCTGCTGATCCTGGCATCTTGAGCTTGAGGTAGGCGTAGTGTGGGACCGCCACGAACTGCGCGAATGCTGGCCGTCCCAATATGGCGTGGTACTGCGATTGCCAGTCGAGTACCTCGAACTCGAGGACGTGCTTTGCGAAGTTGCGTCGGTTGCCGAAGACAACTTCGAGTTCGATGACTCCGAGGGATGTGGCTGCTTCTCCTGGGACTACCCCGTGTAACTCGGTGCTCGATTTTCTCCATACTGATCGTGGGATCAGCATCTTTTGCAGGGTGCTGGCGAAGATGATGTTCATGCTACTGCCTCCGTCCATGAAGACCCTATCCATGTCGTACCCTCCGATTTGTGCATCGAGCACCAGGGGCGCGTGCCTCGGTCTTGGGACTGCGGGTGGATGGTCGTCCTGTGAGAACGTGATGCTGGTCTCCGTATCATGTAGCTGGTAGACTTCGACTATGTTTATTCTCTCGGCTGCTCTAGCTTGCAGGGTGTAGGCGTCGCTTCGTGCTTGTGGCACCCTTCCCTCTTGGATCATGAGCACCTGTTTTTGCAGCGGGCTGTGACGTCCTTCCGGGCTTGAGGGTGGTGATTGTTCGGGTCGCCGGTTGCGCCTGTCTTCTTTCTGCTTCTCCTTCTTGAGGTCGTCGGCTAGCTCGTTGAACAGGCGGCAGTCTCTCAAAGTGTGACCTGACCTGACGCGTCCCCAGTCATCCTCGAAGATGTGGATCGTGCAGGGTCCTGCCAGCTGCTCTCTAGCCGTGAGTTTGCTAGATCCGGCGTGCCTCTTCCTTCTTGAGATTTTGAAGATTTGCTCGTGATCCTCCGGGTGTTCGTGGAAGCGGGGATCGGTTTCGATACCTCGACTCATGTCTTGGTTCTTGATGAGGTTGGCGAATTCATCCGGCCTTCGATCTGGGTCATAGTACTCGCCCACCGGTGTCTCGGAGTCGCTGTCCTGGCTGAAGGCAGGTGCTCGTGCGACGGCGTGTCGTCGAGTGGTCGTCGGTTGCACGGCTGCGTGAAGTGGCTCGTTCATTGGAGCCTCGCCGTAGATCTCACGTGCGCGCCTTTTGGGTCGTCGATTTCTTCTTTCTTGGCGATGGTCCTGCTGATCGCTGGTTTCGATCTCGTAGTTATCGTCTTGATGTGCGGCGGGTGCCCGGGCGGCGGTGGGTTGTCGAAAGATTTGTGAGTCCTCCGCTGCGCGTCGCGGTTCGTCGAGTGGAATTCCTTCGTAGAGGCCTCTCGCCATTCTTCTGGGTCGTCGATTCCTTCGCTGTTGGCGCTGCACTTGGCCGTTACCGTAGTATCGGTCCTGGCACAGTTGTAGCCCGAGCGGTCTTGATGGGGTGGCAGAGATGTTTGCCGTGATCTTGAATCCTTTGAGTGGGCTAGATCTGTTCCTTGCCCTTGAGTTGTGGCATGCTGAAGACGGGACCGCCGAGATCGTGATCCCAACCTGTGTAGTTCCCACAGACGGCGCCAATTGACGGGGATCAACCCCGGCAAATCCAATGGTCAGGGACCCTGGGTTAGTCATGAGAGGCATAGGATGGATGATAGCTCGTCGGCAAACAGGAAGGCACGCTCCTGCTCGATATTATTGATGGGGGAGATGCGATTACAGGGGATGCCAAGGCTAGAGCGCTCAAGGCTAGGGTTACAGATGATATTGGTCGTTCTTTTCGTCGCCCCTCCTAGCCCTTATATACTGGGCTAGGTCTCGGGGAGTTCATCTACGTTTACAGGTAAGCTTTCCTAACCCTAGCTTGCTCCTTACGGCAGGTTCTCGCACCTTCCTTGTGAGTCGCAGACTCCTACGTCGGTGCCAATTAGCGGGCCGAGGTTGTATCTTCATGGGCCTTCTGTCTTCAGGGACACCAGGTAGGCTTATCCGTAGGAGTCGTGGGGTCACCCCCTCGTCACCTTGTGTATCGACGACCATCCTCCTGCAATTCTGAGACCAAGGCACGCACCAATGGTTCTCGAAGCTCAAATCGGTGGTTACGACATGGACAGAGTATTCATGGACGGGGGCAGAAGCCTAAACATCATCTTCACCAACACCTTGTGCAAGATGTCAATCCCACAATCATTCTGGAAAAACTCAGGCGTCACAATCTACGGCGTAGTACCAGGAGAAGCAGCCTCCACTCTGGGATCAATCGAGCTCGACGTCATCTTTGGCAACAAGGACAACTTCGCAAGAAAAATCCTCGAGTTTGAAGTACTCGACTGGGAGTACCAGTACCATGCCATATTTGGACGACCTGTGTTCGCACAATTCATGGCAGTCCCGCACTACGCTAACCTCAAGCTCAAGATGCCCGGGCCTTCGGTAGTCATCACAGTTAACGGAAACTTCTTCAAATCAGATCAATGTGACTGAGACTTCCATCAAATTTTCAACACGTTTGGAGCACATTAGCACCTCGAAGAGATAGCAATGGTGGTAGACAAAAACGTCTTTCCGCTAGCAAGCAGAAGCGAGAAAAAAGAATTCACTCGCGATTTTAGCATCGACAGCGATACAACAACTCATCAAATGCACCCGACCGACCCGACCAAGACGGTTCAAATCTACGCCCACCTACCAGAAGATCAAGCAATAGCCCTCATGGTTTTACTCCCCGAGGAGTGGAAAATCTTCGCCTGGTGTCCGGCCGACATGCCCGGAATACCCCGGGAGTACGTAGAGCACGCATTGCAAATCTACCCGAACACCAAACCAGTAAAGCAGGCGCTACGCAGATTCTCCGAGCCAAAGCGCAGAGCCATTGGAGAAGAAGTCAACCGACTACTCGACGCACAATTCATCTCAGAGACGAAGAAAGCCACTTGGGTCGCAAACCCAGTTCTCGTGCCCAAAAAGGACGGCAACGTACTACGCATGTGCGCTGACTATGGGCCCATCAACAAGCATTTCCCAAAGGACCACTTCCCTATTCAAAGGATCGACCAGATCATTGACTCAACTGTCTGCTATCTTTCCTCGACGCCTACTCAGGATACAACCAAATCAGGATGAAGGAAGAAGACGAAGAGCATACCTCATTCATCACACCCTACAGAGTATTCTACTATAGGACGATGCCATTCGGGTTGAAGAACGCTGGAGCCACGTATCAGCGGATGATCCACTCATGCCTAAGAGACCAAATCGGCAGGAATGTCCAAGTTTACGTCGACGACATCGTCATCAAGACATACAGCGCAGAAACACTACTCGACCACCTCCGAGAAACCTTTACAACGCTTAACAAGTACAGGATCCAACTCAACCCGAAGAAGTGTGTGTTCGGCGTCCCGACCGGGAAACTTCTCGGGTACATGGTCTCCGCCTGACGAGTCAAAGCGAACCCAGAAAAAGTCCAAGCACTCGCAAGGATGCAAGAACCAGTCGACGTGAAGGGCGTCCAGCAACTTACAGGACGATTCGCAGCCCTGGGCTGCTTCATCAGCAGATTAGGGGAAAGAACCCTGTCATTTTACCAACTGCTCAGAAAAGGAGGAAAATTTGAGTGGACCGAAGAAGCCCGGAATGCATTCGCGGACCTCAAGAAAACTCTATCAACCCCACCACTTTTGGCAGTACCAAAGGAGTCGGAACCTCTGTACCTCTACATATCAGCATAGTAATGTACCTCACGCCCTAGCATCCGGCGTGCCTTCTTCTTCTTGCGATGCGAAACGACTGCGAATGGTCTTCTGAATGGGAGTGGAATCTTGGATGGAGCTCAATTCCGTCGTTGATCGAGTAGTTGCGAATCATCTTGGCGAAATCTTCTAGTCTTCGGTCAGGGTCGTAGTACTCGCCGGATTGAGTTTAGGAGACCTCGTCAGTTGCTCGGGTGGAGGCGGGTGCTCGGGTGGAAGTCGGTGATGTTGCGTCGGGCAGCGGTTCCTCGAGTGAGACTTCGATTTGTACTTCTTGTTCTGGCTCCGCGATTGGTCCTGCGGCTGCAGCGTGTGCTTGCCCTCTGCGTCGTCGAATCATTCTTCGCTGCGCGCGAATTTGGTAGTCGCCCAAGGGTTGAACTTGGCGCAGTCGTCGGCCGAGTGATCTTGAAGGTGCGATGGAGAGGCTTGCGATGAACCTAAGTTCTTCGAGTGGATTGGATCTTGCGTGAGTCCTCGAGTTGCGCTTTGCTGATGACGGGACCGCCGAGATCGTGATTCCAACCTGCATGTCTCCTCTACGATCTAACCCAGGGTTCCCAACCATGGGATTTGCCGAGGTCAATCCTCGTCAACGCACCCAACGCCAGCGCTATATTTTATCACTGGAGCAATATTGTTGGCATCGGATCTCCACGCCAGCAAGACACTTTTTTGGTACTCCATAGATGAGATTTTCTCTACTAGTGAGCGGTAGCGACAGAGGTTGTGACTGCGGTTGCGGTAGCGTCACCGTGGTGGGTGATGTTGCCCAACCGTTTGTGTTTCGCGCCGGTGGAGGCTACCACCGGCATGCGGGCGACGAGGCGAGGCGAGTCAGTCGGTCAATGGCACCACCACAATGGGGAGATTCTCTAAAGGCATCTGGGAAGCGTCCATGCCATCCATGGCATCACTTAAGGGTCACGTCGAGATCGGTTGGAGCGAGGGAAGGGAGAGCGGCGACGGAAGGAGAGTGGGAACTCGCACGGTGAAATGTCCCTCCCGCCAACTGATTCCTAGCGATACAGGGCACTGGCAGGTCGGTCGCAGAAACGGTGTTTTCTCCGATCGGAAGGGAGAATTTTTGGCAACCCTTTTAAAATTACATGTCGGGGTCGTTTGCGGGTTCTGATCGAGGCATTTTTTCTACACAAAAACCTTAAATGACGGTTATTTCTTTGGCATGTTCTAAGGCTTCTGCTAGAGATGCTCTAATAATGCTCTTGATAGAATAGCAAGCAAATAACTACTCCTTTGTTCTAACTAGTATTATCAGACAATTAATTTGGACTCTAATATCACTCGAACGTGAGGTCGGGAGAGGAATTACCGAACGTTTCTTTCGATAGGATCGCTCCACCTCCCGAACGAATTTGTTCGGTAGAGATCGATCACCTAACGCCCATCAAAGACATTTTTGGGCCTCCTGGTCCAAAACAAAAACAAAAATAGTAAATTAACTAAAAGGTCGTATGTAATGAGTATTTGACATGTAGTATATAGTACAAACTTGTCAATCTTAAATTAAAACCAATTTTTGAACGCTCAATACCATAACAGTAATTTATACATGATAAAATTGCCCATGGAAACAAATAATAAGGAGATAAAACTTTACTACAAAATATCCCATGGAAAATGGA
Organism: Bromus sterilis; assembly: GCA_950022295.1. Lineage (NCBI taxonomy): Eukaryota > Viridiplantae > Streptophyta > Magnoliopsida > Poales > Poaceae > Bromus > Bromus sterilis. Next base: position 306,361,318 of record OX465595.1, read on the forward strand.
TTCCTAAAGAAAAAACACGGTAAAAAATATTCTAAACACAAGGAAATTTCCTAGAATTGTCATGGCAAAAATTTATGTTTGAAAACAATTGTGTGGGAAAAAATTACCACGGGGAAAATATAGAATGAACAATGAAGAAAAATAATTTGAATTTTTTTTGGCATGCCATATTAATAATTAAAAATTGCCACACTTTCAATTAATTTTCAATGTTTTTTATAAAATAAAACTAATTTTTCCATGGGAGAATATATAATTATCATGGGAGTAAACATAAAGTTGCCATGGCAAATTTATATCGATTTTATTTTGCTAGATTTGAACAATTTGACATTGTAAAAAAAATTAGCAATTTGTTCAACATAGTATTATGTTTGTGTTTAAAAAAACCCATGTCCAACATTAAACAAAAGTTGTCGCGATTTAATAAATGTGTACCCTCATTACAACATATAAGATTTACCATGATACACAAATACGAAATACCATGATACAAAAATAAGAAATACCATGTCACACAAATAATGAATTGCCATGTATGATAGATAATAATTACCGTGTTTTAATAAATGTATTCCCTCGTGACAACATATAAGAACTGCCATATCACACAAAATAAGAATTGACATGTCTCACAAAATAACAATTGTCATGTCCTAGTAGTTACCATGACTCATAAGCTACCTATGAAAAATAATTTGCATATCCCACAAATAAGAAATTCCCATGAGTTATGGTTAATTAGTTATCACAAAATCAATTTACAAATGGCATGATTTGTAATTAATAGAAAATAACATGTTAACATTGTAAATATGGCAAAAGGGCACACTTAATGGGATTAGATTGAATTCTAAGAAAATTACATGTAGAACACATTTCAATCCGAGCTACCGTTTACAAATTGTAAGCATCACCAAAAAATTATACCTAATACCATAGTTAATATATCCAAACCGGAATAATCATGCACTAGACCGAATCTATAGCAACTGAACTTGAAGAATAACCGCAGAGTAGCTATATATCGCGCACATTGCTTGGGCGGAAGATAACACAGCGTCCCTCGATGCAAGATGAGCTGCAAGAAAAACATCACGTCAGATCACATTCCTATCGGAAATCACTATTTGGAGCACCCCCCCCCCCCCCCGCGTGCGCCCGCAGAGGTCACTTTGGTGCGCTTTATAATCGCACATGTCATGTTCTGACTGTGTCCCGGTGAAGCAACAACTATAGTTGCGCACGAACTGTGACTGTACCTATGGCTGAGCAAGAACGGTCTGTGCACTTATGGTTGCGCAGAAAACTGTGGTTGCTTCGCGATTGCGGTTGTGGCTGTGCATGTGTCTGTGCATGTGACTGCACATGTGCATGCGTTCGTGGCTATGGCTATGTCTATGGCTGCACCTTGTGGATGCGGCTGCGGTTGTGCGTACAGAAGAACTGCAAAGAGGCTAACGCTGCGTTTGGATGTTCGTATTGACGTCTTGAATTGGATTTGGTATTTTTGAATGGACAATTCAGTTGTTTGGATGCGTTTGGAAATGCCGAACGGAAATAAGGGCGAATACGATACTGAATTGACTTGCACGCGCCAGCCTCTCCCGCAATACAGAGCCATCCCGCTCCGATTTGGCTTGATTTCATCCCGACCCGCAAAAGGCAACGCTTCATCCTTCTTCTTTCTCCGCGCAACCGAAAAGTAGGGCACCGCCCAGGAGGTCCAACACCGGCGGCGCAGGTAACCTCTCCCGGCCCGTGTTGGCGACAGATCCTTCCAGCCCTCGTCGGCCACCGCCCCTTCCTCCTCCCGTCCTCCTGAGCCCGCCCCGACCTCCAGGCCTCCTCTCCCGTCGAATCTCATCTTCCTCTGACCGCCATGGATTCCAACCCTCTTCTCCCGCCGGATCCCGTCCTCCTCTGCCTACCACGGCTTCCCATCTGCATCTTCTCCTCCACTTAGGCCTGCTCTTCCTTGCCGCCCCAATCCATTCACCTCCTCCCACGGCGGTTGCATCTCCTCGGTTGTCCCATCGCCTCTCCCGTGGCGGCCGTATTCCCTCCTCCCATGGCAGCCGGACTCCCTCCTCCTCAACTGCCCCCCCCCCCCCTCCTCCTCAAACTGCGCCCCCCCTCCTCCTTAGCCGCTGGGTCTTCTCCTCCTATGGCCTCCAGACTCTATATCTTTGAATATTTGTTTGTTTCCTTTGGCTATATAATCATCCAATTATATTCACACATTGTACAAATTTTGTTTTGATGCAAATATCAATGTTGTTATGCAATTTCATAGTTTACCATCCAAACAAGATTTTGTATTGAAATCTCAGTAAAATTTCATGAACAAATTCAGTAACATCCAAACAGCCGAATTCGTATTCCTATCCATTACAGATTCCTTGTTGAATTGGAATTGAAACCAATTCAATATGGAGCCCTTCAATACAGACATCCAAACACAACGTAAAGGGAAACACCGTAACGCACCAGAACACAATAGTTATCGCGCTCGACCTCCGCAAGGGATGCCCCTTAACTAGTGATTAGGCAATCCAAACGTTTTAGAAAAGAACTGACCTGACGCTTTTAAATTCATAGTACCATCCAACGATTAAAAAAGCGTTTGGTCCAACATCATTCCTACCTACCGTGTGATAGTTATCATTTTACATTAATTTTACGCCTAAGTTTGGAACCAATTAAGGAAATGATTCCGTTCTATTATATGCAAGGATGGTCCAAAGAAAATAGGATCTTCCACTGCGGCATCAAATATAACTAGATCAGCGAAATACGTAGATGGAAGGAGATCAGCGCTTACTAAGCTGGGCTGTAGCGCTTACTAAGCTCCTGGGCTGTTAATATTAATAACTATAATCGAGTAGATGGAAGGAGATCGACCGGCGGAGGCGAGAGAGAAACGCCGGGATGTAGCCGGTTCGGCCGCCGCCGTCACCCTCGTCTTCTTGTTGGTCGCGTTGACGAACATGCTCGTGCTTTTCTCCCACTTCAACCCCGCCGATCCTCTGATCTGGTGGGAACGAAGGGCATACGAACCAGATCATGCCGGTCATGGCGGCAACGCTGCGGTGGTGCCCGACCGGTTCCTCGGCGGGCTCCTCTCCTCTGACTTGGACGACGACAATCCCGCGGCGTGCCTCAGCCGGCACGAGGTCTCCAGGCGCTGGAAGCCCTCGCCGTTTGCTCTGTCCCCCTACCTGGTGGAGAGGCTGAGGCGGTACGAGGCCAACCACCGCCGGTGCGGCCCGCGCACGGTGCTCTACCGCGACGCCGTGTCGCGGCTCCGATACGCCGCCGCCGCCGCTGACGATCGTCATCATCCATGCAAGTACGTGGTGTGGGTCCCTGACGAGGGCCTCGGCAACCGGATGCTCAGCCTCGTCTCCACCTTCCTCTACGCGCTCCTCACCGACCGCGTACTCCTCGTCCATGAGACTTCGGAGATGGAGGGCCTCTTCTGCGAGCCATTCCCCGGGACATCGTGGCTGCTCCCGCCGGCCGATTTCCCCCATAAGCTCGATGCCGACGCCTTCTCCGTCGGCTCCACGGAGAGCTACGTCAACATGCTTCATAGCAACATCGTCCGCTACGGCGGTGATAGCGACGCGCAGGTGCTGCCGGCTTACGTCTACCTCCACCTGGAGACCGTGCACCTCCCCACGGCCAGCGTGAAGCTCCGGCTCCAGAACCACACATTCTGCGACGAGGACCACCGTTTGCTCAACAAGTTCGATTGGATTGTGCTCAAGTCCGACAACTACTTTGCGGTGGCGCTGTTCATGATGCCCATGTACCGCCGCGAGCTTGACCGGATGTTCCCGGCGAAAGGGTCGGTGTTTCACCGTCTTGGCAGGTACCTCCTCCGGCCGGGAAACCGGGTGTGGGGGATGGCCGACAGGTTCTTTGAGGGGTACCTCGCCGGCGCCGACGAGCGTGTGGGCATGCATGTGCGCAACAAGCAGTTGTATCCGGTGCCGTCCGAGATCATGTATGAGCAGATCCTCCGGTGCGCCCGGGAGCATCATCTTTTGCCGCAGGTACAGGCCACCAGCGAGCCATCGACGGCGAAGAAGGCGAAGAAGAAGAAGGCCGTCGCTGTCCTGATGCTCTCCCTGAAGCCTGAGTACCATGACAAGCTGCACGCCATGTACTACACAAACGCGACGGTGTCGGCGGACGTGGTGGTGACGGTGCACCAGCCGAGCCACGACGGGGAACAGCGGTCGGACGCGCGGGCGCACAACGAGCGCGCCCTGGCGGAGATCTACCTGCTGAGCTTCTGCGACAGGGCGGTGACGACGGGGTGGTCCACGTTCGGGTACGTGGCGCAGGCGCTGGCTGGGATTCGGCCGTTGATGCTGCTGCCGCTGGACCGAAGCAAGATGAGGGCCGACGTCGCGTGCGTGAGAACGGCGTCTGTGGAGCCCTGCATGCACGCACAGCCGTCGTTGCTAACGTGCCGGCGGCGGCATCTCGACGACCCAGTGAAGCTTGCGCCGTTCCTACGCCACTGCGAAGACGTGCCTATCGGTCTCAAGCTCTTCGATTGAGCTAAAAACTTGGTTTGTTGTATCGCTGGAACTGCAGATCGATATCCCTAAGCCCTTGTTTGGTTATGGAGAGACAAATCTACCGGCGGATTAATCCATCCAGGGAATGTGGATTTTCCTGTGATTTCTTGCCTTAGTTCCCGTGCATTGTTTCCACGGCTCAGGCTCGATTCTTCTGATCCCTGTGGAATGCAATGAATTAAGACTCAATCCACTCTGATACACGTGGATTGTTCCCTAACCAAACAAGGCCTAAGGAGTTTGGTTTAAATTTGTGATTTTACATGCATTGCATTGCTTTCTCTACGGGGTCTCGTTGAGCATATGAATGTTAAAAAGTATCATCCCCATTTTGTTTGGATGCTTGCACTGACGTTGTCACCATGTGTGGTTGAGCTTTGCTATGTTGTTTGGTTGTTCGTAATATCTCAGCACATGCACCTACACGATGTTTGGTTGCACACATGTTGTGAGTATGCTAATCATATATCCTACTTGGTGAGCTCACCTACATATTATACAGTTCACAACTAGCACATCAGCACCAGAGCACAACAATGGCTACGAACTAGGCGAAGATGATGAAGTTCTTCACTTGAAACTGACGCTTCACCTTGCCACTGCTGGATGCTTGCTTCAGCCAGGCTTTGGAGTAAGCATCTTCTGCTTTCTTCCTTATCTTAAATCCTTTGTGGCAGCTGTTCTTGAACCCCAACTCTTGTGCATTGCGTGCCTCCCACGAACTGTAAACCCCTAGAACCCTGCCATGGAACACCACATACCATTTGTCCTGCAAGAAAGCAACTGTTCAAGCATCAATAGAGCACATAAGCAGTAAGTGTAAGAGCAAGGCACACAATGCAGTAAGCATAAGAGCAAAGCACACAAGGCAGTGAAGCATAAAGAGCATGCATGGTCGAGTTCATCCTACACTACTATAGTGTCATCCTACCACCACACAAAAGGGGTGTCATCCTACCATCCAGCATGAGGGCTTAGTATAAATACCACCTCAGCAAGTTCATCTTCACTGTGAGGGATGGATACCACCTCACCAAAATATACAAACCATCAGCTTTTTCGCCCTAACTACACTAAATATACGGACCAACGTCAATGCCATCAACAGCAGATCATGCAAGCGGTCACCACCTGCAGGGGCAACACTGGTAGTAGTGCTTGGCCAACCAGGTGCTGAGCCAGAGCACCTGGTGTGCATCTGTCGTGGCAACAAAACCTTGGGCCTTGTTGTCCAGCAGGTTGCTCAGAGCACACATCAGGGGCTCCGGGGTAAAACCACCTTGCCCCATGACGACGCAGTAGAGCTTGATATGTGCCAAACGTATATATAAATTTTGCTTATTCCTTGCTTATTTTGGTGATATTATTATATGTTTTGATGCACTTTCATATCATTTATAATTTATTTGGACTAACCTATTAACCTAGTGCCCAGTGCCAGTTTCTGTCTGTTTTTGTTTGTGCATTGCATAAAAAGGGTGAAAAATCAAAGTGCTCTAAAAATTCCAGAAATATCCTAAAAACTTTTATTACGGAAGACTCTAGAAGCCCGAAGCAGAGCCGGAGGGGCCCCACCCCCGTCCAGGCGGCCCCATGGCGCGCCCTCTAGACGCCTTGGCCAGGGGGCCACCCCAATGCCCCCTTTGGCCTATATTTATCCATCTTCTAGAAACCAAAACCCTCGAAGAGGTCTCCGTTACGCGAAATAACCCACTGTTCCACCGCCGTCGCGATTCCGATCTCGGGATTGCCACAAGTTCCTGTCTCGGTACCCTCCCCGAGGGAGGATTGATCTCCAGGAGATCCTCCACCACCATGCTCGCTTCCAAGATGTGCCGTGAGTAGTCCCCCTTGGACCATGGGTCCATGATCAGTAGCTAGTAGATGTCTTCTCTCCAATCTTGTCCTTCAATGTTCAACCCTTGTGAGCTGCCTTCATGATCAATGCATCTATGTATGAATTCTTGTTTTGCTATATTTAGTTTGTTGGGATCCGATGGATTATGAGATTATGTTCAGATTTGTGAGAGAAATATATTTGGTTTGCCCTTTATATTATTTTTTCTTGAGTAGTCTTGCATGTTCTCCGGTGCCGTTTGTTACTTTGGCCAAGTAGTAGATTGCAACTCCAAGAGAGAGCGTTATGCTAGATGATGGGTTCATGCCTACCGATGTCTAGCTTGAGTGACAGAAACATGAGACTAGGGAATGTGTTATTGTCATTAGGGGTAAAACAGCGGTGCATATGACTGCGTGTCATAAGGATTGCTTACATTACGCATAGACTATTAAGAAAATTGTTCGTTGCTTTGAGCTTACAACCTTAGTTGGGGTTCACAACTTAATACGAGCGAGATGTTCTGGATAGATATCTCAAGGTGGATGATTAGTGAGTAGATGTTCATGAATAAACGATCTACTTGTCTTGGTGTAATGCCCATACGATTGAGCCTTTTACTTTTCAAGTAGCTTAATTAGCATTGCGGTGCGTTTATAATCCTGTCAATAGCCCATCTGTAATTTGTTCACCTTGCATAGTTGTTTACCATCTTTTGGGAGAGAGACACTACTAGTGAAAGTCATGGTACCTAGGTACATCTTCGCATCATAGTTTACACCATTTACATTTACTTCTTTACTTTTCCTTTCTGTTGCATTATTATTCCCCCTTTGTGTTTGACCCTTTGTGAACAGCAAGGCCGGAGAGATTGACAACCTCTCTGTACTCGTTGGGGGCAAAGTTATTTGTGTTCTTGTGCGCAGGTCCACGTCAACTTAGCCACCAAGAAATTTTCTGGCGATGTTGCCACCTACTTGTTATCTTCGGAATCCTACTGGATTGGTAACCTTGGTATATTCACCGAAGGAAATTTGCTGCTATCTACATCATAACCTTTTACTTGGGGTAACCAACAAGGACGTGTTATCTACACTCATCAGAGCTCAGGGTGGACGTACAGTGGCTTGATCTCCCGGATGGCGGTTGCCATCTCCTTGACTGTTTCAGTCATGCAGGTGAGGACAATCGGCTCCTCCTCCATCAGGCCGACCCTCTTGCTCTTCATGTCAAGGATAGGGGCATGCTCAAACACCTTCTCGGACTCAAGACCATCATACTTGATGGTCTATGACTTCTGGGTGTATCCTCCATCAGGCAAGGACATACCGAGAGGCTGACCATAGCCTATGGCATGCTTACCGGTTGCCAGCTCGATGGATAATATGTATTGCAACTACTGGTAGTTTTGGATGGGGGTGTTCAGGAAATCAGCAGCTTCTTTGGCGTGATCCTAAGAAAGAAACACACCTTGTTAGTACGAAGAAGGAAATGGTGGGCAGGTTTAAACAAGAGGGGCGTGAACTAACCGCTGTGTGGCCCGTGTAGTGCTCTGCCTCAAGAACGATGGTGCAAGCGCTCTCATCCTAGGAGGCGCCGCTAAGTTCCCTAAGATTGGCCATTAGGATCCATCGATATCTCCACTTCCTAAGGTGGTTGTACACCTGGGTGGCGTTTATCTCCACGCCACAGAACTCAAGCAGCTGCTTGGCCACCGTGTTGAGGTGCACCTCCTTAACCTCTTGCCAGTCCTCACCCCACTAGTTATGGGACCACACATCTTGTTCAACACGAACATTGACATGAACGACTTCCAATCCATGTTGCTCGCCCTGCCGTCCTTCCTGGCCTTAGTGGCATTATTTTTTGGAAGGGCAAAAACATCAGCATTTGGCTGAGCAACAACAACTTCTATGGGAAAAAAGGGACCAGTGGAGCCGAACACCTCTGAATATAGAGGCATTTCCTCCTCCACGGGTTGGGAGTCCTAGAAAAATGAGGGAGGGAACTGTCTCTCGCCAACAAGCACAAGGGACTGACTAGCTTCTTGTGTGGTCATGTCTTACGACAATACCGACATGAGCATCTAGCTACAACAAGATCGATAAGGACATCACATCTAGCTACAACAAGATGACAAGATCATCAACAAATGCATCACATCTAACTATAGCAAGATCCAGTGTTCCAAATATTGACCGATATTCCGATATATCGGCCGATATATCGCTTATCGAGGTCCTACCGATAGGATAAACACTTATCTTCATGATATATCACTCTGGCCGATATATCGGCTGTCAGACCGATTTTTTACCGATTTTTACCGATATCTTCCAATTTTTACAGAAGAGCAGCACCACGGTAGGATTTATCTTCTCCCTTGATTTTATTTCTCTAGTCAGCAAATTTTGAGATGATATTAGGCCATGCAACGGGTGATGCATGATTTTATCTTCTCAAATTTATTAGTTGGTCCATTAGATGGCAGATTGTATTAGGCCGATTGTAATTATATTAGTTAATCATTGGTAAACTATGTAGATGGCTGATATGGTTATTTCCTTTTATTTATGTAGATGTGTTCTTCAGATTGCTCACGCTTGTACATTGATATAGCATATTTGAATGCTGAGAGCACTTATTTGTCATGTGTGTAATAGTTAATATAGCATATTTTATATTATTTCTCTTAGGAAAACATGAGTTAAAAAACTTGCCGATAAATGATCGACCGATATAACCGATAAATCGGCCTTTATCCCTTATCGGGGCTCGACCGATAAGTTAACGATAAGCGATATCTTGAACATTGGCAAGATCAGAACTTCATCAACAAGGGCATGACATCTAGCTACAACAAGATGCCATGGCTGTAGCTCGGGATTGAGGTCGACGGGAAGGATCCTTGTCGCCATCGGCTTGGACCACCATCTGGAGAAATGGATGCGCTGCTTACCTGTTCGGAGAAGGGGATGCGAGTGAGGTGAAGGGGTATTTATAGGGGGCGACGGAATCGGCGGGAGGTGACCCGAATTCCTCCCACCGCTTTCTCGGAGACGCTTGAGCACGCGCCATCTCCCCGCTCGCACGAGCTGGAATGCGGCGTTCCCCTTCCCTGCATCGCCCTAGCCCGACTCGCTGGAAACCGAGGAATCAGGAACTCCTAGTGGGTCTGGCTGGGAGGTGCTTTAATTTTCGTGCCATGCGGTCCAAACAGTGAACGCGGGCTACAAAACAGGTCGATTTATTCTCCCCGAGGCCTGGTTGGGTTGTACACGAGCAACCAAACGCGTCCTAACTGCATGTGTAGCGAGAAATTTTTGTAAGACTTAACAAAGGGCATCGTTTGGTTGCCCGCATATATCCCAACTAGGTCCGTGCGGGAACAAAGCGAGTCATTTGGTTACCTGGTTTGCACGTACATGTCTGTAACACCCCAGAGCCAGTAACAGTAATCACTACAGTGATCTCCTTGGTAATAATCATCATTGTTGTTAATCAAGCCATGATCCCCTTTGATCATAGCTCTGTCAAATTCCAAACCTGATAAAATTTTCAAATTGGGTGGATTATAAATCTTGCTCCAAGAATTTTGGGAGATTATTAATCACCTTGCAAATAAGGAGACCAAGTCATACCTAGCCTTTAGAATAATCCCAAGTCAATGATAATTATGAAACCAATAGTGGTGGGTTATTAAATTGCCCCTAGGAATTAAAATAAAAGTAGAACATAAAGTTAAATTAAAAAATGTTAAAACAATTTTATCAAACGCCTAATAATCAGTGGGTCATATAAAAATAGAAATGGGAATTTATTAATCTATTTAAATAATGCAAACAAATGAAAACAGTAGCAAAACAACAACTTTTACTTCATATTAAATCATTCAAAAATCTAAATGATTTTATTTTGGTACCACACTTTTTGTGCCATCACTATAATATGTAACAGTAATTATGGGGCAAGTCTTCCATTTTATAAAAATAATATGGTGGACAAATAAAATAGTAACCGAAAAGAATAAAAACAAAAACAGAAAAATGGGAAAATCCTAAGCTACGCCCGGGGCAGAGCCCTCTAACTGGGCCCAGCCCACCTCTCCCCCAGCCTACTTACCCTTCCCCACCACTGGTCACCCCGTGCGTGGCACAAATCCGAGCCGGCCATGGAAACGACCATCGCCGTGGCAGCCATCGGGCGGCACACCGGCGAGGTCAAGACCCCCAACCCCCCCCCCATCTCGAACCCTAGCGCGCCCACTTCTCCACCCTCGCGCCGCCATGTTCCCCATCTTCCTCGCGCTCAGTCGCCTCCTCGTGCAAGGACCGCCACGGCCGTCGCCGTGATGTCGTCGAGGCCGCGGCCAACGGCCACCCCGCCTCTCCTTCTGGTGTCCAGGAGCCTCCTCGGGGTCGTCCACACCATCCTGCGAACGGAATTGAGGCGGGACGGCCCACAGACGTCGCCCCCATCTTCTTCCTCGTCTCCGGCTGTCGTCTACCACCTGGAAATTCGCCGCATCCAGCCGTCCCCGGCCATGCCCGAACTCACCACCCACCCCCTCACAGTGAGCAGCCCCGTTCCCCCTATTCCCCATGTCGTTTCGCCGCCGTATGTGTCGTGCTCACCGTTGAAAGCCATGGCGGAGCCCTGCCCGTACCTCCCCCGGCGACCGTTGTTTGCTGCTAGTGAAGCTACGGTGCCTTACTGCGTCCAAGCGTGCGCGCGCCGCCCGCGCTCGCCACGCCCAGCGCACCCCTGCCGCTGCCCCCTCGCCACACCCTGCAGTCGCCGGTCGTGGCCGCTTCTTCCCGTCGCCGCTCGGCCGTGGCCGACCGTTCCTTGGTCGTGCGAGCCACCCCTCCCGTGCCCGGCGGTTGCGGTGTTCCTGCCGGAGCCGCGTCGCCCCGCTGCTCGCCCTGGCCGCGGTTCCCCTCGCTGTCGTCGCCCCCTGTCCCGCCGGCGTGCTCCTGGGCCGCTGGGAGTTAGCCGGGGACTAACCCCCCTCATTAGTCCACTAAACCCCCGTTAATACATCCCCCCCAAGAACTTACATGTGGCCCCCAACCTGTTAAGCTAAATAAATGGCTAGGTTAATTATGTTAACTCTGAGAGTATGACAAGCGGGCCATGCCCCTGGTTGAATTAACTAAATTAAATTTATTGTACTAGCCTATGACATGTGAGACCCCACTTTTATTAGATTAAAGAAAATCTTTTTATTGAACTGTCGCAATGACAAGTGGGACCCACTGGTCAGCTTGACCAGTCAAACACCCCTGTGTATGACAGGTGAGGCCCCTCTGTCAGCACTGTTTTGGATAATGTTTTTGATTTAATAAATAAAGAAATTCAGAAATTGATTTAGATTGATTTAAACTTTAAAAATAATATATGTTAATCCGTAACTCCGATGAAAATAAATTATACATGAAACTTGATCAGAAAAATATAACGAATGAATACGCTACCCGCATACCCACCACACCCCTCTAACATACCGAACTCGAGACTTTCCCCTTCCGGATCGTATGTCCGGTAATTACCCGGTACCGGTAAAACTGTCCGGATGAAAATGTTTTGTACATGAAAGTTGTTCAGAATGTCTGTCAGATGTCTCTAACCCTGCAAACATGGAACCTTCCCCTTTTCATCATCGGTTCGGTAATCAACCGATACTGATGAGTCAACCCCGGATAAATTCCTGCTCCGAGCAAATCACCGAACACTGCGTTAGAGCCTCGTTGCTTTGTATATGCTTTGTCTTGTAGTTGTATTGCTATTATTGTTGTGTACTTATTGTTTCTCCCCCCTCTCTGATTGTCCGATAGTCCTGACGACCGATGCCGATGCCCCTGTGATCGACTACGTCATCGACGATCGTACCCCTACCGCGAGCTTCCAGGCAAGCAGATCCATTCTCTTCCCAAGATATCACCTATCTTTTCCATACATTTCTTGCACTAGGCATTGTTACTACTCCTGCTACGATTACAATCCTATTCAATTGCATAGACTGTCATTGTCGCCACTTGATGTACCTTCCTTTATTCTATGCTGCCTATAAATATATATATCTTATTCAGCAGTGATCCCTGCGCTTTGTTAGTCAACTAGGGTTAGATAGCGGGTCGTGATCACTCTGGGGAGTGAACGCGGAAATAATATATATAACTGCACAGGTACGGAACAATGTAGACATCGCCTAAGGCCCCCTAGCTCGGCTCTGCCGAGCCACATCAAGTGAAGTTACCAAGGAGTAATCCTCGTACTCCACTCGTTGCTGACTCTGTATAGCCGCTCTAGGGTCCTGAGCCCCGGTTGTCCTGAAGGTAAGAAGTCGGGCGACCCAACGGTGCCCGCGAGCGGTATTGCGTCGGGAACGACAGGGAGGGTGCGACCGACGTTACTGGTGTGCTTGGCCCCTGCTCGTATCTCGCGAGAGTTACCAAACCACGAAAAGTCGAGCTCTACCAAGAGCACACGCGAGACAACGTAAGGAGATGGTTCACCTTGTTGGTAACCGCAGAGACTTGGTGGGACGACAGGGCAGGCACCGATGTACTGGTGGTCCTGACTGTTGTCGTTGTCCGCGGGTCAGTTAAATCGAGGCAACGATAATAGTTGTCACACAGGTTAATTAAAATGCTAAATGGTTCGGCGGATGTCTTTAGTAGACTTTTGGCTTGTACGCACTACCTACACGTGGGATAAGGAGTGTGGGGTCCCCTGCATCGTAGTCTCGTTCGAGGGTCTTCAGACGTCAGCAGTACTGCGGGCTGATTGCCGGGAAGTGGGGTTGTCTTCTCTTGCTCGAGCAGTGTATTTGTATTTGCTTTGATTTTGCTTCACCGGCCAATCACGCACCATTCAGGAGTACGTTCGGGTTAGGGTCCAAAGCCCGGCGTACATAGGATATAGTCCGGCGGATGACCTCTTTGTTGATTGCCGAAAGATGGGCTACTTTGTGTCGGATAGCTTCGGTGGGGTGTTCCCTAACAAGGTGTACGCCACCCTGGAGATCCGAGCGTCGTAGAGTCACGCCAGTGCACCCCTGCAGGGAAGATTAATCTATTCGAATAGTCGTGTCCACGGTAACAGGACGCTTTATGCTGAAGCTGGATCTTACCACTACAAACTACTACTATTAAACTGTATGGTTCCGGGTCTTCTTCCTCGCAGGGAAGTCGAGGAAGGGAACTCGGAGGCATTATTATTATTAATCATTACAACTTACTATTATACAATGCTGCAGCAACTTCTGCTTCATTGTTACTTTATGCTTTATATAAACTGTTGGCTGTTCTCTTCTTGTGCTGCAAGACATCGTCAGAAGATGCTAGTCTTCGATAGGCCTAGCTTCCTACCCTTATTCTGATTTCTATCTTGCAGTCCACTATATAAAGCCTCCCCTTTCCATTTGATACAAATGCATAAATGCTTAGTAGTGGACGTAAGACTCGCGGGTATACTAGATACTCACCTTTGCTTTATTTTCCCCCTTTATGTTTTGCCTGATCGGCCGCTGCAGTCGACGTTGGAGTCCAGGAGCCGGAGATCCCCGATGCCGACCACCGCAACATGAAGATCCCCGATGCCTTCTACGACGTCGAGTTCCCCGTTGACCAGGAGTAGTTTGGAGGTTCCCAGGCAGGAGGCCTCGCCTTTTCGATCTGTTGTTATTTGTGCTAGCCTTATTAAGGCAGATCATGTGTACCTTGTATCTGTACTCAGATAATATTGCTTTCGCTAACTTGTGCTCTCGAGCTGTTGTATTCGAGCCCTCGTGGCCCCTGGCTTGTATCAAACAGCTTGTATTCTTTTATTTGTAGAGTTTTGTTGTGATATCTTACCGTGAGTCCCTGATCTCAGTCGTGTACCTTGCGTGTATGATTACTGTACACGACTTGATTTTGGGGGCGTCACAAGTTGGTATTAGAGCCGACTGTCTGTAGGTAACCCCCTTCGAACTCCTTGGTCGAAGTCAAGTCTAGACAAACAAAAACTACTTTACTAACAGTGTCGTGTGGCTTATCGGCCCACGTCGCAAAATGGGTGGTATTAGGATCTTTTTCTCCGTACCCTTACTCTGGGACTCTGATCTCTCTTCTCTTTCGGGTTAAATATTTTGATAACTCTGACATTAGGTTCTCGTGACTGCTTCCTCCCGGAGAGCCCTTCAGAACATATGATCGCTTGCTTCACGAGAAGATGCCAAATATTACACTCCGATAAATTCCTGAGACCATATGTGTCGATCACCTTTACAATTCACTACCACCGATAAATCCGTATGTATAACCACATACACGTTTCGTTCATCCGTTCAATCCCAGTTGCTCTTGTGTTCACAAGATGCATCGTAATACTTTCCGTTGTTTCGGGAATCCTTTGAGCCTACTACCTTGCAGCTTCTTTTCACCATGTGGATAATTCCTCACATTTATCGAGGATCCGTTCATTCTATGTGGCTCATGTGATTCCCATAATATTTTGAAATAATATTCGATCTCGCGACAATCCTCGGCAGCCTACTGCTTTGGAGATTCTTCTTACCTGCTTGCACTATGATTACTCTTGTTTGTCTTGTAGTCTTTGTTGACCTCCCTTGGCATTGCCATTCTGATCTGTTGAATTGTCGTGTGTGCCAGTGCACGCAGTCATCAGTTGATCCGTATGAATCCATTCTTTTGGCTCAGACGTAATTCCGTACATGAGCTGGTTCTCGGTAAATCAAACCTTAATTGATTAACCGTCAAACTTCTATTCAACTTATTCATGTTTGATCGATGTATCTGAATCTGATTCACCGGTATGGAATTCATAATTCCTTTGTACTTAGGCATCGAATTATTTCGATGCTTCTATCTCCAATGCTTTGGCATTCATTCTTCTTATGGTTGACTACCGATACTCACACCAGACTATCTGTACCCCCACCTGATTCTTCGCTAAGACTTTTTATACTTCTTGAGTCGTTGGAAAACACCGCACTGTTGGAGGGGTTGAAGAAAACAAGTTCCAAAGTTCTGAGGAAGTGCTCAATTAGGAATCCTGAAGAAAAACCCTGAGGAAATCTCCTGCAGTAGAAGTTCAGTTCCTCGGGTGTCTGAGACCTTGTTCTTCAGGACACTGAGGAATCTGTCTTCGGTTGAGGAGTCTGGAGACTGCGAGTGCAGTTCTCCTGAAGAGAGTGTTATCTCCTGCAGTAGAAGTTCAGTACTCATGTGTCTGAGACGTTGTTCTTCAAGACACTGAGGTAACTAACTTCGGTTGAGGAGTCTGGAGAGAGAATAGTTTGACCGTGCCACGTGTTGCGTGGTGAGAGGCTAGAACCTGTCTAGCGACGGTCATTTCCGAGGGCATGAGAGTAATTGCATGCATGGGCATTTATGTCCTTTCACCTCGGGTTGCTCCGCGGCTATAAATAGCCACCCCCAGCCCCATTTGTGGGTTGGCTGCTCCGAGAGAAAAACTGACACTTGTCATTTGAGAGCAACCCACCTCTGAGGAAACTGAAGAACCTATGTGAGGAAAACCACCAGCCTGAGTAGTTGAGCATTTCTGAGGAAGTCGGTTCGAGTGATCCGAAGCTTTTTACTCTTGAAGACTGTGATCTTCCAGCCGGTGTAGAAGTCTTCAGTCTGAGGAAGTCAAGATGCAATTGTGACTTCCCGGAGTGACTGGGTCTGTGAAGGTTTCGGGAGTCTACCTTGAAGACTCACCTGAGTTATTGGACAGAGTCTGAGGACTTTAGTTCAAGGAGAACAAGGTGAAGACTATGTCTTCTGAGTTGAATCTCAGCCTCTCCAACCAGACGTAGAGTTGTCACAGCAACTTGAACTGGTCTACCAAATCAATGTCTTCAATCTCTGGTGCTGTCTCTTCAACCTCTTAAGCTTCAGTATTTGCTATGTTTACTTCTTATGCTTCAGCTCTCCCTCCGCTCTTTGTCTTCATACTATGCATCTGAAGCACTTCTGCTTATCTGAATTGATTTATTTCTGTTGCATTATGATGAGCTGTCCTAATGATTACATTATGTGAAGTTTTATTTCTTCACCATTTTGGTTACTTCTTCAGCTTCATGATTGCTTCAGTCCTGAAGAAAACCAAAATATGGTAGTAAAATTGAAAATCTCCCATTCACCCCCCCCCTCTGGTCGATATATTGCACTTTCAATTGGTATCAGAGCAAGGTACTCCCTTGTTCTGTGTGATTCGGTTTAACCACCTGGAGTTTTAGTTATGTCGACCTCAGGTACAATGAGTGTTGCCTCAAACTGCCCTATCTTCGACGGGACAGACTATCCATACTAGAAGAACAAGATGAGGATGCATCTTGAAGCCATTGACAAGGATCTGTGGGATATTGTTGATCAAGGCATTCCTGAAGCAAATTTGATGACTGCTCCTGAAGTTGTCAAGAAGAACTGGCAGCTTGATGCAAAAGCTCGAAGCATCATTGGTGGTCATCTCAACAAGGCCCAGTTCAACCGTATCAGTGGTCTGGATACTGCAAAGAAGATATGGACAAGACTGTCTAAAGTCAATGAAGGAGTCTCTGCTCAACGAGACTCACGGGTTGATACACTCCGCAGTCTCTTCAACAGGTTCAAGAGGCTGGACAATGAGCACGTGCAACAAACCTTTGACAGACTCACTGACATATCCAATGAACTTCAAGCATTAGGTGCCGCTGATATCACAGACCATGAAGTTGTGAAGAAACTACTGAGGTCACTTGATGACCCATTTGAGTTCCTATCGCTGATGATTCAAGAAAGGCCTGACTTCAAGACTCTGGATCCAGCGGACATTCTCGAGCGCCTCAATGCTCATGAACTGAAGCTCTCTGAAAAACGAGATTTATACAGCATCACGCCTAAAGTCCGCGCGCTAAAAGCTAGAGCACGAAGAGTGTCCTCTGATGAAGAGTCTGAGGCTGATACTGATAATCCTAAAACTCTCAGCCGTGAACTTGCTCTCCTCACCAGAAAGTTCCAGAGATTCACGAAGAAGAATCGCTTCGGAAATTCCTCAAGATCGTCCTCAAGAAAAAGCAAAGATGATGACTCTGTCGAAGCAAGAAAGAGAGTCTGCCACAAGTGCAAGAAATCTGGGCATTACATCGCTGAGTGTCCTTTATGGGAAAAGGAAGCTAGACTGAAGAAGAAGAAGAAAGGGAAAGATGACAGTTCTGATGAAAAGACAAAGAAGAAATCCTCAAGATCCTCAAATTCTGCTGGATACAGGAACATCAGTTCCCGTAAGGCTCACGCATATCTCGGCAAAGAATTGGAATCGGAAGAATCTGGTTCCAACCATGATGCTGAGGAAGAAGAATCTGAAGAATCTGAGGGTGTGGCCGGTCTAGCTCTTGCCACGACGCTTGTCTCAAAGTCAATCTTCAGCACTGAGGAATCTGGTCTATCACATGTTGATGATGAAGCTGAAGACACAACTCCTGCCTTTTGCTTCATGGCCAAGTCCTCCAAGGGAAAGACTGAATGGGTGATGGACAGTGGATGCACAAATCACATGACTGGTGACAGAAATCTTCTTATGGAATCATCACTGAGTCCTTCTTCAAAGAAAACCATCACCTTCGCTGATAAAGGTAAAAGTAAGGTATTGGGTCTCGGCAGAGTGGCTATCTCTCGAGACCAACACATTGATAAAGTCATGCTTATTGAATCCCTTGGATACAACTTGATGTCTGTATCTATGTTGTGTGATCTTGATCTCGATGTTCTCTTCGGAAAACATGGTTGTATTGCCTTCATGGTTTGCGATAACTCCGTTGTCTTCAGTGGGGTTAGGAAAGGTGACCTGTATATTGTAGATTTCTCTGAAGGTCCTCAGGTCGCTACATGACTCATGGCAAGAGCCTTAGAGTGTTGGCTATGGCATCGAAGACTCGGCCACGCTGGAATGAGAAATCTTCAGAAGCTGGTACTGAAGAAACATGTCCTTGGGATTGAGGAAATCAGATTCTCAAAGGATCGGCTCTGTGGTGCTTGCGAAGCTGGAAAGATGACCAAGGCCAAGCACCCAGCGAAGACCATCATGACTACTACGAGACCACTGGAATTGCTTCACATGGATCTATTCGGTCCTCCAAAGTATTCAAGCTTTGGAGGTAATATGTATGGTCTTGTTATTGTTGATGACTTCTCACGATACACTTGGGTGCATTTTCTTCTCTATAAGTCGGAAACCCCAGCAATCCTCAAGCGCTTCACTCTGCGAGTCATGAACAACTACAACCTGAAGATCAGGCACATTCGAAGCGACAACGGCACTGAGTTCAAGAACTTCGGTGTGGAAGAATTCCTCGATGACTTGGGAATCACTCATGAATTCTCTGCTCCCTACACTCAGCAAAATGGAGTTGTTGAGAGGAAGAATCGAACCCTCATCGAGATGGCTCGCACGATGCTGGCTGAGTACAATACTCCACTCAAGTGGTGGGCTGAAGCAATCAACACTGCATGCCACATCGTCAATCGAGTGTATCTTCATAAGTTCTTCAATAAAACATCATACGAGTTAATGGTCGGTAAGAAACCCAATGTAAGTTACTTCAAAGTATTCGGTGCACCCTGCTGGATTCGTGATCCTCATCATGAGTCCAAATTTTCACCCAAAGCATGTGAGGGCTTCATGCTTGGTTATGGTATCAACTCGCACACCTACAGAGTCTTCAATATTAGTCATTATAAAATTGTCGAAACTATAGACGTGCGATTTGATGAATCTGATGGCTCCCAAAGAGAGCACCTGTCACATGATTTAGGTGAAGCACCACCTGAAGAACAGATCAAGAAGATGGGTGCTGGTGACATCATTCCTGTGGATCATCCTGAAGAAATCCACATACCCCCTGCTCCTGAAGAACATCCAAATCCTGATAACGATCATGATCCTGAGGCTCCTGATACCCCTGAATCTCCCGAAGCACCTGAAGTTGATGCAAATGAATCTGACACCAGTGACGAAGATGCGCCTCAAGATCATCCTCCTCGACTTCCTCGTGTGGCAAATGAAGTTCAAGTGGACAAAATCCTCGCTGATGTCAACCTACCAGGTCCTCTTACTCGTGCAAGAGCTAATCGTATAGCTAAATTTTGTGGGCATTTCTCGATTGTATCAATTTCAGAACCCACCAAAGTCACCGAGGCATTCCAAGAAGCGGAATGGATTCAGGCAATGCAAGACGAACTTCTTCAGTTTAAACTGAATGATGTTTGGGAACTTGTCAAACATCCTAATCCTCGAGTTCACAATGTCATCGGCACGAAGTGGATCTACCGCAACAAACTCGATGAAGATGGACAAGTCATCAGAAACAAAGCCCGTCTCGTAGCTCAAGGATATACTCCAGTCGAGGGGATTGACTTCGGTGAAACCTTCGCTCCTGTTGCTAGACTTGAGTCTATTCGTATCATGCTTGCATTCGCTAACCATCATAATATCAAGTTATATCAAATGGATGTGAAAAGTTCTTTCCTCAATGGTAATATCGAGGAAGAAGTATATGTTGCTCAACCTCCAAGTTTTGAAGATGCAAAGAAACCTGATATGGTGTACAGATTGAAGAAAGCCCTCTATGGACTGAAGCAAGCCCCTCGGGCTTGGTATGACACACTAAGGGACTTCCTCATCAGCAAGGGTTTCAAATCTAGTTCCCTCAATCCAACTCTTTTCACAAAACGATATGATGATGCATTGTTCATATGTCAAATTTATGTTGATGACATAATATTTGGATGCACTAACAAGAAATACAGTGAAGAATTTGCATTCTTGATGAGTGAACAGTATCAGATGTCAATGATGGGCGAACTGAAGTTCTTCTTTGGGCTCCAAATTCTTCAACAACGCAACGGCATCTTCATCTCTCGGGAGAAGTACCTCAAGGAGTGCCTGAGGAAATTCGGGATGCAAGACTGCAAGGGCATCAAGACACTGATGCCCACAAATGGACAACTTGGCCCTGATGAAAATGGCAAGGACTACGATCAAAAGGTATACCGCTCCATGATAGGCTCTCTGCTATATCTATGTGCATCTAGGCCGGATATAATGTTGAGCGTTTGCATGTGTGCCCGATTCCAAGCGGCACCAAAGGAATCGCATCACCAAGCGGTGAAACGAATTCTTCGATATTTGGCTCACACCCCGTCGCTAGGCTTATGGTATCCAAAAGGCACACAGCTGGATCTCGTCGGGTACTCAGACTCTGATTATGCTGGAGATCGAGTGGATCGGAAGTATACCTCAGGAACATGTCACTTCCTCGGACGTTCTCTTGTGTGCTAGTCATCGAAGAAGCAGAACTGTGTCTCCCTCTCCACCGCTGAAGCTGAATGCATTGCTGCTGGCGCGAGCTGCTCACAGCTTCTTTGGATGAAGCAAACTCTGAAGGACTACGGCATCAACCTGAAGAAAGTACCATTGCTATGTGACAATGAGAGCGCCATCAAGATCTCTCAGAATCCAGTACAGCACTCGAGGATGAAGCATATTGAGATTCGGTATCACTTTCTTCGGGATCATGTATTGAAGGAAGATATCGTCATCAGCCACGTGAAGACCGAAGACCAACTTGCTGATATATTCACTAAGCCTTTGGATGAGAAGCGATTTAGCACTCTAAGGTGTGAGCTAAATATCTTAGATTCCTCAAACGTCCAGCGAATGGACACACATCCTAACGCTTAAACAATATTGAAGAATCCTGATGCACAACACACGATGCGTCGTACTCCTCAAATCATGAGGAACTACCTTGCTAAGTGTGAAGAAACTAACTTGGAATTGACTCAAGATACATACGACAATTGTATGGTATCAAGTGTCTCATTCCCTATAAGGTGGGTAGCGCCACCGCCCAAACACCTCAGGATTGGTTGTTCCTCAACTTCCTCAGGATTTGTTGTCTCTCAACTTCCTCAGTATTTGATGTCTTCATTACTGATGATTACCGTGTTTGTCCTCAACAGCGTTCACCTATAGTTATTGTTCTTCAAGTTTTGCTTCTTCATCTAGGTGAACGTGATCGGACCCGTCCCTTTGTGCTCACTTATCTAATCTGTCTATCTCATATGCGTTCATCCGGAAATCATGTATTCCTCAGACTAAGTTCACTTGTCTTCATCCTCAGCCCATGTCCTCAAGTTCCTCAAATCACGGATTTTCTGTTACAACTGTATTCAATTTGTTGCGATTTTACCGCACGTCGTGATTATCCACCATTAAGATATCCACTGAGGATCCCAACAATCTGGGGCAATCTCGTCCAAAAATTTCGCACCCCCCTCAGCCTTTCACCCCTCTATAAATAGCCCTCTACCCCCCCCCCCGGTCATTTCCCCCCCACCGCTTCTCTCACTCTCGCGCCGCCGCCCTTTAGCTCCTCAAGCTCGTGCGCTCACGTCGCCTGAGTTCGCCGTCGCCGGGGACGAAGACTCGTTGTTCCTCAGCATTCGCCTCAAGTCTGGTATGCTTCTTCCTCAGTGGATTATTCCTCAGCGTATTATTCCTCTGTACTGTCGTGTCCTGAAGCCAGTTCAATCCTCAACTGTACTGCTGGCTTTCTGAGACCTATACCTATGTCTCATTCCTTTGTTTTCCTCAGCCTATTCCTCATGAACGCATATAACCGTACCCCACTTCCCTCGCAACTTAATTCTGTCACAGGTACATGTCAGCTGAGGAATCTATGGTTCTCATAGTCTCACTTCATTTGCAGCTCAGCTCGAACGTACAATTCCTCAGTCTCCTCAGCTGAAGAAAATGGCTCCTCGGCGCAAGCACACTGATACTGCTAGAGACCTAACTCCTGAGCTCTATGAGAAACTGAAGACTCCCGAACGTGAAACTGCTGATGATCGTAAGAAAAGAGTCGAGAAGATCACAAGAGAATGGGCCAAGCGTTGGGTGGCCTATCAATGGCTTAATCCTCAACATGAGGAGATGTTTGCAGTTAATCCGCCACTGAAGACCTTGGGTATCAAGGCTCGACCTCCACCTGCACCAGGCGTCATTCCTGATCCCACAACAATGCACACTCCTGAAGACTTTCCTGCGGCATATGAGTAGTACCTCAAGCGCACTCGTAGCCGTGTCAAGAATCTTGTCCGTGACTTGACTGCTTCAATCCAGATTCCGCCTCAGGATCAGTCTCAACCCAGACAACAACCTCCGCCTCAGCACCGCAAAAAGGCTCCTGGCATGAAACCCTCCCAGAAGACCTCAGCTAAGCCTCAAGTTGTTGGCTCCTCATATCAACGCACGGATGGTGCTGCCCCCTCCTCAAGGATACGCACTGATGAATCTGGTGCTCCTGAGGCCTCAACCACAATGCCTCAGTCTCAGCTGAAGACCAAAACTGTTCTTCAACGCGGCCCTCGCCCCTCACCAAAGAAAACTGCTATGCGTGGCGCCATTCATCATACTCCTCAATCCTCTGATGATGAAGATGAATTTGAGGATTTGGCCGGCTTCGTCGCCACTGAAGCTGATAAGATTGAATATGTGCGTGCTGCGGCCAGACGCAAAGCTGAAGCAACGGGTTCAAAAATCCCGCTTCTCCTTGATCCCAAGAAGATCTTGGAGTACATTGAAATCTGGTCTGTCAAGCCTGACACTCCGCTTGATGATTTGGACATCCCTAAAGACATCAAGTTCTATGTTCAACAATTCCTCATAAATGAGATTCATCAACGTGATCTTCAGAAACAGTTGAAGGCCAAACTGAAGAAAGTCCTCAGTGACTTCAAGAAGAAACCCGTCACTGAAGTTACTCCTCAGGAGTTTACTGAGCATCAATGTGAAGTTCAACGCCTCAACATTGAGTTCGCTGCCAACCGTACTTATATTGGAAAATACAAGGAACGCATCTCCCAACAGATGGCCAAGTTGATGAAGCTTCGACAGCCTGCTTCCTCAGTACCCACTGATGCCTCTGCCAAAAGCCTCAAGCGCATGCCTGAAGCCCAACCCTCAACTCCACCTGCTGCAAAGAAGCCTACTGTTGAGGACCCCATTGATGCTACACCACTTTCCTCAGCTCCTCCCACAACTCAGGCCGCTGATACCACCGTTCACATTACTGCTGCCTCAACTCCACCTCAAAATCCTCAGCGCAACTTAATCGTCTTCACTCCGCCCCATGCAGCAACACCCGTTGTTCCCACTCATTCGTCCCCACCACCACCAGTTATCACTGAGGTTGAAGACATGGACGTCGACATTATGGATGATGGAACTCCTCGTGTTCATGATGAGGACTATGGGCTGACAAACTCACCCATTCATACCGTCTTCTCCCCTGAGCCTCACTCCAACACCGTGACCGAGGTGCTTCCTGATACTTCTCTGCAGTCTGAAGAATCAGTTGGTGCATCGTCCTCAGCGTCTGATGCTGATGACCCTGAAGCCACAAGTGCTCCCACAAATTCTGCTGTTGATACTGATGCTGCAGCAACCACTACAACTGATGCAGATGCTGCTGAACCTACCACTGCTGATCCTCAGCCCGACCCACCAGCCGCTGAAACTGAAGCTGAAGCTGAGAAAAGCACAAATGCTCCTCCTGAAGCAGAAAACAGTACAAATGCTAATGTTGAAGCCTCAAAGGATGGCTCTGAAGACAAACAGGCCACATCACCTCGTCTTCCCAAGGACCTTGACACTTCTGTGCCTGTAGCATCTGTAGAGGTTCCGCCTCATCCTCAAGCCTCTCTTCAGATTGAAGTGCCTCAAGCGCCTTCACCACCTCAAGGCCCAGTTCAAGCTAGGTCCTTGTGTCCGAAGCAGAAACAACCGTTCTTCCGTGATCTTGATGCTGATGATACCCCAAGCTTTGATGCTACTGATTTCTTCAATGCCATGAGTTTCTTCCAAGAGGGGATTCAAAATCCATATCATTCTGCTCCACCTGGAAAGCTGCTGAGGTTCTGGACTGCCACTCAGAAGAACTATTATGCTTCAGTGCTCTACAAGCAAAACAAATTGTTTCCTCATAAACATATTCCTCTGATGGATATGGAAGTTCTTCCCTGCTTCAACAATGTGCTTCAGGATCTACATCATGCCAAGCTGCTTTAGTTCTGCTCTGAATGCATCCACTGGAATGAAGAACTTGTGCTTCAGTTTTATGCAACTTTATATGTTTCAGGCGATCCTCTGGATATCAACACCTGGGTCCTCGAGTGGATGACTGAGCATCATCACTACACCATCACTGTTCCTGAAGCAATTGACATTCTTGAGTTGCCTCAGTGCACTTCCCCAACTGCTTGCTCCTATGGGTCTCAACTTCTTCGAGATGACCTGATGAACATGCTCATGAAGCCTCAGGCCCCTGAAGCCCCAGCTCGCACAAAGTTTCCCGTTTCTGAGCTTCTGTATCTACCAAGTACATTGTATCGGATTCTGGCGAAGACTTTTTGCCCCATTAAAGGCTATGAATCCACTGCTGAAGAAGTCATTGGCATCATGAAGAACATACTCCACAACCTCTGCATGTCTGGGCCAATCAACGTTCCTGACTTCTTCTTTAGAACTCTGGTTGATGCAGCACAGAATCCTCATATCCTGAAGCCATACGCGCCATGGATCATGAAGCTCATCCGAGCCACGACTGGTATTGATTTTCAACCTGATCACCCGAATCATAGGACATATCTGCCGCCTGTCGAAGTGCTTCAGCATACAATTGCTTCAAATAACAAGGGCAAAGGCATATTCTATGAAGAAGTTCTCCTGACCAATTCCCTTGGTGGAAACATTCGTCATCCTCAGTCTCGAACTACTGATGAAACAAGAACTCATGCCTCAACTGAGGATACAACTCAGGCTCGAGTGATGACTGACCGAGAGCTTCTGATTAGTCTTCATCAGAAGGTTGACCGAAGTCATGATTGGGTGAAGCGTCAGTTTACTGAAATCCTCAGCTACATGGCTCGGACGCATTCTTCAGTGAAGAAAGTGCATCAGTATGCTCATCATACATATCAACATCTTGATGCCTTGATGAGAGAAGTAATAACCCCTGAAGACCTTGCAAAATTGGAGCTTCAACAGCCTCCGATTCCTGCAATCAGACCCCCAAGGCTATTCAGACGCTGCACAACTCCTCCTCCGGCCATGGGTTCTTATTCTTCAAACCTGGAGATGACTGCTGAAGAAGCTGAAGACACAGCCGCCTGCCCTCACACTGCAATAGATTGCCTCAGGCGTGACTCACCTCAGCGTTGAAGCAACTTCAAAGGGACGTTAGCTTCAGTTTTTCCCTTTTTGTTCATTTTATGACAAAGGGGGAGAAATCTGTTAGTCTTCAAGCGGGTTTTAGTTATGGGGTTCTTCAGTTACAACTCTCGTTCTTCAGATTTTTTTTGTACGAGTTGTAAACTGTAATTTTGGTGTTTGCCTGATACTATTCCTTAGTTACCTCATGCTATTTCCTCAAGGTTATCATATATGCATGTGATTGTCTCTGCAAACACCTCTCTCAGTGCGTTGTTTAATTTCCTCAAACACTTCATAACATGCACTGCTTAAAAAATGCCTGGATATAAAGGGAGCTCCTCATATACCTCAAAATGCTTTAGATATTAAACATTCTTTAACTTAAATTCATATCCTCAGGGGGAGCTTCATTATATCCAGCTTAATGAAAAAAAATTGTGTTCTTCAAAGTTTTTATTCTTCTTCAAACTCATAATTTTATCCCCGTTGAAGCTTAACCTGATTGTCATCAAATCACCAAAAAGGGGGAGATTGTAAGTGCATCAAGTGCCCTCCCCTTGAGGTTTTGGAGTTTGATGACAAAACGGTTAAGGGACTGATGTGTTTGTGAGTATACACAGGAGAACAGTCCCTGATGAGGTGTTTAACCACCAATGTCGACCCCCCAAAATGTTGAGGAACATTGGAGAAATCGGTGCGTTTCCAGAAGAATGAAGTTGCGCGAAATCCTGAGGAACCAGGATCCTGAAGCGTTCGGTTGAAGCTGAAGCTGAGGACGATCCTGAGCACGTTCGCGCTGAAGACGAAGTTGAAGCGTAGTCTTCGCTAAGACTTTTTATACTTCTTGAGTCGTTGGAAAACACCGCACCGTTGGAGGGGTTGAAGAAAACAAGTTCCAAAGTTCTGAGGAAGTGCTCAATTAGGAATCCTGAAGAAAAACCCTGAGGAAATCTCCTGCAGTAGAAGTTCAGTTCCTCGGGTGTCTGAGACCTTGTTCTTCAGGACACTGAGGAATCTGTCTTCGGTTGAGGAGTCTGGAGACTGCGAGTGCAGTTCTCCTGAAGAGAGTGTTATCTCCTGCAGTAGAAGTTCAGTACTCATGTGTCTAAGACGTTGTTCTTCAGGACACTGAGGTAACTAACTTCGGTTGAGGAGTCTGGAGAGAGAATAGTTTGACCGTGCCACGTGTTGCGTGGTGAGAGGCTAGAACCTGTCTAGCAACGGTCATTTCCGAGGGCATGAGAGTAATTGCATGCATGGGCATTTATGTCCTTTCACCTCGGGTTGCTCCGCGGCTATAAATAGCCACCCCTAGCCCCATTTGTGGGTTGGCTGCTCCGAGAGAAAAACTGACACTTGTCATTTGAGAGCAACCCACCTCTAAGGAAACTGAAGAACCTATGTGAGGAAAACCACCAGCCTGAGTAGTTGAGCATTTCTGAGGAAGTCGGTTCGAGTGATCCGAAGCTTTTTACTCTTGAAGACTGTGATCTTCCAGCCGGTGTAGAAGTCTTCAGTCTGAGGAAGTCAAGATGCAATTGTGACTTCCCGGAGTGACTGAGTCTGTGAAGGTTTCGGGAGTCTACCTTGAAGACTCACCTGAGTTATTGGACGGAGTCTGAGGACTTTAGTTCAAGGAGAACAAGGTGAAGACTATGTCTTCTGAGTTGAATCTCAGCCTCTCCAACCAGACGTAGAGTTGTCACAACAACTTGAACAGGTCTACCAAATCAATGTCCTCAATCTCTGGTGCTATCTCTTCAACCTCTTAAGCTTCAGTATTTGCTATGTTGACTTCTTATGCTTCAGCTTTCCCTCCGCTCTTTGTCTTCATACTATGCATCTGAAGAGCTTCTGCTTATCTGAATTGATTTATTTCTGTTGCATTATGATGAGCTGCCCTAATGATTACATTCTGTGAAGTTTTATTTCTTCATCATTTTGGTTACTTCTTCAGCTTCATGATTGCTTCAGTCCTGAAGAAAACCAAAATCTGGTAGTAAAATTGAAAATCTCCCATTCACCCCCCCTCTGGTCGATATATTGCACTTTCAATCCTTTACTCATGATGTTGGTTGTAAAGGTTCGTAAGATGTCCCTATGGGTTGTACCTATGTTTCAACCATCTGTGTGAACCCCGGGAACTTCTGCGGGTCATACTCTACTGGTGTTACGCCAGATAAATTTCCTACTCTACAACTTCATCGAAAGCAAGAAGTGATTGAAATGTTATGCATTGAAGAAGTGGGAGTCGACCCAGAACCTTGTGTTCATGCCCATGGATATTATGTAGAACTTATCATGAGAGCTTCTTGTAAAGGTAATTATCCCCTTGGTATAATTGACAACCCCCTGTGGCTCCCCTCGATGATTTGTGTCATCCCCTCGATGATTTGTGTCATCATTGACAACCCCCTGTGGCTCCCTGCCAATACAAACTTGGTCATGTATATCTTGCTCTGCTTTCTCTTGGGAAAGATATACACCTGATACTTGTGTATCATCACCTTTCCTTTCCTTTGGTCTGTTTAACCTTTCTTTGAATATAAATTATCCGAGCAGTGATAATTCCCCGCTGATGTAAACACTTCGGTGTACTACTTTGTCCGTACAACCTGTTAATACTGTTGATAACATTTCGGTAACCACCGATGGACGAGAACTTTGCCTAATGGTCTGCCTCGTCTTAACGAGCAGGAAAATGGTTCTCTTCGTCCATCGCCCTTGGCACCGACGTTGTTGCCGACATAGCTAACAAGTTGTTCTCTGACTTACCTTGCAACTTGATCGCATTGTTTGTCACCACC
Source organism: Bromus sterilis (assembly GCA_950022295.1). Classification (NCBI taxonomy): domain Eukaryota; kingdom Viridiplantae; phylum Streptophyta; class Magnoliopsida; order Poales; family Poaceae; genus Bromus; species Bromus sterilis. The sequence continues at coordinate 306,389,823 of OX465595.1, forward strand.
CCTTTTATTCAATGTCGGCCCATAACCCACAGTTCCACAGGATCGAAACCTGACTCTCTGGTACCTTTTTGTTATCGAGGTTATTCCTCTTGCTTGACCTCGTATGCAACTCACGAGTCCTCTACCTTGTGGTATCCAGCTCGATATCAGACTCGATGCTTATGCCTGATGCCCTGGATCCCTTTTTGTCATCCATCATCGACATCGAATACATGCCTATCCGCTTAAAACTTCTCATGCGTTCTTTTGTTGTCTCGATGTATTGCCCCGAGTTTAAACTCGAAAGATACTTTGTACCCCATTCCCTTGGGCAATCTCGGTTGATTAACCGGGTAACGAAATGACCCCCTAAGTTTTCCCCTCCTACCCTATCCGTAAGTACGATGAAGCCCCCGAAGGAAGGATGACAACTGGTCAAGATGCACCGATACAGAGAAAGGAAAACATCAACGCAAAGGATTAACTTCTTCGAGAAGGACAAACAAGAACCAGAAGATTCGTTAGAATACGAAACCAACGCTTTACCCCTTCCACTACCTTTTAATTCTCGGGACGAGAATTCTTTGTAGTGGGGGAGATTTGTCACACCCTAGAGCCAGTAACAGTAATCACTATAGTGATCCCCTTGGTAATGATCATCACTGTTGTTAATCAAGCCATGATCCCCTTTGATCATAGCTCTGTCAAATTCCAAACCTGATAAAATTTTCAAATTGGGTGGATTATAAATCTTGCTCCAAGAATTTTGGGAGATTATTAATCACCTTGCAAATAAGGAGACCAAGTCATACCTAGCCTTTAGAATAATTCCAAGTCAATGATAATTATGAAACCAATAGTGGTGGGTTATTAAATTGCCCCTAGGAATTAAAATAAAAGTGGAACATAAAGATAAACTAAAAAAATGTTAATTTTTTTTATCAAACGCCTAATAATCAGTGGGTCATATAAAAATAGAAATGGGAATTTATTAATCTATTTAAATAATGCAAAAAAATGAAAACAGTAGCAAAACAACAACTTTTACATCATATTAAATCATTCAAAAATCTAAATGATTTTATTTTGGTACCACACTTTTTGTGACATCACTACAATATGTAACACTAATTATGGGGCAAGTCTTCCATTTTATAAAAATAATATGGTGGAAAAATAAAATAGTAACCGAAAAGAATAAAAACAAAAACAGAAAAATGGGTAAATCCTAAGCTACGCCCGGGGCAGAGCACTCTAACTGGGCCCAGCCCACCTCTCCCCCAGCCCACTTACCCTTCCCCTCCACTGGTCACCCCGTGCGTGGCACAAATCTGAGCCGACCATGGAAACGGCCATCGCCGTGTCAGCCATCGGGCGGCACACCGGCGAGGTCAAGACCCCCAACCCCCCCATCTCGAACCCTAGCGCGCCCACTTCTCCACCCTCGCGCCGCCATGTTCCCCATCTTCCTCGTGCTCAGTCTCCTCCTCGTGCAAGGACCGCGACGACCGTCGCCGTGAGTCATCGAGGCCGCGGCCAACGGCCACCCCGCCTCTCGTGCTGGTGTCCAGGAGCCTCCTCGGGGTCGTCCACACCATCCTGCGAACGGAATTGAGGCGGGACGGCCCACGGACGTCGCCCCCATCTTCTTCCTCGTCTCCGGCTGCCGTCTACCACGTGGAAATTCGCCTCGTCCAGCCGTCCCCGGCCATGCCCGAACTCACCACCCACCCCCTCGTAGTGAGAAGACCCCGTTCCCCCTATTCCCCATGTCTTTTCGCCGCCGTATGTGTCGTGCTCGCCGTTGAAAGTCATGGCAGAGCCCTGCCCGTACCTCCCCCGGCGACCGCTGTTTGCTGCGAGTGCAGCTGCGGTGCCTTGCCGCGTCCTAGCGTGCGCGCGCCGCCCGCACTCGCCACGCCCAGCGTGCCCCTGCCGCCGCCCCCTCGCCACACCCTGCAGTCGCCGGCCGTGACCGCTTCTTCCCGTTGTCGCTCGGCCGTGGCCGGCCGTTCCTTGGTCGTGCGAGCCGCCCCTCCCGTGCCCGGCGGTTGCGGTGTTCCTGCCGGAGCCGCGTCGCCCCGCTGCTCGCCCTGGCCGCGGTTCCCCTCACTGCCGGCGCCCCCTGTCCCGCCGGCGTGCTCCTGGGCCGCCGTGAGTTAGCCGGGGACTAACCCCCCTCATTAGTCCACTAACCCCCCGGTTAATACATCCCCCCAGGAACTTACATGTGGCCCCCAACCTGTTAAGCTAAATAAATGGCTAGGTTAATTATGTTAACTCTCAGAGTATGACAAGCGGGCCATGCCCCTGGTTGAATTAACTAAATTAAATTTATTGTACTAGCCTATGACATGTGAGACCCCACTTTTATTAGATTAAAGAAAATCTTTTTATTAAACTGTCTCAATGACAAGTGGGACCCACTGGTCAGCTTGACCAGTCAAACGCCCCTGTGTATGACAGGTGGGGCCCCTCTATCAGCACTGTTTTGGATAATGTTTTTGATTTCATAAATAAAGAAATTCAGAAATTGATTTACATTGATTTAAACTTTAAAAATCAATATCTGTTAATCCGTACCTACGATGAAAATAAATTATACATGAAACTCGATCATAAAAATATAACGAATAAGAATACGCTACCCTCATACCCACCGCACCCCTCTAACATACCGAACTCGAGACTTTCCCCCTCCGGATCGTCTGTCCGGTAATTACCCGGTACCGGTAAAACTGTCCGGATGAAAATGTTTTGTACATGAAAGTTGTTCAGAATGGATCAACGAACACAAAGACAATATCCACATGTCTGTCAGATGTCTCTAACCCTGCAAACATGGAACCTTCCCCTTTGGATCATCTGTTCGGTAATCAACCGATACTGATGAGTCAACCCCGGATAAATTCCTGCTCCGAGCAAATCACCGTACACTGCGTTAGAGCCCCGTTGCTTTGTATATGCTTTGTCTTGTAATTGTATTGCTACTATTGTTGTTTATTTATTGTTTCTGCCCCCTCTCTTATTGTCCGATAGTCCTGACGACCGATGCCGATGCCCCTGTGATCGACTACCTCATCGAAGACCGTACCCCTACCGCGAGCTTCCAGGCAAGCAGATCCATTCTCTTCCCCAGATATCACCTATCTTTTCCATACATTTCTTGCACTAGGCATTGTTACTGCTGCTGCTACGATTACAATCCTATTCAATTGCATAGCCTGTCATTGTCGCCCCTTGATGTACCTTCCTTTATCCTATGCTGCCTATAAATATATATATATCTTATTCCGCAGTGATCCCTGCGCTTTGTTAGTCAACTAGGGTTAGATAGAGGTTCGTGATCACTCTGCGGAGTGAACGCGGAAATAATATATATAACTGCACAGGTACGGAACAATGTAGACACCGCCTAAGACCCCCTAGCTCGGCTCTGCCGAGCCACATCAAGTGAAGTTACCGAGGAGTAATCCTCGTACTCCACTCGTTGCTGACTCTGTATAGCCTCTCTAGGGTCTTGAGCCCCGGTTGTCCTAAAGGTAAGAAGTCGGGCGACCCAACGGTGCCCGCGAGCGGTATTGCGTCGGGAACGACAGGGAGGGTATGACCGACGTTACTGGTTTGCTTGGCCCCTGCTCGTATCTCGCGAGAGTTACCAAACCACGAAAAGTCGAGCTCTACCAAGAGCACACGCGAGACAAGGTAAGGAGACGGTTCACCTTGTTGGTAACCGCAGAGACTTGGTGGGGCGACAGGGCAGGCACCGATGTACTGGTGGTCCTGACTGTTGTCGTTGTCCGCAGGTTAGTTAAGTCGAGGCAACGATAACAATTGTCACACTGGTTAATTAAAATGCTAAATGGTTCCGCGGATGTCTTGAGTAGACTTTTGGCTTATACGCACTACCTACACGTGGGATAAGGAGTGTGGGCTCCCCTGCATCGTAGTCTCGTTCGAGGGTCTTCAGACGTCAGCAGTACTGCGGGCTGATTGCCGGGAAGTGGTGTTGTCTTCTCTTGCTCGAGCAGTGTACTTGTATTTGCTTTGATTTTGCTTCACCGGCCAGTCACGCACCGTTCAGGAGTACGTTCGGGTTAGGGTCCAAAGCCCGGCGTACATAGGATATAGTCCGGCGGATGACCTCTCTGTTGATTGCCGAAGGATGGGTTACTTTGTGTCGGATAGCTTCGGTGGGGTGTTCCCTAACAAGGTGTACGCCACCCTGGAGATCCGAGCGTCGTAGAGTCACGCCAGTGCACCCCTGCAGGGAAGATTAATCTATTCGAATAGTCGTGTCCACGGTAACAGGACGCTTTATGCTGAAGCTGTATCTTACCACTACAAACTACTACTATTAAACTGTATGGTTCCGGGTCTTCTTCCTCGCAGGGAAGTCGAGGAAGGGAACTCAGAGGCATTATTATTATTAATCATTACAACTTACTATTATACAATGTTGCAGCAACTTCTGCTTCATTGTTACTTTATGCTTTATATAAACTGTTGGATGTTCTCTTCTTGTGCTGCAAGACATCGTCAGAAGATGCTAGTCTTCGATAGGCCTAGCTTCTTACCCTTATTCTGATTTGTATCTTGCAGTCCACTATATACAGCCTCCCCTTTCCATTTGATACAAATGCATAAATGCTTAGTAACGGACGTAAGACTCGCGGGTATACTAGATACTCACCTTTGCTTTATATTACCCCTTTATGTTTTGCCTGATCGGCCGCTGCAGTCGACGTTGGAGTCCAGGAGCAGGATATCCCCGATGCCGACCACCGCAACATGAAGATCCCTGATGCCATCTACGACGTCGAGTTCCCCGTTGACCAAGAGTAGTTTGGAGGTTCCCAGGCAGGAGGCCTCGCCTTTTCGATCTGTTGTTATTTGTGCTAGCCTTTTTAAGGCAGATCATGTGTACCTTGTATCTATACTCAGATACTTTTACTTCCGCTAACTTTGTGCTCTCGAGCTGTTGTATTCGAGCCCTCGTGGCCCCTTTCTTGTATCAAACATCTTGTATTTTTTTATTTTTAGAGTTGTGTTTGATATCTTACCGTGAGTCCCTGATCTCAGTCGTGTACCTTGCGTGTATGATTGCTGTACACGACTTGATTTTGGGGGTGTCACAAGTTGGTATCAGAGCCGACTGTCTGTAGGTAACCCCCTTCGAAATCCTTGGTCGAAGTCAAGTCTAGACAAACAAAAACAACTTTACTAACAGTGTCGTGTGGCTGATCGGCCCACGTCGCAAAATGGGTGGTATTAGGATCTTTTTCTCCGTACCCTTACTCTGGGACTCTGATCTGTCTTCTCTTTCGGGTTAAATATTTTGATAACTCTGACATTAGGTTCTCGTGACTGCTTCCTCCCGGAGAGCCCTTCAGAACATATGATCTCTTGCTTCACGAGAAGATGCCGAAGATTACTCTTCGATAAATTCCTGAGACCATATGTGTCGATCACCTTTGTAATTCACTACCACCGATAAATCCGTATGTATAACCACATACATGTTTCGTTCATCCATTCAATCCCAGTTTCTCTTGTGTTCACAAGATGCATCGTAATACTTTCCGTTGTTTCGGGAATCCTTTGAGCCTACTACCTTGCAGCTTCTTTTCACCATGTGGATAATTCCTCACATTTATCGAGGATCCGTTCATTCTATGTGGCTCATGTGATTCCCATAATATTTTCAAATACTATTCGATCTCGCGACAATCCTCGGCAGCCTACTGCTTTGGAGATTCTTCTTACCTTGTTGCACTATGATTACTCTTGTTTGTCTTGTAGTCTTTGTTGACCTCCCTTGGCATTGCCATTCTGATCTGTTGAATTGTCGTGTGTGCCAGTGCACGCAGTCATCAGTTGATCCGTATGAATCCATTCTTTTGGCTCAGACGTAATTCCGTACATGAGCTGGTTCTCGGTAAATCAAACCTTACTTGATTAACCGTCAAGCTTCTATTCAACTTATTCATTTTTTATCGATGTATGTGAATCTGATTCACCGGTATGGAAGTCATAATTCCTTTGTACTTAGGCATCGAATTATTTTGATGCTTCTAGCTCCAATGCTTTGGCATTCATTCTTCTTATGGTTGAGTACCGATACTCACACCAGACTATCTGTACCCCCACCTGACCTTTTGGTGGATTACTACCTACCGTCCCCTTGTGCCCTAAGTCATTCATGAATTTTCCCTGATATAAGATGCCTCCCGCTAATGGTATCATCTACTTCTTGTCGTTAGCCTTCTGCTTTCAAACATGTATCCTTTACTCATGATGTTGGTTGTAAAGGTTCGTAAGATGTCCCTATGGGTTGTACCTATGTTTCAACCATCTGTGTGAACCCCGGGAACTTCTGCGGGTCATACTCTACTGGTGTTACGCCAGATAAATTTCCTACTCTACAACTTCATCGAAAGCGAGAAGTGATTGAAATGTTATGCATTGAAGAAGTGGGAGTCGACCCAGAACCTTGTGTTCATGCCCATGGATATTATGTAGAACTTATCATGAGAGCTTCTTGTAAAGGTAATTATCCCCTTGGTATAAATTCTGCTGCACCTATGATACTCCATTCTACCTTCGAGTATTACCTCCTGGAACCTCGAGGATATCATACCTTTGCACTACATCTAATGAATTTTGATGGAACAATACTTATCCCTGTCGTAACCACTCTATGGGTTCTGGGTTGTTGTCAACCGAGAACACCGAATACTTTTGCTTCACCATTCCGTTTGCTTGATGTGTCCGTTGTTCGATTGTATTTTCGTGAAACCTTTTGACATGATGTGTCGTGGTCATCATCAACATTTTGCCTTCTTCCAGGTGTCAATTTAATTCATTGTGGGAAATACCATTCTTTCCCCTCGATGATTTGTGTCATCATTGACAACCCCCTGTGGCTCCCTGCCAATACAAACTTGGTCATGTATATCTTGCTCTGCTTTCTCTTGGGAAAGATATACACCTGATACTTGTGTATCATCACCTTTCCTTTCCTTTGGTCTGTTTAACCTTTCTTTGAATATAAATTATCCGAGCAGTGATAATTCCCTGCTGATGTAAACACTTCGGTGTACTACTTTGTCCGTACAACCTGTTACTACTGTTGATAACATTTTGCTAACCACCGATGGACGAGAACTTTGCCTATTGGTCTGCCTCGTCTTAACGAGCAGGAAAATGGTTCTCTTCGCCCCTCGCCCTTTGCACCGACGCTGTTGCCGACATAGCTAACAAGTTGTTCTCTGACTTACCTTGCAACTTGATCGCATTGTTTGTCACCACCCCTTTTATTCAATGTCGGCCCATAACCCACAGTTCCACAGGATCGAAACCTGACTCTCTGGTACCTTTTTGTTATCGAGGTTATTCCTCTTGCTTGACCTCGTATGCAACTCACGAGTCCTCTACCTTGTGGTATCCAGCTCGATATCAGACTCGGTGCTTATGCCTGATGCCCTGGATCCCTTTTTGTCATCCATCATCGGCATCGAATATATGCCTATCCGCTTAAAACTTCTCATGCGTTCTTTTGTTGTCTCGATGTATTGCCCCGAGTTTAAACTCGGAAGATACTTTGTACCCCATTCCCTTGGGCAATCTCGGTTGATTAACCGGGTAACGAACTGACCCCCTAAGTTTTCCCCTCCTACCCTATCCGTAAGTACGATGAAGCCCCCGAAGGAAGGATGACAACTGGTCAAGATGCACCGATACAGAGAAAGGAAGACATCAACGCAAAGGATTAAGTTCTTCGAGAAGGACAAACACGAACCAGAAGATTCGTTAGAATACGAAACCAACGCTTTACCCCTTCCACTACATTTTAATTCTCGGGACGAGAATTCTTGGTAGTGGGGGAGATTTGTAACACCCCAGAGCCAGTAACAGTAATCACTATAGTGATCCCCTTGGTAATGATCATCACTGTTGTTAATCAAGCCATGATCCCCTTTGATCATAGCTCTGTCAAATTCCAAACCTGATAAAATTTTCAAATTGGGTGGATTATAAATCTTGCTCCAAGAATTTTGGGAGATTTTTAATCACCTTGCAAATAAGGAGACCAAGTCATACCTAGCCTTTAGAATAATCCCAAGTCAATGATAATTATGAAACCAATAGTGGTGGGTTATTAAATTGCCCCTAGGAATTAAAATAAAAGTGGAACATAAAGTTAAACTAAAAAAATGTTAAAACAATTTTATCAAACGCCTAATAATCAGTGGGTCATATAAAAATAGAAATGGGAATTTATTAATCTATCTAAATAATGCAAAGAAATGAAAACAGTAGCAAAACAACAACTTTTACTTCATATTAAATCATTCAAAAATCTAAATGATTTTATTTTGGTACCACACTTTTTGTGACATCACTACAATATGTAACACTAATTATGGGGCAAGTCTTCCATTTTATAAAAATAATATGGTGGACAAATGAAATAGTAACCAAAAAGAATAAAAACAAAAACAGAAAAATGGGTAAATCCTAAGCTACGCCCGGGGCAGAGCCCTCTTACTGGGCCCAGCCCACCTCTCCCCCCAACCCACTTACCCTTCCCCTCCACTGGTCACCCCGTGCGTGGCACAAATCCGAGCCGGCCATGGCAACGGTCATCGCCGTGGCAGCCATCGGGCGGCACACCGGCGAGGTCAAGACCCCCAACCCCCCCATCTCGAACCCTAGCGCGCCCAATTCTCCACCCTCGCGCCGCCATGTTCCCCATCTTCCTCGCGCTCTGTCGCCTCCTCGTGCAAGGACCGCCACGACCGTCGCCGTGATGTTGCCGAGGCCGCGGCCAACGGCCACCCTGCCTCTCCTGCTGGTGTCCAGGAGCCTCCTCGGGGTCGTCCACACCATCCTGCGAACGGAATCGAAGCGGGACGGCCCACGGACGTCACCTCCATCTTCTTCCTCGTCTCTGGCTGCCGTCTACCACCTGGAAATTCGCCACCTCCAGCCGTCCCTGGCCATGCCCGAGCTCACCACCCGCCCCCTCGCAGTGAGCAGACCCTGTTCCCCCTATTTCCCATGTCGTTTCGCCACCGTATGTGTCGTGCTCGCTGTTGAAAGGCATGGCGGAGCCCTGCCCGTACCTCCCCCGGCGACCGCTGTTTGCTGCTAGTGCAGCTGCGGTGCCTTACCGCGTCCTAGCGTGCGCGCGCCGCCCGCGCTCGCTACGCCCAGCGCACCCCTGCCGTCGCCCCCTCGCCACACCCTGCAGTCGCCGGCCGTGGCCGGCCAATCCTTGGTCATGCGAGCCGCCCCTCCCGTGCCCGGCGGTTGCGTTGTTCCTGCCGGAGCCGCGCCGCCCCGCTGCTCGCCCTGGCCGCGGTTCCCCTCGCTGCCGTGAGTTAGCCGGGGACTAACCCCCCTCATTAGGCCACTAACCCCCCAGTTAATACATCCCCCCAGGAACTTACATGTGGCCCCCAACCTGTTAAGCTAAATAAATGGCTAGGTTAATTATGTTACCTCTGAGAGTATGACAAGTGGGCCATGCCCCTGGTTGAATTAAGTAAATTAAGTTTATTGTACTAGCCTATGACATGTGGGACCCCACTGTTATTAGACTAAAGAAAATCTTTTTATTAAACTGTCTCAATGACAAGTGGGACCCACTTGTCAGCTTGACCAGTCCAACACCCCTATGTATGACAGGTGGGCCCCCTCTGTCAGCACTGTTTTGGATAATGTTTTTGATTTAATAAATCAAGAAATTCAGAAATTGATTTAGATTGATTTAAACTTTAAAAATCAATATCTTTTAATCCGTAACTCCGATGAAAATAAATTATACATGAAACTTGATCAGAAAAATATAACGAATAATAATACGCTACCCGCATACTCACCGCACCCCTCTAACATACCAAACTCGAGACTTTCCCCCTCTGGATCGTCTGTCCGGTAATTACCCGGTACCGGTAAAACTGTCCGGATGAAAATGTTCTCGACATGAAAGTTGTTCAGAATGGATCAACGAACACGGAGACAATATCCACATGTCTGTCAGATGTCTCTAACCCTGCAAACATGGAACCTTCCCCTCTGGATCATCTGTTCGGTAATCAACCGATACTGATGAGTCAGAGATACTGTTTCTAAAGATTTCCAAACAGTGTTTGCAAAGAAAAAGCAATCTTAAGGTTTGCAAAATGAAGAAAACGCAAAACGGGGGAGAATCTGTGAAAAACAGACCAGCAGGTAGTAAATAGTTTTTTCGGGATACTTTTGCAACTCAATTAAAAAACTCATAACAGATGCACGAAAGACAATTCTATGGAGCATGCTGTCAAAAAAATTCAGATAAAAAGATAATCTGGTGATTTTAGCCGAAATTTTTCGTCAAGGGGTCAGAATCGCTCGCTCAAGCGCTCGACAAAGCTCCGCGAGTGACCGCTAAAACAGCTCACTTGATTGTTTATTCCAAGTGGGTGCATCACTAATTAGGCTCCGTGCCTCGATAAAAAATACATATTCCTGGAACACGATACACTGTGCCCAGATGCCACGCAAGCTTAGCGTGTAGGTAAGACCCCGCTGCGCAGATCGGCCGGGCTGGGACTTGCCTCAGAATGATTTCACTCCTAATCTTTTCCATGCGCTTGCATGATAGAAAAAGCCGGGCGGACGCGCCTAGGCTACGAACCTTACTGGAGGCAACTGATCACTGTAAGACCTGCAGCGGCATGACTTTTGCTCGACACCAGTGTTCCAAGCTCATGTCGAGGGACGTGAGCTTGATTGGGCTACTGCGGTTTTTTCCACTAGCGCAATTCACCAAGGCTCGACCAGTCGACTCCTTGGCCCCTTTCATCTTAGCAATCCCTCGAAACGTGCTTTTGTCATGGCCCTAGACTGCCAGCGACCCGCGATTGAACCGTGCATACATCGAAACGACGCAAGAACGGACTCGAGTCCCTGCGCGACTCTTCGAGTCCCCCAGACACTCGGGGGCTACTGACGAGGGGGTGACCCCACGACTCCTATGGATGGGCCTACCCGGTATACCCGAAGACGGAAGGCCCACGAGGATGCCGCCTGGACCCAGCCTTGGCCCGCTAGTAGGCACTGACGTGGGAGTCTGCGACTCATAAGGAAGGTGCAAACTTGCCATACGGTACAAGCTTAGGGTTAGGAAATATTATCTGTAATCTGAGACGGACTCCCCGAGACCTGGCCGACTATATAAAGGCCAGAGGGGGACGTCAAGATCATCCAATACGCAATCTGTAACCCTAGCCTTGTGCGCACTAGCCTTGGCCTTCCTGTAATCGCCATCTCCAAGCAATAATATCGAGCAGGAACGTCTCCTCCTGTTAGCCGACGAGCTATCGTCCAACCTGTGCCTCTCATGACTAACCCAGGGTCCCTGACCATGGGATTTGCCGGGGTACATCCCCGTCAGCAGGGGTGTACCAACTGTCCATTACAAGGCTCCGCATGCACGCACATCTCTCTCAGTTTCTACCCATCACAGGCATCCATTTTATGATTTAGTCCCGAGAGATCCGAAACGACAGGTCCCTCTAGATAACAACGAACAAATCCGGGTGGCCCCCGGGGAGTCGACACCCAAACCAAAAGTCGGCCACGCTCTCGGATCGGACTCTTCCGTATGACGCAGGTCGGATTACCGGTAATTCTCACATGAGGCCGGGTCCTAGCTGATCAGGTGGACCAAAAGGAAAACCATGTTCCACTGGCCCGGTTTGTTTTAAAGAACATCTGCCAGGAGCGACCCGACAGATACACACACGGTTTTCAAATGGTAAATCATCTTGGGCCACCACTAGAAATGTTTGAAGCTAGGTAGGTAAGAAAAGGGGACCCCATAAAATCCCACACGTGGTTAGGCACACTCAGTCTTAGAACCAATACCCGGAACTCGGATCCTAGGTGACTCGAATGGAACAAAGCGTCGGGGCGGGATAGTCTAGACCTTCCATCCTTCATCGAGTATAGTCATCATTATAATAATCATATCATCAACAACAATATAATAATGTGATAGCCCAAACCAAGGAGTAATAGGGTAACATTGTAGCATCCTAAGCATGCATACTAAGCAGGGGCTGAGCAACGAGCAATAGTAACATAGCAGTACATGGTTTGCTGGCAGGGGACATGGATGTATCGGTTTGAAAGAGGTTGTAAACATGTGGTAGGATCAAACATCGAATCTAACCTAGACTAGCATGCAAGCCGCTGGTTGAAATAGAATGGATCATAAGTAATGTATAGTCCTTGCTTGTTGATAAGTCGGGTTCCAAAGGTGTAGTTGATCGCAGGCTCGCATCGTCTCTGAGAGGTACCCACGGAAGCACACAAGAGGTAAACACTGGAAGCAATAAACGAGCAAGCACTCTATTACTACGAAGCAAACACGAGTAAGCATCAACAAGAAGGCAACACGAGACATCACACCTACCGTCGAGAGCGGTTACTAACAGGTTAAGTGGAGTACTCGTCACACACGACGATACCGCACATTTAGAAAGGTTCAAGTTGTTTAGCTACACAAGGTGAGCAAAGGTTGTTAACATGGCATGTCACTCAAGCATGGCATAGCACACAAACATGAAAATAGGTGAAGCATAAGGTAAGCTATCTATGCCAGTCAATTTAAGTGAGGCACAACCTAAACATGGCATATCACTAAGTGCCTCACGACAATTTAAGTAATTGGTAATGTTCTGCCCTAAACCATATTTTAGATTGGTTAACAACAACAAACAATATCATAAACACAAATTACATAAAAAACTAATCAAGTTACATGTAAAGAACACTCCAAACGGAGTTACGGTTAAAAAGATACAAGCAAAACAAGTTATGCACACAATCTGCCAACATCAGGAAGCACACTTTAGAGCAATGCATAAACAGGATAATGAATGCAAACATGCTCACAAAGGATATGCAACTAAAGTAGACATGGCAGTGAAGGCATGGCAAAAGGAACCATGCAAATAGGCATCATGAACAACTAAGCATAGCCCAAGCAAAATGCAATAAAACATTACTGGTCAAGGACTTAGTGAAAATCAGGAAAACAGGGCAGAAGCTATTATTTTTATGTTGTATAAACAGGGGTAAAACTATATTCAAATGTGCAGCAACATGACATAGCAATACATGGGCATGAAGTAGACATGATGGTGATCATGTACAAACAAGAATCAAGGTTATAGGCATAACAGATCAAAAGATATTAAGCATGCAAGATGGCATCAGAAAGTTACAGACTTAGAGAAAAACAGAGGTGGCTGTCAAAAATAGTGGCATAACAACTTTGGAGCAGAATATAACTATGACCAGGAATGTTAACATGACAATGCAATACATATAATGGAAGTAGACACGGCATAGATCAAAATGACATATTCGAATGCTTAATAGGATGCACGGTTAAAAAAATATAGGGCAGCAAAGTAGCAACTTTATACAAACAACAACACATTAACAGCAGGGTCACCACTTTGGAGCAAGATTTAATATAGCTACAGCAGGCAAACATGACAAGTGATTGCATAGGATTGAAGTAGACATGATGCTTAACAGTATGCAATAAGAATCAATGCAATAGGCCTCATGGATGTGTCACAATCATCAATCAAACTTGCAATAAAATAATAATAGCAGCACTTAACAGGAATTAACAGCAGTTAACAGTCTGATGCTCACTTCAACAGTGATTAACAACATCAAGATGGCCTCAAATAAAAATGCTCACAAAAGATGAACTGAAGTACACACAATTCTAAACAATTTTCCTTTTGGGTGCAACGTCATCCGGGCTACGGTTTACTCGCAAACTACATCGCAGAATGAATCAGCAGCACAATTTTTACAGACTTAGCAAAATTCCAGCAGGGTTCAATCTGAGGAAAATAAAATAAAAAAAGGAGCGGCTTGGGCTGCTCACCCTGGGCCTCGGCCCAACAGTGGCTGGAGAGGCCATGGGCCAGCTCGGTGCAGGCGGGCCGTGGTGGGCGCGCTGACCCACCAGGCGGCGTCGGTTGCCGGATCGGGAGCGCCCGACCTCTCGACGTGGTTGGCGGCGGTCGGCGACAAGATTGACGTCGGCGAGCGTCGTAGCGGCCCGTGGCGACCGCGAGGTGGCCGGACCGGGCGCGGGAGGCGCGGCTGCCGGCGGTGAGGGCTGCGGGCGGAGGAGGCCGGATTGGGCTGCAGCGAGGCGAGGTTCTCCTGGAGGTCTCCAATGGCGGGCGGCGGCTCGTTGAATCCCGTCGTCTACGGCGCGGTTCCTAGAGGGGGAGAAGGAAGAGGATGAGAGGAGGAAGGAAGGGAGGACGCGGCGGGGAGGAGAGACCTGCGGGGCGCAGCGGCTCGCCGGCCGGAGGCGCGCGGCGGCGGCCTGAGATGGAGGCGGCGGCGTGGAGGAGAGAGAGATGAGAGAGGCTGGAGGGTTCCTGGCCGTCAGATCGGTCGATCTGACGGTCCAGAACTCATTGGGCTGGATCTCAGATCTGGTTTTAGGGTTTGGTGCGAAAATAGACTAATTTTGGGGCAAAGTGGAGGGGGGTGGCTGCAATTTTTGGCTAGGGAAACCCTAGAAAGGGGTGGGAGAGTGGTGGTCTTTATATTGCCCAGGTGGCTGGAAGTTTGCAAAAACATCCCTGGTTTTTCTCTCGCGCGCGCGGTGCTTACGTTTCTGACCGCCGGGGGTCCGCAGGACCTCCAATTCGGGTAAAACTTCGAACTGCGCGATCAGCGCGTCGAGCCGGCGGCGTTTACCTCGCGCTTGAACCATTCCGAGAACACTTTCCGGCGCGCTATAAAAATAACCCGTTTAATTATTAACGGAGTTTTTCGTTCCGTTGGATGCGGCTGGTCTCGTGCGGTTTTTCGCGAGGATGATCGGGTGAAACCCGGTGTCGCAAAGGTCGAGTGTCAGGGTGGCAAGGGTCGGTCTCCGTCCGGTACGAGATAAGAGGGGGGGGAAATAATCGGCGATCGATAAATCGGGGATGCAAACACCGCAAACAAATCAGACAATCAAACAATTCACACCGAAAACAAAATTTTTATTTTTTGTGAAATCTGGGCTATTACAATGAACCCACAATCATGCATAACGCTCCCTCTTGGAGTCACTATCTACTACTTGGGCAAAGCAATAAAAAGCAACGGAGAACATGCAAGAATTACTCAGGAACAAAATATAAAAGGTAAACCAAATATATAACTCATCACGATCTGAGCATAATCTCATAATCCATCGGATCCCAGCAAACACAACATAGAAACAGCAGGAAAATTACATAGGTGCCTTGATCATGTAGGGAAGCTCACAAGTTCTAAACATTAAAGAACAAGGGTGGAGAGAAGACATCACATAACTACTGGTCATGGACCCATGGTCCAAGGTAGACTACTCACGACACATTCGGGAGGCATCCATGGTGGTGGAGAGGTCCACGGAGGTCAATCCTCCCTACGGCAGGGTGTCGGGAAGAGGTCTTCTGGTGCTCCCGATCTTGGAAGCGCTGCGGCGGCGAACAAAGAGGTAATTTGCGATGCGGGTTACTCCTCGAGGGTTTCTGCGACGAGGGGTAAAAATAGGCCGAAGGGGGCACCAGAGGTGGGGTCCACCTCCTAGGCGCCCTGGTGGCGCGGACAGGGGTGGGCCCACGCCACCTGGCCTCCTGGGAGGGGGGTGGGCCCCCTCCGGCTCTTCTTTGATGGTTCCGAAAGCTTCCTTGACGCTGATTTTTATTCTGATTTTTCTGAAATTTTTCTGACATTTTAAATTGAGAAAAAATCACTGCAACTAAAGACATCAGCAGATGGGAACTGACACTGTGTGCACTGAGTTAGTAGGTTAGTCCAAATACATGTAAAATGATATAAAAGTGTAGCAATGTCACATGAAAGTGCATGGAACAAGCATAAATTATAGATACGTTTGGGATGTATCAGGGAGGTCCCACCTGGCCAGGCGACCACGTGGCGCGGCCAGGCCCTGGTCGTGCCCCTTGGCCGCTTGGACCAGGGGTGACCCCCCTCCATGTGGCCTTCTGGATCCGTGAGTCTTTGGGAGACTCAAAATTTCTGGAATTTTCTAAGAAACTTCATTTTTCACCTTTCCTACACAAAAACGGACATAAATGCAACTCTGCTGAAAACAGTGTCAGGCCGAATTAGTTCCATTCAAATCATACAAGAATGAGATCAAAACAATAATAAAAGTGTTTGGAAAAGTAGATACGTTTGGAATGTATCACTGCCTCAACATGTTGGAGGACTTTGTGGCCCGTGAGTGCGAAATGAGCGCTTCTCTAGCGGAAAGGTGCAAGAACTTGGCTGCCTCCATGCTTTCTAGCTCAAAGATGAAGGGAAGCATTCTCTCCTCCATTCCCGTCGGGCAAGAGGATAAGTATGCTCACTCGTTGCTAAATAGGTGTTCTTCTTCGCATTTGCGTCTTGGTAGGATCGCCTACAACATGTTGTTGAGTCGTACTGTTGAAATATGAGAGACTTCAAGCTCGATTGCATGAATAGCGAGGTCGCATAGAGGGTTCGTGCTTTCTTGAGGACCCACCAACCCGAGCTTGTCCTTGATTGAGTCTCGTCTCGACTACGGCGACGACCAAGCATCTGAATCTTCGACCTTCTCGGTGGAGCATGCCCTCTTCTCCCTTAGGCCTTGTTCGGTTACATGGGATTAATTCCCCTAGTGGAACTAATCATCGTGGGGATTGGGTGATCATCATGCCACCTCTGTGGGATCGAATCCCTACCACTTCTTCTGTTCGGTTAGAGGAGAGAGAGGCGGGGGAGAGGGAAGGGGGGAGAGAGGGAGAGAGAGACGACGCGGAGATGGGGAGAAGATTTTTTCCGCGGGCCTTTAGGAGATGATTTTTTCCATCTGGTTTTGAGGAGTTTTGGTTGGGAAGATATCCACTCGGGGTTAAACCGAACGCATCAGAATGAAAAGAAATCTAGCGAGGAAAATCCGCGTGGACCCCCGTGGATTGCGCCTACATCCTCGCGAGGTTTAGCGCAACCGAACGAGGCCTTAAGGAGGGCACATGCTCTTCTCAGACGGTCATTAACAAGGATGAGGAGGAGGGGAGTTTCTCTTAGCCAATTAGTTCCTCGTATTCTAAAATTAAGTGTCTTTTATTCATAATTCTATGCCTTTTATGCTGATTATGGAATATTATCTTTATTTATCCAGTGTATTTTTTCCATTTATTAACATTTTGGGTCCAGGCATGTAGATCCATGGTTTGTATGCAATATGAAATGTCCGATTCAAATGTTCAATATATATGAGGCAATGTTATCACATTTGTTGTCTGTTTATAATATTCATGTCGAAGTGGTAAAGCCTTTTCATATGGACTGTTATTTTGTATACCAGTGTGCTAAATCTTGATAATGAAGTTATTGCATATTACAGGGTCATAATAGGAGATGTTCCAGATCACCATCGAGGTTAGCTAGAACTTCATAGTGCCTTGCTTATTGTATATTATTGTGCAATTTCCATATATCTCATATTTAGTATCTCTTGCTTGTAGATACTTATGTTATTGGTACAAGTCAACACTTTGACCCTTTTTGTGTATGGGGCAATGATATATTCTTAAAACATGGCCAAGTGAAGAAAATAAAAAAAATGTTAGGAGAAACAGAAAGAAGATGAATATATAACTCTTCGTTTGCGCATTATCCAAAACAACAGTGAATTTCAGGATGGTAAGAACTACCCCGTTCATAGATATAAGATATTGTAGATCAATAAAGTATATTAGTAGCTTTGATTTTCCCATTCACAATGTAGACAACTTTGTTTCCGCCATAAATTATGAACTTCTTTTGTTTTCAATGGTTTTCAAAGCAGTTCACCATGGATTACCTCTCAAACTATGAAATTCAAGGCGAAGCAATAAAGGTCAAAATATTTCGTAAAGACCATGATGAACTTGACGTCGTCCTCAAGATTGTGAAGGATGATCGGACAGTCATCACAAAGGGTTGGACCAAGGTTGTTAAAGCCTTGCATATGAAGGAGGGCTCAATATGGGCATTCCGCTTCTCCTACTTTGATGACAACCAGAAGCAATTTCGCCTCTATCTTTACTATCTCTAAATTTGTTCTACTGTCACCTGTTGTAATGCGTGCGCTTCTATGTTGTTGTATATATAGTTCTGTTAAATTGAATTATGTGTACTTGTTGAAGTTCTTCCTGTTAATAAAAATGTTTTGTTATGCCTGCAATCAAATTGAAAAGAAATATGGTTAATTGTTAATTGCAATAATCAATTAAATATAATGAAATGGCAGCTACAAGACATAACATTGCACACAGTTCATGAGTAAAAAACATCATCTTCAAAATTAACAAAGCACACAGTTCATGAGTAAAAAACATCATCTTTACAATTAACAAAGCACATAGTTCATGGGTAAAAAACTTCAGCTTTAAACTTAACAGAGCACACTTTTAGTAAGTGGTAAACGTGAGTCTTGGATTTAACAAAGCACACGATTACTGGAAAGCAATCGGGTGCGATCGATCATTATTGCATACAATCGCGAAAGACACATCGTTTGAGATAAGTACCTGCAATAAACACGGTTGTGCTTAAAACACTGTATGAGATCAATATGTCATATGATGCGTTCTTTATTACAAAGTCACGGGGGATGCACACAATATTGGAACACGTTTCTTTCCACTAGATCGTCAGCGAAGCAACCACTCACCGCAAACAGTTTTCATATCGTGTGTGATGGCACCCCTCATCGCCTACCCACGCAAGCACACAGTTCCAAAAATCGTATGCGAAAGGGGTAAAAACGTGTGCATAGCTTCGCTCGGTACTAGTGGCTTGAGGCATGTTCCCTCGGCGGTGAGGTGGGGCTTCGATGGCATTGTTGTGGTGACGGTGGTGCGAGGCATCTTATTGGGGCTGACCGGATATTGGTGGCGTGGAGATGTGCATCACTACAGATGAAAATCCTGTTCGTTTTAGCTAGACCGGCGTCGGTAGCACCCGAGGGTGCCATTCCCCTTCATGGAGGCGTCGTCGAGTGTGTCACCGTCTACCTTGCTGCCTAATGTCGGCAGCTATCTCCAGCGCGGAAGCCTTGATTCACAGGATCGACATGATGACAACGTCTTTGTTGTTGTCCCTTTGTTGAGAGCATTGTGCTAGGAGACTAGAGGTCCTTTGCTGCGCTCCTCCGGCGTCCACCACTGCCCGATCATTCTTCTCCGACGCTATGTACGGTCGTCGCTGGGTAATCGAAGGAAGCTGGAACTGCTATTCTTTGGAGGTCACCGGTGTCAGTCGAGACACGACGAGGTATTCGGTTTTGGGAAGACTATTTTGCGTCATCGTTGTATTATCGCGTCGAGTGGTAGATGTAGTTGTATGTTGTATTTCTCTTCTATAAAGATGGACCCCGATAGCTGCCACACGTATGGGCGAAGCGCTTCCGCCCACATATTTTTAGATGACAAATTTAGTTTATGTGAAATGACAATTTTTTCTTCAATATGACAACTTTTGTTAGTACATGACAATTTTTACTTTAATATGATAGTTTTGGCTCATAATTACCATTTATATATAACAAAAATTACTATCTCCGGCCATTAGCACCTATCTTTTCCGATAAAGATACATGTGGGTGTTTCCACGGAATGCAACTTTTCCCGCCATATATTCCATCCCTTCCCTCCTTTCTCCTGCTGAATAGGCGGGAAGAGGCAAAGAACTTCCTAGGGTTTACTGTGCTCAATGGAGATCGACGCCGCCTACCCCGCCGCCGCTGCTGGAGACGAGCTCCGGCGGCTCCTCGCCGCCACCATCAGCGTTGACAAAGCGTCCGTGGACGCCGCCACCGCTGGTCTCGACCGGATCGCCGCCGCCGGCGACTCCCGCTTCCCCATCGCCCTCCTCGCCGTCGCCGCAGGTACCCTGCCTCGTACCACTCGTGCAAGCTTAGTTCTGCGCGATTTTGCGGTAGTCCATGGCTCTTTGCTGCTGGCGAATCCAGCGGCAGCGTCGCGGTGCTTAATTTCAAGTCGCTTGATGCAGCGATACTGCTCCTCTAGCGGAACTCCGTGGGAGAACGGGAAATCTTTCTCTTTCTTTGCGGAATTATTACTGTGCGGCCGTCGTTCTGGTGATGCAACAAACGTGCTTTAACTGTGAAGTTTGTTTGATGGCTGTATTCGGATTATTCAAATTGCGGTTGTAGGGGATGGTGATCAAGGGACAAGAATAGCTGCCGCGACTTACTTGAAGAATTTCGTCCGGCGCAACATGGAAGGGGGCCTCTCGTTGTCCGATCTCTACAGGGAGTTTCGGGACCAGCTCGCGCAGGCTCTGCTTCGAGTGGAACCTGCAATTCTTGGAGTGCTGATTGAAGCTGTATGCCAAGCTGTGCCCTGCATATCCAAATATTACATGATGACTCATCCGTAAGGTTGTTTTTTAATTGCTTATGTTGCTGCCGTTTGTTACTGGCAGTTTCGCCTAGTCGTGGAGAAAGATATTGTCAAGGAGAATTCGTGGCCTCAACTTGTGCCTCAGTTGAAGCTGGTGATCCAGAACAGCGATGCAATTAGTCCAGGCCAGCATCCTGAGTGGAAAACCATTAATGCTCTCACAGTTCTCCAGTCCATCCTTCGCCCCTTCCAGGTATATTTCAATTTTCAAGGACCAGCGTTGCATATTTACATGTGCTTTGCACTTTGCACTTGTCCGACATGTTTCTGAAATCCAACTTCTTACCCTGTGTTTCTTCAAGAAGAACGCACACTTGCTTTGGCTTCAGAGCATTCTGCCCCCTGCATTCTAAACTTTCTTGTTTCGGAATTACTCTGCCCATCTTATCTCTATAAAGGACTAAAACTGAAATTTAACTTCCCTTTGTTGTTTATTTCTTTTAAGAACTTATTTTTCTCTGCGATTCCCTGTTCAAAATACATAGTCATCATTGTTTAACAGTTCAACCCACTAGAGAATACTTTATTTTCCTGATTTCCTGTATCATTTTCTATATTTCGTCATCAGCGTGCATGTATGACACATTAACTTCTACTTGAGTGTTGTGTCCATCAGACCTCTTTAGTTAGATTAATTAATAATGATTTAACACCCGCCAATAAAACAATATTTTAATATTACTTATGTTTCTTACCTAGCTGTGTTTACTTTACAGTATTTCTTGAACCCAAAAGTTGTAAAGGAGCCTGTTCCAGAGCAGTTGGAGCAAATTGCAGCTGAGATTCTTGTACCACTGCAAGTGACATTCCACCACTTTGCTGACAAGGTCCTGCACTAATGCTCTCTGATATTCTCCAAAGATTATATGCACCCTGATCTTTGTTGACCATTTTATGGCGTGTGCAACAGGTTCTGCTATCTCATGATGGGAATAAACTGGAATACGAGCAGCTCCTACTTATCACATGCAAGTGCATATATTTCACTGTAAGTCTTGTTTCTGTTTCCTCTTTCTTATGTATTAACAGTATAAATATCACATACTCAAAACATATGAAATGAAAGGATAGGCTGAATAATAAATAGTGTATATTTGTTGAACAAAACTCCAAATGCTATTTCTTGTTTGTTTAGGCAATGCGATAATGCAGTGCATACTGAATTCATTCTTGTGTTTTCCAAAGCTGTTCTTGCCCTGTATATTTACATTGTCGTAGTTCTACATGATATAGACTTTTGTTTCGCATGCTTGCTTGGTCGGCTGTTAACTTCCTATAATGTGTAACTAATTATGGTACTCCTGCAGGTGAGGTCATACATGCCATCTGGGGTAAAGCAGATTCTGCCTTCTCTCTGCAAAGATATGTTCCATGTACTGGATTCATTGGATTTCAACTGTCCTGAAGATTTGTCTACATCAAGGCTCAAGATTGCAAAAAGATGTCTCATTATATTTTGCACACTTGTTACTCGTCACAGGAAACATGCGGATAAGTATGTACATTTCTCTCTGCTGTTATTCTTTTCTTGTGTATTTTTGAGAATGCTTACTCTCTGTTGTTCTCAGCCAGATGCCACATATTGTCAATTGCGCAATCAGAATATCAAAACAAAGCATTCATTTAACTGTAAGTTCTATTGTTTATGAAATACTTTTATCTGTACAATGTGCGGAAGACTACTGTGAGCTTGTAACTCATGCTAGATTATTGAATGGTGTGATGGGTATTGTAATCATTATTTATTATTATATTTGATAAGATTCTGAGTGTCAAATTATTGCAGAAACTCAATTCTCTCTCGGACCGGATTTTTTCGTTAACATTTGACGTAATTTCTCGTGTTTTGGAGACAGGCCCTGTAAGTGTACACCAAGTAATTTGACTGCATAGTCGGAAGCGAAATGTTTGAACTTGATGGCCATGTATCCTCTTGGTTGCAGGGATGGCGCCTTGTTTCACCCCATTTTTTTTCACTTTTGGATTCAGCAATTTTTCCAGCATTAGCATTAAATGAAAAGGTTCTCTCTCTACCTTTTTGTTGATTAATAACATCTTTCCAATATGTACTTACTTTGGCCCAACTTTATATGTTACTTAGGATATAGTTGAGTGGGAGGAGGATACCGATGAATATATGCGAAAGAATCTTCCCTCTGAACTTGTAAGTACATGTTTCCACAATGCTTGTTTGTCTCTTGTGTTCATGTTGTCTGACTGATATTTTTTTGGTAGGATGACATTTCAGGATGGACGGAGGATTTATTTACTGCTAGGAAAAGTGCCATCAATTTACTTGGTGTTCTAGCTCTCTCAAAGGTTGTGATTGTCTTCCTTCTTTTTTAGAAACGGAAGCTTTTATCAATTCTTTGCCATGTATATAGGTGATACAAGAACAATTGAGTTTGGCCTCTGGCCTCTGCATCATAAAAGCATACAGTCAAACATGCACAAGCACACACAGGGGGAACAAACATGATAAAAGTATAAGTTGCTAGAGACAACACAGAAACAACACCCTCATAATGCGACTGGAAAGCTTATGATACCACAGTACGGAGATTAGTCTGCCACTGGGAGAACAAGTCACTGGTCACCTGCTGCAACTGTGTGCATGCCACTGTCACCAACTCTCGGTTCTTCTGTCACTGAAGATTAGACCAGGAATGGAGCCAGTGTGTACATATGCACATAACTTGCACAGGAGAGTTAATGTTCATTTTTATCAGAAACAATATCATTATGCCTATAGCCATATTGATCAACATAGAGCACTGCTCCAAGTAGTACTATCTGGCAACCTTTTGGAGAGCCCCCTCAACCAATTATCATATTAGCAACACCTCAGGAGGTGATGGTTGGATGCTACGCCACACCGCTCTAGCAAAATGACATGAAAAAAAAGATTCTGAATAGACTCATCATGGTTACAGAAGCTACACCTTGCCAATATTTTTAAGATTATGTTTAGCTAGTATATGACACCTATACCACAAGAAAATTGGATTTTGAAAGGATTCCCTTTTTATTTTCCATAGTAGCCTGTTTTCGTTTGGAGATTGCAACAACGATATATACATTGAATTGATGGATATTGACATTTGATGCAAATTTCATCTAAAAACTGTCTTGGTCATGTAAGTATTTTTCTTTCCTAGTGCACTGATGAACATAATATCCAGTTTAGGCATACAAGGTCATTGTTTTAGATTAGATTGTTATATCAGAGTTTGTGACTTCATATTGCTAGGCTGATTCCTTGTATAGATAACTACAAGTTGGTTCAGCATTTGTAATATATATGAATTTTAAATGCTTTTAGCGGCTGCATTGCACAAGCTACAAAGTTCATGCAAATTTTCTGTTTATTTTGGATCCATGGAACTAATTAGATAAAACAAGACCTGCATAGGTGTTTTACTCATACTAACGGATGTTTCTTGTTTCAGGGCCCGCCAGTTGTATCTGCAGCTTCCAAACGCAAGAAGGGTGACAAAAGCAAAGGAAAACGAGGAAGCTGCATTGGGGAGTTATTGGTCACCCCGTTCCTGTCAAAATTTCCTGTACCTTCTCCTGGAGAAGATGCATCATCAAAGGCAGTGCAGAAGTAAGATCACATGGCTTATTTATTATGGCCCTTAAAAAAAGGATTGTGTGAATCTACACATATCTTTGCCACATGCATACATGTGGACTCTGGACTATTTGCTTTTCTGTTGTTTCATACTTGTGAAATATTCACTTTACTGCCATTCATTTCAGTTATTTTGGTGTTCTAATGGCATATGGAGGCCTCCAAGATGTAAGAATGTTGCGTCTCTCACAACATGTGTATTTTCTGAACTTCTCTTCCTACGAGAGACACAGCACCTGGTTCCCTTAATTCTTTGAACTTATATTAAGTAGTTGCTGATTCATTAGCCCATTTTGCAGTTTCTGAGTGAGAGGAAAGATTTGGCGGATACTTTGATCAGGAATCGGATTCTTCCATTGTATTATTTAGATCCGTGCAGTCCATATTTGATATCTACTGCAAACTGGATTATAGGACAGCTTGCACTGTGCCTACCAGAGGTACATCCTTTCATTGCGTTCATACTTCCATCATGTTGTAGGATGGGCTAGTTGACACATGATGCTTCATCAATCTATTTCATTACATCATCATATATTTAATTTCTGATTCCTTTTCGCTTATATGCAGGCTATGAGCATGGATATTTATAATTCTTTAAAGAACGCACTGAGCATGGAAGATGCCGATGATGTAACTTGTTATCCAGTTCGTGCTTCTGCTTTTGGTGCTATTGCAGAACTCATTGAGGTAAGAGTTGACATGGTATTGTCAGCGGAGTCTACTTGTCGCCTGTAAATATACCACTGACACATTTTTTGTGTGCTTTGTAGAATGGTTATGCTCCGCCTGACTGGGTTGCCCTTTTGCAAGTTGTTGTGAAAAGGTTAAGCGCTGAAGATGAAAACGAGTCTGCTCTTTTGTTTCAGCTTCTGGGAACAATAGTTGATGCTGGCCAAGAGAAAGTTCTGGCTCATATTCCTGGCACTGTATCTAACATTGTCAATACTATAATAAATCTACTGCCCCCTGTACCAGATCCATGGCCTCAGGTAATATTGCTTCATTCATTTCTCAGATTTCTGTGGTCAATACTTTCATGCTGTCTGCAGACAGTACATGTCAGCAATATCGCATGTGTTCCGAGTACTCGCTAGTATCACTTTCACATGCTTGTTGAGAGCGAGGCTCAAGAATTATAATCTAAGTCCACCCAGCGGCCTTCTTTCTCAATACAATGTACAGTAACATATAACGAAGACTATAAACCTGTTGTGGAACTACTGAAATATTTTTCTGATGGAAATACATTTTGGCATGTTGCTATGGACGTCTGTTTCTACTGGGGCGTAACCCTCTTAGCGACGCGCCATATCGGAACCCGGGTGTGGTGGCAAATGAGCAAGGGCCGGGCCGTCACCCCCTGGTGACGCGCCGTATCTTGATCTGGATACGGTGACAAGTGAGCAAGGATCGGGTCGTCGCATCCTTAGTGGCGTGCTACATCGTCGCCCGGGTTTAGTGAAAAATAAGCAAGGGTTTTCGCATTTGACTCGACGAGTGCGAAGGGTAAGGAAGCTAGCCGAGCCTAGGAGGATTCGCATAGGTAGTTGGAACGTAGGGTCCTGACAGGTAAGTTGCGGGAGTTAGTGGATGCAGCAGTGAGGAGAGGTGTTGATATCCTATGCATCCAAGAAACCAAGTGGAAGGGACAGAAGGCGAAGGAGGTAGAGGAGACCGGTTTCAAGCTGTGGTACACGGGGACCACTGCAAACAGAAACGGAGTGGGTATCTTGATCAACAAGAGCCTCAAGGATGGAGTGGTAGACGTCAAGAGGCAAGGTGATCGGATTATCCTGGTCAAGCTGGTCGTTGGGGACCTAGTTCTCAATGTTATCAGCGCCTATGCTCCGCAGGTAGGCCACAGTGAGAGAACCAAGTTGGAGTTCTGGGAAGGCCTGGAGGACTTGGTTAGGAGTGTTCCTATTGGCAAGCGGCTCTTCATAGGAGGAGACCTTAATGACCATGTGGGCACATCTAACACAGGTTTTGAAGGGGTGCATGGGGGCTTTGGATATGGCTGCAGGAATCAAGAGGGAGAGGATGTCTTAAGCTTCGCTTTAGCCTACGACATGATCGTAGCTAACACTCTTTAGAAAGAGAGAATCTCATTTAGTGACTTTTAGTAGCGGACAACACTCTAGCCAGATTGGTTTCATCCTCTTAAGAAGAGAAGATAGGTGTGCTTGCCTAGATTGTAAGGTGATACCTGGAGAGAGTGTTGTTGCTCAACATAAGCTTGTGGTGGTTGACTTCCGCTTTCGGATTCGTGTCCAGCGGGATAAGCGAACCAAAGTCGCTAGAACGAAGTGGTGGAAGCTCAAGGGGGAGGCGGCTCAGGCTTTCAAGGAGATGGTCATGAAGGAGGGCCCTTGGGAGGAAGGAGGTGATGCAAACAATATGTGGATGAAGATGGCGACTTGCGTCCGGAGGATAGCTTCTGAGTTTGGGCTAACCAGGGGTAGTAGAGTCGAAGCTAAAGATACCTGGTGGTGGAACGAGGATGTCCAGAAGGCTATTAAGGAGAAGAAAGTCTGTTTCCGACTCCTATACCTCGATAGGAGTGCGGACTACATAGAGAAGTACAAGGTCGCGAAGAAGACAGCGAAACGAGCTGTGAGCGAAGCTAGGGGGCGGGCGTATGAGGACCTCTACCAGCGTTTAAACATGAAGGAAGGTGAAAGGGACATCTATAAGATTGCCAAGATCCGAGAGAGGAAGACGAGGGATGTCAATCAGGTGAGATGCATCAAGGACGAAGCAGATCAACTTCTGGTGAAGGACGCAGAGATCAGGCATAGATGGAGGCAATACTTCGACAAGTTGTTCAATGAGGAGAATGGGAGCTCTACCATTGAGCTGGATGACTCCTTTGATGAGATGAACAGACGTTTTGTGCGGCGAATCCAGAGGTCAAGGAGGCTTAAAAAAGGATGAAAGGAGGCAAGGCGATGGGCCCTGACTGTATCCCCATCGAGGTGTGGAGAGGCCTTGGAGACAAAGCGATAGTATGGCTAACCAAGCTTTTCAACCTCATTTTTCGGTCAAACAAGATGCCTGAAGAATGGAGGCGGAGTATATTAGTACCAATCTTCAAGAACAAAGGGGATGTTCAGAGTTGTACTAATTACCGTGGGATTAAGCTAATGAGCCATACAATGAAGCTATGTGAGAGAGTCATTGAGCACCGTGTAAGAGGAATGACACGCATGACCAAAAATCAATTTGGTTTCATGCCTGGGATGTCGACCATGGAAGCCATTTTCTTGTTACGACAACTTATGGAGAGATACAAGGAGCAAAAGAAGGACCTGCATATGGTGTTCATTGACTTGGAGAAGGCCTACGATAAGGTACCGCAGAATGTCATGTGGTGGGCGTTGGAAAAACACAAAGTCTCGACAAAGTACATTACCCTCATCAAGGATATGTACGACAATGTTGTGACAAGTGTGCGAACAAGCGATGGCGACATTGATGACTTCCCAATCAAAATAGGACTGCATCAGGGGTCAGCTTTGAGCCCTTATCTTTTCGCATTGGTGATGGATGAGGTCACACGGGATATACAAGGGGACATCCCATGTTGTATGCTCTTTGCAGACGATGTGGTGCTAGTCGACGATAGTCGGGCGGGGGTTAATAGGAAGCTGGAGCTGTGGAGACAAACTTTAGAATCGAAAGGTTTTAGGCTTAATAGAACTAAAACTGGAGGTGCGGTTTTATTACTACTAACCATGGGGAAGAGGAGGAAGTTAGCCTTGAGGGGCAAGTGGTACCTCAGAAGGACACCTTTTGATATTTGGGGTCAATGCTGCAGAAGGATGGTGATATTGATGAAGACGTTAGCCATCGAATCAAAGTTGGATGGCTAAAGTGGCGCCAAGCTTCTGGTGTTCTCTATGATAAGAGTGCCACAAAAGCTAAAAGGCAAGTTTTATAGAACGGCGATTCGACCTGAGATGTTGTATGGTGCTGAATGTTGGCCAACTAAAAGGCGACATGTCCAACAACTAGGTGTGGCAGAGATGCGCATGTTGAGATGGGCATGTGGCCACACAAGGAAGGATCAGATTCGGCATGATGTTATACGGGAGAGAGTTGGGGTGGCACCAATTGAAGAGAAGCTTGTCCTGTCAGAATAATTCAATTCACATATTGATCTACCGAGAATCAAGCAATCACCATAAGCACAAGCACGGCACCGAGATTTGTTAACGAGATTCACCAACATGGCTACATCCCCGGGGCATGACTACGGGCGCTCCTCCCCATGTACCAAATCCACATGATACAGTCGACGACAAGTCCGCCACGACCATCCGACAGCGCTCCGACCACCTCGCCACGGCCGGTTTGGCCACCCCTGCCACGGGCGCCAGACCGTCCCTCTCGTGATCTCTGTCCAGCCTATCAACTTGTGTTTAGTCTATTTTGCTACCCCGCGGTGCCTTTATATAATAGGCCCGGGTTACACGTGTCCGACTCAAACACTTAACCCACCACTAATTACAAGTCCAACAGTAGCACAACTCGTACACATATATTCAACACATATATTTTAACATGTCCAACATCGTCTGAGATGGTTTGGGCATATCCAGCGTAGGCCTTCTGAAGCGCATATGCATATCAGGCGGTTAAGGCGTGCTGATAATGTCAAGAGAGGTCGGGGGAGGCCAAACTTGACTTGGGAGGAGTTTGTGAAGAGAGACCTGAAGGACTGGGCTATCAACAAAGATCTAGCTCTCTACAGGGGTGCGTGGAAGTTAGCTATCCACGTGCCAGAACCGTGATTTGGTTACTATATCTTTTGGTTTCAGTTCTAGCCTACCCCAATTTGTTGACGTCTGTTCTTTTAAGTTTTAACCCCCTGCATTGTTTCTAGTAATAGTATAACTCATTAACTAATTCCTAGAGGAAAAATTCTAATAGCTCTAATTGGGTTTACATGTATGTATTGCTGTAGGTTGTTGAACAGGGTTTTGCTGCACTGGTAGCTATGGTTCAAGCTTGGGATAGCTCTGCACCAGATGAAAACAAGGAACAAGAGAAGAGTGTGTCGCAATTAGGCCAGACTGCTATTGCTCAAACTTTTTCAACAGTATTACAAAAATCTTGGCTGTTGCCAGTTGAACAGATGGTATGTTGGCAAAGAGGAAGCCAAGATCGCCATCTACTGCTGTCTGTAGGTGGTTGTGCAATAAAATCTGTCTGACTGTTTGTTGATGTTCATTTCAGGAGCCGACATTAGATTCTGCACTGCCACCACCGTCATGTGTAAATGATGCTTCTGTGTTGCTTGAATTCATCCTGAGGTCTGTTACTTCTATGGAAGAAATCACACATACGAAGGTCTTTGAGCTAGTAGCTATATGGGCAGACACCATTGCATGTTGGGACTCTTGGGAGGAGATGGAGGATCAGGGAGTTTTTGACGCAATCAAAGAAGCTGTGAGTTTCCATCAAAGATTTGACTCCTCTGGTTTCTTCGTGAAGATGCTTCCTTCCCAGTCTGCAAATGGATCACAAAGTTCAGTCATTAGTCGGGTTTCTAGTTTTGTGACCAGGGCCATTGGAGTTTACCCCTCTGCAACATGGAGGGCATGCTCATGCATCCATACACTATTGCATGCTCCAGATTTCTCATTGGGAGCAGAAGATACTAGAATGTTTCTTGCTGTAACCTTTGGGGAAGCAACATTTTCCTATTTCAAGAGTGTATCTGACAGCCCTGCTGGGATATGGAAGCCACTACTCTTGGCTATTTCTTCATGCTACATTTGCTATCCAGATGCTATTGAGCAAATTTTGTGCATGGATGATGGTAATGGTTATACAGTATGGGCATCTGCACTGGCACAAGTCTCAAGCAGCTTGTTTATTCCTGGGCTCTCGTCTGAATCTGAGATCAAACTGGCCGGTAAGTATATATCTATTGATCATTATGGTTTTAGTCCTGTTGATGTTTGCTTAGTTGACTTAGAAAGATGTGTCATCTTATTACTGCTTGCAATCATCATGCAGTATTAACATTAGCAACTGTGATTGAGCGACTGCTGGCCCTTTCCATGGGTGGCACCAAGGTGTTGCAAGACTGCTATATATCATTGATGGAGTCCTGCATTCATCTCAAGGACGTTCAAGAGGATGGGGACGATGATGACGATGATGAAGATGAAGATCTAGTAGATGATGACGAGGAGGAAGACACTGATGACGATGATGAGGTAATGGACCATAGAACCATGTTTTCTATATTCTCTCTAAGCTCAAACACATTGCTTGAAGATCATGAACATGCAATCAGGATTCGGAGGATGACGATGTGCGAGAAGAGACCGAAGAGGAATTCCTTGCAAGATATGCGGTTGCTGCTGCTGAGTCAATTGAGGTTGTTGAGGAGGGAGACGTAGATGAAGAAACCCAAGACATTGAATTGGGTAAATTTCTGGAACCAAGTTCTCTGTCTGGTATTTACCACATTTTTCTTCTGATATTAACCTAAAAAAGCTATTCTGTGAAAATTTGCTTCTGGGGCTAATGCAGGTTCCTTGGATGAAATGGACATAAAACAAGTGGTTCTTTCACTGATTCAGAAACATACGGCGCCCCTCCAAGCGCAGATTTTGCCAGATGACCTAATGGAGAGAATTGCAGAAACATTTCCTGAATACCAGCAGCTGTTGCATGCTCACCAACTTGGGTGTTAGGACTTGTGCAGATTTTCTTGTCCAAACATAGTTTTATGTTACCTTTTTGGCTTTCATTAGCTTTATTATGTTTGCTGTTCGTTTTAGATACTCTGCTTGTTCTTTGTGCTCATGTACGAAATGATGGACTACAATGTGTTACCGCGGTTTCCCACTATCGTTGGATGAACAACAACATTCTTTTTATTGATGACTTAATGGTGCAATATTTATCATCTTTATCCATTGAGTTGTATATTTTTCTTGGACTTCGCTATGTAGTGCTGCTGCACCGTGGAACTGCCAGGCCTGCCGAGCAGGCTAATGTCAGCGGCAAATACGTTCCCAGCAAAAGCAAAAGTAAACAAAATATAAGTACCCCCTTTGTCCGAAAATACTTTACTTGTCGGAGGAATGGATGTACCTTCAATTTTATCCATTTTTCTGACAAGTATAAGTAGAATGATCCTCAAGTCTGTTGAACCTTGCCTGTATAGGCTTGCAAAAGGAACGAGAACGAAAAAGACAAAAGCGAAACAGAGTGGCCAGCCTTTATTGGAAATTTCAAGTAGATCATATCCCATACTTCCAGTGTTCTTTCAAATCTTTTCTTGTCGGCTTGGTGCTTCATCTTGACCTGAGATCTGAGTAAGTTTTCTTTGATCTGACCTGCAGCCTGTTCAGCCGTGCGAAGAGAGGAAAAAAATTCCAGTCTGCTCAGTTAGAAACCATGTTGCTTCTGCCA
This sequence comes from Bromus sterilis, assembly GCA_950022295.1. Taxonomy (NCBI): domain Eukaryota; kingdom Viridiplantae; phylum Streptophyta; class Magnoliopsida; order Poales; family Poaceae; genus Bromus; species Bromus sterilis. The sequence goes on from OX465595.1 coordinate 306,421,404, forward strand.
GCATATTTGGTGCTCTATTGTACAATGCTTTGAATGGTGTTCTTTTTTTTGAAACGTGGGCAAAAGATTTGCTCCATCGATTAAACAAGGGAGAATAGAGTTGTACACACACACGAGTTCGTTATGCGGATTACTCGCGACATTTAAAAATCCCTAAGCATTTAGCTCCCGCGGTAACCTAAAGCTTAGCCTCCTCTATAATTAAGCTTAGCACAAAGCTCGGTGGTGCACTTTTGTTTCGGAAGACCCTCGAGTTTCTCTCATTCCAAATAGACCCCCCCCTGCGCGGTCGGGGCTTTGCAAACCGGTCCTCTTCTCCCACCTTTCCTCAATGGTATCATCCAAGTGCCATGCGGGAGGATCCAAATTCGTAAAACCAAGCTTGAGAGCGAGCATGTTCCAAAGCTTTATGGTGTACCGACATTTGAAGAGAAGGCGTGGCCGTGTTTCTTGGATTCTTTTGTAGAGAGGGCACAACCCATAGTTTGCCCAACCTCTCCGCTCAAGCCGATCTGCCGTCCAAATCTGGTCTTGGATGGCCAACCATGCAAAAAAAGTCACTTTAGGAGGTGCCCAAGCTTTCCAAACCATTGAGACCATTGGAGAGCTAGTGAGACCAACAAATTGAGCTTTTTAGGTGGTCATCGCAGAATAGACACCATCATTGGAATGCTTCCAAATAATGTCATCAAGCACATGGTCGTCAAGATTGATCTCGTGGAGATGTGACCAAAGGGTGAAGAAATCCTGAATGTAGGCACCCGTGATGTTTGAATGGTGTTATTTTTAGTGAGGCGAGGCAAGTTGGGCATTGTTTAACAAAATTCTATAATGAACCGTTTTATGCTAGGCCAATGGAACAAAAGTTTCACTCTTTGATAAGTGCTCTGTGCCCAGAGTGTCCCCCAAGTTCACTGCCCACCACAATTCTATTTTCTTAGAACTCCTTGATGTAAAGTGTAATTGAGAAGAGTACCATGACTCGTAGTTAATTGCACCAGTAGGTCTTGCACTTTTGATAATTCTCGTAACCGTCAACAACTTTAGACATCCATGCAAGAACTACAGAGATAACTACCAATGAGTGTATATTATACCGAACTCTTGAAAATACATAAACTACCTTGTTCTTGTTTCCTTGTTTGTACTCAATTTTGAAATTATATCCAGTAGCTTGTGTTAAATGCCTTTGGTGAGTTTTTTTCTTTCTCTTGGGTGTATTTCATGCTTTGCTAGCCAGTTTCTATTATGAGGGTTGAAGGAGTAAAGTATGTTTTCAATGCTTAAGTGCTTCAATGATAACCTATGCTTCTTTATCATAAGTTGAAGTTGCTCTGTCCTAGGGCCAATTGTTTTACTGAAAAAGGATATAGCTTTGCCACCCTCATAAGTACAACCCCAATGTCCCACTTGAAACCGTCCTTTTTCGTGTCATCAAAGAAAACCAATGCAAACTTTCTCAAATAAGGTACTACTAGGATAGTGTTAATGATCATTTGGAAAGTTGCTGGGGCATTGGTGAGGCCAAAGGGCATGGCAATGTATCCATAGTGCCCACAATGTGTGTCGAAAGCTGTTTTTAGTATCTCGCTCTTGCATTTTGATTTAGTGGTAGGATAGCCACTTCTTAAGTCCAGGTTGGTGAAAATAATGCCCTCTGTAGCTCATCAAGGAAGTCTTCAGTCACATGGATTAGGTTCTTGTTTTTAACTGTTTGAGCATTGAGCTTTATGAAATAATTACATAGTCTCCAGGTCAAATCTTTCTTTTTCACCAGTAATGCATGAGAAGAGTATGGGATGACACTATCCCTAATAATTTAATCCTTGATCATGCCTTTTATGATCTTTTCCATGGCACCCTTATGATGATAAGGGATCCTGTAAAGCCTCTAGTTGACATTTTTAGCCTCAAATATTAGTGGAATGGCATGGTCCAATTTTCTTGGGGGAGGAAGGCAGGTTTATGTAGCAAATATTTCTTTGAACTATTCTAGTAGTGTTTGCACTTTTAGGTGAATGTCTTGTCCCTTTGGTGCTTCAACAACTACTTGATTTAGGAGTAGAAAATCACCACAAATTGGGTCTTCCTCTACATTATCATCACCATCCATTGCATTGGTTTCAATAGTAGGCAAACTCTCTATCGATGCTTAAGGATCAACATCGAGGGTGAGGAACACCCCCTTTTCGTTTGTGCAGAGGCTAAACACTCATGATATTCTCCACAAAGTGTGATGGTCTTGTCGGTGAGTGTCTTGACGAAGATATACATGCCTCCACAAAGATGGAGTCCAAAGTGAAAGGTGAAGTCCTTCATGGCGTTGTAATCATGCAACGGCGCTGCCATCCTTAAGCTGTTAGCCAACAACTTCAAGAGGAGAGCTTCCTTATCCCAAATATTTGCCATGATGTTATCAATGATGTCTTTGATTTATCGGGAGGGCGGGAGGTAACCTTTGATCAATGCGTTAATAAGAACCGTCATGGCCCCTTCACAGTGGAATAATGAGACCCTAGTCACCACTGATCCTATAGTAGCCCCCGACCTTGCCTCCAACAGAGAGTCTTGTAGAAGACGATGCCGGAGGTGGGACCCAATTTTTGCAGTGGTCATGATGTGTGTCAGTCAATGATCTGGTAAAAAAAATCTTTGGCTTAAATGCACCGCAAAATTTCTCTGCCTTGATTCCCGCATGAATGGCTTGTCGCCTAGATTCTCAGGCCAAAACATAACCATTGTCTTGGTCATGGGGATAGTGGGTGCACCCCGCATTAGCCACTTCTCCATTTCCTTCACTATAAAGGACCACGAAGCGGTTCCTGGTCATACTTTCACATTTGTCCTCCTTCTGGTTCCTTTCTCTCTCAGTTGCTCTGCCTACAACACTGTCGTGCAAGAGTGCTGCTTCTAAACTTCACGGGATGTCCACCTGTCGAAGAATGCACCCCCATGGTGAAGAATGGGTGGAAGGCCATAGCGAGCAGTACATGAAGCAAAATGGAAAAGCAAGTGTGATGAGTGGTGCCACAAGTGGTGCTATGCCAACATTGGAGTCCCATGCACTCACTTTGAGGTTCCCACCAAGGTGGAGGTGCACAACGAGTCGTGGGCGAGTCTCGGTGAGCGCGACGAAGATCTTGCGTCAGCCGTAAGGAGGTTCAAGCATCTCCGCGCAAAAAAAAACGACGACAAAAATGGTTTATGTGGATTTTCGACATCAGCGGCTAATGCCGTTGCAAAGTAGGGAGCGCCCTACGTGGGCCTACAACAGGGAGAATGAAATGACTTCTCTATCCTTGGGATTCGGTGCAAATTGAAAACGGATGTGCTAAAGGCGCAACTTGGACATCTATTCGAGGGTGCAGAGATTGTGCCGCTGACGGAGAAGGTGCCGCTATTGTGCGTGAAAGGGCTATGCACCGTTGCCCCCATTAGCATACCAGTGCGTAAAACGTTGGACATCATCAGAGGAACAACAACAACTGCTTCTTTGCCAGGATCTAGCAACCACCGAGAAGGTCGCTGCTCGCAGCCAACGATGAGCGAAACGGATCATTATCTGTGATGAGGTGCAGACGCAAAAACAAAATATTTGTAGAGGGCTTGATATCAAGCAACCAGGAAGCTATCGGAGATCCTATCGGCCTACATCTTCGCCGGATGTCCATCGCATGTGGGTTGCAAGCCAAGGAGCCACTGCAAATATGCCAACGGCTCTGATAAAGACGCGACTGTTCCAAGCCACATAGAACAACCGTTCTAGGTCATTAGATAAGAATCCAAAGATAAAGAGTGAAACAAAGAATATCACTACTGTATCAACAAAAAGTTTGAGAGTAAGCATTACATAATCTCCAAGTTTTTTGAAGTAATAGATTACCAGTTTTTCCTTACCACACAGATCCACTAGGATGATTTTTTATAGGAAAACTCTTCCCTTCAACCGGCAGATAAGGATCTAGCATCCTCCATGTGCACAACCGTTCGATTAACGCGAACGATACCGTGATGGATTAGGTTGCCACGTGCTTTACTATACAAAGGCGCCGCACATCTGTTTTGAAGCTTTGTAACAAGCAAGATGTTGCAAAAAAAGTTTTGCAACAAGTTTCGTGTTGCAAAAAAAAAGTCAGCGTACAACAAGCAAAGAAAATTATTTAAAGTTTCGCAAAAAACATCATGTTACAAAGAAGCTTCGAAACAAGCATCATGTTGCAAATAACGTCTTATGTGATACGCTAGATTCAATGGCACCCGTAAAAACTTTCTTCGTTAAAAAAAAAGCTTCGCAACAGAGGCTCTGTTGCAATGATCCGATCGCAACAGAGCCTCTGTTGCAAGGTTAGCAGCGGTGGTCGAAGAAAAAAATATTAGAAAAAATGCTCAGGGTCCTTTGCAATAGAGGCTATGTTGCAAAGGTCCGATCGCAACAAAGCCTCTGTTGCGAAGCTCGTTGTCTCATGCGCGCTCGATCAGATGGCTGATGGTCATTCTATCGTACGGTTAATCAGCAGGTGGATCTTTGGTAAACGTCGACCGGCAGACGCGCAGCGTCGCCCTTTTTATACCTAAAAATACAAAACTGAATTCTTTATTTTATGCACGAATTGATTTATAATAAGCACTCTTATCAATAAAAAAATAGGGTTATTAGGTGGTTCACTAGTTGTGTTTGGTCGTGTAAACCAAAATCCTATCAATAAATAGGAACACATTCCCACCAGTTCCCCAAAATATAAATTTGTATCAAATTGGAGCTAGTAACCAACCCCAACATGAAAGTATCGAAAAAACTTATATCAACAAAAATCTCAAATATCCTTCATCGACCAAAGTCAATAGGAGTACTGTTATGAAAAAAACCCAGACCTCGGGCTCGAGGACGTAGTTTCTCCATAAATAAAAGCATGTGTCATATAACAATTGTACTAAATATAGTGAATAAATCTAAATAACCTTTAAATCCATCTAAGATTTTGATTCCCAGTAAAAGAGTATAGTATATAAAAATATGGGACAAATATAAATTCACTCTCGATCTAAATCGAGCAGGTTTCAAAGAAGTAGATATTTTTCAACATGTTCTATTCGATACTGATAGGAGAAGAACCCGACTCAGTATTCTTACAAAAAGAGGGGAAGCGGAACCAAGTCAAAAAATTGGCCTTCATGGGGAGGTAAGATGATGCTTGACCTTTACATCTTGGAGTTTTGTCTTGAAATTTTTCTTCTTTTCCTTTGTCTCGATGAATTATCGTTTCCGTGTAGCCCTCTCGTGAACGATTCATCCAAAAAGGCACAAACAAATACGAAAATAGAGGTCCCTGAAGATGTTGCCGAGGCCAATGACGAACCGATGACGAGGGATGCCACCAGAACCATAGCTAAGGAGGTCGTTATCGCGGACACCCAAGCAGTTCAAAGGGCCGAGAGCGCGGGGTCGCAACCTGCTTCTAGGGATGCTGGTTCCTGTTGACCCACAAGTTAGGGTATCTATCGTACTCCTTTCAATAAGTAAGAGTATCAAACCCAAGGAGGAGCAGAAGGTGTTGACAAGTGGTTTCGAGCAAGGTTTCACTGTAAATATTGCAAGGTATCTTGTAGGGTTTTTGTAGTAATAGATAAATTAACAACAAGTAAATAAAAGAAAAAGAGAATAAACGAAATAAGTGGCCTAATCATTTTTAGCACAAAGGACAAGTCGGTGGTGTTACTTATGATGACTAAAACGTTCATGAGGGTACACGAGAGGATTTTCAAGTTACTTTCATTACGTGTCGTTGATTAACATTCATCGTTCTGATAAGTGTTGTGTGGGTGAATCTATGCTAGTGCACCGTCCTATCCTAGACAAATGCACACTTACGATTATACTCCTTGCAATCATCCGCAACTACAAAAAAGTAATTATGATAAATCTAACCGTACCAATAAACTCTATGATCCTACACTCCCTTCTGTAAAAATCTTGCAAACTGGGGTTCAAGTTTCTGCGACTCTAGCACCCTACCATAATCAAACCAATACACAATGCAATCCTCTAGGCTGATAAAATGTGAAGTACCATGTAGTCGACGTTCACACAACACCACTAGAGGAATAGCACCACAACTTAAATATCAAACCATTAAATATTACTCAACACAACATGACTACTTATAACAAGACTTCTTCCATGTCCTTAAGAACTAAACTAACTACTCACAATCCATCAAACGGATCATTATTAGAGGCGATATATGGATGAATAACCATTTGGTCATAACAAAAATTCACCCATAAAACTCAATATCATCAACTAAAAAAGGTAATTGTGACGTCCCCAAAATCAAGCCGTGTACAGTAATCATACACACAAGGTACACGATCGAGATTAGGGACTCACGATGAGATATCACAACACAACTCTACAAATAAAATAATACAAGCCAGGGGCCACGAGGGCTCGAATACAACAACTCGAGAGCACAAAGTTAGTATCCTGAGTACAGACACAAGGTACACATGATCTGCCTTAAGAAGGCTAGCACAAAAACAACATCGATCGAAATGGCGAAGCCTCCTGCCTGGGAACCTCCAAACTACTCCTGGTCAACGGGGAACTCGACGTCGTAGAAGGCATCGGGGATCTTCATGTTGCGGTGGTCGGCATCGGGGATTTCCTGCTCCTTGGCTCCAATGTCGACTGCAGCGGCTGATCAGGAAAAACAAAAAGGGGGAAATAAAGCAAGGGTGAGTATCTAGCATACCCTTGAGCCTTATGTCCGCTACTAAGCATTTATGCATTTGTATCAAATGGAAAGGAGAGGCTATATATGGTGGACTGAATAGCAGAAAATCAGAATAAGGAAGAGAAGCTAGGCCTATCGAAGACTAGCATCTTCCGACGATTCTTGAAGCACAAGAAGAGAATAGCCAACAGTTTATATAAAACATAAAGTAACAATGCAACAAAAGTTGCTGCAACATTGTATAATAGTAAGTTGTAATAATTAATAATTATATATGCCTCCGAGATCCCCTCCTCGACTTCCCTGCGAGGAAGAGATACCGGAACCAACAGTTTAATAGTAGTAGTTTGTAGTAGTAGGCTCTGGCTTCGGCATAAAGCGTCATGTTACCGTGGACACAACTATTCGAATAGATAAATTCGCTGCAGGGGTGCAATACTGTTCAGCCTGCATGCTCGGTGTTGGGATACGGGGCAGAAAACACAATTTTTTCATACCTACGGTACCCGAACCCAAGATCTATGCTATGGCGATGTAAAGTAACGGAGGGAATCGATGTTCATACCTTTGAAGACCTAAAGAGGGAAACGTTCTCGCGAACGTGGCTGGCGTAGACTCGGAACTACGACCTCCCTGTCGTGTAGAAGACCACCACCGGCGAGGATGACTCCCGGTAAACCTCCAGCGACGAAGTAGCACCACAGGTGTAGTGCCTCGAAGAGATTATATACGTACGGTACAATCGATGTTCCTCCCGGGCCCCGAACCAGGCGAGCAGCGGAAGAAAGACGGCTACAGATCCCGACTCCAGCAGAACAACGGCCTGCCTTATGGTGGAGAACTCCAATCCAGGTGCAGACTCCAAACAAGGGGAGTCCACTTCCGGGAAGGAGGAGGAAGAAGGAGATATTGGTGTGTTGGAAAAAGGGGGGGGGGTCTACCCCTCCTTATATAGGCCAAGGGGGGTGCCATCCTCCTCCCTTCCCCCATGTGGGACTAAACTCCCAAGGGGGGGGGGAGTGCGCCGGCCAAGGGGGGTGGTGGGCCCCACCCTTGGCGCCAAGCTCCCCCCTCCTCCCTTAATGGGCCCATGGGCCCATTTAGCCTTTTTCCCATTTTTTAATTTATTTAATATGCTTTAAATATTTAATTCAGATAATCAAATAATAAAACATTATTAAAACAATTAAACTTTATTTTGAACTATTCAAAATGTCCGGAAACCATTCCGTCCTCCTCCGGAACTATTCCGGTGTTTCCTCCTATTTCACCGATTGATCCCGTAACTGTCCTATGCATCGATTGCCCTTAAGTGTAACACCCTAACGGTCCGGGAAACAACAGATATGGTCGAGACTCTTCTCATTGACCAATGACTAGTCAGTTGGACCTGGTTACAATCCTTGACAGCCCCTGCGCTTCCATCGAATGAACTTCGATCGCTTTTGGAAACCGTTAACGATACGACGTAATCCCTTTGTGCTGCGGTACTTTGTTTGTCCGAGGTTTGATCATCGGTATCCTACATACCGTGTTCATATATCGTTCATAACAAACAACTTCTCTCGTCCATGATCATTGCATCTCTTGTGACCTAGTCACGTCCTTGCAAGGTGTTGATGCAATATCACCGAGTGGGCCCAGAGTACCTGTCCTGTCACAAGGACCGACAAATCCCGCTCTGATCTATTAACATACTCATCAACCATCTATTTCGGAATACCCAAAGTGCACCGTTATAGCCAGCATATTTCAGTCAGGCGGTGGGATACAAATCAAAGTGTCCTCATAGATGACAATTACGTATGATCGTTACAGTCTAAGGACTAAGCCATATGTTACAAAGTCATAGCAACGCTGAACTATGTGACTCGATCACATTGAAATACTTTAGGTGGGTGTACGTCCATCACATCATTCCCCTTAACGATATGACCTCATTGTCAATGGACTTAAGTGTCGCCATGATCAGGAAAGCTTGATCAATCAATTGCCCAATGAGATAGTTTACCCGAGTTAAACTACGGACCATGTTTTATACTACACCTGTATTAGTATTTCCAAGTAATACAGTTATAGCACAGTATAAAACGTATTATGAACAAAACGGATATGTGACAAATATCTTTATTAATTTGTCTCTAGGGCACATATCCAACAGTCTCCCACTTGCACTAGAGTACAAATTACACTGGTTTACATCAGGTATGTATCTAACACCAATGGTCTCTCGGTGTTCTTAAAACTTGCCCCGTGGAAGAGGTTTAGTCATCGGGTCTGCTGCGTTCAGATCCGTATGTATCTTGTGAATCCTAGTGTGTTCATCCCTGCCGCAGTCTCGCGTCACATGGAACTTTCGGAGGATGTGCTTGGCTGTAGAGTGAGTGCTTGGCTCCTTCGCGTTGGCAATGGCACCCGTGTTGTCGCAGAAGATTCCCACGGGGTCAGTGCAACTGGGAAAGACGCCAAGCTCGATCACGAACTTCTTCAGCCACAACGCCTCGTTAGACGCTTCGCAAGCGGCAATATACTCCGACTCCATTGTAGATTGGGCGACGACTGTCTGTTTGCCGCTCCTCCAGCTAATTGCGCCACCGTTCAACATGAAAACATATCCCGTCTGGGATTTCGAGTCATCTAGATCTGAGCCGAGGCTTGCGTCAACGTAACCCTTTACGGTGAGCTCCTCATCAACTCCTCCATAAACGAGAAAGAGATCCTTGGTTCTTCTCAAGTACTTAAGGATGTTCTTTACTGCTGTCCAGTGAGCCATTCCCGGGTTACTCTGGTAGCGATTAGTCATACTAATGGCCAACGCTAAATCCGGTCTGGTACATAACATAGCATACATGAGAGAACCTATGGCTGAGGCATAGGGCTTTGAGGACATCTCCTCCTTCTCTTTTGCTGTGGTTGGGCATTGAGTCACGCTTAATTTGACACCTTTTATAACTGGCAAGAGGCCTCTCTTGGAGTTACCCATACTGAAGCTTTTCAATATCTTGTGAATATAAGTGTTCTGACTCAAGGCCAACTGTCGATTAGGTCTATCTCTATAGATCTTAATCCCCAATATGTACGCAGCTTCACCTAGGTCCTTCATGGAAAATTTTCCATTCAGATATTCCTTCACTTACTCTAAGAATTTCTTATCGTTCCCTATTAGTAATATGTCATCTACATATAACACAAGGAATGCTACAGAGCTCCCACTCAGTTTTATCATAGACGCAGAACTCTTCGACGTTTTGGACAAATCCAAAATCTTTAATGACCTCATCAAATCGAAGATTCCAGCTCCGAGATGCTTGCTTCAACCCATAGATGGACCGTTGAAGCTTGCACACCTTACCAGCGTTCCTTGGATCGACAAACCCCTCTGGTTGCATCATATACAACTCTTCCTCAGTGTTGCCATTTAGGAATGCATTTTTCACATCCATCTGCCATATCTCGTAATCATGATATGTAGCTATTGCTAGTAGGATCCGAATAGACTTTATCATCGCTACAGGAGAGAACGCCTCCTCGTAGTAAATTCCTTGAATTTGTCAGAACCCCTTCGCGACAAGTCGAGCTTTGTAGACAGATACGTTTCCGTCTGCGTCAGTCTTTTTCTTGAAAATCCATTTATTCTCGACGGCCTTGCGGTCCTCGGGAATATCCACCAAAGTCCATACTTTGTTGGTGTACATGGAGTCTATTTCGGATTTCATGGCTTCAATCCATTTCTCGGACTCGGGTCCCTCCATTGCTTCTTTGTAACTTGTAGGTTCATCCGACTCATCAGCCGAGATTGCACTCACAAGCTGTCCGTAAAACTCAGTAGGTTGACGGACTCTTGATGACCTACGGGGCATAAAAGGTTCCTCTTCATTCTCATCATGATCATCATCAATGTCATGATCGTTATGAATGTCGTTCTGGCCATTCTCTTCAGCTCCCACTGTGGAATATGGTTCCAAAACAATTTCCGTAGCCGTTTCTTCCAATTGGAGTGATTGGTCAGTCACTTCATCGAGGTCTATTTTCCTCCCACTCAACTCTTTCGCGAGAAACTCCTTCTCAAGAAAGTGTCCCGTCTTGGCAACAAACGTTTTGCTGTCAGACTTGTTGTAGAAGGTGTATCCACAAGTTTCCTTGGGATAGCCCACAAAGATGCACTTATCCGCCTTGGATTCAAGTTTGTCAGGCTGTAGTTTCCTAACATAAGCCTCACAACCCCAAATCTTCAGGTGAGACAACTTAGGTTTCGTGCCATGCCATTCTTCAAATGGTGTTGTCTTTACGGATTTGGATGGTGCCCTATTAAGAATATGAGCGGCAGTTTCTAATGCATACCCCCAGAATGACAGAGGCAAATCAGTATGAGACATCATCGATCGTACACTATCCAATAGTGTTCGATTACGTCGCTCAGCCACACCGTTTCTCTGAGGTGTGCCTGCCGGCATAAGCTGCGGTACTATGCCAACAGACTTCAGATGATTGCCAAACTCGTGACTCAAATACTCGCCACCTCGATCCGATCGAAGATGCTTGATTTTCTCTCCGAGTTGATTTTCGACCTCATTTTGAAATTCCTTGAACTTTTCAAAGGTTTCAGACTTGTGCTTCATCAAGTCAATATACCCATATCTGCTCAAGTCATCAGTAAAGGTCACGAAGTAACGAAGACCATTGCGAGTGGGGACGTTCATGGGTCCACATACATCCGTGTGTATGATCCCCAACAAGTCATCCGCACGCTCCATTATCCTATTGAATGGAGTCCTTGTCATTTTGCCCATGAGGCATGGTTCACATGTATCAAGGGATCCAAAATCCAATGACTCAAGAAGTCCATCCTTATGGAGCTTCTCCATGCGCTTTATACCAATATGACCAAGTCGGCAATGCCACATCTTCATGTGATCTTCATCATTCTTCAATCTTTTGGCCTCAATATTGTTAATGTGACACACGTCACCATCGAGATCAAGTACGAATAAACCATGAAAATCCGGTGCGTGAACATAAAACATTTCATCCTTATAAATCAAACAACCAATTGTATCAGACTTAAAAGAATAGCGGTCTCGCTTCAAGCAAGAGCCACTAACGATGTTCACACTCAATGCGGGTACATAGTAGCAATTATTCAGAACTAAAACCAATCCCGAAGGGAGACTAAGATGCTTCGTGCCGACCGCCAAGACTTCAATTTGACAGCCATTCCCCACGCGCATCGTCACATCATCCTTGAGCAAGCGTCTCCTATTCCTTAGTCCCTGAATGGCATTAGAAATATGAGCGACAGATCCTGTATCAAGTATCCAGGATGTGTTCCCGGCGCTTGTCAAGAGAAGATCAACAATATGTATATCAAATATACCTTCGTCTCTCTTGGCGACCTTGCCAGCCTTCTTGTCCTTAGGTACTTGGGGCAGTTGGTTTCCAGTGACCTTCACCCTTGCAGTAGAAGCACTCCACTCCGGGTTTAGGCTTGGGTGCCTTGGGAGGAGCGGCAACTGACTTGCCATCCCTCTTGGGGCCACCACTCTTGGCCTTCTCCCGCCTGCTTGACTTCTTGAAGTCAGTGGTCTTGTTGACCATGAAGACGGCGTGCTCCTTCTTGATCTCAACCTCGGTGCTCTTCAGCATGGCGAACAACTCAGAAGGGGTTTTGGTCATCCCCTGCATGTTGTAGTTCAGCACAAAGCCTTTTTAGCTAGGGGGAAGCGACTGCAACACCCTATCAACAACAAGTTCATCTGGAATCTGGCATTCCAAAGCATTCAAGCACTGAACGTAGCCAGCCATTTTGACTACGTGCTCACTCACGCTGCCGTGCTCGTCCATCTTTGCTGAGAAGAAGGCTTCAGAAGCCTCGTACCGTTCAGCCCTGGCTTGAGGTGCGAAGACCGCCTTGAGGTCGGTGATAATCTCATATGCACCCATCCTCTCAAGGCGTTTCTGCAGCTCAGCCTCCATGGAGTAGAGCATGCCACTCTGTACAAGGTTGTAATCATCAGTCTTGGAGAGATAGACATTCTTCTCGTCCTGACTGGCATCATCTGCTGGTGCGTCACCTAACGCGCCCTCTAGTACGTATGCCATCTTGAGGGGAACGAGGAGAATCCTCAGGGTGCGGAACCAGTTGGTGAAGTTTGTCCCATCTGTTTTTAGCTTATCTTTTTTTAGGAATGATCCTAAGTTGAACGAGGGGCGAGGTGCTGCCATCTACAAGGTTGATTCACAAGGATACATATTTAGACTTTTGTTCATAATGTGGAGTTTCAATTTAATCTCAAATTTCTAGAAAGCTCCCACTTAGATAAACACCTCTCAATTTAACTAAGTGATTACACAATCCCAGCCCCCATACCTCCCCCGATCGTCACGACCATCAGTATGCGAACCAGGTAGGCCTCTAAGCCAATCACATCAGGCATGTGACTCGTGCTCGACCTTTCGGTCTCCTGTGTTCTAGGCCCGCATCTACATACGTCAAGCCTGCCAATCGAACCTTGATGTTAGCTGTTCAGCAAGGCCATATCTGCATATGCCAGGCTTGCCGAACCCAACCTCATGCGAACTCCGTTGAATATGTAGGACAACTCCGGTATGTACGGAGCATCAAGCCATATGGGAGAACCTTCCAGGCGGTGCCCACCAAGGGAGAACACAATGTTGGTATTGTGAGAGATGGTCCTGTTTCGTGCTACCGTCGATATATCTAGCATACTAGCATAAAACAGGAAGTAAAACTGTAAATCATACAACCTATGACCCCCCTTCATGCAAAGCAAAGTTAAACGCCTTTCTACTTTAGCTTGTGCAAGTTTTACGTGGCTGCTAGGGTTTTCGAGAGAGAGAACCGTTTCTATCCTGCGAAAAACATGCCACAACACCGTCTCCCATCCGTCTCTATTACACCCCTGTCGGGGCCCTCCGTTGCAAACATCTTCACATCGCTAATGCAGAGAGACAGACACCCCCAGCCACTTTATATGGTACAGGCCATATGTCAAGCGTGGAACCAGTCTCGCGTAAACGCGTAAGGTCGGTCGGGGGCCGCTTCATCAAACATTGCCACAACGCTAAATGAGTACACGTGGGAGGGTAACGAATGAAGATTCGATGCCCACATCCTAGATGTGTTCTACCCGTACAATACATCTACGCATAGCTAGCTCATGATACCACTGTTGGGATACGGGGCAAAAAACACAAAATTTTCATACCTACGGTACCCGAACCCAAGATCTATGCTATGGCGATGTAAAGTAACAGAGGGAATCGGTGTTCATACCTTTGAAGACCGAAAGAGGGAAACGTTCTTGCGAACGTGGCTGGCGTAGAATCGGAACTACGACCTCCCTGTCGTGTAGAAGACCACCACCGGCGAGGATGACTCCCGGTAAACCTCCAGCGACGAAGTAGCACCACAGGTGTAGTGCCTCGAAGAGATTATACACGTACGGTACAATCGATGTTCCTCCCGGGCCCCGAACCAGGCGAGCAGCGGAAGAAAGACGGCTACGGATCACGACTCCAGCAGAACGACGGCCTGCCTTATGGTGGAGAACTCCAATCCAGGTGCAGACTCCAAACAAGGGGATTCCACTTCCGGGAAGGAGAAGGAGGAAGAAGGAGATATTGGTGTGTTGGAAAAAGGGGGGTCTACCCCTCCTTATATAGGCCAATGGGGGGGGGTGCCATCCTCCTCCCTTCCCCCATGTGGGACTAAACTCCCAAGGGGGGGGGAGTGCGCCGGACAAGGGGGGTGGTGGGCCCCACCCTTGGCGCCAAGCCCAAGGGGGGAGACCCCCTCCTCCCTTAATGGGCCCCATGGGCCCATTTAGCCCTTTTCCCATTTTTTAATTTTTTAATATGTTTTAAATATTTAATTCAGATAATAAAATAATAAAATATTATTAAAACAATTAAACTTTATGTTGAACTATTCAAAATGTCCGGAAACCATTCCGTCCTCCTCCGGAACTATTCCGGTGTTTCCTCCTATTTCACCGATTGGTCCCGTAACTGTCCTATGCATCGATTTCCCTTAAGCGTAACACCCTAACGGTATGGGAAATAGCAGACATGGTCGAGACTCTTCTCATTGACCAATGACTAGTCAGTTGGACCTGGTTACAATCCTTGACAGCCCCTGCGCTTCCATCGAATGAACTTCGATCGCTTTTGGAAACCGTTAACGATACGACGTAATCCCTTTGTGCTGCGGTACTTTGTTTGTCCGAGGTTTGATCGTCGGTATCCTACATACCGTGTTCATATCTCGTTCATAACAAACAACTTCTCTCGTCCATGCTCATTGCATCTCTTGTGACCTAGTCACGTCCTTGCAAGGTGTTGATGCAATATCACCGAGTGGGCCCAGAGTACCTGTCCTGTCACAAGGACTGACAAATCCCGCTATGATCTATTAACATACTCATCAACCATATATTTCGGAATGCCCAAAGTGCACCGTTATAGCCAGCATATTTCAGTCAGGCGGTGGGATACAAATCAAAGTGTCCTCATAGATGACAATTACGTATGATCGTTACGGTCTAAGGACTAAGCCATATGTTACAAAGTCATAGCAACGCTGAACTATGTGACTCGATCACATTGCAATACTTTAGGTGGGTGTACGTCCATCACATCATTCCGCTTAACGATATGACCTCATTGTCAATGGACTTAAGTGTCGCCATGATCAGGAAAGCTTGATCAATCAATTGCCCAATGAGATAGTTTACCCGAGTTAAACTACGGACCATGTTTTATACTACACCTGTATTAGTATTTCCAAGTAATACAGTTATAGCACAGTATAAAACGTATTATGAACAAAACGGATATGTGACAAATATCTTTATTAATTTGTCTCTAGGGCACATATCCAACACTCGGATCTCCAGGGTGGCGCACACCTTGTTAGGGAATGCCCCATCGAGGCTATCCGACACGCCGAGGCCCATCCTACGACTCATCAGAGAGGTCCCAGCCGGTCTAAAGTCCTAAGCGCAAGGGGGGTCTTTAACCGTCGCCCCTCACCCTCTGGGTCGTTGTGCGCCAGGTGGATTCCACGCAAATCTTCCAGGATGGGATCCGACCCAACCACAATAGTGATCTGGACGTCTTTCATAGCTTTCGAACGAGACCACAACGCGGAGGGCCCACACCGTAATCCCACGTGAAGGTAGTGCGTACAGGCCTTTGCGGCCTCTCAAGTCATCCACCTGAAACGTTAAGCATTTTATTATTTTCTGTCGGGACAACCGTTATCGTTGCCCCTTATCTGGGTGAGTCGTGGACAACGACAGCAGCCAGGACCACCAGTACATCGGTGCCTGCCCTGTCGTCCTACCAACTCTTGCGGTTACCAACAAGGTTAACCGTCTCCTTACCTTATCTCGCGTGTGCTCTTGGAAGAGCCTGACTTTCGTACTACAGGGTGTCTCACGGCCAACGAGCAAGGACCAGACCCACGACGGTATCCGCCTGTTCTGCCGACCCGATACAATCCCTGCGCGGGCACCATTGGGTCACCCAACTCATTACCTTTTAAGGACACCAGTTGATTCGAGTGCCTACCATCAAGTGAAACCAGGAGGAATCACCCTCGATGGTACACTTGAAGAGGTTCGACATAGAGTCAGAGACATCAACGGAATGAACTAAAGAGGTAAACCTCGTATCATCCAGGTGATCCTACGCTACTGAGTCGACGAGAGTGAAATACGAGTCCATCCACTCGTAAGTCAAACTCGAAGCGACTCGGTAGAGTCTCGCCGTTGTAGGTTCCCTAGGGCGTCTGCATTGATCCGTACCTGTTGCAGTTATAATATTTTGTAATCCGCGTTCACTCACCAGAGTGATCACGGTCCGCTATTCTAAACCTAGCTAACAATGCGCAGGGCTCACTACTGAATATTATATATATTTATAAGGCAACATAGGACAAAGGAGGGTACATCAAGGGGTGACAAAAACAGGCTATGCAATTGAATAGGATTGTAACGTAGCAGCAACAACAATGCCTAGTGCAAGAATTTATAGAAAAGATAGGCGATATCTGGGGAAGAGAATGGCTCTGCTTGCCTGGAAGCTCGGCGGTAGAGGTACGGTCGTCGACGAAGTAGTCGTACTCGGCAACGGTGTCGTCGGCGGTAGTGTCGAGGTCTACCGGAGAATAAAGGGGGGGGAGAGAAACAATAGATACACAACAATAATAGCAATACAAATGTATGACATAGAAAATACAAAGCAACGGGGCTCTAACACAGTGTTCGGTGATTTTCACGAAGCACGAAATTATCCGGGGGTGACTCATCAGTACCGGGTGATTACCGGACAGATGATCCGGAGGGGGGAAGGTTCCATGTCTGCAGTGTTAGAGATATCTGACTGACATGTGGATAGTGTATCCGTGATCGTTGATGCATTCCGAACAACTTTCATGTTCGGAACATTTTCATCCAGAAAGTATTACCGACTCCGGTCGTTTGACCGACAGATGAACCAGAGGGGAAATGTTCCACGTTCGATATGTTAGAGGGGTGCGGTGGGTATACGGATGGCGTAATCTTATTCGTTGTATTTTTCTGAGCAATTTTGATGTATACAATATTTTCATCGGAGTTACGGTTTATTTTATATGATTTTCTGAAGTTTTAACAATATTCTGGAATTGTTTTAATATTTAAATAGCAACATTATCCACAACAGTAGTTGACTGGTCAACTGACAGGTGGGGTCTACATGTCATAGGGAGGGGCATTTAAATTCATTTAATTTAACTAATACAACAGAGGGTCCCACATGTCGTACTCTATTATTTAACTATATTCAATTTAGTCACTTAATAAGTGAGGGGCCCCACCTGTCATAGGGCCAGGGGGTATCTACTTTAGTTTAAACACTGGTTAATTAAAAGGGCACTGGACCCACATGTAATAGACACAAGTTCTGATTATTTGTTTAACAACTAATTAAAAGATGGGGCCACATGTCATCTGCTCTAGGGGGGGGGTTATCTTATGTCTTTTTAATTAGCAGGGGATATTAAGATAGGGTGGACCCACCTGTCAGTGGGGTTAGGGGGGGGTTAGCCCACAGCTCGCCGGTGACGAGGGGCATGCCTGCGGTGTCAGCTCCGGTGAGGGGGCGTGCGGTTGCGGGCGTGCGCGCGGGCGCAGGCACGCGCAGCTCGCGGCTGCGGGCGCGGTGAGCGTGGCGCGACGAGCCAACACGACGAGCAGCGTGGCGAGCTCGAGCCGGCCGGTGACCTGGTGCGGAGGCGCGTGGGCACGCACGCAAGGTGCGGCCAGGCCACGACGGGCGCCGGCGGTAGGGGCGAGCAAATGCGAGGGGGGGGGGGTGAGATGCCAATGGGCGAGCGCGTGCGCGGCTAAGTACCGGCGAGCGCACGTCCTGGCATGGCATATAGCAGGCACGGGGCATCCTGGGCGACAAATTAGCGCGAGGAGAGGAGGGGAGGCCAACCTCACCGCCGTTGTAGGGGTAGCAGAGGCCTGAGGAGGGAGCTCGAGGTGATGCGGCTTGACGACGACGAACATCGACGGTGGCGTCAAATCGAGCGCGGGAAGAGGCGCGGAGTGAGGCGGCACATGGGGGAGGGGAAAGGAGGGGCGCGGCTAGGGTTTCAAGGTCACAGGGGGATTGCTTGGGGTCTTTGTGACGCCCCCAAAATCAGACCGTGTACAGTAATCATACACGCAAGGTACATGATCGAGATCAGGGACTCACGGTGAGATATCACAACACAACTCTACAAATAAAATAATACAAGCTGTTTAATACAAGCCAGGGGCCACGAGGGCTCGAATACAACAGCTCGAAAGCACAAAGTTAGCGGAAGCAATAGTATCTGAGTAAAGACACAAGGTCCACATGATCTGCCTTAAGAAGGCTAGCACAAAAACAACAACGATCGAAAAGGCGTGGCCTCCTGCCTGGGAACCTCCGAACTACTCCTGGTCAAAGGGGAACTCGACGTCGTAGAACGCATCGGGGACCTTCATGTTGCGGCGGTCGACATCGGGGATCTCCTGCTCCTGGGCTCCAACGTCGACTGCAGCGGCCGACCAGGCAAAACAAAAAGGGGGAAATAAAGCAAGGGTGAGTATCTAGCATACCCGCAAGTCTTACGTCCGCTACTAAGCATTTATGTATTTGTATCAAATGGAAAGGGGAGGCTGTATATAGTGGACTGCAAGATAGAAATCAGAATAAGGGTAAGAAGCTAGGCCTATCGAAGACTAGCATCTTCTGACGAGTCTTGCAGCACAAGATGAGAACAACCAACAGTTTATAGAAATCATAAAGTAAAAATGAAGCAGAAGTTGCTGCAACATTGTATAATAGTAAGTTGTAATGATTAATAATAATAAATGCCTCCGAGTTCCCCTCCTCGACTTCCCTGCGAGGAAGAAAACCCGAAACCATACAGTTTAATAGTAGTAGTTTGTAGTGGTAAGGTCCAGCTTCAGCATACAGCGTCCTGTTACCGTGGACACAACTATTCGAATAGATTAAAATCCCCGCAGGGGTGCACTACTGTTCAGCCTGCACGCTCGGATCTCCAGGGTGGCGTACACCTTGTTAGGGAATGCCCCACCGAGGCTATCCGACACATCGCAGTTCATCATAGGCTCAGCAGAGAGGCAATCCGCCGGACTATATCCTATGCGCCAAGGGGTCTAGTTCCCTCACCCTTGCTCGCTCCTGCACAGTGCGAGTCTGTCCGGTGAAGCAAAAGAAAATCCAAACACACCTGCTGCAGAAAATAAGACAACACCGCTTCCCGGCGATCAGGCCGTAGTACTCCTGACGTCTGAAGAGCTTTCGGACGAACTACGACGCGGAGGCCCCACACTGCAATCCCACGTGTAGGTTGTGCGTACAGACCAACGGGCCTCTCAAGTCATCAGCCGAACCATTTAGCATTTTAATTAACCTGTGTGACAACCGTTATCGTTGCCTCGACTTAACTAACCCGCGGACAACGACAACAGTCAGGACCACCAGTACATCGGTGCCTGCCCTGTCATCCCACCAAGTCTCTCCGGTTACCAAGAAGGTGAACCGACTCCTTACCTTATCTCGCGTGTGCTCTTGGTAGAGCTCGACTTTCGTGGTTTGGTAACTCTCACGAGATACGAGCAGGGGCCAAGCACGCCAGTAACGTCGGTCGTACCCTCCCTGTCGTTCCCGACGCAATACCGCTCGCGGGCACCGTAGGGTCGCCCGACTTCTTACCTTAAGGACAACCGTTGCTCAGGTACCTAGAGCGGCTATACAGAGTCAACAACGAGTGGAGTACAAGGATTACTCCTTGATAGCTCGCACTTGATGGTGGCTCGGCAGAGCCGACCTAGAGGGCCTTAGGCGGTGTCTGCATTGTACCGTACCTGTTACAGTTAATATATCGTATCCGTGTTCACTCCCAGAGTGATCACGACCCGCTATCTAATCCTAGCTAACAATGCGCAGGGCTCACTGCTGAAATAATGCATAAGTAATAATAGGCAACATAGGATAAAGGAAAGGTACATCAAGGGGCGACAATGAAAGGCTATGCAATTGAATAGGATTATAACGTAGCAGCAATAGTAACAACGCCTAGTGCAAGAAATGTACGGAAAGATAGGCGATATCTGGGTAAGAGAATGGCTCTGCTTGCCTGGAAGCTCGACGGTAGGGGTAGGGTCGTCGACGAAGTAGTCGTACCCGGCAGCGGTGTAGTCGGCGGTAGCAGCGGGGTCTACCGGAGAACAAAGGGAGAAGAAACAGTAAATATAAAGCAATCATAGCAAACAGATGAATGGCATGACGTATGCGATGTTAACGGTGTTCTAACACAGTTCAACGTGTTAATCTCGGAGCGGGAATTCATCCGGGGATGAAATACCGGGTCCGGGTGATTACCGGACAGGGTGTCCGGAGGGGGAAGGGATCATGTCGGAGGTGTCGTGGACATCCGAAAAACGTGTGGATGGTGTAACCGTGCCAGTTGAAAAATTCCGAACAACTTTCGTGTTCAAATTAAATTTATCCGGATACTTTAACAGTACCAGACAAATCATCGGACAGACGGTCCGGAGGGGGACGGTTCGATGTTCGGTATGTTAGAGGGGGGTGGTAGATCAACATATAGCGTATCCGTATTCGTTATATTTGTCTGATCAATTTTCATGTATAAAGTTTTTGAATCTGACTTACGGTTTACAAGATATTTAAATTCAAAGTTTTAAACAATTTAAATAATTTTCTAAATTACTTTTATTATTAAAATAACATTATCCAAAACAGTGCATTTGACAAGGTCAAACCTGACAGAGGGGACCCACTTGTAAGGTTGACTGGTCAACTGGCTAGTGGGTCCCACATGTCAGCCTCACATTAACTATAAAACATTTTATTTAATTTTCAATAGCAGTGGGGGCCACATGTCATTGACTCACACATTTTATAAATCAATATTTTAATTACTGACAGCTAGGACCCAGGTGTCATAGACACATATGTTTAATTAACAGTCTAATTAATCCAGGGGCTAATCTAATTGCATGGACCCACCAGTCAGGGACACATGCTTAATAAAACAGTTTAACTAATCTTGTGGTTATTTTAAAGGGTCAGGCCCACATGTAATATAGAAAAAGGAGGGGGGGGGGGTTCTCTGCTTAATGGCTCATTAGCCCTTGCTGACCCACCTGCCATTGGGAGGGGCTAGGCCTAACAGGGGGATTAGCCGTGGGCTAATCCCAATCGTGCCCGCCGGCGAGGAGGTTCACGGCGGCGTCCTGGAGCAGGGGCGGGGCACGATGGCGGGCGCGGCGTCCAGAGGAACGCGAGGCCGTGGCCAAGCCCAGCCGCACAACAGCAACGGCGGGGATCACCACGGGATCGTGCTCCCGGCCATGGCAAGCTACGGGTGCCGGGGGCTTCTACGGCGAGGAAGCGGGGAAGGGAGGGGGAAGGATTCTCACGGGGAGGCAGCAGGGGGCAGTTGGCTCGGGGTGGCCGTGGCGCGGCGAGGCCGGGGGGGGGGGCGCCGGTGGCTGGTGAGGCCGTGGCGGAGGGGTGGCGCGGTTCAGCGAGGTGGGGCGCTCCGGCGCCGATTTAGGGCTCGTGGAGAGGAGGCCGAGGCCGGAGAGGAGGCCGAGGCCGGGGAGGCGGCCGGACGGCTCGACCAACCGTTGCCGTTGGTCGCGGGATCGAAGGAGGGCCGCCATGGCGGGCTCGCATCAGAGGAGAAGACACAGGGGAGGGAGGGACAAAGGGTCAGAGGGGGGAAGGGAGAAGGGGCAGCTAGGGTTCCGCCGGGGGGGGGGGTCAGGGTCTTATACCAGCGGCTAGCCGCTGGATGCACGCCACGGTGTGGCCGCGGCCATGGCCGATGCGGATGGAGGACACGTTGTGGGGGGGGGGGGACAGTGAAGGAGGGAGAAAGAGGGAATGGGCCAGGCGGGTGGGCCTAGTGGGGGAGCTGCCCTGGGCGCTGCTTAGTATTTTTCCTATTTCTTTGTTTTTGTTAACTTCATATGCTTTTGTTTTATTTTAACTGGCTAACCAATGATTTTTGTAAAAGGTGCAATTATTTCCAATATTAATGTTACACCAAATAGTGTGGCCACAAAAAGTTTGGCACTAAACAAAAATCATCTAGTTCACTGAATTATTTAAAAGGGGTTAAATGTGGCTTTCTGGCTGTTGTTATTATTTATTTACTCTAGTAAACATTTTAATAAATTCACATTATAGTTTTAATATGATCTAGTGATTATTAGGGATTTTATAAAAGTGGTGGCACAATTTTCGGTTGAACATTAGTTGCCACATTGTTTTGGAATTTTTAAATCGGGCTGAATTTGAACAACCTTGGTGAAGGGTGATCATCACATGCCTAATCATGGTGACTTGGGAACAGTAAAAGTGATTACTGTAGTGTGACATCCGGGGTGTTACAAATCTCCCCCACTACAAATAATTCTCGTTCCGAGAATTAAAGGTAGTGAAAGGGGTAAAACTTTGATTTCGTATTCTAATGATTCTTCTGGTGCTTTTTGTCCTCCTCGTAGAAGTTAATCCTTCTCGTTGATGTCTTCATTTCTCTGCATCATTGCATCTTGTTGGGTGGTCATCCTTCTCTCGGGGCTGCATCGTACCTACGAACAGGTTAGGGGGAAAACATGAGGGGGGGGGGTCGGATTGGTACAAGGTTAACCAACGGAGATAGTCCAAGGGAATGGGGTACAAAGTATCTCACGAGTTAAACTCAGGGAGATACATCGAGAGAAACAAAAGAAGGCATGAGAAGTTTTCAAGTGGATATGCAAGCATTCGACGACGATAACTGAGGAAGAAAAGGGGTCCAGAGCATCAAGCATAAGCAATGAGTCTGATATCGCACTGAATTTCACAAGGTAGAAGATTTGTGAATTGCATACGAGGTCAAGCAAGAGGAATAACCTCGAGAAGAGAAAGGTACAAGAGAGTCAGGTTTCGATCCTGTGGAGCTGTGGGTTATGGGCCCACATTGAGTAAGAAGGGTGGAGACAAACAATGCGATCAAGTTGCAAGGAAGTCAGAGAACAGCTTGCCAGCTATGTCGGCAACAACATCAGTTCCAAGGGCGAGGGACAATGAGAAATGTTTTCCTGCTCGTTAAGATGAGGCAGACTAATAGGCAAAGTTCTCGTCCATCGGTGGTTATCGAAATGTTATCAACATTAGTAACAGGTTGTACGGACAAAGTAGTACACCGAAGTGTTTACATCAGCAGGGAATTATCACTGCTCGGATAATTTATATTAAAAGAAAGGTTAAACAGACCAATGGAAAGGAAAATGTGATGATACACAAGTATCACGTGTATATCTTTCCCAAGGGAAAACAGAGCAAGTAATACATGACCACATTTGTATTGGCAAGGAGTCAAAGGGGGTTGTCAATGATGACACAAATCATCGAGGGGCAAGAATGGTATTTCTCATGATGCATCCAAGTAACACTTGGGAGAAGTCAAAATGTCGATGATGACCATGACACATCATGTCAAAAAGTTTCAAGAAAAATACAGTCGAACAACGGCAACATCAAGCAAAAGGAATGGTGAAGCAATAGTATTCAGTGTTCTCGGTTGACAACAACCCATAACCATGAAATGTTTATGATAGGGATAGGCATTGTTTCATCACAATTCCTAAGATGTAGTGCAAAGGCATGATATCCTCGAGATACCAGGGGTAATACTCGAAGGTAGAATGGTGGATCATAGCTGCTGAAGATTTTACACCAAGGCGGTTAATTATCTTTATGAGAAGCTGTCATGATAAGTTCTACATAGTATCCATGGGCATGAACACAAGTTCAAGGTCGACTCCCACTTCTTCAATGCATAACATTTCAATCACTTCCCACTTTCGATGAAGTTGTAGAGTAGGAAATTTATCTGGCGTAACACCAGTAGAGTATGACCCGCAAAATTTTTCTGGGTTCATAGAGAGGGTTGAAACATAGATACAACCCATAAGGACAACTTACGAATCTATACGACAAACAACAGGAACAAGAGATACAAGTTTGAAAGCAGAAAGCTGATGGCACGGAGCACATGATACCGTTCGCCAAAGGCATTTCGTATCAGGGGAAGCTCGTCAATGATTTAGGACACAAGGGGACGGCAGGTAGTAATCCACCAAAAAGGTCAAGCGGTGTATAGAGAGTCTGGGGTGATTATCGGTACTCAACCATAAGAAGAAAGAATGCCAAAGCATTGGAGATAGAAGCATCGGAATAATTCAATGCTTAAATACAAAGGAATTATGACTTCCATATCGGTGTATCAGATTCAAATACATCGATCAAACCTGAATAAGTTGAATAGAAGCTTGACGGTTAATCAATTAAGGTTTGATTTACCGAGAACCAGCTCATGTCCGGAATGACGTTTGAGCCAGAAGAATGGACTCATAGGGATCAACTGATGATTGTGTGCACTAGCACACATGATGATTCAACATATCAGAATGGCAATGCCAAGGGAGGTCATCAAAGACTACAGGAAAAACGGGATTAATCATAGTGCAAGCAGGTAAGAAGAATCTCCAAAGCAGTAAGCTGCCGAGGATTGTCGCGAGATCGAATAGTATTTCGAAGTATTTTGGGAATCACATGAACCACTTAGGATGAATGGATCCTCGATAAATGTGAGGAATTATCCGCAGGATGAAAAGAAGCTGCAAGGCAGTAGGCTCAAAGGATTCCCGAAACAATCGGAAAGTATTTCGATGCATCTTGTGAACACAAGAGCAACTGGGATTAAATGGATGAACGAAATGTGTATGTGGTTATACATACAGACTTATCGGTGGCAGTGAATTGTAAAGGTGATCGACACATATGGTCTCGGGAATATTATCGGAGGGTAATCTTAGGTATCTTCTCGGGAAGCAAGCGATCATTTGTAATGAGGGGCTCTCCGGGAGGAAGTAGTCACGAGAACCTAGAGTTAAAGTTATAAAAATCTTTAACTCGAAAGAGAAGAGAGAGTAGAGTCCCAGAGTAAAGGTATGGAGAAAAGGATCCTAATACCACCCAGTTTGCGACGTGGGCCGATAAGCCACACGACACTGTCAGTAAAGTAGTTTTGCAAGAACTAGACTCGACTTCGACCAAGGAGTTGGAAGGGGGTGTCCTACAGACAGTCGTCTCTGATACCAACTTGCGACGCCCCCAAAATTAGACCGTGTACAATAATCATACACGCAAGGTACACGATCGAGATCACAGACTCACGGTGAGATATCACAACACAACTCTACAAATAAAATAATACAAGCCAGGGGCCACAAGGGCTCGAATACATCAACTCGAAAGCACAAAGTTAGCGGAAGCAATAGTATCTGAGTACAGACACAAGGTACACATGATCTGCCTTAAGAAGGCTAGCACAAAAACAACAACGATCGAGAAGGCGAGGCCTCCACCCTGGGAACCTCCGAACTACTCCTGGTCAAAGGGGAACTCGACGTCGTAGAACGCATCGGGGACCTTCATGTTGCGGCGGTCGGCATCGGGGATCTCCTGCTCCTTGGCTCCAACGTCGACTGCAGCGGTCGATCAGGAAAAACAAAAAGGGGGAAATAAAGAAAGGGTGAGTATCTAGCATACCCGCGAGTCTTACGTCCTCTACTAAGCATTTATGCATTTGTATCAAATGGAAAGGGGAGGCTGTATATAGTGGACTACAAGATAGAAATCAGAATAAGGGTAAGAAGCTAGGTCTATCGAAGATTAGCATCTTCTGACGAGTCTTGCAGCACAAGATGAGAACAGCCAACAGTGTATAGAAAGCATAAAGTAACAATGAAGCAGATGTTGCTGCAACATTGTATAATAGTAAGTTGTAATGATTATTAATAATAAATGCCTCTGAGTTCCCCTCCTCGACTTCCCTGCGAGGAAGAAAACCCGAAACCATACAGTTTAATAGTAGTAGTTTGTAGTGGTAAGGTCCAGCTTCAGCATAAAGCGTCCTGTTACCGTGGACACGGCTATTCGAATAGATTAAACTCCCTGCAGGGGTGCACTACTGTTCAGCCTGCACGCTCGGATCTCCAGGGTGGCGTACACCTTGTTAGGGAATGCCCCATCGAGGCTATCCGACACATCGCAGTTCATCCTAGGCTCAACAGAGAGGCCATCCGCCGGACTATATCCTATGCGCCAAGGGGTCTAGGTCCCTCACCCTTGCACGCTCCTTCACGGTGCGAGTCTGGCCGATGAAGCAAAAGCAAATCCAAACACACCTGCTGCAGAAAATAAGACAACACCGCTTCCCAGCGATCAGGCTGCAGTACTGCTGACGTCTGAAGAGCTTTCGGACGAACTACGACGCGGAGGGCCCACACCGTAATCCCACGTGTCGCTAGTGCGTACAGACCAACGGGTCTCTCAAGTCATCCGCCGAACCATTTAGCATTTGTGACAATCGTTATCGTTGCCTCGACTTAACTGACCCGCGGACAACGACAACAGTCAGGACCACAGTACATCTGTGCCTGCCCTGTCGTCCCACCAAGTCTCTGCGGTTACCAACAAGGTGAACCGACTCCTTACCTTATCTCGCGTGTGCTCTTGGTAGAGCTCGACTTTCGTGGTTTGGTAGCTCTCGCGAGATACGAGCAGGGGCCAAGCACGCCAGTAACGTCGGTCGTACCCTCCCTGTCGTTCCCGACACAATAACGCTCGCGGGCACCGTTGGGTCGACCGCCTTCTTACCTTAAGGACAACCGTTGCTCAGGTACCTAGATCGGCTATACAGAGTCAACAACTAGTGGAGTACAAGGATTACTACGTGATAGCTCGCACTTGATGGTGGCTCGGCAGAGCCGACCTAGGGGGCCTTAGGCGGTGTCCGCATTGTACCGTACCTGTTACAGTTAATATATCGTATCCATGTTCACTCCCAGAGTGATCACGGCCCGCTATCTAATCCTAGCTAACAATGCGCAGGGCTCACTGCTGAAATAATGCATAAGTAATAATAGGCAGCATAGGATAAAGGAAAGGTACATCAAGGGGCGACAATGACAGGCTATGCAATTGAATAGGATTGTAACGTAGCAGCAGCAGTAACAACGCCTAGTGCAAGAAATGTATGGAAAGATAGGCGATATCTGGGGAAGAGAATGGCTCTGCTTGCCTGGAAGCTCGACGGTAGGGGTAAGGTCGTCGACGAAGTAGTCGTACCCGGCAGCGGTGTAGTCGG
Source organism: Bromus sterilis (assembly GCA_950022295.1). Lineage (NCBI taxonomy): Eukaryota > Viridiplantae > Streptophyta > Magnoliopsida > Poales > Poaceae > Bromus > Bromus sterilis. The sequence goes on from OX465595.1 coordinate 306,448,935, forward strand.
CGGTAGCAGCGGGGTCTACCGGAGAACAAAGGGGGGAAGAAACAGTAAATATAAAGCAATCATAGCAAACAGATGAATGGCATGACGTATGCAATGTTAATGATGTTCTAACACAGTGCAACGTGTTAAGCTCGGAGCGGGAATTCATTCGGGGATGAAATACCGGCTCCGGGTGATTACCGGACAGGGTGTCCGGAGGGGGAATGGATCATGTCGGAGGTGTCGTGGACATCCGACAAATGTGTGGATGGTGTAACCGTGCTAGTTGAAACATTCTGAACAACTTTGGTGTTCAAAATAAATTCATTCGGATACTTTAACAGTACCAGACAAATCATCAGACAGACGGTCCGGAGGGGAACGGTTCGATGTTCGATATGTTAGAGGGGGGTGGTAGACCAACGGATAGCGTATCCGTATTCGTTATATTGGTCTGATCAATTTCATGTATAAAGTTTTTGAATCTGACTTACGGTTTAAAAGATATTTAAATTCAATGTTTTAAACAATTTAAATAATTTTCTGAATTAATTTTATTATTAAAATAACATTATCCAAAACAGGGCATTTGACCAGGTCAAACCTGACAGAGGGGACCCACCTGTAAGGTTGACTGGTCAACTGGCTAGTGGGTCCCACATGTCAGCCTCACATTAACTATAAAACATTTAATTTAATTTTTAATAGCAGTGGGGGCCACATGTCATTGACTCACACATTTTATAAATCAATATTTTAATTACTAACAGCTGGGACCCAGGTGTCATAGACACATATGTTTAATTAACAATCTAATTAATCCAGGGGCTAATCTAATTGCATGGACCCACCAGTCAGGGACACATGCTTAATAAAACAGTTTAATTAATCTTGTGGTTAATTTAAAGGGTCGGGCCCACATGTAATAGACAAAAGAGGGGGGTTCTTTGCTGAATGGCTCATTAGCCCTTGCTGGCCCACCTGCCAGTGGGACGGGCTAGGCCTAACAGGGGGATTAGCCGTGGGCTAATCCCAATCGTGCCCGCCGGCGAGGAGGTTCACGGCGACGGCCTGGAGCAGAGGCGGGGCACGATGGAGGGCGTCAGGGGCACTAGGGCACGGCGTCCAGAGGAACACGAGGCCGTGGCCAAGCCCAGCCGCACAGCAACAACGACGGGGATCACCACGGGATCGTGCTCCCGGCCATGGAAAGCTACGGGTGTCGGGGGCTTCTACGGTGAGGAAGCGGGGAAGGGAGGGGGAAGGATTCTCACGGTGAGGCAGCAGGGGGGCAGTGGGCTCGCGGTGTCCGTGGCCCGGCAAGGCCGGGGGAGGGGGGGGGGGGGCGCCGGTGGCTGGTGAGGCCGAGGCGAAGGGGTGGCGCGGTTCAGCTAGGTGGGGCGCTCCGGCACCGATTTAGGGCTCGTGGAGAGGAGGCCAAGGCTGGAGAGGAGGCCGAGGCCGAGGAGGCGACCGGACGGCTCGGCCAGTCGTCGCCTTTGGTCGCGGGATCGAAGGAGGGCCTCCATGGCGGGCTCGCATCGGAGGAGAAGACGCAGGTGAGGGAGGGGGCAGAGGGTCAGAGGGGGGGGGGGGAGAAGGGGCAGCTAGGGTTCCGCCGGGGGGGGGGGGTCAGGGTCTTATACCAGTGGCTAGCCGTCAGATGCACGCCACGGTGTGGACGCGGCCATGGCCGATGCGGATGGAGGACACGCAGTGGGGGGAACAATGAAGGAGGGAGAAAGAGGGAATGGGCCAGGCGGGTGGGCCTAGTGGGGGAGCTACCCTTGGCGCTTCTTAGTATTTATCCTATTTCTTGGTTTTTGTTAACTTCATATGCTTCTATTTTATTTTAACTGGCTAACCAATGATTTTTGTAAAAGGTGCAACTATTTCCAATATTAATGTTACACCAAATAGTGTGGCCACAAAAAGTTTGGCACTAAACAAAAATCATCTAGTTAACTGAATTATTTAAAAGGCGTTAAATGTGGCTTTCTAGCTGTTGTTATTATTTATTTAATCTAGTAAACATTTTAATAAATTCACATTATAGTTTTAATGTGATTTACTGATTATTAGGGATTTTATAAAAGTGATGTCACAATTTTCGGTTGAACATTAATTGCCACATTGTTTTGGAATTTTTAAATCGGGCTGAATTTGAACAAGCCTTGGTCAAGGGTGATCATCACATGCCTAATCATGGTGACTTGGGAACAGTAAAAGTGATTACTGTAGTGTGACACTAGGTGTGTTACAGCCTTATTCCCCCGCTGGGAACCATCGGATGGCCACCACGCCATGGCTGGCGCCATGGATGGCTGCCTCACCGTGGTGAACAGGGGATGGGGGAAGAAGATAAGGGGAGGTGAGTTGGGCCGGGTGCTGGGCCTGGTGGTTTTTGCCCTAGGCGAGGGTTAGGGATTTCCCCTCTTTTTTTGTTTTCCTGTAAATTTTTCTTTTTGTTTTATCTTATTTTGGCTAGTAATAGTTTTTGTAAAATGTGAAACTTGCCCCATTGATAATGTTACTCAACAAAGTACCACTACAAAAAGTTAGGACTCATAATAAAATCATTTTGATTTTATTTAAATATTAAAAAGGCGAGTCGGTGTTGTTTGGCTACTGTTTTAATATATTTAATATATTCAAATATTGTAACAAAATGCTAGTGCTATTTTATGATGACCTGCTGGTTATTAGGCATTTTATAAAACTGATTCCACAATTTTTTCGGCTAAAGTTTTATTTTCCGCTTTTATAATTCCTAGGGGAAACTTAATATTCAACCATTATGGGTTTCACTATTTATTATTGACTTGGGATCTTTCAAAATGCCAAGAATAATTTGTCTAATTATTTGCAAAGGTTTTATCTCGACCTGCCTTTTGAAAAGGACTTGGAGTGGAATTATTTCGTAATGAATTTTTTTAATGAGGGTGATCATGATGACATGAGCATTAACAAGGTGATTACTGTTGAGTTACTGTGGCAAGACACCCGGGGTGTTACAGTAATCAACACCGGTAAGAGATCCAATGAAAAACACAAGTTGCAACCCTAATTGTTACAGTGGGGTGAGATGAGATGAAGGGGGTGATGGTATTGATGTTGGAGATGCTTTTGATGATGATCCTGATGATGCCCGACGTGTTGACGGTGATGAATTCCCCCACCAGTAGGAAATTTCCATGGTAGAATATGTCAGTTAGAGAGATCTTCTTCTCCCTGTCTCTTTTCCACCAGCGATGGAAGCATTGTGCGAAGCCTCCCCGATGATATTTTTAGGCCAGAGGGGTTAAGTATGCAAAAGGGAAGCCAGATGAAGGCCCCACAACTCCCATGCGACTGGAGGGCACAACCAGGGCTGGGTATGCGTCCCCTGGATGCCTCCTGGAATGGTGGATCCTCTCCGATAGAGTTTTGGTCTCCCCATGTAATTTCTCGTAAAACCGATTTTATCATTTTCACAATTTTTGGAGCTCCGAAAGTGGGGTCACTGGGCAGGTGATTTTTCCAGCTATTTTCTAACTCTCATAAATAAATCCCGAAAATTGCAAAACATGCAAAATATGGAAAAATAACATAAGTAAAGCATTCTAATATGAAATATATCGGTGAATAAGAAAAAATTATGATATAAAGTACTGATGCAAAATGGACGTATCAGTTCCATCCCGGAAGGTGACAAATCCTAGATGAAATTCCATGAAGATGAGCCAGTTAATCCTCTTGATGCCGTGGATGTGATTTCTTGAGGCGATGACACTTCTATGGATGCGGTGCTCGAAATTTTCTCCAATGCCGTATCCATGCACGTAGAGCAGAGATCATCCGAGCCAGTGCAAGATCAGAGGCAGCGAGCCCCCAAGATCCAGAATACAGAGGCCGTCATCGTTGCCATGCAAGCAGAATAATGCCGCAACCCCGCACAGGAGGTCCCCATTGAGCAGGGTCCCAACGAAGGTTGTGGAAACGATGAAGACGTGGTGATTGCGGGAATGAGCCCCGAGAACCCTCCCATTGGGGGAACTAAGGCCCCTGCAGGACCAAGGGAGTGCTCCTCAATGGAATGCGCACACACTCCCTACCAAGGCCAGCGATATCACCGCCTAGATCGATGACGATAGAGGTGTCGACATTGGGAGATCGCTCCCTAACGATGGAAACACAGTCCCCCGTCAGTAGTCTGATGCTACCCGGAGACTAGCGCAGACTCTCCCTCTCTGTTCATCTTGGGCTTCTCCACGAGTCACACCGCCAGGTGCATTGTCATCACCAGGACAAAAGACAAAGCAGGGGAAGCCCCACGTTCCTCTGGGAGGGTAACAAGGTGGCAGGCGAAGCTTGTCGGTGAAGGGAGCCATCACCAAGCTATTTTTGTTGCCAAAGACATCCTCGTCACCTAAATCCAAAGGGCTCTAGATCATCTTGAAGAGGACCTCCGCTCTGAGGGCGACACTAAATGCTTACAAAGCGAGGCCAATAGAGATAGAAAAGGAGTTTCTTAGCCGCGTCCATGGTCGGTGTCATGTGAGGAGTCGGGTTCGACCCTTTGAGTTGATCTTGGGTCCTCTGAATGACTGGCTTGATGGGCCGCTAGGTGAGTCTCGGGATCTTAATAGAAAATATCTACAACTACCTTAGAGGATAAGAAGATGGAATCATAGTCGGTTTAGCGACATAGAATTCATGTAAAACTCATGCCCCTAGAACCTGTATATATGTCGGGAGTGCGAGGCCCTGATACGTCCCAAACGTATCCATAATTTCTGCTTGTTCCATGCTTATATTGGTGATATTGCTATATGTTTTATGCACTTTAATATCATTTACAACATATTTTTGACTAACCTATTAACTCAGTTCCCAGTGCTAGTTTATTTCTGCTCTTATCCGTGCATTGCAGAAAAATGTCAAAAATAAAAGTGCTCGGAAAATTCCACAAAAATAAGATTAAAATCAGCACGACAGAAGACTATAGAATCCTGAAGGACAGGCAAATGGGTCCACCCGGCATGGCTAGGGGGGATGCCGCGCCACCAGGCCGCCTTGTCAGATGGGACCTCCCCTCGAGCACCCCTTTCGCCTATTTATTCCCCTCTATACAGAAACCCTTGAGAGGAGCCCCGTTATGCGATTTCTTCCACTATTCCGTCGATGCCGCGATTCTGATCTCGGGATCGCCAGGAGAAGCTGTCTCGGCACCCTGCTGGAGGGAGGATTGACCTACGGAGGCCTCTTCACCACCATGATTGCCTCCGGGATGCACCGTGAGTAGTCCTCCTTGGACCATGGGTCCATGACCAGTAGCTATGTGATGTCTTCTCTCGAATCTTGTACTTCAATGTTTAGCCCTTCTGAGCTGCCTATCATGATCAAGGCACCTATGTATTAGTTCTTGTTTTGCTATGCTGTGTTTGCTCGGATCCGATGGATTATGAGATTATGTTCAGTTTGTGATGAGTAATATATTTGGTTTACCTTTATATTTTAGTTCTTGAGTGTCTTGCATGTTCCCCGTTACATTTGTTGATTTGGCCAAGTAGTATATTGTAACTCCAAGAGGGAGCGTTATGCATGATTGTGGGTTCATGACCCCCGATGTCTAGCTTGAGTGACAGAAACATGAGACTAGGGGATGTGCTGTTGCCACCAGGGAGAAAACATCGGTGCATGTAACAGCGGTTGCAAGGATTGCTTACATTACACATAGAGTGTTAAGACATTCGTCCATTGCTTTGAGCCTACAGTTTAGCTGGGGTTCACAACTTAATACCAGCGAGATGTTTTGGATAGATATCTCAATGTGGATGATTAGTGAGTATATGTTGATGGATAAAAGGTCTACTTGTTTTGGTGTAATTCCCACATGATTGAGCCTCTAGCTTTCTTGTAGCATAATTCGCATTGCGGTGCGTTTATAATTCTGCCCATTGCCTAGCTGTAATTTGTTCACCCAACATAGTTATTTTCGTCTTTTGGGAGAGAGACATCACTAGTGAAAATCATGGGACCCTGTTCCATATTTCCATCATAGTTGACACCGCTCCAATTTACTTCTTTTACTTTCCTTTCAGTTGCCACCACTACTTCCACCCTTGTGTTTGATCCTTTGTAAATGGCAAGGCCGTAGAGATTGAAAACCTCTCTCTACTCGTTGGGAACAAAGTTATTTGTATTTGTGTGTAGGTCCAAGGGAAGGAAGCAGCCTTACGTGATCAATTGTGTACTTCACCACCTTCTTGTTGCGCTTGGGGTCCTCCTTGTTCGATAAACCTTTCAGTCCTCGTGTAAGGGAAATTTTCTGCTACTACATCCTAAGTCTTCCACTTGCGGTAACCAACGAGCTGTCGTCAACCGGCGTCATTGAGCGAATTTCTGGCGCCGTTGCCGGGGACTCCAGTCTACAAGATAGGGGAGTTGCACACTATGTTTTACATTTGCTTTTTAGTCTTGCTTGTTTACTTTAAATTTTTTATCTTTGCTTGTGTGTCCTATATCAAAACCCCAAAAAATAGCATGTCTAGTCCCTTACTTGCCATCAATGTCTAACTTATTTGAAACCAAATCTTATTGCCAGAGAGGATTCACTGAGGATCAACAAGAATATTACAAGGAATACCGCTTGTCTCAAAAGGGGATACACTTATGGATTCTAATACATCAATTGTATGAGTATGCTAGAAACTTGTGCTCGATATACGATATATCGTTCTGCAGGGATGAATCTTGTTGCTTTATGAGGCATAAACACCTTGCTTTCCAATGTGAGTACAATGATGATGAAACCTTAGCTTCTTATGCTAAGGGAAATTATGATTTTTATGACGTAGAACAGATAGAAGAATTTGTCACTTTTAAGGGTGCCTATGAAATTACTTCTTTTCTTGAAAATATTGATGATGCCCCTTAAAAACCTGAGAGCCTTGCAATACTTAAGTATTGCTTTGAAAATTACAGTGAAAATTATTATATTACCGAATATCTTGAGAGAATCTCTCCCCCAAAGTAAGAGACTAATGCCTTGCAAGACTCTATGGAAGAAGACATTGCTGAAACTGAAAGCTCCTTGGATGAAAAAGAGGAGGAGAGTGACGAACAAATGGAGGAAGAATGGAGCTATCCATGTCTACCTTCTAATGAGAGTAACTCTTTGACTCTTAATTTATATGATTCCCCTCCATGCTTACCAAAGGAGGATGAATTCTATATTGATGAGTGTTATGATCCTATGGATTCTTTTTAAATATCCCTTTTTGATGAAGTTGATGCCTTCTATACTTGCTATAGTTCCTCATGTTAAGCATGAAATTGTTGATATTGCACCCATACTTGATTGTCCTATTATCCTTTTGAAATCTCCAAATCATATTCTGGAGAATTTTGCTCTTATTAAGTCTCCTTGTGATGGGTTGCATTTATCTTATGATCCTAAAGACTGTATTGAAAATAATACACCTGTGCTTGTAGGTCATGAACAATATTTTTATGTGATATTTATATTGTTGAATTTTTTCATGATGCTACTGAAAATTACTTTGAGAGAGAAAAGTTTGGTGGTAGAAACTTTCATGTTACTAAAACACCTCTCTTTATGTTGAAAGTTTCGAAGTTGTTCTTGTTCCACCTTCCTATGCTTATTTCTTTGTGCTTCTTTGATTTATTTTCTTACAAGATACCTATGCGTAGGAGGTGGGTTAGACTTAATATGTTTCATATTTGCTTCTTGATGCTCTCTTTTGCTTCAATTCTTATCTTATGAGAGCAACTTTTATAATCCTTGTGCCTAGCTAAAGGCATAAAATAAAGCACTTATTGGGAGGCAACCCAAAATGTTTTTTACTTTCAGTTTTTAGTGGTCTTGATGCTTGTTACTACTGTAGCAACATCATTGTATCTTTACTTTCAAGATTTGTTCCATGTTTTAGCCTTCGGTGGCAAGTAGATCAAAAGTTGTGACATGCTGTCCAGAAAACATATTCTGTTTGCTTCATTGCAAAAATCTTTAGAACACACCAGATCATCTATTTGATCTGCATGTTTTTGAAAGTATGCTATATAAAATTGACTATCTACGGCATATTCTGAGTTTTTTTATTTGAGTTGCAGAAGTACCCGAAAAAATTATTTACAAACTGCTGGTCAGTTTTTCCCAGATTCTACCCAGTTTTATGTTTTCCCAGTTTTGCAAATCTTGCGCATGCTTTTTCTTTGCATTTTTTTGGCAATCTTGAGTAACAGTAGACCTTATTGAAAATCCTTATTTCAAACAAAGGCAAATTATTTTATTATGGGTACTAACCACTCTAATCAGTCTATGATGAGTTTTGTATGAAGGGAGTTTTCAAGTGTGCGAAGGAAGATGATGAAAGAAGATCCAGGAGTGTCAAAAGCTCAAGCTTGGGGATGCCCCCGGCACCCTCAAGAGATATCCAAGGATACTCAAGCGTCTAAGCTTGGGGATGCCCCCATGCACCCCCTTCTTCATCAACAATCATCAGTTCGTCCTTCTCCACACTATATTTTTATCAATTCATATGTTGTGTGCTATGCTTGGAGCGTCTTGCATTTACTTTTTAGTTTGATTTTTTTAGTTTAGTTTGCTATTCATAACAAGTTGGACCCTAGCATACTTTGTTTGGGAGAGAAACACGCTCCGCTTTTGCCTAGAATGCTCATAGAGTTCATGTTTATCTTTGTTGAGTGTTCTTTACTTTTTCTAGCTGCAGTCATGTTTAGCTCTTGTTTTCCATGTTTATCTTTAAGAGCTTTTGTTTAGGTTGTTGTTTCTAGAACTCTCTTGAGTTTCATGCTTATCTTGTTTAGAGAGTTGGCCTGTTGCACTAAGTGTGTGTCCTGCTTTGAGTAGGTAATTGAGGTTGCTATTATAAGTTTAGTAGTACACTTGCAATAGTTTTGAGGTATTGTTTTGAGTAATGTTTGGACTTCTGTGTGTCAAGAGATCAAGCCTATTAGTGATAGGTGTCGTATTTTGGTTCAAAGTGATTATTTTCGAAAACTACAAAATTAGTTGAGAACTCTAGGTACTAGATGGATCACTAACCTCTGGAGGGGTTGTAATATATAGAGTACGCTAACATATTCATGAGTCGAGGATGCGCAAGCATAACCAAACCCCCATACACTCCTCCTAGGGGTACTTGTCTCTTTGTGAATCTCCTGACTAGATAGAGAGTTACCGATAATAAGTGGATGAGTTCCTTTGACTAACGCGAGTATTCGATTGTTGGCACTTCCACCATCCATATTTTGCTAGCCTCTTCGGTACCGTGCATTGCCCTTTCTCATCTTGAGAATCGGTGCAAACTTCGCCGGTACATCCAAATCCTTGGCATGATACGCTCGGTCATCATAATCCTCATTATATCTTCCTCAAAACATCAACCATACCTACCTATCAAGGCATTTCCATAGCCTTTCCGAGATACATTGCCATGAAACATATATCTTCTCATGACTTGATCTTTCACTGTCATACATGCTTTTGCTTGATCGTATAGCTGCCTGCTAGCTGGGAATTGCCCTTATAATTGCTACATAACGCGCTAGTATCATTGCATATCCTACTACACTGGCAGAGGCATACGTTTCCATACATCCTGATTCAGTTTTCAGTTTTCTTTATGTTGAGTACTTCTTGTAAAGTGTGTGATCTTCTACATCCTTGTAAAATATAGTGTTGTCCTTAAAGTGAGGAAAAAAATACGAAAGATGACACAAATAAAAGATCCCAAAAGAGGAAAAAATAGAAGATCCTAAATAGGCAAAATGGGAGATAAATAGAAAGAGCCAAAGAGACCACAAAAATAAAAAATAATATAAAAAAGAGAAAGAAAAAAAGAAATTAAAAGAGATAAGGGGGCAACACTACTATTCCTTTTAAAGGATCCACACTCTTGCTCCAAAGTAGTATTTGTACTTCAGAGAGAGTTTCATATCATTCATGCATAACTATGTGGGGATCCTTACACTATAGAACTTGGCTTGTATATTCCAATGACGAGCCTCCTCAAATGAGCTCTAGGTATTCTTTAGCAAGAAAATTGGATGCACCCCCACTAGTTCCATTGGAGAACTTTCCATAGCTCATATGTGCATCCGTTGCATGGCAATACCTACTCCTCACATCATATCTATCATTTGGCTTTCTCTCGCCTATGATTGTCCTCATTGATGTCAGCCTTTCACACCTTTTTTGTCTTCCTTCCCCATCATTTATTCTATTTGCCATCCTAAGTGCTAACTAATCTTGCTCGCTCTCATTCATTATGAGTGCTCAAAATCGAAAGGGAGAGGATCTGTTTGAATTGTACCTAGCAAGTGGTTTGGGGACGAGTCATAATAAGATTCCGAAGGAGACTAAGTGTGAAGTTTTAGTAGATTGAGTTCTCAAAAACTACTAGTATTTTTATGCTCTAAACCCATCTCCCACTTTCTTGCACGGGAACACCGATAGGAGACATTCGTGTCACGGACAACGAGAGCTCTTGCACCTTTATGTTCTTACTTTGCTAGTTTCAATACTTGATATAGACTCTTGCTTGTTATTGTCCCAACTTGAATTGCATATCTTTCTTGCTGTACTTTAAAGTTCAAATCTTTGTTGGTAGCCAGTCACCACAGAAATTATCTTTGTTATCATTTACCCTCTCAAGGACGAGCAAGAATTAAGCCTGGGGATGTTGATACGTCCCAAACGTATCTATAATTTCTGCTTGGTCCATGCTTATATTGGTGATATTGCTATATGTTTTGATGCACTTTGATATCATTTACAACATATTTTGTACTAACCTTATAACTCAGTGCCTAGTGCTAGTTTCCGTCTGCTGTTGTCCGTGCATTGCAGAAAAATGTCAAAAATAAAAGTGCTCGGAAAATTCCAGAAAAATTAGATAAAAAAATCAGCACAACAGAAGACTCCAGAATCCCGAAGGAGAGGCGGAGGGGGGCGACCCTAGGCCAGGCAGCCACCCAGCGTGACCAGGGGGAGGCCGCGCCACCTGGACTCCCCTCGAGCCCCCCTTTCGCCTATTTGTTTCCCTTGATACAAAAACCCTCGAGAGGAGCCCTGCTACGCGATTTTGTCCACTGTTCCGCCGCCGCCGCGATTCTGTGACACCCTGGTTTTCACAGCTTTTTCTTTTCGAAGTTTTTTTTTCTGGTTTTTCCCGCTGGTTTGGATTTTGAGCACCTCGTTGGACTCGAACTTGAGCATATCTTCTTTCCATGCTCAAGTGGCCCATGTTTCCAATCCTTTACATTGGCATTCCATTGACCCACCTCATCCAAGCCACCATTTTATTCAAGCCTTATATTCCTTTTTCCATTAAAAGGAATATTCCCATTATTGGAGGTTTGTGAAGCAACCCTATTTATATTGCTCCATAAATCCCCAAATAATTCCCTCATGATCTTGATGTCATATCTTGCCAATTTCTCCAAAAACATTGCATGGCCCAAGTGGATTTTTCCTCTAGAAAAATTCTTTTGTCTGTGGTGGCAGAATGGAGCCTTGTGAAGGGAGTGCCACTTCTCTTGATCAATTGCTGATGAAACTTTTTTTGCAAGCAAATATAGTAATATCATTGATCTCCACCAAATTCCACCACCATTTGCCTAGCTAAACTCCCACAATAAATTCCCAAAGTTTGGGTGCAGCAAGGGGGCATTGTGAAGCAAGTGCATGATAGGGGATCCCATTTGCCTTGAAACTTTTTGAGCATGATCCTACCACCATATAACTCCACCAAACCAAATGTAAGACAAATCCCATCCACCAGGTAAGTGCACCATCAAGTTTAAGTTTCTGTTCAGAAGGACACCTTGTGAATAAAGTGCTATCTAGGCTTGTCCAATGGCCATGAAATTTTATACACATGTGCACCATGCCAAATAACCCAAGTAAACCAATTTTCAGCCAATTACATCAACCCTATGTGAGGCTAGATTCAACATTGCATTTCTGGTCCAATTGGGCATTTGCAAAGGAAGTGCTAGCTAGCTTGATCCATTTGAGATGAAACTTGGTACACATACTCACCTCAGTGTATGATTAAGCTCTGCAAAATATCATGCTTAGGGGAGCAATGTGCTAGCCACAACCCAGTACAAACACCTTCTGCCTCATTGCTACATTTGCAAAGGGGGTATGTGCCAACTTGATCCAATTGAGCCCAAACTCCACAGATCACTAGTCCTTCGTATCCTCATCCCAGAAGACAACCTGGAACCACCCCAATCCCCACCATGTGAGCCCAGCTTGCCTCCCAAGTTTGATGCCATCCAACTGTTGCTTGAGATAGAGATCACCACAGTAGCTCATCTTGCCAACCAAGCATACCAGAGTGATCAACTCTCAAAGGACTTCAGTGTGGACAACTTTGGCCACGCAAAATCTTATCTCAAGCCACATTGCATTTGGTGGGCACGCTCCTGGACGCACATGGCGTGCTCTAGACGCGCTCTGCGCGTGCTCGACATGTCCACGTCCTGCTCCAGTGCGCTCTTGTCCTTTTCTTCATGTCCCTCCGTGCCGCAAGGCTTTCCCGCCTCCCTAGTGCTGCACGCCGCCCGTCCCGTCGCCATCGAGTCGCCTGTTCACCGCCACGCCGTGGCCGCCCGCCATTGTCGCGACCCGGAGTTCGGATTCCACCCCCCTTTAAATAGAGCTCGCTCCTGAGCCTCCCAGCACCACCAGCAGCTCCCACACCATCTCCTAGCCCGATACCCCCTCCCAATTTCGGCACCGGGCCCGCCATTTACTCCCACGGTCGCCATTGCCGCCGCCAAGCTCGGCCAAAATCACGCCACCAAAGCCTCCCTCTCTCCCCTGGACAACTCCCCTCGGCCCCTGAGCCTCCCCGCTATCCATACCCCGACGGAGCCCCTCCACCGTTGCCTCGCTGGCCTGAGCCCGCGCAGGCGGTCCCACGGCCGCCGTGCCTCGGCCCGTGGTGCCGGCGTTGCCGGCCGGCCCGCGCAGCCTCCCGGCCACCGACGAGTGCGCCCCGGCAAGACGCTCTCGAAGAGCCCGGCGGCGAGGCTTCCCGCTCAGGCAATCAACGGCGGCGAGCGCCGGCCTAGCCGTGGCCTTGGGCCTCCTCTGTTCGGCCTGGAGGTAAAAGAAAAGCAGGGGAGGAGAGAGAGAAGGAGAGGTTTCCAGGTGGCCCCCTCCTGTCAGTAGTGACCCCGGGACCGTTTCCTTTTAAGTGGAGGCGGATTTCCAAAAAATTCTCTTTCCCCCAAGGAAAGCGTACTTCTCTTTGCTTTGGCCCGAAATACGCCTTCCCACGCCGAAAGCGTATTTTCCATCGGCTTCAGCCAAAAGTGCGCTTTCACTGCTCAGAAAGCGCATTTCCACCAAAATCAGCCCTAGATCCCGTTTCCTTCATATCTCCGCAACCGTAAGTCCAAACGAGGCGATTAATTTTGCGTTGTATTTCTCTTGAGCTCCTCTTCAGTTTGGCATAGGTTTTGTGCCATGTTTTGATGTTGTTATTTGCTGGTCAAACAAAAGATGGTGTTTGACTTTTTCTCCGTTGCTCTATTTCAAAATATTTTGCAGGGTGTTGGTGACGTCGAAGACCGGGAGTATTTAACACTCCTCTGGTGAAAGGCAAGCCATGATACCCTTTGCACCTTTGCAAAGATTTGACTGATATTTACCATGCTTTAATCTTCGTCACATATTGATTCCCGTACTATACTTTGATCATGTTATGCTCGTCTGGTTGTACTATGGTTATATCATTGCCATGTTTGATTTTTCCATGGTTATGTTAAGTATCTTGATCATGTTACCATGCTCTGCTTGTACCATGTTAAGTGACTCATGTTATTCCTACACCTGCTCAAGTTATCTCTAGGTTATGCTTAAACTACATCCATGATGTTGCCACCTTAATAACTTAATCTTCGTAACATGGATAAGTTCACCATCTAAAATGTGCTTGATCATATCTGAAATTGTTATACTAGCATGTTATGCATTGTTATGATCTGATGCTACTCATGTTGCACCTGATACTCGTGTTTGCTGTTGGAAACGCGCTTCATGACAAGTTGATCAGGTAACACCGAACCGAACTTATCAGTGCAACCACATTTTCCTGTATGGGAAGGCCTTGATTCAGTATACCGGTGGGTTCTCTTATGCGTATCACCAAAGAGGGAAGGCTATGCACGGCAGTTGCCTTGGACAGGTAAACGGCGATAGTATTGGGAGCCAGGTTGTTGATATGCGCGCAGTCCCTGCCGGGGGTACAAAGTTTATGGACCATGCGATGGTCAGGGCCATGCGATGGCAGGTGTCTGGAGGACACAAGGGCTACCCTAGGCATGACTTGCGAAGCATGTCGGTGATACGGTAAGAGGGACATGCGGTGGAATGGTCTCGTTGGAGCTCGTTGGAGAAGTCCTAGTCCACTCCTGCGGTACGATTTCCAAGGATCCCGTGGGACAAGTTCCGAGGTACTGGACGGAGGAATAACTCCATAGTGTGGGTAACGTGCACAAACTCTGCAGAGTCACCCAAATGTTTTCGAATATCCGCGTCTGCGGTAATGGACACAGTTCATACTAGGTCACACCATGAGATCAACATGAGTTCAGTGGAATGTCTCTGGTAAGTGGATTGGTCACGCGATGACCCGTTTGGTCGTGCGACGACCCGTGTAAGTGATTGGTCATGAGGTGACCCGGTGCTTGAGTCTGTAAGGACTCCGAGGTAAGCCACGTGATCATGTGGGGTCCATGTGACCTTAAACGATGATTGTCTGTGCATTAGTATAAATGTTGATAATATGCTTGATGGATATCTGTTTGCATGATATTGTTGTTCACCTGTTTAATCCACTAATATACTTGAACCTGCTAATGCCATGTTATTGTTTTGCCTTGTTGCTTTGGATGTTGTGAGCTTGCAAGTACATTCAATGTACTGACCTGGCGTGTCATGCCAGATTTGCAGGCCGTGCTTTGGATGCGTATGACGACGTTCCCAGTATTTGCGAGCTAGGAGGTGTCCCAGCCAATGTCCCTGTGGATAGGAGTTCATGACCACCGTTGTTGTTCCGCTTCCGAGTTATATTCCGCTGCTGCTTGGTGTAGAGCTGAGGCTAGCCTGAGGATCAAGTTGTGTCTCCGCTAGCATTGTAATAGACCCCGTGTACCCCTATCTTCAGCAATAGAAAGTTGTTCAGTTCTATATCAAGCAGTGCCGTGTTCCAGAAGACTTGATCTCTGGGCTGGAGCACGGGGCGTTCCGGTCCTCTGAGCCGGGGTGCCACAAGGCTTGGTATCAGAGCAGGACTGGCTGTAGGACACCCTAGTCCGCGCGAACGTTAGATTGACGTTAGAGCTAGAGTATAGCTTTCTTGTGTGATGCTATTGCCTGTTGCATTTGTTTGCTGCATATAGACGGTATGTTTTCGCTAACGATCTGATCTGACGAGTGTAGATGGCGGAATACCCGGTGGGATACACATGATCCTCGTTCGCAACCAACTTTGACTACCTCCTTGCAGACGTATGGTGGACTCTCTACCCAAGTGGAGAGATTACAAGGTACGAAGTTTCCTAGACGCCGATCGGAGGGCAGCTTCTTGAGTACCGTGCCAACGTCTACGTGGCCGCCACCATCCCCATCGGCGTGCTCACCTACAACTTCCAGTGTGGACCCGCTTCTACCCCGGATCGTTCCATTCAGCTTGCTGCATTGGCAGGACTGTTAGGCCTACGCCACCAGGAAAGTGCGATGCAGCAGAATCGCGCCTTCCATTTTTACCCCACCTCGGGGGCAACTCCGCAGCAAGTAAGGTTTCCTCGCCCTTTGGCGGAAGCTGATGCGGCGGTGATCACCATGTCCCTCTACATGATCTCCCAGTACTCCCTCCTCATCGAGCTAGTCCGTGATGCACGGGATGCAAGGAGAGCTCTTGCTGCAGCCTTGTCGTTGTCGGCTCCTTTTCCCACTCCCGCGACCCCCGACAACCCGCCGTCAGATCAGAACGCCTGAGCTTCGCGTAGTTCGTGATGCATGAGTAGTAGTGTCGCATGTTGCTTGTTGCATGTTGATGTGTGTAGCAATAAGTTGAGATCTTGCGTGTGATCTCAGTGCTTGTTCAGTATTAATTCTCCTGCTTAGTTGGTTCTCGTTGTTGGTTCTTTGTTCAGTTTCCTCGGCAGCCGCTAACTCTGTTTTGACAGGTGTTAGATGACTTGGACGGACCCTTGCTTGTTGTTCTTCAATATTGGCACCATGTCTGGTTCTGAGCTGATGCATCGTCGGCCGTCCGGAGTGGATGCATGTTTTACATTTCTCTTTTCAACAACCGACCCGTGTTCTGAGTTGCTTTTCGGCCGTCTCGGGTAGTTGTTGAGTTTCTTTTCGCAGTGGAGACCCTATGCTCCGAGCTTCTTTTCGGCCGTCTTAGGGGACCTCTGCATTATTTTATCAACGCTGTCTCTTGCTCTGAGATGATTCCGGTCGGCCGTCTTGAGCAGTGCTTGATCTATTCCAGTACAAGTCCCAGATCTGAGTTGTAAAGACCGTTCTGGTGGCTACTGGGTTATTTGCTGGTTTTTGCAAAGAGTCCGGATGGTCATCGACTACCGCTAAAGCTGATGAAGCAGCAAGCCGTTTCTCGTTTTCTTTTGCTCCATAGTTTTCTGTGTTGGTTTTCGTTTGGTTCTTTGGTGTCATCTTATCCACCCCGATGGAAAGTTGCTCATAACCCCCGCATACCTCGAAGAATCAGTGCAAGACCGCAGAGCATTATGAATCCACCAAATGAAGGACCCACACCAGCTTGCAGCAGGAATATTCAGCTCCCGTATGAGTTCTGCCTGAATGAATCAAGTCTACATCATTCCGGTAACCGTTATGGCCATGAAGATCCCATCAGTAACGGACCGCAAGGAAATAAGGAAACTTAACAAGACATGAATGGCTCATAACCGGTTGCATCAGAAGTATTTTTTCTCGAGCAAGAAGCTGATACGTCCCAAACGTATCTATAATTTCTGCTTGCTCCATGCATGTTTTGTGTGACTTTGCCATGATTTGCTTGAACTTTCATACACTTTTGAACATATTTGGACTAATCTATTAACCCAGTGCACCCAGCTGCCAGTTGTTGTTTTCTGCTGTTTTTGTATTTCAGGTTTTCCGGCCATTAAAAGTGCTCCAAAAAATCCAGAAAAATCAGATAAAAAATCAGCGACATGGAAGCTTCCGGAAACACCAAAGGAGGGAAGGGGGGCCACCACAAGGTCTCCAGAAGGGTCCCTGGCGCGACCCCACCCTAGGTCGCGCCAGGGAGCCTCGTGGCTGCCCTGTGGTCCTTCTCGGTTCCCCCTTCGCCTATATTTACCCCCCCGTGACAGAAACCCCTAGGGGGGACTCCTCTTTTGAGACATCGTCTCTGTACCGCCGCCACCGCCGTTTCAAGATCGGGGCTGCCTGGAGAAGCTGCTCCGGCACCCTGTCGGGAGAAGCTACCCCCTCCGGGAGACCATCCATAGGCATGGACGCCTCCCGTATGTATCGTGAGTAGTTTTTCTTGGACCATGGGTCCGTGACCAGTAGCTATGTGATCTATCTCTCCCCTCTTTGTGCCTCCATATTCGAGACCTCGTGAGCTGCCTCACATGATCGAGGCACCTTTGTAATTTTCTGCCGTTGCTATGCTGAGTTTGTTGGGATCTGATGGATTATGAGACTATGTTCAGATTGTGATGAGTAATATATTTGGTTCTTCTCTTTTATATTTTGTTCTTGAGTAAATTCTTGCATGTTCTCCGTTGCCGTATTTTACTTTGGCCAAGTGATTTGTTGCAACTCCAAGAGGGAGCGTTATGCTTGATTGTGGGTTCAGCCCCTTGATGTCTAGCTTGAGTGACAAAAACATGAGACTAGGGGATGCGCTGTTGCCACCAGGGATAAAATAACAGTGCTTGTATCCGCGGGTGCAAGGATCGTTTACTTTACAAAAAGTTCTTTTAATGCAGTTGTCTGTTGCTTTGGATTTACACTTTGGGTGGGATTCGCAACTTAATACAGCGAGATGTTCTGGATAGATATCTCAAGGTGGATGATTCGTAGTAGATGCAGATGGATTTTGGTCTACTTACCTTGGCATACTGCCCATTGCTTTTGAGCCCTTCCTTTCTTTGCAGCATAGTTAGCATTGCAGTGCCTTCATAATCCTGTCAATTGCCCAACTGTGATTTGTTTACCTCGCTAGCACTTTTATCGTCTTTTCGGAGAGAGACATCACTAGTGAAAATCACGGGACCCCGGTCCATCTTCATATCACTGTTTACATCCTTAGTTTACTTTTCAGTTGCTATCACTATCATTATCTTTTGCGTTAATCCTTTGTAAACAGCAAGGCCGGAGGAATTGACAACTCCTCTGTACTCGTTGGGAGCAAAGTTATTAGTATTTGTGTGCAGGTCCAGGTGAAGTTAGCAACCCTCGGTTGTGAACGGCGCCATTGTTCACTTTACCACCTTCTTGTATATCTGCGAGTCCTACGGGAGACAAACCCTATCCTCTACATAGGGGAAATTTGCTACTACGCTACATCTCACCTTGCACTTGGGGTAACCAACGAGGAGTGAGAGATCCTCACCGTATCAGAAGCATACAACAACCATCAGTTGAATCAGGCCTGCATTTCTTTGGTAACCAGTACAATCGTGAAGATTTAATCAGTTAAAGGCCGCGATGATGTGGAAAATGAACAAGTCAAACAAGAAGCGCATACCTAATTGCATTGGAAGCATGTGGCTCACGAAGGGACGTTACCCAAGCCATCACTTGAATCAAGTCTGCATCAGCTATGAGCGCCACAAGGATTCATGCAAGGAAAGTAGAAATTGTGACCCAGAAGCATATGCGTCCGAGACATGGCAAGCATCAGTCACAATCTCATCCAATGCAAGTTATTTCGGCAAATTACGAAGATGGTCAGAACGTATCATGAATCTCGCATCCAGTAAAGGAATGATTGGAAGAGTGTTTCCTCTGATAACCCAGCAGTCAGAAAATTTTCAGGCACCGTGGTCAGTTTTGTCCCCACATCAGTGAGGGAAAGCTTCGGACAGAAGGAACCTCAGCCTCTCGTGACAAGGTACCCGGCACATCCGACACATACAGTGTACCAGCCTTCCTCAGTACGCCATCCGCTTATGTTCCCGGCCAAGATACCCAGTCTTCCACCACAGGACACCGGTAGAAGCTTACGGTGCAAGACACTTAGTCGAACTCAGTACGCCCCACCGATGGATTTCAGCACAAGCTACCCGACCGTTTACAGTGATCGGCCGCCGAAACTTCCAGCATAAGGAACCGATGTATCCACAGTATAAAGAGGCATACTTCCGGGACAAGACAACCTATCTTCGTCAGTAAGTTATTAAGAAAGCTTCCAAGGCAAGGCACCCAGTCTTCTTCAGCAAGCTATCGAGGCAACTTCCCGTGTACGACACCCCGCATTCCTCGATACGCCACCAGAGCAAGATTCCGGGGTACGGTACGCGGCCTTCCCCAGCAAGCAACCCCGGCCAAGCTTTGCAAACAAGCTACACAGTCTTCCTCGACATGCCATCAGATCTGCAACGGTATTGTCAGAAATTCAGTTATTCGAAGACCGCAAAAGCGCCAGCATCGTCAGGACCCGCACATCTTATGGGCATCCTTCTCAAGTATGCGAGCTACCCCGGTGTGGATACCACCATGCTTGAAATCGGGAAAGAGTTATGCACTTTAACATCGGTGAGAAACCACAACTCTTGGGAGACAAGTCAGCAGAAGAATCAGATACACACCTCGGCCTGGCAGAAAGACTGACAAAGTCATGAAAGCACCCCTGAAGACCTGAAACAGTAGATCATTGAATCTCGCCCCGATCGCGAGGGTCAGATTTTCCCGTCCGACAAGGCCCGGAAAAAGGACAATCTTGAGATACCCTTCATGGAAATCAATATTATCATGGTAATACAAGAAACAAAAGGTGATGGTAACCTGTCTATCTCAGAGGAAAATTTCGGCAGAACAATAAGCCGTGATGCAAAAAGAAAAGAACCCTGACTAAAGAAAAGCCAGTACAAGAAAGGTGATTGCCACAAGAGCGAGACCTAGGGCAGACAAGCATGGCATATGTCAAACCTTGCTGTAATGTATACCCCCGGAGTGAGCATTGCACCTCGTAAGCGGTCAAAAGTATGCAACTCTTGCAGGCCGATGGGTAAGGCCAAGGGATGCACTGTATGAACCTCAAGTCAAAATTGCCTCGATCATTTGAAGTCAGGTGGACCACCATGGATGCCTGCAACAAAGAAATCCCATTCAGTATGGGAAAAGTACTGCGTGGCCAGCCCATCAGCCCGAGCAATTCCTCAAGTTCGGCATCGTCCATCTTGCCAAGATACCCTAGTCTGCTTCATTAAAGGTCACCCGCTCAACTCGACATTTTAAATACAAGAACCGAATTGAAGCATATCACGACCTATCGCCACCCGTATAGGGCTACCTGTCAGGAAAATCTCAGCATAAGTGAATGTCCAGAATTTATGCCCAGCTCCGAATCCTTGGGCACGGTGGACAGGCCAAAAGAAATGCGAGGCAACCCCACGTGTCGTCAGTCAAGGTCCCGATAGTAAACATTCTGAGATACCCACTACCGATGAAGGCCAAGCTCTTGTCGAAGAGGCCAATGCAAAGGATTCAAGACCATACCACGAATAAAACCCGAGGTACCCCAGACACAGTATGGGTATCGTCAGCATTCAACCTATGACAAGACATCCCGTTATCATACAAGTCAGAAGATATGGGGATGAAAGGGTGTGAGGTATCAAGGAATAACATTCTGTAAGAGCTACGGATTGGGTGAAGTAAACCCCTTCAGCAGAGATATATTGGATGCTACCATGGGAACAATATGCAGAAAGAAGAAATCCGAGAAGCAACAAGTTTCCGAAGGACGGTAAGTTGCAATGGCTCCTTGAGCAACCAAATCTCGAGGACGAGATTTTTCTAAGGGGGTAGGTTTGTGACACCCTGGTTTACGCAGCTTTTTCTTTTCGAAGTTTTTTCTGGTTTTTCCCGCTGGTTTGGATTTTGAGCACCTCGTTGGACTTGAACTTGAGAATATATTGTTTCCATGCTCAAGTGGCCCTTGTTTCCAATCCTTGACATTGCCATTCCATTGACCCACCTCATCCAAGCCACCATTTTATTCCTTTTTCCAATAAAAGGAATATTCCCATTATTTGAGATTTGTGAAGCAACCCCTATTTATATTGCTCCATAAATCCCCAAATAATTCCCTCATGATCTTGATGTCATATCTTGCCAATTTATCAAAAACCATTGTATGTCCCAAGTGGAATTTTCCTCTAGAAAAATTCATTTGTCTGTGGGGGAAGAATGGAGCCTTGTGAAGGGAGTGCCACTTCTCTTGATCAATTGCTGGTGAAACTTTTTGTGCAACCTCATATGGTCATATAATTGATCTCCACCAAATCCCACCACCATTTTCTTAGCTAAACTCCCACAATAAATTCCCAAATTTTGGGTGCAACAAGGGGGCATTGTGAAGCAAGTGCATGATAGGGGATCCCATTTTCCTTGAAACTTTTGGAGCATGAGCCTACCACCATATCACTCCACCAAACCAAATATGAGCCAAATCCCATCCACCAGGTGAGTGCACCATCAAGTTTTAGTTTCTGGTCAGAAGGACACCTTGTGAAGCAAGTGCTATCTAGGCTTGTCTAATGGCCATGAAATTTTATAAACATGTGCACCATGTCAAATAACCCAAGTACACCAATTTTTAGCCAATTCCATCAACCCTATGTTAGGCTAGCTTCAACATTGCATTTCTGGTCCAATTGGGCATTTGCAAAGGAAGTGATAGCTAGCTTGATCCATTTGAGCTGAAACTTGGTACACATACTCACCGTACTGTATGATTAAGCTCTGCCAAATATCATCCTTAGGGGAGTAATGTGCTAGCCACAGCTCAGTACAAACACCTTCTGCCTCATTACTACATTTGCAAAGGGGGTATGTGCAAACTTGATCCAATTGATCCCAAACTCCACATAACACTAGTCCTTCCTATCCTCATCCCAGAAGAAAACCTGGAACCACCCCAATCCCCACCATGTCAGCCCAGCTTACCTCCCAAGTTTGCTGCATCCAACTGTTGCTTGAAATAGAGATCACCACAGTAGCCCATCTTGCCAACCAAGCATACCACAGTGATCAACTCTCAAAGGACTTCACCGTGGGCAACTTTGGCCACGCAAAATCTTATCTCAAGCCACAGTGCATTTGGTGGCCACGCTCCTGGATGCACATGGCCTGCTCTGGACGCGCTCCGCGCGTGCTCGACATGTCCACGTCCTGCTCCAGTGCGCGCTTGTCCTTTATTCATGTCCCTCCGCGTCGCAAGGATTTCCCTCCTACCAAGTGCTGCACGCCGGCCGTCCCGTCACCATCGAGTCGCCTATTCACCGCCACGCCGTGGACGCCTGCGATTGTCGCGGCCCAGAGTTCGGATTCCACCTCCCCATTTAAATAGAGCTCGCTCACGAGCCTCCCAACACCACTAAAACTCCCACCCCTTCTCCTAGCCCAATTACCCCTCCCAATTTCGGCGACGGTCCCGCCATTGCCTCCCACGGTCGCCATTGCCGACGCCAAGCTCGGCCAAAATCCGCGCCACCGGAGCCTCCCTCCCTCCCCTGGACAGCTCCCCTCGCCCCCTAAGCCTCCCCGCTATACATACCCCGCCGGAGCCCCTCCACCGCTGCCTCGCTGGCCCGAGCCCGCGCAGGCGCCGCCCACGGCCGCCGCGCCTCGGCATGTGGTGCTGACGCTGCCGGCCGGCCTGCGCAGCCTCCCGGCCACTGGCGAGTGCGCCTCGGCGAGACGCTCTCGAAGAGCCCGGCGGTGAGGCTTCCCGCTCAGGCAATCAACGGCGGCGAGCGCCGGCCTAGCCACGGCCTCGGGCCTCCTATGTTCGGCCTGGAGGTAGAAGAAAAGCAGGGGAGGAGAGAGAGAAGGAGAGGCTGCTAGGTGGGCCCCTCCTGTCAGCCAGTGACCCCGGGCCTGTTTCCTTTAAGTGGAGGCGGATTTCCAGAAAATTCGCTTTCCCCCAAGGAAAGCGTACTTCTCTCTGCTTTGGCCCGAAATACGCCTTCCCACACCGAAAGCGTATTTTCCCTCGGCTTCAGCCAAAAGTGCGCTTTCACTGCTCAGAAAGCACATTTCCACCAAAATCAGCCCCCAATCCCGTTTCCTTCATATCTCCGCAACCGTAAGTCCAAACGAGGCGATTCTTTTTGCGTTGTATTTGTCTCGAGCTCCTCTTCAGTTTGGCATAGGTTCCGTGCCATGTTTTGATGTTGTTATTTGCTGGTCAAACAAAAGATGGTGTTTGACTTTTTCTCCGTTGCTCTATTTCAAAATATTTTGCAGGGTGTTGATGACGTCGAAGACCGGGAGTATTTAACACTCCTTTGGTGAGAGGCAAGCCACGATACCCTTTGCACATTTGAAAAGCTTTGACTGATCTTTAACATGCTTTAATCTTCGTCACATATTGATTCCCGCGTACTATACTTTGATCTTGTTATGCTCGTCTGGTTGTACTATGGTTGTATCATTGCCATGCTTGATTTTGCCATGGTTATGTTAAGTATCTTCATGCTAGGCATTAATAATGTTACCATGCTCTGCTTGTACCATGTTAAGTGACTCATGTTATTCCTACCTCTGGTCATGTTATCTCTAGGTTATTATTAAACTACATCCATGATGTTGCCACCTTAATAAGTTAATCTTCGTAACATGGATAATTTCACCATCTAAAATGTGCTTGATCATATCTGAAATTTTTATGCAAGCATGTTATGCATTGTTATGATCTGATGCTACTCATGTTGCACCTGATACTCGTGTTTGCTGTTGGAGACGCGCTTCATGAAAAGTTGATCAGGTGCCACCGAACCGAACTTATCCGTGCAGCCACATTTGCCTGTATGGGCAGGCCTTGACTCGGTCTACCGGTGGGTTCTCTTATGCGTATCACCAAAGAGGGAAGGCTATGCGTGGAAATTTCCTTGGCCGGGTAAACGGAAATAGTCTTGAGAGAGAGTTTGTTGATATGCGTGCAGTCCCTGCGGGGGGGGGGGACAAAGTTTATGGACCATGCGATGGTTAGGGCCATGCGATGGCAGGTGTCTGGAGGACACAGGGGCTACCCAAGGCATGACTTGCGAAGCATGTCGGTGATACGGTAAGATGGACACGCGGTGGAACGGTCTCGTTGGATAAGTCCTAGTCCACTCCTGCGGTACGAGTTCCAAGGATCCTGTGGGACAAGTTCCGAGGTACTGGACGGAGGAAAAACTCCATAGTGTGGGTAACATGCACAAACTCTGCAGAGTCACACAAATCTATTCGAATAGCCGCGTCCGCGGTAATGGACACAGTTCGTACTAGGTCACACCATGAGATCAACATGAGTTCAGTGGAATGTCTCTGGTAAGTGGATTGGTCACGCGATGACCCGTTTGGTCGTGCGACGACCCGTGGAAGTGATTGGTCACGAGGTGACCCGGTGCTTGAGTCTGTAAGGACTCCGAGGTAAGCCACGTGATCATGCGATGATCATGTGGGGTCCATGTGACCTTAAATGATGACTGTCTGTGCATTAGTCTAAATGTTGATAATATGCTTGATGGATATCTGTTTGCATGATATTGTTGTTCACCTTTTAATCCACTAATATACTTGAACCTGCTAATGTCATGTTATTGTTTTGCCTTGTTTCTTTGGATGTTGTGAGCTTGCAAGTACATTCAATGTACTGACCTGGCGTGTCATGCCAGATTTGCAGGCCGTGCTTTGGATGCGTAGGACGACGTTCCCGGTGTTTGCGAGCTAGGAGGTGTCCCAGCCAGTGTCCCTGTGGATTGGAGTTCATCACCGCCGTTGTTTTTTCGCTGCTAGAGAGTTATGCTGCTGCTTGGTGTAGAGCTGAGGCTAGCCTGAGGAGCAAGTTGTGTCTCTGCTAGCATTGTAATAGACCCCGTGTACCCCTATCTTCGGTAATATAAAGTTGTTCAGTTCTATATCAAGCAGTGCTATGTTCTAGAATACTTGATCTCTGGGCTGGAGCACTGGGCGTTCCGGTCCTCTGAGCCGGGGTGCCACAGATTCCGATCTCGGGACCGCGAGGAGAAGCTATCCCGGCACCCTGTCGGAGGGAGGATTGACCTCTGGAGTCCTCTCCACCACCATGATTGCCTCCGGGTTGCGCCGTGAGTAGTCCCCTTGGACTATGGGTCGATGACCAGTAGCTATGTGATGTATTCTCTCCAATCTTGTGCTTCATTGTTTAGCCCTTGTGAGCTCGCTATCATTATTAAGGCACCTATGTATTTGTTCCCATTTTGCTATGCTGTGTTTGCTGGGATCCGATGGATTATGAGATTATGTTTAGTTTGTGATTAGTAATATATTTGGTTTACCTTTATATTTTAGTTCTTGAGTGTTCTTGCATATTCCCCGTTAGGTTTGTTGCTTTGTCCAAGTAGTAGATTGTAACTCCAAGACGGAGCGTTATGCATGATTGTGGGTTCATGCCCCCGGATTTCTAGCTTGAGTGTCAAAAACATGAGACTAGGGGATGTGTTGTTGCCACCAGGGAGAAAATAGCGGTGCTTGTAACTGCGGTTGCAAGGATTGCTTACGTTAGGCATAGCGTGTTAATGCAGTCGTCCGTTGCTTTGAGCCTACAGTTTGGCTGGGGTTCACAACTTAATACCAGCGAGATATTCTAGATAGATATCTCAAGTTGGACGATTATTAAGTAGATGCTGATGGATACACAGTCTACTTGTCTTGGTGTAATGCCCACATGATTGAGCCTCTAGCTTTCTTGTAGCATAATTAGCATTGCGGTGCGTTTATAATTCTGTCAATTGCCTAGCTATAATTTGTTCACCCAATATAGTTTTTTTCGTATTTTGGGAGAGAGACATCACTAGTGAAAATCATGAGACCCTGATATGTCCCAAACGTATCTATAATTTCTCCTTGCTCCATGCATGTTTTGTGTGATATTGCTATGTTTTAGATACACTTTCATACACTTTTGATCATATTTGGACTAACCTATTAACTCAGTGCACCCAATGCCAGTTCCTGTTTTCTGCTGTCTTTTTATTTCAGGTTTTTCCATTACGTAAAATGCCAGAAAAATTCTGGGAAAATGCAATAAAAAATTAGCGCGTCGGAAGCTTCCAGTGTCCCGAAGGGGGGCCGGAGGGGACCCACCAGGGCCCCAGGCGCCCTCCCGGTGCGACCTAGGGTGGGGCCGCGCCAGGGGGTCACCTGGACCCCTGGTGGCCCCCCTGCCTGCCCCCCTTCTCCTTGATATTTGTCTCGCCCTAAAACCTCCAGAGACAGAACCCTTTTTCGCGATCTCGCCTCTATTCCGCCGCCGCCGTGCTTCCAAGATCGGGAGCACCAGAAGAACTCTTCCCGGCACCCTGCCGGAGGGAGGATTGACCTCCATAAGCTTCTCCACCACCATGGATGCTTCCCTGATGATCCGTGAGTAGTCCACCTTGGACCATGGGTCCATGATCAGTAGCTATGTGATGTTATCCTCCCCTCTCTGTTCTACATGGATTGGACCTTGTGAGCTTCCCTACATGATCAAGGCACATCTGTAATTCTTTCTGGTGTTGCTATGCTGAGTTTGCTGGGATCTGATGGATTATGAGAATATGTTCAGATTGTGATTGAGAAATATATTTGGTTCTTCTCTTTTATATTTTTGTTCTTGAGTAATTCTTGCATGTTCTCCGTTGTTGTTTATTTCTTTGGCCAAGTAGTAGGTAGTGACTCCAAGAGGGAGCATTATGATTGATTGTGGGTTCATGCCCCCTGATGACTAGCTTGAGTGACAGAAACATGAGTCTAGGGGATGTGTTGTTGCCACAAGGGGGAAAACAACGATGCTTGTTACCGCGGTTGCAAGGATTGTTTACTTTACGCAAAGTTCTTTTAATGCAGTTGTCTGTTGCTTTGGGTTTACACTTTGGGTGGGGCTCGCAACTTAATACCAGGGAGACGTTCTGGATAGATATCTCAAGGTGGATGATTAGTAGTAGATGCAGATGGAGTTCGGTCTACTTATTTTGGCGTACTGCCCATGCTTTTGAGCCTCTTCATTTCTTTGTAGCATAGTTAGCATTGCGATGCGTTTTTAATTCTGTCAATTGCCTAGCTGTGATTTGTTTACCTCGCATAGCAGTTTTATCGTCTTTTGGGAGAGAGAAATCACTAGTGAACATCATGGGACCCCGGTCCATATTTCCACCATTGTTTACACCCTCAATTTACTTCTTGCTTTTACTTTCATTTGAAGTCAATATTATCCTTTATCCCTTGCGTTTGACCCTTTGTAAACAACAAGGCCGGAGGGAGATACAACCCCTCTGTACTTCGTTGGGAGAAAAGTTACTTGTTGTGTATGCAGGTCCAGGTAAAGTAAGCAACCTCGGTTGTGAACGACGCCATTGTTCACTTTACCACCTACTTGTTGACCTTGGAGTCCTACTGGGTTGACTCTAAACCTTGGTATCTTTGCCAAGGGAAATTTGTTGCTATCTTACATCTCACCTTCCACTTGGGGTTACCAACGAAGGGAGAGAAGCCATTATCATCTCTCGCGCATCAGACCCTGGTCCATATTTCCATCATAGTTTACACCACTCCAATTTACTGGTTTTACTTTCCTTTCAGTTGCCACCACTATTTCCACCCTTGTGTTTGATCCTTTGTAAACGACAATGTTAGAGATATTGACAACCTCTCTGTACTCATTGGGAGCAAAGTTATTTGTATTTGTGTGTAGGTCCAGGTGAAGGAAGCAACCTTACGTCCGCCATTGTCTACTTCACCACCTTCTTGTTGCGCTTGGAGTCCTCCTGGTTCGATAAACCTTACAGTCCTCGTGTAAGGGAAATTTGTTGCTACTACATCCTAAACCTTCCACTTTGGGTAACTAACAAGGAGTCGTCAACCGGTGTCATCAGGCCCCTAGGGACATCTAGACAACAATCGTAGAACAATCCCTTGGTCATTGTACTCGATGTTACACCCCATCATAATTTGTGTGCCCTTTGTCTCTTGTTACCATCATCATCGCTAGCCTAGCTAGGACACCTTACCAAGGGATTCACTGGAATCATCTCCGTAATTGAAGTCCCATGTAGGTCCGACAAGGCGATCGACATATCTCGATGGCAGTCAACATCATGCGAAGATCGATTCCAATACGCTACTTCCACCGTGACAGATGATCACCTTTGGTGAAATCGACTTCAGCACCAACTCAACTGGTCGCGTCGACCAGATCTAGAATCTCGCTCGAAGCCAAGATGTCAAAACCAGAGACAAGGAGCCCTCTGCAGATCTCAACGATGTGGGCAAAGCGTTAAGAGAAACCCAGGAAGAACATCATGCTCCCATTGTAACCTCGGAAGTAAAATCGCTAGAAGGCATGTAGATGGAAGAATCCTCGGATCCGATTTCAGATCGGGTCGATGAACCTTGCCTCCTTGGCCAAACTATCTTCGAAACCAAGGAGGGGAATAACTTTTGAGTTTTGAAAACGACTCTAGGTCACGCCAATCAAGATCAATACGGATCTGATGTTAAATAGCACGGTAAACATAGAACTTTCTCTGAGACCTATGCCTTCAAGCATATCAAAGATCCTAATCTCTACCCCACTCACGGAGCAGGAGCGTGATGTAAGACCCGATATGCGGTACTGTTCCAGATCCGGGGACGAAGCACATATCAGTCCCATCGCGACATATGACATAGCCATATGCCCCGGATTTCCAACATGATATCAAAACATCACAGATACAAGGATACAACATCTCATACAATCGGCATACAACTGTCTTAATACATTACATCACCGGAAGATATATGTCTGAGTACAGACTACAATAAAATGCCTACTGGCAAAGAGAAAATCAT
This sequence comes from Bromus sterilis, assembly GCA_950022295.1. NCBI lineage: Eukaryota > Viridiplantae > Streptophyta > Magnoliopsida > Poales > Poaceae > Bromus > Bromus sterilis. Next base: position 306,478,033 of record OX465595.1, read on the forward strand.
CGATCCCCGTAACCACACGGATCCAGGCCCTCCGCCGGGATCCGCCTAACACCTGTTGTCGATCAAGAACCCTGAAAAGAGTTTGGGGCTAGTATCATGAGTACAGAGGTACTCAGCATCCAACTGTAGTGGTCATCTGACCCAGCAAGGACTTCATCACTCGTCATTCTAGGACAACTAGTAGTTTATGGTAAGGATGGGGTAAGTGGTGAGGTTGCTGCCGCACTAGCATTTATGAAGTGGCTAACGATCTAGAGAGTAAGATAAGAAGCCAAGCATTCGATGAGGAATCGCCTCCAACAAGTCTTTCTATCAACTACTTACGCAAACATAACACCTATCCTATCCTTGTCCTCCTCTTCGCATCCCGACGAAGAAGAAGCAGTCAAGGCACACACACGTTGATCAGGTTATAATAAGATTATCTCAGTTGTTGTTGTCTATGAATAAGGAGTAGGTCTCAAGTCGTCCATAACCGTGGACACGGCTTCTCGAAAAGATTTAACCCTGCAGGGGTGTACCAACTGCCCATTACAAGGCTCCGCACGCACGCCCATCTCTCTCAGTTGCTACCCATGATAGGCAACCATTTTATGATTTAGTCCCGAGAGATCCGGAATGACAGGTCCCTCTAACTAACAACGCACAAATCCGGGTGGCCCACGGTGAGTCGAAATCCAACTCAAAAGCCGGCCGCGCTCTCGAGTCGGCCTCTACCGTCTGGACGAGGTCGGCTTTGCTACCCAAACAGATGTGGGCAGCGCCCTAGCTTCCAGGTGTGGACCAACAAAGGAACTATGTCTCCGCTGGCCCGAGTTGTTTGAAAATCTGCGAGGTCGACACTCGCACACACACGTTTTGCAAATGATAAAACCAGCTTGGGCCACCACTAGAAATGTTTGAAGCTAGATAGGTAAGAAGAGGGGACCCCATAGCATCCCGCATGTGGTTAGGCACGCTCAGTCTTAAAACCAATACCCGAAACTCGGATCCTAGGTGACTCGAATGGAACAAAGCGTCGGGGCGGGATAGCCTAGACCTTCTATCCTTCGTCGAATATAGTCAACACTATAATAAACATATCATCAACAACAATATAATAATGTGGTAGCCCAAACCAGAAGTAACAGGGTAACATCGTAACATCCTAAGCATGCATACTAAGCAGGGGCTGAGCAACGAGCAATAGTAACATAGCAGTACATGGTTTGCTGGGAAGGGACATGGCTGTATCGGTTTGAAAGAGGCTGTAAGCATGTGGTAGGATCAAACATCGAACCTAACCTAGACTAGCATGCAAACCGCTGGTTGAAATAGAATGGATCATAAGTAATGTATAGTCCTTGCCTGTTGATAGGTCGGGTTCCGAAGGTGTAGTTTATCGCAAGCTCGCATTGTTTCCGAGAGGTACCCGTGGAAGCACACAAGAGGGTAAACACTGGAAATCAGTCAACGAGCAAGCATATATTACTACGAAGCAATCACGAGCAAGCATCAACAAGAAGACAAGACGAGACAACGCACCTACCGTCCAGAGCGATTACTAACAGGTTAAGTGGAGTACTCGTCACACACGACGATACCGCACATTTACAAGCGTTCAAGTTGTTTAGCTCTAGGTTATCAACAAAGGTTGTTAACATGGCATCTCACTCAAGCATGGCATAGCACACAAACATGTAAGGAGGTGAAGCATAAGATAAACTATATACGCTAGTCATTTTAAGTGAGGCAACACCCTAAACATGGCATACTCTAAGTGCCCCACGATAATTTAAGTATTTGGTACTGTTCTGCCCTAAACCATATTTTAGGTTGGTTAACAGCAGCAAACAAAAGCATAAACACAAGGTACACGAAAAACTAATCAAGTTACATATAAAGAACACCCCAAACGGAGTTACGGTTAAAAAGATACAAGCAAAACAAGTTACGGGCACAGTCTGCCAACATCAGGAAGCACACTTTAGAGCATTGCATAAACAGGGCAATGAGTGCAAACATGCTCACAAATGATATGCAATTAAAGTAGACATGACAGGTAAGGTATGGCAAAAAGAACCATGAAATTTGGCATCATAGATCAAAAGATATTAAGCATGCAACATGGCATCGGAACGTTACAGACTTTGAGAAAAACAGAGGTGGCTATCAAAAACAGCGGGATAGCAACTTTGGAGCTCAATAACTATATGACCAGCAAGCATATCATGACAATGCAATACATATAATGGAAGTAGACATGATGCTTAAAAATATGCAATTGGAATCACTCAATTCCGATAAACGGTTGCGACGCAACCGTCACCCGAAGTTGCAACAAATTAACAATTTTCAGCACAACAACACATTAACATTAGGGTCACCACTTTGGAGCAAGATTGAATATAGCTAAAGCAACCAAACATGACAAGTTAAAGCATGAGAATGAATTACACATGATGCTTAACACATAAGAAAAAGAATCATTGCAATAGGCCTCATGGATTTGACACAAGCATCACCCAAAGTTTGAACAAAATAACATCAGCAGTAGTTAACAGCAGATTAGTAACTTAACGATCTGGTGACCTGTTCAACACACAATTACATATTCAAGATGACCTCAAAATAAATAACTTCCTAAAGATGAACTCTAGAGCACACAAAGCACAACCAAACAAAAAAGAATCGCTTCATTTGGACCTACGAGTCAATGGGAAATCGATTTGAAAAACGGGATCAGCAGCACAATTTTTACAGGACTTAGTGAAAATTCGGGGTCCTAGGCGAAATAAAAAAAACAGAAGGGGGGGGGGGTTTCGGGATGCTCACCAATGGGCCTTGGCCCAACAGGCTGAGGGGGAGGCGCCTGGGCTGGGAGGAGGGATCTGGACCGTGGGCGGCTGGCGGCTGGCAAGCTGGGCCGGCCCACCTGGCTCGCGGCTCGCCTCGCCCGATCCCGATCGGGACCGAGGCCGAGGTGACAGCGGCGCTGTCCATCTCCGGCGGGGGCAGCAAGGCGGTGACACCGGCGGCGGGCGGCGCTAGGAGGTCGGCTGCGGGGGCGAGGGGCCGGGTCCGGTGGCGGAGTCGCCAGAGCTGGGGCAGGTCCTCCTCGGGGCGGCGCGGGAGCTCCTGGCCGGCTCGGCTTGGGAGGAGGCACATCGGCCATGGCGGCTGGCGGCGGCCGGCCATGGACCTGCACGGTGGGAGGAGAGACGGGGTGAGCGGGAGGAGAAGGGGAAGGAGAGAGGGATGCGGGGTGGAGTGAGGAGAGGGAGGCCGCGGGCGCAGCGGCTCGGCTGGCCGGAGGCGCGCGGAGGCGGCGGCGAACGGAGTCGGGCGGCGCGGTGGAGGAGCTCCACGGGCTGGGGAGAGAGGAGAAGGATGGGGCTGACGTGGCACACCCTGGGCCGTCGGATCGCGAGATCTGACGGTCCAGACGGCCTGGAGGGGCAGTTTTTCAGATCTGGGGGTAGGTTTTGGACGAAAATGTGGATATTTTTGGGGCAAAGTGGAGGGGGTGGCTGCAATTTTGGACTAGGGAAACCCTAGAAAGGGGTGGGAGTGTGGTCGTCTTTATATAGCCCAGGTGGCTGGCAGTTTGCAAAAACATCCCCGATTTTTCTCTCTCGTGCGCGGTGTTTACGTTTCTGACCGCCGGGGGTCCGCAGGACCTCCGATTCGGTTAAAACTTCGAACTGCGCGATCAGCGCGTCGATCCGGCGGTGTTCACCTCGCGCTGGAACCGTTTCGAAAACACTTTCCGGCGTGCTATAAAAATAACCCGTTTAGTTATTAAACGGGGTTTTCGTTCCGTTGGCTGTGGCTGGTCTCAGGCGGTTTTCGCTACGGTGATCGGGTGAAACCCGGTGTCGCAAGGTCGAGTGTCAGGGTGGAAAGGGTCGGTCTCCGTCCGATACGAGATCAGAGGGGAAAATAATCGCCGATCGATAAATCGGGGATGCAAGCACCACAAACAAATCAGATAATCAAACAATTCACACCGAAAATAATTATTTTTAATTTTGATGAAATCTGGGCTGTTACAATACAACACCACCAACAAGGGATCTCGTCCCGAGATCCTGGACGATCCGGGGGAGAGGGCGGGGGAGAGAAAAGAGAGTCGACGATCTTCAACACCACCAACAAGGGACTCTGCTGCATGTCGATGTCGAGCTTCCGTCGAGAAACTTCCCACAGAGAGACGACATCGTCGGAAAAACGAAACCGTCAGTGACAAGAGGAAGAACGATCGCGAAAACCAGATCAAGGGATAGTGATTTTCGACGCATGTCGTAAAAACACCGGTAAAGGAGGGATGGCAATGGACGACCCAGATGATACCCAAAATCGAAGAAGCTAAAGGTACTACAAGAATTCCCACCTGAGCACGGAATCGAGACAATACGCTGCAAGCAAGGCATTGTAACTATTCCAGAACTCCACACTCATCGAGATCCTAAAGTTTGAAGGTGATAAGGAAAGAATTAAAACACTTACGACACCTGTCCTGACCAGAGCAACGATAAGGAGTAAAAAGATTCCTACTCTCCGATAACTAACTTAGTAACTAAAAAATAATTTTTGGCTAGACTCGACTTCGGCCAGAAAAGGGATCCTATGGTCGGTAAGGCTCTGATACCAAGTTGTAAGGCCCGATATGCGGTACTGTTCCAGAGCTAGATGTTTCCATCAAGATCCGGGGACGAAGCACATATCGGTCCCACCGCGACATATGACATAGCCATGTGCCCCGGATTTCCAACATGATATCACGACATTACAGATACAAGGATACAACATCTCATACAATCGGCATACAACTGTCTTAATACATTACATCAGCGGAAGATATATGTCTGAGTACAGACTACAATCAAATTCCTACTGGCAAAGAGAAAATCATCGATCCCCGTAACCACACGGGTCCAAGCCCTCCGCCGGGGTCCTCCTAACTAGTCGTCATCGAGTCTCCACGTGAAACGTCAATCACCATACCTGTTGTCGATCAAGAACCCTGAAAAGAGTTTGGGGGTAGTATCATGAGTACAGAGGTACTCAGCATCCAACTGTAGTGGTCATCTGACCCAGCAAGGACTTCATCACTCGTCATTCTAGGACAACTAGTAGTTTACGGTAAGGATGGGGTAAGTGGTGAGGTTGCTGCCGCACTAGCATTTATGAAGTGGCTAACGACCTAGAGAGTAAGATAAGAAGCCAAGCATTCGATGAGGAATCGCCTCCAACAAGTCTTTCTATCAACTACTTACGCAAACATAACACCTATCCTATCCTTGTCCTCCTCTTCGCATCCCGACGAAGAAGAAGCAGTCAAGGCACACACACGTTGATCATGTTATAATAAGATTATCTCAGTTGTTGTTGTCTATGAACAAGGAGTAGGTCTCAAGTCGTCCATAGCAGTGGACACGGCTTCTCGAAAAGATTTAACCCTGCAGGGGTGTACCAACTGCCCATTACAAGGCTTCGCACGCACGCCAATCTCTCTCAGTTTCTACCCATGATAGGAAACCATTTTATGATTTAGTCCTGAGAGATCCGGAACGACAGGTCCCTCTAACTAACAACGCACAAATCCGGGTGGCCCCCGGTGAGTCGACATCCAACTCAAAAGCCGGCCGCGCTCTCGAGTGGGCCTCTACCGTCTGGACGAGGTCAGGTTAGCAACCCAAACAGATGTGGGCAGCCCCCTAGCTTCCAGGTGTGGACCAACAAAGGAACTATGTCTCCGCTGGCCCGAGTTGTTTGAAAATCTACGAGGTCGACACTCGCACACACACGTTTTGCAAATGATAAAACTAGCTTGGGCCACCACTAGAAATGTTTGAAGCTAGATAGGTAAGAAGAGGGGACCCCATAGCATCCCACACGCGGTTAGGCACGCTCAGTCTTAAAACCAATACCCGAAACTCGGATCCTAGGTGACTCGAATGGAACAAAGCGTCGGGGCGGGATAGCCTAGACCTTGCATCCTTCGTCGAATATAGTCAACATTATAATAATCATATCATCCACAACAATATAATAATGTGGTAGCCCAAACCAGAAGTAACAGGGTAACATCGTAGCATCCTAAGCATGCATACTAAGCAGGGGCTGAGCAACGAGCAATAGTAACATAGCATTACATGGTTTGCTGGGAAGGGACATGGCTGTATCGGTTTGAAAGAGGCTGTAAACATGTGGTAGGATCAAACATCGAACCTAACCTAGACTAGCATGCAAACCGCTGGTTGAAATAGAATGGATCATAAGTAATGTATAGTCCTTGCCTGTTGATAAGTCGGGTTCCGAAGGTGTAGTTGATCGCAAGCTCGCATCGTCTCCGAGAGGTACCCGCGGAAGCACACAAGAGGGTAAACACTGGAAATCAATCAACGAGCAAGCATCTATTACTAAGAAGCAATCACGAGCAAGCATCAACAAGAAGACAACACGAGACAACGCACCTACCGTCCAGAGCGATTACTAACAGGTTAAGTGGAGTACTTGTCACACACGACGATACCGCACATTTACAAGGGTTCAAGTTGTTTAGCTCCAGGTTATCAACAAATGTTGTTAACATGGCATCTCAATCAATCATGGCATAGCACACAAACACGGCAAGAGGTGAAGCATAAGATAAACTATATACGCTAGTCATTTTAAGTGAGGCAACACCCTAAACATGGCATACTCTAAGTGCCCCACGACAATTTAAGTATTTGGTATTGTTCTGCCCTAAACCATATTTTAGGTTGGTTAACAGCAGCAAACAAAAGCATAAACACAAGGTACACGAAAAACTAATCAAGTTACATATAAAGAACACCCCAAACGGAGTTACGGTTAAAAAGATACAAGGAAAACAAGTTACGGGCACAGTCTGCCAACATCAGGAAGCACACTTTAGAGCAGTGCATAAATAGGGCAATGAGTGCAAACATGCTCACAAATTATACAAAATTGAAATAGAAATGACAGGTAAGGCATAGCAAAAATAATCATGCAATTTTTCATCATAGATCAAAAGATATTAAGCATGCAACATGGCATCGGAACGTTACAGACTTTGAGAAAAACAGAGGTGGCTATCAAAAACAGAGGTGGCTGTCAAAAACAGTGGGATAGCAACTTTGGAGCTCAATAACTATATGACCAGAAAGCATATCATGAAAATGCAATATATATAATGGAAGTAGACATGATGCTTAACAATATGCAATTGGAATCACTCAATTCCGATAAACGGTTGCGACGCAACCGTCACCCGAAGTTGCAACAAATTAACAGTTTTCAGCACAGCAGCACATTAACATTAGGGTCACCACTTTGGAGCAAGATTTAATATAGATAAAGCACCCAAACATGACAAGTTAAAGCATGGGAATTAAGTACACATGATGCTTAACACATAGGAAAAAGAATCAATGCAATAGGCCTCATGGATTTGACACAAGCATCACGCAAAGTTTGAACAAAATAACATCAGCAGTAGTTAACATCAGATTAGTAACTTAATGATCTGGTGACCTGTTCAACACACAATTACATATTCAAGATGACCTCAAAATAAATAACTTCCTAAAGATGAACTGTAGAGCACACAAAGCACAACCAAACAAAAAAAGAATCACTTCATTTGGACCTACGAGTCAACGGGAAATCGATTTGCAAAATAGGATCAGCAGCACAATTTTTACAGGACTTAGTGAAAATTCGGGGTCCTAGGCGAAATAAAAAAACAGAAGGGGGGGGGGGGGTTTCGGGCTGCTCACCAATGGGCCTTGGCCCAACAGGCTGAGGGGGAGGCGCCTGGGCTGGGAGGAGGGATCTGGACCGGGGGCGCCTGCTGGGCCGCCTGGCGGCTGGCGAGCTGGGCCGGCCCACCTGGCTCGCGGCTCGCCTCGCCCGATCCTGATCGGGACCGAGGCCGAGGTGGCGGCGGCGCCGGCCATCTCCGGCGGGGGCGGCAAGGCGGTGACACCGGTGGCGGGCGGCTCTAGGAGGTCGGCTGCGGGGGCGAGGGGCCGGGTCCGGTGGCGGAGTCGCCAGAGCTGGGGCAGGTCCTCCTCGGGGCGGTGCGGGAGCTACTGGCCGGCTCGGCTTGGGAGGAGGCACACCGACCATGGCAGCTGCCGGCGGCCGGCCATGGACCTGCACGGTGGGAGGAGAGGCGGGGTGAGCGGGAGGAGAAGGGGAAGGAGAGAGTGATGCGGGGTGGAGCGAGGAGAGGGAGGCCGCGGGCGCAGCGGCTCGGCTGGCCGGAGGCGCGCAGAGGCAGCGGCGAACGGAGTTGGGCGGCGCGGTGGAGGAGCTCCACGGGATGGGGAGAGAGGAGAAGGCTGGGGCTGACGTGGCACGCCCTGGGCCGTCGGATCGTGAGATCTGACGGTCCAGACGGCCTGGAGGGGCAATTTTCAGATCTGGGGCTAGGTTTTGGACGAAAATGTGGATATTTTTGGGGCAAAGTGGAGGGGGTGGCTGAAATTTAGGACTAGGGAAACCCTTGAAAGGGGTGGGAGTGTGGTGGTCTTTATATAGCCCAGGTGGCTGGCAGTTTGCAAAAACATCCCCGGTTTTTCTCTCGAGCGCGCGGTGTTTACGTTTCTGACCGCCGGGGGTCCGCAGGACCTCCGATTCGGGTAAAACTTCGAACTGCGCGATCAGCGCGTCGTGCCGGCGGTGTTCACCTCGCGCTGGAAATGTTCCGAAAACACTTTCCGGCGTGCTATAAAAATAACCCGTTTAGTTATTAAACAGGGTTTTCGTTCTGTTGGCCGTGGCTGGTCTCAGGCGGTTTTCGCGACGGTGATCGGGTGAAACCCGGTGTCGCAAGGTCGAGTGTCAGGGTGGCAAGGGTCGGTCTCCGTCCGATACGAGATAAGAGGGGAAAATAATCGCCGATCGATAAATCGGGGATGCAAGCACCACAAACAAATCAGACAATCAAACAATTCACACCGAAAATATATATTTTTTAATTTTTATGAAATCTGGGCTGTTACACGTGAGTACCGTGAAAAACATGTTTTGAATCTAATGTTAGATCAGATCCTAAAGCTAACCATAACGAAAGAGAACGTGCTGATCCCAAATCACCAAGATAAAAATGGGCAAGTAGTCAACTTCCACAACCCGTACACTCACATCGTTGCAAACATCAAAGATCTAATGGAGGTACTCAAAGGAAACGATTAAGACTACATGGAAAAAGAGCCTGATGCATCCGAAAGTTGTCAAACCCAGTCTACACATAAGGGCGAAGGGGCACAAAACCCAACGCAAGAAGTCTACAACATCACCCATGCAGCTGGCGGAGGAGGTAACCCTAGAGATCCATCCACAACAACGGCTGCCGATGTAGTAAACATAGGCGAAGACGAGCAGGAAGGCTACTTTAGATTTCCAGATCTCGCCAAAATCACCAAGCCTCTTGAGGATGCAAATAAGGATGAACATCGGAAAAAGTTGACCCGAACATCTCGGAAAAGTCATGCATCATAGGGAACAACTCATCAACCAGGCGCACAAACTCAAAAGGTTCAAATATTGATCCAAGGGACGCTTGAAATAACAACTATGTGAAGTCAGGGTAGCCATGAAAACACCCTTCATCAGAAGAAATTTACTGTGCAACCTCGACGGAGGCGCAACCTGACCACCACCCAATCATAGGCAACAACACTCGGGACCCGCACGATCAACACCTCCAGATAGACACTGGATCCATACACTTACATATGATCAATCGATACTTGGTTTAACATATGGAGAAGATTCTTGCGAAATTTCTTTTGTTATGACATATTGAACCTTGATCCTTTTATTATTTTCCATAATGTTGTTCTTATTCATGCCACTCATCAGCGGGAGATAATAGCTGATGCATGATTATTCATGGTTTTCATTCGGTATAACTTATTGAACCTTGATACTTTTTCTATATCATAATATATTACCTATTAAGAATGCACCAGTGGCATGCAAATAAATTTGAAGCACTAGAACTTTTTGTTTTAATGGATCTTAGAATAATAAACCATATCTTACTGGTTGGATATGGATAAAACAAAGACATGGTTTAATATTCTATGGTCCATCAAAATAATAAACCTATCATTCTAGAACTTTTGTTTTGTGAGCCTTTGTATAAACCACATCTTATCAGATTGGATATGGATCAGATAGGCATGGTGCAACAAACCACACTTCCTATTTAGTATTAATTATAGGGGCAGCCCCTCAATTTATCTATTCTGCCAAGGCTTCCCTCTATCTCCCTCTCTCTCTCATACATAATTGTTCCTATGCTGCAAGGCTCATCCACTTCTCCTCTAGTTCTTCAATGTTCTCTCCTTCTAAATGATGAATCCCTGTTGGATTGGTGTTCACATACACATGGATACCAACACAAAGATCACATTTTAGATCTTTGTTTGAGAGATAAATTATCGTGGTTGCGAGGTTGTCAATCCTAGCTGCGGGAATCTACATCAATGATCTACACAAAATGTTCTCCCCTCTACTACTCTAGTTGGTAAAGATCAAATATATTGTATTTACATCTTCATATATAGTGATCCTATGAGTTTATTCACAGATCAATTTGTTTTGTTTTCTATTATGTCAACCAACATACACTAGCCTACAACATAAAAGGAGCCACCCCGTAGCCTCCCAATGCATCCCAACCCCTCTCTATGCACCAGATCGCTGCCTCCAGTGATGGATAGAGTCGCGGTTCCACCCAAGAAAGCTACATGATCTCGCCATCATCATACTAATCTCCATCGTAGTCTCAACTGCCTGATATGTCTCAAATGTATCTATAATGTGCCTGTTCCATCCTAATTTTTTGTCATTACTACATCTTTTTGCCATGCTTTTGAATCATTTATTAGACTAACCTACTAATACAGAGACCAGTACCATTTTCCGTTTGCTTTGTCGTTGCATTGCAGAAAAAGTAAAAAAAAATGAAGTTTCTTAGAAAAATCTCATTTCCCCAAAATTTTATTCATCAGAAGAGTCCTCCAGCCGGAAGGGCACCTGTAGGGGTGTCCACACCCCCCAGGCAGCCATAGGGCGCCTCTAGAGAGTGCTCGCACCACCTGGTCGCCTGGGAGATGTGGACCCCCCTTGGACGCCCCTTTGGCCTATATTTACCTACGGAACGCAAAAAAAACCTAATGTACATCCATCTTTTCCAGAAGCAATCTCGATCTTCGCAACCATCGAAACCTAGTTTCAGGGGTCACTATATCCCTGTTTCGGCACCCTGTCGGAGAGGGCCTTGGCCCCGGGGTCATCTTCATCACCCCTTCTTCCTCCATGATGGATCGTGAGTAGTTCCTCCTTGGACTATGGGTTCTTGGCACTAGCTTGTTGGTATTATCTCCCCCTTGATGTTTAATACAAACTTATCATGAGTTACCCTACATAATTGAGATCCATATGATGTCATTGGTGTTATGTTTTTTGGGTTCCGATGAATTGTTACACTATGATCAATCCTAAGAAGTTTATGATTTATTGTTGCTGCAATTTGTTGTTCTTAATGCTTGTTACTAGTGCACGAGTAGCATGATATCAGATCTGAGCACTTTAAGGTTACATGATTATAATTGTTGTTCTAGATCATATGTGCGGTTGTATGCACCTATTATAGCCCGGAACCGGCGATCTCAATGGTGACAGCTTGGGACACCAAATGGGATGGGCTATAATTTGAGGATTACATGTGTTCATAGAGTGTTAATTCTTTGTTTCGGTGTTCTTTGACAGGAGCACCTTAATCTCCATAAGTTCCTTAATTGGCCCCACTGAAAATGGGATGGTATGGCAATAGATGTTGTGCAAGTTCTTATGGCAAGCACGTACAACTACATACAGAATACATGCCTAAGTATGGTTCTTAGACTAGGATGCTCTATTTTGTTCTTTCTAGAGTTAAGTACAATTTCGTCAATTGAGCAACTGTAATTTGTTCACCCGACGCTTGTTCTTTTTCTTGGAGAGTTACCACTAGTGAGACCTCGAACCCTGGTCCATCATTCATCATTAATTCCCTTGTTGTTACTATTTCTCTCATCACTACTACTACTAGCTAATTCTTTACTATTTTGTGGTGTTGGTGATTGGGGAACTCTAACAAGGTTACACCCATCAACGCATCACTACTTTCTGTCACCGTTGCTACTAATATATCTTGTCTAGTACTTTTTAGGTATGGTTGAATTGAAAACTCAACTGCTGCAGACTAAGGCATAGCCTAGTGGTGGGAAGGGGCTGATGTCTTCCTACCCACCCAGGTTCAAGGCACGATACTTGTAATTCGGGGTTTGTTGCACCTATTAAACTGCCGTGTGGGTGGTTCCCTTACAGTTTTTCTATAAAAAAGGAAAAGTCAACCGGTAAGGCTTATAAGTATTCTTTGGCTCTCCTTGTGTTGAATCAATAAATTGGGTTTACACTACACTCGAAAGACTATCGCGGTCACATACACTTGTAGGCTATCAAAACTCTTTCTAGTGCTGTTGCCGGGGAGCATAACTTTAGTTATAAGTTCACTTGAGAAGTACACTTTTGCTTATTACTTTTTGTTGGTACTAATGGTTACTTTCTTTGAAACTAGATCTTATTGGGAAGGTGGATTCATGGAGGATCAACAAAAATATTATAAGGAATAACGCTTGTCTCAAAAAGGGATAATATTACGGAAACTCATACAAAAATTGTATCACTATGCTAGAAACTTGTGCTCTGATTATGATAAATCTTTTTGCTGTGATGAATCTTGTTGCCGCATGATGTTTAAACACCTTCCTTTCCAATGTTGGTGTAATGATAATGAAACCTTGGATTCTTATACTAAGGGACATTATGGATTTTTGATAGGGTGCCTACAAAATTGCTTCCTTTCTTGAAAATATTGAAGATGCCCCTTATAAATCTAGGAGTCTTGTTATACTTAAATATTGCTTTGATTATTACAATGTTAATGCTTATATTACTGACTACCTTAAAAAGGTTCTCTCCTCCAAAGGAAGAGACTAATTCTTTGCAGGACTCTATGGACGAGGAAATTGTTGAAACTAAACGCCCCTTGGATGAAAAAGAGGAGGAGAGTGACGAACAAAGGGAGGAAGAATGGAGTTGGTACCCATGTCTACCTTCTAATGAGAGTAACTCTTTGACTCTTACATTATATGATTTCACTCCATGCTTACCTAAGGAGGATGAATGCTATATATATTTATTTCTATGATCCTATGGATTATTTTGAAATATCCCTTTTTGATGAAATTGATGCTTGCTATACTTGTGGCCATGATGCCCCTATGAATGAAACTTATAAGGATGATTTCTATAGTGTTATTTATGATAATCCTTGCTATTTTCATAAATCTTATGATAATCCTCTATTTTTGCCTACTATATATATTCTTGATAATGAGGAGTTTTTCTTAGAAAGTTTTTATGATAATGTTCTAGATGATGGACCTATGTTGCTTGATGATATAAATTATAATGGGATTGGAGAGGTCTTAACTTTATCTAGAAGGAGTCCCATACCTTTGGAGAGTGATCAATCATCTTGTTACAATATTGTCAAAAGTGGGTCTAGAGAGGTCATGACTTTAGTTAATGTTTACCCCACTATTTTGGAGCTCGATATGAATTATGTGCTTGTAGATCATGAAAAGCATGGTTTATGTGATGATTATATTGTTGATTTTGTTCATGATGCTACTGAAAATTATTATGAGAGGAAAATATGGTCGCATAAATTTCCATCTTATCAAAACACCTCTCTTCAAGTGAAAGTTTTGAAGGTGCTCTTGTTTTACCTTCCTATGCATGATACTTTGTGCTCTATTAATTTATTTGTTTACAAGATGGCTATGCATATTAAGCATGTTAGACTTATATGTGGTTTATGTTTTCACCGTTGATGGTCTCTTTTGTGCTTCAATTCTTATTCCCTTGTGAGCATCATTAAAGAAGCGCTTATTGAGAGCTATCGCAAAGCAGATTAGGTTTCTTTTTCTGTGCCAACATGGTTGAGGCTAATGTTTTGATCATGTTTGTATCTTTTGTTTCAAGTTTTGTGCCAAGTTTAGCCTCTAATGTTGGGAAGTGAAAGTTATGTCTTGCTGTCCAGAAAACAGATTCTATATGCTCCAGTGCATAAATTCTTAAAAATCACCAGCTCATCATTTTGAGCTGAAAGGTTTACATAGCATGGCTTATACAATTTCTAAACTTTCATTAGTACTGAGTTTTCTTATTTGAGCTACAAAAGGTCACCTAAAAAATGAACCTTTACAATCTGTCTTGTTTTGACATATTATCCAAAAGTGCACTAACCGCTCTAATAAGTTTATGAGAAGTTTTGTGTGAATGAAGTTTTCAAGTCTCACGGAGAGAAGATGATGAAAGAATATCAAGGAGTGACAAAATTGCAAGATTGGGGATGCCCCGGCACCCCCGATAAATATTCAAGGAGACTCAAGCATCTAAGCTTGGGGATGCCCCGAGTTATCCCCTTCTTAATCAACAATTATTAGTTCGTCTCTCTTGACACTATATTTTTATTGCTTCACATGATATGTGATGTTCTTGGAGCGTCTTTTCTTTGCTTTTAGTTTTTATTTTGCTTTTTTTGCTAGTCATTACAATGTTTGACCCTAGAATGCTTGATTGAGAGAGATACACGCTCCGCTTTATCATAGAACACTCTAGAGCTTCACTTATATCCGTTGAGCAATTAAATTATCAAATGCCTGTTTTGTTAGCTCTTGTTCTTCACTTATATATTGTTTTAGAGCTATTAATTTCTTTTGTAGAAAGTTTAGAACTCTCTTGCTTCACTTATATCAGTTTAGAGAGTTGTTTCTGTTGCATTGGTTTATATGTGTCATGTTGTGATTTATATGGGTATAGGTAATCCTGATCACTAGGTCTAGCTTAGGATATCTTGCAATAGTTTTGAGGTATTGATTGAGTAATGATGAATATTTATGCAATTAAGCTTGTGCCCATTAGTGATAGGTGCCGCATCTTGGCTAAACGTGCCTTATTTTTGAAAACTAAAAAATTAGTTGTGAACTGTTGACTACTTGGTGGATCCTAATCTTCGTGGGTGTTCTAAGTGAGTACTTGATACACCCAAAACATAATTATAATTTTTTGTTTGTTCCATGTTTATTTGGTTTACATTGTTACATGTTTTGATGCACTTTCATGTCTTTTACAATATATTTGGAAACTAATCTATTAATGGTTAAAAGAGTTCACAAGTTCTTGTTCTTATACTTTATGTCTAAGAATTACTTGAATAAAGGAAAAATCACAAAAGTTTCCTTGTTGGAGTTGGACTCTTAACTTTTTAGAAATCTGTCCCCACCATACAGGTTTTAGGGATCGCGTCAGTGTCGCCAGAATACGACCTCAAACGGAAAAACATAAAACTACAAAGTTGTAGATAATTTTGTCGGCTTCCATCTGGATAGAAAATTCACCCCAATCCGAATTCGTATTCGCCCTCGGGCCCCATTCTACTGAAGACGTAATCTGGATGATGGAAATCCGAGAGTCTATACAAAGAGATAAAACCTAGGTCATTGGGCACCACTAAATTCCCTCCCCTAGGCAACCGTCTTGAGCCGGATATCAATCTACACAACGACACCATCTCCAAGGAAGAAGGGGGCCAAGGGCCACAACCCACAAGGGTCATGGCCGCCGCTTCTTTAAGCTCCTCCCGGTTGCACCTCTCCATCAACAACTCTCTCTTGATCACCATGGTCATGTGTGAGTAATTCCCCTCTCGGGCTGAGGCTTGTACTTATAGTTATGTGGTTATATCTCTCTTCCATGATGTGATCTTTGTTGTGATCATTGGCTATGTTAATATATTTGTATCCCATGATGTTTCCCCTTCTTCTATGTATTGGATTTGATGTGCTCACGTGATGATATCTAGTATAATCTCCGAGGACCGGTGACCTTGGGTATCATTTGGACATGGATTACAATAATATTTTCATGAGTTCATTCTTCTTTGTTGTGGATTGAATTATGGATTTGAGTGCTCTTGATGCTTGTGTTGAGCATAACTATGCTCAACAGAGAAACAAGTAGGTGGTAAAGTGAACAAGGCGCCGTTTACGATATTGCTAACTTCACCTGGACTTGCACACAGATACAGATAACTTTGCTCCCAATGGGTACAGAGGAGTTGTCAATTCCTCCAGCCTAGCTGTTTACAAAGGATAAAACGCACGGGATAATGATAGTGATAGCAACTGAAAAGTAAACTAAGGATGTAAACAGTGATATGAAGATGGACCGGGGTCACGTGATTTTCACTAGTGATGTCTCTCTCCCAAAAGACGATAAAAGTGCTAGCGAGGTAAAAAAATCACAGTTGGGCAATTGACAGGATTATGAAGGCACCGCAATGCTAACTATGCTGCAAAGAAAGGAAGGGCTCAAAAGCAATGGGAAGTACGCCAAGGTAAGTAGACCGAAATCCATCTGCATCTACTACGAATCATCCACCTTGAGATATCTATCCAGAACATCTCGCTGTTATTAAGTTGCGAATCCCACCCAAAGTGTAAATCTAAAGCAATAGACAACTGCATTAAAAGAACTTTGCGTAAAGTAAACAATCCTTGCATCCGCGGATACAAGCACCGTTGTTTTATCCCTGGTGGCAACAGCACATCCCCTAGTCTCATGTTTCTGTCACTCAAGCTAGACATCAAGGGGCTGAACCCACAATCAAGCATAACACTCCCTCTTGGAGTTGCAACAAATCACTTGTCCAAAGTAAAATACGACAACGGAGAACCTGCAAGTATTTACTCAAGAACAAAATATAAAAGAGAAGAACCAAATATATTACTCATCACAATCTGAACATAGTCTCATAATCCATCAGATCCCAACAAACTCAGCATAGCAACGGCAGAAAATTACAAAGGTGCCTCGATTACGTGTGGCAGCTCACGAGGTCTCGAAAGTTGAGGCACAAAGAGGGGAGAGATAGATCACATAGCTACTGGTCATGGACCCATGGTCCAAGGGAAACTACTCACGGTACATACGAGAGGCGTCCATGGCTATGGATGGTCTCCCGGAGGGGGTAGCTTCTCCCGGTAGGGTGCCGGAGCAGCTTCTCCAGGCAGCCCCGATCTAGAAACGGCGGTGGCGGCGGTACAGAGGCGAGATCGCGAAAAAGGAGTTCCTCCCGAGGGTTTCCGTCACGGGGGGTAAATATAGGCAAGGGGGGGGGGAAACGAGAGGGGCCATGAGGCAGTCAGGAGGGTCCCCGGCGCGACCCAGGGTGGGGCCGCGCCACCTGCCCTCCTGGCTGCCTGGTGGTGGCCCTCCTCCGCTTCTTTGGTGTTTCCGGAAGCTTCCGTGACGCTGATTTTATATGATTTTTCCAGATTTTTTTGGAGCACCTTTAATGGCCGGAAAACCTGAAATACAAAAACAGCAGAAAACAACAACTGGCAGCTGGGTGCACTGGATTAATAGATTAGTCCAAATATGCTCAAAAGTGTATGAAAGTTCAAGAAAATCATGGCAAAGTCACACACAACATGCATGGAGCAAGCATAAATTATAGATACGTTTGGGACGTATCAACATCCCGAAGCTTAATTCCTGCTCGTCCTCGAGTAGGTAAATGATAACAAGCATAATTTCTGTGGTGAGATGCCACGCAACCATAAAAGGACTTTTAAGTAAAGCAATCAAAGCATGCAATTCAATTCAAGTCTTAACAAGCAAGAGTATATATTAGCATTGACACAAGCAACAAAAGAACAAAAGGTGCAAGAGCTCTCGCTGTCCGTGACTCGAATGTCTCCAGATGGTGTTTGCGTGCAAGCAGGGGATAGGGAAATACGAGATAAAAAATTAATTGTTGAGAACAACTATCTACTAAAGTTTCACACTTAGTCTCCTTTGGATTCTTATCTTGACTCGTCCCCAGACCACTAGCCAGGTAGAAGTCAAACTGATCCACTCCCTTTCGATATTTTGAGCACTCATGCAATGGATGAGCATGAGCAAGAAAGTTGACACCTAAAAAGGAGAAACAGAAAGAAGGTGGAGGAGGAAGACAAAAAGGTGTTAAAGGCTCACATCAATGAGGACAATCATAGGTGAGATAAGGCCATATGATAGATATGATGTGAGGAGTAGGGATTGCCATGCAAACGGATGCACATGTGAGCTAAAAGCTCTCCAAGGGAACTAGTGGGGGTGCATATAACTTTCTTGCTCAAGAAGACCTAGAGCTCCTTTGAGGAGGCTCATCATTGGAATATACAAGCCAAGTTCTATAGTGTGAAGGTCTCCACATAGCTATATGCATGATGATGATCTCTATGGAGTACAAGGGATAGAGGATGAAGTACTAGTGTGGATCTCTCAAAAGGAATAGTAGTGTGCCCCCTTCTCTCTTTTTATTTCTTTTTCTCTTTTTTCTATTTTTTTGTATTTTTTGGTGGCCTCAATGGCTCTTTCTATTTAACTCTCATTTGTCCTCTTTGGGATCTTTTGATTTTGTCCTCTTTGGGATCTTTTCCTCACTTTAGGGGCAACACTCTATATTTTACAAGAATATAGGAGATCTTTCACACTTTACAAAGGTACTCACATAAAGAAGATATAACTATCATGATGCAAAGGTATGACATCAGGATCAAGTCATGAGAAGGTGGATGTTGCATGGCAATGTATCTCGGAAAGGCTATGGAAATGCCTTGTAGGTAGGTATGGTGGCTGTTTTGAGGAAAGATATAAGGAGGCTTATGATGACAGAGCGTATCGTGCCAAGGGTTTGGATGCACCGGCGAAGTATGTGCCAACTCTCGAGGTGAGAAAGGGTAATGCACGGTACCGGAGAGGCTAGAAAAAGTATAGGTGGGTGGAAGTGTCAACTTTCGAATACTCACATTAGTCCGAAGAACTCATGCACTTATTATCGGTAACTCTCAATCTAATCAGGAGGTTCACAAAGAGACAAGTACCCCGAGGAGGAGTGTATGGGGGTTTGGTTATCCTTGCACATCCTCGACTCATGGTACGTGAGTGTACTCTAATATTCGAACCCTCCAGAGGTTAGTGATCCATCTAGTAGCTAGAGTTCTCAACAGGGTTTTTTGGTTTTCAAAAAAGACACGGATTGCCCAAAATACGACATCTATCACTAACAGGCTCGAGCTCTTGACACCAAAAGTTCAAACATTACTCTAGTCAATACCTCAAAACTATTGCAAGTTACTACTACAAAGAGAAAAGCAACTTCAACTACCTACTTCTAGTCAAGACACAAAACTCAGTGCAACAGGAAAACTCTCTAACAAGATAAAACATGCAACCTATAGAAAGTTCAACCTAAAACAAAAGAAAAGCTCTAGAAAAACTAAAGCACTACAACTAAACAGAGCAACAACTCAGAAAAGAAAAAGAACAACTCACAGCTAAAAGAATAAGCAAGCAAATCCTATGAGGAGTTCTAATTCAAGCGGAGCGTGTATCTCTCCCACACAAAAGAAAGTAATCTGAGATCTAACTTGTTACTACAGCAAACAAAGCAAAAGAAAACTAAAAACAAAACCTAAGAGCGAGACGCTCCAAGAATAGCACATAACGCATGAAGTGATAAAAATATAGTGCAACGATAGACGAACTGATAATTGATGATGAAGAAGGGGATGCACGGGGGAATCCCCAAGCTTAGACGCTTGAGTCTCCTTGAATATTTATTGGGGGTGCACATGGGCATCCCCAATCTTGAGCGTTTGACACTCCAAGATCTTCTTTCATCATCTTCCATCGCACACTTGAAAACTCCCTTCATACATAACTCATTGTAGACTGATTAGAGAGGTTAGTACCCAAATAAAATAATTTTTCCTTTGCTGGAAATAAAGATAAACTTGAAGAGCTACTGTTTCCCAAGATTAACAAAAGGTTTTTGCAAAGAAAAAGCAAGCTTAAGGTTTGCAAAAGTAGAGAGAGACAAAATGTGGCAGAATCTGTGAAAAACAAAACAGCAGGTAGAAACGAATTTTTTAGGGGTACTTATGAAACTCAAATAAAAAAACTCAAAACATACGGAAATTTCGTAATTGTATAGATCATGCTGTGTAAAAACTTCAGCTCAAAAAGATGAACTGGGATTTTTTCATGATTTATTTAGTCACGAGGACAGAATTTGTTTTCTGGACAGGATGTCACAACTTTTACTTCCCTTGCCGTATGAGGCTATAAAAGGCACAAAGCTTAAAAAGTAAAGATACAATGATGTTGCTACAGTAGTAAAAATCATCAGGACCACTAAGAATAGAAGAAAAGAAAAAAGAAAAACCTAAATTCGTTCCGGGCTGCCTCCCGAAAGCGCTTCTTTAGAGCCATTAGCTAGGCTTAAAGCAGAAGATCAAGTCTTTTCAAGAGAATAACTAGCCCGTGTGACGGACTCAAAAGTTAACTTAATCTTTTTCCTAGGGAAATTCTCCATCCCTTTCTTGAAAGGGAATTGGAATTTGATATTCCCCTATTTCATGTCAATAACAACACCAACTGTGCGAAGAAAAGGATGTCCCAAAATAATTGGACAAGAAGGTTCACATTCAATGTCCATAATAGTGAAATCAACGGGAACATAATTGTCATTGACAATGATAAGAACATCGTCGATCTTCCCCAAAGGTTTCTTTACGGAAGAATCGACAAGACGAACACCAAAATAACAAGAATCAAAAGGTTTCAATTCAAGCATATCATACATTCTTTTGGGCATAACTGAGGTACTTGCTCCAACATCACAAAGAGCATAACAAGAGAAGTTATTCAATTTGATATTTATCATAGGATCCCAACCATCTTCTAGCTTCCTAGGTATGGAGGCTTCTAGTCTAAGCTTCTCCTCCCTAACTTTGATTAGAGCATTGGTGATATGCTCTGTGAAGGCAAGATTAAGTGTGCTAGTGTGGGGGGTCTCTAGACATCTTGTGTAGGAAACCAATAACTTCAGGTAAAGTGCAGTTGTCAAAGTCTAGATCACTACTATCTATCAAGGAGGTAGTGATATCATTTAAGCTCACTTGTTTGAAAGCCTCTACGTTCATAGAGGTTTCTTCATTTATGGCTGAGGTGGTAGCATCACCATTGATAGGTCCAGTGGGACTAGGGGTGTGATGGGTGCTAACTGTTTGGACATCCTCAACTACTTGGATAGTTGCTACTGTGTGGTAGGTAGGAAGGTTCTTAATTCTTTCCTCTTCCTCTTTTTCTCTAGCCCATCTTTCTTTAAGTTTAGCCATCATCCTAATATTTTCATTGATTTGTAACTGGATAACGTTAATAGGAGTGACCTTACTCTCCTCAAGGGGAGGGGTTCTAATTTTAACATCTCAACATCAAGGGCTAAGTTATCTACCTTCAAACAAAGATTATCTAATTTAACTAGTTTTTCTTCCACATTCTTGTTGAAGGATTTTTGGGTAGTGATAAAGTCTCTAAGACTACTCTCTAGTTCAGAGGTGGGGTTCTTGTTGCTAGGGTAGGTGTTGTTGTTCACATAAGTGGATGGAAACGGTCTAGGATTACTAGCAAAGTTGCCCCTATAAGAATTATTATTAAAGTTTTTTCTAGAGATAAAGTTCACATCTATTTGTTCTTGAGCAACCAAAGAATTTAAAGGAACATCCTGAGGATCAATAGGAGCTTGCTTGGTAAGTAGAGACATGATAACGTCAACCTTTTCATTTAGAGAGGAGATCTGCTCGACAGAATTTACCTTCTTACCAGTTGGAGATCTTTCGGTGTGCCACTGAGAGTAGTTCAGCATCATCTCGTCAAGTAGCTTTGTGGCAGCACCAAGTGTGGTTGACATAAAGGTTCCTCCCGCGGCCGAATCTAACAGGTTCCGCGAGGTAAAGTTCAAGCCTGCATAAAAAGTCTGGATAACCATCCAGGTAGTCAGTCCATGTGTGGGGCAGTTCTTGACAAGCGTCTTCATATGTTCCCAAGCTTGGGCAACGTGTTCATTATCCAATTGCCTGAAATTCATAATGTTACTCCTCAATTGAATAATTTTAGCAGGGGGATAGTACTTCCTGATAAAAGCATCCTTGCATTTATCCCAAGAATCTATGCTATTCTTAGGCAAGGATTGAAACCAGATTTTAGCTTCATCCCTCAAAGAGAAAGGAAAAAGCTTAAGCTTAACAATTTCACCATCTACTTCTTTGTACTTTTGCATATCACAAAGCTCAATAAAATTATTTGAATGCAAAGCAGCATCATCTCTAGCACCAGAGAATTGATCTTTCATAAAAAGGTTTAGCAAAGCAGGTTTAATCTCATAAGGTGCTGAAGTAGCAGGTGTAGCAATAGGAGTGCAGATAAAGTCACTGTTGTTGTGACTAGTGAAGTCACACAACTTAGTGTTTTCATTGGAACCCATAGTAGCAGCAGGTATTTTTGGTATTTTTGATACGGGACACAAAAGTAAAAACTGAAAGGTAAACTAACAAGACTAAAAAGCAAAGATAAAAGATAGTGTGCAACTCCCCTATCTTGTAGACTGGAGTCCCCGGCAACGACTCCAGAAATTGGCTTGATACGGTGAGTATCTCTCACTCCTCGTTGGTTACCCCAAGTGAAAGGTGAGATGTAGCATAGCAGCAAATTTCCCTTAGCGAAGATGCTAAGGTTGAGTATCGTCCAGGAGGACTCACAGAGATACAAGTAGGTGGTAAAGTGAACAAGGCGCCGTTTACGATATTTCTAACTTCACCTGGACCTGCACACAGATACATATAACTTTGCTCCCAACGAGTACAGAGGAGTTGTCACTTCCTCCGGCCTTGTGTTTACAAAGGATAAAACACACGGGATAATGATAGTGATAGCAACTGAAAAGTAAACTAAGGATGTAAATAGTGATATGAAGATGGACCGGGGTCACGTGATTTTCAATAGTGATGTCTCTCTCCCAAAAGACGATAAAAGTGCTAGCGAGGTAAACAAATCACAGTTGGGCAATTGACAGGATTATGAAGGCACCGCAATGCTAACTATGCTGCAAAGAAAGGAAGGGCTCAAAAGCAATGGGTAGTACGCCAAGGTAAGTAGACCGAAATCCATCTGCATCTACTACGAATCATCCACCTTGAGATATCTATCTAGAACATCTCGCTGGTATTAAGTTGCGAATCCCACCCAAAGTGTAAATCCAAAGCAACAGACAACTGCATTAAAAGAACTTTGTGTAAAGTAAACAATCCTTGCATCCGCGGATACAAGCACCGTTGTTTTATCCCTGGTGGCAACAACATATCCCTAGTCTCATGTTTCTGTCACTCAAGCTAGACATCAAGGGGCTGAACCCACAATCAAGCATAACTCTCCCTCTTGGAGTTGCAACAAATCACTTGGCCAAAGTAAAATACGGCAACGGAGAACATGCAAGAATTTACTCAAGAACAAAATATAAAAGAGAAGAACCAAATATATTACTCACCACAATCTGAACATAGTCTCATAATACATCAGATCCCAACAAACTCAGCATAACAACGACAGAAAATTACAAAGGCGCCTCGATCTTGTGAGGCAGCTCACGAGGTCTCGAAAGTCGAGGCACAAAGAGGGGAGAGATAGATCACATAGCTACTGGTCACGGACCCATGGTCCAAGGGAAACTACTCACAGTACATACGGGAGGCGTCCATGGCTATGGATGGTCTCCCGGAGCGGTAGCTTCTCCCGGCAGGGTGCCGGAGCAGCTTCTCCAGGCAGCCCCGATCTAGAAACGGTGGTGGCGGCGGTACAGAGGCGAGATCGCGAAAAAGGAGTTCCTCCCGAGGGTTTCCATCACGGGGGGTAAATATAGGCGAAGGGGGGCAACGAGAGGGGCCACGAGGCAGTCATGAGGGTCCCTGGCGCGGCCCAGGGTGGGGCCGCGCCACCTTCCCTCCTGGCTGCCTGGTGGTGGCCCTCCTCCGCTTCTTTGGCGTTTCCGGAAGCTTCCGTGACGCTGATTTTTTATATGATTTTTCCGGATTTTTTGGAGCACTTTTAATGGCCGGAAAACCTGAAATAAAAAAACAGCAGAAAACAGCAACTGGCAGCTAGGTGCACTGGGTTAATAGATTAGTCCAAATATGCTCAAAAGTGTATGAAAGTTCAAGCAAATCATGGCAAAGTCACACAAAACATGCATGGAGCAAGCAGAAATTATAGATACGTTTGGGACGTATCAAGGCCCAACATAGTCTACAAGAATAGAAGCGTTTAGTAGAAATCAAGCTATTTCTGGCGTCGTTGCGGGGGAGGTGAGTGCTTGAAGGTATATCTTTAGATCTTGCAATAAAATATGTTTGTTTCTTGTTTTTATTTTCACTAGTTAGGCTTATGAAAAAACAATGAGGGACATTTATGAGCTTTATCTTGAATTATGTCATGAGTTGTTTGAAGAGAAAATTAAAAACCTATGAAACTTTATTATTTACATAACACTCATAATAGTAGCAATGTTATTAGTATGTCTTCTTTGAATACCCTTGATGTTCATGATATGCAAAGCCATAAGCTTGGGGATGCTATGTTTGATGAAGATGATGTTTTTAGCCCCCCAAGTTTTGATGAGCAAATTTGTTATGATGATACTTTGCCTTCTATTTATGATGATTACAATAATGAATGTGATATTTTTATTCCACCTACTATTGATGAAATTTATTATGATTGTAATATGCCTCTTATCTATGATGACTATTGTGATGAAACTTATGCTATGAAGAATACCTTTTGGTATATGGATCATGATAAGAGTGATTTATGTGTTAGCTCTGTTGTTGAGGTCGATCCCACTATTATTAATGAGAAGAATTTTTCTTATGTGGGGAGTAATAAATTTTCTATGCTTGTAGATATGATAAGGATGTTTTATGTGATGGTTATATTGTGGAATTTATTCATGATGCTACTAAAAGTTATTATGAGAGAGGGAGATATGGTTTCACATATATCAATAATATTAAGCTTCCTCTCTTCATGTTGAAAATATTGAAGTTGTACATGTTTTGCCTTCCTATTCTTATTTATTTGTGCTTCAAAAATATATTTAATTGCAATATTCCTATGCATAGGAATCATGTTAGACTTAAATGTGGTTGGTATTTGTTTCTTGATACTCTCTTTTGTGCATCATTAAAATTTTAAGCCTATATTTATGGCTATAAAGAATGAGCTCTTGGGAGGCACCCCATGTTATCTTTACTTATAGTTTTCCCTTTTTGTTTTAGCGTGTCTTGGTGTTTTTTACTACTGTAGCAACACCATTGTATCTTTATTGTCAAGTTTTGTGCCATTTTTACCCTCTAATGATGGGGAAGACAAAAGTTGTGACATGCTGCCAGAAACAAATTCTGTTTTCTTTATTGTAAAAATCTTTTAAAATCACCAGATAATATTTTTGATATGAAATTTTTACACAACATGCTCTATACAATTGTGCAACTTTCATTAGTTTTGAGTTTTTATGTGAGCTACAGAAGTGCCTCCAATAATTCAAGTTTCACAGACTGTTCTATTTTCCCAGATTGCTGCCTTATAATTGCATTTGTTTCCTTTGTGCACTTTGTTCATGTTATTTTTGGCAAAGACCTTAATAAAAGTTGGAGATTAGCAGCTAATGTTTAATTTGAGTGTTCCAATGTGTACCAACAGTACCCAAGTGAAACTTTATTAATTTTTGGCACTAACCGCTCTAATCAGTTTATGAGAAGTTTCGTGTAAAGGAAGTTTTCAAGCGTTACGTAGGAACATGATCAAAGAAGGTCAAGGAGTGCCAAAAGCTTAAGCTTGGGGATGCCCCGGGCGCCACCAAGAAATATTAAATAAGACTCAAGCGTCCAAGCTTGGGAATGCCCCCGTACATCCCCTTCTTCATAGAGAATTATCAGTTTGTCCTTCCTAGCTCTTTATTTTTATTGCTTCACATGTTATGTGCAATGCTTGGAGCGACTTGCTAATTAATTCTAGTTTTTAGTTTTGCTTTGTTTTGTTTGCTGGTCATAGCTTGTGATACCCTATGATCCTTGATTGGGAGAGAGACACGCTCCACGTTTGCTTAAAATACTCTTGTGCTTCATGTTTACTTGTTGAGTGTTTAATTTTAGTTTCTAGCTACTGCTTTACTTGTTAGCTTTTGTTTATCTTGTTTATATTTTGAAGAGTTATTAGTTTTTCTGTATGCAAGTTTTAGGAATCTCTTGTGTTTCACACTTATTAGTCTAAGAGAGTTGGCTTCTGTTGCACTGGTTGATATATCTATGATAAAAATGTTATGTGCATAATGGTGTTTAGTAGTTCATGTTTTCTTATGTTTAGTCTCAAATAGCTGAGAGTGCATAATGTGTTATTTGAAATACCAGCATGATTTGTTTGCCTATGATGTGGTATGTTCCTCCAAGAATTTATTTGGATTGACTTGGCACATGCTCACACATATTTAAGACTGTAAAGACAGTCTACCAAGCCTTGATGATCTTTTATTTCCGAATAGTGATATAACTTACATGCCTGATTCAATGTTGTTTTGTCACTCTGCATGATTATGGCCGTTAATTATTTCCTAGTTGCTCGCATCCCCGTCTTTTTCTAGCCTTCACCTATACTAAGCGGACTGATTGATTGTGCATCCAAATCCTTGAAACCAGTTATGCCACGAAAGTCAACTATATTTTCGTATATATGGTATTTACTTGCCATTCCTAACAAAGACTTCCACGTACCTGTACACGCTCATGGAGCGGTAGGGGTGATAAATATCTTCCATGCTAAAGATATTTTTGTCAAAGACAAGGTTTAATCTAGTTTTCGCAAAAAAAGGTTTAATCTAGTCAAATTGATGAGGCAGAGGTGTAACATCCTCAGTGTTTGTAATAGTAATCACTACAGTGATCCTTTTGTTAATGCTAATCACTGTTGCTAATCCTTGTCTTAATCATCTTTGCCATTAAACAAATTCATAATCCCTTTTGTTGATATTAAAATTAATGTGACAAGTAAAACTTTGTCCAAAAATTGTGCAACCACTTTTGTAAAATCCCTAATATTCAATGGGTCATGCCTAGGTGGTCATGGGAATTTATAGAGCTATTAAATATTTCAAACAAATTTTAACAGTGCTATAACAACACTATTTTCCAATTGCATATTAAGAATAAATATCTAAAGAATTTATAAAAACCTTAAACTTTTTGTGGGCCTCTGGTTATATGCAGTACTAATTATGATATAGGTTTCACAATTTATAAAAATGTCTAACCTATTAAAATAATTGCAAAAATAAAAATAAAAAGAAAAGGAAACATGGAAAATACAAACACCCTAAATCTTGCTCAAGGCGAAATCCCACGGACCAACCCACCCCGGCCCAACCCAGCCCCTCACCCATCTTCAACCTACCGTACAGGGGGTATCGTGGAGGGCATCCACGGTGAGCTCGCCGCGACCGTCGCCATGTCGCACATCCTCCGGCTTCCCTGGCGGATAAGAACACCCCCCCTGTGCCCTCGCCCCCTAGAAACCCTAGAACCCCCTTCGAGCCGTCGTTCTTCCTCTCCCCTGCGCCATTGCCCCCTAGCCGAGCTCTGCCATGGCCACGCCGCCACAGCCGACGTGGCCACCGGCCACCTCCGGTCCGGCTGGGTTGTCTAGTAGGACCGCCAAGCTCGTCCGCTTCACCCGGCTGAAGAGCACGAGCTCACGACCACCGTGCGCTCGGAATCGGGCCCTTCTTCCACCTCGAGCCGTCGGCGTCCTTCCACGATTCTGGCGCCGCCGCTACTGCTAAGCTACCACCAGGCCACCTTGTGCCTTCACGGTGAGCACATCACCGTTTACCCTCTCTCAGTGTTCTGTTTGGTGCACCGGAATGCCCGCCCCGCGCTACCATGCTCCGGCCGCCGCCAGGGCTCTCCGTAGCTGTCGTTGCGGTGTTCTTCGGTGGACTCCGGGTGCGCTAGAAGCTTGATGGCGTTGTTCCCGTCTGATTCCGCCCAGTTGCGCGCCAAATAGTCGTCGGAGGCGTGCACATGGCCTCATCGTCGCCCCTGTATGCCGTCGCCGGCGAGCGCTGGGATAAACCTCCAGTGGGTTGTGCAAATGACATGCGGGACCCGCCCGTTTAAATTAGCGCTAATAATATTGTTAAGGCCTAAGCAACCCCCCCGATTAATTAGTCACTTGTTAAGTTAAGATGAAATAAAAACCCCAATCTCTATGACACATGGGCCCAGCCTACTTAACCTTTGGGTTAGATTAAAACAACTGTTAAATGTAACATGTGTGACTGACTAGTGGGCCCCAGGCCTTTAGATTAAATAAAACTAGGATATTTAACTCTGTGTCACTTACACATGGCCCCCCCTGAGTTATTTGTTTAATTTAAATGAATTATTAAAATGAGTCACTCACATGTGGGACCCCACTATTATTTAAATTAATAAAATGGTTTTAACTGTGAGGCTGACCAGTGGGACCTACTGGTCAGGTTTGACAAGTCAACCCCTCTGTGGATAATGTTAGGATTTATTAATTAAAGAAAATCCAAAAATTGATTTAAATTGATTTAAACTATGAATTTAAATATCTTTTAAACCGTAAGTCAGATTCAAAAACTTTATACATCAAAATTGATCAAAAAAATACAACGAATACGGATATGCTATTCGTATGTCAACCACCCCCCTCTAACACAACGAACATCGACATCCCCCCCTCCAGGCCGTCTGTCGAAAATCACCCGGAGCCGGTATTTCATCCCCGGATGAATTCCCGCTCCGAGCATAACACATCATACTGCGCTAGAACACCGTTAACATTGCATCTGTCATGTCATGCATCTGTTTGTTATGTTTACTTTGTATTTACTGTTTCTCCCCCCTTAATCTTCGGTAGACCCCGTTGCTGCCGCCGACTAAACCGCTGCCGGGTACGACTACTTCGTCGACGACCCTACCCCTACCGTCGAGCTTCCAGGAAAGCAGAGCCATTCTATTCCCCAGATATCGCCTATCTTTTCCGTACAGTTCTTGCACTAGGCATTACTGCTGCTGCTACGGTTACAATCCTGTTCAATTGCATAGCCTGTTTTTGTCGCCCCTTGATGTACCTCCTTTATCCTATGCTGGCTATTATAATTATGCATTATTCAGCAGTGAGCCCTGCGCATTGTTAGATAGGATTAGATATCGGGCCGTGACCACTCAGGGGAGTGGACACGGATACAATATATATAACTGCAACAAGTACGATACAATGCAGACACCGCCTAAGGCCCCCTAGTTCGGCTTTGTCGAGCCACCTTCAAGTGTGAGATATCAAGGAGTGATCCTTGTACTCCACTCGTTGATGACTTTATATAGCCGCTCTAGGTACCTGAGCATGGTTGTCCTTAACGGTAAGAAAGTTGGGCGACCCAACGGTGCCCGCGAGCGGTATTGCGTCGGGAACGACAGGGAGGGTACGACCGACGTTACTGGCGTGCTTGGCCCCTGCTCGTATCTCGCGAGACACCAAACCACGAAAGTCGAGCTCTACCAAGAGCACACGCGAGATAAGGTAAGGAGTCGGTTCACCTTGTTGGTAACCGCAGAGACTTGGTGGGACGACAGGGCAGGAACCGATGTACTGGTGGTCCTGACTGCTGTCGTTGTCCGCGGGTCAGTTAAGTCGAGGCAATGATAACGGTTGTCACACAGGTTAATTAAACTGCTAAATGGTTCGGTGGATGACTTGAGAGGCCCGTTGGTCTGTACGCATTACCTACACGTGGGATTACGGTGAGGGCCCTCTGCGTCGTAGTTTGTCCGAAAGCTCTTCAGACGTCAGCAGTACTGCGGCCTGATCGCCGGGAAGCGGTGTTGTCTTATTTGCTGTAGCAGGTGTGTTTGGATTTTCTTTTGCTTCACGGGCTAGACTCGCACCGTGCAGGAGCGTGTCAGGGTGAGGGACCTAGACCCTTGAGCGCATAGGATATAGTCCGGCGGATGGCCTCTCTGCTGAGCCTAGGATGGGCTGCGCCGTGTCGGATAGATTTGGTGGAGGGTTCCCTAACAAGGTTCCCGCCACCCTAGAGATCCGAGCATGCAGGCTGAACAGTGGTTCACCCCTGCAGGGAGTTTAATCTATTCTAATAGTCGTGTCCACGGTTGAAAGTGCTATCTTGCCCTTTATTATATTTTGATGTTGATGACCATGTACATATAGAGGACTAATAATGTTTGCCAAGTATATCTCAGGTTTAGTCCTCGGTTCGTTGTGGTGGTGGATCAAAGACCATCTAATCATGTCAATATGCTCAAGATACGGATCCAATCCATGTTGAAGCGTAAAATTTTCGGTCTATCTTGAGTATAGGGATCCCCGCACTATTAAGAGGGGATCAGTGGGTTTGTGTTTAAGATTTGCTCAAAGCTAATTAAAACAAAAACATCTCGACACAAAATCGGAGCTCAGATGTAAAAATCTGATCACTTCTTTTCGGGTGTCCGACGAGTTTCGGACGTCCGACATTTCAAAGTTTCGGACGTCTGACAGCCATCGGACGTCCGACATGTCATATACCGTTTCTCATACGAAAGGTCAGTAGGCATGTAAAAATGCCGGATTTTCGACGTGTTTCGGACGTCCGACCCCTCGGACGTCCAAACTCTGTCAGAAGTCCGATGTGCTACTGACCTTTTTCTTCTGGTGTTGGCTGTTGCACTCATATTGAACACTTCGGACGTCCGACCTGGCTCGGACGTCCGACATGTGAACTTTCGGACATCCGATACCTGACGGACGTCCGACACTTACACAACATATTGCCCCAACGGCCATTTCGTCCCTTGGGCTATAAGTACCCCCTCACCCCCACTTGTGAGGGTTGACCACTTCATTTGCAAACACCCAAGAACACAAGTGCTCTCTCTCACTCTCTCCCTCACCAAATCTCAGATCCCGGAGAGTTCCTTGAGAGTTATTGACGGATCTTTCACCCAATGATAGATCCGCCCCTTCCCCATCTTCCAACCAAAGCAAATCGCGTTTTGAGCAAGTCTTGAGCATTTCCCATTGATCTTGTTACTCTTGGAGGTTGGAGACTCCTAGGCGGGTAGGATTTCTTCGGAGAGGAATCGACCATTGTGATTACCCCCGTTGAGTTTGTGAGGGTTTGGTGACCACCTTTAAGGTCAACCGGTAGTGGTTGCGAATCGCCTTCGTGGTGATATCTCAAGGGGAATAGAGTGAGCTTGGTGTGCCTTCGTGGTTTCACCCACTCTCTCCGAACGGTGAGTAGCTTCCCTCCAAGGAAGTGAACATCGGGATACATCGTTGTCTTCGCGTCATTCGGTTATCCCTACTCTTTCCCCTTATTACTTGTTCTACCGTATTATTTACCCCTCACGTGCTTTTGTATTTTGTACTTATTGTTTATCTTGTCACAACTAGGTAACCCTTGCAATTGTTAGGCTCACCTTTATCTTCCGCATTATTGCCTAAAATTGTTAAGTAGTGTTAAAATTTGTAATAAGAACTATTCACCCCCCTCTAGGTCTATCTCGATCCTTTCAATTGGTATCAGAGCCCCGTGCTCTATTCTTGTGGCTTAACCGCCCTAGAGCGAGATGACCAAGAACGGCATCCCCGAAAGTTCGGGTGCCAATGTGGAGGAGGTCGCAATTGCTGCGGATGCCGCGAGTTCGGAAGCCGAGAGATTGGCTGCCGAACAAAGGGCCGCCGCACAAGCTACGTTGTCTCCTTCCACGGGGCATGTTAGTTATGAGATTGAGGATCCCAAGTTGTTCACCTCCGGAGATATGGAAAAAGCCTTGCAAAAGGCTTTGGACAATCAAAGGAAGGAAATGGAAGCCTCCTTTGCTAGATTGAAGGCTTCGGCGTCGGAGTCACAAACGTCAAGTGGTGCGGCCCCTAGGTCCCCACAAGCGACCTTTGTGCACCCCGGTTCCGAGGCTCCCTTGCAAAGAGGTGGTCCCTACCAATGGGACTATCCTGCTCCTAAGCTTGTGGAACCTAAGTATAACTTCAAAGGCAATCCACCGGTACTAACTACAAGCTCAAGATTGATCAGAGGGGGAGGGGGTGAATGATCACTTCTAAAAATTCTAAGGAACTTAGAAGGAATTCATGCGAACTTCGAAGGACTAAAGGAATCTCGAAGGAAATACGGTATCGAAAGTCTTAGATGGCTTGAAAGGATAGGGAGCGAAGGAAAACATCGAAGACAAACAGGCAACGAGTAAATACTTAATGTAAACGCGAGAAGGAAAACGAGCCTGACACGACGATGTTTGGTAAACCAGTTCACACTCTGCAAAGTGCTACGTCTGGTTGGAGGGACTGGTGATTGAACACCTGGAGCAAAACTCTCTCCGTCCTATTCTCCACTGCAACAAACTCCTCGAGCTTGTCCAGTTTTCACTCGTGGTAGATGATTCAGGACATCTCCGAGACCTTTACAAACTTCCTTCAGCAGCGACAATTTCTCTTCGACTGCTTGACAGGCGACGCCTAACCGTCTAGGAGACTTGCAGTTCTCCAAGATAAAAAGATTGGCTAATCTCGACCTAAGTCTCTGTGAATTGCTCAACTCAGTTCGGACTTGGGTTTTGGTTTTCTCTCGATGAATCTCTCTTGGGATGCTCACAGTACTGCTGTCTTAGAATCTTTAGTGGAGCAGCCAACCCAAAATGGCGGGTAGGTGCGGGGTATTTATAGGTGGCGATCCCGATTGGTAAAATGACTGAAGTGACCCGATGCAACCGCTTGACGCGTGTCCACAACGGTCGGATTCCAATCACTGCGCAACTTTACTTGAGAAACAAGTAAGCTGACTTACCGAGTGAGTTCTCTCTCGAAGGCACGAAGTGCGATGACTTTGCCTTCGAGCTATCCACTCGACTAAGTAAGATTTCTCTCGGTAGGCTTTCGTGGGTTTAGGTTGAGCAGAGAAAATTCACTTCGACAAAGATCTCAACTAGCAAACCCCTCTTGATAGTACCGTTTTTCCTATGACTCAAGAAAACAAAGAGAAACTAGTAAAAATACTAAATCTTCGGCCAGCTTCAGCTTTCTCCTCGTTGCGCTTTTACTCGAGAGAGACCTCTTCTTCGACGACATTTTTCTGGGTCGTCTTCCTTCAAAGGTTTTGGTAGATGACTGCAGCTTCTCTGCAGTGAGTTGTCCTTCGACCTTCTCCTTGCAAACTCCATTCTTTCGGAACCTAAGTATCTGTTTATACTCGAAAACAATGTTAGTTCCACTTCTGCTTTGTCCAAAAATGTCCAAAACCTTCGGGGGCAAAACTTGCTCTTACACTAACCGAGAACACAAACTTTTTGGATTGGAAAAGTCTTATGGCAGATTATCTTAGGTTTGTGTGCGAACCCATGTGGAACCTCATCGACTCCAGGAAAGGCTATTTTCCCGTTGATTCGAACAACCTTACTCCAAGTGAAGTGTTTGATCGACATCTCCACCTTGCGGCTATTGGGTTCTTGAAGAGAGGAATGGATGAGTTGACACATGCACCATTTCTTCATATCACCAATGCCAAGGAAATGTGGGATACTCTTCTCATTGCCAAGTCCGGCACCGGGTCGCTTCAAATGACAAGATATGATACCACAAAGAATGCATTGCACGACCTTCACATGAAGAAAGATGAGACAGACATCGATAAATAATTTGTAAGTTTTGAGTTTTCGATGATAAAGCGGTGCTAAGATCTGTCAGAACCCTCTGTTAGGTAATGTGCTAGGATCAAGTAACCTTGCATCATGTCAATTTTTCAAAGGAAATCAACTTCAAAATCCAAGTGGGAGAAGGAACACCCCCCAGATGAATTAATTCAAAAGGCTAGATAAAAATATTTTCCAAAAATTCATGTTAGAGTTTTGAAAAGTCTTATAAATGAGTGTGATCACATATCAAGTGATGTGGGACCCACCCCATGCTCATAGATTTTTCAAATATTCAAACAGTACCTTGGAATTAAAGAAATACCCCTTTTTGATTTAAAATTCAAATCTTTTGAATTTTAAAAATGTTGAAAGTTTATGAGTGGCTAGTCTATATTATTATGAGGCCATATAAAAGTTTTCAGCATTTAATAAAATGATTTGGTATTTTTACCAAAGTCAAAACAAATTTGCAGAAAAGAAAGGAAAGATTAAACGGAAAGGAAAAAGAAAAGACTTACCTCTCGCCAGGGGCGAGGCCCACCTCCCCAGCCGGCCCAGCCCGCGAAGCCCCCTCCTTGTCGTCTTCCACCCCGCGCTGCCAAGCAGCTCGGTGGCACGGCGCCGCCGCCGTGGACGCCACCTTGACGCCCAGGAGCTTCCAGGCCGCCCCAAGACTCCAAAACGTGTCCAGGAGACGTCCGCATCGCCTCCTCTCACTTTTTCCCCATCGCAGCCTCCTCTCAAGCTCTCTGCTCGTTTTCCCCTTCTTCCCCGAGGGCAGCCGCCGTTCATCGTCGCGAGAAGTCGCAGCCAACGACGCCGAGGAGCCGAACCAAGGTGTCCAAGCGCTTCGCCGTCGTCGTCTTCACCGACTTGCAGAAGGAATCGAGCCCGGAGCCCTCGAAGTCGCCGGATTCTTCCTCGAGTTCCCGCCGGCAGCCGTGAAGGACTTCGTCGATTACGCCGCCGTTGAGCCACCCCAGCCCTCGCCACCACCTCTACTGAGTTCCTGGTGAGCTCGGGTTCGAAAACCCTCTCTTCTTCCCCTGGATTACTCGCTCTAGCCGGATCCGCCATGGTAGCCGAAGCTTCTCGCCGCCGGAATCAATGGAGAGGTCCACCCGCTAAGTAATCGAGCCAGCCATGATGTCCTTTGTGTTCCCCGTGTTCCTCCTCGTCGAACCAGCCCAACCTCGCCTCAAGTCGTGCCCTGGAGCCAAATCTCGATGGTGGCCGTAGCTAGGTCGCCGCAAAAGTTGACGCCGGCGAGCGTACGGTGCCCCCCAGCGCTTGGTTTTGGTCCCGTTCGACGCGCGCAAGTGAGAGCTTCAAACGGATGGTCTTCGCGCTCCAAATGGTGGACGGAATCGAGGTCCCGTGCAGCGCCGCCGCGACTCCAGTCGCCGGCGTTTAGCCGCCGGCGTGTCAACCAGAACCCCCCCACTAATCACCCAGTTAATGACCCCCTGGGTCACTGACCAGTGGGCCCAGTGGCTTAATTAAGCCACTGGATTAATTTAACCCACGGGTTAAGTGAACCCAGCCACTGACAGGGTGGCCCCACATGTCATCCCCCCCCCCTGACGTCATCTTTGTGCAATAAATCATTTAAATGAATTTCCAGAGATTATTTGAATTAAAAGAATTCCAGAAAATCCAGAAAATACCCCAAACTTTGGAAATTCATAGAAAATTCATATTAACTCCAAATTGGACAAATAATATATGAAAAATGATCAGGAGAAAATTATCTTTCTAAATATGCAACTTTCAACTCTGTTTGAGTTGAATTTAAAATGTGATCAGTAGCTTTTGCTATTTGATTTAAATGGAATTAAATCAGATTCAAATCAAATAATTTTGCAACTTGAACCATGGCAACATGCTACATTTCAATCACACATCAGAGGAATATCTTATACATTTGAAGATAATTCAAAATGATCAAACTATGTCACATACAACTTGGTTAATTTGAATTCAAATGTGGAGTTTGAATTTGCATTTTAAATGCAATATATTCCACTTAAATGGAATTGTCTCACACACATCAAAACTTATACTTCAAGTTTCAACATTCATTCATGTGATTGTGCATTGTACATTCTGTTGATCCTATGATTGTCATGTTGCTGATAGACGTGGAGCCGGAAGCCGAGGTCACCCCCTACGTTGAAGACCCCGAACCCGAACCTCGTCAGCAAGGCAAGCAAACCCCCATTGATCATGTCGATAAAATCCCACTTCCCTCTCATGTCTCACTTATGCATTGTTTAGGATGATCACCATGTTACGTTTCTACCGCATAGATGAACCCATTCCTTTGCATGACCTATCTTTTGTCACAGTAGTAAGCAAACCACAATCCTAGCAAATGTAGGAGTTGGTTGATATCATGTGGCCCCTGCAATGTTACTGCTTATTGCATGCTTAGTATGATACCATATTTGTTACTGTGATGTGAGTCGGGATGGGAATGATCATGTTGATGTTGGTAGAAAAGTGTTGGTGAATCGACCCTAATACAAGGTGAACGATGAGAGGCTGTGTAGGAGTACACAGTGGGTTGTCTCGTTGAACACCGCCCTAGTACGAGTTCTTGTGTGGTGATCCAAGATGAAGAGTACAACCACACATTGGGCTCACTGACCCCTCTCAACTTACTAACTCATCCCTTTCGATGTCCAGATGTCTCAATAGTTCAGAGTTCTGGTAGGTCTGTGGCCTGGATGCTAAGTGAGAGAACGGCTCATCCGAGACCGGCTTATGCACCACGCACACATCACTTGGGTCCACTTCGGTAAACCGGCCGGGTTCACGATTGTGGTAACCAACCCAAGTAGGCGGCTTTCTCGGACTAGATCGGCTATGAGGTAACAATTGTGGTGAGCATCCTCGCTGGCACCCCTTGAATGGTGTCGAGATCAAAGGCGGTAAATGATGGTCATGTGTGTGTAGTGGTACACCCTTGCAAGGTTAACAAAACTATTCGAATAGCCGCATCCGCGGTTATGGACTGCTTGGAAAGCTTAGCTTGATTATTAGATAACTTGAACCGGATACTTCTAAAACACACCAAGATAAGTGTGAGTGCTATGGCGTGCTTCCTCGTGGGGAAGTCGAGGAAGGCACCATAGTGGTGTATTGATTGGAGAAAGTAGTGGACTCGTGTACGCTTCTTACCTCAAAGTCTGGTACTCGTAGTTCAGGACTAGCCAAGTCAAAGCTGGCACTTCTGCAGGTGAACCCCACCTCCCTTTACCTTGACACATATGCATGAGTAGTATAGCCCCTATGTAAGTCTTGCTGAGTACGACTTTGTACTCACGTTTGATTAATCTATGTTTTAGATGATGCCACTGACCCCGAAGGTGGCTTCTTCATCGAGCTGGACGACTGAAGACCAACTAGTCTAGTCCCAGTCAGACGACTGGTTCCCTCGTGGAGGGCTTTGTGTTTAAATAAGGCTTCTTAAGCCATTTGTTAAACTTGTCTGTACTCAGACATAATTTGCTTCCGCCTGTGTTGTAATGTTGGATCACATGTATGTGATCTCTGTGTGCACTCTATAAGAGTTATAAATAAAATGTACACTTTGTAGAGAATTGCAATGGTACCTACTGTTCATACAAGGCATGTGTGCTGCGTGTATGTTTATAACATGCATGTCTTTGTATGGGTTTTCGAGACCTTAGTTGTGTTCTAGCTGGCGGTCTTTCATACACCTAGTGGCCCTTAGATGTGTGCAACTGGGGGCATCGCGATGCGATTGCTCGAGACTCCGTCTCGTGCACACTTTGTGGTATGATCGAGCCCGCCCTAGACCCCGACTAAGTGATCGGGCTGGAGTAAGTCTATGTAAGAGTTTTGAGATAGTCGGTAGTATGATTGAGGCGACTTGTCTTTGAATATGGGAGTTCACCACCCATATCATTTGACTTGTGTGCGGACGATGAGGACCCATCTCAGTTGATCATCCGGCCTGGATGGGATGCCCCTCACGTACGATGCTTTCCGAGAATGTTCAGTGCTTGGCCTTGTCTTCTTAGACAAGTGAGTGCGGTTCTCGGCTCTCCATATGACTATGTCTTAACTGTACTTGCATACGCTAACCCCGGGTCCCGACAGACTTGGTATCAGAGCAGGACTGACTGTAGGACTAGTAGCCTTGGCCGAAGTCGAGTCTAGCTTGCTATAGTTATATAGTTACTCTGGGTATATAAGGGAACAACGTAAGGCTTCTTTTTTCTCCTTACCCCCTTCGTTCTGAGTTCTGAGTCACCCTCATCTTATTCTACGGGAAGATAGGACTAGGCTCTCCTCTGTCTGATTAGAACATCTCGTTGTTTGCTTCCTTGTGTTCGGTTTGTTAGAATGGTTATGCTCCCTGTTTTGTTACATCGTATGTAAGTGTTGTTTCCATGTTGTAAGAAATTGTCTTTTTCTTGCAATTACAGCCGTTATGCTGTCCGAGTCATTCCAGATTTATCTCATAATCTGATGCATTTGCAAACTCCTTTCTGTTTCAGATGGCAGATCTTCCCCCTCGGCAGATTGTTCGTTTGACCAGGTGCCTCGGTGTGCGTGGCCATCCCGCCACGTTGATCGAGATGATGTCCTATGTGGGATATCGATGGTACCCTGAGTACACCGTCGAGGAGCAGTTCCACGACTTCAACCAGACGCAGTTCCACTGCATTGTCCGGATATATCCGCACCACGTTGGAGTCACTCAGCCTATCCATTTTGGACATGGCATTGGTGTTACCGAGAACATGGCTGTGCAGGATGCTGCATACTCATGTATGACTTTGCTGAGAGAGGAGCACACTTTGCTGAGAGAGACTTCTTTCCGCTATATCCCTGCTGCACTTCCAGGAGAAGAGGGATATTACACCGGACTCTACTCAGATCACTCTGCAGAGGATCCAGCACTCCAGGTGACTGCTAGGTTTGCTAGTGACAGAGATCGTGATGCACGCGCTCTTCGTTTTGAGCTCCACGCCACCCGTGTTCGTCTGTATCGAGCACTGACACTTTTGGCTCCCTTTGTGAGAGTGGGATCAATTGAGCATGATGCGATCTATCCAGTAAGGACCCAGATGCCTTCTCGAGTTGCTTGGCCCGAGATTGGAGGAATTTTTCCACCCCGTGGTCCTTTGCTTCCACCCTACACTGGACCTAGGCCCCATCCTTGCCCAAATGGATATCAGGGTCCACAAGCCTCCGTGTTTTCCGATGGTCACCTCCAGCTACCGGGATACGCGGGTAACTTTTACGAGGACTACTATGGAGATGGAGATGAGTGAGACCGCCTGTGGTCTTACTTAGTGATGATGTAGTAGTATCTTAGTATATTGTAAGCAAGGTGTCTAAGTTCCAAAGGCTTAGATAAATAATGTATAGGAAGTCAGAGTGCCTCTGAAGGATGTATCATCTTCATCACGTTTGTATTAGCTTAGTGCTTGTACTAAAACGATGTATGGTTTGTATGACAGCTTGTGAATATATGGCTTGTATTCTTTATCACCATGTTGTCAAGATGATTACTTCCTTTGCTCTGTAATCCTTCCAGTACTTCAATACCTTGATTAAACTCTTCAAATCAACTCTGTTTGACTTTGGTTTTCACCTTCAGGATGTCTCAAGGAACCCGTGGCCAGATTGGTCGTAACCAAGGTCGTGGGAACAACCAGGAGGAAGACAACCTTCCACCCCCACCCACGATGGCCCAAGTTCTGATGGAGGTCGAGAGGAACCGCCGTGACTCTCACCAACTGCTGGAAGTCATCGCACGCAACACCACTCAGTAGCGCAATGAGCTGGTGTCCCTGAACGACTTCATCCGGCTTCATCCCCCGGTTTTTAGTTACTCCACCGAGCCCCTTGACGCCGATGACTGGCTTCGCAGCATCGAGAGGAAGCTCCAAGCAGGCCGTGTTGCAACTGG
Organism: Bromus sterilis; assembly: GCA_950022295.1. Taxonomy (NCBI): domain Eukaryota; kingdom Viridiplantae; phylum Streptophyta; class Magnoliopsida; order Poales; family Poaceae; genus Bromus; species Bromus sterilis. The sequence goes on from OX465595.1 coordinate 306,517,771, forward strand.
TGACAAGGTCAGCTATGCCACCTATCACCTCGAAGGTGCAGCTAGCTCTTGGTGGGAGAACTTTCTGAATATGCGTCCCGTTGGACCACCTGCATCTTGGGAGGAATTCTGCACGTCCTTCCGCGAGCACCACATTCCCAGGGGTCTTATGGACCGCAAGCGTGAGGAGTTCTGCAACCTCACTCAAGGCAGAAGGACCGTTGACGAGTTTAGTCATGAGTTCAACCGACTTGCTCGTTATGCTACCGAGGAAGTCTCCACCGACTCCCAGAAACAAGAGAGGTTCCGTCGCGGCCTCAACACTGGACACCGTCGTGAGCTCAATCTTCATGACTTTGCCACATTCCAGGTCCTTGTCAACAAGGCCATCAAAGCAGAGGACATGAACACCCCCAACGATTTCCGCAAACACCCCAGAGATGACAGTTCATCCAGTTCTGGCTCCCAGAAGCGCAAGATCTAGATTCCAAACAGTATGTTCCGCCAGAACAACCCCCTGAGGCCATCCTATGTGGCGCCTCGTCCACCCACCCAGTTCCACCCAGCTCCACCAAACAACCCAGCTCCACGCACTGTTTTCGGAGCCTGTTACAAGTGTGGTCAGGCAGGCCACTATTCTCGTGAGTGCCCCCAGAACCAGCTCCAACACCAGAATGCTCCACCACGTGCCGGAGGCAACAACAACAACAAAGGCCGTGGCAAGCCACCCCAGAAGGTCTACACCGCCAAACCCGCTCGTCCCGCCACTCGTGGACGTGTGAACCAGATTGCCGCCGAAGAGACTGACGACACCACTGACGTCATTCTTGGTACGCTCCCAGTCAATTTTGTTCCTACTTCCGTTCTTTTCGACCCAGGAGCATCTCATTCATTCATGTCGGAAAGTTATGCACTTCGTCATGAGTTACCCTATGTTGAATTGTCCACCCCGATGATTATTCAAACTCCAGGGTCAAGATGGCAAACTAATAGAGTAAGCCATGGTAATCAAATTGCAATTGAGGGTTTAGTATTCCTTGCTTCACTCATAGCCCTCAAGTCTTCAGACATTGATGTCATCCTTGGCATGGATTGGCTATCAAGACAGAATGCCTACCTGGATTGCAAAGGCAAATCCGTGAAACTCACCCACCCTTCAGGCCAAACCGTCAGCTACACCCCACCCAGAACAAGAACCCAAGTGCATTCTTTGAATGTACTTCCCCTTCCCGAACTTGAAGATATTTCGGTGGTTCGTGACTTCCCGGATGTCTTTCCTGAAGAGCTGCCGGGCATGCCACCCGACAGATGTGTAGAGTTTATAGTGGATCTTGCCTCAAGAACCGCACCAATTTCTAGACGCCCATACAAAATGGCCCCACGTGAGTTAGCTGAGCTTAAAACCCAACTAGAAGCTTTGTTGGAGAAAGGCTTCATCCGCCCTAGCTCATCGCCATGGGGTTGCCCTGTTCTGTTCGTAACAAAGAAACATGGAACAGAAAGGATGTGCGTAGACTATCGCCCGCTAAATTTAGCGACGATCAAGAACAAGTACCCATTGCCCAGGATCAATGATCTTTATGATCAACTTGCAGGATCCTCCGTCTTCTCAAAGATGGATTTGAGATTAGGTTATCATCAAATCAAGATCCGAAAAGAGGACATTCCCAAAATGGCCTTTACTACTCGTTATGGTCTTTACGAGTACACCGTCATGTCCTTTGGTTTAACCAATTCCCCCGCCACTTTCTCACGCATGATGAATTCGATCTTCATGGAGTACCTAGATAAATTTGTTGTGGTTTATCTTGATGATATTCTCATCTACTCGAAGAACGAAGAAGATCATGCCGAACACCTAAGGCTGGTATTGATGAAACTTAGAGAGCATCGCCTGTATGCTAAATTCTCCAAGTGTGAATTCTGGCTACCAGAAGTGACCTACTTAGGCCACGTGATTTCTGCAAAAGGCATTGCTGTGAATCCCGAGAGAGTTCAGGCCGTCCTTGACTAGACTCCATCTGAATCGGTTAAGCAAGTTAGAAGTTTTCTTGGCCTAGCCAGCTATTGCCGTCGCTTCGTCGAGAACTTTTCTAAAGTTGCAAAGCCTCTAACTGAACTCCTCAAGAAAGATAAGAAATTCCTATGGACTTCCAAGTGCGAGGAAAGCTTTCAAGAGCTAAAAAGAAGATTGACTTCTGCACCTGTACTTGCACCTCCAGACACCAAAAAGGATTTCGAGATCTATTGTGACGCATCACAGCAAGGGTTAGGATGCATACTTCTGCAAGATCGACATGTGGTAGCTTATGATTCACGCCAGTTGCGGCCACATGAAGAGAACTATCCTACCCATGACCTTGAACTCGCTGCCGTAGTTCATGCCCTAACAACTTGGCGACATTACCTCCTTGGTAACCGTTGCGAGATTTATTCCGACCACCAAAGCCTCAAATACATTTTCACCCAGCCAGATCTTAATCTCAGGCAAAGACGCTGGATTGAGTTGATAAAAGATTACGACGTAGTAATTTCTTACACCCCAGGCAAGGCCAATGTCATGGCTGATGCACTAAGTCGTAAGTCGTACTGTAACAACCTCATGTTACAGCAGTATCAACCACTTCTTCATGAGGACTTTCGCAAGCTCAATCTTGAGATTGTTCCTCATGGCTATCTTTCTACCTTGGTGGCGAAACCAACTCTTGAGGATCAAATTATAGTTGCCCAAAGGCGTGCACGAGGTGTTCGCCGGATCAAGGAGAACATTGCTAGCGGAGTTGCTAAATGTTTCTCCACAGATAGAAAGGGAACGGTTTTCTTTGGAAATCGATTGGTAGTACCTAAGAATGGGGAACTAAGGCAACTCATCCTCAAGGAAGCCCATGACACACCCCTCTCAATTCATCCCGGTAGCACAAAAATGTACCGAGATCTACGCCAGAGATTTTGGTGGACTAGGATGACGAGAGACATTGCACAATTTGTTGCCGAATGTGATGTTTGTCGTCGCATTAAGGAAGAACATCAAAGACCTGCTGGTACACTTCAACCTTTGTCTATTCCCGAGTGGAAATGGGACAAAGTCGGTATGGACTTCATCACTGGCTTTCCAAGAACCCAGAAAGGAAACAATGCCATCTTCGTTGTCATAGATAGGCTTTCCAAAGTTGCTCACTTCCTTCCGGTTCGCGAGTCTATAACTGCTAGTCAGTTAGTGGACTTGTACATCTCTAGAATTGTATCCCTTCACGGTGTTCCTTTGGAAATCAATTCTGATCGTGGTAGCCTTTTTACCTCTAGATTTTGGGGAAGCTTTCAGAATGCTATGGGAACTCATCTCTCCTTTAGTACAGCTTTCCATCCTCAGTCTAGCGGTCAAGTCGAAAGGGTTAACCAAATTCTTGAAGACATGCTCAGAGCTTGTGTTATCTCATTCGGAAAGAATTGGGAGAAGCCTCTTCCATTTTCCGAATTTTCTTATAACAATAGTTTCCAATCTAGTCTGAACATGGCTCCTTTTGAACTCCTTTATGGACGACGATGTCGAACACCTTTAAACTGGTCAGAAACCGGTGAAAGACAATTCTTTGGACCGGATATGATCAAGGAAGCAGAAGAGCAAGTTCGCATTGTTCGTGATCAATTGAATGCATCCCAGTCTCGTCAGAAAAGCTACTATGATCGTCATCATAGGCAAGAGAGCTACAATCTGAATGAGAAGGCTTACCTTCGGGTTACTCCTCTGAAGGGAACCCAACGTTTCGGCATCAAAGGCAAGTTGGCCCCACGTTATATCGGACCTTTCCGCATTATTGCTAAACATGGAGAAGTTGCCTACCAACTTGAACTACCTCCGCACCTCTTCCGAGTACATGATGTATTCCATGTGTCCCAACTCAGGCGTTGCTTCAAGGACCCCATCCGCGAAGTCGACCATGAAACGCTTGATCTCCAAGATGACCTTTCTTATCGAGAATACCCTGTTTGTATTCTTGATTCCGCAGAGTGTGTCACTCGTCGTCAGAAGATTAGGTTGTCAGAACCCTCTGTTAGGTAATGTGCTAGGATCAAGTAACCTTGCATCATGTCAATTTTTCAAAGGAAATCAACTTCAAAATCCAAGTGGGAGAAGGAACACCCCCCAGATGAATTAATTCAAAAGGCCAGATAAAAATATTTTCCAAAAATTCATGTTAGAGTTTTGAAAAGTCTTATAAATGAGTGTGATCACATATCAAGTGATGTGGGACCCACCCCATGCTCATAGATTTTTCAAATATTCAAACAGTACCTTGGAATTAAAGAAATACCCCTTTTTGATTTAAAATTCAAATCTTTTGAATTTTAAAAATGTTGAAAGTTTATGAGTGGCTAGTCTATATTATTATGAGGCCATATAAAAGTTTTCAGCATTTAATAAAATGATTTGGTATTTTTACCAAAGTCAAAACAAATTTGCAGAAAAGAAAGGAAAGATTAAACGGAAAGGAAAAAGAAAAGACTTACCTCTCGCCAGGGGCGAGGCCCACCTCCCCAGCCGGCCCAGCCCGCGAAGCCCCCTCCTTGTCGTCTTCCACCCCGCGCTGCCAAGCAGCTCGGTGGCGCGGCGCCGCCGCCGTGGATGCCACCTTGACGCCCAGAAGCTTCCAGGCCACCCCAAGACTCCAAAACGTGTCCAGGAGACGTCCGCATCGCCTCCTCTCACTTTTTCCCCATCGCAGCCTCCTCTCAAGCTCTCTGCTCGTTTTCCCCTTCTTCCCCGAGGGCAGCCGCCGTTCATCGTCGCGAGAAGTCGCAGCCAACGACGTCGAGGAGCCGAACCAAGGTGTCCAAGCGCTTCGCCGTCGTCGTCTTCACCGAATTGCAGAAGGAATCGAGCCCGGAGCCCTCGAAGTCGCCGGATTCTTCCTCGAGTTCCCGCCGGCCGCCGTGAAGGACTTCGTCGATTACGCAGCCGTTGAGCCACCCCAGCCCTCTCCACCACCTCTACTGAGTTCCTGGTGATCTCGGGTTCGAAAACCCTCTCTTCTTCCCCTGGATTACTCGCTCTAGCCGGATCCGCCATGGTAGCCGAAGCTTCTCGCAGCCGGAATCAATGGAGAGGTCCACCCGCTAAGTAATCGAGCCAGCCATGATGTCCTTTGTGTTCCCCGTGTTCCTCCTCGTCGAACCAGCCCAACCTCGCCTCAAGTCGTGCCCTGGAGCCAAATCTCGATGGTGCCGTAGCTAGGTCGCCGCAAAAGTTGACGCCGGCGAGCGTACGGTGCCCCCCAGCGCTTGGTTTTTGTCCCGTTCGACGCGCGCAAGTGAGAGCTTCAAACAGATGGTCTTCGCGCTCCAAATGGTGGACGGAATCGAGCTCCCATGCAGCGCCGCCGCGACTCCAGTCGCCGGCGTTTAGCCGCCGGCGTGTCAACCAGAACCCCCCCACTAATCACCCAGTTAATGACCCCCTGGGTCACTGACCAGTGGGCCGAGTGGCTTAATTAAGCCACTGGATTAATTTAACCCACGGGTTAAGTGAACCTAGCCACTGACAGGGTGGCCCCACATGTCAGCCCCCCTCCCTGACGTCAGCTTTGCGCAATAAATCATTTAAATGAATTTCCAGAGATTATTTGAATTAAAAGAATTCCAGAAAATCCAGAAAATACCCCAAACTTTGGAAATTCATAGAAAATTCATATTAACTCCAAATTGGACAAATAATATATGAAAAATGATCAGGAGAAAATTATCTTTCCAAATATGCAACTTTCAACTCTGTTTGATTTGAATTTAAAATGTGATCAGTAGCTTTTGCTATTTGATTTAAATGGAATTAAATCAAATTCAAATCAAATAATTTTGCAACTTGAACCATGGCAACATGCTACATTTCAATCACACATCAGAGGCATATCTTATAAATTTGAAGATAATTCAAAATGATCAAACTATGTCACATACAACTTGGTTAATTTGAATTCAAATGTGGAGTTTGAATTTGCATTTTAAATGCAATATATTCCACTTAAATGGAATTGTCTCACACACATCAAAACTTATACTTCAAGTTTCAACATTCATTCATGTGATTGTGCATTGTACATTCTGTTGATCCTATGATTGTCATGTTGCTGATAGACGTGGAGCCGGAAGCCGAGGTCACCCCCTACGTTGAAGACCCCGAACCCGAACCTCGTCAGCAAGGCAAGCAAACCCCCATTGATCATGTCGATAAAATCCCACTTCCCTCTCATGTCTCGCTTATGCATTGTTTAGGATGATCACCATGTTACGTTTCTACCGCATAAATGAACCCATTCCTTTGCATGACCTATCTTTTGTCACAGTAGTAAGCAAACCACAATCCTAGCAAATGTAGGAGTTGGTTGATATCATGTGGCCCCTGCAATGTTACTGCTTATTGCATGCTTAGTATGATACCATATTTCTTACTGTGATGTGAGTCGGGATGGGAATGATCATGTTGATGTTGGTAGAAAAGTGTTGGTGAATCGACCCTAATACAAGGTGAACGATGAGAGGCTGTGTACGAGTACACAGTGGGTTGTCTCGTTGAACACCGCCCTAGTACGAGTTCTTGTGTGGTGATCCAAGATGAAGAGTACAACCACACATTGGGCTCACTGACCCCTCTCAACTTACTAACTCATCCCTTTCGATGTCCAGATGTCGCAATAGTTCGGAGTTCTGGTAGGTCTGTGGCCTGGATGCTAAGTGAGAGAACGGCTCATCCGAGACCGGCTTATGCACCACGCACACATCACATGGGTCCACTTCCGTAAACCGGCCGGGTTCACGATTGTGGTAACCAACCCAAGTAGGCGGCTTTCTCGGACTAGATCGGCTATGAGGTAACAGTTGTGGTGAGCATCCTCGCTGGCACCCCTTGAATGGTGTCGAGATCAAAGGCGGTAAATGATGGTCATGTGTGTAGCGGTACACCCTTGCAAGGTTAACAAAACTATTCGAATAGCCGTGTCCGCGGTTATGGACTGCTTGGAAAGCTTAGCTTGATTATTAGATAACTTGAACCGGATACTTCTAAAACACACCAAGATAAGTGTGAGTGCTATGGCGTGCTTCCTCGTGGGGAAGTCGAGGAAGGCACCATAGTGGTGTATTGATTGGAGAAAGTAGTGGACTCGTGTACGCTTCTTACCTCAAAGTTTGGTACTCGTAGTTCAGGACTAGCCAAGTCAAAGCTGGCACTTCTGCAAGTGAACCCCACCTCCCTTTACCTTGACACATATGCATGAGTAGTATAGGCCCTATGTAAGTCTTGCTGAGTACGACTTTGTACTCACGTTTGCTTAATCTATGTTTTAGATGATGCCACTGACCCCAAGGTGGCTTCTTCATCGAGCTGGACGACTGAAGACCAACTAGTCTAGTCCCAGTCAGACGACTGGTTCCCTCGTGGAGGGCTTTGTGTTTAAATAAGGCTTCTTCAGCCATTTGTTAAACTTGTCTGTACTCAGACATAATTTGCTTCCGCCTGTGGCAAACTAATTTCTTCGATGCCACTACATCTCCCCCTTTTTGTCACAACGTACAAAAAGTCGAGAGAATAGGGTCGAAAGAAATCCTTACTCGCTTGGACGGCTCCAGCGACGACGAGAAGATTCGGCGAGCGTTGGAGCACGACGAATGGGGCGAGCGCCAGGTGGAGTAATCTTCGTGCGGAAGGAGTGTTGATAACCAGAAGATTCCAGCTGCGATTCCGGCGGGGTCCTGGGGCTTCGAGGAAGTGGAGATTAAACTCTCGCTTGGCATTGTGTGGCTTCGTCTTTCTCGGAGTCGGAGGAAAAAGTGTTCACAGTAATGTGATAATAGTCATCAACACTGAGCACGTCCCTGTTCTTCGGCAGCAGAGGAATATTGGGATCTGGGCGATCTACTCGATCATCATTGGTCCAGTTCCTGTTAAGATGGGGAGGATATTCTTCGAAACCGCAGCGCTGAAGTTGACCGAGGGAATTGAATTTCCGCAGTCCTTTCCAATATCGGCGAAGGCATTCACGCAACATCTGATTGTTGTTCATGGTAATGTTGCACAAATGATTGATCTCATCCATCATCTTTTGCTTCTGAAGGAAATATTGGTCAATGTGATGTTGGAGCATTTCCTGGGACCAAAGAGAAACTTCCATGTGATGCATTGGCTTGATAAACTTCGAGCGAATATGACGCTCAGTCATTTGGGCGCGGATGACAGTGTGCTCAACATATTGATCGTTGGGTCGAGTAACAATCTGCAATACTTCCCTAACTGGTGGAGTGAAAATCTTCGGAAATATTGACACAGGGAATGGCACGTCCCGAGAGTAATTGCAGATAGCCATCAGCCAAGGTGCATATGGTTTGTGGGAATTGTGATCATCGGCACAAGACACCAAAGTCCTGATGAAATAGTCTTCAAAATCGAAGGGATGACCGTGGACTAACTTCAACTGAACAAGTTGCACATCGTGGGGAATGGGAAAATCATCGTGCACACCAAGCATTGGCATCAAGGTCTTCGAAAGAATATAGAACCATGCCTTTGCTTCAAATACCAAATGCCTCGGCTTGGGATCAGCAGGGTAGTGATCTCCTACGACATCTGGATTCATGAGCGTAGAAAATTCAGCAGGAGTTGGAGCAGGTAATTCATGAATCTAGTGTGGTAATCCTTCGAACCGAGGTAAATTAATGATGGCCAGAAATTCGTCGACAATCATATGAAATACTTGGCCTTGGATCATGTAATCATATTTCCACGTCTTAGAGTTCTCGGGATCACCAGAGACATACAAGGTTGCATAAAATTGCTTGATGAGCTCGGGATTGTAGCCACAATCGAGAGCAAACATCCTGTGTGCATGCAGACCATCAATAGTCTCGGCAACATTTTCGAAACATGAAGTTGTGTACACTGATGGCATATCGAGGTATTGATGTTGGAAAACTCTAGCCTTGTTGTATAGCACTCGAGTATAATATATGGCTTGCTCCTGGGTCCAAAACCGAAGAGAATAAGCATTTCTGGGATTTTCGTAGGGATTGGTCCCAAAGAAAAATGGTTTGTGTTCACGCCTTTTGAAGATGGGGCCTCCTCGAGGAACATCAGGGCGGAACAATTGGAAAATTTCTCTCGGATGAGAAGAATGGAGAAGCTCATCGACCGGAAATACTTCAGCAGCATTATCTGGCATTTGATATACTGGCTCAGCAGGGCGAGGAATTGAAGATGGAACATTGACAATGTCCTGAGCTGGGATGGCTGCAGGAGCATTTTCCTCGTACTGTGCTTCAACAGCAACTCCTTCGTCGGCAGGGGCATTTTGGGCGGCCTCCTCGGTCTCCATGGCCTCCATATCTTCGTTCAGCTGGGCAAAGACATCCAACATTTCTTCGTCCGAAGAGTTTGATGAAGAGGAGGAAGAACTTTCACTCGAACTGGCATCGCCAGAACTATTTCCTTCGATAGCATCTTGACGAGAAGAAACTGTTGTGATATCAACATCGGCTTCTTCTCCTTCATGCAGAGTCTGGGCAGAGGAATAATCCTTCTGAGCAGAGGAAATGGGGGCTTGACGTTCTTGCTCGACCTGGGCAGGTTGCTCGGTCTCAGCTTGAGCTTGGGTCTCGATGGCTGGGGTGGTCGATGGAATGAAATGAGGTGGTGATGGTGGGTTTGGTGGTGGCGACGAAGCTTTTGGTGGCGATGGTTGACGGGGTGATGGTGTTGGTTGTCTAGGTGGAGGAGAGGCTTGGCGAGGGGGTGGAGTGGTTTGGCGAGGGGGCGGAGTTTTCTTACCAGGAGGAGTGGGTTTCTTGGTGGGATTGGTGAAGTTTCCTGTCGTGCTGATGCAGCAACGACCTCGGTAGACTTTTGCTTCTTGGCATTTTTCTCGATCTCTGGCGTCCCACGCGCAGAGGTTTGGGCAGTAGACTTTCTATTTCGAGATTTTCTTTCGGTGAGAGCGTCATTGTGCGCCTTGCACATAGCAGATACAATTTGTCGAACCTTTTCATTGACATCAGTTATGTTTTCCTTCTAAGCCCTTCTGGATGCTTCAAGGGTTGCAATTTTGGACTTGAAAAACTGACGGGACTCAATGTCCTCAGTTTATTCTCGGAGCTACTTGGTGTAAAACTTCTCTTGCTCTTTGTCCTTTCGATCTTGGGAAAGATATCCTTCCCAGCGGATCATGTATCGAGCAACTTGTTCTTGGATCTCAGGTGGGACATCATCCTCGGCAATGAATTTGCTCGGTGTGGTAGCCATCTTCCAGAGGATATGAGAAATTTTAGCAGCATCCCAAAGAGCATTTGCGGCAGATTCTCCTTCATTGGAGCTTTCTTCATCGGCACGAGGGCCAGAAACAACTGGTGCAGCAGGGGCAGGTGCAGGAGCTGGAGCAGCTCGAGGAACTGGAGCATCCTGAACCTTCTGCCTAGCCTCTTTGGATTTCTTCTCGGCCTCCTTGGTGGCCTTGGAAACAGCAATGGGTTTTGTTACGGCACTAGGGGCCGCAGCTTTATCCTTCGAGGCACTAGAGGCCTCAGCATTTTTCTTTGCAGCACTTGCGGCTGCATCCTTTTCCTTCATGACTGTGGGAGTCACCACGTTCTCGGTGGCGCTAGGGGCCACGACCTTTTCTTTCGGGGCACTAGGGATAGTACCTTCTTCAATCTGTCAGCGATACTTTTCACTAACCAGGTGCAGTATGCCTAACTGTTTAGCAACCTGGGCCTTTTTATGCTCGGGCTGACTGTGGAAGTTTAGAAGCTTGGAATTTATCAAGTCTTTATCTTCGTTTTCCTTTTGCTTGGCCAGTATTTCCTATCGCTGGATAAGCGTTTCATCATCCTCAGCCACATGGGCTTGCTTTCCCTTCGACCTGGCCGAAGGTTCTTTCCTGCGAACTTGTACTGGAGGAGCAGAGCAAATGGGCGGATCAGTGACCAAGTTGGTCATGTCAATTGTTGCTCGAGGAGCCTGGGCAGCTGGCTCCTGGATCCTAATGCCTTTACTGCTCGGCCTTTTCTTCTGAGAAATATCCTCGATGTCAGCCTCTGTTCCAGGGTCTTGATCATCGGAGTTAGCTTCTTCTTCAGATCTTGCCTCAGGTGGAGAGACAATGACTTCCTTTTTCTTTCGCTTGGAAAATTTCTTGCCAGCCTTTGGTTTAGCACTTGGGCCAACTTCTTCAGTGCCCTCAGCAACATCAGCTTCCTTCTTGGCTTTGGCTTCCTTTCGTTTTTCTGCTCGGGCAGCTCGGGCCTCAACCAACTCCTTGAAATCAGCAGGAGTCTTGAGAGCAGATGGGTGAGCATCTTCTGGGGGTGGTGGTCGATTATCTTTCGTCCACTTGGGCCTTAATGACTTGACATCAGACCAGGGATTCTTTAGAGAAAATAGTGTCTCCCAGCGAGGAATAAGAAACTTCTACTCATACCAACGAAGCGCTTGAAGCCTTCGTATCTCTTGCAGACGGTTTTCTCTCGTGCGTTCATCTTCAGAACCTTCAGGCGTTCTCAACTTCTTCTCAATGATCAAATCCTCTGACAATCCTTCAGAGTTGTTTGTGATTCTTGTACGACCTCCCACACGTTTGGGTGCTCTGACATTTCCTTCTTTCCCAGACATTTTCCTGCGAAATAGATAGGTACGAGGGAATATAGGAGAGTTGTGAACATGTACCACTTGCTTTCGAGGAAAAACATTTTTAACGCAGCAACCATGTCGTCTTGACGCTGGTTTTCATGGAAGTGCTAGGCTATATTTTCATCGGATACAAATCTAACGAAGAACTTGTATGAAGGAATAACATAAGAGAAAATCTATCGATACGCTTCTGTGGGATTCGTCTAAGTGAGAAATTCCGAGGAATTTCTTACCTAGATCTGATGGGGAATCGACTGAAAACGCTAGAAACAGATTTCCCAAGAGTCAACGATCCAAACGGATCAAACAGACCTAGAAAAATAAGATAAAATCAAGAAAAAATCTGGAGCACGATGAACAGATGAGATCGAAATCATGTCCAGAGCCACACATACCCTAACTTGGCGATGTGCGGCGACTACGGCGAAGCGGATGAAGTTCCTCGTCGACAGGAAGGTCTCCGGCGACTTCCTTCCGGCAGCAAAGCGGCGAGGGAGTCGTGTTGGGAATGTGCCCTAGAGGCAAATAAAATATGTTTTATCGAGCATATTCCATTAGTTCATAATACGTTTGATACTATGCTAGAACTGTATTAAGCAGAAACATTAATACAGGTGTGGTATACAAACAACCAGGTCCCTAGTTAACCCTAGTATACTAGTCCATTGGGCGATTGATGATCAAGGTTTCCTGATCATGAGACAATGGCGTCTGTTGACAATGGAGTCGTATCATTGGATAATGATATGATGGACATACACCCACCAGAAGTGTTGCGATGTGATCAAGTCACATAGTTCGACATTGCGATAACTATAACGTAGTGACCAGATCCTTTGACCGTAATGATCATACGTAATTGTCATCTATGAGGAGACTTTGATTTGTATCCCACCGCCTGACTGAAATATGCTGGCTATAACGGTGCACTTTGGGTATTCCGAAATAGATGGTTGATGAGTATGCAAATAGATCAAAGCGGGATTTGTCCATCCGTGTGACGGATAGGTACTCTGGGCCCACTCGGTGATGTTACATCATAAAGTTTGCAAACGTGTGACTAGGTCACGGAGTTGTAATATCACGGGAACGAGTAAACTTGTTTGTTGAGAACGAGGACGAACTAGGTATAGTGGATACCGATGATCAAACCTCGGACAAGCAAAGTACCATGGGACAAAGGGAACAGGCACACGGTTAACGGATCCAACAGCGATTGAAGTTCATTCGATGGAAGCGCAGGTGCTATCAAGGATTGTAACCAGGTCCAATTGATTAGTCATTGATCAATGAGAGTTGTCTCGATCATGTCTGTTGTTTCCCGGACCGTAGGGTGTTACACTTAAGGGTACTCGACGCAGTAAGGATTGATTCGGGATCACCGGAGAAATTGGAGAGAACACCGGAATTGTTCCGGTGATGACCGGAATTGTTCCGATGAAGGCCGGAAGTTGTTCTGGGTATTTTGAAAGGTTCAAAATATATTTAATAATATTTAATATATGTTTTATTATTTAATTATCTGAATTAAATATTAAAATATAATTAAAAATGAATTAAAAGGCATATGGGCCTCATAGGGCCCATTAGGGGGAGAGGGAGTCCCCCCCCATGGGCCATGGCGCCATAGAGGGGCCCACCCCCTTTATTTGGTGCGCCACACCCCTCCCCTTGGGATTAGTCCCACCCCGGAAGTGGAGGGGGGGTGTCACCCCTCCTTGGCCTATATAAGGAGGGGTAGGGGTGCCCTTTTAATCATGAATTTTTTGAGAAAAGTTTCTCATCTCTCTCCCTCCTTTCTCCTTCCTTTGAGCGGACTCCCCTTGTTTGGAGGCTGCTCTGGGTTGGGGATTTCTCCACTATACGCACGCCGTCGTGCTGCTGGAATCGGGATCCGAATCCATCTTCTTTCCGCTGCTCTACTGGTTCGGAGCCCGGAGGGACGTCGGGTATACTGTATGTGTATAATCCCGCGAGGCACTACACTTGTGGTGCTACTTCATCGTCGTGGTCGTATCACGAGGTCTTCATCAGCAACGTTCCGACGGGGACGTAATCCCGTCATCGGTCCGCAAGGATCGGGTGGCTACAGGAGTCATCGTGGATCTGCGCGCCATCGGGGATTGCCGGTACGACTACACCAACCACGTTCATGCGGGAACGTTTCCCGCTTAACGGACTACATACTGGTATGTGATCTATTTCTGTCCGTTACTTGCATCAGCATAGCATGGGTCTTGGGATTGGGTATCGTAGGTCAAGGAAAAATTTGTGTTTTCTGCCCCGAACCCCAACAGTGGTATCATGAGCAAGGCTATGCGTAGATGTATTGTACGGATAGAACACATCTAGTATGTGGGCATAAATTCTCAATTGTTACCCTCTCACGTGTACTCATTTAGCATTGCGGCAATGTTTGATGAAGCGGCCCCCGACCGACCTTACGCGTTTACGCGAGACTGGTTCCACGCTTGACATATGGCTTGTACCATATAAAGTGGCTGGGGGGGTGTCTGTCTCTCTGCATTAGCTATGCGAAGATGTTTGCAACGGAGGGCCCCGACAAGGGTGTAATAGAGACAATTGCGGGATTGGTGTTGTGGCTTGTTTTCGCAGGATAGAAAGCAGTTCTTTTCTCGAAACCCCTAGCAGCCACGTAAAACTTGCAAAAGATAAAGTAGAAAGGCGTTTTCAACTTTAATTTGCATGTCGGGGGGAATCATAGCATGTATGATTTACTGTTGCATCCTGTTTTGCTAATATGTTAGATATACGACGGTAGCATAATAGGATGATCCCTCACTAATCCAACAAAGTGTCCTTCCTTAGTGAAGCACCATCTGGAAAGTTCTTCATTATGGAGGCATCACGTGTCACACGGGTGTCAAACATTTTTACGTTCACAAGAGATGGGTGGAGCAAGCCTAGCATGTCCAGAAACATGGCCTTGCATACACAGCATATACTCACTAAGGTTATTGTGGCGAGCCTGGCATGTGCAGACATGGCCTCGGGACACAAGAGACCGAAAGGTCGAGCATGAGTCACATGGATGATGTGATTGGCATGATGGCCTACCTTGAACAACATACTAATGGTCGTGTCACACGGGGGAGGTATGTTCTTCAAGGATCGTGTAATCACTTAGAACAAACTATGAGGGATGTTTGTCTGAGTGGGAGTTCCAGAATTGTTTTTGAAACATGAACTCCATATTATGAACTTAATCTTCATGTCTTTGCAAATATCATTGTAGATAACGTCATACCAATGTTTAGAACTATGGCTCTTTTAGTATGATAGAACTTAAGGTAAATGGGTCTTACTTCATTGATGTGTACCAACACCATTAGAGACATACTCGTTAGTAATGACTTGTTAAACATAATACGAAGAACTGCTAGGAGATACACCTGATAACTCCGTATTCAAGGAAGATGATGATGAGTATCGTACTCACCGTCACTTATGAATGACTGTCCAATACACCATACTTCATTCTATGAGTCTGAATTGTGAATGCATGTTAACCAACACGTATGACGTGCTAGGTGAACTTGAAAGCACTTGGTCACAAATCAGAGAAATGGAATATGAGTATATGGACGGGGTTTCTTTCAACTATGGTGGAAGGAACAACCTGCTGAGAAAGTCACTTGGAAAATGTATAAGATACATGGAACACCTTGTGTATAACTTGGACTACTGAATGACTGGTTACTTTGCGATAACTAGGGAGTTACATCCGCTTCCTCCCGGTTACAAAGACCATGTCTAGACTATGTCATGAAGGAGAATCGTTCACCTGTCATGAGGTCATGGTTAAAGTTAAGAACTTTAAGAGTAGAACCAATGCAGGAATGGTCATTGACGGAGAAGGTATATTTGATATACGAGTTATAAATGTCTTTCCCACGAAACACTAATTGCGGTTGATTAAGTATTCGATGCTTGAACTTACTGCTTGAGAGTGGCTTGGAAGGGATGAGGTGACAATGTGTGCTGACGACAATCAAGATAGTTGATGGTCGACAACACTCTCCCTCTACATCTATCAATTGATTAATATATGAATAAATTTTATGATCATTTGAATGAGGACTTTATTAGCGTGTCTTGCATCTCGCAAAGACAAGTATTCATATTAGTGAGAAACAAGTCAGTTGTTCCCCTTTTATGAATGATATCTATTATGGTCACATTACGATTATGAATGAGTTATTCTTATATTGATGATAGTTGTTTGATCATTTATAAGAAATATTGTAATGCCAAGAAATATCCAGGCTTAATAATGACACTACAGTTTAAGTCATGAATGGTATGATGATGTCTTAAGATACTTGATCTCTTGACATATACAAACCATGCTTTTGAGGTGAGATGACTAAAACCTCGCATTCTGGTAAAACCGATTGTGTACTGATTGTTGAGTATCATACATTGTGATGTATCGTATGTCAGCATGTGGTGAATTTCATTATTTCGTGAACTTCGTATGTGGACTTAGATGAATATTTGTATTCACTAATGAAACATGAGTCTGAAATAGTTTGATATGATCAAAAGGGATTTCAGACTAAAGATGGATATTAAATTAACAAGAAAGACAAGTCTCTACGATTTGATCAAAGTGACAAATGTTTTGAGTTAGTCTTGGGCATAAAGACTTGTGTGAAAGTTGTTCCACAAATTGCAATGTCTTGAGACACTTCAATATGATTGACGTGCCTGAACATTGTGATCATATTCTATGAAAAAGTGTATGGTCTAAGTTATCTCTTACCAAGTTACGTTATTATTGTTTAGAGTTATTAATTTAATATGCGAACACTCACTTCAGCATAGGGAACCATCTGAGTTCGTGGAAACCAACACTATATATGTCATGGTGTGTTGTGGTTTCTAGGAAGCTTGATTTATGTAAGATAAATTATCTTTGTAGTGTATCCTTAGACAACTATGGATGCATCTTCCACAACTAGAACCAAAAGGAGCAAAACTTGTATTGCTATGTTTGGTGTTTGTCAAGAATTGTTCTTGATAAATGTGGTAATGGAAGAAAAGTGAAAGTTCAACCAAGGTAATTGACCTTGCCTCCAAATGTCAGAGTAGTGCAACGGAATATGTTCCGGAAGCAAGGCTCTACAATAAGAGGAGAAACTAATGATAAATATCATGATGTTTTGAAGGGAGCTTTTACTAAGAAAGGTAGGATTCAAGAATATATATATTTGCCCTTGGTGCAAAATGATATTCATGATTCACCTGTCATGTTAATGGAACAAGACATTCCTACGAACTACAAAGAAGCGATGGTGGACCTAAGTACGAGATATGACTATGAGTCATGAAATCCTATGTTGAGTTACATTTAAGATTGCTTGAATCTTATCAAGTAAGGAGGTTACTTGATATTCACAATAACTTCAGAGTTATAAGGAATAAATGTCAACATCAAAGGGACGTCAAGATTGGTTTGTCACAAAGATTGTTTCTGACAAATTCAATGGGTTGACTACAATATGTAGCAATGCTTGAGTCAAAGGGATATTCATTACGATTGATCCAGAATTGTTATCAATACCGTGACTTCCTCAAATCCTGTATTTGAAGAAGTGTTGTAATTGGTACAACAAGAAGGTTTTGGAAAAACATATGGATACTAGTGTCTCGTAAACTGAATTCTCATTTTGATGGATGATCAAAGGATTTTGGACTTAACCAAAATATCGAGGAAACATGCATTTGCATGAAACTGAGTGGGAGCTGAATAGTTTCCTGAAACTTGATATATGTAGACGACATATTTTGAGTGGGAGCTATGGGAGTATTATCCTAGCCTTATATGTAAATGACATATTTGAGTAGGAGCCATGTGGTTAGTATCCTGAACTTAATATGTGTCTGACATATCTAAGTGGGAGCCATGTGGATGTTATCCTTGTCTTATATGTGGCCGACATATTTGAGTGGGAGCAATATGAGTGTTATCTAAAGACTTAATATGTGCATGACATATTTGAGTGGGAGCATGATAACATTCTCATATATGGATAACATATTATGAATGGTGCAGTTGGTGTTAATGATTATTTGAATCTTTCATAAATGAAGATGAATAAGTATTAAACATTGAAGATCTATTAAGATAGATATGTGTTTAATAACATTGAGTCGTAATACTTTCCTGGATAAGATTCTGAAGGAGTTCAGAGTGGGACAAGTCAAGAAGTGGTCCTTACTTGTATATCCAAGAGAAGTGTTGAGTTAATCTCAGTACAAGAACAATGGTTAATGGTTAATGAAAGAAATGGATGTGATGGATCCTCTATGCCTTTGTCATAGGTTCTTTCATATAAAACCAGAGTTTTGTACTCGACGTAATGTGACCCAAGTTCTTAGTAGTAAGAACATGTTGTGATATGATTTATGAGTAAATCATTGAACAAAGAGTTAAGTTTATCCTTCAGTGTCTGGAGAGAACTGAGGATACATCTCAAATTTGTAAAGGATAGTGGACTTGACCATAAATGTTATGCTGGTTCAAGTTTTGACACTAACCTAGAAAATTGAGATATCATACTAATGAATTCCTAAGTTGAAAGAAACATGGTTAGACATCAAAGTTGCATACAATGCACTAAGGATTGAATCTACATTGATGTGGCTGCTTTAGAAGTAGCAGGAGTTATATTATGGATTAAGAAGTTCGACTTCTGATTGAGTGAGTTTCAAGTGTGCATGACTATGGGAAAGTCCGCGTGACCCACCGGATGTCATTGCTATGACACAGCAAACTAAGTCTCACTTCACCGCCAAAATATATACCTCATCATTATAGTGGATAATGAAGGAATGTCAAATTAGGTGACATTATGATTTGCAAAAGGGACATACGGTTCTGAATGGTACCCAGACCGTTGATACAACCTCTTCCACGGGCAAGCATGATCAATAAGGAGTTATGATCCAGAGAAAATGCAACTAGTTTATTTGTACTCTAGTGCAAGTGGGAGACTGTTGGGAATGTGCCCTAGAGGCAAATAAAATATGTTTTATCGAGCATATTCCATTAGTTCATAATACGTTTGATACTATGCTAGAACTGTATTAAGCGGAAACATTAATACAGGTGTGGTATACAAACAACCAGGTCCCTAGTTAACCCTAGTATACTAGTCCATTGGGCGATTGATGATCAAGGTTTCCTGATCATGAGACAATGGCGTCTGTTGACAATGGAGTCGTATCATTGGATAATGATATGATGGACATACACCCACCAGAAGTGTTGCGATGTGATCAAGTCACATAGTTCGACATTGCGATAACTATAACGTAGTGACCAGATCCTTTGACCGTAATGATCATACGTAATTGTCATCTATGAGGAGACTTTGATTTGTATCCCACTGCCTGACTGAAATATGCTGGCTATAACGGTGCACTTTGGGTATTCCGAAATAGATGGTTGATGAGTATGCAAATAGATCAAAGCGGGATTTGTCCATCCGTGTGACGGATAGGTACTCTGGGCCCACTCGGTGATGTTACATCATAAAGTTTGCAAACGTGTGACTAGGTCACGGAGTTGTAATATCACGGGAACGAGTAAACTTGTTTGTTGAGAACGAGGACGAACTAGGTATAGTGGATACCGATGATCAAACCTCGGACAAGCAAAGTACCATGGGACAAAGGGAACAGGCACACGGTTAACGGATCCAACAGCGATTGAAGTTCATTCGATGGAAGCGCAGGGGCTATCAAGGATTGTAACCAGGTCCAATTGATTAGTCATTGATCAATGAGAGTTGTCTCGATCATGTCTGCTGTTTCCCGGACCGTAGGGTGTTACACTTAAGGGTACTCGACGCAGTAAGGATTGATTCGGGATCACCGGAGAAATTGGAGAGAACACCGGAATTGTTCCGGTGATGACCGGAATTGTTCCGATGAAGGCCGGAAGTTGTTCTGGGTATTTTGAAAGGTTCAAAATATATTTAATAATATTTAATATATGTGTTTATTATTTAATTATCTGAATTAAATATTAAAATATAATTAAATATAATTAAAAATGAATTAAAAGGCATATGGGCCTCATAGGGCCCATTAGGGGGAGAGGGAGTCCTCCCTCATGGGCCATGGCGCCATAGAGGGGACCACCCCCTTTATTTGGTGCGCCACACCCCTCCCCTTGGGATTAGTCCCACCCCGGAAGTGGAGGGGGGTGTCACCCCTCCTTGGCCTATATAAGGAGGGGTAGGGGTGCCCTTTTAATCATGAATTTTTTGAGAAAAGTTTCTCATCTCTCTCCCTCCTTTCTCCTTCCTTTGAGGGGACTCCCCTTGTTTGGAGGCTGCTCTGGGTTGGGGATTTCTCCACTATACGCACGCCGTCGTGCTGCTGGAATCGGGATCCGAATCCATCTTCTTTCCGCTGCTCTACTGGTTCGGAGCCCGGAGGGACGTCGGGTATACTGTATGTGTATAATCCCGCGAGGCACTACACTTGTGGTGCTACTTCATCGTCGTGGTCGTATCACGAGGTCTTCATCAGCAACGTTCCGACGGGGACGTAATCCCGTCATCGGTCCGCAAGGATCGGGTGGCTACAGGAGTCATCGTGGATCTGCGCGGCATCGGGGATTGCCGGTACGACTACACCAACCACGTTCATGCGGGAACGTTTCCCGCTTAACGGACTACATACTGGTATGTGATCTATTTCTGTCCGTTACTTGCATCAGCATAGCATGGGTGTTGGGATTGGGTATCGTAGGTCAAGGAAAAATTTGTGTTTTCTGCCCCGAACCCCAACAAGTCGATGGCGACGAGTAGCACTGCGGAGCGCGAGAGAGAACTTCGGGGGCGGAGAGATGAAGTCGAGAAGATTGCGTAGTCTGTGCCGGCGGGGTGGATCAGTATTTATAGGGGAGGGGTCTGACATAACTGTCAGATCTGATCCAACGATGCAGATTCCGCGTCTCTCTGCATTCAACGGAAGGATTTTGTGGCGGTAGTCGCAGGAAAATCCCGACGAACCGAAAGAAAGTTGCTCCACGTCCGAGACCAAACTCATCGAACATCGAGTATAAAAGTAGATAAAAGTTTGATAGATTTTCCTTTGGAATCAGTGACATTCGAAGGGAATCTTAATCGAGTACAAATATACATGTTCACGAGAGAAAAGCAAAGATGGGGTAGGGATAGAATAGAGGGAAAACAGGGTCCGATGCTTAATCAATCCGAGGGAAAAACAGTGGTAAAACTCGGAGTGATAAGTTTATAGGACAACACCAAACGAACAAAAAAAACGAAAAAGAAACACGACAGAAAAAATAACATAAGTAAACAACATAGAAAGAAAACATATAATACATAGTATCGACAGATATGATCTTACTGCACATTGTGTGAGTCCAATATGTTTAACTCACACCTTAGTGCACAAAACCTCTTCTCATCCAAGGGCTTCGTAAAGATATCAGCCAATTGATCTTCAGTGCGAACATGGCTGATGACAATATCTTCTCGCTGAACGTGATCTCGAAGAAAATGATGACAAATATCAATATGCTTCGTTCGAGAGTGTTGCACTGGATTATGGGCAATTTTGATAGCACTTTCGTTATCACATAGCAATCGAATTTTCTTCACAAGAATACCATAATCTTTTAGCGTTTGCTTGAGCCACAGAATCTGAGTGCAACATGAACCGACAGAAATATACTCGGCTTCAGCCGTAGAAATAGATACACAATTCTGTTTCTTCGAAGCCCAACAGACAAGAGATCTACCGAGAAAATGACATGTGCCTGAGGTAGATTTCCTGTCGACTCGATCACCAGCCCAGTCAGAATCAGAATATCCAACGAGATCAAACTGGGCACCCTTGGGATACCATAATCCCAAAGTGTGTGTATGAGCCAGATATCGAAGAATTCGCTTGACAGCAATATGATGTGATTCTTTCGGGTTTGCCTGAAAACGAGCACACATACAAACTGATAGCTTAATGTCAGGTCTAGATGCAGAAAGGTAAAGAAGCGAACCGATCATCGAGCGATATTTCTTCTGATCGAAAGGTTTTCCCTTCTCATCTGCATGTAGATGAACATTCGTAGGCATTGGAGTCTTGATAGTTTTACAACCGACAAGATCAAACTTCTTCAGGCAATCTCTGAGATACTTCTCTTGAGAGATGAAAGTCTCATTCTTCTGTTGACGGATTTGAAGCCCTAGAAAGAACTTCAATTCACCCATCATAGACATTTCATATTTCTTCGACATCATACGAGCAAATTCTTCGCTAATATCAGGGTTAGTACAGCCAAATATAATATCATCGACATAAATTTGACACACAAAAAGATCATTTTTGTATGCACGAGTAAATAGAGTCGGATCAGTTGTTCCTGGTTTGAAGCCCTTCTTCAGAAGAAAATCCTTCAGTGTTTCATACCTTGCTTTAACCCATATAGGGCCGTGTGCAACCTATACACCTTATCCGGATTCTTCGGGTCTTCAAAACCTGGTGGCTGCATAACATATACTTCTTCTTCGATTTCACCGTTAAGAAATGCACTTTTGACATCACTTTGATATAGCAATATACCATTGTAATTGGCAAAAGCAAGCATGACACGAATGGATTCAAGTCGAGCAACTGGTGCATAGGTCTCACCAAAATCAATACCTTCGATTTGGGTGTAGCCTTGTGCAACTAGTCGAGCTTTATTCCTTATAACAATGCCATCTTCATCTTGCTTGTTGCGAAAAATCCACTTCGTACCAATGATATTATGCTTCTTGGGATCAGGTCTATCGACAAGGGACCAGAATTTATTTCTCTCGAACTAGTTAAGTTCTTCGAGCATTGCAGTCATCCAGTCTGAGTCCTTCATGGCTTCATCGAATTTCGATGGTTCTAGCATGCATACAAACGAAAAATTTCCACAGAAGTTAGCTAAACGAGTACGAGAACGAGTGGTGGGACGACCTGGTAATCGAATCTCTTCGAGTATTGAGTCGACGTCCACTCTTCTTCGGACACGAGGTAAAGCTCCTTCATCATCTTGCGGACCCGGTTGTTCTTCGGGATCAGCTTGACCTTCGGGATCAGCTTGTCCTTCGGGATCATTTCCTTCGAGTTCAGCTTCTCGTTCGGGTTGAGCATTTTCTTCGTTTATGCGTTCTCCTTCGACCTGTACACCATTGGCTTTAGGATGTTGATCTCCAGCGCCCCGGGCTATGTGTGGGAACATTGGACCATCATCATCCTTGCTGGCTTGACGTGCATTTCCTTCGACAGGCCGAATATCTCCAATAGCCATGTACCTGATAACTTCATCGAAAGGTGGTTCATCCAGGTTAAGAGGTAAATACTCTTTTTGAGAGCCACTACTAGGGAATGCCCTTTTAGTGGCGTCCTTTTTTCTGTTTAGTGGCGCATTATGGATGCGCCACTAACTACAAGCCACTAATAAGGGCTTATAGGTGGCGCATTCTGGATGCGCCACCCCTAAGACCCTTAGGCGTGGCGCATCTCAGAATGCGCCACCTATAAGCTCTTAGGGGTGGCGCATTCTGAAAATGCGCCACTATTATTTTTTAAAATTTTGAATTTTGAATCTGGATCTGGAAAACATTTTTTTATTTTTTATTTTTTATTTTTTCTTAATCTCAGGTTAGTATGCTTAATCACAGGTCAAACTAACCTCTATGGTCAAACTTCCCCGAGGGTCACCCATTCTAGCACTACTCCAGCCCCAGCACGCTTAACTTCTCGGTTCTATTTAACTCTCACTCCAGCTCACCTAGCAGCCACCTGTTGATATATCTAACATATAAATCCTATTAAACCATGTTGATGTCTAGGACCTTGTTAATGTTCATGGGTGTGCTAAAATTTTCAACATTTTTTTGAAACTTTCTCGATGGGACCATTAGCATATTTTGAACTTTTTTAAAAAAATTTGATTTAAAAAAATTATTTTTATTTTTTAAATTTTTAATGTGTATATCTAAAATTTTTAACTTCCCGATTTGTCCTCTAGTCTATTTTGAATTTTTAAAAAAATAAAAAATATATTTTTTAAAATTTTTAAAAAAATTCTGTTACTAGTGGCGCATTTCATACAAAATGCGCCACTACTAAGTTCAAATTTTTTTCTCTTTTTTTGGGCCTCCAGATCTTCAAACGTCCGTAACTTTTTTTCTGTTAGGTTTTCGAGGATTCTAAAAATGTTCAACGGGTTACACCCCGTTGAATTTGGATATAACTTTTCGAGTAGATGATATTTCATATAAAAAACTTTTTCATCGGAGGTCGTATGCAAAAGTTAAGCCCATTTTACGAAATTCTCGGGAGATTTTGCAAAAAAAGTCGAAATTCATATTTGTAAATTTTCCTAACAACTAGACCACATATCATTTGGGAAACTTATTTTCTTTTATTTTTTTGACATTTCTATCATTTTCTTTTTTTTTCAAATTGAAAAGGCGGTCCACGGGAGGGGGGGTGTATTTGGGAATTTTCCCGCGCAGTTTTTTCTTATTAGTGGCGCATATGGGAAATGCGCCACCCCTAAGAGCTTATGGGTAGCGCATTCTGGATGCGCCACTAATAATTCCTTATGGGTGGCGCATTTCCAGAATGCGCCACCCCTAAGCTCTTAGGGGTGGCGCATTTCCAAAATGGGCCACCTATAAGGTTCTTAGGGGTGGCGCATTTCTCCAAATGCGCCACGTATAAGGGGATCCAGGGCTGGCCCACTCTTAGGGGTGGCGCATTTTGGAAAATGCGCCACCTATAAGAGCTTATGGGTGGCGCATTTTTTACTAGTGCGCCACCACTTACAACATAGTGGCGCATTACATATAAAATGCGCCACTAATAAGCTTTCCATGTATAGCTATTTCCCTAGTAGTGAGCCGTTAGTTTCATCAAATCGAACATTTACAGTTTCTACAACTTTGCCAAGATGAGAGTTGTAAACTCTGTAAGTGTGAGAATTCGAACCATAACCTAGGAGAAAACCTTCGTGAGCCTTTGGGGCAAACTTGGAGCTGTGATTCATATCTCTGATGTAACATGGAGCACCAAAAACCCTGAGATATGAAACATTCGGCTTTTTGCCAGTAATAAGCTCATGTGAATTTTTCTTCAAAAATTTGTGCAGATAAACCTTGTTGATGATATGACATGAAGTATTAATTGCTTCGGCCCAGAACCTGATAGGAGTCTTGTATTCAGCAAGCATAGTTCTGGCCATTTCAATAAGTGTTCGATTCTTTCTCTCGACCACACCATTCTGTTGCGGTGTATAAGCAGCCGAGAATTCATGAGTAAAGCCATATTCATCAAGAAATTCTTCGATATGAGTGTTTTTGAATTCTGTACCATTATCACTTCTGATATGCTTGAGAGATAATTCATATTCAGTCTGAGCTCTCTTTGCAAAAGTTTTGAAAATTTCAACAACCTTCCTCTTGTCATCTAGAAAGAAAACCCAAGTACATCGAGAGAAATCATCAACAATAACCAGACCATACTTGTTTCATCCAAGGCTAGCATAATTTTGAGGACCAAATAAATCCATATGAAGCAATTCAAGAGGACGAGTAGTAGTCATTATAGTTTTTGCTGAATGATGTTTCTTGGCAATCTTTCCTGCTTCACAGGAACTGCATAGACGATCTTTATCAGATTTTACATTATCAATTCCAACGATGTTCTTCTTCGAGATAAGAGTTTGAAGATTTTTCATTCCTGCATGACCAAGTCTTCGGTGCCCTAACCAACTAGAAGTGGATTTGGCCATTAAACATGTGGACACTGCAGGTCCCGAAGAAAAATCAACGATATACAGATCACCTTTGCGATATCCTTCGAACACAAAGGAATAATCATCCTGTGAAAAGACATCACAACGAGAAGCAGAAAACAGTAGAAGCATACCCATATCACAAAGTTTTGAGATAGACATAATATTATATCCAAGTGATTGTACAAGCATAACCTTGTCAATATGATTATCCTTCGATATAGCGACCTTACCCAAACCAAGTACTTTTCCTTTGTTGTTGTCACCGAAGGTAATATATCTCTGTGAAGATTCAGTAAGTTTGTCTTCGGTGAACAAATCTTTGTCTCCTGTCATATGATTTGTACACCACTATCCATGACCCATTCGGATCCACCGGAGACATAGCCCTGCAGAAGAATTAGTTCTTCTTAACCACCCACAAATGAGCAGGTGACTTAGAAGGCATGGAAGAGCTAGATGGGGCAGCGATATTATAGCGAACATGATTATATTGTCGATCTAGACCATCAAGCACACCATAAATATAATTCCTCGGCGAGGGGTTAGAGTACTGGTAGGTAATAGAAGTTTTGGTATTATTTTCACGATGGCGATAAACATTTCTATCAACTCGATAGTATTCCTTCTGGGGAACATTTGAAGCAGGCACCAAGGGTTCATTTCTATCCTCGAGAGAATAGTAGTGATTCGGTGGTACCGAGGATTTTCCCTGCATAGAATGGTTAGGGGGCAGTTTTTCTACGAGAGATTTGCGAACCCAAATCTGTCGCTTATAGAAACCATTCTTCGGAGGAGTACCAACGAATTCAGCCGAAACCTTTCCTTCCTGATCCTTGATGAGCTTGTAGCTAGAATCAAGTGATTCATCAAAAATAGCCTTATCAATTTTGCAACTGAAACCTGAAAGGTTAGCAATATCAATGGGTTTTTCCTTCGCAAGAACCCAGACAGTTTTAGGATACTTCTCGGGTTCCCAGTAGGTGCCATCAGGGTTGATTTTCCTTACGAAACCAACTCCTTCGTTTCGAGGATTCCTATGAAGTAGAGCCTTCCTTAGAATATCACATAGGTACTGGTGTTCCTGAAGACTTTTGAACATGCCTGTTTCAAATAAATTTCTCAACCTGAGGAGTTCCTCGGTAATGGTTTCCTCGTTCGAGGGGTTAGCATCATCAATGATGATAGGTTGCTTTCCTTTCGATCTCTCAGAAATAGACTCAATTTTACTTCGTTCCAAACAAGTTAAGCAAGGTGAAGTACATTCATTTTTACCTTCTGAGCTCTGTTGAGCCATGAGCGTGAGATTAACACTTTCGAACTCTTCATTAGCCTCTCTCAGTTTCTCGAGAGCCATTTTCCTTTGAAGGAATTCATAGGTTAGCTTCTCGTAGTCCACTGAGAGAAGATCATGCCGAGAGGAAAGTTCATCATACTTTTCCTTCAGAGCAGCATGCTCATTCGTCAAAGTTTGACCTTTCTCAATCTCATCGATTAACAAAGTCTTAGATTTTTGAATAGTTTCACTTAGAGAATCTAGTTCATCTTGTTGGATAGAAGCAATTTTGGCAAGTTTTGCATAGCTTATCCTAGAGTTACTTTCATAAGCAGATCCATCAAAAGTATCGTAGGAATTCTTAGAAGAGGATACCTTAGCCTTGGCCATGAAGCAGTAAGCTGGAGATTCATCTTCACTGCTTTGGTTGGTGAAGAATGAACTTGAAGTCTTGCTCGAAGCAAATGCTAAACCAGCAACGCCATCAGATTCAGAACCAGAACCAGAACCAAATCTTGAGTTTGATTCAGCTTCGGAATCGGATGCTTCATCTTCAGCGTTCATCTCTTTACCCAAATAGGCTTTGGCACGGTGAGAATTCTTGCGTCGAGAGGAATGTGATTTTGAGGAAGAACTCTCTCGATGCTTGTGGTACTTCTTCTTCTAGTCATCATCAGAACCATCTTTCTTGTATTTTCTGGACTTTGAATCATATCTCTCCGACTCATAGTTTTTGCTCGATCTGTGTGTCTTGCTCGAAGAGTTGCTGTGAGAATGCTTTGATCTATGTTCAATTTCCCAGAGAGGACAATCAGCAATGAAGTGACCTGGCTTCTTGCACTTGTAGCAACAGTTATGTTTCGCTGAAGAGTTTCAGGATGATGATCGATGTTGTGATGAATTGCTCGAATGTCTTGAAGAGTAGTTTCTCTTCGGTGAAGAGGAGTTCCTTCTCTGGAAGCTGTTGAATCTTCTCATTATCTGTGCTAGATCTTTTCCAATATTCTCGGGGTCATCTGAAGCACCACCAGATTCAGAACTGGCTTCAGGAGAGGAGTGATGTGATGCTTTGGCCTTGAGTGCATGAGATTTCCTTCGAGTCCCATTAACATCTCGTTTTTCATCTTCTTCCATCTCGAAGGTGTTGAGTCTCTCAAGAATATCAGTGGCAACAAGATCCTTGAAATCTGTTCTTTCCTTAATCATCAGCACAATGTGATCGAAGGAATCATCAAGGGAACGGAGCAAAGTTCTGACAATAATCCGATTGGTAATGTCTTCGGCACCGAGGGAAATCAGTTCATTTGACAATGCAATGAGCCTGTTGTATATGGAGTTAACTTTTTCTCCCTCGTGCCTCTTGAAACGATAGAACTTGCTTCGAAGGGTGTCGATACGAGCATCTTTCTGAGTTGAGACACCTTCACCAATCTTCTCGAGATAGTCCCAAACACCTTTGGCCGAAGAAATATTCTTGACTTCATGATATTTCTCTGGAATCAGATGATTTGTAATGAATACCCAGACTTCAGCATTGAGGTCCATCTTCTTTGCCTCTTCAGGAGTGATAGCATTTTTGTCTTTGACAGTTACACCATTCTTGACAACTTCCCAAGCGACAGAGTTGATGGCGATGATGTTCCTCTGCATTTTGTCCTTCCAATAGGGATAGTCCTTCCCATTGTAAATAGGAATCGGTTCCCCTGAGCGAACAGCTGCAAACGACATTCTTGACAACACTCCAGGTGGTTAGACCAAAATACGCAGCTCATATAAAAACACTTACTAAGATGCCTCCTCCCACTATTGTGCATATTGATGCTTGTGCTACTAACTCTTCCCTTGATCAAGCATCTCTCATTGAGGAGAACTTAGCTCTTTATGCTCAACTAAAGAAGGGCCTCTTGACTTGTGCCCAAGGCGAGAAAAACCTAAATGATGTATTAAGTCATCACAAGGAGTCCTTTGCTAAGGAAGGACTTGGGTTTGATCCAAGTACAAGTGTGACAAAGGATGTCACCCTTAGCAAGGAATCAACTCCCAAAAAGGTGATATTTGTTCGTGAAGGGCACAAGGACAAAGGTAAGAAAATTGTTGATGAGGTTGGTGTTGGGAATGGGAAGGCCATTAGGGGCAAGCCCTCTCCTAACAAGAAAAAGGAGAAAATGCCTCCATCCTATGTGCTCCGTAAGGCAAAGGATGGAGAGGTGTTTGCAAAATTCATTGGGCCCCGTAATGCTTTCCGTTTCTATACCATTTGGGTTCCAAAGACCCTTGTTACTAACCTTAGAGGTCCCATTGCAAAATGGGCACCTCTAACCAAAGCTTAAATCTATGTGTAGGATGCTATCTCCGGTGGAGTCAAATGGGTGATTGATAGTGTATGCACAAATCATATGACCGGAGAAAGCCGTTTGCTCAAGGACTTCATGGATGCAATTCAACCATACATGAGCATTGTCTTTGGTGGTGGTTCCAAGGGAAATGTACTTGGGTTGGGCAAGGTGGCTATTACTAATGACATGTCTCTTGCAAATGTCATGCTTGTCCAATCCCTTCAATACAATTTTCTTTCCGTTCGTCAATTAGCTTTCGTTGGTTATGATACACTATTTGGTCTAACAAGTGTGAAAGTCTTTATAAGAGATACTCTCGAAGTGGCCTTTGTTGGAGAGTTGGATGACAACCTTTATACGGTTGATTTCTCGAAAGAGAGTACTTACCATGCAACTTGTCTAATGGCCAAGGCCGACAAGGGGTGGCTATGGCATCGCCGGCTAGCCCATGTCGGCATGAGAAATCTAAAAGATCTCCTAAAGGGTGAACACATCCTCGGACTAACAAACATGTCTTTTGAGAAAGATCGTGTGTGTAGTGCATGCATAGCCGGGAAGCAACATCAAGCAAAGCATACCCCCAAGAATACCGTGTCAACTTCAAGGCCTTTGGAGCTCCTTCATGTGGATCTCTTTGGTCCTCCATCATGGGATAGTCTTGGTGGAAAAAAATGGTCTTGTCATTGTTGATGATTATTCAAGATACACATGGGTGTTCTTTCTCAAGTCCAAGGACGAGACGAAGGCCACCTTCATTGATTTTGCCAAGCAAGCACAAAGAAAATACAACATGGATATCTTGGAAATACGAAGTGACAATGGCTCCGAATTCAAGAACTACACCTTGGAAGAATTCTTGAGTGATGAGGGGATAGAACATCAATATTCTGCACCTTACACCCCTCAAAAAAATGGTGTAGCCGAGAGGAATAACCGTACTCTTGTGGAGATGGTCCGGTCCATGTTGGATGAGTACAAGTCACCATATAGCTTTTGGGCCGAAGCCATCAACACCGCATGTCATGCATCAAACCGGCTCTTTCTTCGCAAGATCTTGATGAAGACCCCCTATGAGCTTCTAACCGGTCACAAACCAAACGTCAAATACTTCCGAGTATTCGGTTGTAAGTGTTTCTTTCTCAATAAGAAAGACCGGTTAGCTAAGTTTCAATCCAAAACTATTGAGGGTATATTTGTTGGGTATGCTTCAAACTCTCACGCCTATAGGGTCTACAAAAAATCCACCGGATGTGTTGTGGAAACTTGTGACGTGGAGTTTTATGAACTTAATTGCACCCATGGGGAGCAAGTTGATCTAAGTGATGTAGGAATAATGAAGATTCTTCTCAAGACATATTGGTTATGGGCATTAGAGATCTTGTGCCCATTGCTCAAGTCCCTAGAGATGATGAGGGTTGAACAAGCACTTGAGGATGCGGATTGGCTCATTGCAATGCAAGATGAGCTCACTAGTTTCACCCGGAATGAAGTTTGGTCTCTCGTGGAGAGGCCTTCCGGTCATGATCACAACATCATTGGAACCAAGTGGATCTTCAAAAACAAGCAAGATGAATATGGTAATATCATTCGAAACAAGGCAAGGCTAGTGGATCAAGGGTACTCCCAAGTTGAAGGCTTGGATTTTGATGAGACCTTTGCTCCCGTTGCTCGCCTTGAATCCATACGCATGTTTCTTACTTATGCCGCATTCAATGGATTTCCATTATTTCAAATGGAAGTAAAAAGTGCTTTCCTTAATGGCCCTCTACAAGAGGATGTATATGTAGCACAACCACCCGACTTTTGTGAGCCTCATCACAAGGACCACGTGTACAAACTTCATAAGGCATTATATGGTCTTAAGCAAGCCCCTAGGGCTTGGTATGACCATCTTAGGAAGTTTTTACTCGAGGAAGGATTTGTGAGGGGTGTCATTGATGCCACTCTTTTTACCAAGAGAACCAATGGTGAATTGCTCATATGCCTAATCTATGTAGATGACATCATATTTGGTTCTCCTAATCCATCTTTGTGCAAGTGGTTCTCTGAAAATATGACCAAGAACTTTGAGATGTCAATGATGGGGAGCTTGAAGTACTTCCTTGGATTTCAAATCGAGCAATTTTCCAAAGGAAACTTCATCTCTCAAACAAAGTACATTCAAGACATGCTCATGAAGTTTGGTATGAAGGATGCCAATGTTGGGGATCGGCGCAGAAAACAAAAAATTTCCTACCTACGAGTCCCGAACCCAAGATCTATGCTATGCTGATGTATGTAACGGAAGGAATCGGTGTTCATACCTTTGAAGACCGAAAGAGGGAAACGTTCCTCGAACGTGGTTGGCGTAGACTCTGATCCTACGACCTCCCTGTAGTGTTGAAGAACATCCGACGATGAAGTAGCACCACACGTGTAGTGCCTCGCGGGATTACACACGTACGGTGCAACCGACGTCCCTCCGGGCTCCGAACTAGAAGAGCAGCGGAAAGAAGATTGATTCGGATCCCGATTCCGGCAGCGCGACGGCATCCGTATGATGGTGAAACCTCCAACCAGGTGCAAACTCCAAACCAGGGGAGTCCGCTCTAGGTCGGAGAAAGAGAGAGAGAGACTCAATGTTGTGTTGAAAAAGGCACCCCCAGCCCTCCTTATATAGGCCAAGGAGGGGCTCCACCCCCTCCCCTTCCCCCATGTGGGACTAAACCCCCAAGGGGGGGGGGAGTGGTGCGGATAGGAGGGGGATAGGCCCCTCCCTTGGTGCCAAGCCCAAGGTGGGAGGCTCCCCCTTCCCCTCATGGGCCTTTTAAGGCCCAAATACCTTTTCACCTTTTTAATTAATGATTTAAATCATTTTTAATATTTAATTATGTCAATTAAATAATAAAAAATATTTAAACGTTAATATATATTATTTTGAACCTTTCAAAATATCCAGAACAGCTTCCGGCACCTCCCTGTACATTTCCGGTGTTTTCTCTCTTTTCACCGATGATCCCGAATCAATCCTTAATGCATCGATTTCCCTTAAGTGTGACACCCTACGGTCCGGGAAACAGTAGACATGATCGAGACACTCTCTGACCAATGACCATCACGTGGGATCTGGTTACAATCCTTGATGTTCCCCTACGCTTCCATTGAATAAACTTCATCGCTGTTGAACCGTTAACAATATGACTTGATCCCTTGTGCTTTGGTACTATGTTTGTCCGAGGTATGACCGTCGGTATCCAATACCTAGTTCTTCCTCATCTCCGACATAACATGTTTACTCGTCTGTGAATATTACATCTCTTGTGACCTAGTCACTTGCTTGCAAGCTATTGATGCAACACCACCGAGTGGGCCCAGAGTACCTATCCGTCACTCGGATTGAAAAATCCCGCTCTGATCTATTTCATACTCCTCAACATCTCTACTTCGGAATACCCAAGATACACCTTTTCAGTTACCATGTTTCAGTGTAACGGTTAATGCACTCAAAGCATCCTAATAGATAGAAATTATGTATGATCATCACGGTCTAAGGATTCAGTCACTATGTTATTAAGTCATCGCAATGCTGAACTTATGTGACTTGATCACACTGCAATTCTTAAGGTGGATGTGTGTCCATCACATCATTCTCCTAATGATATGACCTCATGTCAATAGACTATTATGTTCTCATGATCAGGAAACCTTGATCATCAATTGCCCAATGAGCTAGTATGCCTGAGTTTAACTAGGGACCAGGTTGTTATATATCACACATGTATTAATGTTTCCGCTTAATACAGTTCTAGCACAATATATAACGTATTATGAACAAACAGATATGTGACAAATATCTTTATTAATTTGCCTCTAGGGCACATTTCCAACAGTCTCCCACTTGCACTAGAGTACAAATTACACTAGTTTATATCAGGTATGTATCTAACACCAATAGTCTCTCAGTGTTGTTCAAACTTGGCTTGTGGAAGAGGTTTAGTCATTGGGTCTGACGAATTCAAATCAGTATGTATTTTACAAATCCTAGTATGACCATCCTTGACGTAGTCCCGCGTCACATGGAAACGCCGGAGAATATGCTTGGCTGTAGAGTGAGTGCTCGGCTCCCTTGCGTTAGCAATGGCACCCGTATTGTCGCAATAAATGCTAACAGGGTCAGTGCAACTAGGGAATACGCCAAGCTCGATGACGAACTTCTTCAGCCAATGCGCTTCATTTGACGCTTCGCAAGCGGCAATATACTCCGACTCCATCGTAGATTGGGCGACGATTGACTGCTTGCCGCTCCTCCAACTAATCGCACCACCATTCAACATAAACACGTATCCCGTCTAGGATTTTGAGTCATCGGGATCAGTACCAAGACTGGCATCGACGCAACCTGTTACGGCGAGCTCTTCTTCACATCCTCCATAGACAAGAACCAGATCCTTAGTTTTTCGTAAGTACTTAAGGACGTTCTTCACTGCAATCCAATGATCCATTCAAGTATTACTTTGGAAACGATTAGTCAGACTAACCGCCAGGGCCACATCTGGTCGAGTACACAGCATTGCATACATGATAGAACCTATGGCTGAGGCATAGGGCTTTGAGGAAATTTCCTCCCTTTCTTTTGCTGTTGCTGGGCATTGAGTCACACTCAATTTACTTCCTTTCATAACGGGCAAGAGGCATCTCTTGGCGTTATCCATATTGAACCTCTTCAATATCTTCTCAAGGTAAGTTCTCTGACTCAGTGTTAATAGGCGTCTTGATCTATCTCTATAGATTTTAATGCCTAATATGTATGCAGCTTCACCTAGGTCCTTCATGGAAAATTGTCCATTCAAATATTCCTTTACCCCCTCTAAAAATTTCACATCATTCCCTATCAATAATATGTCATCCACATATAGTACTAGGAATGCCACAGAGCTCCCACTCGCTTTCTTATAAACACATAATTCTTCTTCATTTTGGAAAAATCCAAAAGCTTTGATCACTTCATCAAAACGAAGATTTCAGCTCCGAGATGCTTGCTTCAACCTATAAATGGACCGTTGAAGTTTGCATACCTTATCAGCGTCCTTAGGATCAATAAAACCTTCCGGTTGCACCATATACAACTCTTACTCAATGTTGTCATTTAGGAACGCGGTTTTCACATCCATCTGCAATCTTATATATACTAATTGGAAGCACCAATAGAGGCACCACGTTAATTCTTGGAAACTAATCAGGTTATCCATTGGATTTCTCAAGTAGTTATCTGCATCGTTGGATGAAGTCCCTAGAAAAGTCCTGGCCCGATGTCCCACCTCCACGCCTCTTTAGCAAAATTGCTATATCCCCACCACGCCCTCTTTAGCGAACTCTTCCATGGGCTAATCGAAAATATCTCCAGCCAGACCGCTTCCTCAGCCATTCACGCATACATCAATCTAGAAAAATTTCAGGCCAATCTCTCCCTTCGAATCTATGTTCTAGCCACAAAACATTGGCTGCAATTCATCTTGCCTGATGCTGCTGAGGAGATGCTTTCAATCCTTCCACTTTCCATGCCCCGACCAAACTGCTGTTCATGGTGGACGATGCAGTGAAGGACGTGCATCCACGACAGTCTGAATCAGATCGGATAACCGCCTTGGTGGCGTCGTTGTTATCGAGGAAGAACAACCACATCGGATCCCTGTAGATGTCCACTTTATGTCCTCAAATAGGTGCAAAAAGAGCACGCCCTCTTCCTATTGTCAGTTTAATCCACGTACAGATTGTATCCTACAGGAAACTGAGTGTCTCTAATTTTTTTTCCAGAGGAACCCGAGGAGATGCAAAGGAATGCTCACAAGGAGTTGACTGTCCACGCCACGTTAATTGAGTAATTACATCAAGGAGGTCATAAAAATAAGCCGTCGGCGGTGCATGATGTGGACTACGGGAACATAAAGCACATCCGTGTAGGAGAGTGGATTAAAAGGTCTCGGGGCTCCCGGTACCCATCTATCCTGTCCGTTGGTCCTGCTATGAACGATCAGCGATCTGTACCATGCACTGACTCATCTGCATGCATCACAGGTGCAGATAAACAGTAACCCCAGGATTTACGCCCGTGCAAGTAGCCACTTTTCTTTTCTCCGCGCGACATGAATAAGGAATCTCTCGCCACGTGTTCCTTTCTTTAGCAGTCGATTTGACTTGTGCTGTGCGTGGCTCAGCTGTTCGCATGCAAAAGAGGTAGGCTGGAGGGGGTCAGGGGGATGCCCCTGAACTACAGCCGCGATGTGATTCACTTGTGACTCGTGGACAGGTATTTTTGTCTCTTCCGTTCGTCGTGTCCTTAGAGCATGCGTCCGATCAATAAAAAAACGTTAAAAGCATGCATGCAGCGCTCCAGCAGCAAACCCGTTTCTCTCCTCAACATGCAACCTTTCTTTCGCTGATACAACTGTACAGGCAGTCAGGAATCATGCGAGTGATGTCGCTCGGTCTACGCTCAGCTGTGCATGCCACAAATTGTGTTGTCACATCGTACCCCTGTCGCATAGTTTCTAAGGGATTATTTTATCTACGATCTCTGCCAAAAATGTATGACTATGCCACATTGTGTTGTTACAATTTCTTTATAGTGAGAGTGGCCGAAAAACTGTACCAAATTCATACAAAATTTCTTGAAAGGTAAAAGCATCGGTAGTTCAAAAACTTGCACGCTCCGTCATACTGTAGTTTGATTTTAAAACTTACGAAACTGAACTCCGACACCCATAAACTTGCAACCTAGGTGCAAAAAACTCTAAATAGACAACCATTTCTAAGTTGTACAACGATATAAATGACGAGCAACAGATTGCTTGTACTCCCTCTGTTTTAGAGCAAGTACAATAGTGCCTAGTCAGCTGGCTATAAGGAATTAAATAGTATATTTATGCTTAGTTAGAGGAGAGAGAAAAGGAGAGAGAAAAGAAGCTGACTACAAATTAATGTAGTGCGCCCGCGCTTTCCAAGGTTCAACTTTGACCGTAAATTTAATCAACGCAACCATTTGCGGCGAGAATAAAAATTACATATTTAAAAACTTTATCCGGATACAAATTCATTGATATAATTTTTGCTTCCGCCACAATTAAAAACTTCATCCAGAAACTGAAGACGCACTACATTTTGGAATGGAGGAAGTACTACGTACTAGTGCAAGGAAGAAGATAACGAGGTGGGAAACTAGCTTGCTCCTATAAAAATAGCGAGGAGATGTAGCTGCAGACACCGCTGGTCAATGCACGCCGGCGCATGCTGTGAGCCATGTCAAATCGCTGTCCCATTTTCAGCCACTGTTTAGTCCAGAGATATTCGAAGCATGAAGAGAAGAATAACTCTCCAACGCATGCGCACTGTAGACCCCTACTACCTGTAGCTGCAGGTAATAAAATTGTCACAATGCATGCGCCGGCACTTCACATTGCATGTGCACTGTGCCATAACGAAGCAAGATTAGCAGAAAGATGTCTGACGGCTACAGTGACAATGTCGTATCCCTATGCGTACGGACGGCTGAAGATAACGGGAACCTAGGCCCTCGGGACTTTTCACAACTTTCCGATCCGTGTATCCTTCCTCAAGCCCTTATCTGTTTCACCATGGGTGTCTAGCGGCTGCCTCTCTACATCGTCATTGCACCACCTAGGTTCGACCTTTATTCTCCACCTGTGGTCTACCACTCTACCTACAGCCCATGCATGAACGGACTGACCTACCAGACATTCAGACTCCCATCCTAAGAATAACAAGATTAACGATGATAGGGCCAATAAATAAGGCATCAGTATGGCACCACTTCGGCCTCTCCGTTCAACGACCCTACTTCACCTCTCTTGACACTTCAAAGTAGTGCATGATAGAATAAGTCATGCCAGCGAGATGAAGTAAATGCAAAGGGTGGGCATAGGGGATTGCTTGCTAAGTAAATACTGATCTGCTGTAAGTTTTGCCACATATTATTTTTTACAGTCATTTTGTTTTCTCCAGGAAAGGTTTATGTGCCATGCAAACTTTGATCCACTATACACTATACAGGAAAGTATTTTTTGCTTTTCTAAATTGTCTGCATATATTTAATGTTATATTTTCTTGAATCAATGATCGCTTATGTCGTAATCGTAACAATGCTAAAGTTACATATTGATTCATCATTTATATGCGTGGGTAACAGAGGATTTGATATCACCAGTTTAGCACTTCCCTCTTTCTTAAAAGACAATCTTCTTTTGGAAAGGTTATAGATAAAAATAGGTTATGATCTGCAGGTTATCGACAACTTTGTTATCACAACACTACACCATCCTAGGTTCCTAAGTCCTAAAACGTGAGGGAAAAGCACTTCACACAATTCTGACGTAGAGGATATATATTATAAGATGCACATGGCAATATCACAGTATGTGGGAAGGAGAAACTCATTCATTCCCAAGGATGCTGCAGGTTCAGACCTGCTGAGATCACTCATATTATTGCATGGTGTACCATTAACATACTTTCTTTTTTCTATATTTAAACACATATAGCCTATTTTTTTGTACCTTATCGGGAGTCCTCTCTCTACTTTCAGATAAGATTAAAATAGCGCACAAGCTTAATGCTTGCAATCAAGAGTTTTAACAAACCAGAGTATAGAGAGAGCATTGGGAGAAGTTAATAAACATTAATAGGGAGAGAGGATAGCAGAGGAAAAGAAGAAAAATATTTTAGCTTGGCCAATCCGCTATGCACATGTTAATAAGAGAAGTTCATCTTTCTTTGCGCAGTGCGCCCCGATTTTGATCAAAGTAACACAGTGTTTCATGACTGTGGCTAGAGTTATAGTAATGTGATCTAAGCCTTTCGATTCCTTGCATGCATGCCAAATGGACCAGAGAGCAGCAATAGCAATCAGCTCTTAGGACATATAGCCTGTTGTTTTATAATTAGTATTATTTTTTTAGACATTTATTACCAAACTGCAGTTAGGTACCTCACATACAGAACATACTAATTAATTGTTGTTTTAACCTCCAATCTATATTGGAGGTCTGGGCCTAATTAAATATTAGTACAGAGCGAGCCCTTTATCAATTGATTTAATCATAGGTATATCATAATGTTGTAAAAAGAATTAAGGATGTTTCTTTTCACAGATTGCCCTTTCAATTTTTTCCAGGATAAATAATTGCCTCTCTTTGAAGATATCTCTTTGGATCTTTAGTTGATGATCACCGGTCAAATTGTTTGAATTTTAAAATTGTTGCGTCATTTCAAAATACTGATGTTGTATATAATAAGACACCTGGATATATATGACGTTTACCATAGTTCTCTTCTTAGTTCTGTTAGCATTACTAGCTTCTTTTCTGCAGACTTTTGACTATATTTGAAACACTTCTTCAAATGGTATCCTTATGCGTTTGGATTATCACGGTAATATTCTTAGCAAGTTAATTTCCTGTTCTATAGTGAATCCTTAGGTGATTTGTAGACTTAAAATAAGCTGCTGCTGATGTTATTGTGCTAAAAACACATGCCATGAATTTTTTTCCATGTTATTGCTTCACTGTATATGTAAAAGTTTAAATGTTAAGCAATTCAGTGTTCCATTCAAATATTAGTATGATCAAGTGGCTAAAACAATTGTGTTGGATATATTTTGCCTCTTGCTGATTCATGTTTTCCATATAGCCTCACTGAGCACTACTATCTATGTCTCCAATGGCAAATGTGGGTTGCATTGTTTGACTCAAGTTTGAAAGAGAGAGAAGAAGCTGCAATATGTTGTTCATTCAAGAATGAATGTAATAGTTCAATTTCTTGATTACTAATTTGTTATGATGGCATTACTTACTTCCCATTTACAAGAGTAAGTTACTCATTGATGACTAAAGTTAAGGCTTGCATTACGCTGGATTAGTCACAACCGAGAGGTCGTCTACATCTTAATAATCATGTGAATGCAACAAACTATTAAGGATGCAGTTTTCAATGGAATAGTTAAATTTTAATTCCCTAATTTCTCAATATTTCAATTTATTTGTTTTTATCAAAAATTAACATTAATAATCAGATATTTACATGTTTCAAAACTAACTAGCCCGTGCAGGTGCACGGGTTAATGACTAGTATTTCATAATCGTAATAGGCAGCAATTGCTAGCAATATCCGGATAGACTTTAGCATCGCTACGGGAGAGAAATTCTCTTCGTAGTCAACTCCTTGAATTTGTCGGAAACCTTTTGCGATAAGTCGAGCTTTATAGACAGATACATTTCCGTCTGCGTCAGTCTTTTTCTTGAATATCCACTTATTCTCGACGGCCTTTCGGTCCTCGGGAATATCCACCAAAGTCCATACTTTGTTGGCATACATGGAGTCTATCTCGGATTTCATGGATTCTAGCCATTTCTCGGACTCGGGTCCCTCCATTGCTTCTTTGTAGTTCGCAGGTTCGTCAGGTTCATTTAACATGACTGCATTGACAAGTTGCCCATAAAACTGAGTTTTTACTCGGGCTCTTGATGACCTGCGGGGTACAATAGGATCCTCTTCATCTTGATCATGATCATCATGTATGTCACGATCGTTATGAATATCATGATGACCGTTCTCTTCAGCTCCCACTACGGAAGATGGTTCCGGAACAACTTCCATTGCCATTTCTTCCACTTGGAGTGATTGGTCAATCATCTCGTTGAGGTCTATTTTCCTCCCACTCAATTCTTTCGAAATAAACTCTGTAGTACCTTTAGACTTCCAACTCTAGTGTACATCTGGGTCATCCATTTCCATCCATCCTTTTGCCGGTGTTTTTACGAGTTGCAACGAAAATCACTATCCCTTGATCTGGTTTTCGCTCTCGTTCTTCCTCTTGACACTGACGGTTTCGTTTTCCCGACGATGTCGCCTCTCTGCGGAAATTTATCCCAACCGAAGTTCGACGTCGACATGGAGCAGAGTCCCTTGTTGGTGGTGTTGAAGATCGTCATCTCTCTTCTTTCCCCCTTCCCCTCTCCCCCGGATCGTCCTGGATCTCGGGACGAGATCCCTTATTGGTGGTATTGTATTGTAACAGCCCAGTTTTCATAAAAAATTTAAAAATTTGTTTTCGGTGTGAATTGTTTGATTGTCTGATTTGTTTGCGGTGTTTGCATGCCCGATTTATCGATCGGCGATTATTTTCCCCCCTCTTATCTCGTACCGGACGGAGACCGACCCTTGCCACCCTGACACTCGACCTTTGCGACACCGGGTTTCACCCGATCACAGTCGCGAAAACCGCACGAGACCAGCCGCAGCCAACGGAACGAAAACCCCGTTTAATAATTAAACGGGTTATTTTTATAGCGCGCCGGAAAGTGTTCTCGGAACGGTTCCAGCGCGAGGTGAACGCCTCCGGCTCGACTCGCTGATCGCGTAGTTCGAAGTTTTACCCGAATCGGAGGTACTACGGACCCCCGGCGGTCAGAAACGTGAGCACCGCGCGCGCGAGAGAAAAACCGGGGATGTTTTTGCAAACTGCTAGCCACCTGGGCTATATAAAGACCACCACACTCCCACCCATTTTTAGGGTTTCCCTAGCACAAAATTTGCAGCCACCCCCCTAACAATGCCCCTAATTTCGCATTTTGCCCAATTTTCCCCAAAAACCTAGCTCCCTGCGATCTGGACCGTTGGATCGGCCGATCCAACGGCCCAGATCCACCTGCCTCCTCTCTCTTCCTCCTCCAACTAAGCCGCTGCCCACGCCCGTAGCGCCGCCGCCCGTGCCTTCTCCCTCCGGACGCCGCCGGCGAGCAGGCCGCCGTCCACACCGCGCCCCGCGCCCTCCTTCTCCTCTCCTTCCTCTTCCCCTCGCCTCACATCTCCTCCTTCCCCCGCGCAGGTGCACGAGGAGGACCCGGCCTCCATGGGAGGAGCAGGCCGAGCTCCCCCGCCAGGCCACGGTCCCTCGTCGCCGGCCTCCTCCGCCTCCCGCCGGCGGGCGGCACCCCGCCTCCCCTGGATGCTCCCTCCGTCTCCACCGCGCCCCCCTGCGCGCCCCCCCCCTCGCCGGCCAGCCGGCAGCCAGCCCGGCGCCGCCGCTGCGAGCCCCGCTCGGGACGAACCGGCTGAGCCGGTGCCCAGCCGCTGCAGCCAGGCCAGGTGGGCCGGCCCAGCCAGGCCAGGTGGGCCGGCCCAGCCAGGCCACCAGCTCCAAGGCCCATGCGCCCCGGCCTAGTACCCCGCCAGACCCAGCCTCCAGTCGGCCAGTGGGCCGAGCCCACTGGGTGAGGAGCCCAACCCCTTTTTTTCTGTTTTTATTGTTTTTCCAATTTTGCTAAGTCTGGAAAATAACTGCTGCTGTTTCCGTTTTTGCGCTGTAATTTCCCGTTGAACCGTAGCTCTGATGAACGTGCCCCCAAAACGAAAGTTGCTCAGTTTTGCGTGCTCTAGCAATCGTATGTAGAAAGTTTTTGCATTTGAGGTCATCTTGATTGTGTAATTGTGTGCTGAACAGGGCATCAGGCCGTTAAACTGCTAATTTTCCTGTTTAGTGCTGCTGTTAATATTTTGTTGCAACTTTGCATGATGATTGTGACTCATCCATGAGGCCTATTGCATTGATTCTTTCTCCTATGTGTTAAGAATCATGTGTAATTCAATTCCATGCTTTAACTTGCCATGTTTGGGTGATTTAGCTGTATTAAATCTTGCTCCAAAGTGGTGATCCTGATGTTATTGTGCTGTTGTTGCTGAAACTGTTATTTTGTTGCAACTTCGGTCGACGAGTGTGTCGCGACCGTTTATCGGAATTGAGTGATTCCAATTGCATATTGTTAAGCATCATGTCTAATTTCATCCCATGTATTGCTATGTCATGTTGCTGCACTGTTGCATATAGATTTACCCCTGTTTATACAGCTTGTGCCCGTAACTTTTTTTGCTTATATCTTTTTAACCGTAACTCCGTTTGGGGTGTTCTTTATATGTAACTTGATTAGTTTTTCGTGTAATTTGTGTTTATGCTATTGTTTGATGTTGTTAACCAACCTAAAATATGGTTTAGGGCAGAAAAGTACCAATTACTTAAATTGTCGTGCGACACTTAGTATTATGCCATGTTTAGGTTGTGCCTCACTTAAATTGACTAGCATAGATAGTTTACTTTGTGCTTCACCTCTTGAACTGTTTGTGTGTTATGCTTGCTTGAGTCGCCATGTTAACAACCATTGGTTGATCACCTGTAGCTAAGAAACTTGAACCACCGTAAACGTGCGGTATCGTCGTGTGTGACGAGTACTCCACTTAAATTGTTAGTAACCGCTCTCGACGGTAGGTGCGATGTCTCGTGTTTCCTTCTTGTTGATGCTTGCTCGTGTTTTCTCCGTAGTAATAGTGGTGCACCGTTGATTGCTTTCCAGTGTTTATCTTCTTGTGTGCTTCCGCGGGTACCTCTCGGAGACGATGCGAGCTTGCGATCAACTACACCTTCGGAACCCGACTTATCAACAGGCAAGGAATATACATTACTTATGATCCATTCTATTTCAACCAGCGGTTTGCATGCTAGTCTAGGTTAGGTTCGATGTTTGATCCTACCACATGTTTACAGGCTCTTTTAAACCGATACAGCCATGTCCCCTCCCAGCAAACCATGTTCTGCTATGTTACTATTGCTCGTTGCTCAGCCCCTGCTTAGTATGCATGCTTAGGATGCTACGATGTTACCCTGTTACTCCTTGGTTTTGGGTTATGACATTATTACTATTGTTGTTGATGATATGATGATTATTATAATGTTGACTATATTCGACGAAGGATGGAAGGTCTAGGCTATCCCGCCCCGACGCTTTGTTCCATTCGAGTCACCTAGGATCCGAGTTCCGGGTATTGGTTTTAAGACTGAGCGTGCCTAACCGCGTGTGGGATTTTATGGGGTCCCCTTTTCTTACCTACCTAGCTTCAAACATTTCTAGTGGTGGCCCGAGCTGATTTACCATTTGAAACCGTGTGTGTGCTGGTCGGCCGCCAGTAGTTTTCAAACAACCCGGGCCAGCGGAGACATGGTTTCTCTTGTTGGTCCAACCCAGGGAGCTAGGGGGTTGTCCACATCTTTTTGGGCAACTAACCCGACCTCATCCAGACGGTAGAGGCCGATTCGAGAGCGCGGCCGGCTTTTGAGTTGGATGTCGACTCACCGAGGGCCACCCGGATTTGTGCGTTGTTAGTTAGAGGGACCTGTCGTTCCGGATCTCTTGGGACTAAATCATAAAATGGTTTCCTATCATGGGTAGCAACTGAGAGAGACGGGCGTGCGTGCGGAGCCTCGTAATGGGCAGTTGGTACACCCCTGCAGGGTTAAATCTTTTCGAGAAGCCGTGTCCACGGTTATGGACGACTTGAGACCTACTCCTTGTTCATCGACAACAACAACTGAGATAATCTTAATATAACTTGATCAACGTGTGTGTGTGCCTTGACTGCTTCTTCTTCGTCGGGATGCAAAGAGGAGGACAAGGATAGGATAGGTGTTATGTTTGTGTAAGTAGTTGATAGCAAGACTTGTTGGAGGCGATTCCTCATCGAATGCTTGGCTTCTTACCTTACTCTCTAGATCGTTAGCCACTTCATAATGCTAGTGCGGCAGCAACCTCACCACTTACCACATCCTTACCGTAAACTACTAGTTGTCCTAGAATGACGAGTGATGAAGTCCTTGCTGGGTCAGATGACCACTACAGTTGGATGCTGAGTACCTCTGTACTCATGATACTACCCCCAAACTCTTTTCAGGGTTCTTGATCGACAACAGGTATGGTGATCGACGTTTCATGTGGAGACTCGACGACGACTAGTTAGGCGGATCTCGGCGGAGGGCCTGGACCCGTGTGGTTATGGGATCGATGTTTTTCTCTTTGCCAGTAGGCATTTGATTGTAGTCTGTACTCAGACATGTATCTTCCGCTGATGTATTGTATTTAAGGCAGTTCTATGCCGATTGTATGAGATGTTGTATCCTTGTATCTGTAATGTTGTGATATCAAAATCCGGGGCATATGACTCCGTCATATGTCGCGGTGGGACCGATATGTGCTTCGTCCCGGGATCTGGATGGAAACATCTAGATCTGGAACAGTACCACATATCGGGCCTTACACTAACTAACCACTGTTAGTTTAATCTAACAGGGTTTTAACCCCAGAGAGACTGACCACAGGGCCCCACCTGTCAGCCACCCCTGTGACATCACCCCCACGCCACCCTGACGCAATAAAAGAAAAGGAATTAAAAAGAATTAAAAGAAATCAGTAAAATCCAGAAAATAGCCAAAATTCAATAAATCATAGAAATTCATATTAACTCCAAATTAAACATATAATATATGAAAAATGATCAACAGAAAATTCTCTATCCAAATATGCAACTTTCAACCATGTTTGAGTTGAATCTAAAATGGGACCAGTAGCTTTTTCTATTTGGCTTAATTGGAAATAATTCAAATTAAATTCACATGCTTTTGTAATTTGAACCTTTGCAACTTACCACATTTTGCTTGTACTTCAGAAGCATATCACACACATGATCACATTGTTCACAATAACCAAACATTAGCAAATGCAAGATGACCTAATTTGAATAAGATATGGAGTTTGAATTTGAATTAACTTTTCAAATCAACTTCAATTAACATGTGGCAAATTGAACCTAGATCACACCAATACCATTCACATCATGGACAACATAATCATGTGCTTGTGCATTTACATTTAATGTTGTCCCCCCCTTTTGTTGATGATTGTTTCCGG
This sequence comes from Bromus sterilis, assembly GCA_950022295.1. Lineage (NCBI taxonomy): Eukaryota > Viridiplantae > Streptophyta > Magnoliopsida > Poales > Poaceae > Bromus > Bromus sterilis. The sequence continues at coordinate 306,562,643 of OX465595.1, forward strand.
TACCAGCCTTTCCAAGACGGTGATCACCCCGGACGAAGAAGAAGATCGGTAAACCCCGTGTATCGTCAGCAAGGCAAGCAAACCCCATTGATCATGTCTATAAAATCCTATTTCCCTCTCAGTCTCTCTTATGCATGTTTAGGAGATCACCGAGACACGTTCTTTCGCATAGTTGAACCCATTCCGATGCATGACCTATCATTTTGTCACCGTATTAAGAAAACCACAATCCTAGCAGATTTAGGAGTTGAATGATGAGCATGTGGCCCCTGCAAATGTTACTGCTTATTGCTGCTTAGTGATACAATGAGGATGTTAAGATTGTGAGTCGGGATGGAATGAAAACAGTGATGCTGATGATAACGTGTTGGTGAATCCACCCTAAACAAAGGTGAACGATGAGAGGCTGTGTAGGAGTACACAGTGGGTTGTCTCGTTGAACACTGCCCTAGGCCCCGAGTTCCTGTTTTGTGATCCAAGACAAAGAGTATGACCACATGTAGGGTTTTATGGGGACCCCGTTTGGCCTCTTTACGTACCCGATCCGGTCCAAGAGTCACAATAGATTCGGGCTTTCCATTTGGCATATGCATAGAAAAAGTATGAAGAAAAGGTTGCATCATATAGATATGTGGGTGGACCTGTGAGGCAGTGAAACCATCTGGCAGAGGTGGCGTCTTGGTCCCTTGCATTATCTGAGTCCGTTTCGTGGAACCGGCCGGACTCTCGAGCGGTGCCAAACTTAGGTAGTCGACTCCTGGATTAGAGAAGGTGATGTGAGGATAGTGCCTTGGTTTCATCCACGTCCGACACCCGCTTGAAGGGTGACAAGAACGAGGCGATAAGTGATGACATGCGTGTGAAGATGTACACCCCTGCAGGGTTAATAAACTATTCGAATAGCCGCGTCCGCGGTAAGGGACTACTTGGAGAGCTGTTCTCGATTATTAGGCAACTTGAACTGGATACTTCTAAAACTCGCAAGATAAGCGTGAGTGCTGTGGTGTGCTCCTCGTGGGGAAGTCGAGGAAGTAACCATAGTGGTGTATTGGTTGGAGACATGTAGTGGACTCGTGTATGCTTATTACCTCATGTCTGGTACTCGTAGTTCAGGACTAGCCAAGTCAAAGCTGGCACTTCTGCAAGTGAAACCCCACCTTCCTTTTCCTTGATACATGTGCATGAGTAGTATAGTTCCTACGTAAGTCTTGCTGAGTACGACTTTGTACTCACGTTTGCTTATTCTATGTTTTAGATGAGAAACCAGACCCCGATGGAGTCACCGACCTGAAGCTCGACGTTGACCTTGGTAGTATAGTTCCAGACAGCAGTCTGGTCCCTCGTGGAAGGGCATGTATGTTGAACAAGGCTTCTCTAAGCCATTTGTTAAACTTGTCTGTACTCAGACCTAATTTGCTTCCGTTGTATGATGTAATGTTGATCACAGACATGTGATCTTTGTATGCTCTATGTGTAAGTCAATAAAGAGTACTTTGTAGAGTTATGTGATGATACCTGCTGTTCATACTAGACATGTGTGCTGCGTGTATGTTTATAACATGCATGTCTTAGTATGGGTTTTCGAGACCTTAGTTGTGATCTGGCTGGCGTTCTTTTATACACCAAGTGGCCCTTAGATGTGCGCAGCTTGGGGCATCGCGATGCGATTGCTCGTGACTCTGTCACGTGCACACTTTGTTGTATGGTCGAGCCCTCCCTAGACCCCGACTAAGTGATCGGGCTGGAGTCTGTTTATGTAAGGGTTATGATTCAATCGATAACATGGTTGAGGCGACATGTGTATGAGTATGGGATTTCACCACCCATAATCATTTAGACTTGTGAGCGGGCGATGAGGACCCACCTCAGTTGATCATCCGGCCTGGATGGGATGCCCCTCACATACGATGCTTTCCGAGAGTGTTCTATGCTTGGCCTTGTCTGCTTAGACAAGTGGGTACGACTCTCGGCTCTCCATGTGATTGAGTTGTGACCGGAATTACATACGCATATTCCGGGTCCCAACAGACTTGGTATCAGAGCAGGACTGTCTGTACGATTATCAAACCCTTGGTCGAAGTCGAGTCTAGCATTCTATAGTTATATAGTTACTTTGGGTATAATGGGAACAACGTAAGGCTTCTTTTTCTCCTTACCCTCATCGATCTGAGTTCTGAGTCACCCTTATCTTTTCTGCAATTACAGCCGTTATGTTGTCCGAGTCCTTCCAGGTTTCTTCATAATCTGATGCATTTGCAAAATCCTTCTATCTTTTCGGTTGTCTTTCCAGAAGAGTTGTTAGGTGGCATGCCCGACAGTTCTCTAGAGTTTGTTGTAGGTTTTGTTCTAGAAACCTATATTGATGCATTTGCAGTTCTTCCTCCTAGTTTAGATGTCTTCTAGCCAGAATAACCACACTAATCATCGTGTTGGGGTACTTTGCTACTCTGACATATCCGTTGTAGCCCCTAGTAAGCCATGGTCATCCTCAGGAAAACCATCCAGTAATCCAACCCCTTAAACCTAGCCACCCGACAGATGTATAGAATTCATAGTGGATCTTATACCAGGCACAGCCCCAATTTCCAGACGCCCATATAGAATGGCCCCACATGAGTTAGCTGAGCAAAAAAAAACCAACTTGATGCTTCGTTGGCAAAAGGCTTCATCCTCCCTAGCTCATCGCCATGGGGTTGCCCCATTCTGTTCATAACGAAGAAAGATGGAACAGAAAGGATGTGCGTAGACTATCTCCCGCTAAATCTAGCGACGATAAAGAACAAGTACCCACTGCCCAGGATCAATGATCTTTATGATCAACTTGCAGGATCCTCTGTCTTCTCCCAGATGGATTTGATATTAGGCTATCATCAAATCAAAATCCGAAACGAGGACATTCCAAAAATGGCTTTCACTACTCGTTATGGTCTTTACGAGTACACCGTCATGTCCTTCGGTTTAACCAATGCCCCCGCCACATTCTCGCGCTTAATGAATTCGATCTTCATGGAGTACCTAGATAAATTTGTTGTGGTTTATCTTGATGACATTCTCATCTACTCGAAGAACGAAGAAGAGCACGCAAAACATCTAAGGCTGGTATTGATGAAACTTAGAGAGCATCGCCTGTATGCTAAATTCTCCAAGTGTGAATTTTGGCTACCAGAAGTGACCTACTTAGGCCACGTGATTTCTGCGAAAGGCATTGCTGTCAATCCCGAGAGAGTTCAGGCCGTCCCTGAATGGACTCCACCTGAATCGGTTAAGCAAGTTAGGAATTTTCTTGGCTTAGCAAGCTATTGCCGCCGCTTCGTTGAGAACTTCTCCAAAGTTGCAAAGCCTCTGACTGAACTCCTCAAGAAAGATAAGAAATTCCAATGGACCCCCAAGTGCGAGGAAAACTTTCAAGAGCTAAAAAGAAGATTGACTTCTGCATCCGTACTTGCGCCTCGAGACACCAAAAAGGATTTCAAGATCTTTTGCGATACTTCACGGCAAGGGTTAGGATGCATACTTATGCAAGATCGACATGTGGTAGCTTTGGCTTCACGCCAGTTGTGGCCACATGAAGAGAACTATCCTACCCATGATCTTGAACTCGCTGTCGTAGTTCATGCCCTGAAGACTTGGCGACATTACCTCCTTGGTAATCGTTGTGAGATCTATTCTGATCACCAAAGCCTCAAATACATATTCACCCAGCCAGATCTTAATCTCAGGCAAAGACGCTGGATAGAGTTGATAAAAGATTATGACTTAGGAATTTCTTACACCCCAGGCAAAGCCAATGTCATGGCTGATGCACTAAGTCGTAAGTCGTATTGTAACACCCTCATGTTACAACAGTATCAACCATATCTTCATGAGGAATTTCGCAAGCTTAATCTTGAGATAGTTCCTCATGGATTTCTTTCTACCTTGGTGGCGAAACCAAACCTTGAGGATCAAATCATAGCCGCCCAGAAACAAGATAGTGGTATTCGAGAGATCAAAGAGAACATTGCTAGCGGAGTTGCTAAATGTTTCTGTGCAAATGATCAAGGAACGATATTCTTTGAAAACCGTTTAGTAGTTCCTGAGAACCAAGACCTAAAGCAGCTGATCCTTAAGGAAGCTCATGACACTCCCCTCTCAATTCATCCCGGTAGCACAAAATGTACCGAGATCTACGCCAGAGATTTTTGTGGACCCGGATGAAGAGAGACATTGCTCAATTTGTTGCCGAATGTGATGTTTGTCGTTGCATTAAGGCAGAACACCAAAGACCTGCTGGTACACTTCAACCTTTGCCTATTCCCGAGTGGAAATGGGACAAAGTCGGTATGGACTTCATCACCGGCTTTCCAAAAACCCAGAAAGGAAATGATGCCATTTTCGTTATCATTGATCGACTTTCTAAAGTTGCTCACTTTCTTCCAGTTCGCGAGTCTATAACTGCTAGTCAGTTAGCGGACTTGTATGTCTCTAGAATTGTGTCTCTTCACGGTGTTCCTTTGGAAATCAATTCTGATCGTGATAGCCTTTTCACCTCTAGATTCTGGGGAAGCTTTCAGAATGCTATGGGAACTCATCTATCCTTTAGTACATCTTTCCATCCTAAATCTAGCGGTCAAGTTGAAAGGGTTAATCAAATCCTGGAAGACATGCTCAGAGCTTGTGTTATCTCTTTCGGAAAGAACTGGGAGAAATCTCTTCCATTTGCCGAATTTGCTTATAACAATAGCTATCAATCTAGTCTGAACATGGATCCCTTTGAATTCCTCTATGGACGACGATGTCGAACACCCTAAACTGGTCAGAAACCGGTGAAAGACAATTCTTTGGACCAGATATGATCAAGGAACCAGAAGAACAAGTTCGCATTGTTCGTGATCGATTGAAAGCCGCACAGTATCGTCAGAAAAGCTACTATGATCGTCATCATAGGAAAGAAAGCTACAATCTGGATGAGAAGGCTTACCTTTGGGTTACTCCTCTGAAGGGTACCCAACGCTTCAGTATCAAAGGGAAGTTGGCCCCACGTTACATCGGACCTTTCCGCATTCTTGCTAAACATGGAAAAGTTGCCTACAAACTAGAACTACCCCGCACCTTTCCCGAGTGCATGATGTATTCCATGTGTCACAACTCAGGCATTGCTTCAAGGACCCCATCCACGAAGTCGACCATGAAACGCTTGTTCTCCAATATGACCTTTCTTATCGAGAGTACCTTGTTCGTATTCTTGATTCCGCAGAGCGTGTCACGCGTCGTCAGAAGATCAAGTTCCTCAAAGTGCAATGGTCACATCACTCCGTGAAATAAGCGACATGGTGTCAGAACCCCAATTTAGGTTTGTGTTTAACCTAGCTTGCATTTTTGCATCTTGAAAAAAATTTCAAAAGAAAAGGAAATGGGGAAAAGAAAAGCCCTAAATGAATTAAATAAAAAAAAGGCCAGAAATAAATCTTTTTCCAAAATTCTTTTGGATGTATTAAAAAATCCTAAAAATGAGTGTGATCATTTTAAAAGTGATTTGGGATTAATCCCGTGCTCATAGAATTTTCAATAATCCAAATAGTGGCTTGGAAATTAAATCTTGTCGGGACCCGGGGTTAGCATATGAAAGTCCAGTTAAGACATAGTCATATGGAGAGCCGAGAACCGTACCCACTTGTCTAAGCAGACAAGGCCAAGCACAGAATGTTCTCGGAAAGCATCGTACATGAGGGGCATCCCATCCAGGCCGGATGATCAACTGAGATGGGTCCTCATCATCCGCACACAAGTCAAATGATATGGGTGGTGAACTCCCATATTCAAAGACAAGTCGCCTCAACCATACTACCGACTATCTCAAAACTCTTACATAGACTTACTCCAGCCCGATCACTTAGTCGGGGTCTAGGGCGGGCTCGATCATACCACAAAGTGTGCACGAGACGGAGTCTCGAGCAATCGCATCGCGATGCCCCAAGCTGCGCACATCTAAGGGCCACTTGGTGTATGAAAGACCGCCAGCCAGAACACAACTAAGGTCTCGAAAACCCATACAAAGACATGCATGTTATAAACATACACGCAGCACACATGCCTTGTATGAACAGCAGGTACCATTGCAATTCTCTACAAAGTGTACATTTTATTTATAACTCTTATAGAGTACACACAGAGATCACATACATGTGATCCAACATGACAACACAGAGCGGAAGCAAATTATGTCTGAGTACAGACAAGTTTAACAAATGGCTTAAGAAGCCTTATTTAAACACAAAGCCCTCCACGAGGGAACCAGTCTGCTGACTGGGACTAGACTAGTTTAACTTCAGTCGTCCAGCTCGATGAAGAAGCCACCTTCGGGGTCAGTGGCATCATCTAAAACATAGATTAAGCAAACGTAAGTACAAAGGCGTACTCAGCAAGACTTACATAGGAGCTATACTACTCATGCATATGTATCAAGGTAAAGGGAGGTGGGGTTCACTTGCAGAAATGCCAGCTTTGACTTGGCTAATCCTGAACTACGAGTACCATACTTTGAGGTAAGAAGCGTACACGAGTCCACTACTTTCACCAACCAAATACACCACTATGGTGCCTTCCTCGACTTCCCCACGAGAAAGCACGCCATAGCACTCACACTTATCTTGGTGTGTTTTAGAAGTATCCGGTTCAAGTTATATAATAATCAAGCTAAGCTTTCCAAGTAGTCCATAACCGCGGACGCGGCTATTCGAATAGGTTTGTTAACCTTGCAAGGGTGCACCGCTACACACACATGACCATCATTTACCGCCTTTGATCTCGAAACCATTCAAGGGGTGCCGGCGAGGATGCTCACCACAACTGTTACCTCATAGCCTATCTAGTCCGAGAAAGCCGCCTACTTGGGTTGGTTACCACTATCGTGAACCCGGCCGGTTTACCGAAGTGGACCCAAGCGATGTGTGCGTGGTGCATAAGCCGGTCTCGGGTGAGACGTTCTCTCACTTAGCATCCAGGCCACAAGCCTACCAGAACTCCGAACTACTGCGACATCTGGACATCGAGAGGGATGAGTTAGTAAGTTGAGAGGGGTTAGTGAGCCCAATGTGTGGTTGTACTCTTCATCTTGGATCACCACACAAGAACTCGTACTAGGGCGGTGTTCAACGAGACAACCCACCGTGTACTCCTACACAGCCTCTCATCGTTCACCTTGTATTAGGGTCGATTCAGCAACACTTTTCTACCATCATCAACATGATCATTCCCATCCCGACTCACATCATAGTAACAACATGGTATCATACTAAGCATGCATTAAGCAGTAACATTGCAGGGGCCACATGATATCAAACAACTCCTACATTTGCTAGGATTGTGGTTTACTTAATACTGTGACAAAAAGATAGGTCATGCAAAGGAATGGGTTCATCTATGCGGTAGAAACGAAGCATGGTGATCATCCTAAACAATGCATAAGCGAGGCATGAGAGGGAAGTGGGATTTTATCGACATGATCAATGGGGGTTTGCTTGCCTTGCTGACGAGGTTCGGGTTCTGGATCTTCAGCGAAGGGGGTGACCTCCTGCTCCGGTTCCACCTCTACTCGACAAACAAAGCACAAAGTAGCAATTAATATGAATGCAATGCTCAAGCACATGATTGAATGTTAAAGCTCGAAGTACAAGTTTTGATGTGTGAGGTAATTCCATTTAAGTGGAATATATTGCATTTAAAATGCAAATTCAAACTCCACACTTGAATTCAACCTAGTCAAGTTGTAAGTGACATGGTTTGATCATTTTGAATCATCTTCACTTGTATAAGATGTGCTTCTGATGTATGGTTGAATTACATCATAATTCCATGGTCCAAGTTGCAAGATCAATTGATTTGAATTTGAATTAAATTCAAATAAACCAAATGACATATGCTACTGGTCCCATTTTAAATTCAACTCAAACAGAGTTGAAAGTTTCATATTTGGAAAGATAATTTTCTCCTGATCATTTTTCATATATTATTTGTCCAATTTGGAGTTAATATGAATTTTCTATGAATTTCCAAAGTTTGGGGTATTTTCTGGAATTTCTGGAATTCTTTTAATTCAAATAATCTCTGGAAATTCATTTAAATGATTTACTGCGTCAGGCTGACGTCAAGCTGGCGTCAGGGGGGGCTGACATGTGGGGCCACCCTGTCAGTGGCTGGTTAACTTAACCCGTGGGTTAACTTAATCCAGTGGCTTAATTAAGCCACTGGGCCCACTGGTCAGTGACCCAGGGGTCACTAATTAGGTGATTAACCGGGGGGGGGGGGGGTTAGAGCTGACTCGCCGGCGGCTTGACGCCGGCGACTGGACCACGGCGGCGCTGCACGGGGAGGACGTTTCCGGCCACGGGAGGGGAAACGGAGGGCACCAACTTGCTCCTGGAGGTCTCCCGCGTCTTCTGGAGGCATCGGGGGTTCACGGGGAGGTCGGGAGCGACGACGGCGACGACTCCGGCGGCAACGGAACGGCGGCGAGGTCGTAGTCGACGTTACCGTGCACGGTTCGGGCTGATCTCGCTCGCGTTCGAAAGCTAACATGACCAGGAGCTAAACGCGCGCGCTGGCTGAGTCGAAGGGGCACAGGGGCGATCTCGAGCTCATCCATGGCGGCGACGTGCTTCGGCATCCATGGCAGATCCGGATAGAGAGCGAGAGGGAGGGTGCTAAGTTAGGGAAAACGGTGAGAAGCTCACCACGAACGCGACGGGATGGCTAGTGGGCTCGGGGAAGCTCGGAGCTGGCCGGAATTCGAAGTCGATCCGCGGCGGCCGGCGATGAAGACGATGATGCTAGCGAGCTTGTGGAGGCACTCGGCTTTGATTCCTTTCGCAGGTGGATGAAGACGACGACAGCGAAGCGCTTGGACACCTTGGTTCGGCTCCTCGACGTCAGTGGCCACGAGTTCTTGCGACGGCGAGCGGCGGCGCTCTCGGTTGGCGACGGAAACGAGCACGGGAGGAGGAGGAGGAAGTTCTGGAGGGGGGGAATGGATGCGTCGTTCTCCAGGGCACGTCCAGGTGCGAGAAGGGCCACGGGGAGGGCTGGAAGCTCCTCGGCGACGATGTGGCGTCACCAGCTAGCTCGGTGGCATTCCACCGAGCAGCTTGGAGGCGCGGGGTGGGGAAGAAGACTCCCCTGCCCCTGTGGGCCGGCTGGGCTGGGTGGGCCTGTTTCGCCTGGGCGCCAGGTAAGGTTTTCTCCCTTTTCTGTTTAATCCTTCCTTTCTGTTTTTCTGTATATTTGTTTTGACTTTGGTAAAAATACCAAATCATTTTAATAAATGCTGAAAACTTTTATGTGGTCTCATAATAATATAAACTAGCCACTCATAAACTTTCAACATTTTTAAAATTCAAATGATTTGAATTTTAAATCAAAAAGGGGTATTTCTTTAATTCCAAGGTACTGTTTGAATATTTGAAAAATCTATGAGCATGGGGTGGGTCCCACATCACTTGATATGTGATCACACTCATTTATAAGACTTTTCAAAACTCTAACATGAATTTTTGGAAAAGATTTTTATCTGGCCTTTTGAATTAATTCATCTGGGGGGTGTTCCTTCTCCCATTTGGATTTTGAATTTGATTTCCTTTGAAAATTTTGACATGATGCAAAGGCACTAGCTAACCCTAGCACATACCTAACAGAGGGTTCTGACAACTCGCCCCCACTCAAAAGAATCTCGTCCCGAGATTCAGAAGTCTGCGGGAGGAAGGAGGGGTACTCGGTAAGGAGACGGTCTTCTCTTTCCCACGTGGCTTCTCTTTCAGAGTGGTGTGACCATTGCACTTTCAGAAACCTAATATTCTGACGACGAGTGACACGCTCTGCGGAATCAAGAATACGAACGGGGTATTCTCGATAAGAAAGGTCATCTTGGAGATCAAGCGTTTCATGTTCAACTTCGCGGATGGGGTCCTTGAAGCAACGCCTGAGTTGGGACACATGGAATACATCATGTACTCGGGAGAGGTGCGGAGGTAGTTCAAGTTGGTAGGCAACTTCTCCACGTTTAGCAATAATGCGGAAAGGTCCGATGTAACGTGGGGCCAACTTGCCTTTGATACCGAAACGTTGGGTTCCCTTCAGAGGAGTAACCCGAAGGTAAGCCTTCTCATCCAGATTGTAGCTCTCTTGCCTATGATGACGATCATAGTAGCTTTTCTGATGAGACTGGGCTGCTTTCAATTGATCACGAACAATGCGAACTTGCTCTTCTGCTTCCTTGATCATGTCCGGTCCAAAGAATTGTCTTTCACCGGTTTCAGACCAGTTTAGTGGTGTTCGACATCGTCGTCCATAAAGGAGTTCAAAAGGAGCCATGTTCAGACTAGATTGAAAACTATTGTTATAAGAAAATTTGGCAAATGGAAGAGAATTCTCCCAATTCTTTCCGAATGAGATAACACAAGCTCTGAGCATGTCTTCAAGAATTTGGTTAACCCTTTCGACTTGACCGCTAGACTGAGGATGGAAAGTTGTACTAAAGGAGAGATGAGTTCCCATAGCATTCTGAAAGCTTCCCCAAAATCTAGAGGTGAAAAGGCTACCGCGATCAGAATTGATTTCCAAAGGAACACCATGAAGTGATACAATTCTAGAGATGTACAAGTCCGCTAACTGACTAGCAGTTATAGACTCGCGAACTGGAAGGAAGTGAGCAACTTTGGAAAGCCTATCTATGACAACGAAGATGGCATTGTTTCCTTTCTGGGTTCTTGGAAAGCCGGTGATGAAATCCATACCGACTTTGTCCCATTTCCACTCGGGAATAGACAAAGGTTGAAGTGTACCAGCAGGTCTTTGATGTTCTGCCTTAATGCGACGACAAACATCACATTCGGCAACAAATTGAGCAATGTCTCTCTTCATCCTAGTCCACCAAAATCTCTGGCGTAGATCTCGGTATATTTTCATGCTACCGGGATGAATCGAGAGGGGTGTGTCATGGGCTTCGTTGAGGATGAGTTGCCTTAGTTCCCTATTCTTAGGTACTACCAAACGATTTTCAAAGAATACCGTTCCCTTGCTATCTGTGGAGAAACATTTAGCAACTCCGCTAGCAATGTTCTCCTTGATCCGGCGAACACCTCGTGCACGCCTTTGGGCAACTATAATTTGATCCTCAAGAGTTGGTTTCGCCACCAAGGTAGAAAGATAGCCATCAGGGACAATTTCAAGGTTGAGCTTGCGAAAGTCCTCATGAAGAAGTGGTTGATACTGCTGCAACATGAGGTTGTTACAGTACGACTTACGACTTAGTGCATCAGCCATGACATTGGCTTTGCCTGGGGTGTAAGAAATTCCTACGTCGTAATCTTTTATCAACTCAATCCAGCGTCTTTGCCTGAGATTAAGATCTGGCTGGGTGAAAATGTATTTGAGGCTTTGGTGGTCAGAATAAATCTCGCAACGATTACCAAGGAGGTAATGTCGCCAAGTTGTTAGGGCATGAACTACGGCAGCGAGTTCAAGGTCATGGGTAGGATAGTTCTCTTCATGTGGCCGCAACTGGCGTGAAGCTTAAGCTACCACATGTCGATCTTGCAGAAGTATGCATCCTAACCCTTGCCGTGAGGCATCACAATAGATCTCGAAATCTCTTTTGGTATCTGGAGGTGCAAGTACGGGTGCAGAAGTCAATCTTCTTTTTAGCTCTTGAAAGCTTTCCTCGCACTTGGGAGTCCATAAGAATTTCTTATCTTTCTTGAGGAGTTCAGTTAGAGGCTTTGCAACTTTAGAAAAGTTCTCGACGAAGCGACGGCAATAGCTGGCTAGGCCAAGAAAACTCCTAACTTGCTTAACCGATTCAGGTGGAGTCCAGTCAAGGACGGCCTGAACTCTCTCAGGATTCACAGCAATGCCTTTTGCAGAAATCACGTGGCCTAAGTAGGTCACTTCTGGTAGCCAGAATTCACACTTGGAGAAGTTAGCGTACAGGCGATGCTCTCTAAGTTTCATCAATACCAGCCTTAAGTGTTCGGCATGATCTCCTTCGTTCTTCGAGTAGATGAGAATATCATCAAGATAAACTACAACAAATTTATCTAGGTACTCCATGAAGATAGAATTCATCAAGCGTGAGAATGTGGCGGGGGCATTGGTTAAACCAAAGGACATGACGGTGTACTCGTAAAGACCATAACGAGTAGTAAAAGCGGTTTTGGGAATGTCCTCGTTTCGGATTCTGATCTGATGATAACCTAATCTCAAATCCATCTTGGAGAAGACGGAGGATCCTGCAAGTTGATCATAAAGATCATTGATCCTGGGCAGTGGGTATTTGTTCTTTATCATCGCTAAATTTAGCGGGCGATAGTCTACGCACATCCTTTCTGTTCCATCTTTCTTCTTTACGAACAGAACGGGGCAACCCCATGGTGATGAGCTAGGGCGGATGAAGCCTTTTGCCAACGAAGCATCAAGTTGGGTTTTTAGCTCAGCTAACTCATGTGGGGCCATTTTATACGGGCGTTTGGAAATTGGTGCGGTTCCTGGAACAAGATCCACTATAAACTCTACACACCTGTCGGGTGGCTTGCCCGGCAACTCTTCAGGAAAGACATCCGGGAAGTCACAAACCACCGGAATATCTTTAAGTTCGGGAAGGGGAAGTACATTCAAGGAATGCACTTGGTTTCTTGTTCTGGGTGAGGTATAGTTGACGGTTTGGCCTGAAGGGTGGGTGAGTTTCACGGATTTGCTTCTGCAATCCAGGTAGGCATTCTGTCTTGATAGCCAATCCATGCCAAGGATGACATCAATGTCTGAAGACTTGAGGGCTATGAGTGAAGCAAGGAATACTAAACCCTCAATTGCAATTTGATTACCATGGCTCACTCTATTAGTTTTCCATCTTGACCCTGGAGTTTGAATAACCATCGGGGTGGACAATTCAACAAAGGGTAACTCATGACGAAGTGCATAACTTTCCGACATGAATGAATGAGATGCTCCTGGGTCGAAAAGAACGGAAGTAGGAACAAAATTGACTGGGAGCGTACCAAGAATGACGTCAGTGGTGTCGTCAGTCTCTTCGGCGGCAATCTGGTTTAGACGTCCACGATGGCGGGAGGAGCGGGTTTGGCGGTGAAGACCTTCTGGGGTGGCTTGCCACGGCCATTGTTGTTGTTGTTGCCTCCGGCACGGGGTGGAACGTTCTGGTGTTGGAGCTGGTTCTGGGGACACTCGCGAGAATAGTGGCCTGCCTGACCACATTTGTAGCAAGCTCCGAAAACAGTGCGTGGAGCTGGGTTGTTTGGTGGAGCTGGGTGGAACTGGGTGGGTGGACGAGGCGCCACATAGGATGGCCTCGGTGGGTTGTTCTGGCGGAACATGCTGTTTGGGATCCAGATCTTGCGCTTCTGGGAGCCAGAACTGGATGAACTATCATCTCTGGGGTGTTTGCGGAAGTCGTTGGGGGTGTTCATGTCCTCGGCCTTGATGGCCTTGTTGACAAGGACCTGGAATGGGGCAAAGTCATGAAGGTTGAGCTCGCGACGGAGTCCGGAGTTGAGGCCACGACGGAACCTCTCTTGTTTCTTGGAGTCGGTGGAAACTTCTTCGGTAGCGTAACGAGCCAGTCGGTTGAACTCACGACTAAACTCATCAACGGTCCTTCTGCCTTGAGTGAGGTTGCAGAACTCCTCACGCTTGCGGTCCATGAGACCCTTGGGAATGTGATGCTCACGGAAGGACATGCAGAATTCCTCCCAAGATGCAGGTGGTCCAACGGGTCGCATATTCAGAAAGTTCTCCCACCAAGAGCTAGCTGCACCTTCAAGGTGATAGGTGGCATAGTTGACCTTGTCTCCATCTGCAACATGGCCTGCTTGGAGCTTCCTCTCGATGCTGCGGAGCCAGTCATCGGCGTCAAGGGGCTCGGTGGAGTAACTAAAAACCGGGGGATGAAGTCGGATGAAGTCGTTCAGGGACACCAACTCATTGCGCTGCTGAGTGGTGTTGCGTGCAATGACTTCCAGCAGGTGGTGAGAGTCACGGCGGTTCCTCTCCACTTCCATCAGAACTTGTGCCATCGTGGGTGGGGGTGGAAGGTTGCCTTCCTCCTGGTCATTCCCACGACCTTGGTTACGACCAACCTGGCCACGGGTTCCTTGAGACATCCTGAAGGTGAAATCAAAGTCAAACAGAGTTGATTTGAAGAGTCTAAACAAGGTATTGAAGTACTGGAAGGATTACAGAGCAAAGGAAGTAATCATCTTGACAACATGGTGATAAAAGCATACAAGCCATATATTCACAAGCTATCATACAAACCATACATCGTTAAAGTACAAGCACCAAGCTAATACAAACGTGATGAAGATGATACATCCTTCAGAGGCACTCTGACTTCCTATACATTATTTATCTAAGCCTCTGGAACTTAGACACCTTGCTTACAATATACTAGGATACTACTACATCCTCACTAAGTAAGACCACAGGCGGTCTCACTCATCTCCATCTCCATAGTAGTCCTCGTAAAAGTTACCCGCGTATCCCGGTAGCTGGAGGTGACCATCGGAAAACACGGAGGCTTGTGGACCCTGATATCCATTTGGGCAAGGATGGGGCCTAGGTCCAGTGTAGGGTGGAAGCAAAGGACCACGGGGTGGAAAAATGCCTCCAATCTCGGGCCAAGCAACTCGAGAAGGCATCTGCGTTCTTACTGGGTAGATCGCGTCAAACTCAACTGATCCAATGCTCACAAAGGGTGCCAAGAGCGTCAGTGCTCGATACAGACGAACACGGGTGGCGTGGAGCTCGAAACGGAGAGCGCGTGCATCACGATCTCTGTCACTAGCAAACCTAGCAGTCACCTGGAGTGTTGGATCCTCTGCAGAGTGATCTGAGTAGAGTCCGGTGTAATATCCCTCTTCTCCTGGAAGTGCAGCAGGGATATAGCGGAAAGAAGTCTCTCTCAGCATGGTGTGCTCCTCTCTCAGCAGGGTAATACATGAATATGCAGCATCCTGCACAGCCATGTTCTCGGTAACGCCAATGCCATGTCCAAAGTGGATAGGCTGGGTGACTCCAACGTGGTGCGGGTAGATCCTGACGATGCAGTGGAACTGCGTCTGGTTGAAGTCGTGGAACTGCTCCTCGACGGTGTACTCAGGGTACCATCGATATCCCACATAGGACATCATCTCGATCAATGTGGCGGGATGGCATCGCACACCGAGGCACCTGGTCAAACGAACAATCTGCCGAGGGGGAAGATCTGCCATCTGAAACAGAAAGGAGTTTGCAAATGCATCAGATTATGAGATAAACTTGGAATGACTCGGACATCATAACGGCTGTAATTGCAAGAAAAAGACAATTTCTTACAACATGGAAACATCACTTACATACGATGTAACAAAACAGGAAGCATAACCAATCTAACAAACCGAACACAACTTTCCTACGGCTATAAGGAAGCAAACAACGAGATGTGCTAATCAGACAGAGGAGAGCCTAGTCCTATCTTCCCGTAGAATAAGATGAGGGTGACTCAGAACTATGAACGAAGGGGGTAAGGAGAAAAAAGAAGCCTTACGTTGTTCCCTTATATACCCAGAGTAACTATATAACTATAGAAAGCTAGACTCAACTTCGGCCAAGGCTACTAGTCCTACAGTCAGTCCTGCTCTGATACCAAGTCTGTCGAGACCCGGGGTTAGCATATGCAAGTCCAGTTAAGACATAGTCATATGGAGAGCCGAGAACCGTACCCACTTGTCTAAGCAGACAAGGCCAAGCATAGAACGTTCTCGGAAAGCATCGTACGTGAGGGGCATCCCATCCAGGCCGGATGATCAACTGAGATGGGTCCTCATCGTCCGCACACAAGTCAAATGATATGGGTGGTGAACTCCCATATTCAAAGACAAGTCGCCTCAACCATACTACCGACTATCTCAAAACTCTTACATAGACTTACTCCAGCCCGATCACTTAGTCGGGGTCTAGGGCGGGCTCGATCATACCACAAAGTGTGCACGAGACGGAGTCTCGAGCAATCGCATCGCGATGCCCCAAGCTGCGCACATCTAAGGGCCACTTGGTGTATGAAAGACCGCCAGCCAGAACACAACTAAGGTCTCGAAAACCCATACAAAGACATGCATGTTATAAACATACACGCAGCACACATGCCTTGTATGAACAGCAGGTACCATTGCAATTCTCTACAAAGTGTACATTTTATTTATAACTCTTATAGAGTACGCACAGAGATCACATACATGTGATCCAACATGACAACACAGAGCGGAAGCAAATTATGTCTGAGTACAAACAAGTTTACCAAATGGCTTAAGAAGCCTTATTTAAACACAAAGCCCTCCACGAGGGAACCAGTCTGCTGACTGGGACTAGACTAGTTTAACTTCAGTCGTCCAGCTCGATGAAGAAGCCACCTTCGGGGTCAGTGGCATCATCTAAAACATAGATTAAGCAAACGTGAGTACAAAGGCGTACTCAGCAAGACTTACATAGGAGCTATACTACTCATGCACATGTATCAAGGTAAAGGGAGGTGGGGTTCACTTGCAGAAATGCCAGCTTTGACTTGGCTAATCCTGAACTACGAGTACCAGACTTTGAGGTAAGAAGCGTACATGAGTCCACTACTTTCACCAACCAAATACACCACTATGGTGCCTTCCTCGACTTCCCCACGAGAAAGCACGCCATAGCAGTCACACTTATCTTGGTGTGTTTTAGAAGTATCCGGTTCAAGTTATCTAATAATCAAGCTAAGCTTTCCAAGTAGTCCATAACCGCGGACGCGGCTATTCGAATAGTTTTGTTAACCTTGCAAGGGTGTACCGCTACACACACATGACCATCATTTACCGCCTTTGATCTCGACACCATTCAAGGGGTGCCGGCGAGGATGCTCACCACAACTGTTACCTCATAGCCTATCTAGTCCGAGAAAGCCGCCTACTTGGGTGGGTTACCACTATCGTGAACCCGTCCGGTTTACCGAAGTGGACCCAAGCGATGTGTGCGTGGTGCATAAGCCGGTCTCGGGTGAGCCGTTCTCTCACTTAGCATCCAGGCCACAAGCCTACCAGAACTCCGAACTACTGCGACATTTGGACATCGAAATGGATGAGTTAGTAAGTTGAGAGGGGTCAGTGAGCCCAATGTGTGGTTGTACTCTTCATCTTGGATCACCACACAAGAACTCGTACTAGGGCGGTGTTCAACGAGACAACCCACCGTGTACTCCTACACAGCCTCTCATCGTTGACCTTGTATTAGGGTCGATTCACCAACACTTTTCTACCATCATCAACATGATCATTCCCATCCCGACTCACATCACAGTAACAACATGGTATCATACTAAGCATGCATTAAGCAGTAACATTGCAGGGGCCACATGATATCAAACAACTCCTACATTTGCTAGGATTGTGGTTTACTTAATACTGTGACAAAAAGATAGGTCATGCAAAGCAATGGGTTCATCTATGCGGTAGAAACGAAGCATGGTGATCATCCTAAACAATGCATAAGCGAGGCATGAGAGGGAAGTGAGATTTTATCGACATGATCAATGGGGGTTTGCTTGCCTTGCTGACGAGGTTCGGGTTCTGGATCTTCAGCGAAGGGGGTGACCTCCTGCTCCGGTTCCACCTCTACTCGACAAACAAAGCACGAAGTAGCAATTAATATGAATGCAATGCTCAAGCACATGACTGAATGTTAAAGCGTGAAGTACAAGTTTTGATGTGTGAGGTAATTCCATTTAAGTGGAATATATTGCATTTAAAATTCAAATTCAAACTCCACATTTGAATTCAACCTAGTCAAGTTGTAAGTGACATGGTTTGATCATTTTGAATCATCTTCACTTGTATAAGATGTGCTTCTGATGTATGGTTGAATTACATCATAATTCCATGGTCCAAGTTGCAAGATCAATTGCTTTGAATTTGAATTAAATTCAAATAAACCAAATGACATATGCTACTGGTCCCATTTTAAATTCAACTCAAACATAGTTGAAAGTTGCATATTTGGAAAGATAATTTTCTCCTGATCATTTTTCATATATTATTTGTCCAATTTGGAGTTAATATGAATTTTCTATGAATTTCCAAAGTTTGGGGTATTTTCTGGAATTTCTGGAATTCTTTTAATTCAAATAATCTCTGGAAATTCATTTAAATGATTTACTGCGTCAGGCTGACGTCAAGCTGGCGTCAGGGCGGGGGCTGACATGTGGGTCCACCCTGTCAGTGGCTGGTTAACTTAACCCGTGGGTTAACTTAATCCAATGGCTTAATTAAGCCACTAGGCCCACTGGTCAGTGACCCAGGGGTCACTAATTAGGTGATTAACCGGGGGGGTTTAGAGCTGACTCGCCGGCGGCTTGACGCCGGCGACTGGACCACGGCGGCGCTGCACGGGGAGGACGATTCCGGCCACGGGAGGGGAAACGGAGGGCACCAACTTGCTCCTGGAGGTCTCCCGCGTCTTCTGGAGGCATCGGGGGTTCACGGGGAGGTCGGGAGCGACGACGGCGACGACTCCGGCGGCAACGGAACGGCGGCGAGGTCGTAGTCGACGTTACCGTGCACGGTTCGGGCTGATCTCGCTCGCGTTCGAAAGCTAACATGACCAGGAGCTAAACGCGCGCGCTGGCTGAGTCGAAGGGGCACAGGGGCGATCTCGAGCTCATCCATGGCGGCGACGTGCTTCGGCATCCATGGAGGATCCGGATAGAGAGCGAGAGGGAGGGTGCTAAGTTAGGGAAAACGGTGAGAAGCTCACCACGAACGCGACGGGATGGCTAGTGGGCTCGGGGAAGCTCGGACCTGGCCGGAATTCGAAGTCGATCCGCGGCGGCCGGCGATGAAGACGATGATGCTAGCGAGCTCGTGGAGGCACTCGGCTTTGATTCCTTTCGCAGGTCGATGAAGACGACGACGGCGAAGCGCTTGGACACCTTGGTTCGGCTCCTCGACGTCAGTGGCCACGAGTTCTTGCGACGGCGAGCGGCGGCGCTCTCGGTTGGCGACGGAAACGAGCACGGGAGGAGGAGGAGGAAGTTCTGGAGGGGGGGAATGGATGCGTCGTTCTCCAGGGCACGTCCAGGTGCGAGAAGGGCCACGGGGAGGGCTGGAAGCTCCTCGGTGACGACGTGGCGTCACCAGCTAGCTCGGTGGCATTCCACCTAGCAGCTTGGAGGCGCGGGATGGGGAAGAAGACTCCCCTGCCCCTGTGGGCCGGCTGGGCTGGGTGGGCCTGTTTCGCCTGGGCGCCAGGTAAGGTTTTCTCCCTTTTCTGTTTAATCCTTCCTTTCTGTTTTTCTGTATATTTGTTTTGACTTTGGTAAAAATACCAAATCATTTTAATAAATGCTGAAAACTTTTATGTGGCCTCATAATAATATAAACTAGCCACTCATAAACTTTCAAAAATTTTAAAATTCAAATGATTTGAATTTTAAATCAAAAAGGGGTATTTCTTTAATTCCAAGGTACTGTTTGAATATTTGAAAAATCTATGAGCATGGGGTGGGTCCCACATCACTTGATATGTGATCACACTCATTTATAAGACTTTTCAAAACTCTAACATGAATTTTTGGAAAAGATTTTTATCTGGCCTTTTGAATTAATTCATCTGGGGGGTGTTCCTTCTCCCATTTGGATTTTGAATTTGATTTCCTTTGAAAATTTTGACATGATGCAAAGGCACTAGCTAACCCTAGCAAATACCTAACAGAGGGTTCTGACAAATCTTTTGTCTATTTGAATTGGAATTCAAAAAATTTGAATTTCAAAAATTCCCAAAACGTGGGGTTGACTTCTATATAGTCACCTAGGTTTTATTAAAATGATTGGGGATTTTTATAAATGCCCTAGCTATTTATTTTAAAGGGAAAAAAAATAACAGAAAGAAAGAAAAAGAGAAAAACAGACCAGACCTTACCTCCCGCCTAGGCGCCGGCCCACCTGGCCCAGCCCGGCCCCTCCCTTGTCTTCTTCCTCCTCTTGCCAGAAGGAACGCTGGGCGCGCCATGCACTGCGCATGGACGCCAGCTCCTGCTCCTAGCCACGCAAGGCCTCCCCTTCCTCTTTCTTCTCGCGCTGGAGGCGCCCAGAAGGCCCCAGGCCACTTTCCCTCCCCTCGCGACCTCCCTCCTCTCCTCTGCCGCCATTTCCCGAGCCGCAGCCGGAGCACGCCGCCGTAGCAGCGCGGCCACCGAGCCCCCCAGACGCCGAGACCTTGTCTACGAGGTGCCCCGGCGACGACTACTTCGAGCGGAGCCTTCAATTTGGAGCAAGATCCCACGGAGGAGACGCCATCTTCAAGGGTTCGCCGCCGGCCGCGAGGAACCCCGGCGAGAAATCCGTCGCCTCCTCTTCACCCCCGACCTCGCCGTCCTCTCCGTCGTCTCTGGTGAGCTCCCAGCTCCATTTTCCCCCCATCAGCGCTTCTCCCCGTGATCTCTGTGCCAGTCCGCCATGACCAGTGGCTCCGGCCGCCGCCTCCCGTCGACGTAGCCCTGGCCCCGAGCGCGCCCTTGAACCCTGCCTAGCCCCAGCAGTTGCGCGACGACGAGAGCTTCCTCCCCGTGCCCTCCCTTTCTTCCCCCGTGGCCGAAATCGCCACTCCGGCGAGGCGCCGCCGCGTCCAGTGACGCCGACGTTGAGCCGCCGGCAGCCATGCCATTAGGGCCCTTAATCACCTGCTAAGCCCCCCTCTCTCTCTCTGACTGTGGGCCCTAGGCCATAAGCTAATCAGTGTTTTATTTAAACAGAGAGCTAACTAACCCACTGAGGCTGACAGGTGGGGCCGCCTTGTCATTTGACTAGTCAAACCCCTGGCGTCAGCATGACCTAGTGATGACGCAGTAAATCCTAAATCAATTTATTTAATTCAGTAAATTCCAGAAAATAGCCTAAACTTTGAAATTGAATAACTTTTAAACTATAACTCCAAATTCAAAGTGTAATATATGAAAAATGATCAGGAGAAAATCCTCTATCCAAATTTCCAACTTTCAGCTATGTTGGAGTTGATCTTAAAAAGGGATCAGTAGCTTTTGCTATTTGATTTAATTGGAATTATTTCAAATTCAATTCAAAAACTAATCCAACTTCAACCATTGAAATGCACCACACTTCACTTGTACTTCAGAAGCATTTCACACATATGATCACTTGGTTTACAAAGTACCAACATTAGCAAATGCAAGTTGAACTAAATTGAATAACATTTGGAGTTTGAATTTGAATTTACTTTTCAAATCAACTTCAATTAAAATGTGGCAATTCAAACATAGGTCACATCAGCACATTGCCATGCTATGTTTTGCATATTGAATGTGCATTTTATTATCTTGATTGTGCTTTACTTCCAGTGCTTCGGTGATTGCTTCTTCTCGGTAGAGTTTATCTCGGAGACGAGTTCAACCTCACGTCAGAAGAGTGTTTCATCGTGTTCGTCAGCAAGGAAAGCACCCCCTCTTTGATCATGTCAATAAAATCCCAGTTCCCTCTCATTCTCGCAAATGCATGTTTAGGATGTTACCATGATACGTTCTCCCGCTAGTTCAACCTATTCCTTTGCATGACCTATCATTTTGTCACAGTAGTAAGCAAACCACAATCCTAGCAGATGTAGGAGTTGGTTGATATCATGTGGCCCCTGCAACTGTTACAGCTTATTGCATGCTTAGAGTTGTTACCTGAGGCTACTTTGATGTGAGTCAGGATGGTAGTGATCATGTGAATGATGGTGGTAACGTGTTGGTGAATCTACCCTAAACAAAGGTGAACGATGAGAGGCTGTGTAGGAGTACACAGTGGGTTGTCTCGTTGAACACTGCCTTAGGCCCGAGTTCTTGTGTTGTTATCCAAGACAAAGAGTACGACCACACATTGGGCTCACTGACCCCTCTTGGCCTAGTACCTCACCCCGGACCAGTCCAGGAGTCGCAAGTAGTTCGCCCTTTAACGATCTCAAGAAGGTGGAACCAAGGTAAGTGGTTGGCGTAGGTTGTGGGCTCGTTGAATCAAGTGATCATGATCGAGTTGAGCTTGATGGCGGTCACACAACGTTTGAGTGCGCATCGGAACAATCGTCCGGATTCCGATTGTGGTCCCAACTCAAATAGGCGACTCCCTAGGACTAGAGATGGTGCCGTGAGTGAAGTGTCATGGAAGCATCCTCGCTAGTACTCACTTGAAGGGTCCATCCCCAGGCGGTAACTAATGAGGCGTGTGTGTAGCAGTACACCCCTGCAGGGTTAATGAACTATTCGAATAGCCGTGTCCGCGGTTATGGACAACTTGGAGACCATTACTTGATCATAGATAACTTGAACCGGATACTTCTAAAACACACCAAGATAAGTGTGAGTGCTATGGCGTGCTTCCTCGTGGGGAAGTCGAGGAAGGTACCATAGTGGAGTATTGGTTGGAGACTGTTACTTGGACTCGTGTACGTTCTTACCTCTCTCTGGTACTCGTAGTTCAGGATTAGCCAAGTCAAAGCTGGCACTTCTGCAAGTGAAACCCCACCTCCCTTTGCCTTGATACATGTGCATGAGTAGTATAGTTCCTATGTAAGTCTTGCTGAGTACGACTTTGTACTCACGTTTGCTTATTCTATGTTTTAGAGACGAGACCATTGACCCTGATGGTGGCCTCTACCTCGAGCTTGACGTGGACCAATGTCGTATAGTTCCAGGCAGCAGCCTGTGCCCTCTGGAGGGTCGTTGTATTTTCTTTCAGGCTTCTTAAGCCATTTGTTAAACTTGTCTTTACTAAGACATAATTTGCTTCCGTTGATGTTTGATGTAATGTTGGATCACAGACATGTGATCTCTGCTTGTAATACAACTACTATGTCTGCTCTGTTTAGCAGAAGTTATAAAGACTGAGTTTGTAGAGTTCATGTGTGATTACCTACTGTTTACACTGGACATGTATGCTGCGTGTATGATTATAACATGTATGTCTTAGTGTGGGGTTCGATAGCTTAGTTGTGTTCTTGCCGGCGGTCTTTTATACACCAAGTGGCCCTTAGATGTGCGCAGCTTGGGGCATCGCGATGCGATTGCTCGTGACTCTGTCACGTGGCACACTTTGTTGTATGATCGAGCCCGCCCGAGATCCCGACTAAGTGATCGGGCTGGACTAAGTCTATGTAAGGGTTATGATTCAATCGATAACATGGTTGAGGCGACTTGTCTGTGAATATGGGATTCACCACCCATATCATTAGACTTGTATGCGGACGGTGAGGACCCATCTCAGTTGATCATCCGGCCTGAATGGGATGCCCCTCACGTTCGATGCTTACCAAGAGTGATCTGTGCTTGGCCTTGTCTGCTTAGACAAGTGGGTACGGCTCTCGGCTCTCCATGTGATTCTATTGTGACCGGAATTACATACGCTAACCCCGGGTCCCGACAGACTTGGTATCAGAGCAGGACTGCCTGTAGGATTATCAAACCACTGGCCGATGTCGAGTCTAGCATTCTATAGTTATATAGTTACTTTGGGTATAAGGGAACAACGTAAGACTTCTTTTTTCTCCTTACCCTCATCGATCTGAGTTCTGAGTCAACCTCATCTTATTCTACGGGAAGATAGGACTAGGCTCATCTATGTCTTTACTAGGACATCTCGTTGATTGCTTCTTTGTAGCTGTAGGAGTGTTGTGGTCTTTTCTGAGCCATCATTCCATAGTGTTTCTGTGGAAGTGATGTCCGTTATCCTGTAGGTTGTCTCAATTTCCATCCCGGTGCAGCCGTTATGCTGTCCGTTTGTGGCTTTGATGCTATTGCATTATAGTCTTCTATCTTAGCATAGATTTGTGTCCTGAATCCTATTCTGATTGTTGATTCTTATCACACAGAATGTCAGGTGCAAATCAAGGTGTTGATCCCAGTTCTGGTTACATAGACGGTGAAGAACCTCCACCACCACCCTCAACGGCAGAAATCATGATGGAGGCTGGACAGAATCATCGTGATCAGACACGTCTTCTCGAGCGTATTGAGCAGAACACTTCTCGTCAGCATCTTAGTGTTGTCACCATCCAGGACTTCATTCTCCTCAACCCGCCAGTATTCCGATGTTCTTCCGAGCCCCTTGATGCCGATGATTGGCTTCGTTCCCTCGAGCGTAAGCTTGAGACAACCCATGTTGCTCCAGGTGATCGTGTGCTATTTGCGGCATATTTTCTGGAAGGTGCTTCTCTTCAGTGGTGGGAGAACTTTGTAGCAATGCAACCAGTTGGTCACGTGGTGACTTGGCAAGAGTTCTGTGATGAATTCCGAGGATATCATATTCCGGATCAGCTGATGGAGCGCAAGAGGGAAGCATTTTGCAATCTGACCCAAGGAAAGATGACTGTTCATGAGTATAGGACTGAGTTCACTCGTCTAGCACGTTATGCCCAAGAAGAAGTATCCACCGACGCCAAGAAACAAGCAAGGTTCCGCAAGGGACTTAGCCCCGTTCTTTGTCATGACCTGAATCTTCACGAGTTCATCAACTTCAGGGACTTGCTCGACAAATCCTTCAAGGCCGAGTATGGAAATGAGTTGTATGAAGAGTCTCGCAAGCGTGATCGTGAGTTTGCACAATCCTCTGGCCCAGTTTCTCGAAAACGCTGTGTATGGATTCCCTTCAATGACGTCAGTCGTGCTGTAAGTTCTTCTAGACCACCCACCACCATATATCGTCCACCTCAACCCAAACTTCCTCCTTGGAATTTTGTTGGACAATCAAGTTCTCAAGTTCCTTTCATTCCACGTGGTGTTTGTTTCCAATGTGAACAATCAGGCCACAATGTTCGAGAGTGTCCTCAAAATCAGGTAGCCACCACACCTAAACCAAAGCAAGCCTTTCGTCGTGGTAAGCCACCACCCAAGACTTCCAATGTCAAGCCTCCTGTTTATGAACATGGTTATGTGAATCATGTATCCATTCTAGATTCCCACAAGTCAACCGATGTTGTACTTGGAACCCTTCCTGTCAATTCCACCCCAGCTTCGGTTCTTTTTGACCCAGGAGCATCTCACTCATTCATATCCCAGGACTTTGCACTGTCACATGACATCTCTTTTTCGATGTTATCCACCCCCTTAGTTGTGCAAGCCCCTGGATCCAGATGGCACACCACCATGGTGAGTCATGAGAATGAAATTGCAATTGAGGGTTTAGTATTCCTTGCCTCACTTATAGCCCTCAAGTCTTCAGACATTGATGTGATCTTAGGAATGGATTGGTTATCAAGACAGAATGCTGTCCTTGATTGTAAAACCAAGTCAGTATAACTAACCCATCCATCAGGCCAGACAATCAAGTACACCTCACCAAGCTCTAAAACCCAGGTGCATTCTTTGAATGTGCTTCCTCTTCCATACCTTGAAGATATTCCGGTGGTTCGTGACTTTCCGGTTGTCTTTCCAGAAGAGCTGCCAGGAATACCACCTGACAGATCTGTAGAGTTTGTGGTAGATCTTATCCCAGGAACCGCCCCAATATCCAGACGCCCATATAGAATGGCCCCACGTGAGTTAGCTGAGCTCAAAATCCAACTTGAAGCTTCGTTGGCAAAAGGCTTCATAGGCCCTAGCTCATCGCCATGGGGTTGCCCCGTTCTGTTCGTAACGAAGAAAGATGGAACAGAAAGGATGTGCGTAGACTATCGCCTGCCAAATCTAGCGACGATAAAGAACAAGTACCCACTGCCCAGGATCAATGATCTTTATGATCAACTTGCTGGATCCTCTGTCTTCTCCAAAATGGATTTGAGATTAGGCTATCATCAAATCAAAATCAGAAACGAGGACATTCCGAAAATGGCTTTTACTACTCGTTATGGTCTTTACGAGTACACCGTCATGTCCTTCGGTTTAACCAATGCCCCCGCCAAATTCTCGCGCTTGATGAATTCGATCTTCATGGAGTACTTAGATAAATTTGTTGTAGTTTATCTTGATGACATTCTCATCTACTCGAAGAACGAAGAAGATCACGCAGAACATCTTAGGCTGGTATTGATGAAACTTAGAGAGCATCGCCTTTATGCCAAATTCTCAAAGTGTGAATTCTGGCTACCAGAAGTGACCTACTTAGGCCACGTGATTTCTGCAGAAGGCATTGCTGTCAATCCCGAGAGAGTTCAGGCCGTCCTTGACTGGACTCCACCTGAATCGGTTAAGCAAGTTAGGAGTTTTCTTGGCCTAGCCAGCTATTGTCGTCGCTTCGTCGAGAACTTTTCTAAAGTTGCAAAGCCTCTAACTGAACTCCTTAAGAAAGAGAAGAAATTCGAATGGACTCCCAAGTGCGAGGAAAGCTTTCAAGAGCTAAAAAGAAGATTGACTTCTGCCCCCGTACTTGCGCCTCTAGACACCAAAAAGGATTTCGAGATCTATTGTGATGCCTCACGGCAAGGATTAGGATGCATACTTATGCAAGATCGACATGTGGTAGCTTATGCTTCACGCCAGTTGCGTCCACATGGAGAGAACTATCCTACCCATGATCTTGAACTCGCTGCCGTAGTTCATGCCCTAACAACTTGGCGACATTACCTCCTTGGTAATCGTTGTGAGATCTATTCCGACCACCAAAGCCTCAAATATATATTCACCCAGCCAGATCTTAATATCAGGCAAAGACGCTGGATTGAGTTGATAAAAGATTATGACTTAGGAATTTCTTACACCCCAGGCAAAGCCAACGTCATGGCTGATGCACTAAGTCGTAAGTCGTATTGTAACAACCTCATGTTACAACAGTATCAACCACTTCTTCATGAGGAATTTCGCAAGCTCAATCTTGAGATTGTTCCTCGTGGATGTCTTTTCAACTTGGTGGCGAAACCAACCCTTGAGGATCAAATCATAGTTGCCCAAAGGCGTGCACGAGGTGTTCGCCGGATCAAGGAGAACATTGCTAGCGGAGTTGCTAAATGTTTCTCCACAGATAGCAAAGGAACGGTATTCTTTGAAAATCGTTTGGTAGTACCTAAAAATAGGGAACTAAGGCAACTCATCCTCAAAGAATCCCATGACACACCCCTCTCGATTCATCCCGGTAGCACAAAAATGTACCGAGATCTACGCCAGAGATTTTGGTGGACTAGGATGAAGAGAGAAATTGCTCAGTTCATTGCTGAATGTGATGTTTGTCGTCGCATTAAGGCAGAACATCAAAGACCTGCTTGTACTCTTAGACCTTTGCCTATCCCCAAGTGGAAGTGGGATAAAGTCAGTATGGACTTCATCACCGGCTTTCCAAAAACCCAGAAAGGAAATGATGCCATCTTCGTTGTCATAGATAGACTTTCCAAAGTTGCTCACTTCCTTCCAGTTCGCGAGTCTATAACTGCTAGCCAGTTAGCGGACTTGTATGTCTCCCGAATCGTGTCACTTCACGGTGTTCCTTTGGAAATAAATTTAGACCGTGGTAGTCTTTTCACTTCTCGATTTTGGGAAAGTTTCCAGAATGCTATGGGAACCCACCTATCCTTTAGCACCGCTTATCACCCGCAGTCCAGTGGTCAAGTACAAATGGTCAATCAAATTCTCGAAGACATGCTCAGAGCTTGTGTTATCTCTTCTGGAAAGATATGGAAGAATTCTCTTCCTTTTGCCGAATTTGCGTATAACAATAGCTTCCAATCTAGCTTGGGCATGGCTCCTTTTGAATTTCTCTATGGACGGAAATGTCGAACACCCCTAAACTGGTCAGAAACCGGTGAAAGACAATTCTTTGGACCGGATTTGATTCAGGATGCAAAAGAGCAGGTTCGCATTGTTCGCGAGAAATTGAAGACAACCCAGTCTCGTCAGAAAATCTATTATGATCGTCATCATAGGGAAGAAAGCTATAATCTGGATGAGAAGGCTTACCTTCGGGTTACTCCTCTGAAGGGTACCCATCGCTTCGGTATCAAAGGCAAGTTGGCCCCATGTTACATCGGTCCCTTTCGCATTCTCGCTAAACGTGGAGAAGTTGCCTACCAATTGTAACTACCCCCTCACCTCTTCCAGGTTCATGATGTCTTCCATGTCTCTCAACTCAGGCGTTGCTTCAAGGACCCCATCCGCGAAGTAGACCATGAAGCGCTTGATCTCCAAGATAACCTTTCATATCGAGAGTACCCTGTTCGTATTCTTGATGAAGCCGAGCGTAGCACCAGACGTCAGAAGATCAGATTATTCAAAGTGCAGTGCTCACATCATTCAGAGAAAGAAGCCACCTGGGAACGAGAGGATCGTCTACAAGCTGAGTACCCCACCCTCTTCCCGACGACTTCTGAATCTCGGGACGAGATTCTTTTGAGTGGGGGCGAGTTGTCAGAACCCCAATTTAGGTTTGTGTTTAACCTAGCTTGCATTTTTGCATCTTGAAAAAAATTGCAAAAGAAAAGGAAATGGGGAAAAGAAAATCCCTAAATGAATTCAATAAAAAAAGGCCAGAAATAAATCTTTTTCCAAAATTCTTTTGGATGTATTTAAAAATCCTAAAAATGAGTTTGATCATTTTAAAAGTGATTTGGGATTAATCCCATGCTCATAGAATTTTCAATAATCCAAATAGTGGCTTCGAAATTAAATCTTTTGTCTATTTGAATTGGAATTCAAATAATTTGAATTTCAAAAAATTCCCAAAACTTGGGGTTGACTTCTATATAGTCACCTAGGTTTTATAAAAATGATTGGGGATTTTTATAAATGCCCTATCTATTTATTTTAAAGGGCAAAACAAATAACAGAAAGAAATAAAAAGAGAAAAACAGACCAGACCTTACCTCCCGCCTAGGCGCCGGCCCACCTGGCCCAGCCCGCCCCCTCCCTTGTCTTCTTCCTCCTCTTGCCAGAAGGAACGCTGGGCGCGCCGTGCACTGCGCATGGACGCCAGCTCTTGCTCCTGGCCACGCAAGGCCTCCCCTTCATCTTTCTTCTCGCGCTGGAGGCGCCCAGAAGGCCCCAGGCCACTTTCCCTCCCCTCGCGACCTCCCTCCTCTCCTCTGCCGCCATTTCCCGAGCCGCAGCCGGAGCACGCCGCCGTAGCAGCGCGGCCACCGAGCCCCCCAGACGCCGAGACCTTGTCTACGAGGTGTCCCGGCTACGACTACTTCGAGCGGAGCCTTCAATTTGGAGCAAGATCCCACGGAGGAGACG
Organism: Bromus sterilis; assembly: GCA_950022295.1. Taxonomy (NCBI): domain Eukaryota; kingdom Viridiplantae; phylum Streptophyta; class Magnoliopsida; order Poales; family Poaceae; genus Bromus; species Bromus sterilis. Next base: position 306,591,834 of record OX465595.1, read on the forward strand.
CCATCTTCAAGGGTTCGCCGCCGGCCGCGAGGTACCCCGGCGAGAAATCCGTCGCCTCCTCTTCACCCCCGGCCTCGCCGTCCTCTCCGTCGTCTCTGGTGAGCTCCCAGCTCCATTTCCCCCCATCCGCGCTTCTCCCCGTGATCTCTGTGCCAGTCCGCCATGACCAGTGGCTCCGGCCGCCGCCTCCCGTCGACGTAGCCGTGGCCCCGAGCGCCCCCTTGAACCCTGCCTAGCCCCAGCAGTTGCGCGACGACGAGAGCTTCCTCCCCGTGCCCTCCCTTTCTTCCCCCGTGGCCGAAATCGCCACTCCGGCGAGGCGCCGCCGCGTCCAGTGACGCCGACGTTGAGCCGCCGGCAGCCATGCCATTAGGCCCCTTAATCACCTGCTAAGCCCCCCCTCTCTCTCTCTGACTGTGGGCCCTAGGCCATAAGCTAATCAGTGTTTTATTTAAACAGAGAGCTAACTAACCCAGTGAGGCTGACAGGTGGGGCCGCCTTGTCAGTTGACTAGTCAAACCCCTGGCGTCAGCATGACCTAGTGATGACGCAGTAAATCCTAAATCAATTTATTTAATTCAGTAAATTCCAGAAAATAGCCTAAACTTTGAAATTGAATAACTTTTAAACTATAACTCCAAATTCAAAGTTTAATATATGAAAAATGATCAGGAGAAAATCCTCTATCCAAATTTCCAACTTTCAGCTATGTTGGAGTTGATCTTAAAAAGGGATCAGTAGCTTTTGCTATTTGATTTAATTGGAATTATTTCAAATTCAATTCAAAAACTAATCCAACTTCAACCATTGAAATGCACCACACTTCACTTGTACTTCAGAAGCATTTCACACATATGATCACTTGGTTTACAAATTACCAACATTAGCAAATGCAAGTTGAACTAAATTGAATAACATTTGGAGTTTGAATTTGAATTTACTTTTCAAATCAACTTCAATTAAAATGTGGCAATTCAAACATAGGTCACATCAGCACATTGCCATGCTATGTTTTGCATATTGAATGTGCATTGTATTATCTTGATTGTGCTTTACTTCCAGTGCTTCGGTGATTGCTTCTTCTCGTTAGAGTTGATCTCGGAGACGAGTTCAACCTCACGTCAGAAGAGTGTTGCATCGTGTTCATCAGCAAGGCAAGCACCCCCTCTTTGATCATGTCGATAAAATCCAAGTTCCCTCTCATTCTCGCAAATGCATGTTTAGGATGTTACCATGATACGTTCTACCGCTAGTTCAACCTATTCCTTTGCATGACCTATCATTTTGTCACGGTAGTAAGCAAACCACAATCCTAGTAGATGTAGGAGTTGGTTGATATCATGTGGCCCCTGCAACTGTTACAGCTTATTGCATGCTTAGAGTTGTTACCTGAGGCTACTTTGATGTGAGTCGGGATGGTAGTGATCATGTGAATGATGGTGGTAACGTGTTGGTGAATCTACCCTAAACAAAGGTGAACGATGAGAGGCTGTGTAGGAGTACACAGTGGGTTGTCTCGTTGAACACTGCCTTAGGCCCGAGTTCTTGTGTTGTTATCCAAGACAAAGAGTACGACCACACATTGGGCTCACTGACCTCTCTCGGCCTAGTACCTCACCCCGGACCAGTCCAGGAGTCGCAAGTAGTTCGCCCTTTAACGATCTCAAGAAGGTGGAACCAAGGTAAGTGGTTGGCGTAGGTTGTGGGCTCGTTGAATCAAGTGATCATGATCGAGTTGAGCTTGATGGCGGTCACACAACGTTTGAGTCCGCATCGGAACAATCGGCCGGATTCCGATTGTGGTCCCAACTCAAATAGGCGACTCCCTAGGAATAGAGATGGTGCCGTGAGTGAAGTGTCGTGGCAGCATCCTCGCTGGTACTCACTTGAAGGGTCCATCCCCAGGCGGTAACTAATGAGGCGTGTGTGTAGCAGTACACCCCTGCAGGGTTAATGAACTATTCGAATAGCCGTGTCCGCGGTTATGGACAACTTGGAGACCATTACTTGATCATAGATAACTTGAACCGGATACTTCTAAAACACACCAAGATAAGTGTGAGTGCTATGGCGTGCTTCCTCGTGGGGAAGTCGAGGAAGGTACCATAGTGGAGTATTGGTTGGAGACTGTTACTTGGACTCGTGTACGTTCTTACCTCTCTCTGGTACTCGTAGTTCAGGATTAGCCAAGTCAAAGCTGGCACTTCTGCAAGTGAAACCACACCTCCCTTTGCCATGATACATGTGCATGAGTAGTATAGTTCCTATGTAAGTCTTGCTGAGTACGACTTTGTACTCACGTTTGCTTATTCTATGTTTTAGAGACGAGACCTCTGACCCTGATGGTGGCCTCTACCTCGAGCTTGACGTGGACCAATGTCGTATAGTTCCAGGCAGCAGCCTGTGCCCTCTAGAGGGTCGTTTAATTTTCTTTCAGGCTTCTTAAGCCATTTGTTAAACTTGTCTTTACTAAGACATAATTTGCTTCCGTTGATGTTTGATGTAATGTTGGATCACAGACATGTGATCTCTGCTTGTAATACAACTACTATGTCTGCTCTGTTTAGCAGAAGTTATAAAGACTGAGTTTGTAGAGTTCATGTGTGATTACCTACTGTTTACACTGGACATGTATGCTGCGTGTATGATTATAACATGTATGTCTTAGTGTGGGGTTCGATAGCTTAGTTGTGTTCTTGCCGGCGGTCTTTTATACACCAAGTGGCCCTTAGATGTGCGCAGCTTGGGGCATCGCGATGCGATTGCTCGTGACTCTGTCACGTGGCACACTTTGTTGTATGATCGAGCCCGCCCGAGATCCCGACTAAGTGATCGGGCTGGAGTAAGTCTATGTAAGGGTTATGATTCAATCGATAACATGGTTGAGGCGACTTGTCTGTGAATATGGGATTCACCACCCATATCATTAGACTTGTATGCGGACGGTGAGGACCCATCTCAGTTGATCATCCGGCCTGAATGGGATGCCCCTCACGTTCGATGCTTACCGAGAGTGATCTGTGCTTGGCCTTGTCTGCTTAGACAAGTGGGTACGGCTCTCGGCTCTCCATGTGATTGTATTGTGACCGGAATTACATACGCTAATCCCGGGTCCCGACAGACTTGGTATCAGAGCAGGAATGCGTGTAGGATTATCAAACCACTGGCCGATGTCGAGTCTAGCATTCTATAGTTATATAGTTACTTTGGGTATAAGGGAACAATGTAAGACTTATTTTTTCTCCTTACCCTCATCGATCTGAGTTCTGAGTCAACCTCATCTTATTCTACGGGAAGATAGGACTAGGCTCATCTATGTCTTTACTAGGACATCTCGTTGATTGCTTCTTTGTAGCTGTAGGAGTGTTGTTGTCTTTTCTGAGCCATCATTCCATAGTGTTTCTGTGGAAGTGATGTCCGTTATCCTGTAGGTTGTCTCAATTTCCATCCCGGTGCAGCCGTTATGCTGTCCGTTTGTGGCTTTGATGCTATTGCATTATAGTCTTCTATCTTAGCATAGATTTGTGTCCTGAATCCTATTCTGATTGTTGATTCTTATCACACAGAATGTCAGGTGCAAATCAAGGTGTTGATCCCAGTTCTGGTTACATAGACGGTGAAGAACCTCCACCACCACCCTCAACGGCAAAAATCATGATGGAGGCTGGACAGAATCATCGTGATCAGACACGTCTTCTCGAGCGTATTGAGCAGAACACTTCTCGTCAGCATCTTAGTGTTGTCACCATCCAGGACTTCATTCTCCTCAACCCGCCAGTATTCCGATGTTCTTCCGAGCCCCTTGATGCCGATGATTGGCTTCGTTCCCTCGAGCGTAAGCTTGAGACAACCCATGTTGCTCCAGGTGATCGTGTGCTATTTGCGGCATATTTTCTGGAAGGTGCTTCTCTTCAGTGGTGGGAGAACTTTGTAGCAATGCAACCAGTTGGTCACGTGGTGACTTGGCAAGAGTTCTGTGATGACTTCCGAGGATATCATATTCCGGATCAGCTGATGGAGCGCAAGAGAGAAGAATTTTGCAATCTGACCCAAGGAAAGATGACTGTTCATGAGTATAGGACTGAGTTCACTCGTCTAGCACGTTATGCCCAAGAAGAAGTATCCACCGACGCCAAGAAACAAGCAAGGTTCCGCAAGGGACTTAGCCCCGTTCTTTGTCATGACCTGAATCTTCACGAGTTCATCAACTTCAGGGACTTGCTCGACAAATCCTTCAAGGCCGAGTATGGAAATGAGTTGTATGAAGAGTCTCGCAAGCGTGATCGTGAGTTTGCACAATCCTCTGGCCCAGTTTCTCGAAAACGCTGTGTATGGATTCCCTTCAATGACGTCAGTCGTGCTGTAAGTGCTTCTAGACCACCCACCACCATATATCGTCCACCTCAACCCAAACTTCCTCCTTGGAATTTTGTTGGACAATCAAGTTCTCAAGTTCCTTTCATTCCACGTGGTGTTTGTTTCCAATGTGAACAATCAGGCCACAATGTTCGAGAGTGTCCTCAAAACCAGGTAGCCACCACACCTAAACGAAAGCAAGCCTTTCGTCGTGGTAAGCCACCACCCAAGACTTCCAATGTCAAGCCTCCTGTTTATGAACATGGTTATGTGAATCATGTATCCATTCTAGATTCCCACAAGTCAACCGATGTTGTACTTGGAACCCTTCCTGTCAATTCCACCCCAGCTTCGGTTCTTTTTGACCCAGGAGCATCTCACTCATTCATATCCCAGGACTTTGCACTGTCACATGACATCTCTTTTTCGATGTTATCCACCCCCTTAGTTGTGCAAGCCGCTGGATCCAGATGGCACACAACCATGGTGAGTCATGAGAATGAAATTGCAATTGAGGGTTTAGTATTCCTTGCCTCACTTATAGCCCTCAAGTCTTCAGACATTGATGTGATCTTAGGAATGGATTGGTTATCAAGACAGAATGCTGTCCTTGATTGTAAAACCAAGTCAGTAAAACTAACCCATCCATCAGGCCAGACAATCAAGTACACCTCACCAAGCTCTAAAACCCAGGTGCATTCTTTGAATGTGCTTACTCTTCCAGACCTTGAAGATATTCCGGTGGTTCGTGACTTTCCGGATGTCTTTCCAGAAGAGCTGCCAGGAATACCACCTGACAGATCTGTAGAGTTTGTGGTAGATCTTATCCCAGGAACCGCCCCAATATCCAGACGCCCATATAGAATGGCCCCACGTGAGTTAGCTGAGCTCAAAATCCAACTTGAAGCTTCGTTGGCAAAAGGCTTCATAGGCCCTAGCTCATCGCCATGGGGTTGCCCCGTTCTGTTCGTAACGAAGAAAGATGGAACAGAAAGGATGTGCGTAGACTATCGCCCGCTAAATCTAGCGACGATAAAGAACAAGTACCCACTGCCCAGGATCAATGATCTTTATGATCAACTTGCTGGATCCTCTGTCTTCTCCAAAATGGATTTGAGATTAGGCTATCATCAAATCAAAATCAGAAACGAGGACATTCCGAAAATGGCTTTTACTACTCGTTATGGTCTTTACGAGTACACCGTCATGTCCTTCGGTTTAACCAATGCCCCCGCCACATTCTCGCGCTTGATGAATTCGATCTTCATGGAGTACTTAGATAAATTTGTTGTAGTTTATCTTGATGACATTCTCATCTACTCGAAGAACGAAGAAGATCACGCAGAACATCTTAGGCTGGTATTGATGAAACTTAGAGAGCATCGCCTTTATGCCAAATTCTCAAAGTGTGAATTCTGGCTACCAGAAGTGACCTACTTAGGCCACGTGATTTCTGCAAAAGGCATTGCTGTAAATCCCGAGAGAGTTCAGGCCGTCCTTGACTGGACTCCACCTGAATCGGTTAAGCAAGTTAGGAGTTTTCTTGGTCTAGCCAGCTATTGCCGTCGCTTCATCGAGAACTTTTCTAAAGTTGCAAAGCCTCTAACTGAACTCCTCAAGAAAGAGAAGAAATTCGAATGGACTCCCAAGTACGAGGAAAGCTTTCAAGAGCTAAAAAGAAGATTGACTTCTACCCCCGTACTTGCGCCTCTAGACACCAAAAAGGATTTTGAGATCTATTGTGATGCCTCACGGCAAGGATTAGGATGCATACTTATGCAAGATCGACATGTGGTAGCTTATGCTTCACGCCAGTTGCGTCCACATGAAGAGAACTATCCTACCCATGATCTTGAACTCGCTGCTGTAGTTCATGCCCTAACAACTTGGCGACATTACCTCCTTGGTAATCGTTGTGAGATCTATTCCGACCACCAAAGCCTCAAATATATATTCACCCAGCCAGATCTTAATCTCAGGCAAAGACGCTGGATTGAGTTGATAAAAGATTATGACTTAGGAATTTCTTACACCCTAGGCAAAGCCAACGTCATGGCTGATGCACTAAGTCGTAAGTCGTATTGTAACAACCTCATGTTACAACAGTATCAACCACTTCTTCATGAGGAATTTCGCAAGCTCAATCTTGAGATTGTTCCTCGTGGATGTCTTTTCAACTTGGTGGCGAAACCAACCCTTGAGGATCAAATCATAGTTGCCCAAAGGCGTGCACGAGGTGTTCGCCGGATCAAGGAGAACATTGCTAGCGGAGTTGCTAAATGTTTCTCCACAGATAGCAAAGGAACGGTATTCTTTGAAAATCGTTTGGTAGTACCTAAGAATAGGGAACTAAGGCAACTCATCCTCAAAGAATCCCATGACACACCCCTCTCGATTCATCCCGGTAGCACAAAAATGTACCGAGATCTACGCCAGAGATTTTGGTGGACTAGGATGAAGAGAGAAATTGCTCAGTTCATTGCTGAATGTGATGTTTGTCTTCGCATTAAGGCAGAACATCAAAGACCTGCTGGTACTCTTAGACCTTTGCCTATCCCCAAGTGGAAGTGGGATAAAGTCAGTATGGACTTCATCACCGGCTTTCCAAAAACCCAGAAAGGAAATGATGCCATCTTCGTTGTCATAGATAGACTTTCCAAAGTTGCTCACTTCCTTCCAGTTCGCGAGTCTATAACTGCTAGCCAGTTAGCGGACTTGTATGTCTCCCGAATCGTGTCACTTCACGGTGTTCCTTTGGAAATAAATTTAGACCGTGGTAGTCTTTTCACTTCTCGATTTTGGGAAAGTTTCCAGAATGCTATGACAACCCACCTATCCTTTAGCACCGCTTATCACCCGCAGTCCAGTGGTCATGTAGAAATGGTCAATCAAATTCTCGAAGACATGCTCAGAGCTTGTGTTATCTCTTTTGGAAAGAAATGGGAGAATTCTCTTCCTTTTGCCGAATTTGCGTATAACAATAGCTTCCAATCTAGCTTGGGCATGGCTCCTTTTGAATTTCTCTAAGGACGGAAATGTCGAACACCCCTAAACTGGTCAGAAACCGGTGAAATACAATTCTTTGGACCGGATTTGATTCAGGATGCAAAAGAGCAGGTTCGCATTGTTCGTGAAAAATTGAAGACAACCCAGTCTCGTCAGAAAATCTATTATGATCGTCATCATAGGGAAGAAAGCTATAATCTGGATGAGAAGGCTTACCTTCGGGTTACTCCTCTGAAGGGTACCCATCGCTTCGGTATCAAAGGCAAGTTGGCCCCATGTTACATCGGTCCCTTTCGCATTCTCGCTAAACGTGGAGAAGTTGCCTACCAATTGGAACTACCCCCTCACCTCTCCCAGGTTCATGATGTCTTCCACGTCTCTCAACTCAGGCGTTGCTTCAAGGACCCCATCCGCGAAGTAGACCATGAAGCGCTTGGTCTCCAAGATAACCTTTCATATCGAGAGTACCCTGTTCGTATTCTTGATGAAGCCGAGCGTAGCACCAGACGTCAGAAGATCAGATTATTCAAAGTGCAGTGGTCACATCATTCAGAGAAAGAAGCCACCTGGGAACGAGAGGATCGTCTACAAGCTGAGTACCCCACCCTCTTCCCGACGACTTCTGAATCTCGGGACGAGATTCTTTTGAGTGGGGGCGAGTTGTCAGAACCCCAATTTAGGTTTGTGTTTAACCTAGCTTGCATTTTTGCATCTTGAAAAAAATTGCAAAAGAAAAGGAAATGGGGAAAAGAAAATCCCTAAATGAATTCAATAAAAAAAGGCCAGAAATAAATCTTTTTCCAAAATTCTTTTGGATGTATTTAAAAATCCTAAAAATGAGTTTGATCATTTTAAAAGTGATTTGGGATTAATCCCATGCTCATAGAATTTTCAATAATCCAAATAGTGGCTTGGAAATTAAATCTTTTGTCTATTTGAATTGGAATTCAAATAATTTGAATTTCAAAAATTCCCAAAACTTGGGGTTGACTTCTATATAGTCACCTAGGTTTTATAAAAATGATTGGGGATTTTTATAAATGCCCTACCTATTTATTTTAAAGGGCAAAACAAATAACAGAAAGAAATAAAAAGAGAAAAACAGAACAGACCTTACCTCCCGCCTAGGCGCCGACCCACCTGGCCCAGCCCGCCCCCTCCCTTGTCTTCTTCCTCCTCTTGCCAGAAGGAACGCTGGGCGCGCCGTGCACTGCGCATGGACGCCAGCTCTTGCTCCTGGCCACGCAAGGCCTCCCCTTCCTCTTTCTTCTCGCACTGGAGGCGCCCAGAAGGCCCCAGGCCACTTTCCCTCCCCTCGCGACCTCCCTCCTCTCCTCTGCCCCCATTTCCCGAGCCGCAGCCGGAGCACGCCGCCGTAGCAGCGCGGCCACCGAGCCCCCCAGACGCCGAGACCCTGTCTACGAGGTGCCCCGGCGACGACTACTTCGAGCGGAGCCTTCAATTTGGAGCAAGATCCCACGGAGGAGACGCCATCTTCAAGGGTTCGCCGCCGGCCGCGAGGTACCCCGGCGAGAAATCCGTCGCCTCCTCTTCACCCCCGGCCTCGCCGTCCTCTCCGTCGTCTCTGGTGAGCTCCCAGCTCCATTTCCCCCCATCCGCGCTTCTCCCCGTGATCTCTGTGCCAGTCCGCCATGACCAGTGGCTCCGGCCGCCGCCTCCCGTCGACGTAGCCGTGGCCCCGAGCGCCCCCTTGAACCCTGCCTAGCCCCAGCAGTTGCGCGACGACGAGAGCTTCCTCCCCGTGCCCTCCCTTTCTTCCCCCGTGGCCGAAATCGCCACTCCGGCGAGGCGCCGCCGCGTCCAGTGACGCCGGCGTTGAGCCGCCGGCAGCCAGGCCATTAGGGCCCTTAATCACCTGCTAATACCCCCTCTCTCTCTCTGACTGTGGGCCCTAGGCCATAAGCTAATCAGTGTTTTATTTAAAAAGAGAGCTAACTAACCCAGTGAGGCTGACAGGTGGGGCCGCCCTGTCAGTTGACTGGTCAAACCCCTGGTGTCAGCATGACCTAGTGATGACGCAGTAAATCCTAAATCAATTTATTTAATTCAGTAAATTCTAGAAAATAGCCTAAACTTTGAAATTGAATAACTTTTAAACTATAACTCCAAATTCAAAGTGTAATATATGAAAAATGATCAGGAGAAAATCCTCTATCCAAATTTCCAACTTTCAACTAAGTTGGAGTTGATCTTAAAAAGGGATCAGTAGCTTTTGCTATTTGATTTAATTGGAATTATTTCAAATTCAATTCAAAAACTATTCCAACTTCAACCATTGAAATGCACCTCACTTCACTTGTACGTCAGAAGCATTTCACACATATGATCACTTGGTTTACAAAGTACCAACATTAGCAAATGCAAGTTGAACTAAATTGAATAACATTTGGAGTTTGAATTTGAATTTACTTTTCAAATCAACTTCAATTAAAATGTGGCAATTCAAACATAGGTCACATCAGCACATTGCCATGCTATGTTTTGCATATTGAATGTGCATTGTATTATCTTGATTGTGCTTTACTTCCAGTGCTTCGGTGATTGCTTCTTCTCGGTAGAGTTGATCTCGGAGACGAGTTCAACCTCACGTCATAAGAGTGTTGCATCGTGTTCATCAACAAGGCAAGCACCCCCTCTTTGATCATGTCGATAAAATCCCAGTTCCCTCTCATTCTTGCAAATGCATGTTTAGGATGTTACCATGATACGTTCTACCGCTAGTTCAACCTATTCCTTTGCATGACCTATCATTTTGTCACGGTAGTAAGCAAACCACAATCCTAGCAGATGTAGGAGTTGGTTGATATCATGTGGCCCCTGCAACTGTTACAGCTTATTGCATGCTTAGAGTTGTTACCTGAGGCTACTTTGATGTGAGTCGGGATGGTAGTGATCATGTGAATGATGGTGGTAACGTGTTGGTGAATCTACCCTAAACAAAGGTGAACGATGAGAGGCTGTGTAGGAGTACACAGTGGGTTGTCTCGTTGAACACTGCCTTAGGCCCGAGTTCTTGTGTTGTTATCCAAGACAAAGAGTACGACCACACATTGGGCTCACTGACCCCTCTCGGTCTAGTACCTCACCCCGGACCAGTCCAGGAGTCGCAAGTAGTTCGCCCTTTAACGATCTCAAGCAGGTGGAACCAAGGTAAGTGGTTGGCGTAGGTTGTGGGCACGTTGAATCAAGTGATCATGATCGAGTTGAGCTTGATGGCAGTCACACAACGTTTGAGTCCGCATCGGAACAATCGGCCGGATTCCGATTGTGGTCCCAACTCAAATAGGCGACTCCCTAGGACTAGAGATGGTGCCGTGAGTGAAGTGTCGTGGCAGCATCCTCGCCGGTACTCACTTGAAGGGTCCATCCCCAGGCGGTAACTAATGAGGCGTGTGTGTAGCAGTACACCCCTGCAGGGTTAATGAACTATTCGAATAGCCGTGTCCGCGGTTATGGACAACTTGGAGACCATTACTTGATCATAGATAACTTGAACCGGATACTTCTAAAACACACCAAGATAAGTGTGAGTGCTATGGCGTGCTTCCTCGTGGGGAAGTCGAGGAAGGTACCATAGTGGAGTATTGGTTGGAGACTGTTACTTGGACTTGTGTACGTTCTTACCTCTCTCTGGTACTCGTAGTTCAGGATTAGCCAAGTCAAAGCTGGCACTTATGCAAGTGAAACCCCACCTCCCTTTGCCTTGATACATGTGCATGAGTAGTATAGTTCCTATGTAAGTCTTGCTGAGTACGACTTTGTACTCACGTTTGCTTATTCTATGTTTTAGAGACGAGACCACTGACCCTGATGGTGGCCTCTACCTCGAGCTTGACGTGGACCAATGTCGTATAGTTCCAGGCAGCAGCCTGTGCCCTCTGGAGGGTCGTTGTATTTTCTTTCAGGCTTCTTAAGCCATTTGTTAAACTTGTCTTTACTAAGACATAATTTTCTTCCGTTGATGTTTGATGTAATGTTGGATCACAGACATGTGATCTCTTCTTGTAATACAACTACTATGTCTGCTCTGTTTAGCAGAAGTTATAAAGACTGAGTTTGTAGAGTTCATGTGTGATTACCTACTGTTTACAGTGGACATGTATGCTGCGTGTATGATTATAACATGCATGTTTTAGTGTGGGGTTCGATAGCTTAGTTGTGTTCTTGTCGGCGGTCTTTTATACACCAAGTGGCCCTTAGATGTGCGCAGCTTGGGGCATCGCGATGCGATTTCTCGTGACTCTGTCACGTGGCACACTTTGTTGTATGATCGAGCCCGCCCGAGATCCCGACTAAGTGATCGGGCTGGAGTAAGTCTATGTAAGGGTTATGATTCAATCGATAACATGGTTGAGGCGACTTGTCTGTGAATATGGGATTCACCACCCATATCATTAGACTTGTATGCGGACGATGAGGACCCATCTCAGTTGATCATCCGACCTGAATGGGATGCCCCTCTCGTTCGATGCTTACCGAGAGTGATCTGTGCTTGGCCTTTTCTGCTTAGACAAGTGGGTACGGCTCTCGGCTCTCCATGTGATTGTATTGTGACCGGAATTACATACGCTAACCCCGGGTCCCGACACATGGGAAAGAGAAGACCGCCTCCGTGCCGAGTACCCCACCTTCCTCCCGAAGACTTATGAATCTCGGGACGAGATTCTTTTGAGTGGGGGCGAGTTGTCACAACCCCAACTAGGGTCAGTGCTAGGGTTTGAGTGCCCTTTGCATCATGTGAAAATTTCAAATGAAATTCAGAATTGGGGAAAAGAAAAGCCCTAAAGAATTTTATTAAATAGCCAGATAAAAATATTTTTCCAAAAATCATTTGAACATTTGGAAAATTCCAATAAATGGTGCTGATCATTTTAAAAGTGGTTTGGGATCAATCCCATGCTCATGGAATTTTCTAAATTTCAAACAATTCCTTGGAATTAAAATAAAACCCCTATTTGATTTGAAGTTCAAATTGTTTGAATTTCAAAAATGCCCAAAAGTTATAAGTGGCTAGCTATATATTTTGTGAGGCCACATAAAATATTTGGGGCATTTATAAAAATACTTTGGTATTTATTTATCAGAGCAAACAAATGAAAGAAAAAGAAAAACAAATAGAAAAGAAATAAAAAGGAAAAAGGGCCCTTACCTTCTTCTGGCCCAACATAAACTAGGCCGGCCCAGCCCAGCCCGAGCTTCTGTCGTCTTCCTCCCCCTTCCCCCAAAGCAGCTCGCTGGAGGCCAGGGGCACGCCGACGCCACGTCGACGGTGTGAGAGCCGTCTAGGCCTCCCCAGCCCCCCTGCACACGCCACGCACACGCCAGAGCCGCCCCGCAGTCTTTCCCCCCTTCCCAACTTCTTCTCCTCTTCGTCTCCGGTGAGTTCCGCAGGATCCCGAGCGCGGACAGAGCCCACCGTTGAGTGCCACCGTGGCCAGAGGCCACCCCTCGCCGCCCCATCTTGTCCTTACGCCTCGCAGGGATCGTCTACATCGCCGAGAGCAATCAATTGGAGCCTAGGACCTCTCGGGACGACGCCAACCCCAATATCTGCCGCCACGGCCAACCAAGTACGGCGAGCAATTTCGTCCCCTCCGTTGCTCCTCCGCCGGTACCGTCTACTCCAACAAATGCAGGGTGAGCTACCCTTTCTCCCCAGCCCTCCCGCGCATCTGACCGTGGCTCCGTTCGCTGATTCCGTCGAGGCCAGTGGCCATCCGCCGCTCGAGTTGAAGCCCTCGACGCCCTGGAGCTCGCCTCTTTCTCCCTCTTGCACCACTCGATGCGGAAGCCCGCGGGGAGCACGCCCTTACCCTCCAAACCCCACCCCGTGCACAAAACCCCAACTCCGGAGAAGTTCTGGTGGCTTCCCGGCGATCCCTCCATTAGAACTAACCTAATCACCCCCCCTAAGCTAACCCTACACTCACTGACCAGTGGGCCCTAGCTACTAAGTAACCACTGTTAGTTTAATCTAACAGGGTTTTAACCCCAGAGAGACTGACCACAGGGCCCCACCTGTCAGCCCCCCCTGTGACATCACCCCCACGCCACATTGACGCAATAAAAGAGAAGGAATTAAAAAGAATTAAAAGAAATCAGAAATATCCAAAAAATAGCCAAAACTTCAATAAATCATAGAAAATTCATATTATCTCCAAATTAAACATATAATATATGAAAAATGATCAGCAGAAAATTCTCTATCCAAATATGCAACTTTCAACCATGTTTGAGTTGATTTTAAAATGGGACCAGTAGCTTTTGCTATTTGTCTTAATTGGAAATAATTCAAATTAAATTCAAATGCTTTTGTAATTTGAACCTTTGCAACTTACCACATTTTGCTTGTACTTCAGAAGCATATCACACACATGATCACATTGTTTACAATAACCAAACATTAGAAAATGCAAGATGACCTAATTTGAATAAGATTTGGAGTTTGAATTTGAATTAACTTTTCAAATCAACTTCAATTAACATGTGGCAAATTGAACCTAGATCACACCAATACCATTCACATCATGGACAACATAATCATGTGCTTGTGCATTTACATTTAATGTTCCCCCCCCCCTTTTGTTGATGATTGTTTCCGGTACCAACCTTTCCAAGAGGGTGATCACCCCCGACGAAGAAGAAGATCGGTAAACCCCGTGTATCGTCAGCAAGGCAAGCAAACCCCATTGATCATGTCTATAAAATCCTATTTCCCTCTCAGTCTCGCTTATGCATGTTTAGGAGATCACCGAGACACGTTCTTTCGCATAGTTGAACCCATTCCGATGCATGACCTATCATTTTGTCACCGTATTAAGCAACCGACAATCCTAGCAGATTTAGGAGTTGAATGATGAGCATGTGGACCCTGCAACTGTTACTGCTTATTGCTGCTTAGTTATACAATGAGGATGTTATGATTGTGAGTCGGGATGGAATGAAAACAGTGATGCTGATGATAACGTGTTGGTGAATCCACCCTAAACAAAGGTGAACGATGAGAGGCTGTGTAGGAGTACACAGTGGGTTGTCTCGTTGAACACTGCCCTAGGCCCCGAGTTCCTGTTTTGTGATCCAAGAAAAAGAGTATGCCCACATGTAGGGTTTTATGGGGACCCCGTTTGGCCTCTTTACGTACCCGATCCGGTCCAGGAGTCACAATAGATTTGGGCTTTCCATTTGGCATATGCATAGAAAAAGTATGAAGAAAAGGTTGCATCATATCGATATGTGGGTGGACCTGTGAGGCAGTGAAACCATCTGGCAGAGGTGGCGCCTCGGTCCCTTGCATTATCTGAGTCCGTTTCGTGGAACCGGCCGGACTCTCGAGCGGTGCCAAACTCAGGTAGTCAACTCCTGGATTAGAGAAGGTGATGTGAGGATAGTGCCTTGGTTTCATCCACGTCCGACACCCGCTTGAAGGGTGACAAGAACGAGGCGATAAGTGATGACACACGTGTGAAGATGTACACCCCTGCAGGGTTAATAAACTATTCGAATAGCCGCGTCCGCGGTAAGGGACTACTTGGAGAGATGTGCTCGATTATTAGACAACTTGAACTGGATACTTCTAAAACTCGCAAGATAAGCGTGAGTGCTATGGTGTGCTCCTCGTGGGGAAGTCGAGGAAGTAACCATAGTGGTGTATTGGTTGGAGACATGTAGTGGACTCGTGTACGCTTCTTACCTCAAGTCTGGTACTCGTAGTTCAGGACTAGCCAAGTCAAAGCTGGCACTTCTGCTAGTGAAACCCCACCTTCCTTTTCCTTGATACATGTGCATGAGTAGTATAGTTCCTACGTAAGTCTTGCTGAGTACGACTTTGTACTCACGTTTGCTTATTCTATGTTTTAGATGAGAAATCAGACCTCGATGGAGTCACCGACCTGAAGCTCGACGTTGACCTTGGTAGTATAGTTCCAGACAGCAGTCTGGTCCCTCGTGGAAGGGCATGTATGTTGAACAAGGATTCTCTAAGACATTTGTTAAACTTGTCTGTACTCAGACCTAATTTTCTTCCGTTGTATGATGTAATGTTGATCACAGACATGTGATCTTTGTATGCTCTATGTGTAAGTCAATAAAGAGTACTTTGTAGAGTTATGTGATGATACCTGTTGTTCATACTAGGCATGTGTGCTACATGTATGTTTATAACATGCATGTGTTAGTATGGGTTTTCGAGACCTTAGTTGTGATCTGTCTGGCGGTCTTTTATACACCAAGTGGCCCTTAGATGTGCGCAGCTTGGGGCATCGCGATGCGATTGCTCGTGACTCTGTCATGTGCACACTTTGTTGTATGATCGAGCCCGCCCTAGACCCCGACTAAGTGATCGGGCTGGAGTCTGTTTATGTGAGGGTTATGATTCAATCGATAACATGGTTGAGGCAACATGTCTATGAGTATGGGATTTCACCACCCATAATCATTTAGACTTGTGAGCGGGCGATGAGGACCCACCTCAGTTGATCATCCGGTCTGGATGGGATTCCCCTCACGTACGATGCTTTCTGAGAGTGTTCTGTGCTTGGCCTTGTCTGCTTAGACAAGTGGGTACGACTCTCGGCCCTCCATGTGATTGAGTTGTGACTGGAATTACATACGCATATTCCGGGTCCCGACAAACTCTTTCTCAAGAAATCATCCAGTCTTGGCGACAAACGTTTTTCCCTCAGACTGGATGTAGAAGGTGTATCCAACGATTTCCCTTGGATATCCCACAAAGATGCACTTATCCGCTTTTGATTCGAGTTTGTCAGGCTGAAGTTTCCTAACATAAGCCTCACAACCCCAAATCTTTAAGTGAGACAACTTTGGTTTCTTGCCATGCCATTCCTCAAATGGTGTTGTCTTTACGGATTCGGGCGGTGCCCTATTAAGAATGTAAGCGGCAGTTTCTAATGCATACCCCCAGAATGACACAGGTAAGTTGGTATGAGACATCATCAATCGTACGCTATCCAATAGAGTTTGATTACGTCGCTCAGAAACACCGTTACGCTGAGGTGTTCCTGCCGGCGTAAGTTGTGGTACGATGCCACAAGTCTTAAGATGATCGCCAAACTCGTAACTTAAATACTCGCCTCCTCGATCGGATCGAAGGTGCTTGATTTTCTTCCCGAGTTGATTCTCGACCTCACTCTAAAATTCCTTGAACCTTTCAAAGGTTTCAGACTTATGTTTCATTAAGTAGATATACCCATATCTGCTTAAGTCATCTGTGAAGGTCAAGAAGTAACGAAGACCATTGCGTGTGAGGACGTTCATAGGTACACATACATCTGAATGTATGATCCCTAACAAGTCTTCCGCACGCTCCATTGTTCCAGTGAACGGAGTCCTTGTCATCTTTCCCATAAGGCATGGTTCACATGTGTCAAGGGATCCAAAATCCAATGACTCCAGAAGTCCATCATCATGAAGCTTCTTCATGCGCTTTTCACCAATATGACCAAGTCGACAATGCCACATCGTCATGTGTTCTTCGCCACTAGGTTATAATCTTTTGGCCTCTACGTTATCAATATGAAGTATATCACAATCGAGATTAAGAATGAATAAGCCATTTTTCTTCGGTGCGTGAACATAAAACACATCATCCTTATAAATCGCACAGCCAATTGTATCTGACTTAAAAGAATAGTGGTCTCGCTTCAAGCAAGAAACACTAACGATGTTCACACTCAATGCGGGTACATAGTAGCACTTATTCAAAATCAAAACTAATCCCAAAGGGATACTAAGATGCTTCGTGCCGACCGCCACCACTTCAACCCGGCAGCCGTTTCCCACGCGCATCGTCACTTCATCTTTCATCAAGCGTCGCCTATTCCGTAGCCCCTGAGAGGAGTTAGAAATATGAGCAGCCGATCCTGTATCAAATATCCAGGATTTGTTCCCAGCGCTTGTTAAGAAAAGATCAATAACGTGTATATCAAATATACCTTTGTCTCTTCTGACAATCTTGCCAGCCTTCTTATCCTCTAGGTACTTGGGGAAGTTGCGTTTCCAGTGACCATCACCCTTGAAGTAGAAGCACTCAACGCAGGGCTTGGGTCCAGGTTTGGGTGCCTTACGAGGAGTGACAACTGGCTTGTCACCCTTCTTCGGGCTTCCCTTCTTTCCCTTCTCCTTCTTGCCAGACTTCTTGAATTCAACGGTCTTGTTGACCATGAATACAACATGCTCCTTCTTGATCTCAACCTCAGCAGTTTTCAGCATGGCGAACAACTCAGAAGGGGTCTTAGTCATCCCCTGCATGTTGTAGTTCAACACAAGGCCTTTGTAGCTAGGGGGCAGCGACTGCAGCACCCTATCAACAACAAGTTCATTTGGAATCTGACATTCCAGAGCATTCAAGCGTTAAACGTAGCCAGACACCTTGACCACGTGCTCACTAACACTGCTATGCTCATCCATATTTGCTGAGAAGAAAGCTTCAGAAGCCTCATAACGTTCAGCCCTGGCTTGGGGTGCAAAGACGGCCTTGAGGTCGGTGATTATCTCATATGCAGCCATCCTCTCAAAGCGTTTCTGCAGCTCAGCCTCCATGGAGTAAAGCATTCCACTCTGGACAAGGTTGTAATCATCCGTCTTGGAGAGGTAGACATTCTTCTCATCCTGACTAGCGTCTGCTGGTGGTTCTTCACCTAACACGGCCTCTAGTACGTATGCCATCTTGAGGGGAATGAGGAGAATCCTCAGAGTGCGGAACCAGTTGGTGAAGTTTGACCCATCGGTTTTCAGTTTGTCTTTGTCTAGGAATGACCCTAAGTTGAATGAGGGGCGAGGTGCAGCCATCTACAATGGTTATTTGCAAAACACATATTTAGACTTTGTTCATAATTGGAG
Organism: Bromus sterilis; assembly: GCA_950022295.1. NCBI lineage: Eukaryota > Viridiplantae > Streptophyta > Magnoliopsida > Poales > Poaceae > Bromus > Bromus sterilis. Next base: position 306,610,074 of record OX465595.1, read on the forward strand.
TTCAATTTTAATTAATTCTAAAAATCCCACTTAGTTAAACATCTCTCCAAATTTACTAAGTGATTAACATAATCCTAGTTTGAATGATCGTCCTCGAATATCACACGGCCGACGACACATCTCCCTAGGTAGGCCATCATGCCAATCATATCCGTTATATGACTCATGCTTAACCTTTCAGTCATCTGTATCCCATGCTCATATCTATATATGTAAGGCCTGCCAGTCGAACCTTAGTGTATGCTGTTCAACAAGGCATTATCTGCATATGCTAGGCTTGCCAAACCCAACCTCATGCGATCGCTAATGTATGTATGACACCCGATCGTCACGGCCTGCCTATCATAAAGAGATCCTTCCAGGCGGTGCCCACTAAGGGAGAATACAATCATGGTATTGAGAGAGATTATCCTATCATGCTACCGTCGCATATCTAGCATATTAGCAAGACAGGAAGTAAAAATGTAAATAACACAAGCTATGATCCCCCCTTACATGCAAATTAAAGTTAAAGCTCCTTCTACTTTATCTTTTGCAAGTTTTACGTGGCTGCTGAGGGGTTTCGAGAGAGAACCGTTTTCTATCCTGCGAAAACAAGCCACTACACCAATCCTGCAATCGTCTCTATTACACCCCTGTCGGGACCCTCCGTTGCAAACGTCTTCGCGTCGCTAATGTTAGAGAGACAGACACCCCCCAGCCACTTATATGGTACAAGCCATATGTCAAGCGTGGAACCAGTCTCGCGTAAACGCGTAAGGTCGATCGGGGCCGCTTCATCAGGACATTGCCGCAACGCTAAACGAGTACACGTGGGAGGGTAACAATTGGAGAATTGATGCCACATCCTAGATGTGTTCTACCTGTACAATACATCTACGCATAGCCTTGCTCATGATACCACTGTTGGGGATCGGCGCAAAAAACAAAAATTTTCCTAACTACGAGTCCCGAACCCAAGATCTATGCTATGCTGATGTATGTAACGGAAGGAATCGGTGTTCATACCTTTGAAGACCGAAAGAGGGAAACGTTCCTCAAACGTGGTTGGCATAGACTCTAATCCTATGACCTCCCTGTCGTGTTGAAGAACCTCCGACGATGAAGTAGCACCACACGTGTAGTGCCTCGCGGGATTACACATGTATGGTGCAACCGACGTCCCTCCGGGCTCTGAACCAGAAGAGTAGCGGAAAGAAGATTGATCCGGATCCCGATTCCGGCAGCGCGACGGCGTCCGGATGATAGTGAAACCCCCAACCAGGTGCAAACTCCAAACCAGGGGAGTCCGCTCTAGGTCGGAGAAAGAGAGAGAGAGACTCAATGTTGTGTTGAAAAAGGCACCCCCACCCCTCCTTATATAGGCCAAGGAGGGGCTCCACCCCCTCCCCTTCCCCCATGTGGGACTAACCCCCCAAGGGGGGGAGTGGTGCGGCTAGGAGGGGGGATGGGCCCCTCCCTTGGCGCCAAGCCCAAGGGGGGAGGCTCCCCCTTCCCTTCATGGGCCTTTTAAGGCCCAAATACCTTTTCACCTTTTTAATTAATTATTTAAATCATTTTTAATATTTAATTCTATCAATTAAATAATAAAACATATTGAAACATTAATATATATTATTTTGAACCTTTCAAAATATCCGGAACAGCTTCCGGCACCTCCCGGTACATTTCTGGTGTTTTCTCTCTTTTCACCGATGATCCCGAATCAATCCTTAATGCATCGATGCCCTTAAGTGTGACAACCTACGGTCCGGGAAACAGTAGAGTTGATCGAAACACTCTCTGACCAATGACCATCATGTGGGATCTGGTTACAATCCTTGATGTGCCCCTACGCTTCCATCGAATAAACTTCATCGCTGTTGAACCGTTAACAATATGACTTGATCCCTTATTCTTTGGTACTATGTTTGTCCGAGGTATGATCGTCGGTATCCAATACCTAGTTCTTCCTCGTCTCCGACATAACATGTTTAATCGTCTGTGAATATTACATCTCTTGTGACCTAGTCACCTGCTTGCAAGCTATTGATGCAACACCATCGAGTGGGCCCAGAGTACCTATCCGTCACTCGGATTGACAAATCCGGCTCTGATCTATTTCATACTCCTCAACATATTTACTTCGGAATACCCAAGATACACCTTTTTAGTTACCATGTTTCTGTGTCACGGTTAATGCACTCAAAGCATCCTAATAGATAGCAATTATGTATGATCATCACGGTCTAAGGATTCAGTCACAATGTTATTAAGTCACCGCAATGCTGAACTTATGTGACTTGATCACACTTCAATTCTTAAGGTGGGTGTGTGTCCATCACATCATTCTCCTAATGATATGACCTCATTGTCAATAGACTATTATGTTCTCATGATCAGGAAACCTTGATCATCAATTTCCCAATGAGCTAGTATGCCTGAGTTTAACTAGGGACCAGGTTGTTATATATCACACGTGTATTAATGTTTCCGCTTAATACAGTTCTAGCACAATATATACCGTATTATGAACAAACAGATATGTGACAAATATCTTTATTAATTTGCCTCTAGGGCACATATCCAACAACCAAGCCATGCAAGACACCCATGCCAACCAAGGGATATCTAGATCAAGACCTTTCTGGTATTCCGTTTGAGGCTATTCTTTATCGTTCTATGATTGGGTCATTGCTTTACCTTTGTGCATCTAGACCGGATATTATGCTTAGCGTAGGAATGTGTGCAAGATATCAAGCCTCTCCCATGGAGAGTCATCATTTGGCGGTTAAGCGCATTCTTAGATACCTTGTTCATACTCCTTTGTTGGGCCTTTGGTACCCCAAGGAAGCCAAGTTTGATCTCTTGGGGTACACTGATGCGGATTGGGCCGAAGATAAGGTGGATCGGAAGTCAACATCCGGTTCATGCCAATTTCTTGGGCGCTCATTGGTAAGTTGGCATTCCAAGAAGCAAAATTGTGTCTCCCTCTCCACCGCCGAAGCTGAGTATGTGCCCGCCGCAAGTTGTGCTACTCAAGTTCTATGGATGTGGCAAACCTTGAAGGATTATGGCCTCAACTACAAGAAGGTACCCATCTTATGTGACAATGAAAGTGCTATCAAGATTGCCAACAACCCGTGTCAACATCCTCGCACCAAGCATATTGACATTCGTCATCACTTCATACGGGATCACATTCAAAAGGGTGATATTGTTCTTGCACATGTGGGCACCGACAAGCAACTTGCCCATATTTTCACGAAACCATTGGATGAAGCAAGGTTTTTCCAACTAAGGGGTGAACTTGGTATCTTGGAACGTTATAGCTTCTCGGCCTAGGGGTATCTTTCTCTCATTCATGCACATAGCAACTATATTTTCTAGATGTAGGCATATATGTAGGGGGAGACACTCAATCAATGAGTTCTCTCCTCCTACGTGATGCATAAATTAATCCCCACATCAACAATCTGCGTGCTCACCATGGTGAACCCACGTGTAGCGGCTATCGATGGAGTAAGTGTCTTTAAACCCAAGGTACATCTTCGAGGTGTCAAAGCACTATACACTCAAACATGGTGGCTTCGGCCATAGCCTCTCCTTTGTGAAAGGTTTGATTTGCTCATTCATGTGTGCATCCATGGTTATGATTTTGTGTGTTTATCTCCTTTTGGCCCCTGTCAAGGTTGTTTGAAATTATAGCGTCAACTAATTCTTCACATTCTCGGGCTTATACGTCAAATCCTAGTAGCCTGTCGGAAATCCGTTGGATGTCGGACGTCCGACACGTCGGACGTCCGAAACTCGTCGGATTTCTGACATTCCCTGTTGCCCACACCTGATTGCCTAGCCTGACCAGCCTGCGCAGACTCAGCCACCTTCGGATATCCGTTGGGTTTCGGACGTCCGACACGTCGGACGTCCGAAACGCATCGGATGTCCGAAGTTGGCTGTACTATATATTCTGGGCGTCGGGCCGAGGGGGCAGTTTTCTTTCCCCTCGGCCGTTCCTCTCTAGATTCCCTCGTGCGCCGCCGCCGCCTGACGCCGCCGCCGGCCGCCCCGGCCTCCCCGGTGCTCCTCTCCTCCGGATCTCCTCCCCCGCGGTACTCCTCATCGCGATCTACGCATTCATCCAATAGGTTTTGCCCATTTTGTCCGGTTCTTGTCTCATCCTTGCATCTCCTTACTCTAGGGATTCGCGATGGTGAGGACGAAAACCTGCGGTCGCAAGAATCGTGAGGCCTCCGGTTCCCGTGGTATCCTCATGCCTATCTTTCCTCCTTCGTGTGTCTCCATTTTTTGGTTAGGGTTTCTTGCTCATATTCCGCACATATGGCTAGGTGGCTCCGGGGATGAACAGCCCCGTCTTCGTCGCCGCATGAAGCAACCGACGTACACGGAACCCTCCTCGGACAGTGAGCACACTCCTAGTGCGGAGGATAGCGCCTATGCCTCTTAATTTGAGGATGAGGAGGATATTGTGGTTGAAGAAGATGATCCCCCAATGGTGACTCGCCCCTCCAAACTTGGGGTGCGTCGCCCGACTAAGTGCTCCTCATCGGCGTCTGGTGCTCGTGATGATGAGGATCCTGCTGATGCTCCTCCTATGCCTCCGATACATATCTCATCTGAGACGGTGGTTGCTACTGGCCGTCTGATGATGGACTACTCAAAGATTTCTTTGGATGCATACCGCAAGCTTCGCCGTGCTGTCTGGATGGACTACGGATTGTCTGGATGGCAGGTTCCGGACCAATGTGCAGGCCAATATCTTCACGTCAGTTGCAGTTCGTCAGGAACTTGCAAACTATCATGCCTGCATCCCCCTTGACTTCATCCAGGAAAATATGGACAAGTTTCCCGGTGTGATGGATATTATTGATTCTGTGGGGCTCGGTCCAGTCTTCAGCATTCAGCGTGACTAGAACACTGCTGCGATCCTCCAGTTCTATGCCACATGCTACTTCCACACCAAGCACCGAGAGATATCATGGATGACTGGTCAGCAGCAGTGCACGACCACGTTTGCTCAGTTTCAGAGAGCCCTGAACATTCGCTCCTTTGGTGTCCGGATTCATGCCACTAACAAGGAGAATCCCAAGGGGATCAATGACTGTCTGTGTTTTGTTAAGTCTGGGATTCGTGGTGATGACAGCTACAGGAAGGCAAATGACATATCCTTTTGGAAGTAGCCCTATAGGTTCCTGTACCAGTGCGTGCTCCGGACTCTGTATCCCAAGTCTGGTGATGTAAGGCGCCCGTTGAGGTGCTAACTCGAGTTAGTCGCATTCGCGTCCCGCTCAAGTTAGTAGCGCATAAAGAGCCACCGACTCACGACACTCGCACTCGTGTCGCTGCCGGATTCTCAACAACAAGTATACGAACAAAGAACTTTAACTAAGACATAGATAAATAGAGTCCATGGCATACATCGCCACTGGAATTATTACATCATCTCAGAGGTTCGTGGACCCAATAGAATATCATGCAACAAGCGGAAGACAAACACGACCGAGTATGGCCAAAATCAAAATTTCCCTAGAGAGGGCTGCACATAAAGAGTCCACCCACGGATCGTCGAAGCCCAACTGTAGGATCTACTGAACGAGGTCGATCTCATCGTCATCCTCCGGGGGCACCTCCACGAAGTATTGTCCAGTGCTAGGGTCGAGGTAGTAGTCCACTGCAGCGGCCGATCAGGAAAAACAGTAAAAGCACAAAAGGAAAACAGGGTTGAGATTATATCATTACAGGATAACTGACTTCCTACGGTAAGACAAGTAAGGGTAAAGGTTGCAGCCGCACTAGCATATATGGTGGCTATCGTTCTATTAGAGTAGAGGTAAGATCCAAGAAATACACGTGACATCGTGTCATAGGTCCCCTATTCACCTACTTACGTCAAGCATAACACAACATGGATCTTCTCTCGGTCCCCCTGGACGAAGAAAAGCAACCAAGGCACTCACACGGTAGGCAAGTTTTAATTATAATTCAAATTGATGTTATTCTATGAACAAGGAGTAGGTCTCAAGTCGTCCATAACCGCGGACACGGCTTTTCGAAAAGATTTAACCCTGCTGGGGTGTACCAACTTCCCATCATAGGCTTCGCATGTACGCCCGGTTTCCACTTGGCTAGGTAAACGTTTGAAACTCCGGAACGTCAGAGTCCCTCTAACAAACAACACACAATTCCGGGTGGCCCCCGGGGAGTCGACATCCAATCCAAAAGCCGGCCAAGCTCTCGGATCGGCCTCTTCCGTATGGCTAAGGTCGGGTTTAGTCTCACCTATAAATCAGGGGACTTCCCTAGCTCACCAGTGTGGACCAACCAGAGGAAATATGTCTCCATTGGTCCGGGTTGTTTCGAAAATAGCTGGGGTACCAACCAAGCACACACACGCTTGCAAATATCAGCTCGGGCCAACACTAGAACTGTATGAAGCTAGGTAGGTAAGACAAGGGGACCCCATAGAATCCCACACACGATTAGTCACGCTCGTCAAGAAACACCATACCCGGAACTCGGGACCTAGGTGACTCAAATGGAACAAAACACCTGGCGGGAACAGCCTGGTCTCCCATCTTTCGTCAAGTAGAAATTTAAAATCATCAATAATAAATATCAACCAACTTCTTTAAATAACATGCTATCCCAAACCATAACATAGGGTAAGCAGCGAGTTTTCCTACTCATACTAAGTAATGGCTGAGCAGCGCTAACTTAGCAATACTGTTTTGCTAGGATGTGGGGATCATGGCTGTTTGGTTTTGAATGTGGCATAAGCAAAGTGGATAGGATCCAACAAACGTTCTAGACTAGAGCTAGGCAGGTAGGCAGAAAGGTATCAAGTAATGGTATAAATCTTCCCCTTGCCTGGGTAATCGGTCGTCGAAGCAGACGCAGCAGGGTCCTCGGGCTCGGTGTCGGAAATCTCCACGTAAGTCTCCTCGGCGGTCTCAGATGCTAACTTAAGGTACCGGCAAGGAAAAGGCACACAAGTAAGTAACGGGTACAATGCACAGGCAAGGATGGTATGAGCAAGTTTAATTAGACATGTTGTGACCCTATCTAGTCAATTTAAATGAAGGTGGTGACGACACGTCAACAACTTCTTATGCAATTTATTTACGTGAAAATGGCTTTGGTCTTAGCCTTATTTTAGGTGTAAGTAGCATGTCAACATGGCATGATCAACAAAGCATTTAACAGAAACAAAACAACGTGAAAAGTAATCATTGATTCCGGAGACGGAGTAGTGTCGGCGAATTTGACACAAGGAAGGTGCAACAAAAGTTGGAAACCATCCACATTGCACAGAAAATATGTTGGGTGCTGGTTTGAAGAAAAGATTTGGAGATGACATGAAACAGAACTTGAAAGAATCAAAAGATCATCACTTCCAACATGCACTGAAATTGGAATGATGCAAGAAAGGAAAAAGACAGATTGATTCTGGATGAGGTGGTCACACCCTGTCCAAATGAGTTGCACAAACATCATGAGGACACCATCATTGGAATCCTTGCAAAATCTACCCCAAAACCATATATGATATGGTAGCCTCTGGATTTGCAAACACAGTTGCAAATCAAAAGAATTTTCAGGGGGCTGAGTGCAAAATTGCACTAGATGCATTTTTGAAAAGGCTTAAATGGTTAAACCATTATCACCATGCAACTCCTTGTTTGAAACTACCCAAAAATCATATATGGCATGGCCATTTTTAATTTGGGTAAAACTTGACAAAAAAACAAAGAAATGAAAAGGGGTTTATTTGAAAAATTGCCACACTCCAAAAATCAGAGAGGAAAAAAGCAAAAAGGACCTCACCATGATGGTCAGTAGCTCAAGCTACCCCAAAAACATATATGGGATGCCCCATTGAGGTGAAAAAACTCCAAGGTTCAAATTTAGTTTAAATTTGAATTCAAACTCAAATTTGAACTTAAACAGAAAAGAAAAGAAATCCAAAAGAAGCAAAAAGAAAAAAAAACTGTGGGCGCAGCCACTGGGCTGGCCTCGGCGCACTGGGCCAAGTTCAAAGCCCACCAGTGGGCTCAGCCCACTCCACTCGGGCAGCCTCGCTGACACGAGGGGCCCGCTCGTCAGCCTCTTCTTAACTCCAAAAAGGGGGGAGGCAAAGCCTCGCGTGGGAGTCGAACCCACGGCCTGCTGAACTGCTGCGGTTGCTCGCTACCACTGCACCACTGCATGCTTTTTGAACCGAAGCTGGTACGTAAATAGAAGAGGTATGCAACCCCTGAATTGAGCTTTCGAAAACCGGCGACGACGACAACTTGCAGCGAACCTCGCCTCGCCGTTTCAACGCCGGCAGCCCCGAGGTCACTGGGGAACGGAAGCTGGCACATCCAGCTATGGATTGCGACACTCCAAGCCCGCGGGGACGCACTGCTCCACTCGCCACTCTCCTCTGAACATGGCGGCGGCAACTACTGCATCTACTGACAGAAAACCAGACGACGGCGACAGTAAGTTCAGGTGAAGCTAACCACGGCTCCAGGGCTCCTCCGGCGACACCGCGAGTTCCTACGCGCACCTGGGACAACCAGCTACTCCTCCCCACATCGATACCTCATCGGAGCACAACAGATCGGACCCCCGCCTCACCGGAAAACTCCACGGCTGCGGATCTGAACCGGTTTCAGAGCTACTACACGGGAAGCACCCAAAGGCTACCCCTTTGAGGCCATACGCACATCCTGTACGTGCCCAGAGCACGCCTGCTCACTCCTCTGCAACGTCCTGGTCACGGTGATCACCGGCTTGGCGGGGACCCGTGAAGACGGCGGCGGGAAACGCAACTACGGGGCTACCTATCCGCGAGCGAACGAGGAAGCAGGGGAGCACCAGAGGCTCACCTTGGGGTGCTCGGGGACGTCCTCGACAGCTCGGAGGGGACGGCGGAGCGGTCGGTCGACGGCGAGGCAGCACTGTTGCGCCGCGGAGGTGCTACGTGGCGGGACCGCGGCGAAGCTCCTGAAACCACGACGCCAACGGGAAAGGATCAGGACGACCTGCAGGAGGGCGAGCGTGAACACGCGGACAAAGACTCGGCTCAACGGCGGCAAATTGAACTCGGGTCACCTGCTGCCGTGGCGGGACGGATCGATGCAATTGAGCGCGGAGGCGGCGAGCCAAGGGGAAAAAATGGAGGAGAGAAACCCTAGGTTCCCCGGGGCGCTCCCGGTGGCCTCAAATAGGGAGCTCCCGCTCTCCCTGGCCGGAGGGCTCCACCTCCCGTGGCCGGACGCGCTCGTGAGAGAGGAGGGGGAGGGGACCTCACTCCAGCATGGAAAGAAGACGACGGGGAGGCTGTCGGATGCAGATCGAACGAACAGGGCGCGCTCCACTTACCCCTTCGTGGGTGGGCTCTAGCCCGAGAAGCAATCCAAGGCCCAGGTGGGCTGGGTCTGCAACAGGGAATAAAAAAAATGAAATAAAATGAAAAACCCCTGCTGCTCTATCCTTTTCCATTTAACATAAAACAAAAAGGATTTGGAGTTTTTAAGAATTAAATACAAGTGGGAAAAATACATAAAAATATGTATAATTAACCTTGCATTATTCCTCAATTTCCAAAAATGGTTTGGGCATTTTTGGCAACAACAAAATTGTGAGCTCATTTTTGAATTCAAAATCACTTTGAACTATGGCCCAAATTTTTAGAGCTGCAAAAAATGGAGCAAGGCTTTTGAAAAGCTTAGGAGGGGCAAGGAATTTGCTATGCCAAGTTTGGGGTCAAGGAGAGCATGCATGTAACAATTAAAATTCCTTAAACACCCTTCTTGAACCATTTTGGATGCAAAATCAAACAAACCAAATGGGCTCCAATCCCAATGCAAATTTAAATCACCACATGAAATTATAATGTTTAGCATCATGCCTGGTTACAAAGTCATCAGACAAAGTACAATCTCATGGTGATTCTTATTTATTGCACATTGGCTGTTACAACACTCCCCCACCAACACAGGATCTCGTCCCGAGATCTAAGCCTGAAACAACTCAGGATACTCAGAACGGAGATGATCTTCACGCTCCCACGTTGCTTCCTTCTACGAATGATGTGCCCACTGAACTTTCATGAACTTGACGGTCTTGTTGCGAGTCTTGTGCTCGGACGTCTCAAGAACACGGACTGGACGCTCTGAGTAGGAAAGGTCCGCACTCAGATGGATCTCGCCCAAGTCAACAGCCTGCTCTGGCTGCTTGAAGCACTGCTTTAGCTGGGACACATGGAACACGTCATGCACCATGGACAGACTCTCTGGAAGCTCAAGCCGAAAGGCAAGAGGTCCTCTAGTCTCAAGGATGCGGAAAGGTCCGACAAATCTTGGAGCGAGCTTTCCTTTGATGCCAAAGCGGTGAGTTCCCCTCAATGGAGACACTCTCAGGTACGCCCAATCACCAACCTGAAACGCTACACCACGGTGCCTTTTGTCATAATAGGCCTTCTGCCTAGACTGTGCTGCCTTTAGGTGCTCTCGGACAATCTTCACTTTGTCCTCTGCCTCCTGGATCACATCTGGACCGAACAGCTGCCTTTCACCTGTCTCGGACCAGTTCAAAGGTGTCCTGCACTTGCGGCCATACAAGACTTCAAACGGCGCTGCCTGCAGACTTTCCTGATAGCTGTTGTTGTAAGAGAACTCAGCATACGGCAAGCACTCTTCCCACTTCATGCCAAACGAGATGACACATGCCCGAAGCATGTCCTCGAGGATTTGGTTCACACGCTCGACTTGCCCACTTGTCTGAGGGTGATAAGCGGTACTGAACAACACAGTTGTACCAATCGCCTTTTGAAAGGCCTGCCAGAACTTAGAGGTGAAAAGGCTGCCTCTATCAGAATTGATCTTCTTGGGAATTCCATGCAAAGATACAACTCTTGCGGTGTACAAATCCTCCAACTGAGCTTCTGAAATGGATTCCCTCACTGGAATGAAGTGGGACACTTTTGAAAGATTGTCAATGACAACGAAGATGGCATTGTTCTTCTTCTGCGACAAGGGGAAGCCTGTGATAAAATCCATCTCTATGTGATCCCATTTCCACTCCGGAATCTCAAGTGGCTGAAGCAACCCTGCAGGCTTCTGGTGCTGTGCCTTCACTCTCCTGCACACATCACACTGAGACACGTAACGGGCAACATCCCGCTTCATACGAGTCCACCAAAAGCTTTGCTTGAGATCTTGATACATCTTTGTACTTCCAGGGTGAATCGATAGCTTGGAATCATGGGCTTCCTTCATGATGACCTCTCTGAGATCTCCCTCCTTGGGAACAAAAACTCGCTCTTCGAACAACACGGTGCCATCATTATGCACTGAAAAGCAACCGTACTTTGGAACTGAGGCGGCAATACCCTGCTTGATCTTTTGTATCATTGAGCTGCCAGACTGAGCTTCACGAATCTTCTCATGGATAGTGGGCTCTACCACAAGGTTGGCAAGATAGCCTGCTGGAACTAGCTCGAGATTGAGCCTTCGAAAGGACTCACGCAAATCAGGGTGGATCTTCTGCACCTGGATATTATAGCAATCGCCCTTGCGGCTCAGCGCATCAGCTATGACATTCGCCTTCCCAGGCTTGTACTGAATATCAACTGTGTACTCAGTAATGGTTTCAAGCCATCTTCTTTGCCTCAAGTTCAGATTTTGCTGAGTGAACAAGTACTTCAGACTCTTGTGGTCCATGAACACATCCACCTTCCTCCCTAAGAGGAGGTGTCGCCAAGTGACCAAAGCGTGCACAACTGCTGCAAGCTCCAAGTCGTGCGTGGGATAATTCCTCTCACTTGTCTTCAACTGCGGTGAGGTATAAGCCACAATATTCCTCCCTTGCATCAAAACTCCGCCCAGACCTTGCAAAGAGGCATCACAAAACACCTGAAAAGGCTGCGACTCATCTGGCGACGTGAGAATTGGAGCTGTGGTCAGCTTCTCTTTCAACTCCTTGAAGGATGACTGGCAAGCTGGTGACCAAGTGTACCGCTTGTCCTTGCACAACAACTCAGTCATTGGCTTGGCTATTTTGGAGAAATTCTGCACAAACCTCCTGCAATAACTGGCGAGGCCGAGAAAATCCTTAGCTGCTTCACATTCTTCGGCGGAGCCCACTCTTGAATAGTGCGGACTCACTCTGGGTCAACCGCAATTCCCTCAGCGAAGATGACATGGCCAAGAAAATTGACCTTGTCCAGCCAAAACTCAAACTTGGAGAACTTGGCGTAATACCGGTGCTCTCTTAACTTCTGCAGCACCAAGCGCAAATGTTCCTCATGCTCAGCCTCTGACTTGGAATAGACAAGAATGTCGTCGAGGTAGAGGATCAGAAACACATCAAGCCATTCTTGGAACAAATAGTTCATAGCTCTCATGAATGTCGGAGGGGCATTTGAGAAGCCAAAAGTCATGACTGTGAATTCATACAACCCATAACGTATGCTGAACGCGATCTTGGGAATATCCTCTTCACGAACACAGATTTGGTGATACCCCATCCTCAAGTCAAGCTTTGAAAACACCTTAGCCCCATTCAACTGTTCGAACAGATCATTGATGCGGGGTAAAGGGTACTTGTTCTTGATGATCTTCTTGTTGATACCGCGATAGTCCTGGACCAAGCGGCTAGTCCCATCCTTCTTCTGGACAAACAAAGCTGGTGCACCCCAAGGGTAAGTGCTCGCGCGGATAAAACCGCCTGCCTCCAACTCTGTCAACTGCTTCTTGAGATCGATCAACTCCTTCGAACACATCTTGTACGGATGCCGAGAAATCGGCTGGGTACCAGGCTCTATCTCAATAACGAACTCAATAGCTCGAACTGGGGGAATTCCTGGCAACTCCTCCGGAAAGACGTCTGGAAACTCACAGACAACTCTGACCTCTTCGAGCAAAGGCGCAACTCCTGCGTTCAACGTGTACAACTGTGCTGTTCCTATCATAGAGCCACAAGTGTACAAGATTTCTGCACCTGACTCATGAGTCAACTTGACAGATCTGGTCGGACAATCAATATTGGCCTTGTGCTGCACAAGCCAACCCATGCCCAAAATGACATCAATGTCGGAACGGGGAAGCAAAATCAAAGAAGCGGAGAAAAGGAGACCCTGAATCTGGATCTGCACATCAGGATATCTGACAGCTGAACTGAACTTGGAGCCCGGGGTAGAGATGGCCAAAGGAGACGGCAACACCTCTGCTTGGAAATCAAACTGTTGAGCGAAAGACTTGGAAATGAAGGAATGAGCCGCTCCGGAATCGAACAAAACTGTCGCGGGAACTGAACACACAAGCAACCTACCAAGAACAATCTCTGAAGACTGCTGAGCATCTGAGAGCATCACGTTGTTCACCCGAAGTGCACATGGTTTTGCCTTCACCATCGCGGTGCTCGGAGTAGAGCAAGGTGGAGGCGGTGGAAGCCGAGCAAAGCGCGGATTGGTGTAGTTGGGAGACGTGTGCCCTCCCTGGCTCTCTGCACTTGTAGCAAATCACGCCCGGCCTGGGCTGCTGCTGCGGCTTGGGTGGCCTCGCGTGTGGTGGTGTAGAGCGAGGCCCCTGCTGAACTGGGACGGGAGGGCGGGCAAAAGTGCGGACAACTGCTCCCCTCTGCTGGTACTGCTGCCCCTGCGGTGGTGCCTCTGCAACCCAAGTCTTTGCCTTCTTGTGGATCATCACTGCGGAACTGTGCTCACGCTGGAGCTTCCTGTCTGCATCCCACTCTGCTCTGGGTGACTCCTGACGGATAGCCTGATCCACGAACTGTGAGAACAGCGTGGGACTGCACTAAGTGAGCGCGTACTTGATCTCTGCGCTGAGACCTCCACGGAACCTCGCAATCTTCTTAGCCTCTGTGCTGACCTCCTCTGGAGCGTACCTGGCGAGCCTGACGAAGGCCAGGTTGTACTCCTGAACTGACCTGTCACCCTGTCTCAGAGCCAAGAACTCCTCACGCTTCCTGTCCATCAGGCCACTGGGAATATGCGCATCTCTGAAGTCTGCGACGAAATCTGCCCACGTGATGATAGCATCGCCCTTGTTGGCCTTGTAGGTATCGTACCAGCTGGCTGCTGCACCCTGAAGCTGGAAGGAGGCGAAAGTGACGTAGTCGACAGGTCTGACGGTGTTTGCATTGAAGTGCTTCTTGATCTCTGCGATCTAGTCATCCGCCTCCAGCGGGTCTTGAGCCTCGGAGAACCTGGGGGTGTTGATCGCGAGGAACTGCTGCAGTGTGGTGTACTGTGGTCGATCATTCCTCTGGGCAGTCTGATTCTGCAGCATCTGTAGGATCGCAGCTGTGCCCTGAGCCACTGCGGTCACAACCTCCCCAAGGAGAGGGTTCTCTGGCGGCGGCATGTTCGCTCTTGGCATCCTGTATATAGGAACACTTATGAAAACACGGTCGAAACATTGATGTAACCAGAAGATAAAGCAATACTGACACCTTCCTCACGAGGTATGAGAAAGACGAAGGCTGAAATTCCACCAAGGTTAACCTGGAAAGTCGAAAGCTAGGTGCTACTGGAATCCCCAAACCGAGATAATCCGAATCCAAGATAATAATCTGCTAGCGAGCACACAACAATATATACGAGTGGTTGGAAACCTGAACAATGAGACATCTGCCCTGAGCGGCCCGCCATCACGGTCGTCCATAGGGGAAAAGACACCACATCCATATTACCATAGGATGCCCGCCAATCCTTTATGGACGTTTCACCTGGGGTACGCCGTACGAGAGGTAGAGCATACAACCCCAAGTGGCGGCTCAGTGGTCTCAAAGACGCCAACACATCTCGTCGCTAGCAAAAAATTATAGAGGAATCAGAGCCTCATGTAAACGAGAACCTAGATTTGTTTTGAAAGGGGATAAGTTGCAGAGAGAAAACAACGTTTCACTTCCTCACGGAAAAAGGGGTGGGAGGGTGGGGTAAGAAGAAAAATAAAGAGTTCCTACTCTCCGATTTTTCCTTAGTAACTACAAAATAGTTTCTAGACTCAACTTCGGCCAGTATGGGGTCCTACGGTCAGTCCTGCTCTGATACCAAGTTGTAAGGCCCCCGATGCGGTGCTAACTCGAGTTAGTCGCTTTCGCGTCCCGCTCAAGTTAGTAGCACATCAAGAGCCACCGACTCACGACACTCGCACTCGTGTCGCTGCCGGATTCTCAACAACAAGTATACGAACAAAGAACTTTAACTAAGACATAGATAAATAGAGTCCAGGGCATACATCGCCACTGGAATTATTACATCATCTCAGAGGTCCATGGACCCAACAGAATATCATGCAACAAGCGGAAGACAAACACGACCGAGTACGGCCAAAATCCAAATTGCCCTAGAGAGGGCTGCACATAAAGAGTCCACCCACGAATCATCGAAGCCCAACTGTAGGATCTACTGAACGAGGTCGATCTCATCGTCATCCTCCGGGGGCACCTCCACGAAGTATCGTCCAGTGCTATGGTCGAGGTAGTAGTCCACTGCAGCGGCCGATCAGGCAAAACAGTAAAAGCACAAAAGGAAAACAGGGGTGAGATTATATCATTACAGGATAACTGACTTCCTACGGTAAGACAAGTAAGGGTAAAGGTTGCAGCCGCACTAGCATATATGGTGGCTATCGTTCTATTAGAGTAGAGGTAAGATCCAAGAAATACACGTGACATGGTGTCATAGGTCCCCTATTCACCTACTTACGTCAAGCATAACACAACCTGGATCTTCTCTCGGCCCCCCTGGACGAAGAAAAGAAACCAAGGCACTCACACGGTAGGCAAGTTTTAATTATAATTCAAATTGATGTTATTCTATGAACAAGGAGTAGGTCTCAAGTCGTCCATAACCGCGGACACGGCTTTTCGAAAAGATTTAACCCTGCAGGGGTGTACCAACTGCCCATCATACGCTTCGCATGTACGCCCGGTTTCCACTTGGCTAGGTAAACGCCTGAAACTCCGGAACGTCAGAGTCCTTCTAACTAACAACACATAATTCTGGGTGGCCCCCGGGGAGTCGACATCCAATCCAAAACCCGGCCAAGCTCTCGGATCGGACTCTTCCGTATGGCTAAGGTCGGGTTTAGTCTCACCTATAAATCAGGGGACTTCCCTAGCTCACCAGTGTGGACCAACCTGAGGAACTATGTCTCCGTTGGTCCGGGTTGTTTCGAAAACAGCTGGGGTACCAACCAAGCACACACACGTTTGCAAATATCAGCTCGGGCCACCACTAGAACTGTATGAAGCTAGGTAGATAAGACAAGGGGACCCCATAGAATCCCACACACGATTAGGCACGCTCGTCAAGAAACACCATACCCGGAACTCGGAACCTGGGTGACTCAAATGGAAAAAAACACCTGGCGGGAACAGCATGGTCTCCCATATTTCGTCAAGTATAAATTTAACATCATCAATAATAAATATCAACCAACTTCTTTAAATAACATGCTATCCCAAACCATAACATAGGGTAAGCAGCGAGTTTTCCTACTCATACTAAGTAATTGCTGAGCAGCGGTAACTTAGCAATACAATGTTTTGCTGGGATGTGGGGATCATGGCTATTTGGTTTTGAATGTGGCATCAGCAAAGTGGATAGATTCAAACAAACGTTCTAGACTACATCTAGGCAGGTAGGCAGAAAGGTATCAAGTAATGGTATAAATCTTCCCCTTGCCTGGGTAATCGGTCGTCGAAGCAGACGCAGCAGGGTCCTCGGGCTCGGTGTCGGAAATCTGCACGTAAGTCTCCTCGGCGGTCTCAGGTGCTAACATAAGGTACCGGCAAGGATAAGGCAGACAAGTAAGTAACGGGTACAATGCACAGGCAAGGATGGTATGAGCAAGTTTAATTAGACATGTTGTGACCCTATCTAGTCAATTTAAATGAAGGTGGTGACGACACGTCAACAACTTCATATGAAATTTATTTATGTGAAAATGGCTTTGGTCTTAGCCTTATTTTAGGTGTAAGTAGCATGTCAACATGGCATGATCAACAAAGCATTTAACAGAAACAAAACAACGTGAAAAGTAATCATCGATTCCAGAGACGGAGTAGTGTCGGTGAATTTGACACAAGGAAGGTGCAACAAAAGTTGGAAACCAGCCACATTGCACAGACAATATGTTGGGTGCTGGTTTGAAGAAAAGATTTGGAGATGACATGAAACAGAACTTGAAAGAATCAAAAGATCATCACTTCCAACATGCACTGAAATTGGAATGATGCAAGAAAGGAAAAAAGACAAATTGATTCTTGATGAGGTGTTCACACCCTGTCCAAATGAGTTGCACAAACATCATGAGGACGCCATCATTCCAATCCTTGCAAAATCTACCCCAAAACCATATATGATATGGTAGCCTCTAGATTTGCAAACACAGTTGCAAGTCAAAAGAATTTTCAGTTGGCTGAGTGAAAAATTGCACTAGATGCATTTTTGAAAAGGCTTAAATGGTTGAACCATTATCACCATGCAACTCCTTGTTTGAAACTACCCAAAAATCATATATGGCATGACCATTTTTAATTTGGGTAAAACTTGAAAAAAAAACAAAGAAATGAAAAGGGGTTTATTTGAAAAATTGCCACACTCCAAAAATCAGAGGGGCAAAAAGGAAAAAGGACCTCACCATGATGGTCAGTAGCTTAAGCTACCCCAAAAACATATATGGGATGCCCCATTGAGGTGAAAAAACTCGAAGGTTCAAATTCAGTTTAAATTTGAATTCAAACTCAAATTTGAACTTAAACAAAAAAGAAAAGAAATCCAAAAGAAGAAAAAAAGAAAAAAAGAAAACAGTGGGCGCAGCCACTGGGCTGGCCTCGGTGCACTGGGCCAAGTTCAAAGCCCACTAGTGGGCTCAGCCCACTCCACTCGGGCAGCCTCGCTGACATGAGGGGCCCGCTCGTCAGCCTCTTCTTAACTCCAAAAAAGGGGGGAGGCAAAGCCTCGCGTGGGAGTCGAACCCACGGCCTGCTGAACTGCTGCGGTTGCTCTCTACCACTGCGCCACTGCATGCTTTCTGAACCGAAGCTGGTACAAAAACAGAAGAGGTATGCAACCCCCGAATTGAGCTTCCGAAAACCGGCGACGACGACGACTTGCGGCAAACCTCGCCTCGCCGTTTCAAGCCGGCAGCCCCGCGGTCACTGGGGAACGAAAGCTGGCACATCCAGCTATGGATTGACACACTCCAAGCCCGCGGGGATGCACCACTCCACTCGCCACTCTCCTCTGAACATGGCGGCGGCAACTACTGCATCTACTGACAGAAAACGAGACGGCGGCGACAGCAAGTTCAGGCGAAGCTAACCACGGCTCCAGGGCTCCTCCGGCGACACCGCGAGTTCCTACGCGCACCTGGGACAACCAGCTACTCCTCCCCACATCGATACCTCATCGGAGAACAACAGATCGGACCCCCCCCTCACCGAAAAACTCCACGGCTGCCGATCTGAACCGGGTTCAGAGCTACTACACGGGAAGCACCCAAAGGCTACCCCTTTGAGGCCATACGCACATCCTGGACGTGCCCAGAGCACTCCTGCTCACTCCTCGGCAACGTCCTGGTCACGGTGACCACCGGCTTGGCGGGGACCCGTGAACACGTCGGCGGGAAACGCAACTACGGGGCTACCTATCCGCGAGCGAACGTTGAAGCAGGGGAGCACCAGAGGCTCACCTTGGGGTGCTCGGGGACGTCCTCGACAGCTCGGAGGGGACGGCAGAGCGGTCGGTTGACGGCGAGGCAGAACTTCTGCGCCGCGGAGGTGCTACGTGGCGGGACCGCGGCGCAGCTCCTGCAACCACGACGACGACGGGAAAGGATCAGGACGACCTGCAGGAGGGCGAGCGTGAACGCGCGGACAACGACTCGGCTCAATGGCGGCGAATTGAACTCGGGTCACCTGCTGCCGTGGCGGGACGGATCGATGCAATTGAGCGCGGCGGCGGCGAGCCAAGGGGGAAAAATGGAGGAGGGAAACCCTAGGTTCCCCGGGGCGCTCCCGGTGGCCTCAAATAGGGAGATCCCGCTCTCCCTGGCCGGAGGGCTCCACCTCCCGTGGCCGGACGCGCTCGTGAGAGAGGAGGGGGAGGGGACCTCAGTCCAGGGTGGAAAGAAGACGACGGGGAGGCCGTCGGATGCAGATCGAACGAACAGGGCGCGCTCCACTTACCCCTTCGCGGGTGGGCTCTAGCCCGAGAAGAAATCCAAGGCCCAGGTGGGCTGGGTCTACAACAGGGAATAAAAAAAAGAAAAAGAAAAACCCCTGCTGCTCTATCCTTTTCCATTTAACATAAAACAGAAAGGATTTGGAGTTTTTCAGGATTAACTACAAGTGGGAAAAATACATAAAAATATGTATAATTAACCTTGCATTATTCCTCAATTTCCAAAAATGGTTTGGGCATTTTTGGCAACAACAAAATTGTGAGCTCATTTTTGAATTCAAAATCACTTTGAACTATGGCCCAAATTTTTAGAGCTGCAAAAAATGGAGCAAGGCTTTTGAAAAGCTTAGGAGGGGCAAGGAATTTGCTATGCCAAGTTTGGGGTCAAGGAGAGCATGCATGTAACAATTAAAATTCCTTAAACACCCTTCTTGAACCATTTTGGATGCAAAATCAAACAAACCAAATGGGCTCCAATCCCAATGAAAATTTAAATCACCACATGAAATTATAATTTTTAGCATCATGCCAAGTTACAGAGTCATCAGACAAAGTACAATCTCATGGTGATTCTTATTTATTGCACATGGGCTGTTACAGGTGATAAGACTCATTGCAGCAGCTCTGCCATCACACTGACGTGCCATATCCATGACACCCCTCTCAAGCGTCTTGATGTGGCCCACTATCTTTGGCACGAGATTCGGATGGTGAGCCTTCAGCAGCGTCGCCAATATCCCCATGCACCCTTCATCATGGCACTCGTTAAGTACGTCGTCTCCTCTCCATTGGAGATCACTCAGCCCCACGCTGTTTGGTCCATTCCGGAGCACATGTACTTTGATGCTCCCGAGGTTGTCCTGACGCGCCCTGTTCCGATGCACACCACTGTTCGTGGCAACCTTCACCGTCGGTATGTGGAGCAGGATCCTATGCGTCGTATGGCTCAGTTCTTGGGTAAGGCCCAAGCGGCTATGATGCGCGCTATTTCGTTCAACTGGCACTCCAACCACTCGGTGGTCTCGCGTCTCATCCAGTCCAAGAACTCCCTGAAGGCCCCTCTGCGTGCGACTGGAGAGGCCAACGTCAGTGATGATGAGCGCCTTTCCGATGCTCCTCCCGCTGATCTTGTCTTCGATTTCCCTACGGGACCGGAGTGGGCAGATTTCTTCCCTGGAGACCATGGCGCAAGTGGTAGTGGGACTCACTAGTTTCGTCAGCGCGTGTGCCCCTTTTTGGTACTTGATGCCAAAGGGGGAGAGTCATATGTGTTTTATTTATGTTGTCTAGGTGATCGAGACTTGATTATGTCGTTGTATGGGATCTGGTCTTGACACATGTTTGTGTGTTGATCTTTATGTGTACTTTGTGTTATGCATGGTGTTGCTCTTGCGTTTGGCTGGCTTTTGGCTTATGGGTCTATTATGTTTGGGTGCAATCTAATCTGTCATCTCCATAATCAATGATTGCTTGCCTTGATATCATGTATTGTGACTCGCCCGAAATGTGTGCATCTTGTGCAAAGTAAAGAATCTTATATGCACACATTAAGGGGGAGTTCATAGTAAAACTTGCTCCCACCAAAAGAAAATTCTGAATAATTTTGAGAGCTATATGTATGTTTTCATCAACTACCAAAAAGGGGGAGATTGAAAGTTCTATCTTGCCCTTAATTATATTTTGATGTTGATGACAATGTACATATAGAGGACTAATAATGTTTTCCAAGTATATCTTAGGTTTAGTCCTCGGTTCGTTGTGGTGGTGGATCAAGGACCATCTAATCATGTCAATATGCTCAAGATACGGATCCAATCCATGTTGAAGCGTAAGATTTTCGGTCTATCTTGAGTATAGGGATCCCCGCACTATTAAGAGGGGATCAGTGGGTTTTTGTCTAAGATTTTCTCAAAGCTAATTAAAACAAAAACATCTTGACACAAAATCGGAGCTCAAATGTAAAAATCTGATCACTGCTTTTCGGGCGTCCGATGAGTTTCGGACGTCCGACATTTCAAAGTTTCGGACGTCCGACCGCCATCGGACGCCCGACATGTCATATACCGTTTCTCATAGGAAAGGTCAGTAGGGATGTAAAAATGTCGGACTTCCAACGTGTTTCGGACGTCCGAACTCTGTGAGAAGTCCGATGTGCTACTGACCTTTTTCTTCTGGTGTTGGCTGTTACACTCATATTGAACACTCCGGACGTCCGACCTGGCTCGGACGTCCGACATGTGAACTTTCGGAAGTCCGCTAACTAACGGATGTCCGACACTTACACAACATATTTCCCCACCGGCCATTTCGTCCCTTGGGCTATAAATACCCCCTCACCCCACTTGTGAGGGTTGACCACTTCATTTGCAAACACCCAAGAACACAAGTGCTCCCTCTCACTCTCTCACTCACCAAATCTCAGATCCCGGAGAGTTCCTTGAGAGTTCTTGACGGATCTTCCACCTAGTGATAGATCCGCCCCTTCCCCATCTTCCAACAAAAACAAATCGCGTTTTGAGCAAGTCTTGAGCATTTCCTAAAATTGTTAAGTAGTTTTAAAATTTGTATAAGACCTATTCACCCCCCTCTAGGTCTATCTGTTGGGATACGGGGCAGAAAACACAAATTTTTCATACCTACGGTACCCGAACCCAAGATCTATGCTATGGCGATGTAATGTAACGGAGGCAATCGGTGTTCATACCTTTGAAGACCGAAAGAGGGAAACATTCTTGCGAACGTGGTTGGCGTAGACTCAGAACTACGACCTCCCTGTCGTGTAGAAGACCACCACCGGCGAGGATGACTCCCGGTAAACCTCCAGCGACGAAGTAGCACCACAGGTGTAGTGCCTCGAAGAGATTACACACGTACAGTGCAACCGATGTTCCCTCCGGGCTCCGAACCAGGCGAGCAGCGGAAAGAAGACGGATTCGGATCCCGACTCCGGCAGAGCGACGGCCTGCCTTATGGTGGAGAACTCCAATCCTGGTGCAGACTCCAAACAAGGGGAGTCCACTTCCAGAAATGGAGAAAGAGAGAGAGAACTCAATGAGATGATGGAAAAAGGGGGGTCTACCCCTCCTTATAAAGGCCAAGGGGGGTGTGATCCCTCTTCCCTCCCCCATGTGGGACTAAACCCCCCAAGGGGGGGGGGAAGGGCGCCGGCCATAGGGGGGGATGGGCCCCACCCTTGGCGCCAAGCCCAAGGGGGGGAACCCCCTCCTCCCCTAATGGGCCCCAAGGGCCCATATAGCCTTTTTCCATTAATTTTAATTATTTAAATACATTTTAATATTTAATTCAGATAATTAAATACTAAAACATTATTAAACATAATTAAACATTATTTTGAACCTTTCAAAATATCCGGAACAACTTCCGTTCTCTCCCGGAACTATTCCAGTGCTTTCTCCTATTTCACCGATGATCCCGAATCTGTCCCAGCATCAATTGCCCCTTAAGTGTGACACCCTAACGGTCCGGGAAACAGCAGACATGGTCGAGACTCTTCTCATTGACCAATGACTAGTCAGTTGGACCTGGTTACAATCCTTGACAGCCCCTGCGCTTCCATCGAATGAACTTCGATCGCTTTTGGAAACCGTTAACGATACGACGTAATCCCTTTGTGCTGCGGTACTTTGTTTGTCCGAGGTTTGATCGTCGGTATCCCACATACCGTGTTCACATCTCGTTCACAACAAACAAGTTTACTCGTCCATGATCATTGCATCTCTTGTGACCTACTCACTTGCTTGCAAGCTGTTGATGCAATATCACCGAGTGGGCCCAGAGTACCTGTCCTGTCACAAGGACTGACAAATCCCGCTCTGATCTATTCACATACTCATCAACCATCTATTTCGGAATACCCAAAGTGCACCGCTATAGCCAGCATATTTCAGTCAGGCGGTGGGATACAAATCAAAGTCTCCTCATAGATGACAATTACGTATGATCATTGCGGTCTAAGGACTAAGCCATACGTTACAAAGTCATAGCAACGCTGAACTATGTGACTCAATCACATTGCATTACTTTAGGTGGGTGTCCGTCCATCACATCATTCCCCTAATGATATGACCTCATTGTCAATGGACTTAAGTGTCGCCATGATCAGGAAAGCTTGATCAATCAATTGCCCAATGAGATAGTTTACCCGAGTTAAACTACGGACCATGTTTTATACTACACCTGTATTAGTATTTCCAAGTAATACAGTTATAGCACAATATAAAACGTATTATGAACAAAACGGATATGTGACAAATATCTTTATTAATTTGTCTCTAGGGCACATATCCAACAGTCTCCCACTTGCACTAGAGTACAAATTACACTAGTTTACATCAGGTATGTATCTAACACCAATGGTCTCTCGGTGTTCTTCAAACTTCCCCTGTGGAAGAGGTTTAGTCATCGGGTCTGCTGCGTTCAGATCCGTATGTATCTTGTGAATCCTAGTGTGTCCATCCCTGACGTAGTCTCGCGTCACATGGAACTTTCGGAGGATGTGCTTGGCTGTAGAGTGAGTTCTTGGCTCCTTCGCGTTAGCAATGGCACCCGTGTTGTCGCAGAAAATCCCCACAGGGTCAGTGCAACTGGGAAAGACGCCAAGCTCGATCACGAACTTCTTCAGCCACAGCGCCTCGTTTGACGCTTCGCAAGCGGCAATATACTCCGACTGCATTGTAGATTGAGCGACGACTGACTGTTTGCCGCTCCTCCAGCTAATTGCGCCACCGTTCAATATGAAAACATATCCCGTCTGGGATTTCGAGTCATCTAGATCTGAGTCGAGGCTTGCGTCAACGTAACCCTTTACGGTGAGCTCCTCATCAACTCCTCCATAAACGAGAAAGAGATCCTTTGTTCTTCTTAAGTACTTTAGGATATTCTTTACTGCTGTCCAGTGAGTCATTCCCGGATTACTCTGATAGCGATTAGTCATACTAATGGCCAGCGCTAAATCCGGTCTGGTACATAACATAGCATACATGAGAGAACCTATGGCTGAGGCATAGGGCTTTGAGGACATTTCCTCCTTCTCTTTTGCTGTGGTTGGGCATTGAGTCACGCTTAATTTGACACCTTTTATAACTGGCAAGAGGCCTCTCTTGGAGTTATCCATACTGAACCTTTTCAATATCTTGTCAATATAAGTGTTCTGACTCAAGGCCAACCGTCGATTAGGTCTATCTCTATAGATCTTAATCCCCAATATGTACGCAGCTTCACCTAGGTCCTTCATGGAAAATTGTCCATTCAGATATTCCTTTACTCCCTCTCAGAATTTCTTATCGTTCCCTATTAGTAATATGTCATCTACATATAACACAAGGAATGCTACAGAGCTCCCACTCAGTTTCTTATAGACGCAGAACTCTTCGACGTTTTGGACAAATCCAAAAGCTTTAATGACCTCATCAAATCGAAGATTACAGCTCCGAGATGCTTGCTTCAACCCATAGATGGACCTTTGGAGCTTGCACACCTTACAAGCATTCCTTGGATCGATAAACCCCTCTGGTTGCATCATATACAACTCTTCCTCAATGTTGCCATTAAGGAACGCAGTTTTCACATCCATCTGCCATACCTCGTAATCATGATAGGCAGCTATTGCTAGTAGGATCCGAATAGACTTTATCATCGCTACTGGAGAGAACGTCTCCTCGTAGTCAACTCCTTGAATTTGTCGGAACCCCTTCGCGACAAGTCGAGCTTTGTAGATAGATACGTTTCTGTCTGCGTCATTCTTTTTCTTGAAAATCCATTTATTCTCGACGGCCTTGCGGTCCTTGGGAATATCCACCAAAGTCCAAACTTTGATGGTGTACATGGAGTCTATTTCGGATTTCATGGCTTCTAGCCATTTCTCGGACTCGGGTCCCTCCATTGCTTCTTTGTAACTCGTAGGTTCATCCGACTCATCAGCCGAGATTGCATTCACAAGCTGTCCGTAAAACTCGGTAGGTTGACGGACTCTTGATGACCTACGGGGCAAAATAGGTTCCTCTTCATTCTCATCATGATCATCATGTATGTCATGATCGTTATGAATGTCTTCCTGGCCATTCTCTTCAGCTCCCACTGTGGAAGAAGGTTCCAGAACAATTTTTGTTGCCGGTTCTTCCATTTGGAGTGATTGGTTAGTCACTTCATCGAGGTCTATTTTCCTCCCACTCAATTCTTTCGAGAGAAACTCTTTCTCAAGAAAGTGTCCAGTCTTGGCGACAAACGTTTTGCCCTCAGATTGGTTGTAGAAGGTGTATCCAACAGTTTCCTTTGGATATCCTACAAAGATACATTTCTCTGCCTTAGATTCGAGTTTGTCAGGCTGAAGTTTCCTAACATAAGCCTCACAACCCCAAATCTTCAGGTAAGACAACATTGGTTTCTTGCCAAACCATTCTTCAAACGGTGTTGTCTTCACGGATTTGGATGGTACCCTATTAAGAACGTAAGCGGCAGTTTCTAATGCATACCCCCAGAATGATGTAGGTAAGTCGGTATGAGACATCATTGACCGTACACTATCCAATAGTGTTCGATTACGTCGCTCGGACACACCGTTTCGCTGAGGTGTTCCAGCTGGCGTAAGTTGTGGTACAATACCACAAGTCTTCAGATGAGTGCCAAACTCGTGACTTAAATACTCGCCTCCTCGATCAGATCGAAGGTGCTTGATTTTCTTCCCGAGTTGATTCTCGACCTCACTTTGAAATTCCTTGAACTTTTCAAAGGTTTCAGACTTGTGTTTCATTAAATAGATATACCCGTATCTACTTAAGTCATCCGTGAAGGTCACGAAGTAACGAAAACCATTGCGTGTGGTGACATTCATTGGTCCACATACATCAGTATGTATGATCCCTAATAAGTCCACCGCACGCTCCATGGTCCCATTGAATGGAGTCCTTGTCATTTTTCCCTTTAGGCATGGTTCACATGTGTCAAGGGATCCAAAATCCAATGACTCCAGAAGTCCATCTTTATGGAGTTCCTCCATTCGCTTTATACCAATATGACCAAGTCGACAATGCCACATCGTCATGTGTTCTTCGTTACTAGGTTTTAATCTTTTGGCCTCTACGTTATTGATGTGGGAGTCATGATATTCGAGATCCATTAAGAATAAACCATTAGGCACCGGTGCATGAACATAGAAGACATTATTCTTATAAATCGAACAACCAGTTGTTTCGGATTTAAAGGAATACTGGTCTCGCATCAAGCAAGAGCCACTCACAATGTTCATACTCAACGCGGGTACATAATAGCAATTATTCAAGACAAGAATCAATCCCGAAGGGAGACTAAGACGAAGCGTGCCAACTGACATTACTTCAACCTTGGCACCGTTCCCAACGCGCATCGTCACTTCATCCTTCCGCAAGAGTCGTTTATTCTGCATCCCCTCCTGGGAGTTGCAGATGTGAGCAACTGATCCGGTATCAAATATCCAGACGTTGCTCCGAGCACTTGTCAGGAAAACATCAATAACATGTATATCACATATATCCATGTCTCTTCCGGCAACCTTGCCGGCCTTCTTATCTTCTAGGTACTTGGTGCAGCTGTGCTCCTTCTTGATTTCCATCTCAGCAATTTTGAGTATTTTGAACAATTCAGAAAGGGTCTCAACCATTCCTTGCATGTTGTACTTCAACACAAAACTCTCATAGCTAGGGGGTAGCGACCGCAACACCCTATCAATCGCCACTTCATCTGGAATCTTAAATTCTAGATCATTTAGGCGTTGAACGTAGTCAGACATTTTGACTACGTGCTCAGTCATGCTGGTGCGCTCTTCCATCATTGCAGAGAAGAAAGCTTCACAAACTTCATTTCTCTCAACCTTGGCTTGAGGTGCAAAGACGGTCTTGAGGTCAGTGATTATCTCATAAGCACTGAAGCTCTCGAAACGTTTCTGCAGTTCAACCTCCATGGCATGGAGCATACCCTTCTTGACAAGGGAGGAATCATCTGACTTAATGAGATAGACTTTCTTCTCAGCCGGAGTAGCAGTAGTTGCTGGTGCATCTCCTAATGCAGTCTCAAGTACGTAGGACATTTTGAGGGGAACGAGGAGAATCCTCAGGGTGCGGAACCAGGAGGTGAAGTTTGACCCATTAGTTTTCAGTTTATCTTTCTCTAGGAATGATCCTAAGTTGAACGAGGGGCGTGGTGCTGTCATCTACAAGGTTGATTCACAAAGATACATATTTAGACTTTTGTTCATAATGTGGAGTTCAATTACAATTAATTCTAAAACTCCCACTTAGGAAAACATCTCTCAATTTTGCTAAGTGATTACACGATCCTAGAACACCATACCTCCCCCGTGTGACACGACCATCAGTATGTTGTTCAAGGTAGGCCATCATGCCAATCACATCATCCATGTGACTCATGCTCGACCTTTCGGTCTCTTGTGTCCCGAGGCCATGTCTGCACATGCCAGGCTCGCCACCACACCCTATGTGATTTGTTGCTGTGTCATACAAGGCCATGCTTCTGGGCATGCTAGGCTTGCTACACCCACCTCTTGTGAACGAAAAAATGTTTGACATCCGTGTGACACGTGATGCCTCCATAATGTAGAACTTCCCAGGTGGTGCTCACTAGGGTAAGGACACTATGTTGGTTTTAGCGAGAGATGGTCCTGTTTCGTGCTACCGTCGATATATCTGGCATACTAGCATAAAACAGGAAGTAAAACTGTAAATCATACAACCTATGATCCCCCTTCATGCAAAGCAAAGTGAAAACGCCTTTCTACTTCAGCTTGTGCAAGTTTTACGTGGCTGCTAGGGGTTTCGAGAGAGAGAACCGATTTCTATCCTGCGAAAACATGCCACAACAACGATCCCCAATCGTCTCTATTACACCCCTGTCGGGTCCCTCCGTTGCAAACATCTTCGCATCGCTAATGCAGAGAGACAGACACCCCCCAGCCACTTTATATGGTACAAGCCATATGTCAAGCGTGGAACCAGTCTCGCGTAAACGCGTAAGGTCGGTCGGGGGCCGCTTCATCAAACATTGCCGCAATGCTAAATGAGTACACGTGGGAGGGTAACGAATGAAGATTCGATGCCCACATCCTAGATGTGTTCTACCCGTACAATACATCTACGCATAGCTAGCTCATGATACCACTGTTGGGATACGGGGCAGAAAACACAAATTTTTCATACCTACGGTACCCGAACCCAAGATCTATGCTATGGCGATGTAATGTAACGGAGGGAATCGGTGTTCATACCTTTGAAGACCGAAAGAGGGAAACGTTCTTGCGAACGTGGTTGGCGTAGACTCAGAACTACGACCTCCCTGTCGTGTAGAAGACCACCACCGGCGAGGATGACTCCCGGTAAACCTCCAGCGACGAAGTAGTACCACAGGTGTAGTGCCTCGAAGAGATTACACACGTACAGTGCAACCGATGTTCCCTCCGGGCTCCAAACCAGGCGAGCAGCGGAAAGAAGACGGATTCGGATCCCGACTCCGGCAGAGCGACGGCCTGCCTTATGGTGGAGAACTCCAATCCTGGTGCAGACTCCAAACAAGGGGAGTCCACTTCCAGAAATGGAGAAAGAGAGAGAGAACTCAATGAGATGATGGAAAAAGGAGGGTCTACCCCTCCTTATAAAGGACAAGGGGGGGGTGTGATCCCTCTTCCCTCCCCCATGTGGGACTAAACCCCCCAAGGGGGGGGAAGGGCGCCGGCCATAGGGGGGGATGGGCCCCACCCTTGGCGCCAAGCCCAAGGGGGGGAACCCCCTCCTCCCCTAATGGGCCCCAAGGGCCCATATAGCCTTTTTCCATTAATTTTAATTATTTAAATACATTTTAATATTTAATTCAGATAATTAAATACTAAAACATTATTAAACATAATTAAACATTATTTTGAACCTTTCAAAATATCCGGAACAACTTCCGTTCTCTCCCGGAACTATTCCGGTGCTTTCTCCTATTTCACCGATGATCCCGAATCTGTCCCAGCATCAATTGCCCCTTAAGTGTGACACCCTAACGGTCCGGGAAACAGCAGACATGGTCGAGACTCTTCTCATTGACGAATGACTAGTCAGTTGGACCTGGTTACAATCCTTGACAGCCCCTGCGCTTCCATCGAATGAACTTTGATCGCTTTTGGAAACCGTTAACGATACGAAGTAATCCCTTTGTGCTGCGGTACTTTGTTTGTCCGAGGTTTGATCGTCGGTATCCCACATACCGTGTTCACATCTCGTTCACAACAAACAAGTTTACTCGTCCATGATCATTGCATCTCTTGTGACCTAGTCACTTGCTTGCAAGCTGTTGATGCAATATCACCGAGTGGGCCCAGAGTACCTGTCCTGTCACAAGGACTGACAAATCCCGCTCTGATCTATTTACATACTCATCAACCATCTATTTCAGAATACCCAAAGTGCACCGTTATAGCCAGCATATTTCAGTCAGGCGGTGGGATACAAATCAAAGTCTCCTCATAGATGACAATTACGTATGATCATTGCGGTCTAAGGACTAAGCCATACGTTACAAAGTCATAGCAACGCTGAACTATGTGACTCGATCACATTGCATTACTTTAGGTGGGTGTCCGTCCATCACATCATTCCCCTAATGATATGACCTCATTGTCAATGGACTTAAGTGTCGCCATGATCAGGAAAGCTTGATCAATCAATTGCCCAATGAGATAGTTTACCCGAGTTAAACTACGGACCATGTTTTATACTACACCTGTATTAGTATTTCCAAGTAATACAGTTATAGCACAGTATAAAACGTATTATGAACAAAACGGATATGTGACAAATATCTTTATTAATTTGTCTCTAGGGCACATATCCAACACTATCTCGATCCTTTCAACGGTAACAGAATGCTTTATGCTGAAGCTGGACCTTACCACTACACACTACTACTATTAAAATGTATGGTTCCGAGTCTTCTTCCTCGCAGGGAAGTCGAGGAGGGGAACTCGGAGGCATTATTATTGTTAAATATTACAACTTACTATTATACAATGCTGCAGCAACTTCTGCTTCATTGTTACGTTATGATTTATATGAACTGTTGGTTGTTCCCATCTTGTGCTGCAAGACTCGTCAGAAGATGCTAGTCTTCGATAGGCCTAGCTTCTTACCCTTATTCTGATTTCTACCTTGCAGTCCACTATATATAGATTTCCCTTTCCATTTGATAAAAATGCATAAATGCTTAGTAGCGGACGTAAGACTCGCGGGTATACTAGATACTCACCCTTGCTTTATTTCCCCCTTTATTTTTTGCCTGATCCCCCTTTATAAAAATGCATAAATGCTTAGTAGTGGAGAACCGTACCCACTTGTCTAAGCAGACAAGGCCAAGCACAGAACGTTCTCGGAAAGCATCGAACGTGAGGGGCATCCCATCCAGGCCGGATGATCAACTGAAATGAGTCCTCATCGTCCGCACACAAGTCTAAATGATATGGGTAGTGAACTCCCATACTCATAGACAAGTCGCCTCAACCATACTATCGATTGTATTATAACCCTTACATAGACTTACTCCAGCCCGATCACTTAGTCGGGGTCTAGGGCGGGCTCGATCATACATCAAAGTGTGCACGTGACGGAGTCACGAACAATCGCATCGCGATGCCCCAAGCTGCGCACATCTAAGGGCCACTTGGTGTATAAAAGACCGCCAGCCAGATCACAACTAAGGTCTCGAAAACCCATACTAAGACATGCATGTTATAAACATACACGCAACACACATGTCTAGTATGAACATCAGGTATCATTGCAATTCTCTACAATGTATATATCTTTATTAATAATTCTTACAGAGTGCACACAGAGATCACAAGTCTGTGATCCAACATTACATCAAACATGCGGAAGCAAAGTAGGTCTAAGTACAGACAAGTTTAACAAATGGCTTAGAGAAGCCTTATCTAAAAACAAGCCCTCCACGAGGAAACCAGTCGTCTGACTGGGACTACACTAGCTTGGTCTTGGTCTGAGTCTTCAATCTTCGAGCTTTGGTTAGAAGCCATCATCAAGTAGGTGGGTTCATCTAAAACATAGAATAAGCAAACATGAGTACAAATTCGTACTCAGCAAGACTTACGTAGGAACTATACTACTCATGCACATGTATCAAGGTAAAGGGAGGTGGGGTTTCACTTGCAGAAGTGCCAGCTTTGACTTGGCTAGTCCTGAACTACGAGTACCAGACTTGAGGTAAGAAGCGTACACGAGTCCACTACATCTCCAACCAATTACACCACTATGGTGCCTTCCTCGACTTCCCCACGAGAAAGCACGCCATAGCACTCACGCTTATCTTGCGAGTTTTAGGAGTATCCAGTTCAAGTTGTCTAATAATCGAGCACAGCTCTCCAAGCAGTCCTTAACCGCGGACGCGGCTATTCGAATAGTTTTGTTAACCCTGCAGGGGTGTACTGGTGGTGGTGGTCTATGCTGGCGATGACTACTAGAGCCGGCCGGAGCCGGTGAATCTGCTTGCCGGCTCATACTTTGATATGGGGTTTCATGTAAGTATTGGAATCCCTGTGAGTACTGAGCCTGCTGTGTGATTGAAATTTTGAGCAGATCGATTGCCCCTCGAGTGGCCTGGTCCACCGGAGTGTCTCCGTGTACGGGCCCACTGGCGAGGTACCGTGTCGCTTCCACCACGTTTTCCATGGGATTATTGAAATGATCCGGCGGTGTATGGAACCGCTCCTGTCGTGGCGAGGCGACATGTTGCCTTGGTGGCGTGTACCTTGGGGGAGTCGACTGGTTTATATCCTGGAACAGCCGCCCGGCCGGGAGGTCAGCAGGAATCCGACTCGTGGGTCCTGCGCGGCGTGCGTTGGCGAGACTTAGTTTCTGAGCTTCTATTAATTCCGACTCGTTTCGCAGGCGCATGGTTTCTTGGGCGAGTTGAGTTCCCTTTTCCACCATTTGTGCGTTCTGGGATTTAATTTCCCTCCGAATGCTCATCACCTTGGCCTTGAGTCCATTGACCCTGGTTCTCCAGGCTTGCTGGTTTTCAGCAGTCATCGGCGCGGCTAAGGCTTCATCCAAGGAATTTAGGGCATCTGAGAGGACTTCTGCTCCTGTAAGAACTTCTGGCTGTTCCATATCTGGATTAGGGGCCATGTTGTGAGTCGTCCCCACATTCCGATTCTGTGCTGCACTTTGAGCCGGTTGGCTTCCCTGCTCTTCGGTGCCTGCCATGAACACTGTCAAGCCATATGGAGGCTCGTACTGTGGAAAGTCGGGGTTGTATTCAGCTGTTCCTGTGCCGAGTCTGTTGCTCCCGGCATATCGGATGGAGCCAGTATCTGAGAAGCTTGTCTCACTGGCGTGTGAGTCAGCGTCAGATGTTTATCCCGTGGTGTCGGGCGTCAGAGACTCGACGGAGGGTGCCGACTCCGGAGATCCAGCGATGAGCCAGACGAAAGTGTGCCCTGAACCGGCATGTCGCCAACTTGAGGTTTCTAAGGGGACTTCGGGATCCGGCTCTAGCTCAGATCCGTCTGTCTTCCCAATGAAGATATGAATAGATCCGATCGGGACCCGATAACCGGATTCGACGGAATCGGCGTCGGGACCCCAAGTCGAGTCGTTGATGCAGAGCTTTTTGCGCCGGCTCCGGGTAGTTCCTCCGGTCACGAATCCTTCCATGCCTTGCAGAGCTCCCCTTAGAATCTCAACACTTGCGAGCGCAGGCCCCACGGTGGGCGCCAACTGTCGTGGAAAAGTCACGGCAGATGTCCATAGAGTCGGACTTATCGTGGGACCTTTGCTGCGAGGCGAATTCGAGGAGAGAGTCGACATAGACACAGGACTCGGCGGTTTACCCAGGTTCGGCCTCGTCGATGCGGTAAAGACCTACTCCTGCTTTTTGACTATATGGGGATCGACTCCTCATTAGGAAGAGTCGATCGTATCGATTACAGAGATGATGTTTAGCAACCTTAGTCTCGTGGAGATCTAGGTTATGGCGCGAGTTGTCTAATCCTAGCTTGAGGTAAGTTCTGCTCTGGCTCCCGTGGACCTCGGCTTATAAAGGTGCCGGGTCCCGGGATTCCTAGAGTCCGACTCCTACACGATGTGGAGTTCTATTCTACTTTACAAGTTTTCTACGTGCTATACAAGGTAAGTCAAATTCCTTCTAGGGCTTCAATCTTCACGCTTGGGACGTCAGACTCCTGGTCAGGTCTTCTTTGTGGGACTTCATATGTAAGTCGTCCTGGAGGTTTATAATGCCGGGTCTATGGTCCTGATCCATCCCCCCGACAATACGACCGACGTTACTGGCGTGCTTGGCCCCTGCTCGTATCTCGCGAGAGTTACCAAACCATGAAAGTCGAGCTCTACCAAGAGCACACACGAGATAAGGTAAGGAGTCTGTTCACCTTGTTGGTAACCGCAGAGACTTGGTGGGACGACAGGGCACGCACCGATGAACTGGTGGTCCCGACTGCTGTCGTTGTCCGCGCGTCAGTTAAGTCGGGGCAACGATAACTGTTGTCACGCAGGTTAATTAAAATGCTAAATGGTTCGGTGGATGACTTGAGAGGCCCGTTGGTCTCTACGCACTACCTACACGTGGGATTACGGTGTGGCCCTCCGCGTCGTAGTTTGTTCGAAAGCTCTTCAAACGTTAGCAGTACTGCGGCTTGATCGCCGGGAAGTGGTGTTGTCTTATTTGTTGCAGCAGGTATGTTTGGATTTGCTTTTGCTTCACCGGCCAGACTCGCACCGCGCAGGAGCGTGTCAGGGTGAGGGACCTAGACCCCTGAGCGCATAGGATATAGTCCGGCGGATGGCCTCTCTGCTGAGCCTAGGATGGGCTGCGCCGTGTCGGATAGCTTTGGTGGAGCGTTCCCTAACAAGTTTCCCGCCACCCTAGAGATCCGAGCGTGCAGGCTGAACAGTAGTGCACCCATGCAAGGAGTTTAATCTATTCGAATAGTCGTGTCCACGGTAACAGGACGCTTTATGCTAAAGTTGGACCTTACCACTACACACTACTATTATTAAACTGTATGGTTCCGGGTTTTCTTCCTCGCAAGGGAGTCGAGGAGGGGAACTCAGAGGCATTATTATCTTTAAATATTACAACTTACTATTATACGATGCTGCAGCAACTTCTGCTTCATTGTTACTTTATGCTTTATATGAACTGTTGGCTATTCTCATCTTGTGCTGCAAGACTCGTCAGAAGATGCTACTCTTCGATAGGCCTAGCTTCTTACCCTTATTCTGATTTCTACCTTGCAGTCCACTATATATAGCTTTCCCTTTCCATTTGATACAAATGCATAAATTCTTAGTAGCGGACGTAAGACTCGCGGGTATACTAGATACTTACCCTTGCTTTATTTCCCCCTTTATGTTTTTCCTGATCGGCCGCTGCAGTCGACGTTGGAGCCCAGGAGCAGGAGTACCCCGGAGGCGCCTACTACTACGTCGAGCCCCCCTTTGACCAGGACCAGGAGTAGTTTCGTAGGCTCCCAGGCAGGAGGCCTTACATTTTTCGATCTGTATCTCTGATGTTATTTGTGCTAGCCTTCTTAAGACCAAACTTGACTAACTATGTATGTACTCAGATATTATGGCTTGTATAACTTATGTATTCGGGTCTGTGTGACCCCCTTATCTTGTAACATATTGGTTTATCCTTTTGTGTTTAGTGTTGTGCTGTGATATTCTCACCGTGGCACCCTAATCTCAGCCGTGTACCCTGCATGTATGATTACTGTACAAGGTTTAATCTAGTTTTCGCAAAAAAAGTTTAATCTAGTAAAATTTATGAGGCAGAGGCTAGTTGGTGAATTCCCAGTTCAAATTGGTTATAGAAAACTTACACTCCCCCTAGGCTTGAGATTGTATGGAGGGCACTCGCGGATGCGGCTAGCCATGGATTGTGATTTTTCGTGGAGGGAGAGTGTAAGCAATATAAAAACCATGGGAACCGCCATTAACTTAGTTGACATGAAAGATATTGAAAACCTTTATTGTAAACCATTGACTGGAAAGTTACAGTCCAAAAACAATTTATCTCCGATTTAAGAAACAAGCTCTCGTACATGTTAAGTCTTTGCTTCCTTTCATGGATTCTCAATTTTCCTTCACAAGCCACAGTTCGAGAGTCACCATCTTAGTCTTTGTCGGGACCCAGGGTTTGCATATGTAATTCCTGTTACAACACAATCATATGGAGAGCCGAGAGCCGTACCCACTTGTCTAAGAAGACAAGGCCAAGCACAGAACACTCTCAGAAAGCATCGAACATGAGGGGCATCCCATCCAGGCCGGATGATCAACTGAGATGGGTCCTCATCGTCCGCTCACGAGTCTAAATGTTTATGGGTGGTGAAATCCCATACTCATAGACAAGTCGCCTCAACCATATTATCGATTGAATCATAACACTTACATAAAAAGAGTCCAGCCCGAATTCTTAGTCGAGGTCTCGGGCGGGCTCAATCATACAACAAAGTGTGCCACGTGACTGAGTCACGAGCAATCGCATCGCGATTCCCCACGCTGCGCACACCTAAGGGCCACTTGGTGTATAAAAGACCGCCGACAAGAACACAACTAAGCTATCAAACCCCACACTAATACATGCACGTTATAATCATACACGCAGCATACATGTCCAGTGTAAACAGCAGGTAATCACAACATGAACTCTACAAACTCATAGTCTTTATAACTTCTGCTAAACAGAGCAGACATAGTAGTTGTATTACAAGAAGAGATCACATGTCTGTGATCCAACATTACATCAAACATCAACGGAAGCAAATTATGTCTTAGTAAAGACAAATTTAACAAATGGCTTAAGAAGCCTGAAAGAAAATACAACGACCCTCCAAAGGGCACAGGCTGCTCTCTGGAACTATACGACCTGGTCCACGTCGAGCTCGGGGATGAGGCCATCATCAGGGTCAGTGGTCTCGTCTCTAAAACATAGAATAAGCAAACGTGAGTACAAAGTCATACTCAGCAAGACTTACATAGGATCTATACTACTCATGCACATGTATCAAGGCAAAGGGAGGTGGGGTTTCATTGCAGAAGTGCCAACTTTGACTTGGCTATTCCTATACTACGAATACCATAATGAGGTAAGGAGCGTACACGAGTCCAAGTAACAAGTCTCCAACCAATACACCACTATGGATACTTCCTCGACTTCCCCACGAGGAAGCACACCACAGCACTCACACTTATGTTGGCAAGTTTTCAGAGTAACCATTGAAGTTGTCTATGATCAAGTAAAGGTCTCCAAGTAGTCCATAACCGCGGACACGACTATTTGAATAGTTCATTAACCCTGCAGGGGTGTACTGCTACACACACGCCTCATCAGTTACCACCTGGGAGTGGACCCTTCAAGTGAGTACCGGCGAGGATGCTTCCACGACACTTCACTCACAGCACCATCTCTAGTCCTAGGGAGTCGCCTATTTGAGTTGGGACCACAATCGGAATCCGACCGATTTTTCCGGTGCGGACTCAAACGTTGTGTGACTGCCATCAAGCTCAACTCGATCATGATCACTTGATTCAACGAGCCCACAACCTACGTCCACCACTTACCTTGATGTACCTTCTTGAGATCGTTTAAAGTTTGAACTACTTGCGACTCCTGGACTTGCTCCGGGGTGAGGTACTAGGCCGAGAGGGGTCAGTGAGCCCAATGTGTGGTCGTACTCTTAGTCTTGGATAACAACACAAGAACTCGGGCTTAAGGCAGTGTTCAACGAGACAACCCACTGTGTACTCCTACACAGCCTCTCATCGTTCACCTTGTTTAGGTCAAATTCACCAACACGTTACCACCATCATTCACATGATCACTACCATCCCGACTCACATCAAAGTAGCCTCATTGTAACCTCTAAGCATGCAATAAGCTGTAACAGTTGCAGGGGCAACATGATAGCAACCAACTCCTACATCTGCTAGGATTGTGGTTTGCTTACTACTGTGACAAAATGATAGGTCATGCAAAGGAATGGGTTCAACTAGCGGTAGAACGTATCATGGTGACATCCTAAACATGCATAAGCAAGAATGAGAGGAACTAGGATATTATCGACATGATCAAAGAGTGGGTGCTTGCCTTGCTGACAATCACGAGGTACTGTACTTCTGACGTGAGGTTGAACTCGTCTCTGAGATCAACTTCTACCGAGAAGAAGCAAACACCGAAGCACTAAAAGTAATGCACATTTGATAAATTAAAATGCACAAGCAATATAGCATGATATGAAGTTGATCATGGGTTTGTTGTGCTTCTTATGTTCATGTGAAGTGGATTGCATAGCAAGGGTTTAAGTTGGAATAGCATTAGTGATTTATTTGAATTATATCAAATGATCCATATAGAAAAATGCTACTGGTTCTTCAACATAAACAATTCAAACATGGTTGGAAGTTGCATATTTGGATAGAGAATTTTATTCTGATCAATTTTCATATATTACACTTTGCATTTGGACTTATAGTTTAGGAGATATTAATATTCAAAGTTTAGGCCATTTTCTGGAATTTACTGAATTAATTAAAGGATTTCTATTTAATGCGTCAGGCTGACGTCATCTGCGTTGACTGGTCCAACAGACCAGTGGGGCCCTCTGGTCAGTGACTGGGGTTAAATCCCGGTTTAATTAACCCCCTGGTTAATTAGAGGGGGGACCTGGGCCCAGTGTCAGTGAGATAAGGGGGGGATTCGCAAGGTCATTAGGGGCTCTAATGGCTAGGTGGCCGCCGGTGCCACTGTAGCCGCCGGAGTTCCGCCGGAATCGCGCTAGAGGGCACGGGGAGAGGAAAGGGCGGTACTGGCGGGTGCGCCTTGAGCTGCTGCGTCGGGTGGGACGAGCTGGGGTTTGCCAGGAGGTCTCTGGCCACGAACACGACGGCGAGGGCGGCGGATGGAGCTTCTGTTCATAGCGCCGGGCAGTAGAGGGGACTGGGAGAGCCACGAGGGGGGGGGGACGAAGCGACGAGCTCACCTGAGCACGATGGAGTGCACGGCGAGGCCGGGGGTGAAGGGAAGGCGACAAATTCGAGCTCGGGGTTGACGGCGGCCGGCGGGGAAGTGGCGAGGCGAGCGGCGTCTACGGAGCGACCCGTCTCGAATTGAGGGCGCGGCTTGACGAAGACGGCGTCGTTGTAGCTCCTCGACAATGTGCGGCGGCGAGACGAAGCTGTTGGCCGCGAAGGGGCATGTCGGCGGCGAGACAAGCTCTTGGGTGTGCGCGTGTTTTCGTCGAGAGAGAGAGAGAGAAGACCAGAAAGAGAGGGGGGAATGAACTGGGGCTTCTCCAGGCGCGCGGTGGCGGGGAGGTGGAGCCAGGGGAAGAAGGACGTGGCTTGGGCGACGGCATGCTCGCCACGGCGGCGAGCTGCTTGCCTGGCCACGGGTAGAAGACGACCCTGCCCCTGGTGGGCTGGGCCGGCTTCTAGCCAGGCTGGGCCAGGTAAGGTGGGCTGGGGGATTCTTCTCTCTCTTTCATTTTCTATTTTCTGTTCTGTTAATTTGTTGTGCCCTTTAAAAGAAATACTAGGGAATTTTATAAAAACTCCCAATTATTTTTATAAAACCTAGGTGACTTATTATTAGTCAACCCCAAGTTTTGGGAATTTTTGAAATTCAAATTATTTGAATTTCAATTCAAATAGGCAATTGATTTAATTTCCAAGCTACTGTTTGGATTTTTGAAAAATCAATGAGCATGGGATTAATCCCTAATCACTTTTAAAATGATCACACTCATTTTTAGGATTTTCAACATATCCAAAAGAATTTTGGAAAAAGATTTATTTCTGGCCCTTTTTATTTAAATTATTTTGAGGCTTTTTGCTTCCCCTTTTCTTTTCTTTTTGCAAAAATTTTCATGATGAAAAAATGCAAGCTTAGCAAAGCACAAACCTAAATTAGGGTTCTGACAGTCTTTCAGACATCACCGACTAGGGGAGCATGATTGTCATTCTGAGTATAATGCGCATTTTTTTCGAAAGTACCATAAAGGGGGCAAGCGAGGTATCACTTTATCATGGTTTCACCGCACCATGCGCACTACAAACCTATTGGGTGTTTCAGTATCATATTGTCATCTGTTAGTTCTTTGTGATATTCTCATGAGCTAACATAATTACTGAAGTTTCATTATCTCTATAAGCATTTTTCAAGTAATTTTTGGTAGCATGTCACCACAAAAATTATCTTGGTTATGATGTACCTACTCGAGGACGAGCAGGAATTAAGCTTGGGGATGCTGATACGTCCCTAACGTATCTATAATTTTTACGTGTTCCATGTGTATTTGGTTGACATTGTTACATGTTTTGATGCACTTTCATTTCTCTTATAATATATTTTGAAACTAAGATATTAATGGTTGCAAGAGTGCACAAGTTCTTGTTTTTATACTTTATGTCTAGGAATTACTTGGATAAAGGAAAATTCATAAAATTAGTCTTGTTGGAGTTGTTCTCTAACTTTCCCGAAATCTGTCCCCACCAAACATGTTTTAGAGATTGCGTCTGAAACGCAAGAAGGAAACATCAAACGAAAAAACTTAAAATAACAAAGTTGTAGATAATTTTCTCGTCTTCGATCTAGATATACAACTCGGCCCAATCCAAGTTTGTATGCGCCCTCAGACTCCATTCTACTAAAGACGTAATCTGGATGACATAAATACAAGAGTCTATATAAAGAGAGAAAACCTAGGTCATTGGGCACCACGAAATTTCCTCCCCCTAGTTAGCAGTCTTGAGGGGGAGATCCAACTACACACCAGCACCATATCCAAGGAATAACAAGTGTTACAAGGGCCGCTGCCCCCCAAGGGTCGTGGCCGCCGCCTCCTTCATCTCATCTGGGCTGCACCTCTCCATCAACAACTCTCTCTTGATCACCATGG
The DNA here is from genome assembly GCA_950022295.1 of Bromus sterilis. Lineage (NCBI taxonomy): Eukaryota > Viridiplantae > Streptophyta > Magnoliopsida > Poales > Poaceae > Bromus > Bromus sterilis. Next base: position 306,650,258 of record OX465595.1, read on the forward strand.
TTATGTGTGATTAATTCCTCTCCGGGGAGGACGCTTGTACCTATAGCTATATAGTTATATCTCTCTCCCATGATGTGATCGTTTTTGTGATCATTGGCTATGGTAATCTAGTTGTATCCCATGATGTTTCCCCTTCTTCTATGTATTGGATTTGATGTTTTTACTTGATGATATCTAGTATAATCTATGAGGACCGGTGACCTTGGGTCTCATTTGGACATGGATTGGAATAATATTGTCAGGATTCCATTCTTCTTTGTTGTGTTTTGAATTATGGATTTGAGTGCTCTTGATGCTTGTGTTGAGTATATTTTTCATAGTCCTTCGGTGACAGGATGGGCACTTTGTCATATTAGAAATAGACTATTCTTGATATATGTTGTGGTGTCCGTTAGTACTATCTTTGGATGCTCTCAGTGATAGCGTGGGTTATCCATAGATGTGCGATACAAAATTTAAGGTGTGCTTTCGTAGCCCTACATAATTCTCATCCTATTTCGTGGACCATCTTCAACCTCTACTTCCCTGAGTTCGATAAACCTTAGGTCATCCACTTGAGGAAAATTGCTGCTTTACTACAAACCTCTACACTCGGTGGCCCGACATAGTCTACAAGAATAAAAGAGTTTAGTAGACATCAGTACCCTCACGTATGATACAGAGTGGCAACTCTCCTCGTTGGTTACCCCAAGTGGAAGGTGAGATGCTAAGGTTGAGTATCGAACCAGTAGGACTCCAAGAGATACAAGTAGGTGTCACGGCGCTTGACGTGGACCTGCACACAGATACAAATAACTTTGCTCCCAACGAGTATAGAGGAGTTGTCAATTCCTCCGTCCTTGCTGTTTATAAAGGATCAACACAAGAGATAAAATTGGAACTGAAAGTAAAGACTGAAAGTAAACTAAGGGTGTAAACAAAGATGTGAAGATGGACCGGGGTCCCGTGATTTTCACTAGTGATGTCTCTCTCCCAAAAGATGATAAAAGTGCTAGCGAGGTAAACAAATCACAGCTGGGCAATTGACAGGATTATGAAGGCACCGCAATGCTAACTATGCTGCAAAGAAAGGAAGGGCTCAAAAGCAATGGGCAGTACGCCAAGGTAAGTTGACCGAAATCCAACTGCATCTACTACGAATCATCCACCTTGAGAGATCTATCCAGAACATCTCGCTGGTATTAAGTTGCGAATCCCACCCGAAGTGTAAACTTAAAGCGAAAGACAACTGCATTAAAAGAACTTTTCCTAAACTAAACAATCCTTGCACCCGCGGGTACAAGCACCGTTGTTTTATCCCTGGTGGCAACAACACATCCCCTAGTCTCATGTTTCTGTCACTCAAGCTAGACATCAGGGGGCTGAACCCACAATCAAGCATAATGCTCCCTCTTGGAGTTGCAAGCAAACTACTTGGCCAAAGAAAAATACTGCAACGGAGAACATGCAAGAATTTATACAAGAACAAAATATAAAAGAGAAGAACCAAATATATTACTCATCAAAATCTGAACATAGTCTCATAATCCATCAGATCCCAGCAAACTCAGCATAGCAACAGCAGAAATTACAAAAGTGCCTCGATCATGTGAGGCAACTCCCGAGGTCTCGAAAGTGGAAGCACAAAGAGGGGAGAGGCACATCACATAGCTACTGGTCACGGACCCATGGTCCAAGGGGGACTACTCACGGCACATCCGGGAGGCGTCCATGGCTATGGATGGTCTCCCGGAGGGGGTTCCTCCTCCCGGCAGGGTGTCGGGGCAGCTTCTTCAGGCAGCCCTGATTTTGAAACGGCGGCAGCGGCGGTACAGAGGCGAGTTCGCGGAAAAGAGATCGATATTATGGGTTTCCACCCCGAGGGCTAAATATAAGCGGAGGGGGTGTCGAGGGGACCCACCAGGCAGCCAGGAGGCCTCCTGGCGCGGCCTATGGTGGGCCGCGCCAGGGACCTTCCTGGTCTCCTGGTGGTGGCCCCCCTCCGCTACCTTGGTGATTCCGAAAGCTTCCGGGTCGCTGATTTTTCCGGTTTTTTTGGAGTACTTTTAATGGCCGAAAAACCTGGAATACAAAACAGCAGAAAACAGCAACTGGCAGCTGGGTGCACTAGGTTAATAGATTAGTCCAAATATGCTCAAAAGTGTATGAAAGTTCAAGCAAATCATGGAAAATTCACACAAAACATGCATGGAGCAAGCAGAAATTATTGATACGTTTGGATGCGCAAGGATAACCAAACCCCCATACACTCCTCTTAGAGTGCTTGATTGTCCGTGTTCTCCTGAGTAGACTACGAAATACCGATAATAAGTGGATGAGTTCTTTATGACTAATGTAACTATTCAATTCTTGGAACTTCCACCTATCCTTATATATTGCTAGCCTCTTTGGTACCGTGCATTGTTTTTTATCATCTCGAGAGTAAGTGCAAACTTCATCGGTGCATCCAAATCCTTGGCATGATACACTCCGTCATACATAAGCCTCATTATATCTTCATAAAAACAACCACCATACCTACCTATCATGGCATTTCCATAGCCATTCCGAGATATATTGCCATGCAGCTTTCATCGTTCTTCAGTCTCATATGACTTATCCCTCATTGTCATATTTCCTTGCATGATCTCATAGGCCGCATATAGTTGGGCTTTGCATGTTGTTCATATTTTTACTTCATGTTGCGCTTGATCTTTGCATATACTGCTACACTGTTAGATGCATTCATATAGAGTCATTAATTTTTATTCAGTGTTGTAAGTAAATAAAAGTGTGTTGATGTTCTTATAGAGTGTTGCCACTACCAGTAAGGAAAGAAATAAAAGATCCCAAAGTAGAAAAAATACGAAAAAGGATCCCAAAGAGGACAAAAAGGAGAAAATAAAGGGCCATGGAGGCCACCAATATAAAAATAAATAAAAATAAAAAATAATAAAAATAGAGAGAGAGAGAGAGGAGGCAACACTACTATCCTTTATTGCACACTTGTGCTTCAGAGTAGCACTTGTACTTAATTTTTTACTGAGTTTTGATGTTGTACTTGCATAACTATGTGGGGATCTTTACACTATAGAACTTGTCTTGCATATTACAAGGATGAGACTCCTCAAAAGAGCTCTAGATATTCATGAGCAAGAAAGTTGGATGCACCCCCACTAGTTCCATTGGAGGGATTTCATACACTTATAGCTCTATGTGCATCCCTTGTTGCATGGTAATCCCTACTCCTCACACCATATCTGTCATAAGGCTTTCTCTTGCCTAATGGTTGTCCTCATTGGTGTGAGCCTTTCTCTCCTTTTGACTTCCTATCGCAGTCATTACTCTCTTCAGCATCCCAAGTGTCATTTATCTTGCTTGCGCTCATTCATTGCATTAGTTGCTCAAAGTCAAAAGGGAGATAATCAGATAGTCTTGTACCTGATCGACGGTCTAAGGACTATACATGATAAAGATTCAAAAGTGACCATGTGTGAAAGTTAATAGATAGAGTTCTCAACAACTATTCAGTATTTTTATTCTAAACCTTCTTCACTCCTGGCCCGACATAGTCTACAAGAATAGAAGAGTTTAGTAGACATCAGTACCCTCACGTCTGATACAGAGTGGAAACTCTCCTTGTTGGTTACCCCAAGTGGAAGGTGAGATGCAGTGTAGCAGCAAGTTTCCCTTAGAAAATATGCTATGGTTGAGTATCGAACCAGTAGGACTCCAAGAGATACAAGTGGGTGTCACGGCGCTTGACGTGGACCTGCACACAGATACAAATAACTTTGCTCCCAACGAGTACAGAGGTGTTGTCAATTCTACGGCCTTGCTGTTTATAAAGGATCAACGTAAGAGATAAAAGTGGAAATGAAAGTAAAGACTGAAAGAAAACTAAGGGTGTAAACAATGATGTGAAGATGGACCGGGGTCCCGTGATTTTCACTAGTGATGTCTCTCTCCCAAAAGACGATAAAAGTGCTAGCGAGGTAAACAAATCACAGCTGGGCAATTGACATGATTATGAAGGCACCGCAATGCTAACTATGCTGCAAAGAAAGGAAGGGCTCAAAAGCAATGGGCAGTACACCAAGATAAGTAGACCAAAATCCAACTGCATGTACTACGAATCATCCACCTTGAGATATCTATCCAGAACATCTCGCTGGTATTAAGTTGCGAATCCCACCCAAAGTGTAAACTCAAAGAAACAGACAACTGCATTAAAAGAACTTTGCGTAAAGTAAACAATCCTTGCACCCGCGGGTACAAGCACCGTTGTTTTATCCCTGGTGGCAACAACACATCCCCTAGTCTCATGTTTCTGTCACTCAGGCTAGACATCAGGGGGCTGAACCCACAATCAAGCATAACGCTCCCTCTTGGAGTTGCAAGCAAACTACTTGGCCAAAGCAAAATACTGCAACGGAGAACATGAAAGAATTTACTCAAGAACAAAATATAAAAGAGAAGAACCAAATATATTACTCATCACAATCTGAACATAGTCTCATAATCCATCAGATCCCAGCAAACTCAGCATAGTAACAACAGAAATTACAAAAGTGCCTCGATCATGTGAGGCAACTCACGAGGTCTCGAAAGTGGAAGCAAAAAGAGGGGAGAGGTACATCACATAGCTATTGGTCACGGACCCATGGTCCAAGGGGGACTACTCACGGCACATCCGGCAGGCGTCCATGGCTATGGATGGTCTCCCGGAGGGGGTTCCTCCTCCCGGCAGGGTGCCGGGTGTAAGGCCCGATATGCGGTACTGTTCCAGATCTAGATGTTTCCATCCAGATCCGGGGACGAAGCACATATCGGTCCCACCGCGACATATGACAAAGCCATATGCTCCGGATTTCCAACATGATATCACAACATTACAGATACAAGGATACAACATCTCATACAATCGTCATACAACTGCCTTAATACAATATAATAGAGGAAGATACATGTCTGAGTACAGACTACAATCAAATGCCTACTGGCAAAGAGAAAACATCGATCCCCATAACCACACGGGTCCAGGCCCTCCGCCGGGATCCGCCTAACTAGTCGTCGTCGAGTCTCCACGTGAAACGTCGATCACCGTACCTGTTGTCAATCAAGAACCCTGAAAAGAGTTTGGGGGTAGTATCATGAGTACAAAAGTACTCAACATCCAACTGTAGTGGTCATCTGACCCAGCAAGGACTTCATCACTCGTCATTCTAGGACAACTAGTAGTTTACGGTAAGGAAAGGGTAAGTGGTGAGGTTGCTGCCGCACTAGCATTTATGAAGTGGCTAACGATCTAGGGAGTAAGATAAGAAGCCAAGAATTCGATGAGGAATCGCCTCCAACAAGTCTTGCTATCAGTTACTTACGCAAACATAACACCTATCCTATCCTTGTCCTCCTCTTCGCATCCCGACGAAGAAGAATCAGTCAAGGCACACACACAGTGATCAAATTATATTAAGATTATCTCAGTTGTTGTTGTCTATGAACAAGGAGTAGGTCTCAAGTCGTCCATAACCGCGGACACGGCTTCTCAAAAAGATTTAACCCTGCAGGGGTGTACCAACTACCCATTACAAGGCTCCGCACGCACGCCCATCACTCTCAGTTGCTACCCATTATAGGCAACCATTTCATGATTTAGTTCCGAGAGATCCGAAACGACAGGTCCCTCTAACTAACAACGAACAAATCCGGGTGGCTCCCGGTGAGTCGACATCCATCTCAGGAGCCGGCCGCTCTCTTGATCTGGTCTCTACCGTCTGTCTCGGGTTTGGATAGCCGGTTAATCACACATGGGAAACAGGGTCCTCAGCCGAACAAGGTGGGCCAGCAAGGGAACTATGTCCTCACTGGTCCGGGTTGGTTTAAAAACTACTGGCAGCTGACCAGCACACACACGGTTTCAAATGGTAAATCATCTTGGGCCACCACTAGAAATGTTTGAAGCTAGGTAGGTAAGAAAAGGGGACCCCATAAAATCCCACACGCGGTTAGGCACTGTCAGTCTTAAAACCAATACCCGGAACTCGGATCCTAGGTGACTCGAATGGAACAAAGCGTCGGGGCGGGATAGCCTAGACCTTCCATCCTCCGTCGAATATAGTCAACATTATAATAACCATATCATCAACAACAATAATAATGTGATATCCCAAACCAAGAGTAACAGGGTAACGTCGTAGCATCCTAAGCATACATACTAAGCAGGGGCTGAGCAACGAGCAATAGTAACATAGCAGTACAAGGTTTGCTGGGAAGGGACATGGTTGTATCGGTTTGAAAGAGGCTGTAAACATCGAACCTAACCTAGACTAGCATGCAAACCGCTGGTGGAAATACAATGGATCATAAGTAATGTATAGTCCTTGCCTGTTGATAAGTCGGGTTCCGAAGGTGTAGCCGATCGCAAGCTCGCATCGTCTCCGAAGGTACCCGCGGAAGCACACAAGACGATAAACACTGGAAATCAATCAACGATCAAGCACTCTATTACTATGGGGAAACACAAGATCAAGAAGACAGCACACGACACGGCAACGCGATACAGATCTATCGTCGAGAACGGTTACTAATAGGTTAAGTGGAGTACTCGTCACGCATGACGATACCGCACATTTAGAAACGCTTCAAGTTGTTTAGCTACAGGTGATCAACAAAGTTGTTAACATGGCAAAGCACAGAAGCATTCCAGAGGTGAAACATAAGATAAACTATCTGAAGTAGTCACTTTAAGTGGGGGTAAAACCTATACATGGCAACTATTACGGACCCCACGATATTTATTGCATTTGGTACTGTTCTGTCCTAAACCATATTTGAGGTTGGTTAACAGCATCAAACAACAGCATAAAAAAAATTACACGAAAAACTAATCAAGCTACATATAAAGAACACCCCAAACGAAGTTACGGTTAAAAAGATACAAGCAAAACAAGTTACGGGCACAATCTGCCAACATCAGGAAGCACACTTTAGAGCAATGCATAAACAGGATAATCAATGCAAACATGCTCACAAATGATATGAAACTAATGTAGACATGACAGGGAAGGCATGGCAAAAAGAATCATGCAAATAGGCATCATATATCAAAAGATATTAAGCATGTAACATGTCATCGGAACGTTACAGACTTAGAGAAAAACAGAGGTGGCTGTCAAAAACAGCGGGGTTGCAACTTTGGAGCTCAATAACTATATGACCAGCAAGCATATCATGACAAATCAATACATATAATGGAAGTAGACATGATGCTTAACAATATGCAATTGGAATCACTCAATTCCGATAAACAGTCGCGACACACTCGTCGATTGAAGTTGCAACAAAATATAAACAACATCACACTAACAGCAGGGTAGCTACTTTAGAGCAAAATACAATCATGATGCAGCAAGCAATTATGACATGTGAATGCATAGAACTGAAGTAGAAACAATGCTTAACAGGATGCAAAAGGAACCAATCAATTCCGATGAACGGTTGCGAAGCAATCGTCACCCGAAGTTGCAATAAAATAATAACAGCAGCACTTAACAGGAAATAAAAGCAATTAACGGCCTGATGCCCACTTCAACGCAGAATTAAACTATCTAGACGGCCTCAAACGGAAAAACTTTCTACATAGGAACGCTAGAGCACGCAAAACTGAGCAACTTTCGTTTTGGGGGCACGTTCATCGGAGCTACGGATCAACGGAAAAAATACGTCGCAAAAACGTAACAACAGCAATTATCACAGGGACTTAGAAAATTTTACAGGTTGTCAGGAAAAAAATATCTCGGGCTGAACCTTCTGTGGGCTCGGCCCAACAGTGGGTTTGGGGGTGGCCTGGCAGGCCGGCTGGATCTGGGCGTCGGGCCTGGCCTGGAGGCGCCTTGCTTCGGTGGGCCTTGAGGAGGGGCCGACCCAGGCTGGGGAGGAGGTAGCCAGTTGCCTCGTGCGCCCGCGCCAGCCCGACCGCGGCGGCGGCTCGCCGGCCGGCCAGCGGCGGCTGCTAGAGGCGGTGGGCAGGGGTCCGAGGGGGTGCTGGGGCGTGGAGGGCGACTAGGCGGCGGGGTCCTCCTCGGGCGGCGCCGGTTGGCTCGGCCGGCGGGAGCTCGAGCCTGCTCCGGCCATGGCGCTGTATTACATCCAGGTGGCGGGTTGGTTGGAGGAGGTAGAGAGAGGAGGTTTGTGGGGCTGACATGGCACTCATCTGGGCCATCAGATCTCAGATCTGATGGTCCAGATTCGAGGTAGGGCTAGGGTTTCAAAAACTGGGGTATTTGGGGGCAATTTTGGGGAAAAACAGGGGTGTGGCTGCATATTTTTGGCTAGGGAAACCCTAGAAAGGGGTGGGAGTGTGGTGGTCTTTATATAGCCTAGGTGGCTGGCAATTTGCAAAAACATCCCCGGGTTTTCTCTCTCGCGCGCGGTGCTCACGTTTCTGACCGCCGGGGGTCCGCAGTACCTCCGATTCGGGTAAAACTTCGAACTGCGCGATCAACGCGTCGAGCCGGCGGCGTTCACCTCGCGTTGGAACCGTTCCGAGAACACTTCCGGCGCGCTATAAAAATATCCCGTTTAATTATTAAATGGGGTTTTCGTTCCGTTGGCTGCGGCTGGTCTCGTGCGGTTTTCGGGACGGTGATCGGGTGAAACCCGGTGTCGCAAAGGTCGAGTGTCAGGGTGGCAAGGGTCGGTCTCCGTCCGATACAAGATAAGAGGGGTAAAAATAATCGCCGATCGATAAATCGGGGATGCAAACACCGCAAACAATTCAGACAATCAAACAATTCACACCGAAAACAAAATTTTTATTTTTTGTGAAAATTGGGCTGTTACACCGGGGCAGCTTCTCCAGGCAGCCCCGATCTTGAAACGGCGGCGGCGGCGGTACAGAGTCGAGTTCGCGGAAAAGAGATAGATATTAGGGGTTTCCACCCCGAGGGCTAAATATAGGCGGAGGGGGGTGTCGAGGGGACCCACCAGCTAACCAGGAGGCCTCCTGGCGCGGCCTAGGGTGGGGCTGCGCCAGGGACCCTCCTGGTCTCCTGGTGGTGGCCCCCCTCTGCTACCTTGGTGATTCCGGAAGCTTCCGGGTTGCTGATTTTTTATCTGATTTTTCTGGAATTTTTGGAGCACTTTTAATGGACGGAAACCCTGTAATACAAAAACAGCAGAAAACAACAACTGGCAGCTGGGTGCACTGGGTTAATAGATTAGTCCAAATATGCTCAAAAGTGTATGAAAGTTCAAGAAAATCATGGCAAAGTCACACAAAACATGCATGGAGCAAGCAGAAATTATTGATACATTTGGTACATATCAACATCCCCAAGCTTAATTCCTGCTCGTCTTCGAGTAGGTAAATGATAACAAGCATAATTTCTGTGGTGACATGCCACACAACCATATAAGGACTTTTAAGTAAAGCAATCAAAGCATGCAATTCAATTGAAGTCTTAACAAGCAAGAGTCTATATTAGCATTGACACAAGCAACAAAAGAACAAAAGGTGCAAGAGCTCTCGCTGTCCGTGACTCGAATGTCTCCAGATGGTGTTTGCGTGCAAGCAGGGGACTGGGAAAAAGAGAGAAAAAAGGTTGTTGAGAACAACTATCTACTAAAGTTTCACACTTGGTCTCCTTTGGATTCTTATCTTGTCTCGTCCCTAGACCACTAGCCAGGTACAAGTCAAACTGATTCACTCCCTTTCGATATTTTGAGCACTCATGCAATGGATGAGCGTGAGCAAGAAAGTTGACACCTAAAATGAGAAACAGAAAGAAGGTGGAGGAGGAAGACAAAAGGTGTGAAAGGCTCACATCAATGAGGACAATCATAGGCGAGAGAAGGCCATATGATAGATATGATGTGAGGAGTAGGGATTGCCATGCAACGGATGCACATGTGAGCTAAAAGCTTTCCAAGGGAACTAGTGGGGGTGCATCTAACTTTCTTGCTCAAGAAGACCTAGAGCTCGTTTGAGGAGGCTCATATTTGGAATATACAAGCCAAGTTCTACAGTGTGAAGGTCCCCACATAGCTATATGCATGATGATGATCTCTATGGAGTACAAGGGATAGAGGATGAAGTACTAGTGTGGATCTCTCAAAAGGAATAGTAGTGTGCCCCCTTCTCTCTTTTTATTTTTTTTCTTTTTCTCTTTTTTCTATTTTTTTGTATTTTTTTGGTGGCCTCAATGGCTCTTTCTATTTAACTCTCATTTCTCCTCTTTGGGACCTTTTGATTTTGTCCTCTTTGGGATCTTTTTCTCACTTTAGGGGCAACACTCTATATTTTAAAAGAATATATGAGATCTTTCACACTTTACAAAGGTACTCACATAAAGAAGATATAACTATCATGATGCAAATGTATGCCTCTGCCAGGATAGCAGGATATGCAATGATACTAGCTCGTCATGTAGCAATGATTAGGGCAAGGCCCAACTAGCATGCGGCTCATCGATCAAGCAAGTAGCATGTATGACATGAGGATCAAGTCATGAGAAGGTGGATATTGCATGGCAATGTATCTCGGAAAGGCTATGGAAATTCCTTGTAGGTAGGTATGGTGGCTGTTTTGAGGAAAGATATAAGGAGGCTTATGATGAAAGAGCGTATCGTGTCAAGGGTTTGGATGCACCGGCGAAGTATGCGCCAACTCTTAAGGTGAGAAAGGGCAATGCACGGTACCGTAGAGGCTAGAAAAAGTATAGGTGGGTGGAAGTGTCAACTTTCGAATACTCACATTAGTCCGAAGAACTCATGCACTTATTATCGGTAACTCTCAATCTAATCAGGAGGTTAAAAAAGAGACAAGTACCCCGAGGAGGAGTGTATAGGGGTTTGGTTATTATTGCGCATCCTCGACTCATGGTACGTGAGTGTCCTCTAATATTGGAACCCTCCAGAGGTTAGTGATCCATCTAGTAGCTAGAGTTCTCAACAGGGGTTTTTGGTTTTCGAAAAACACACGGATTGCCCAAAATACGACATCTATCACTAATAGGCTCGAGCTCTTGACACCAAAATTTCAAACATTACTCTAGTCCATACCTCAAAACTATTGCAAGTTACTACTACAAAGAGAATAGCAACTTCAACTACCTACTTCTAGTCAAGACACAAAACTCAGTGCAACAGGCAAACTCTCTAACAAGATAAAACATGCAACCTATAGAAAGTTCAACCTAAAATAAAAGAAAATCTCTAGAAAAACTAAAGCACTACAACTAAACAGAGGAGCAGCTAAGAAAAGAAAAAGAACAACTCACAGCTAAAAGAATAAGCATGCAAATCCTATGAGGAGTTCTAGTTCAAGCGGAGTGTGTATCTCTCCCACACAAAAGAGTAAGCTGGGGTCTACTTGTTACTACAGAAAAAAAAGCAAAAACAAACCTAGAAAAGTACAGAGCGAGACGCTCCAAGCATAGCACACAACGCATGAAGTGATAAAAATATAGTGCAACGAGGGACGAACTGATAATTGTTGATGAAGAAGGGGATGCACGGGGGCATCCCCAAGCTTAGACGCTTGAGTCTCCTTGAATATTTATTGGGGGTGCACATGGGCATCCCCAAGCTTGAGCGTTTGACACTCCAAGATCTTCTTTCATCATCTTCCATCGCGCACTTGAAAACTCCCTTCATAAATAACTCATGGTAGACTGATTAGAGGGGTTAGTGCCCTACTAAAATAATTGTCCTCTACTGCAAATAAATATTTCCAGGAAGAGCTACTGTTTCTCTTGCCTACCCAAAAGATTTTGCACAGTAAAAGCAAGCTTAAGGATTGCAAAACTGCGAAAAGAAAAACTGGGGCAGAAGCTGAGAAAAACAGAACAACAGAGAGAAAAGAATTTTTTTTCGAGGTACTTCTGCAACTCAAATCAAAAAACTCCGAACAGACGCCTGAAAGGTAATTGTATGGGGCATGCTGTCAAAACAATTCAGATCGAAAAGATGATGTGGTGATTTATCCCGAATTTTTCCGTCAAGCAGGAAGAATCTATTTCTGGACAGCATGTACCAACTTTTGACCTTTCTTGCAATCTAAGGCTAAACTTGGCACAAAGCTTGAAAAGTAAAGATACAATGATGTTGCTACAGTAGTAACAATCATCAAGACCACTAAGAACAGAAGAAAAGAAAAAAGAAAAACCTAAACTCGTTGCGGGCTGCCTCCCGAAAGCGTTTCTTTAGAGCCATTAGCTAGGCTTAAAGCAAAAGATCAAATCTTTTCAAGAGAATAACTAGCCCGTGTGACGGACTCAAAAGGTAACTTAATCTTTTTCCTAGGGAAATGTTCCATCCCTTTATTGAGCGGGAATTGGAATTTGATATTCCCCTCTTTCATGTCAACAACAGCACCAACTGTGCTAAGAAAAGGACGTCCCAAAATAATTGGACAAGAGGGCTCACACTCAATGTCCATAATAGTGAAATCAATGGGAACATAATTGTCATTGACAATGATAAGAACATCGTCGATCTTCCCCAAAGGCTTCTTTACGGAAGAATCAACAAGACGAACACCAAAAGAACAGGGATCAAAAGGTTTCAATTAAATCATATCATTCATTCTTTTGGGCATAACAGAGGTACTTGCTCCAACATCACAAAGAGCATAACAAGAGAAGTTATTCAATTTGATTTTTATCATAGGATCCCAACCATCTTCTAGCTTCCTAGGTATGGAGGATTCTAGTCTAAGCTTCTCCTCCCTAACTTTGATTAGAGCATTGGTGATATGCTCTGTGAAGGCAAGATTAAGTGTGCTAGTGTGGGGGTCTCTAGACATCTTGTGTAGGAAACCAATAACTTCAGGTAAAGTGCAGTTGTCAAAGTCTAGGTCACTAATATCTATCAAGGAGGTAGTGATATCATTTAGGCTCATTTGTTTGAAAGCCTCTATGTTCATAGAGGTTTCTTCATCAATGGTTGAGGTGGTAGCATCACCATTGGTAGGTCCAGTTGGACTAGGGGTGTGATGGGTGCTAACAGTTTGGACATCCTCAACTACTTGGATAGTGGCTACTGTGTGGTAGGTAGGAAGGCTCTTAATTCTCTCTTCTTCTTCCTTTTCTCTGGCCCATCTCTCTTTTAGTTTTCCCAACATCCTAATGTTTTCATTAATTTGGACTTGGATGGCATTCATAGGAGTGGTCTTCCTCTCCTCGGGGGGAGAAGTTCTAATCTTCAGCATCTCTACATCATGGGCTATGTTGTCTACCTTCGAAGAGACGATATCTAATTTATCTAATTTCTCTTCCACACTCTTGTTGAAGGCTTTTTGGGTAGTGATAAAGTCTTTGAGCAAGGTCTCTAGTTCAAAGGTGGAGTTTTTGTTGCTAGGATAAGTGTTGTTGTTCCCATATTTGTTGGATGGGAAAGGCCTAGGATTGTTGCTACCAAAATTACTCCTATAAGCATTATTGTTGAAGTTGTTTCTAGAGACAAAGTTCACATCTACTTGCTGTTGAGCAACCAAATAATTTAAAGGAACATCCTGAGGATCAATAGGAGCTTGCTTGGTAAGTAGAGACATGATAAGGTCAACCTTCATTTAGAGAGGAGATCTCCTCGACATAATTTACCTTCTTACCAGTTGGAGATCTTTCGGTGTGCCACTGAGAGTAATTCAGCATCATCTCATCAAGTAGCTTTGTGGCAGCACCAAGTGTGGTTGACATAAAAGTTCCTCCTGCGGCTGAATCTAATAGGTTCCGCGAGGTAAAGTTCAAGACTGCATAAAAAGTCTGGATAACCATCCAGGTAGTCAGTCCATGTGTGGGGCAGTTCTTGACAAGCGTCTTCATACGTTCCCATGCCTGGGAAACATGTTCATTATCCAATTGCCTGAAATTCATAATGTTACTCCTCAATTGAATAATTTTAGCAGGGGGTAGTACTTCGCTATAAAAGAATCTTTGCATTTACTCCAAGAATCGATACTATTCTTGGGTGAGGATTGCAGCCACTCCTTGGCTCTTCCTCTCAAAGAGATAGGAAAAAGCTTCAGCTTGACGATGTATCCATCCACTTCCTTGTACTTTTGCATATCACAGAGCTCGATAAATTTGTTGAAGTGCAAGGCAGCGTCCTCTCCAGCACCTGAGAATTGATCTTTCATAACAAGATTAAGCAGAGCAGGTTTAATTTCATAAGAAGGTGCTGAAGTGGCTGGTGGAGAAATAGGAGTCCAGATAAAGTCACTGTTGTTGTGACTGGTGAAGTCACACAACTTGGTGTTTTCATTGGAACCCATAGTAGAAGCAGGTATTTTTGGTATTTTTGATACAAAAGTAAAAACTGAAAGGAAAACTAACAAGACTAAAAAGAAAAGATAAAAGATAGTGTGCAACTACCCTATCTTGTAGACTGGAGTCCCCGGCAACGGCGCCAGAAATTTGCTTGATACAGAGTGGCAACTCTCCTCGTTGGTTACCCCAAGTGGAAGGTGAGATGCAGTGTAGCAGCAAGTTTCCCTTAGCAAAGATGCTAAGGTTGAGTATCGAACCAGTAGGACTCCAAGAGATACAAGTAGGTGTCACGGTGCTTGACGTGGACCTGCACACAGATACAAATAACTTTGCTCCCAACGAGTATAGAGGAGTTGTCAATTCCTCCGGCCTTGCTGTTTATAAAGGATCAACGCAAGAGATAAAATTGGAACTGAAAGTAAAGACTAAAAGTAAACTAAGGGTGTAAACAAAGATGTGAAGATGGACCGGGGTCCCGTGATTTTCACTAGTGATGTCTCTCTCCCAAAAGACGATAAAAGTGCTAGCGAGGTAAACAAATCACAGCTGGGCAATTGACAGGATTATGAAGGCACCGCAATGCTAACTATGCTGCAAAGAAAGGAAGGGCTCAAAAGCAATGGGCAGTACGCCAAGGTAAGTAGACCGAAATCCAACTACATCTACTACGAATCATCCACCTTGAGAGATCTATCCAGAACATCTCGCTGGTATTAAGTTGCGAATCCCACCCGAAGTGTAAACTTAAAGCGACAGACAACTGCATTAAAAGAACTTTGCGTAAACTAAACAATCCTTGCACCCGCGGGTACAAGCACCGTTGTTTTATCCCTGGTGGCAACAACACATCCCCTAGTCTCATGTTTCTGTCACTCAAGCTAGACATCAGGGGGCTGAACCCACAATCAAGCATAACGCTCCCTCTTGGAGTTGCAAGCAAACTACATGGCCAAAGCAAAATACTGCAACGGAGAACATGAAAGAATTTACTCAAGAACAAAATATAAAAGAGAAGAACCAAATATATTACTCATCACAATCTGAACATAGTCTCATAATCCATCAGATCCCAGCAAACTCAGCATAGCAACAGTAGAAATTACAAAAGTGCCTCGATCATGTGAGGGAACTCACGAGGTCTCGAAAGTGGAAGCACAAAGAGGGGAGAGGTACATCACATAGCTACTGGTCACGGACCCATGGTCCAAGGGGAATAATCACGGCACATCCGGGAGGCGTCCATGGCTATGGATGGTCTCCTGGAGGGGGTTCCTCCTCCCGGCAGGGTGTCGGTGCAGCTTCTTCAGGCAGCCCCGATCTTGAAACGGCGGCGGTGGCGGTACAGAGGCGAGTTCGCGGAAAAGAGATCGATATTATGGGTTTCCACCCCGAGGGCTAAATATAGGCGGAGGGGGTGTCGAGGGGACCCACCAGGCAGCCAGGAGGCCTCCTGGCGCGGCCTATGGTGGGGCCGCGCCAGGGACCTTCCTGGTCTCCTGGTGGTGGCCCCCCTCCGCTACCTTGGTGATTCCGAGCTTCCGGGTCGCTGACTTTTCCGGATTTTTTGGAGTACTTTTAATGGCCGAAAAACCTAGAATACTCTGGCAGCTGGGTGCACTAGGTTAATAGATTAGTCCAAATATGCTCAAAAGTGTATGAAAGTTCAAGCAAATCATGGAAAATTCACACAAAACATGCATGGAGCAAGCAGAAATTATTGATATGTTTGGGACGTATCAACGTATCATGGGTCGTGGATGCGCAAGGATAACCAAACCCCCATACACTCCTCTTAGAGTTCTTGATTGTCCGTGTTCTCCTGAGTAGACTACGAAATACCGATAATAAGTGGATGAGTTCTTTATGACTAATGTAACTATTCGATTCTTGGCACTTCCACCTATCCTTATATATTGCTAGCCTCTTCGGTACCGTGCATTGTTGTTTCTCATCTCGAGAGTAAGTGCAAACTTCACCGGTGCATCCAAATCCTTGGCATGATACACTCCGTCATACATAAGCCTCATTATATCTTCATAAAAACAACCACCATACCTACCTATCATGGCATTTCCATAGCCATTCCGAGATATATTTCCATGCAACTTTCATCGTTCTTCAGTCTCATATGACTTATCCCTCATTGTCATATTTCCTTGCATTATCTCATAGGCTGCATATAGTTGGGCTTTGCATGTTGTTCATATTTTTACTTCATGTTGCGCTTGATCTTTGCATATACTGCTACACTGTTAGATGCATTCATATAGAGTCATTAATTTTTATTCAGTGTTGTACGTAAATAAAAGTGTGTTGATGTTCTTATAGAGTGTTGCCACTACCAGTAAGGAAAGAAATAAAAGATCCCAAAGTAGAAAAAATACGAAAAAGGATCCCAAAGAGGACAAAAAGGAGAAAATAAAGGGCCATGGAGGCCACCAATATAAAAATAAATAAAAATAAAAAAGAATAAAAATAGAGAGAGAGAGAGGAGGCAACACTACTATCCTTTATTCCACACTTGTGCTTCAGAGTAGCACCTGTACTTAATTTTGTAGAGAGTTTTGATGTTGTACTTGCATAACTATGTGGGGATCTTTACACTATAGAACTTGTCTTGCATATTACAAGGATGAGACTCCTCAAAAGAGCTCTAGATATTAATGAGCAAGAAAGTTGGATGCACCCCCACTAGTTCCATTAGAGGGATTTCATACACTTATAGCTCTATGTGCATCCCTTGTTGCATGGTAATCCCTACTCCTCACACCATATCTGTCATAAGGCTTTCTCTTGCCTAATGGTTGTCCTCATTGGTGTGAGCCTTTCTTGCCTTTTGACTTCCTATCGCAGTCATTACTCTCTTCAGCATCCCAAGTGTCATTTATCTTGCTTGCGCTCATTCATTGCATTAGTTGCTCAAAGTCAAAAGGGAGATAATCAGATAGTCTTGTACCTGATCGACGGTCTAAGGACTATTCATGATAAAGATTCAAAAGTACCATGTGTGAAAGTTAATAGATAGAGTTCTCAACAACTATTCAGTATTTTTATTCTAAACCTTCTTCACTCCTGGAACGGGAACTTCGACATTCGATTCACGGACATCAAGAGTTCAGTTGTCTACATGTTCATTCATTGCTTGTTTTAATATCAACTATAGAATGTAGCTTTATATCACTTTGTCTTGGGCTTATGTATCTTCATAAATTAGATTGATTGCTTTTAATCCTAGTAGCACGTCACATAAAAAATTATCTTCTTATCATTTACCTACTCGAGGACGAGCTAGAATTAAGCTTGGGGATGCTGATATGTCTCAAACGTATCTGTAATTTTTTCTTTTTCCATGCTCATTTTGTGTCATTACTACATCTTGTCCCCCTGTTTTTGAACCATTGATGGTACTAACCGACTAATACAGAGCCCAGTGCTAGTTTCTTTCAGTTTTTTCATTGCATTACAGAAAAAGTAAAAAATTAAAGTTGCTAAGAAAATTCCCAATTTTCCCCCTAAAACCGTATTCATCAGAAGAGTCCTCCAGCCAAAGGGGAACCTCTAGGGGTGGCCCACAGTCCCTAGGCGGCGAGAGGGAGCGACCAGGGGGTGCCCGCGCCACCTGGGCGCCTGAGTGATGTGGACCCCCTCTCGGACTCCATTTTGGCCAATATTTACCCCCGGAAAGCAAAACCCCTAATATACATCCATCTTTTCCAGAAGCGATCCCCATCTCCACCGCCATCGAAACCTAGCTTTGGGGGTTCACCAGATACCTGTTTCGGCACCCTGCCGAAGAGGGCCTTGGCCCCTGGGGTCATCTTCATGACCCCTTTTTCATCCATGATGGATTGTGAGTAGTTACTCCTTGGACTACGGGTTCTTGGCAGTAGCTTGTTGGTATTCTCTCCCCCTTGATGTTCAATACAAAGTTATCATGAGCTGCCCTACATGATTGCGATCCATATGATGTAATTGGTGTTTTGTTTGTTGGGACCCGATGAATTGTTACATTATGACCAGTCCAAAGAAGTTTATGAATTATTGTTGCTTCAATTTGTTGTTCTTAATGCTTGTGTTGGTAGACGGCGGTACGTCTCACGGATCCGGGAAGTTACAATGGTTCCCCTGGCAAAGCTTTGGACGCACAAGTACAAGACTCAATCCGGTAGAATCGCTCATGACGCCTTGCGGAAGAAGCTCCGCCACACCAGCGCATACCGGAAGCGGTGCGGAATAACCCTGGACCCACTAGTTCCAAAACAGTCCAAACATCATTTAATGCATCGCCCCCTGGTTGGGGGGACAACCATTGCAACGGTGCTTCTAGCCCCTGCCCTTTCTCATACGTGTTGAAGGCACGCGCGCGCTGAACAAGAGCGGTGACCTATGTCCATTGATGCTTCTCGAAAGAAGCTCAGAGGCGACATCCGTTTTCCACCTCCGATGAAAAGAAGCCTCATCACGTCATTTGTGAAGTAAAAGTTGCGGTCTCTGTAGGTGCCCCCTTGACTATCAAAGGGAGGACCTAACCACCAAGAAACAGATTCGATTCAAGATCAGACACCCTCGTGCGTAGAGATTCGTTATTCCTTCTGGAAATCTCTTAACGTCTGTAACTTTTCCGCAACATAATCCAGACAAGAACGAGTAGGGTCTGACGTCCCCGGACGGCCAGAACCAGGGTAAACCCCAGTGTCTTTCGACTCAGATACGACGATTTCACTGTGTTCCATGTGAGCCTGAGAATCGTCATCCCCGCGGAGTCGATCTCGCGACATCTGGCGCTAAAAGGAGGGAGGAAAACGCACGTTAGTTTGGAATTTCTTCGTCTTCGACTACATCAACTTTATCCTCAAGCCCTCTCGGTGATGTCGTTGCAACGACACACACACGCTCAACCGCAGCGCGACTTTGGGTGTGATCTCCCTGCTTTGGAGGATCCTCCTTGCCGTCGAACCCGGAGTGACCACTCTCCCCGTGGCCATCGGAGGGGCGAGACTACCTTCGAGGGAGGGTATCGCGCTGACGGTTCCCCGCCTCCGGAGTGTGGTGATGGAGGATGTGGGGCAGACGATGCCCCGCACATCTGATACGTCCCTAACGTATCTATAATGTTTGCTTGTTCCATGCTTATATGGGTGACTTTGCTATATGTTTGGCTACACTTTCATGCCTTTTTCCACATATTTGGACTAACCTACTAACTCAGTGCCCCAGTGCCAGTTTCCGTCTGCTGTTGCCCATGCATTGCAGGAAAATACTAATTATTAAAGTGCTCGAAAAATCAAAAAAAAATCATATAAAAAATCAGCAGATCCGAAGACTCAAGAAGCCTGAAGGTGAGCCGGAGGGGTTCCCCCTCTCCAGGCGGGCCCTTGGCCCAGCCTAGGGTGGGCCACGCCACCTAGCCGTCTGGTCAGGTGGGGCCCCCTTGGTGCCCCCTTCTTCCTATATTTACCACCCGCTTCGAAAATCCTCGAGAGGTCCTTCGTTACGCGATCTTCACCACTGTTCCACCGCCGCCGCGATCCCGAGATCCAGATCGCCAGAAAACCCTTTCCCGACACTCTGCCTGGGGGAGGATTGATCTCCGGGAGCTTCTTCACCACCATGAGCGCTTCCCGGATGTGCTGTGAGTAGTCCCCCTTGGACCATGGGTCCATGATTAGTAGCTATGTGATGTCATCTCTCCAATCTTGTGCCTCAATTCTTAGTCCTTGTGAGCTGCCCTAGATGATCAAGGCACTTATGTATTAGTTTATGTGTTGCTATGCTGTGTTTGTTGGGACCCGATGGATTATGAGATTATGTTTAGATTGTGATGTGTAATATATTTGGTTTACCTTTTATGTTTTAGTTGTTGAGTATTATTTCATGTTGTCCGTTGCTTTTTATTGCTTTGGCCAAGTAGTAGATAGTGACTCCAAGAGGGAGTGTTATGCTTGATTGTGGGTTCATGCCCCCCGATGTCTAGCTTGAGTGACAGAAACATTAGACTAGGGCATGTGTTGTTGCCACGAGTGAGAAAACATCGGTGCTTGTAACTTCAATTGCAAGTATTGTTTACCTTCCGCATAGTGTGTTAATGCGGTTGTCTGTTGCTTTGATCCTATAGTTTGGCTGGGGTTCACAACTTAATACCAGCGAGATGTTCTGGATAGATATCTCAAGGTGGATGATTAGTGTGTAGATGCTGATGAATAAACGTGTAACACCCTCGGAGTCTTGTAACAGTAATTACTTTTGCTACAATCAAATCACTGTTACTAATCTCACTTTGATCACCGTTGCATTGGATCATTTCAAAATCCCCTTTGATGAATAATAAAAACAAAGTGGTGAATAAAACCTTGTCTAAAAATTGTCCAAACGCTTTTTTAAAATCCCAAATAATCGGTGGTTCATGCCCATTTGGATATGGGGAATTTTTGAGCCATAAAATAATTCCAACAATAAAAACAATAGCTTAAAAAGTCCAAATTAATTAATTATTATTTAAATGAAATACTAAATGATTTTATTTAAAATCTAAACTTTTTGTAGCAGTAGTATTAGGTGCAACCCTAATTGTGGTATAAGTTCTATATTGGACAAAATCATTTTAATAGCTAAAATAAAAGAAAACAGAAAACAATAAAGAAAAGAGAAGAAAAAAAAAACAAAAAAACCCTATCTATCGCCCATGGGAAAAATCCCAACAGACCCAGCCCTTCCCCCCTCCCCCCGTTTTTTTTTCTTCCCTTCTTCTTCCTCGCTACAGTGGGGGGGGGGCAGTTGAGTTGCAGCCATCCCATGGCGCCATGGCCACGGCTGCCTCGCTGCCGGCCATCCCCCGGATCCCCTGGGGTATATGACCAACCCGTGTCCCCCGAACCCTAGCGCCCTCCCCTGTCTTCCACGCGCCGCCGCTCCCCTCTCCTGCTGCTTGGTCCGAGCTGCCCCGAGCCACCGTAGCCACCACCTTGTCGCCAGCGTGGCCAACCGCCGCCCTGGACCTCGAGACCACGTATAGGAGGTCCTCCGGCGTCCTCCCGTTCGCCCCCAACCTTGAGATCGAGCCGAGGATTGCCACATCGCCGGAATCGAATTCGCCCCCGCCTCTGCTTCTCATGGCCGCGGCGACCCTCGCCGCTGCACCACGACCGAAGGCCACCCCGGCCACGGCGACCTCTCCTCTGCGCCCCACTGTGAGCGCCGCCCTCTTCCCTGTCCCGGTCCGAGCTCGATTTCGAGCTCTAGTTTTGCTGTCGTCACGTCCGAACTCGCCGCCGGCCGCCGTCGTCATAGTCGTCGTTCCGATCCACCCCGACCCTCCCTGAGAAATAAAATGGACTCGAAGGGAGCTTCTCCTCTGAATCCCCTTAGCCCGGTCTCGATCCGTCGCCGTATGGCTGCTGCCCCTAATGCGCCGCCTGCTGCCGGCCATGGCTGTGTGAAAGTGCGTGGTGTGTGCGTGCATCATGTCTGTGGGTCGTGTGCACAATCACAATTAGTTGAGCCGCCGGCTGGCTCCGGCCACCGGCCGCGCCGCATCACGCACACATGCCCGCTGCAAACTGCTGTTGTTGCGCTGCTGTCTGCGGCTGCATCGGCCGCTGTTAGTTGTTGCTGAATTTTGCTGCTACTTGTAACTGCAGCTATTTCTACTAAATGCACTGTTGCACCACTTTGAGGGCAATAAAATAAGTAGCTAACACAATACAAGCATAGCAAAAAAAATGATATGAATTGAAAGTAGATGTATCAGGCTTCAATTTCTTCCATTCGAGCAACTTCAGAAAATGCATGGATTTAATTATACAAAATTCACAAATTGGAACTTATTGCTAATTGAGCAAAACTCAGAAAAACAAAATTACTTGATAGTTACTTTAGGACTGTTAATAAATAATTTATAGAAATGTTTTATGAAAATTGAACCCATAAAATGTTAGTATACCTTATATGTGACAAATCATCTATAGGACGTATCCCAATTCGAGCTATAGATCAATAGTTATTAACTTGCAAAGAATAAATAAAATAACAGTAATCTGTAATTAAAAATTGGTAGCACTGTTTAGGCAAGGTTTTAAATAAGTAAAGGACCCTGATAAATTTGACTTCCGTACCAGATTCGAGATCACAGAAAATTGTTCGACTTGATATAAGGCACTAAGTCGGCGGATGAGCGGAACCCTAAACCATAGCCCCTCGAAGATAGCTAAATGATGTTTAAATAGTGATTCTCAGACTTAGCAATATTTCGGAGAAATCCCAAATAGACAATGACATGTGGGACCCCCCTAGCACTGTTCACAATTTGACCAGTCAAAACCCCTGAGTATGACATGTGAGTCCACCTTGTCAGTTGACCTGGTCAAATATTCTATTTTGCATAATGTTGATTTATTTAATAAAAGAAAATCTAGAAAATAAATTAAATGAATTAAATTTAGAAAATCAATATCTTTTAAACCGTAAGTCAGATGAAAATAAGTTATACCTCAAACTTGATCAGAAAAATATAACGAATATGGGTACGCCATCCGGATACCTACCACCTCCCTCTAACATACCGAACGTGGAACATTTCCCCTCCGATTCATCTGTTAGTCACACGACCGGAGTCGGTAAAACTTTCCGGATGAAAATGTTGTGTATATGAAAGTTATTCAGAATGGTTCAACGAGCACGGATACAATATCCACACGTCTCTTAGATTTCTCTAACACTGCAGACATGGAACCTTCCCCTCCGAATCATCTGTCCGGTAATCACCCGGTACTGATAAGTCAACCTCGGATAAAATTCCGCTCCGACTAAAATACTTAGCACTGCTTTAGAACACCGCCAACACTGCGTTTGTCATGTCTTGAATTTGTATTGCTATTATTGCCGTGTATTTATTGTTTCTTCCCACTATCTTATTGTCCGATAGTCTCGACGTCCGCTGCCGATGCCCCTGTAATCGACTACTTCGTCGACGACCGTACCCCTACAGTCGAGCTTTCAGGCAAGCAGAGTCATTTTCCTTCCCCATATATCGCCTATCTTTCCGTACTTTTCTTGCACTAGGCATTGCTGCTACTGCTACGTTGCTTACCTATTCAATTGCATAGCCTGTCATTGTCACCACATGATGTACCTTTCCTATTCCTATGCTGCCTTATAAATATATATAATATTCAGCAGTAAACTCTGCGCATTGTTAGCTAGGTTTCGAATAGCGGGCCGTGATCACTCTGGTGAGTGAACGCGGATTACAAAATATTATAACTGCAACAGGTACGGATCAATGCGGACGCCCTAGGGAACCTACAACGGCGAGACTATGCCGAGTCGCTTCGAGTTTGACTAACGAGTGGAATGGACTCATATTTCACTCTCGTCGGCTTAGTAGCGTAGCATCACCGGGATGATACGAGGTTTACCTCTTTAGTTCACTCCGCTGATGTCTCTGTCGAACCTCTTCAAGTGTACCATCGAGGGTGATTCCTCCTGGTTTCACTTGATGGTAGGCACTCGAATCACTTGGTGTCCTTACAGGAAAGGAGTCGGGTGACCCAACGGTGCCCGCGCAGAGTATTGTATCGGGACGGCAGTACAGGTGTATTCCTCCGGTGTGCGGCGGGCATGTACTGGTGTGTTGGCAGTGAGATACCCTGTTATCTACGAAAGTCGAGCTCTTCCATGAGCACACGCGAGATAAGGTAAGGAGATGGTTCACCTTGTTGGTAACCGCAAGAGTTGGTGGGACGATAGGGCAGGCACTGTCGGGGGTATGACCCCCGGGTAGGGTCACCCAGGGGAAACAATTCATTAAGGCAAATATCACCGACCTGATGGTCACTAATCTAATCAAGGCCGAGCTAAACAAGAGCAAGAAAGAAGTGGGCCGATCTGTTCAAGGCAAGGGCCGATTTCTCTAGAGAGGGCGCAATCGGCCTCACCAAGGAGCATTCGGCCGAAGTAAGAAGAGCAACATCCGATCAGAATCCCAGGTCGGACACCTGGTACAAGAGCATTGAATGCACAATCCCTGAAGATCGGGACTGTCAGAGGCGTGCGGTCTCCTCCAGCGCCGATCACGCGAACAGGCCGACAGGCCTAAGTATCTAGCTCCACTGTTCACCACCGAGGTCTATAGGATAGCGGTATGGCGAGCCGCAAGTCTACACCGGGTCATCCAGAGGAGCACGATGTGAGGTCCCTAGCTTATCTGAGGAAGACAGCTGGGCCCTCCTCTTTGTATATTTACCTTTGTACGCCGGGATCGGCCTATAAGAGCCCCGGGTAACCCTCCTTGTGGGGGACGACGGAGCAGTTATTACCATCTCACCCACCATAGAGAGAGCAAGGAGAGAGTAGTGACCAGAGGCCCTCTTCTTCTTCCTCTCAAACAACTCAAGGAGCATTCATTGTAGCCAGAGTTATTGCATATAGCTATCTCGGCAGGACTAGGGGTGTTATCTCTACGGAGAGCCCCGAACCTGGGTACATCGTGGTTCTCACCGTGTGTTCCCATTCTCGTTTCCGGTACCAGGGACACTCACCTCGGTTTGTCCCTTTCTTTAGCCATTCCCATGGCATCTGCCGTAACATATGGACGACAGTTGGCGCCCACCGTGGGGCAGGCCGAGGCGTCGACTAGAGTTTTGATCCGGACGGGACCATCAACTGCATCGCGAGTGCGCTTCGCCTCCGGCCTGGTGATGAGGAGCGGAGCGTGGGACTTCTTCATCGACAACGCCTCGCGGTTTGGGGCTGAAATGCCTCTACCGCGTGGCGCCATCATTCCTTTTGGCGGACATCGTGTTTTCGTCCAGGGACACCCCCAAGTATAATGGATCAGTCAAGCCAGAAGATTGGCTGGTCGATTATATGACAGCCGTCGGCATCGCAGGAGGTGGTCGGCGCGTAGCTGTGCGCTATGCTCCTCTCATGCTCCAAGGTTCAGCTCGGTCCTGGTTAAACATCTTGCCCAGCAACAGTATCAATTGCTGGAAGGATTTTGAGGATGCGGTTGTTCGCAATTTCACGGGTACATACGAGGGCCCAGGTCTGCCTCGGCACCTGGCACTCTGTGTACAAGGAAAGGACGAGCCCCTTCGCAATTACCTTCAGCGGTGGATCAAGCTCAGGAACACTTACGAGGGAGTTCATGAAATCCAAGCCATCCAGTACTTCACTGACGGCTGCTTGGACGGGTCTCTGTTGAAGCACAAGCTCCTGCGCAAGGAGATAACTTCTTTGGCCGATCTGATGAGAATAGCCAATTCATTCGTCGCGTCTGACTTTGCAATGCGCCCGATCACGTTGAGTCCTAGTGGTTTCATCCAAGGGCAACCATCCGACCAGCAGCAGCAATGGCAGAAGCAAATGGGCCAAACAGTCCCAATCGGCGCGAGAGGCGCGAGATCCAGAGGAACAACAACTTTGGAAACAACAACAACACCCCCAACTTCAACAACAACAACACAGGTTTTAACAAGAGGAAGGATGAGCAGCCGGATGTCCAGTATGGCAATCGGCAGGTGGCAACAGTGCAACACCAAGAGGAACAAGGGGCTGCGGGAGGCAGTCGGAAGCAGAAGCCTGCAGAAAGGACGCCAGGTCAGCCCAGGACCCCATACACCTTTGAGGACATGATGAACCAGCCCTGCAAAATGCATAGTGGAGTAGGCAAGCCCGCATCGCACACCACTCGGCAGTGCATTTGGGTTGAGCGTTTGGCAAAGGGAGGAGCAGGAAATCCACCCCCCCATCCACCCCCACCCCCAGGCCCACCACCAGCGAATGCTAGGCAGCAGTTCCCACGTCAGGATGCACCATATATGATCTTCACCAGCGAGTCAGATGACAAGGGCAGTCGGAGAGCCTGCGAGCAGGCAGTCAATGCCACCATGCCGGCAATTTCTCAGAGGATGAACTGGTCGGACAATGCCATAACATCGGGCCTAGAAGACCACCCTAGCGTAATGCCCAAACCCGGGCAGTTATATGCTCGTGGTGGATGAAATTTTGGCAGCACCATTTTATTCATGCAAGTTCACCAGGACACTAATTGATGGAGGCAGTGCCATCAACATTTTGTACAGAGACACAATGATCAAGCTCGGCATCAGTGAGAGCGAGTTGGAGCCCAGCAGAACCACAATGATCAAGCTCGATCTGGTTCGAGGTGGCCGATCTGAGCAGCCCATACCATGTTTTTCTCGGGTCGCATGCGATCACCAAGTTCATGTTCAACATCATGCATCCTTACCTGAAGATGAAGCTCCCAGGGCCGAATGGTCCAATTACTATGTGTGGTGAGTACAGGAAGTCACTGGAGTGTTCGTCTGCTGGTTCGGAGCTAGCCGATTCTCTGGTCATCGATGTAGAGCGGCGCTAGCTCGACAAGGTTGTAGCAGAAGTCCAGGCTCAGATGAAGGACCCCATGCCGAGCACGAAGGACAAGAGGCCGGATGATGAAACCATATTTCAAGCAGCAAAGGATAGCAAGAGGATTGCCCTAGACCTCTCCGACCCGAGCAAGTGCGTCATCGTTGGGGTCGGGCTCAGCAGAAAATAGGAAGGCGAGATCGTCGAGTTCCTCCGTGAGAACCGTGAAATCTTTGCATGGTCCCCACATGACATGCCTGGTGTACCGAGGGAACTTGCCGAGCACAAGCTTCATATCCGACCTGGATCCAAGCCGATCAAGTAGCCACTTCAGCATTTTTCAGAAGAGAAGAGAGGAGCAATCGGCGATGAGATAGCCAAGTTTCTCGCAGCAGGATTTATCAAGGAAGTGTTCTACCCAGACTGGTTAGCAAATCCATTTCTGGTTCGGAAGAAGAATGGAACTTGGTGCATGTGTATAGATTACACTTGCCTGAACAAGGCCTGCCCCAAGGATCCTTTTGCATTGCCCCGTATAGATCAAGTCATTGACTCTACGGCTGGCTGTCAGCTCTTGTGCTTTCTGGATGCCACAGCGGGATATCACCAGATTAAGCTCGATGTAAACGATCAGATGAAAACATCTTTTATCACCCCGTTCGGGGCTTATTGCTACATCACCATGCCATTCGGCCTGAAAAATGGCGGCGCGACTTATCAGCGTACTATGCAGCAATGTGTTCGGCCTCATTTAGGTCAGAACATTCATGTATATGTAGATGACCTTGTGGTCAACTCGGTGTTGGGATCAACCTTGTTGGATGATCTCAAGGAGACGTTCGCAAATTTGCGAGCATACCAGATCAAGCTCAACCCAGAGAAATGTGTGTTTGGTGTGCCAGCCGGCAAGTTGCTTGGATTTCTGGTTTTTGAGAGAGGAATAGAGTGCAACCCTGAGAAGATTGCAGCAATCAAGAGGATGGGCAAGCCCAGAAATCTCAAAGATGTGCAGAAGTTTACCGGATTCTTGGCATCGCTTAGCCGATTTCTCAGTCGGTTGGGAGAGAAGGCAATTCCGATGTATCAGCTAATGAAGAAAACAGACAAGTTCAGTTGGACACCGCAAGCAGACGAAGCATTCAGGCAGCTCAAGCGCATGATGTCTACCGCTCCAGTGCTAGCAGCTTCGAAGGAAAAAGAGCCAATGATATTGTATATTGCAGCAACCACTCGGGTGGTCAGTATTGTTATGGTGGTCGAGCGTCCTGAAAAGGACAAGGCGCAACTGGTCCAGAGGCCAGTGTATTATGTCAGTGAAGTGCTCTCCACCTCCAAGCAAAACTACCCCCGTTATCAGAAGATGTGCTACGGTGTGTACATGGCAGCAAGAAAGTTGAAGCCCTATTTCCAGGCGCATCTGGTCAAGGTGGTCAGTTCAGCTCCATTGGCAGAAATCATTGGCAGTCAGGACGCATCCGGTCGGGTGGAAAAATGGGCCATTGAAATTGCAACACATGGGATCAAGTACGAACCTCAAACTGCGGTCAAGTGTCAAGTTCTGGCAGATTTCTTGGTGGATTGGGCAGAAACTCAGTATATACCCCCCCTATCCGGACTCTCAGTTCTGGCAGATGCACTTCGATGGATCCAAAATGATGACCGGACTAGGGGCTGGTGTTGTTCTGACTTCTCCAAAAGGTGACAAGCTCGAGTATGTGTTGCAGATCCACTTCGCAGCGTCAAACAATGTGGCCAAATACGAAGCTTTGGTACATGGTGCCCGATTGGCCAAGGAGATTGGCATTCGGAGAATTCTGTGTTATGGTGATTCCGATCTGGTGGTGCAGCAATACACTGGCACTTGGGACGCAAAAGATGAAAATATGGCAAGATACAGATTCCATGTACAACAGTTGTCTAGGTTCTTTGAGGGGCGTGAATTCCATCACATTCCCCGAGCTGAAAATGAAGCAGCAGATGCACTGTCCAAGCTGGGGTCTACCAGAAAGGAAATTCCTCCAGGAATATCAC
This sequence comes from Bromus sterilis, assembly GCA_950022295.1. Lineage (NCBI taxonomy): Eukaryota > Viridiplantae > Streptophyta > Magnoliopsida > Poales > Poaceae > Bromus > Bromus sterilis. The sequence continues at coordinate 306,678,904 of OX465595.1, forward strand.
TAGAGAACATCCACAAGCCATCCATCAAGCCTTCCCCAGAATCAGAGTCAATCTTTATTCCGTCCGACCTGAAGATGGCAGAGATCGATGCAAAAAAGCAAAAGGAAAAGAGCATTTGGCCGCACTAGGGGCTGCCGATTGCAAACCAGGGGCTGCTGTCGTCAGCTCGGGGACTGAGGGGACCATGCCAGACGCATTCGGCTCCTCCTTCGAGCTGCTAGTAGCAGATGTCACACAGCCAGAGCCAGAAGCAGTTGCTGTAATGGTGATTGTGGCGGCACCGTCATGGGTAGAACCATTCAAAAATTTCCTGGTAGATGGCATACTCCCAGAAGATGAAGTGGAAGATCGGCAAGTCCAGCGCCGATCTGGAGCATACACGATCATCAACAACGAGGTGGTGCACCGAAGCGCAACAGGAGTCCTTCGGCGCTGTGTGGAAGAGGACAAGGGGCTGGAATTTCTCCGAGACATCCACCAAGGCGGGTGTGGTCATCATGCATCGGCAGCAGCAATAGTTGTCAAGGCTTTTCGCCATGGTTTTTATTGGCCAACTGCGAAAGAAGCGGAAGAAGAATTGGTCAAGCATTGAAATGGATGTCAAAGATTCAAAGCAAAAAGCCACTTACCAGCCTCAGCACTCAAAAATATTCCGATTACATGGCCGTTTGCAGTTTGGGGTCTGGACATGGTAGGACCATTCACAACAGCAAGAGGTGGCATGACACACTTACTGGTAGCAGTGGACAAATTTACCAAGTGGATAGAGGCAAGGCCGATCAAGAAACTAGATGGGCCGACTGCGGTCAGGTTCATAGCAGACATCATGCTTAGATATGGAGTGCCACACAGTATCATCGCTGACAATGGAACAAACTTTGAAAAGGGGGCGCCAGCTCGGTTTGCCTCCCAGCAGGGCATCCGGCTGGACGTCACATCCGTGGCTCACCCCCAGTAAAATGGTCAAGCAGAGCGGGCGAATGGTCTCATTCTGTCCGTTATCAAGCCAAGATTGGTGGAACCACTAGAAAGAGCACCCGACGCGTGGATTGACGAGCTGCCAGCAGTGACTTGGAGTTTGCGCACCACACCAAACTGTTCAACTGGATTCACTCCCTTCTTCCTAGTATATGGCGCTGAAGCAATGCTCCCTTGTGACATTGAGTTCGATTCACCACGTCACGCCATGTATACGGAAGCAGAAGCCAAGGAAGCTCGTGAGGACGGTGTTGATCTCAAAGAAGAAGCTTGTCTCCTGGCCCTGTCCAGGTCGGCAATATACCAGCAGAAGCTGCGTCACTACCACAACAAGAAGATCCGTCCCCTAGCTTTTCGTGAGGGTGACTTGGTGTTGCGCTGAATCCATAACTCGGATGGCCAGCACAAGTTATCCTCTCCTTGGGAAGGTCCATTCGTCGTCAGTCGAGCGCTAAAAAACAATACATATTAACTCATTGATCCAGGAAGCTGACCACATATGTGGATACTTCGGGGCAAGAAACGGAGCGTCCTTGGAACACCGAGCTGTTATGTCCGCTTTACAGTTGAATGGTATTGTTTGTATCCCTTTCCTTTGTGGAAGTATTATCAATGAGAATAGTCGTGCGTCCATGAGACTGCATTCGGCAACAATATAAAATTACTTGTCTATATATTTCAGTCCCAGGGTCAGCAAAAGCAGACCCGGGGACTGGCCGGTTGCCCCGAAAAGGGTATACTCGGAGAAAGAGCAAAACGAGTGAAGGGTTTTGTGAAGCTGGTCCGAACCGAATGTAGACCGCAGGTCGGCTGTAATGTCGGTTGGACCTGTCCAAGCAGAACTATCAATCGGAGAGTTCGTACTCAAGGTATATCTAGTTCCGAGTTAGCCGTTAGCAGACCCGCCGATTGTGACCAGGCTGGCTGGCCAAACAATCGGCCAGTTGCAATCGTCCCTCTATAAAACCTTACCTTTGCGAGAAAAACTGAGAACCTTGAAGTACTCGTCAAAAAATTCCTTCGAGGTCTATTCTCCGATCCGACCACAGACCACGGGTCGGCTGTAAGGTTGGCGAGAGTATCGACCAAGAGAGAAAAAACGGCAAAGAAAATGGCAATCGGTTGAAAAACGCAAAGGAAGAGTGCCATAATTATCTAAGCAAAAGTAAGTTCACAAGCAGATAGGGCCGATTGGCAGAATGATGTTCATTACATGAACGTGGCCCTCGACGGGCGCACTTGAGATTTAACTGTTTGTCAGGAAAAAGCAGTAAACTGGAACGGCGTGCCGAACTTAAGCAGCCGGCGCATCCGGCGTGGGTGGAGCAGTCGGAGTTGAAGCAGTTGGGGCCGTGCTGGTGGCATCCCCCGAAGCAGAAGAGGCGGTAGTCTTGGCTGGATCACGTAAGGGGTCATGGGCGGCGCTCACCGAGTGCCCGTCGAAGGTACCTTCGCTTTCTTCCTCAGCATCATCGTCCGCATAGTCCGAGGAGTGGGAGTTCTCGCTTCCGGTCTGACGAGCAGGTCGGACTGAGGTGCTTTGTCTTCACTTGTAGTATACAGAAGGTCGCTGAAGGAGGTGACTCCACTCGGTTGTCCAGCAGAGTCAACATAAGGAGTAACTGAAAGGATCGGAATGTCGACTAGAGGGGGGTGAATAGGCGACTAACAATTTTTATGACTACTTAATAAGTTTGGGCTCAACAAGAAAAGTAAGTTGTCTAGATAAGCAACTAGGTGAGATCCTATATGACAACTAGACAACTACAACAAGAAAACAAGCAAGATATAAGCAAAGAGAAGTAACTTGCAAAGTAAAGGTAGAGAGAACACGGAGACAAGGATATGTTACCGGAGTTCCTTCTCTCTCGAGAAGTACGTCTCCGTTTGGAGAGGGTGTGGAGCACAATGCTCACACGAAGGCCAACGAGGGCCACCCTATTCTCCTCACGCTCTCACCAATGCAAGATGCCTTGAACCACTACGCGGTGGCCTTGAAGGTGGCAACCAAACCTTTACAATACAAGGTTGGGGCAATCTCCACAACTTAATTTGAGGCTCCCAACAAACCACGGAGCTTCACCACAATGGAATGTGGCTCCGAGGTGACCTCTTCCGTCTAGGGCACCAACGCACCCAAGAGTAACAAGATCCACAAGAGAATAATGCGGGGAATCAAATATCCTTTGGTGGAAGTGTAGATCGGGGCCTCCTCTTCCAAACCCTAGAGAATCAATAAGTTTTGATGGTTAGGAGGGAGATCGGGCAAGAATAAGCTTTGGGCGTCAATGGAGGAGCAGCAATAAATGAGGTATCTCTCCATGAAGAAGAAGACCCCCTTTTATACGGGGCGCATTAAACAGCCGTTGGACCCCCACCAACCACGGTACTACCGCTAGTAGAGCGGTACTACCGTGGCGCGGTACTACCGCAGTGGGTGCGGTACTACCGCGCTGCCGTAGTACCGCAGCTTAGTGTCGTGCCCACTACCGCTTTCGATAGTGAGTTTGCGGTAGTGGTTACGGTACTAGCCTGCCGTATTACTGCGCTGGGTGTGGTACTACCGTGATACCGTAGTACCGCACTCTAGTGCCGTGCCCACTACCGCTCAGTCCAGTGAGTTTGCGGTAGTGGTTGCGGCACTAGACTGCCGTACTGCGGTACTACCGCGCTGGGTGCGGTACTACCGTGGTACCATAGTACCGCACTCTAGTGCCGTGCCCACTACCGCTCAGTCCAGTGAGTTTGCGGTAGTGGTTGCGGCACTAGACTACCATACTACCGTACTGCGATACTACCGCAGATGGTACGGTACTACCGCGTGAGCGGTACTACCGCACACCAAGCGGTACTACCGCCCCAGCAGACCCAGGCTGGAATGGCCTCTTATACTGACTCCTCCGAAGGCGCCAAGAAGATATGTGGGTGCAGAGAAAAGTGTAGTGATGATTCCACCCATCATATCACCGCGGATCCCCTCTTAATAGTACGGATTTCCTATCGACTCAACCACCAAAAAAGAATCCGAGAGGGAAACTCCGTCTTCACGTTCCATCAACCGAGGGGATGATAATTGTCCTGTGCCATGGCTTAAGTTATCTGAAATACTCAAGGCACAGGGTTAAACCGCAAATGTGTTGTCATCAATCACTAAAACCAATCATGGGGAAATATGCCCTATCAGTAACCTCCAGGAGATCCATGCCGTTTGCGATTTCCTGGGCAATTTGGCATATTTGGGTCCAGAGCTCGCCAATGGATTCTTCTGAGCCCTCCCGCGGAGCAGTCATCAGCTTCAGGTCAATACCGGGGTACTAGCTCTTTGCAATAGAGAGGGCGGCCTGTACTCCAGACCGGAAGGCAGAATCAAGCATATTGTCAACCTGGCGAGACACAACCTTAAGACTCCGAGAAACGTCCTCATGTTTATCAAAAGCAATGGCTTTTTTCTTTCCCTTGAATAACTTGTCTTTCAGCTTCTGGATACCAGTCTTATAAGTGCACAGGGCACCTTTCACATGGGGAATCCTGGCATCCAGAGCAAGCACGAAGTCCTCGGCATCCCAGCCGGCGTCAGCAGCAACTACCGCACCACGCACTCGGCGGTCTGCGGCAACAGCCTCATCAGCGGCAGTGGTGGAGTTGGGCCAGGCATCTAGCAAAAGCAATCGGAGAATAAAATTAGCCCTGAAAACAGCAAGATCAGATCGGAGAATGAACAAAATGAATAATACCTGCAAGGGAAAGATCCACTCGGTGGAGGCAGGCGAGGGCAAGATCAACACCAGCTTGTGCACGTTGGATCTCTGTCTGATGTTGGACGTCCATGTCTTCGGCGCGCTTGATGGCAAGATCCTTCTCTTTGAGAAGTTGGCCTTCCACCTCATGGAGAGCGTCGACAAGCCTCTGTAGTTCTTGTTCATGGGCAGTCCTGGCAGCAGAAAGATATTTGGTAGCCTTTTGAAGCGTGGCCTGCAGCTCGGTCTCAACAGCGTCTAGGCGCTGATGTTCTTGTTCGGCATGGCTGAGCTGGCCATTCTTCTCACCAAGCTGATTCTCCAGCTCGGCGATTCTCTTCTGAGCGGCCTCCAGCTCGGAGGAGAAAATGGCAGCAGCTACAAGTTGCAATAGAGTGAGAGCATAGTAGCAACCGGGAGAAAAACAAAAGAGGATACGCTAAAGTATACTTGTTAGTTCTTGAATCTTGGCAGCTTGGATATCAGCATTTTTCTTCAAGGCAGCAATGGATTTCTGGCCCGCTGAATAAGCGGCCAGGAGTTCTTCAAACACAGCCTGACGTCTGTCACAGATGGCCTAAAAAATTGGTCGGTCAGATCTAAGCAAAAGCACAAAGCAGTGAAAATAAATTAAGATCCGGATAGATTGCAAGCAATCAGCCCGAATCTCGGGGACTACACCCAGTGGGTGCACTAGGCGCGCCCCCACTGAAAAGAAAGCTTACAGTAGTAGATTTTTCGGAGGCAAGGATTTGGCCCAAGGCCCCATCAGCAAAGCGTCTCATATCAGTGGCAAGCCCACCCAACCGTCCCAAGAGGTGGGACGGAAGTTGGTCCTCGGATGCAGGAGGCGGCGGGGTGGCCGAGTCGGCAGCAGGTCGGACGGGGGAGACGTCGGAAACACCAAGGTACGCCTCGCGGAACCGGTCGGCTAGAACGAGCTGGCGGCTGGACAACGGTTGGCGCACAAGAGCACCAGAGGACGGTGTTGTGGAAGAACTGGATCCGGCGACGGTATGAGTGGAAAGTGGGAAATTGACTTGTGGAGTAGCGGATGGAGAAGCAATTGGTTCGGCGGAGGTAGCAGCAGCACTCTCCGAGCCAACGGCAGAAGTTGGGTCGGCAGCAGTGGCCTGGGCTGGAGAAGCCTCAGGCTGAGCAGCATCAGCGGCAGGCCGATCTGGCAGCGGCACATCAATGTGTGCGAAGCCAGAAGGGTGCAGCAGAATCGAAGAAGCAGCAGTAGTGGTCGTAGCAGGAGTGGCCGACTGCGCGCCAGCAGTCGGAGGAGCGGCATAGGTCGGCAGGGGAGCAGTCGGCCGCGCTTGTTTTGCGGCGGCGGCAGCTTTCTATTTTTTGGCCCATTCGGCCTTGGTGGTTTCGGCGGCGGCTCTCTTGCGAGAAGGCGCAGGCACATTGGAAGTAGCGGAGGCCGTGGGAGTCGTACGAGGAGGGGCATCAGAGGGGGCAGTGGGAGCAGTCGGAGCAAAAAAGAGCACAAGTGAGAAAAGCAATAAAGGAAGAATCAAAAGGAGCAAAAAAGGCGAAGAGAAGTATACCTGAAGCTCGGGGTAGTTGAGCAGCAAACTTGGCCATAGAGAAGCCAGGGCGAGCAATGTTCAGGGGAGTGGGAGAAAGCACATGGCGCACCAGTCTTTCCTTTCTTCTTGGCAACCTTGGAGGGGTCGGCGGCATCATCAGTTCGGGGGCGTTTCCCCTCGGGTATCGTCTGCTCGGCTGGTTCAGATTCTGCGCCGAAGTCACCAAGGGGATCAGAATCTTTGCTCCATTCGGCCATGAAGCGTTTGACGGAGAAATCAGACTCACCCGGCTTTTTGAATCCGAGCTCGAGAGAAGCAGTCCGAGCTTCGGTCTCGGAATCGGTCTCCACTTCAAGCTCCACATCTTGGGCATCCCGCTCAGCACGGCCGGGATGGTAGCCCGAGGCGGACTGTCCGTCCTGCATGATCCTAGAGCGAAGGAATTCCTGGGGAGAAGGGTACGATCAGAATCAATAAGAAGGGAATGAAAGCTAAGATAAAAGACAAGATTTAGAGCATACTTTGGGGTAGGGCCGAGCTCGGCTGTATGGTGTCACTCCGAACTCGAAAGGCCCAACAACCTTGAGATCGGTAATACTGTTAATTCGGCGGAGGAACTGAGCTTCGTTTATTCGGAATGTGGAAATCCGAGTGGGGTCAAGGAGTCGGTTCATGTCGCAGATCCGGTGGTAGCTGCGTTGCAGCTGGAGCACTCGGCGGCGGAGCCAGGTCACCACCAGATCGGCGGGCTGTAGCCCTTTCTCCATCTGCTTCTGGATGTAGGCCATTTGACGATCCAGGTCGGTGTCCCCTTCCCCTGGTTTTTCAGCCTAGTGGTACTTTGAAGTCGGAGGTGACAGAGGGAATTCGGGCAGATTCAGCAAGTCCTGGTTCCTTGGTGACGAAACATAAAAGAACCCCATCTGCCAGTTCTTGATGGACTGAGGCAGTTGGGGGTGAGGGTAGAGTCCGACCTTGCGGATGTATATGGTGGCGCCACCGCATTCTTCCATCACCTTCACCTCTTCCTTCTTCTTGGTCTTGGGGTCGACAGCCCACACCCCAGTGCCCACTCGGAATCTGCGGAAGTAGAAGAGCCGGCACTAGAGCCCAATGGTGGGCCGGACTCCGAGGTAACCCTCGCACAGCGCCACAAATGTGGAGAGCAGCATGATGGCATTCGCTCCGAGGTGGTGCGGTTGCATGCGATAGAAGTCAAGAAAGTCGTGGAAAAACTGGCTCACCGGGAGCCCGAATCCGCGCTGAAAATGCGCGAGGAAGACAACGCGCTCGCCGGCCCGAGGCGTGGGCAAAATTTCGTCCCCAGGAACGCGGCAATCGAGGTCCGCTGGAATCTTGCGAGACCGGCGGAGAAGGGCAATATGCATCTCATTAACATTGGAGCCTTCCCAAGCCCCCCCTCTAGGAGCCGGCGGCTGCATCATCCCCCATGGAGGCGTCGGACTCCGTGGTGGGCGAGGGGGAGCGAGACGGAGACGATGATGAAGATGGCGGCGGCGGCGGAAATCTGGATCCAAGCCCACCTATCGTGGAAGAGGAGGAGCAATGGCAACGACGGTGGAGTGCGGCGGTGAGGTCCCCGGCACAACAGCTCTGGGCGTCGGGGGGCAGCGGCAGCATCACGAAGGGGCACGCGGTGCGGCGGCAGAGGCATTGGAGGAGAGCTCGAGGAAGACGGTGGAGTGAGGGGTGAGCGGCGCATCTTTCATCCCACGGGGTATTTAAAGACACGGCGAGAAGGTAGTGGGATCCGGTGTGCCGATCCGGCAGGCGGTGTGGCCGCGTGTATTCACAGAGCAGCAGCAGTTCGGAGCGTAGAAGATCCGGCGGATGGGACGGGACGTGCGCGCGTGGGTCGAGGAAATGGTTATGGCATGTCAAATCATGGCACGACATCCCGTATTCTTCGGCAAATTCGAAGCGGCAAGTTCGGTCAACATTCCAGTCAAACCAACCATTGGGCGGATCGATCGAGGAGGTCAAGAGCAATCGGCCAATTGAGAGCAATCGGCCCATTGAGAGCAATCGGTACGAAGATCAAGGAGAAATCGTAAATTGAAGAGCAATCGGCCTATTGAAGCATCCGGTCACAAGCAAAGACTCAGTATTCTAGCATTGAAGTAACCTGTGTAGGCCTCGCCATCTCTGAGTTCAGCGGGACCTCCGTAGCTTCAGGGGCTACTGTCGGGGGTATGACCCCCGGGTAAGGTCACCCAGGGGAAACAATTCATCAAGGCAAAGATCACCGACCTGATGGTCACCAGTCTAATCAAGGCCGAGCTAAACAAGAGCAAGCAAGAAGTGGGCCGATCTGTTCAAGGCGAGGGCCGATTGCCCTAGAGAGGGCGCAATCGGCCTCACCAAGGAGCATTCGGCCGAAGTAAGCAGAGGAACATCCGATCAGAATCCCTGGTCGGACACCTGGTAGAAGAGCATTCAATGCACAATCCCTGAAGATCGGGACTGTCAGAGGCGTGCGGTCTCCTCCAACGCCAATCATGCAGACAGGCCGACAGGCCTAAGTATCTAGCTCCACTGTTCACCATCGAGGTCTACAGGATAGCGGTTTGGCGAGCCGCAAGTCTACATCGGGTCATCTGGAGGAGCATGATGTGAGGTCCCTAGCTTATCAGAGGCAGACAGCTGGGCCCTCCGCTTTTATATTTACCTTTGTACCCCGGGCTCGGCCTATAAGAGCCCCGGGTACCCCTCCTGCGTGGGGGACGACGGAGCAGTTATTACAATCTCACCCACCATAGAGAGAGCAAGGAGAGAGTAGTGACCAGAGGACCTCTTCTTCTTCCTCTCAAACAGCTCAAGGAGCATTCATTGTAGCCAGAGTTATTGCATATAGCTAGCTCGGCAGGACTAGGGGTGTTATCTCTACAGAGAGCCCCGAACCTGGGTACATCGTGGTGTCTCACCGTGTGTTACCATTCTCATTTCTGGTACAAGCGACACTCACCTCGGTTTGTCCCCCTCTTTAGCCATCCCCATGGCATCTGCCGTTACATATCGACGACAGGCACCGATGTACTTGTGGTCCTGGCTGCTGTCGTTGTCCATGACACACCCAGATAAGGGGCAACGATAACATTTGTCCCGACAGATAATAATAAAATGACTTGAGAGGCCGCAAAGGCCTGTACGCACTACCTTCACGTGGGATTACGGTGTGGGCTCACCGTGTTGTGGTCTTGTTCGAAAGCTCTGAAAGACATCCAGTTAAGCATTGTGGCCGGGACAGATCGTCACCTGTGGTGTACGGATCTCCCGCCTCACACCGACCCGGAGAGCAAGGGGCGACGGCCCAAGACCCCCTTGCCCTTAGGACTTTAGACCGACGGGGACCTCTCTGATGAGATCCGACCGTGCAGGCTGAACAATAGTGCACCCCTGCAGGGAGTTTGATCTATTCGAATAGTCGTGTCCACGGTAATAGGACACTTTATGCTGAAGACAAAGCCTACTAGTACAAACTATTACTATTAAACTGTTGGTTCCGGTTTCTCTTCCTCGGAGGAAAGTCGAGGAGGGGATCTCGGAGGCATTTATAATTATTAATTATTACAACTTACTATTATACAATGCTGCAGCAACTTCTGCTGCATTGTTACTTTATGCTTTATATAAACTGTTGGCTATTCTTTTCTCGTGCTGCAAGACTCGTCGGAAGATGCTAGTCTTCGATAGGCCTAGATTCTCATCCTTATTCTGATTTCTACCTTGCAGTCCACTATATATAGCCTCCCCTTCCTTTTGATACAAATGCATAAATTCTTAGTAGCGGACGTAAGACTCGCGGGTATGCTAGATACTCACCCTTGCTTTATTTCCCCTTTTTGTTTTGCCTGATCGGCCGCTGTAGTCGACTTTGGAGCCTTGGAGTTTAGGAGCAGAAGATCCCCGGTGCTTGCGTCATCGTGAAGTTCCCCCCTTGATCAGGAGTAGTTCAGAGGTTCCCAGGCGGGAGGCCTCGCCTTTTTTATTGTTGTTTTTGTGCTAGCCTTCTTAAGGAAAATCATGTGTACTTTGTGTCTGTACTCAGATACAATTGCTTCCGCTAACCTTGTGCTCTTGAGCTATTGTATTCGAACCCTCCTGGCCCCTGGCTTGTATTAAACAGCTTGTAATATTTTATTTGTAGAGTTGTGTTGTGATATCTTACCGTGAGTCCCTGATCCCGACCGTGTACCTTGCGTGTATGATTGCTGTACACAACTTGATTTAGGGGGCGTCACAAAACGGTATGCTCGTCTCGGCGTACTGGACATACGATTGAGCCTCTAGCTTTCTTGTAGCATAATTAGCATTATAGTGGGTTTATAATTCTGTTAATTGCCAAGTTGTTATTTGTTCACCGAGCATAGTTGTTTATTGTCTTTTGGGAGAGATGCATCACTAGTGAAATTCATGGGACCCCGACCCATATTCCCACCATAGTTTACACGGTTCATCTTAATGCTTTTATTTCCTTTCTGTTGCAATCAACACTACTATTTCCCCCTTTGTGTTTGATCCTTTGTAAATAACAAGACCGTAGAGATTGAAAACCTCTTTGTACTCGTTGGGAGCAAAGTTATTTGCGTCTGTGTGCAGGTCCAGGGCAAGTGAGTAAATCATCTAAAACTTCGCCTTGCTCGTTTGACCATCTACTCGTAGCTCTTGGAGTCCTACTGGTCGATAACCTTAGTATCTTCACTGAGGGAAATTTGTTGTTCTCTACATCTCAACCTTCCACTTGGGGTAGCCAACGAGGAGCACTATCCAGTGCCATCAAGGTAAATTTCTGGTGCCGTTGCCGGGGATCACGAGGTGCAAAAAAAGACTGGTCCCGACAACTAGGCACCAGCTAAATTTCAGGCTCCATTGCCGGGGACTCTGGTCTACAAGATAGGGGAGTCGCACACTATCTTTTACCTTTGCTTTTTAGTCTTGTTGGTTTACTTTCTAGTCTTTGCTTTTGTGTCTTATATCAAAAACCAAAAAAAAAGTTACTTTGTTCTTGCTTGCTGCTATTACTATGGGTTCCTCTGAAAACACCAACTTGTGTGACTTCACTAGTGTCAACAACAAATACTTTATTTGCACTCCTATTGCTGCACTCGCCACTGAGGCGACTTCCTATCAAACCTTCTTTGTTGAATCTAGTTATGAAAGAACAATTCTCCGGTGCTGGAGATGCCGCTGCTTTGCATTTGAATAATTTTGTTGAGCTTTGTGATATGCAAAAGTATAAGGAAGTAGATAGTCATATTGTTAAACTTAAGCTTTTTTCCTTTTTCTTTGAGAGGAAGAGCTAAGGAGTGGCTCCAATCCTTGCCTAGGAATAACATAGATTCTTGGGATAAGTGCAAGGATCCTTTTATTCGGAAGTACTACCCACCTGCAAAAATTATCAAGTTGAGAAGTAACATTATGAATTTTAGACAACTGGATAATGAACACGTTGCCCAATCTTGGTAACGTATGAAAACTATTGTTAAGAATTGCCCTACACATGGTTTGACTACTTGGATGGTTCACCAGACTTTATATGAAGGCTTAAACTTTACCTCATAGAATATGTTAGACTCGGCCGCAGGAGGAACCTTTATGTCAACAACACTTGGTGCTGCCACGAAGCTATTGGACGAGATGATGGCAAACTATTCTCAATGGCACACCGAAAGATCTCCAACAGGTAGGAAGGTAAACTCTTTTGAGGATATCTCCTATTTAAATGAAAAGGTTGACTTGATCATGTCTTTACTTACCAAGCAAGCTCCTATTGATCCTCATGATGTTCCTTTAAATTCTTTGGTTGCTCAAGAACAAGTAGATGTTAGTTTTATTTCTAGGAACAACTTCAACAACAATGCTTATAGGAGTAACTTTGGTAGCAACAATCCTAGACCGTTCCCATCCAACAACTATGGGAACAACATCACTTATCTAGCACCAAAAACTCCACTTTTGAATTATAGAGCATGCTTAAGGACTTTACCACTTCTCAAAAATCCTTCAACAACAGTGTAGAAGAGAAATTAGACAAACTAGATAGTCTCTTTTTGAAGGTAGACAACATAGCTCATGATGTAGAGATGTTCAAAATCAGGACTTCTCCCCTGGTAGACAACATAGCTCATGATGTAGAGATGTTCAAAATCAGGACTTCTCCCCTTGAGGAGAGTAAAACCACACCTGTGAATGCTATACAAGTGCAAATCGATGAAAACATTAGAATGCTAGCCAAACTTAAGGATAGGTGGTCTAGAGAGAAAGAAAAGGGAGAGAGAGTTAAGAGCCTTCCTACACACACCACACTTGCTAATATACATGTTGTTGAGGATCTCAAAACCTTTAGCACCCAACACATCCCTAGTCCATCTAATGGACCCATCAATGGTGATTCTAATACCTCAACTTTAGGACAAGAAGGTCCCATGAACTTAGAGATTACCAAGAAAATGAGCTTAGATGATATCACTACCACTTTAATTAATTGTAGTGAACTTTATTTTTTGTAAAGAATAGCCAAAGACCCCCACACTAGTTCACTTAACATTGCCTTCACCGAGCATATAAAAAATGCTCTTATCAAAGCTAGGGAGGATAAGCTTAAATTAGAGGTTTCTATTCCTAGAAAACTAAAGGATGGTTGGGATCCCATGGTCAAGAGCAAATTGAAGAATTTTTCTTGCTTTGCTTTATGTGATGTTGGAGCTAGTGCCTCTGTTTTACCCAAAAGAATGTATGGTATGCTTGAATTGAAACCTTTTCATCCTTGTTCTTTTGGTGTTCGCCTTGTTGATTCTTCCGTAAAGAAACCTTTAGGGAGGATTGATGATGTTCTTATAGATGTCAATGATAATTATGTTCCCCGTGGATTTTGTTGTCATGGACATTGAGTGTGATCCCTCATGTTCAATTATTTTGGGACGTCCTTTTCTCCGCACCGTTGGTGCTACCATTGACATGAAAGAAGGGATTATAAGATTCCAATTTTCCCTCAAGAAGGGAATGGAACATTTCCCTAGAAAGAATATTAAGTTACCATTTGAGTGTGTTACACGGGCAAGCTATTCTTTGATATTGATAAAACTTGATCTTTTTTGCTTCATGCCTAGCTCAAAGGCATAAAATAAAACGCTTATTGGGAGGCAACCCAAAATGTTTTTTACTTTCAGTTTTTAGTGGTCTTGATGTTTGTTACATTTTCAAGTTTTGTGTTATGTTTTAGCCTCCCATTGCAAGAAAAATCAAAAGTTGTGACGAGCTGTCCAGAAAATAGAATCTATTTCCTCCATTGCAAAAATTATTAAAAATCACTAGATCATCTTTTTGATCTTTTTCTTTTTTTGAAAGTATGCTCTATATAATTGAATTTCTACGGTTTGTTCTGTGTTTTTGATTAGAGTTGCAGAAGTGCCCCTAAAAATTAATTACTTCCCGCTGGTCTGTTTTTCCCAGATTCTGCCTTGTTTTGCGCTTTCACCGTTTTGCAAATCTTAAGCTTGCTTTTTATTTGCAATTGTTTTTGGCAATCTTGAGAAACAATATCTCTTTCTGCAAATCTTTATTTTGAGTAGAGGAAAATTATTTTATTATGGGCACTAACTCCTCTAATCAGCTTATGATTAGTTTCGTATGAAGGGAGTTTTCAAGTGTGCGAAGGAAGAAGATGAAAGAAGATCTGGGAGTGTCAAAAGCTCAAGTTTGGGAATTCCCCCACAACCCAAAGAAATATCCAAGGAGACTCAAGCGTCTAAGCTTGGGGATGCCCCCGTGCATCCCCTTCTCCATCAACAATCATCAGTTTGTCCTTCTCCACAGTATATTTTTATCACTTCATACGTTATATGCTATGCTTGGGGCGTCTTGCATTTAATTTTTAGTTTTTTTACTTTTTCTTGATGTTCATAACAAGTTGTACCCTAGCCTACATTGTTTGGGAGAGAAACATGCTCCACTTCACCCTACAACACAACATAGTTTCCATGTTTATCTTTGTTGAGTGTTTTTTTATCTTTTCTAGCTTCTATCATGTTTAGCTCTTGTTTTTCATGCTTATATTTTTAAGAGATTTTATTTAGGTTGTTTCTTTTTGAACTCTCTTGAGTTTTTCATGCTTATCTTCTTTAGAGAGTTGGTCTATTGCACTGAGTTTGTGTCTTGACTTGAGTAGGTAATTGAGGTTGCTATTTAAGTATAACAGTAACTTGCAATAGTTTTGAGGTATTGATTTGAGTAATGTTTGGACTTATGTGTGTCAAGATCTCAAGGCTATTAGTGATTGGTGTCGTATTTTGGTAAATCCGTGCTTATTTTCGAAAACTACAAAAAGAATAGTTGAGAACTCTAGCTATTAGATGGATCACTAACCTTTGGAGGGGTTGTAATATACGAGTACCCTCACTTACCATGGGTCGAGGATGCGCAAGGATAACCAAAACCCCATACACTCCTCGGGGTACTTGTCTCTTTTTGAATCTCCTGATTAGGTAGAGAGTTACCGATAGTAAGTGGATGATTTCCTTTGACTAATGTGAGTATTCGATTGTTGACACTTCCACCATCCATATTTTGCTAGCCTCTTCGGTACCGTGCATGGCCCTTTCTCACCTCGAGAGTCGGTGCAAACTTTGCCGGTGTATTCAAATCCTTGGCATGATACGCTCTGTCATCATAAGCCTCATTATATCCTTTCTCAAAATAGTCAGCATACCGACCTGTCAAGGCATTTCCCTAGCCTTTCCGAGATACATTGCGATGCAAAATCCATCATTTCATGACTTGATCTTCATGTCATACATGGTTTTGCGTGATCCAGGAGCCACATGTTAGTTGGGCCTTGCCCTTATAATTGATACATGACGCGCTAGTATCATTGCATATCCTGCTACACTGGCAGAGGCATACATTTGCATACATCATGATAGTTTTCAGTTTTCTTTATGTTGAGTACTTCTTATAAAGTGTGTGATCTTCTATATCTTTGTAATATATAGAGTGTTGCCCTTAAAGTGCGGAAAAGATCCCAAAGAGGACAGAAATAAACGATTCTAAAAGAGGACACAAATTAAAAGATCCGAAAGAGGACAAATGAGAGATAAATAGAAAGAGCCAAAGAGGCCACAAAAATAAATAAATAATAGAAAAAAGAGAAAGAAAAAAGAAATAAAAAGAGAGAAGGGGCAACACTACTATTCATTTTGAAAGATCCACACTCATACTCCAAAGTAATTTTCGTACTACATAGAGAGTTTCATATCATTCATGCATAACTATGTGGGGATCCTTACACTATAGAACTTGGCTTGTATATTCCAATGATGAGACTCCTCAAATGAGCTTTAGGTATTCTTGAGCAAGCAAGTTGGATGCACCCCACTAGTTCCATTGGAGAGCTTTCCATAGCTCATTGTTCATCCGTTGCATGGCAATCCCTACTCCTCACATCATATCTATCATTTACCTTTCTCTCGCCTATGATTGTCCGCATTGATGTGAGCCTTTCACACATTTTTTTCTTCCTTCCCCATCATTATTCTATTTGCCATCCTAAGTGCCAACTATCTTGTTTGCGCTCATTCATTGCATGAGTGCTCAAAGTCGAAAGGGAGAGTATCAGTTTGACTTGTCCCTGACTAGTGGTCTGGGATGAGTCACAATAAGATTCCAAAGGAGACCAAGTGTGAAGTTTTAGTACATTGAGTTCTCGATTACTATCTAGTATTTTTATGCTCTAAACCCATCTCCCATTTTTACACGCAAACACCGATTGGAGACATTCGAGTTATGGACGGCGAGAGCTCTTGCACCTTTATGTTCTTACTTTGCTAGTTTCAAATTTCAATACTATATATATAGACTCTTGCTATTACTCTCTTCACTTGAGTTGCATATCTTGCTTGTTGTACATTAAAGTTCAAATATTTGTTGGTGGCATGTCACTACAGAAATTATCTTTGTTATCATTTACCTTCTCGAGGACGAGACGGAATTAAACTTGGGGATGCTGATACGTCCTAAACGTATCTATCATTTCTGCTTGTTCCATGCTTATATGGGTGTAACACCCCCAGTGTCAGCAACAGTAATCACTTTGATTAGTGCCAAGTCACCGTGGATTGAGAAGCCTTGATCACCTTTGATCATACCTCTTTCAAAATTCCAACCCAGATAAGATTTCAAAAAAAATGAGTGTCATATAAATTTGCTCCAAGTATGGTGGGAGAATATTAATCAGCTTGCACATAGTAAAACCAACTCATCCTTAGTCTTTAGAATAATCCAAAGTCAATGATAAATATAAAACTAATAATGGTGGGTTATTAACTTGCCTTGTAATTATAATAAACATGTGGAAATTATAAATGAACTAGAAATGGTGTGACCAATTTTGTTAATTGACTAAAAATCAGTGGACCATGTTGGACCAACTTGGGTATTTATTTCAAGGTTTAAATAATTCAAACAATTCAAATCAGTAGCAAAAGTAGCCCAAATACCCAATAAATAATTATATGGAGATCAATTGAAATTATTCTACCACAAAACTTTTTGTGGTACTCTACTAAGGTATAACATTAATTATGAAACAGGTTACATAATTTAAAAAATGGAAATGCTACCAAACAAATTAAAAAAAAGAACCAAAGAGAAAGAAAAAAAGAAAAATACTATCCTACGCCCTGGGCAACAGGCCCACCCGCCTACCCCAGCACAGCCCAGCTCCCACCCCACTCCCTTGTCTCCTACCTACTGTACATGGGGGGAGCCATGGCGGGCATCCCCCAGTCGTTCGTGCTGCCGTCGCCGTGGCGACCATCGAGGGCAGCTCCGGCTTGGTTAAGAGGAGCCCGACCCCGACGCCTCCCCTGGAAACCTTTGACGCCCCTAAAATCAATCCGTGTACAGTAATCATACATGCAGGGTACACGACTGAGATTAGGGTGCCACGGTGAGAATATCACAGCACAACACTAAACACAAAAGGATAAACCAATATGTTACAAGATAAGGGGGTCACACGGACCCGAATACAAAAGTTATACAAGCTATAATATCTGAGTACAGACATAGTTAGTCAAGTTTTGACTTAAGAAGGCTAACACAAATAACATCAGAGATATAGGTCGAAAAGGCAAGGCCTCCTGCCTGGGAGCCTCTGAAACTAGTCCTGGTCCTGGTCAGCGGGGGTCTTGACGTAGTAGTATCCGCCTCCGGGGTACTCTTACTCCTGGGCTCCAACGTCGACTGCAGCGGCCGATCAGGCAAAAAATAAAGGGGGAAATAAAGCAAGGGTGATTTTCTAGTATACCCCCGAGTCTTACGTCCGCTACGAAGCATTTATGCATTTGTATAAAATGGAAAGGGGAGGTTGTATATAGTGGACTGCAAGGTAGAAATCAGAATAAGAGTAATAAGCTAGGCCTATCGAAGACTAGCATCTTCTGACGAGTCTTGCAGCACAAGAAGAGAACAGCCAACAGTTTATATAAAGCATAAAGTAACAATGAAGCAGAAGTTGCTGCAACATTGTATAATATAAGTTGTAATGATTAATAATAATAATGCCTCTGAGTTCCCTTCCTCGACTTCCCTACGAGGAAGAAGACCCAGAACCATACAGTTTAATAGTAGTAGTTCGTAGTGGTAAGATCCAGCTTCAGCATAAAGCTTCCTGTTACCGTGGACACGACTATTCGAATAGATTAAACTCCCTGCAGGGGTGCACTACTGTTCAGCCTGCACGCTCGAATCTCCAGGGTGGCTCACCCTTGCACGCTCCTATACGCCAAGGGGTCTAGGTCCCTCACCCTTGCACGCTCCTGCACGGTGCGAGTCTGGCCGGTGAAGCAAAAAGAAAATCCAAATACACCGTCCGGACGAAGAAGACACACCACTTCCCGACAATCAGGTCGCAGTACTGCTGACGTCTGAAGAGATTTCGGACAAACTACGATACAGGGGAGCCCATAACTCCTTATCTAACGTGAAGGTTGTGCGTACAGACCAACGGGCCTCTCAAGTCATCCGCCAAACCATTTAGCATTTTAATTAACCTGCGTGACAACCGTTATCGTTGCCTCGACTTAACTGACCCGTGGACAACGACAGCAGCCAGGACCACCAGTACATCGGTGCCTGCCCTGTTGTCCCACCAAGTCTCTGCAGTTACCAACAAGGTAAACTGACTCCTTACCTTATCTCGCGTGTGCTCTTGGTAGAGCTCGACTTTCGTGGTTTGGTAACTCTCACGAGATATGAGCAGGGGCCAAGCACGCCAGTAACATCGGTCGTACCCTCCCTGTTGTTCCCGACGCAATACTGCTCGCGGGCACCGTTGGGTCGCCCGACTCTTACCTTCAAGGACACCAGTTGATTCTAGTGCCTACCATTAAGTGAAACCAGGAGGTATCACCCTCGATGGCACACTTAAAGAGGTTTGACAGAGACATCAGCGGAATGAACTAAAAAGGTAAACCTCGTATCATCCCGGTGATGCTACGCTACTGAGCCGACGAGAGTGAAATACGAGTCCATTCCACTCGTAAGTAAAACTCGAAGAGAATCGGCAGAGTCTCGCCGTTGTAGGTTCCCTAGGGTGTCTGCATTGATCCGTACCTGTTGCAGTTATAATATTTTGTACCCACGACACTCCCCTGAGTGGTCACGACCCGCTATCTAATTCTAGCTGACAATGCGCAGGGCTCACTGCTGAATATAAAATATAGATATAACAGGCAGCATGGGATAAAGGAAGGTACAACAAGGGGCGACAAAAATAGGCTATGCAATTGAATAGGATTGTAACATAGCAGCAGCAGTAACAATGCCTAGTGCAAGAAAAGTACGGAAAGATATGCGTTATCTGGGGAAGAGAATGGCTCTGCTTGCTTGGTAGCTCGACGGTAGGGGTAGGGTCGTCGACGAAGTAGTCGTACCCGACAGTGGTGTAGTCGGTGACAGCAACGGGGTCTACCGGAGAATAAAGGGGGGAGAAAGAGTAAATATAAAGCAAACATAACAAAAAGATGAATGGCATGACATATGCAATGTTAACGGTGTTCTAATGCAGTGCAATGCACGTTGCTCAGAGCGGGAATTCATCCGGGGATGAAAAACCGAATTCGGGTGATTATCGACAGACGACCCGGAGGGGGGATGTCGATGTTCGTTCTGTTAGGGGTGTGTGGTTGGTATATGGATAGCGTATCCATATTCGTTATATTTTTCTAATCAATCTTGATGTATAAAGTTTTTGAATCTGACTTACGGTTTAAAAGATATTTAAATTCAAAGTTTAAATCATTTTAAAAGATTTTCTGAATTATTTTTATTATTAAATCTCCACATTATCCACAGAGGGGTTGACTAGTCAAACCTGACCAGTGGGTCCCACTGGTCAGCCTCACAGTGCTAATAATTCATTTTATTTATATTTAATTAATAGTGGGGGCCATATGTCATTGACTTACACATTTTATAAATCAATATTTTTAATTACTGACAGTTGGGGCCCAGGTGTAAGTCTAACAGTACTAACTAACAGTTATTTAAACTAACTCAGGCCTAGGGCCCACCTGTCATAGACAGTGGGGTAAACTAACAGTTTTCAATTTGTTTTAAACTCAGATTAATTAGCGAGGGACTGGCCCACATGTCATACACAAAGTTAACTAGCAGGGGTTATCTCTTCTGCGGGACTGAGCAGACTTCAAAGGGGGCGAACCTGATCTTGTGCTTGCGGTCATAGTTTCTCTTCTAGCGGGACTGAGCAGACTTCAAGTGTTCACGGATAACGCGAACTTGATCTTCGGCATGCTGAATAATGTCCAGACCAATGAGAGTTCGTTCTCCATTTTCTGACCAATTCAGAGTGGTTCAACACTTACGTCCATAGAGAACTTCAAAGGGGGCCATCTTCAGACTAGCTTGATAGCTGTTGTTGTACGAGAATTCAGCAAATGGAAGAGATTCCTCCCATTTCTTACCGAATGAGATGACACAAGCTCGAAGCATGTCCTCAAGCACTTGATTGACTCGTTCGACTTGGCCTTGCGACTGAGGGTGATAAGGGGTGCTGAAGTTCAGGTGAGTGCCCATAGCTTCTTGGAAACTATCCCAGAACCTCGAGGTGAAAATGCTGCCACGATCTGAACTGATCTCCAATGGAATACCGTGCAGGGAAAAAATTCTGGAAACATATAAGTCTGCTAACTGACTAGCAGAGATCGTCTCCTTGACTGGCAGAAAGTGGGCAACCTTGTAGAATCGGTCGATGACGACAAAGATCGCATCATGACTTTTCTATGATCACGGAAAACCGGTGACGAAGTTCATTTCAATCTTGTCCCATTTCCATTCAGGAATAGAGAGTGGTTGCAGAGTTCCAGCAGGTCTTTGATGTTTGGCTTTGACGCGACGGCAAACGTCACACTCATCAACATAACGAGCAATGTCTTTCTTCATGCCAGGCCACAAGTACCGCTAACGAAGGTCTTGGTACATCTTGGTGCTACCTGGGTGGATCGACAACGGGGTATCATGCGCTTCTTTCATAACATCCGGGGTCAAGTTTAGATTGCCCTTGCTAGGAACCACTAAACGATTCTTGAAGTACAACGCTTGATCATCAGCAAACCTGTAGTATCAGGGCTTTCCTGTGGCGAGATATCGCTTCATCTTTTCGTAATCAGAGTCAGCTTTTTGGATGAACTTGATGTCTTTGTCGAGGTCTAATTCGACAACAAGGGAATTCACATATCCCTGTGGAACAACCTCGAGGTTCAGCTTTCAAAGCTCTTCATACAGACGTGGATGCTCTACTTGAACTTCCAGTTCACTACAATAGGCTTTGTGGCTCAGGGCATCAGCCATCACGTTAGCTTTGCCAGGGGTGTAAGAAATTCTCATGTTGTAGTCGGCTATTGTCTCGAGCCATCTCTGCTGGCGGAGATTAAGGTCTGGTTGAGTAAATAGGTACTTCAGGCTTTGGTGGTCGGTGTAGATCTCGCAACGATTACCGACGAGGTAATGTCTCCACAGCTTCAATGCATAAATTACCACTGCCAATTCGAGATCATGTGTTGGATAGTTTTCTTCGTGAGCACACAACTGACAAGAGCCATAAGAAATCACTTTGCGCTCTTGCATTAGGACACAGCCTAATCCTTGATGAGACGCGTCGCAATATATCACGAAGTCCTTCTGAGTATCAGGCGGAGCAAGCACTGGGGGAGAAGTGAGCTTGTCCTTCAGAGCTTGAAAACTTTCTTGACAATTATCGGTCCACTCAAACTTGACGTCTTTGTGGAGCAGATTAGTCAGAGGCTTGGCAATCTTGGAGAAATTCTCAACAAAACGGCGGCAATAACTGGCAAGGCCGAGGAAACTTCGGACTTGCTTGACAATCTTGGGCGGAGTCCAGTCAAGAATATCCTGGATACGTTCTGGGTTGACGGCAACGCCATCCTTGGAAATCACATGACCAAGGTAGGTTACTTCGGGAAACAAGAACTCGCACTTAGAATACTTAGCATAGAGTTTGTGTTCTCGAAGCTTTTCCATTGTAAGACGAAGGTGTTCAGCGTGTTCTTCATCGTTCTTGGAGTATATTAAGATATCATCCAGATAAACCACGACAAACTTGTCGAGATATTCCATGAATATATAGTTCATCAATCGAGAAAAGGTGGTTGGGGCATTCCTCAAGCCAAAGGACATGACGGTGTACTCGTATGATCCATAGCGAGTAATGAAGGCGGTCTTCGGAATCTCCTCTTCATGGACGTGTATTTGGTGATAACCAACCTCAAGTCGAGTTTAGAAAACACCTTGGATCCAGCAAGTTGATCATACAGATCATTTATCCGAGGAAGTGGGTACTTGTTCTGTATTGTGGCCTGGTTGATAGATCGGTAATCTTGTACCAAACGGTTCGTTCCATCACTCTTCTTGACAAAGATCAAAGGTGCTCCCCAAGCAGAGGAACTTGGACGGATGAAGCCTTTGTTGAGTGCCATGTCAATCTCCTTCTTCAGCTCAAGGAGGTGATGACGTGGCATCTTATAAGGGCGCTTAGCAATAGGAACGCTGCCGGGCTTCAGGTCGATGACGAATTCAACTTCCCTGATCGGGGGTATCCCCGGCTGTTCTTCTGGGAAGATGTCAGCAAATTCGCAAACGATTGGAACTTTCTCAATTCCTTCCAGAGGTGCGGCATTTAAAGCATTCATCATATAGATCTGCGTTTCAGCATCTCGGGTAATTTGGGCGGTGTGGTGCACGACTTTTCCGGAGGGGTGAAAGAGTCGGACGACCTTTTTGCCACAAAAGAGTGCGACATCGTGAGCCTTCAACCAATCCATGCCAAGGATAAGGTCGATGGTGGAGGTCTTCAGTATGTGTGGAAAAACAATGAATTTGAATCCCTCGATCCCGACGGTGAGGTTAGGTGCAACCATGTCAACACGACACTGGGTACCGGGAGTCCGGACTATTAAGGGGTATGCATCTTTTCGTGTTGTATGCCATAGTTAAATGCAAATGCTCCAGACATGAATGAATGTGATGCTCCTGAATCAAATAATAAAGTAGCAGGCATTGAGTTAACGAGAAGGGTACCCATCACAGTACAGGTTGTTCCGGAGCTTCATCAATGTCAATGTGGTAAGCATGACCACGAGTGTGAGCAGAAGACCCAGTATTATAGTTGGGGTCCTGTTGTTTCCACAACCATTTCCGTGGCCCGCAGGGTGAACTACCAATTGATTCTGTCGCTGGGGGCAGTCTCTTAAAATATGGCCTGGTTGACGGCACTTAAAGCACAAGCCATATTCAGGACGGAGGGGTGCAGTCTCGGTCTTCGGCTGTCTCGACGGGGGCGGAGGCAGACGGGGTGCAACGTATGAGGGCCTTGGTGCAGGGGCAGGTGGACGATACACATTGTGTGGAAGCCAAACGTGTTGCTTCTGTGCTCTGTCCGAAGATTAGCCAGCATCACGGGGGCACTTATGTGAACCCCCGAACTTAAGCTGAGTTGTCTCGAGAGTGATAGTCTGGTTCACCATAGTAGCGAAGTCGGGGAAGACGTGCAAAGCCAGTGCAAACTGGAGATCTGAGTTGAGCCCATCACGGAACTTCTCTTGCCTACTTGCATGATTTGGGAGGTCACTTGCAGCATAGCGGGAGAGGCGGAGGAATTCCCTCTGATATGCCTCGACAGTTTTGTTGCCCCGAACGAGGTTGCGGAACTCGGCCTTCAGACGGTTCATAATCTCCTAGGGGACATAACGAGCACGGAAAACAACCTTGAACTCATCCCAGGTGACGACGGTCCCTTCAGCTAGCAAGCTCTTGTGGGTGTCGCACCATTGAGCAACGGGGCCACGCAGGAAATAAGTCGTGAAGGTGACGTAATCAGCAGCGTGCACCCTAGCGAACTCCAGCTGACGAGTGATACCACGAAGCCAATCATCAGCATCCAGCGGCTGTTCAGGTTGGTGGAAGAGAGGGGGATTGAGACGCATGAAATCCCGCAGAGTAACCACAGGCGGTTGGTTCTGCTGCTGGTTCTAATTCTGGTTCTGGTTCTGGTTCTGGTGATTAAAAGTTTGGTGATTAAATAAATTCATTTGAATATTGTTGTTTATTTTAAAAAGGCTTTTTGTGTTGTTTTGCTACTGTTATTAATTGTTTGCAATATTTATATATTGCAATACATGCTCATTGCATGTTTATCATGGTCCACTGAATATTTGTGATTTAACAAAAATGGTTGCACAATTTTTAGACAAAGTTTTATTCATCACTTATTTTTAATATTCATCAAAAGGCATTTTGAGTTTGAGTTGATCCAAGGTGATCCAAGCATGATTAACATCAGTGATTAGCAACAGTAATCTTCATTATCAAAAGTGTTACTGTTCCATAACACTGAGGGTGTTACAAAACCCTAGCCTCGCAGTCCCTCCCCCCTTTTTCTCCAACACGCTCTCCCTCGAGCTCCTCCTAAACCGAGCGTCGCCGTGGGCGAGCCTCGCCGGAAAATCGCGGCCACCGGCCACCCCGCCTCTCCTGTTGGTGTCGAGGGGCCTCCTCGGGGTCGTCCACGCCCACACGCGCGAGGAATTGAACCGGGACGGCCCGTGACGCCGCCCCCCCTCTTCTTCCTCCCCGCCAAGGACGATGCCCCGCCGCACAAATTCCTCGTCGTTGTTCCCCCGCATGGCTCCCCGAGCTCGCTGCAGCCCCTCCCAAGCTCGCCATCGCGCTCCTGGTGAGCAGCCTCGCCGTTTCCCCCATTCCCCCTCCGTTCTGCCGCCATGGTCGACCCGCCCATGGTTGGGCCGTCGTCGTGCCCACCTTTCCTGAGCACGCCCGCGCCACACCTTCCACCTCGCACACGCCCTTGCTGCGCCCGGCCACGCCTCACGCGCACGCCTTGCCGCGATTGGCAAAGCCCCCTATGCGCTCCCACCGTGGCCTCTTCCCTCGCCGACACGGGCCTCGTGCGCGCCTCTGCTTCGGCCGCCGCCATGGGCCCCGCGCCTCGTGCGCCCCTGTGGCCACTATGGTGTGTGCCTCGCCGTGCCCTGCACCCCTGCCGCAGCTCCCCTCGCTGATATGGCCTCGCCGCCGGCGCGCCTCACCGCCTTGCTGGTCTCGGTTGGCCATGGGCTAAGCCCCCTTTTTACTAACCCCCCATGCTAACCAGTCTATGGTAGTGGGCCCTCACCCCCCCTGAAATTACTTGTGATTTAGATAGACAGAGATAACCCCCTCCCCCTAAGGCTGACAGGTGGACCCTTTGCTATTATATCAAATAAATGAATTTAGTTAATTATCACTCAATGACATGTGGATCCACCCCTGGCAAATCCCTGATTAAATTAGAGTAATCTTTGTTTAGTAAATGTGTCTATGACACGTATGGCCCACTAGTCAGTTTGACTAGTTAAATGGACTTGTGGATAATGTTAGAATTATTAATAAAAATAATCCAGAAAATGATTTAAATTGAACAAAACTTTGAAAATCCATATCTTTTAATCCGTAACTCCGATGAAAATAATTTATATATCAAAGTTGATCAGAAAAATATCACGCATTCGGATACGCTACCCGTATACCCACCGCACCCCTCTAACATACCGAATGTGGAACTTTCCCCTCCGGTTCATCTGTTAGTAAAACGACCGGAACCGGTAAAACTTGCCGGATGAAAATGTTCTGTGAATGAAAGCTGTTCAGAATGGATCAACGAGCACTGATACACTATCCACATGTCTGTCAGATGTATGTAACACTACAGACATGGGACCTTCCCCCTCTGGATCATCGGGCCGGTAATCAACCGGTACTAATGAGTCATCCCCGGATAAATCTCTGCTCCGGGAGATCACCGAACACTGCGTTAGAACCCCGTTGATTTGTATCTTGTATGTCATACATTTGTATTTCTATTATTGTTGTGTATTTACTGTTTCTTCTTCCCCCCTTATTCTCCGGTAGACCCCGTTGCTGCCGCCGACTACACCGCTACTGAGTACGGCTACTGCATCGACGACCCTACCCCTACCGTCGAGCTTCCAGGAAAGCAGAGCCATTTTCTTTCCCCAGATATCACCTATCTATTTCGTACTTTTCTTGCACTACGCATTGTTACTGTTGCTGCTACGTTACAATCCTATTCAATTGCATAGCGTGTCATTGTCACCCCTTGATGTACCTTCCTTTATCCTATGCTGCCTATTATAATTATGCATTATTCAGCAGTGAGCCCTGCGCTTTGTTAGTCAACTAGGGTTAGATAGAGGTCCATGATCACTCTGTGGAGTCACGCGGGTACAACTTATTAACTGCACAGGTATGGTACAATGTAGACACCGCCTAAGGCCCCCCTAGCTCGGCTCTACCGAGCCACCACCAAGTGTGAGCTATCAAGGAGTAATCCTTGTACTCCACTCGTTGATGACTCTGTATAGCCGCTCTAGGTACCTGAGAACCGGTTGTCCTTAAAGGTAAGAGTCGGGCGACCCAACGGTGCCCGCGAGCGGTATTGCGTCGGGAACGACAGGGAGGGTACGGCCGACGTTACTGGCATGCTTGGACCCTGCTCGTATCTCACGAGAGTTACCAAACCACGAAAAGTCGATGTCTACCAAGAGCACACGCGAGACAAGGTAAGGAGATGGTTCACCTTGTTGGTAACCGCGTGCTTTGACAGAACGACAGGGCAGGCCCCGACATTACTGGTGGTCCTTGTTGCTGTTCATTGTCCGCTATGTTGTTAGTCAGACAGCGATAACGGTTGTCTGCGAGATAATATAAAAATGCTAAATGGTTCGGTGGATGACTTGAGACGCCAGTTGATCTGTATGCACTACCTTCACGTGGGATAAGGAGTTATGGGCTCCCTTGCGTCTTAGTTCATTCGAAAGCTCTTCAGACGTCAGCAGTACTGCGGCCTGATTGCCGGGAAGTGGTGTGTCTTCTTCGTCCGGACGGTGTGCTTGTATTTGCTTTTTGCTTCACCGTCCAGACTCGCACCGTGTAGGAGCATGGAAGGGTGAGGGACCTAGACCCCTGAGCGCATAGGATATAGTTCGGCGGATGACCTCTCTGCTGAGCCTAGGATGGGCTTCGCCGTTTCGGATAGCTTTGGTGGAGCGTTCCCTAAGAAGGTGCCCGCCAACCTGGAGATCCGAGCGTGCAGGATGAACAGTAGTGCACCCCTGCAGGGAGTTTAATCTATTTGAATAGTCGTGTTCACAGTAACAGGACGCTTTATGCTGAATCTGGATCTTACCACTACAAACTACTACTATTAAACTGTATGGTTCCGGGTCTTCTTCCTCGTAGGGAAGTCGAGGAAGGGAACTCGGAGGCATTTATTACTGTTAATTATTACAACTTACTATTATACAATGCTGCAGCAACTTCTGCTGCATTGTTACTTTATGCTTCATATGAACTGCTGGTTGTTCTCTTCTTGTGCTGCAAGACTTGTCGGAAGATGCTAGTCTTCGCTAGGACTAGCTTCTTACCCTTATTCTGATTTCTACCTTGCAGTCCACTATATACATCCTCCCCTTCCATTTGATACAAATGCATAAATTCTTAGTAGAGGACGTAAGACTCGCGGGTATGCTAGATACTCACCCTTGCTTTATTTCCCCCTTTTGTTTTGCCTGATCGGCCGCTGTAGTCGACGTTGGAGCCTTGGAGTCCAGGAGCAGGAGATCTCCGATCCCGACCACCGCAACATGAAGATCCCCGATGCCTTCTACGACGTCGAGTTCCCCGTTGACCAGGAGTATTTTGGAGGTTCCCAGGCAGGAGGCCTCGCCTTTTCGATCTATTGTTATTTATGCTAGCCTTCTTAAGGAAGATCATGTGTACCTTATGTCTGTACTCAGATACTATTACTTCCGCTAACTCTGTGCTTTCGAGCTGTTGTATTCGAGACCTCGTGGCCTCTAGCTTGTATTATACAACTTGTATTATTTTATTTGTAGAGTTGTGTTGTGATATCTCACCGTGGCACCCTGATCTCGATCGTGTACCTTGCGTGTATGATTACTTTACACGGTCTGATTTTGGGGGCGTCATAAGTTGGTATCAGAGCCGACTGCCTGTAGGTAACCCCCTTCCAACTCCTTGGTCGAAGTCGAGTCTAGTTTTTGCATGACTACTTTCCTAATAGTGTCGTGTGGCTTATCGGCCCACGTCGCAAAAACTAGGTGGTATTAGGATCTTTTTCTCCGCACCCTTACTCTGGGACTCTGCTCTCTCTTCTTTTCGGGATAAAGATTTTGCTAACTCTAACATTAGGATCTCCTGGCTACTTCCTCCCGGAGACCCCTCACTCCATATAATCGCTTGCTTCACGAGAAGATGCCAAAGGTACTCTCCGATAAATGGCCGAGACCCTATGTCCCAATCGCCCTTGCAATCCCGTGCCACCGATAAGTGCATGTGGATAATTACCTATACCTTCCGTTCACCTGTTCAGTCCCAGCTGCTCTTGTTGTTGCAAGGTACCTCGGAATACTCTCCGATGTTTTGGGAATCCTTCGTGTCTGCTGCCTTGCAGGTTCTGTCCACAATGCGGATAATTCCTCATTCTTACCGAGGATCCGTTCGTCCCTAGTTGTGCATGTCATTCTGAAATATTTTGTAATATATTATCTGACTCCCGTAAATCCATCCGCAACCTTCTGCTTTTGGAGATTCTTCTTGCCTGCTAGCATTTTGGTTAATTACATATGTCTGAGTATTCTTCATTGACACCCCTTGTCATTGTCGTCCTGATCTTGTTGAATCATTATGTGTGCGGTAGCACGCAATCATCAGTTGATCCCTATGAATTCATTCTTCTGGCTCAGACGTCATTTCGGACGTGAGATGGATATCGGTAAATCAAACCTTGATTGGTTGTCCGTCTAATTCCATTCAACTTACTCATCTTTTGATCAGAGCGTTTTCTTCCGATCCTACATTCAGGAAATCATAATTCCTTTGAATCCAATCATCGAATTATTCGATGCTTTTATCATCTGATGCCTTCGCATTCCGTATTTTATGGTTGAGTACTGATGCTCACACCAAACTCTCTGTATGCCACCTGACCATTTGGTGTATTACTACCTACTGTCCCCTTGTGTTCTAAGTCATTGACGAGTTTTGTCTGATAAGAAATGCCTTTGGCGAATGGTATCATGTACTTCATGTCGTTAGCCTTCTGCTTTCAAAACTTGATCCCTTATTCCTGTTGTTTGTTCTTTAGATTCGTAAAATGTCCCGATGGGTTGTATCTATGCTACAGTCATCTGTGTGAACCCAAGAACTGCTATGGGTCACACTCTACTGGTGTTACGCCAGATATATTTCCAACACGACAACTTCATCGAAATCGAGAAGTAGATGGAAGGTTATGCATTGAAGAAGTGGGAGTCGACCCTGAACCTTTGTGTTCATGCCCATGGATACAATTTAGAACTTATCATGAAAGATTCTTGTAAAATGATTATCTGCTTGGCATAAATTTATATTACGTCTA
This sequence comes from Bromus sterilis, assembly GCA_950022295.1. NCBI lineage: Eukaryota > Viridiplantae > Streptophyta > Magnoliopsida > Poales > Poaceae > Bromus > Bromus sterilis. The sequence continues at coordinate 306,708,234 of OX465595.1, forward strand.
TGATCTTCCGTCCTACCTTCGAGTATTACCCCTCTGGTATCTCGACAAAATTGGGACATTGCACCACCTCTCATGAATTCTTGCTGGTGCGATACTTCTCATTGATTTTTCCATTCCACGGGTTCTGGGTTGTCGTCAGCCGAGAACACATAATACATTTTGCTTCACCATTCCTTTTGCTTGGAATCGTCGCTATTCGATTGCATTTTCTTGAAACCTTTTGACATGATGTGTCGTGGTCATCATCGACATCTTGGTTTCTTCCAAGTGTTAATTGAATTCTTGTGGGAAATACCATTCCTGCCCCTCGGTGAATTGTGTTATCATCGACAACCTCCTTTGACTCCCTGCCAATACAAACTTGGTCATATATATCTTGCTCTGCTTTCCTTTGGGAAAGATATACATGTGATACTTGTGTATCATTACATTTTCCCTTCCATTGGTCTGATTAATCGGATAATCACATCTTCCTTTTCATTGTTCTGTTTAACCTTTCTTTGAATATAAATTATCCGAGCAGTGATGATTCCCTGCTGATGTAAACATTTCGGTGTACTAGTTTGTCCGTACAACTTGTTACTATTGTTGATGACTTTTCGGTGACCACCGATGGACAAGAACTTTGCCAATTGGTCCGCCTCGTCTTAACAAGCAGGAAAATGGTTCTCTTCGTCCCTCGCCCTTGGCACTGATGTTGTTGCCGACATAGCTGACAAGTTGTTCTCTGTCATACCTTGCAACTTGATCGCATAGAATGACAACACCCTTCTTATACAATGTGGGCCCATAACCCACAGTTCCACAGGATCAAAACCTGACTCTCGTCACATACCTTGAGATATTCAGTCTGATACCAGACGCAGCGCTCCTTGCCATCATCCGTTATCGATGTCGAATGCTTGCATATCCGCCTGAAACTTCCCATACCCTTTGTTGTTTCTCTCGATGTATTCCCCTAAGTTTAAACTCGAGAGATATCTTGCACCCCAATTCCCTTGGACAACCTCGGTTGATTAACCTTGTATCGATCCGACCCCCTTAAGTGTTTCCTCCTAACCTATTCGTAAACACGATGAAGCCCCAAAGGAAGGATAACAACTCGTTGAGATGCACCGATGCAGAGAAATGAAGATGTCAACGAGAAGGACAAACTTCTTCGATAAGGAAAACAAGCACCAGAAGATTCGTTAGAATTCGAAACCAACACTTTAACCCTGACACTACCTTTTAATTCTTGGGACGAGAATTCTTTGTAGTGGGGGAGATTTGTACCACCCCCAGTGTCAGCAACAGTGATCACTTTGATTAGTGCCAAGTCACTGTGGATTGACAAGCCTTGATCACCATTCATCATAGCTCTTTCAAAATTCCAACCCAGATAAAATTTAAAAAAAAAATGAGTGTCATATAAATTTTCTCCACGTATGGTGGGAGAATATTAATCAACTTGCACATAGTTAAACCAAGTCATCCTTAGTCTTTAGAATAATCCCAAGTCAATGATAAATATAAAACCAATAGTGGTGGGTTATTAACTTGCCTTGGAATTATAATAAACATGTGGAAATTATAAATGAAGTAGCAATGGTGCGACCAATTTTGTTAATTGACTAAAAATCAGTGGACCATGTTGGACCAACTTGGGTATTTATTTCAAGGTTTAAATAATTCAAACAATTCAAATCAGTAGCAAAAGTAGCCCAAATACCCAATTAATAATTATATGGAGATCAATTGAAATTATTCTACCACAAAACTTTTTGTGGTACTCTACTAAGGTATAACATTAATTATGAAACAAGTTACATAATTTACAAAAATGGAAATGCTACCAAACAAATTAAAACAGAACAGAACCGAAGTGAAAAAAAGAAAAATACTATCCTATGCCCTGGGCAACAGGCCCACCCGCCTATCCTAGCCCAGCCCAGCTCCCACCCCACTCCCTTGTCTCGTACCTACTGTACACGGGGGGAGCCGTGGCGACCATCGAGGGCAGCTCCGGCGTGGTTAAGAGGAGCCCGACCCCGACGCCTCCCCTGGAAACCGTAGCCTTGCAGTCCCCCCCCTTTTTCTCCAACGCGCTCTCCCTTGAGTTCCTCGTCAACCGAGCGTCGCCGTGGGCAAGCCTCGCTAGAAAATCACGTCCAACGGTCACCCCACCTCTCCTGCTGGTGTCCAGGGGCGTCCTCGGGGTCGTCCACGCCCTCACGCGCGAGGAATTTGATCGGGACGGCTCGTGACGCCCCCCTCTTCTTCCTCCCCACCAAGGCCGACGCCCCGCCGCACAAATTCCTCGTCGTTGTTCCCCCGCAGGACTCCCCGAGCTCGCTGTAGCCCCTCCCAACCTCGCTGTCACGCTCCTGTTGAGCAGCCTCGCCGTTTCCCCCATTCCCCCTCCATTCTGCCGCTGTGTGATGACCCTCAAATGTAGGGGATCGTTTGTAGCATTTTTGATAAATAGGAGTGTCGATCCCAACGAGGAGCAGAAGGTATTGGCAAGTGACTTTGGTAAAGAAATAGCTGCAGGAACTAAAAGATAACTTTTTAGGGGTTTTCTGGTATAAGAAAAAAAAAGGTAACGGCGAGCAAAGAAAAGAGCACTGAGGAGTAATGAGTGGCCAAATCCTTTTAAGCAAAGGAGAGGCCTAGCAACTGAACTTATAGAGGCTAAAGCGTTCTTGAGGACACACAGGAGAAAGAGTCATGTGCTTTCGCCATATTCCGTATCGGTACTATGTGTCGTGCTGGTAAATGTTGAGTGGGTGGATCTATGCTAGTGCACCCTCTAGACTAAGATAAGTGCACTCTTATGATTAAACATCTTGCAAGCATCCGCAAATACAAGATAGTAATTAAGGCAAAAGCCTAACCATAGCAATACGATCGTTGATCCATTGTTCCCTTGTGCAAAAGCATGCGAACTGGGGTTCAGGTTTCTGTCACTCCGGCAACCCACCGTAAGCATTCTTTATACACAATGCATTCCCCTAGGTCCTTAACAAGGCGAAGTATTGACTGTTCGATTCACACAAGACCACTAGGAAAATAACAACACAACTTAAATATCAAACAACACATATTACTTCAACATCATATGACTACTAACAACTAGACTTCTCCCATGTCCTCAAGAACTAAAGTAACTACTCACAAGACATAAAAGAGATCATGATCAGAGGGGATAAATATATGGTAAACAATCTGGACACAATGATAATTCTCCAACAAAAATCAATAGCATTCATCACACGGTAGTAATCAACACCGATAGAGTAGAGAGGATAGATAGTACGGATTACAACACAAGTTGAACTTGTGAGGTGAGATTGGATGAAGATGAAGATGGTGCTGATGTTGGGATGATGTTGATGATGATCTCGATGATGCCCGTGACGATGGTGATGACGATGGCGACGATCTCCCCTTCCAGGAGGTGTTCTCCTCGGCGGAATCTTCCCGCCAGAGATGTCTTTTCTCCTCTGTAGGTTTCCACCACGGAGCGGCGGTGGAACTCGCGGAAACTCTTTTTTTAGGGTTTTTGGTAAACGTGCGATATATAGGCCAAAGGGGGGAGCCGGGAGTGGCCCCAGGGGTCCAGGAACCCTCCCGGCACGGCCAGGGTGGGGTCGCGCTAGGTGGCCGCCTGGGCACCCTATGGCCCCCTCTGGCCCCTCTTCGGCGTGTCTTCGTAATTCTTCTGAAAAATACCCTCCGTCGATTTTCAGGTAATTTGGAGGTATTCTTCTTCAGCAACTCAGCGTCCACTTTTTACCGCTGAATCCTGCGTCTGCTGCTTCGGCATCGGAAAGTTCCAAACTGTGTAAATTAAGCCAAAACAACATAAGAACAACATCATATCATGAAATATATCAATGAATAAGAAAGGATTACCATATAAAATAGTGATGCATTTTGGACGTATCAACTCCCCCAAGCTTAGACCTCGCTTGTCCCCATGCGGATACTGAGCTCGGTAAACCTGTCCACAAGTTTAGAGAGTGAAGCGTCGATAAATAGAATACGGACAAGAAGCATCAAGGTTTCTCCATCAAACTCAAGCATCCTGAACAGCAACCTCAACTCATAAGGTCCTTATGAGAAAGTAATAACAATTATAATCAAAAGTAGGGATGACAGAACTCATCAAATTATGGCAAACATATCCTTGGTCAAAGGACAACTAATAACTTTTACTTTTGCTCCTTCACTTTATAATGAAACAATTTGAAGATTTTGAAATAACATGTTATTAGTCATGAAGTGCAAATGCTAACACAAAGGAAGATGTTTGCTTAGAAAAAATCTTTCGCAAACGACTTACTTATCAAAAGATAATGTCAACAATGATGTGGCATGGCAAAACTTAATGCAACATTATATGGATGAATCCTCATCAACATCAAGTGTCTGCTCTCTTTGGGAAACGAAGGAAGTGGGGTAACTGACTCAGCATAAAAGTAAAGGAAAGGCCTTGTTACAGGCAAGCAGGGAAAAATCATGTGCTATCCTTAAATCAAACAGAATGAAAATAAACTTTGGGAGGTGCATAGTTTGTCAACGAATGCTAATAGATAGCTCAATTACTTCTCAAGATGGACAAGTTTCGAGGAACGGCTCCCAAGAGGGGACGATCACATCCCCTTAATCTCATTTGTTTATCATTGCCAAAGTTTCTGATTTCTCATAGACCAAGCGTGAAGGAGGGTTTGTTTGTTATATTATCTTTTGAGATGGGCGCACTCATGCCAGTTCCTCCTCGTATTATGGGTTTGCAGATTCGACATGCAATCCCGGGGTAAAACTTGTCCAACTTAAGAAGATCATGAATTACCTACTACTTCCTCATGAGCTACACAAGAGGCACAAAACAGAAGATTTTGAACATTTAAGGATAACACATAAATTCTATACTTATAGGAGTGGTAGGGGAATACCACGAATAGGAAGATGTGGTCGACTCATATGAAAGATATTGGTTTCAGGGTATGGATGCACAAGCAGAAATCTTCTAGGCAAAGAGTTTAGCTAGCAAAGTCTTTGAGAGAACAGACAATTGATGCTAACTTAGATGCAAAACATATAAAGCATAAACATTAAGGTAGGCATAACACATCAAGTTGTATTCCTTGTCAACATAACTTCAAGCATAATAGCATAAAGGTTTGGCTATGTCGCTACTTGAGAAAACATGCATGTTTTCAAGACCAAAGCTATGTTTGCCAAAATTAAATAAAGTTTCCAAAGCCATACCTGATATAAGGTCAATACTCCCCATAAGAATCATCATATAAGGTCGATTGCATGAAGAGAATACCGAGTGCAGCGAAGGAACCAATAGTCTTCTCATTAATATTCCATCATAGACGACTCCACACTCACGGATACAAACTCTCCAGAGAAGGAGTGATAGACCTCAATGCAAACGCCTATTTCATATAATAACTTCCCTAGACATGATACGACTCTACTTGACTCTAAAAGACTAAGATAAAGATAAAGATACCGGGCACTCCCCCAAGCTTGGGACAAGCTGAGGGGGTGCCATTACCCAAGGAGATTTACTCCTCATTCTTGTTGTTGTTGATTCTTCAGATCCCTGATGACACGGCGAAGGGTTCGGTTTTCTGATTCCAAGACTTCCACTTGTACTTTCAGTACACGGAAATCTTCACACAGTTGGTTGGTGATGCGGTAAGCCTCAAAGATGGTGGAGATCGTACGTTGATCTTCAAGTGAAGTGGGAGGCCTTGAAAGGTTAAGAGAAAGCATATTAAGGTTGGACAGATCCCACCATGATGGGATTGCTTGGACCTCCTTGTTATTGGGCAGTGATAATCTTGACTTCCTCTCTCACGGAGCGCTCCATCTCTGCTTTTCTTGCGGCAATTTCTTCTTCTGTATCCCAATCAATGTGCTTCCCTTGGTTTAGGTCCTGCTGGACTTGGCGTAGACGTCGCCCCAAGAAGTCTTCTCCGCTCGAACCACAAGAAGACATCTCTAAAAATAGCTTTTTGTCCTGGCAGAAACAGATCGAGAAGAAAACACACGAAATCGCGAGATACGGTGCCGGGACTATCCGGGCAAATATATAGGAAAAATTTCTGCAACAATAGGAAGGTAACGAGCCAAAGTGGAGTCGGAGACGGGCTCCGGGGTGCCCAGGCGGCCTCCCGGCGCGGCCAGGAGGTAGGCCGCGCAAGGGGGGCGCCTGGGCCCCCTGGAGCTCCTCTCCGGCTCCAATTAGGCTCTGAATTTTCTGTATTTTGCAAAAACGCGTAATCTGGAACTTTTATGGCGGTTTGCGATGTTTCCTTACCGTAATACATACCTTTTCTTATTCTGCTTCTGCTGGTGTCTGAAACGGGGCTGCAACATATTATTCATGAGTTGTTGTGTGTATTACATTCACATCAACGTTGACGGGATCACCCGCCATGTAATACTTGAGTCTTTGTCCATTCACAACTTAAGGTTTGGTGCCATCAAAATTGTTAATCTTAATTGCACCTGACCGGTAAACTTCTTCGATATGAAATGGCCCTTCCCATCTGGAAAGTAATCCTTCTATCATGCCACTTCTTTACCTTTTCCTTAAACATTTTAGCACTCTCGTAAGCTTCACTTTTCCACTCATCTAGAGAAGTCAAGTTCATGAGATGCTTTTCACCAGCTAACCTTGGGTCAACATTAAGCTCTCTAATAGCCCAGAAAGCTTTGTGTTCTAATTCTAATGGCAAATGGCAAGCCTTCCCATAGACCATCTTATACGGAGACATGCCCATGGGGTTTTTGTAAGAAGTTCTATATGCCCACAAAGCATCTCCTAACTTCTTTGACCAGCCCTTCCTAGAACTGTTAACTGTATTTTGAAAGATCAACTTGATCTCTCTATTGGTGAGATCAACTTTCCCACTAGTTTGAGGATGGTACGGTGAAGCAATTCTATGATTGACATCGTAATTGGATAGAGTTTTTCTAAAAGCTCCATGCGTGAAGTGTGATCCTCCATCAGTCATGAGATACCTAGGTACACCAAACCTAGGGAAAATTACATCTTTGAGCATCTTCAAAGATGTCTTGTGATCAGCACTCTCAGTGGGGATTGCTTCAACCCACTTGGTCACATAATCAACAGCTACTAAAATGTGAGTGTACTTGTTTGATGGAGGAAAAGGACCCATAAAATCAAAACCCTAGCAATCAATAGGCTCAATCACTAGTGAGTAATTCATAGGCATCTCATTCCTCCTACTAATATTACCAACTCTCTGACACTTATCACAAGATAAAACATAATTTCTAGCATCTTTAAAGAGAGTAGGCCCATAAAAACCTAATTGGAGAACCTTATGTGCGGTCCTTTCGCCAGCGTGATGTCCTCCATAGGGACTGTCGTGACATTGCTTGAGAATGTCCTTCTGCTCATGTTCCGGTATGCATCTTCTCACGATCCCGTATGGACCTTCTTTTAAAAGATGAGGGTCATCCAAAAACTAGTGCCTCAAATGCTCAAATCATGGAAGAACTTCTTCCTTTGCTAAAATGTTAAACCTGGAGGCAAATACTTTGCAACGATAAAATTAGCATCATCTGCAAACCAAGGATCGGAAAGAGATTGTACTTTTACAATGGCAAGTTGTTCGTCTGGAAAATTGTCGTTGACTGGGATGGGGTCATGCGGTATATCTTCCATCCTTGAAAGGTTGTCCGCCACCGGATTGTCTGCTCATTTTCTATCAATAATCTGTAAATCAAATTATTGAAGAAGGAGTACCCACCTGATGAGTCTTGGTTTGGCATCCTTCTTCACCATAAGTTACTTAAGAGCAGCATGGTCAGTATGAATAATAACTTTTGAATAAACAATATAGGGTCTAAACTTATCACAAGCAAATACTACTGCTAAGAATTCCTTCTCAGTAGTAGCATAATTCTTTTGAGCACTATCAAGGGTTTTGCTAACATAATGTATAACATTCAATTTCTTATCAAACTTTTGTCCTAAAACAGCTCCAACAGCAAAATCACTAGCATCACACATAATTTCAAAGGGCAAATTCCAGTCAGGTGGTTGTACTATAGTAGCGGTTATCAAAGCTTTTTTAAGGACTTCGAAAGCATCCTTACAATCTTCATCAAATTCAAAAGGAACATCCTTCTGGAGAAGATTAGTGAGGGGTCTCGAAGTCTTAGAAAAGTCTTTGATAAATCTTCTATAGAAACCAGCATGACCAAGAAAACTACGAATACCTTTAAGGTCCCTTGGGTAGGGCATCCTTTCAATAGCTTCAATCTTCGCCTTGTCCACTTCAATTACCCTCTCGGAAATCTTGTGACCAAGCACGATCCCTTCGTTAACCATGATGTGACATTTTTCCCAATTTAGAACTAAGTTTCTATCCTCGCATCTCTGCAAAACTTTATTAAGATTGTGGAGACAGTGGTCAAAGGAAGTTCCATAGACAGAGAAATCGTCCATGAAGACTTCCACAATCTCCTCACAGAAACCATGAAAAATAGCAGACATACATCTCTGAAAAGTAGCAAGTGCATTGCATAAACCAAAAGGCATACGCCTGTAAGCATAAGTACCGTAAGGACACGTGAAAGTGGTCTTCTCTTGATCGGCAGTGTTGACATGAATTTGAGAGAAGCCAGAGTACCCATCAAGATAGAAATAGTGGGTGTTTTTAGACAACCTCTCTAGCATCTGATCAATTAATGGTAGTGGGTAGTGGTCCTTCCTAGTTGCCTTGTTCAACTTCCTGTAATCAATACAAATTCTATATCCAATAACAACTCTTTGAGGTATTAGTTCATTTTTATCATTAGGAACAACAGTCATACCTCCTTTCTTAGGAACACAATGAACCGGACTTACCCACCTACTATAAGCTATAGGATAGATGATACCTGCGGCTAGAAGCTTGAGAATCTTCGTCCTAACCACGTCCTTCATCTTTGGGTTCAGCCATCGTTGATGATCAACAACTGGCTTAGCATCGGGCTCGAGATTGATAGTGTGTTGGCAAATCGACGGACTAATCCCCTTAAGGTCATCAAGGCTATATCCCAAGGCACCACGGTGTCTGCGAAGTGTCTCCAATAATCGCTCTTCTTCAAATCCTGAAAGGTTAGCATTGATAAAGACATGATATATTTTCTTCTCATCTAAATAGGCATACTTGAGCGTATCGAGCAATGGTTTGAGGTCAAACACCGGGTCTTCTTTTCGTTGTGCTAGGATCTCCAAAGGCTCAACCGGAAGGTTGTGATTCAGGATAACACCTTGTCTTGCAAATATTTCGTTTAACTCATTTGTTTCCTGCATATCCATATCATTCTCGTGGTCTTCCATATATTGTTGCAAAGGATCATTAGGAGGAATAGCAATAGAAGCAATATTTTCAATAATTTTATTATCACTAAGTAAATCAGTACCACGAGGTTGCTTGGAAAATTTAGAAAAGTTAAATTCATATGGCTCAACATTGAATTCAACAGAAACTTTACCTTTTTTACAAACTATAATAGCACCACAAGTGCTGAGGAAAGGTCTACCGAAGACAATGGGGCAAAAACTATCTTGCACTGAACCAAATACAAGAAAGTCGGTAGGATACTTTACCTTTCCATATAGGGCTTCAACATCTCTCACAATCCCAATGGGAGAGATAGTTTCTTTGTTTGCTAGATAAATAGTAACATCGATCTCTTCAAGTTCACAGGGTGAAATCTCACCCATGATCTCCTGATAGAGTGAGTAAGGAATAGCGCTAGCACTGGACCCCAGATCACAAAGCCCGTAATAGTTGTGATCTCCTATTTTGATAGATACAACTGGTGTACCTGAAATTGGGCTCTTATTCTTGTCTGTTACAATGTTAGTTCAAACAACACAAAAATTTATCTTGGAATCTGAAACATCATTAGTAACTAAATCTTTAACCATCGCAACTCTAGAATCGACCTTGATCAGGTCCTCAGGTTCGTCAGTTCTTATCCCACTTTTATTCACTATGCTTGTCACAAAAGAGTGCTCCCTTATCTTTGTGGGAAAAGGGGGCTTTTCATAAAAAACTGCAGGCAGAATAGGGTCAGCAACATGAATATCAACAGGTAACTCTTTAAAGGGTTTATGATACTGATCTTTCTCCTTCTTAGAAGAGTCAATGTGAGAGGCAAAGTTCTTAAAAAAATCAATCATAAGCTGGGAATCAAGACCAATCTTAGAACAAAAGGTATTAAAATAATCAGTTTTCACATAGCTCTCAATGTAATCATGCCCATAATTTATAAGGGGTTCAATACCTTTATCGATTTCCCAGTCTTCAGTATTCTTGTGGATCCTCTCGATGAGATCTCACTTTTATTTGACCCTTCTTGTTTGGAATACCCCGCTAGAGGAGGCATCCAGCATCTCCTTATCCTGACGAGAAAGCCTGGCATAAAAAATTGTAATTATAACAATTTTGGGGAGTTCATGGATAGGACATTTGAACATTAGGGATTTAAGTCTCCCCAAGCTTGAGCGATGCTCTCTCCGTCGCGAGACCAAAAGTTGTACATGTAATTCCTGTCTCGACGAATGTCATGAAGAGGGTAAAACTTTGTATAAAAGAGAGACATAAGCTCTTCCCAATTAAGTAGATGTGAGTTATCAAGGAGCTTATACCAATCTGAAGCTTTACCTATAAGCGATATGGAGAATAATTTCTTCATGATGAATTCCAGTGACACACCTGCAAGCTTAAATAATGAACATAGTTGTGTTAAATATGGCAAGTGTTCACATGGATGTTTGTCTCCTGCATAACGATTAGATAAGATATGATTGATAATACCAGATGGTATTTTGTAAGGCAAAATTTCAGTAGGGGGGGAGTGACCACCACAGTCGTGGGGCGTTTCCCCATAAACAATGATCCAAGAGTAGAGGTGTCCATAGGACAAAGAGCAGCAACGGCAAAATAAAAACAGGAAAATAAAAACTTCCTTACGAGCTTCACTTACTAATAGTGCTGCGCTCCCCGGCAACGGAGCCAGAAAACAGTACTTGATGACCCTCAACTGTAGGGGATCGTTTTTAGCGTTCTCGATAAATAGGAGTGTCGATCCCAACGAGGAGAAGAAGGTATTGGAAAGTGACTTTGGTAAAGAAATAGTTGCAGGTACTAAAAGATAACTTTTTAGGGGTTTTCTAGTATAAACAACAAAAAGGTAACGGTGAGCAAAGCAAAGAGCACTGAGGAGTAACGAGTGGCCCAATCCTATTTAGCAAAGGAGAGGCCTAGCAACTGAAATTATAGAGGCTAAAGCATTCTTGATGACACACGGGAGAAATAGTCACGTCCTTTCGCCATATTCCGTATCGATACTATGTGTCGTGCTGATAAGTGTTGAGTGGGTGAATCTATGCTAGTGCACCCTCTACACTAAGATAAGTGCACTCTTATGATTAAACACCTTGCAAGCATTCGCAAATACAAGATAGTAATTAAGGCAAAATCCTAACCATAGCAATACGATCGTTGATCCATTGTTCCCTTGTGAAAAAGCATAAGAACTGGGGTTCAGGTTTCTGTCACTCCGGCAACCCACCGTAAGCATTATTTATACAAAATGCATTCCCCTAGGTCCTTAACAAGGCGAAGTGTTGAGTGTTCGACTCACACAACACCACTAGGAAAATAACAACACAACTTAAATATCAAACAACACATATTACTTCAACATCATATGACTACTAAAAACTAGACTTTTTCCATATCCTCAAGAACTAAAGTAACTACTCACAAGACATAAAAGAGATCATGATCAGAGGGGATAAATATATGACAAACAATCTGGACACAATGATATTTCTCCAACAAAACTCAATAGAATTCATCACACAGTAGTAATCAACACCGGTAGAGTAGAGAGGAGAGATGGTACAGATTACAACACAGGTTGAACTTGTGAGGTGAGATTGGATGAACATGAACATGGTGCTGATCTTGGGGATGATGTTGATGATGATCTCGATGATGTCCGTGACGATGGTGATGACGATGGCGTCGATCTCCCCTTCCGGGAGGTGTTCTCCCCGACGGAATCTGCCCGCCGGAGATGTCTTTTCTCCTCTGTAGATTTCCGCCACGGAGCGGCGGAGGAACTCGCGAAAACTCTCTTTTTTAGGGTTTTTGCATAACGTGCGATATATAGGCCAAAGGGGGGAGCCGGGAGTGGCCCCAGGGGTCCAGGCGCCCTCCCGGCGCGGCCAGGGTGGGGGCCGCGCCAGGTGGCCGCGTGGGCACCCTGTGGCCCCCCAATGGCCCCTCTTCGGTGTGTCTTCGTAATTCTTCTGAAAAATACCCTCCGTCAATTTTTAGGTAATTTGGAGGTATTCTTCTTCAGCAACTCAGCGTCCACTTTTTACCGTTGAATCCTGCGTCTGCTGCTTCGGCATCGGAAAGTTGCAAACTGTGTAAATTAAGCCAAAACAACAGAAGGACATCATCATATCATGAAATATATCAATGAATAAGAAAGAATTACTATATAAAATAGTGATGCATTTTGGACGTATCACCGTGGTTGTCCCGCCCCTGGTCGGGCCATTGTTGTGCCCGCCTTGGCTGCGCACGCCCGCGCCACACCTTCTGCCTCGCGCGCACTGCTAGCCGCGATTGGCAAAGCCCCCTGTGCACTCCCGCCGTGGCCTCTTCCCTCGCCGACGCGGGCCTCGCGCGCGCCTCTGCTTCGGTCGCCGCCGTGCGCCCCGCGCCTCGTGAGCCCCTATGGCCACTATGTCGCGTGCCTCGCCATGCCCTGCACCCCTGCCGCAGCTCCCCTTATTGATATGGCCTCGCCGCCGGCGCGCCTCACCTCCGTGCTGGGCTCGGTTGGCCATGGGCTAAGCCCCCTTTTTACTAACCGCCCCATGCTAACCAGTCTATGCCAGTGGGCCCTCACCCCCTGACGAGGGGGTGACCCCACGACTCCTGCGTGTGAGGATATCTGGTGCATACGAGGACAAGAGGCCCGCTGGAAGCTTCGACAGGCCTACGACTGGCCCTCTCTAGGCACCGACGTAGGAGTCCGCGACCAATATGGAAGTCAAGACTTAGCGATCAAGACAAGGCTAGAATTAGGCAATCGTCCCTGTAACTTGAGACGGACTCCCCGAGACCGGGCCTAGTATATAAAGGCTGGGAGGGGGGACGCCTCAGGACATGCAATCTACAATCAACACCTCTGGTCTTGGGCGAACTCTCCTAGACTTCCACTGTAATCGCCCCCTCGCTTAATACAATCGAGAAGGAAATGCTTCCCCTGTTAGCCAAAGAGTATAGCCAACATGTTCCTTCTTTACGATCTAACCCAGGGTCCCTGCCCATGGGATTTGCCGAGGCTGATCCTCGTCAATTGGCGCCAACCGTGGGGACTTCACAGGTTGGAATCACGATCTCTGCGGCCCCTTCATCAGCATCCATCAAGTCAACGACTCCTCCAACACTCGACGACTCCATGACTCGAGCAGATTCCTTTCTATTCGGGTCCCTCGGCATCGTGGCCCACCTGCCGACCCTGCGTCTAGCCTTGGCCGACCTGCACACTAGCATCGACCTGTCCTTCGGTGGGTACCAGATCTACGTCAACCATTGGGGCACTCTTCGCCTCACGGATCGCACCCGAGCACCCACAGCAACAATCGTTACCATAGTAACAGTCAAAGACGAAGCACCCGCCCACGCGGCAACTCCACGAGTTAGCTGCGACTCCCACCCCAACAACAGACAATGTATTTCCCGCAACTACTCGAGTGGATTGCCAACGTGGAAGAAACGCAGCACAGACGTGACCGGACTAGCAACAAGGGCATTCATTCCAGGTTTTCATGGAAGACACCCGAGAGCCAACCTCAGACGACAAAGGACAAGACGACGACCCAGGCAGTCATAGAGATGCACGCTCAAACAGAAAAAGCAGCGATCCTGACAATACTGTACAGATTACCATCACCCTTGGAGAACCAGGAACCGTACCAAGAAATGAATTCAAAAGACAGGAGCACAGCAACCGCAAGAACGACGAGACGGAGAGCAGCAGGCGTCAGATCTCAGAAGCGGCAAAAAAGGACCATCCCATAGAAAAAATATACCTGTCCAAAGAAGCAATCGCCAGATTAAAAGACGCAGTAAAATAGAAAGCGACTCCCAGAGAACGCAACTCGCGACGAGCTCAGAGCATACAACAAGCTGGCGAGCGATATCACCAAGAAAACAATAAAACAGCGACTAGAGCTAGAGAAGCAAGGAAAAATCACCATCGACTCGAGCACCAACCGCAAAGCACTGCCCGAAAGCGACTCCTCTAACTACGGCTCCACCGCCCGAGGCAAATCTAGATTCGGCAACTTAAGACGCACCGATAAGAAGAAAGTTGCCCACAAACTAGACGACGACTTCAGGCTCGAAGAGGACAACGAAGAAGAAGAGCAACTCACACCAGCAGAAGCTCTCATACCGGCCCAGACATATCTCTCTCATGCTCAGAAGGGAAAAAAAGGGCGCAGCAAATCACAATATGACGATGGCACTCAAGCTGATGAAGGACGCCATCACCGCCTCGGTACCCAAAAAAGCAAGCACAAGACAAGCGCCTCGCGAACAAACACCAGACATGGACCCCAGCTCACCAGATGACGACGAAGACGACATCAACGACGACTGGCGCAAGCGATCAAACATAAGCAAAGACCATGACAGGGACAACAACGACAACCGACGTCGCAATCGACAAGACGCACGCGACGACATCACATAGAAAAAAGTCAACCGAGGAAGACGCAGACGCGCAGCCCGCGAAGAGTACTCAGACGAGCTCGCATCCGACGAAGACATAGAACCATGCAGCGCACTATGCTTCACGCGATCCTTATGTGAGACGTGGATGCCGAAAGGCTTCAAACTAAACTCCACAACCCACAAATATGACGGACTCGAAGAACTACAGGCATGGCTCGATGACTACCTAACAACCGTCAAGTTCCAATGAGAAACCAACATCACGGCAATGCAGTACGTACAGCTCATGCTCGAGAGCTCGGCGCGACACTGGCTGAAGAACCTACCACGAGGATCGATCAGTTCCGAGAAGTAGTTTCGCCGCGCATTCATCGAGAACTTCAAATCCACCTACAAACGACCAGCATCACTCGAAGAGCTAAGAGCCTGTAGGCAAGGAACCAGAGAGTCCCTGCGAGCATACATCCAGCGGTGGACCAGACTCAAAAACCTATCTGAGGATATATCAGACGAAAGTGCGATCGATGCATTCAGAAGAGGCCTAGAACGCATTGACTTTAAAGAGCAACTCGGGCAGATGAAGGTCCGAACACTTGCGCGATTACTAGAACAAGCCAACAACTGGGCCGACGGAGAAGACTCCATTCGAAATGAGTCAGATATCCAGTCAGCACGCCCAGAACAACAGGAAAGATAATGTGAATATTATTCCAAAAGTGCTTACGCGACCTGCAAATTGGCACTCGGGGGCTCGCTCGCAGCAGCCACCCCCCCCCCCCCCCGAGGCGTTATTCGCTTACGCGACATGAAAACTGGCACTCGGGGGCTCGCTCGCAGCAACCACCCCCCGAGGAGTTATTCGCTTACGCGACTTGGAAATTGGCACCCGGGGGCTCGCTCGCAGCAGCCACCCCCCGAGGCGTTATTCTCTTACGCGACTTGAAAATTGGCACTCGGGGGCTCGCTCGCAGCAGCCACCCCCGAGGAGTTATTCGCTTACGCGACTTGAAAATTGGCGCTCGGGGGCTCGCTCGCAGCAGCCACCCCCCCGAGACGTTATTCGCTTACGCGACTTGAAAATTGGCACTCGGGGGCTCGCTCGCAGCAGCCACCCCTCGAGGCGTTATTCGCTTACACGACTTAAAAATTGGCACTCGGGGGCTCGCTCGTAGCAGCCATCCCTCAAGGCGTTATTCGCTTGCGCGGCTTAAAAATTGGCACTCGGGGGCTCGCTCGAAGCAGCCACCCCCCGAAGCGTTATTCACTTACGCGACTTGAAAGTTGGCACGCGGGGGCTCGCTCGCAGCAGCCACCCCCCCGGGGCATTACTTGCTCAAGAATCGGAAACCAAGAAGACTCGCTCGCACCGCACAACTCAGCCTCCTAACACTCAGAGGATTCATTCAGGTCAGCAAAATAAACCAAAGACAGAGGGGACAACAACACACGTCGTCCAGCAGAAGAAGACAACTTACAACTCAAAGAAGAACCTACAAAAACCAAGCCTAATATCCAGGCTCTGATTTCACTTTGCACAAAGCACCCAGACGACGGTCATTCTCTTCGACAACCTACTTCACAACTTCGCTCGCAGTCTTGTCCGCTACGGCGTAATGGTCATCCATCGGCTGAGCTCGACCACCAGGAGGACCTTGAGCCCCCAGCATAATATCTACACCAGGCCAATGACTATGGACAAAGTCAAAGGCACAGCGAGCTCCCGCCTGAATCTGGTGATTTACTACGCGGCGAAGCTCCGCGGGCTGAGAGAACACCCGGCAAAGCCTCTTAAGCGACGAAGGAATTCAGAGAAAATCCCACCAAGTACCCCGCAACAGTACTCAAGATCCTGCGACACCCTTTCAACCCGCCGCCAAAAAATGGCAAACACTCGAGCGCGCGCACTATCCATCCAAAAGGGATTGTTCGCCTGCACGACTGGGTCATCCAGCCTCAACAACTCCGACTGCCTGGCCTCCTCCTCCTCACGAGATCGCCCAGCCAGCACTTTGTAAAAAAGAGCAATAATCAGCAGCAAGCACAAGGAAAATACCTCGCACCGTCGAGCAGCCGAAGGAAGACAAACTCACCCTTCAGAAGATCAGACAACTTCGCCACCCAAGCATCTAGTCTATCCACAACAGCCTCAGCACGTTCACGTTTGGAGCGTTGGACAGCGACAGCACCCTTGAGACATACAATCTCACGCTCGACATCTTTTAGCCTCAAACAAACAGACTCATAGGCACCCTCGCGAGCACCTTCCTTCAGCAAATTCCAAGCCCGAGAAACGCCCGTGGTGGCCTACCGCAAAGGAGAACAAGTAAAAATAAAAAGGACAACAAGCAACGCAAAAAGGACAAAGCAGTTTTCACCAATTAAAGGATTCACCATCCCGCAGGAGGCTCATTACAACTCAAGTTCCAAGACAGGGCACCAAAAAACCAGTTCCCCCTACTCCTCGCACTGGGAATTACGGTTATCAGCCTCGACAACCAGCTGCAGCTGGGGGGCAAGCCGAGTGGCTCGAGCACTCTGCTCGTCGGTATAATCAGGCAGGCCATCCACCATGGAATCCTCAATAGGAACACCATGCCCTAGAAGAACCAAGAAAGACGTGGGAAGCCCACTCACCACGTTCTCACGAACCAAGCCCTCCAGCTGATCACCTTCCAGTCCGAAGGCAGCAACCTGCGAGTCAAGACCCTCTGGCCTCTTCTCCTCATCTGGGAACATATGCTTCAGGACAGTCGAAGCCCGAGCACAGACATCCCTCACAGCTCCAGCAGCACCCGACATAGCGTCCACAGCGCCACAAAGAGTGCCCGATCTCGCAGCAGCTGCCTCCACCGCCTCAACACCCGCAGAGCCTACAGAAAGCGGAAAGATTCAGTATTTAGAAATTCAAGAGAAGAACAAATCCTAAAGAAAAGAAGAGGAATAGTCTACTCACCAGCCAAAGAACCCGCCAAGTCATGCAGGCGCTCGCACTCAACCTTTTCCACCCACAGGAATTGCTCCTCCACTCGCTGCAACCGCTCGAGCTCGTCACGCTGCACCTGCAGATCCTTTTTCTTGGACTCCAAAGCGGCCCGAAGCTCAGAGAGTTCCTTTTCCGCAGCCTCGGCCCACTTCTTAGCACTCTTCTTGCGACCTGCGGAGAGGATATCAGTCCGGTAACCAACCAGCAACCGAACAAAGATCAAAGAAGGAAAAAAGAATCTCACGTCTCATGGTGGTCAAGCTCCCATGGTCCGAGTCATGAGCGCGTCTCCACCGATCAAAATCGGTCAGCACACACTCACATATCCGGAACAAAGGCCGAATCCAAGTAAAATGCACAAGTCAAAGCCAAAGAAAAGGAGAAAATCAAGTCCAAAGGCTGCAACCAATCACAAGTGATTGCTCGCAGCCTCGGGGGCTACTCCCATCGTGAGCGCGGTCGCGCTCCGATACAGTTCAGAAGGACAAGGAATTCCATACCTGCTTCGCCATGCGATCAAAAAACTTGGCCTTATCCTCAGCAGAGAGATCCCACCGCTCCAAGTAGTGCTCCTCGGGAACTGCAGGTTTAGTATCTGGGAGAGAGACACCCTCAGTAGGAGCTGCAGATCCCCGGACGGAACAGTCGCAAGAGTCGTCCCTGCACTTGAAGCTACGGGAGTCGCCGAAGGAACTAGCCGATCAACCGCCGCACCTGAGTCATTCGGCCGATTAGCAGCCGCGCCAGAATCAGTTGACCGAAGATCAAGAGCAGCAGTACTCGTAGAGGAAGCAGCCGGAACAGGAGCAATACTGCAAGTGACATATCATCAGAACAGGAGCCAAAAACAAACAGAGAATCCACCCAAGGAAAGTTATACGAACCCGACAGGTGCAGCGCCCGGACGGAGCAACATCCCATACTTGCGCCTCTTTGGAGCAGCCGAAGGAGGGCACGGAGCAGTAGATGGCGCGGCTGGTGGAAAATCATGACCACCACCCGCTGCATCACGGTCACTCGCACTCGAGGAGCGATTGCGTCTGATGCGCAAAGGACTCGAACCCTCGCCATCGTCATCAGCTGACGGTTTTCCACCCGCGGAGTCGCCAACATCAGCAGCCGAAGCACCCCCCAGCACCCGCAGGCACAAGACCAACATTAGCCGCACCAGGCTCATCAAGTATTTCATCATCCTCAGGTTGCGGCGGATTGTTCAACAAAGGAGTATGATCCTGCAGGTCAGAACATCATCAATCATCAACAGACATTAGTCAAAATCACAAAAGAACCTCAAGACAAGTACCTGAGGGAGAGGCAAATCAGCAGCGTAAGGATGGACGAGGCTCTCCTCCCCAATACTTGTACACTTCGTAACTTGCTGGACCCGAGAGAAAAGGTCACCATCAGAGAACTCCTCGGGCAAACTCCTGGTTGAGCCATCGGGCCCAGTATATTGCCACATGGGACGCACCCGATGTTGAAGCGGCTGGACGCGTCTCCTCACAAACACAGAGATAAGTTGGCGCCAGTCAATTCATCCTTCAAAGCAGAAATATTTTGCACCAACGGCTCAACAAGAGACACCTCGCGAGAAGACACAGGATGTGCCCACGAGGATCGCTTAACTTCTCGCGCAACAGGATCGAAAGGAGCAAGACCAAATTGCTGCCCATCAACGCGTCGATCCATCAGATAAAACCATCTCTTCCGCCATGTATAGACAGAATCCATTTTTTCCAAATCAAAGTAGGCAGCCTTATCTTTAATGGAAATACCCATGCCCCCAATGGCATATTCAGAGTTCGTCCTCTTCACATTGAAGAGGCGTTTTCAGAGCCCCCAATGGGGATAGATTCCCAAAATACCCTCACAGAGCGTGATAAAGCAGGCAATGTGCAGTATCCCATTAGGGGTCAAGTCATGCAGTTGCAACTGATAGGCAAAAAGCAACCCCCGGAGGAAAGGATGAACTGGAAGCGCAAACCCACGGGGGAAGAAGCTCTGAAAGCATACTCGTTCATCAGGACGAGGCGCGGGAACCTCCTCAACCCCAGGAATCCAAGCGGCACCATCTACCACCATGTCGTCCGCTACCAAGTCATCCAGATCTGCGGCTCCGAAAGCATACCGCTCCCATCTACCGGTCATCCTCGCCGACTCCTGCGCTGCACTTCGAGGGAGCTTGGACATGGATCTCACCACGAAACCGCACAAAGTGAAGAGGCAGGAGGCAAAGTATAGAAGAAGGAAGAAGAAGGACAAGCAAGGGAAGACGCTGGCTGGGTTAAAAGCTAAATCCACCAAGCCCCCCCCCCGGTATTTAACAAACAGTTGCGGAACGCCCAATCACCATTAATCTTGGAACCCCGCAGACATGGCATGATCCCACGATAACCGAGAAGCATGGAAAACTCAACCGGCGCAGTAATCATACCGCGCACTACGCGTGAAAAACGAGGGCCATAATCACACAGTGCGAAATTTTCGGGTAGCATGGCGTCACGTCAATTACATTCACACGCCACATCCACACAACTTGTCAGGCGGCCCAACAACGTCACATCTCAGCAATGCGTATTGAGTACGCATCCTCGGTCAGCATCCCGCTCCTCACAGTTTTTTCATATTATTCTAAAATATTTTACTCCCATCGGGAGTACCTTTATTAGAGTTTGGGTGCTCCCTCACCCAGAAGGCAAAGACGTGCTCGAGTGGCCACTCGCACCAGTTGAAATTACGACATCTACAGAGTTTCGGGTGCTCCCTCAACCAGAAGGCAAACACGTGCTCGAGTGATCACTCGCACTAGCAGAGACGACGCACTTTCAGAGTTCGGGTGCTCCCTCACCCCGAAGACAGCAAAGCATTCAATCCACCACTTGCAAGACTCAACAAGTATTCGACAATATAATCTACTCGCACACTTGACAACTTTCCGAGTGGACACTTTCTTATTTTCCTTGCCCCAGTTCGCAA
The DNA here is from genome assembly GCA_950022295.1 of Bromus sterilis. NCBI lineage: Eukaryota > Viridiplantae > Streptophyta > Magnoliopsida > Poales > Poaceae > Bromus > Bromus sterilis. The sequence goes on from OX465595.1 coordinate 306,728,991, forward strand.
AAGCTCCGCGAGTGACTACTAATAGCTCGCTTGATCATTTATTCCAAGTGGGTGCATCAGTAATTAGGCTTCGCGCCTCTATAAAAACGATGCCTGGGCTGCAACTTGCTGTACCCAGATGCCATGCAAGCTTAGCGTGTAGATAGGACCCCGCTGCGCAAACGGCCGGGCCGGGACTTGCGACAGCGCGACTTCATTCCCGATGTTTTCCATGCGCTCGCATGATAGAGAGATGAGCCGATAACAGACGCGTTAAGGCTATTTACTGAGACCGGCTGCACTGATCCTGTAAGACCTACAGCGGCATGAACTTTGCTAGACACCGGTCGTTCCCAAGTTCGTGTCGAGGGACACGGGCTTGATTGGGCTACCAAGGTATTTTCCAATAGCGCAATTCACCGAGGCTCGGCCAGTCGACTACCTTGGGCCCTTTCAACTTAGCATCCCTCGAAATAGACATTTGTCATGGCTAAAGCTGCCAGCGACTCGCAGCCGCGATGCGCATATGAAAGCAAACGAGGATGAATTCGAGTCCCTACGTGACTCTTCGAGTCCCCCAGGCACTCGGGGGCTACTGACGAAGGGGTGACCCCACGACTCCTGCGTGTGAGGATACATGGTGCATACGAGGACAAGAGGCCCGCTAGAAGCTTCGACAGGCCCACGACTGGCCCGCTCTAGGCACCGACGTAGGAGTCCACGACCAATATGGAAGTCAAGACTTGGCGATCAAGACAAGACTAGAATTAGGCAATCGTCTCTGTAACTTGAGACGGACTCCCCGAGACCCGGCCTAGTATATAAAGGCTGGGAGGGGGGACGCCTCAAGACATCCAATCTACAATCAACACCTCTGGTGTTGGGCGAAATCGCCTAGACTTCCACTATTATCTCCCCCTCGCTTAATACAATCGAGCAGGAAGTGCTTCTCCTGTTAGCCGACGAGTATCGTCAACCTGTTCCTTCTATACGATCTAACCCAGGGTCCCTTACCATGGGATTTGCCGAGGCTAATCCTCGTCACCCCCCCTGAAATTACTTGTGATTTAGATAAATAGAGATGACCCCCCTAAGGCTGACAGGTGGACCCTTTGCTATTATATCAAATAAATGAATTTAGTTAATTATCACTCAATGACATGTGGACCCACCCCTGGCAAATCCATGATTAAATTAGATTAATCTTTGTTTAGTAAATGTATCTATGACAGGTAGGGCCCACTGGTCAGTTTGACTAGTCAAATGGACTTGTGGATAATGTTAGAATTATTAATAAAAATAATCCAGAAAATGATTTAAATTGAATAAAACTTTGAAAATCCATATCTTTTAATCCGTAACTCCGATGAAAATAATTCATATATCAAAGTTGATAAGAAAAATATCAAGAATCCGGATACGCTACCCGTATACCCACCGCACCCCTCGAACATACCGAACATGGAACTTTCCCCTCTGGTTCATTTGTCTGTCAGACGACCGGAACCGATAAAACTTGTCAGATGGAAATGTTCTGTGAATGAACACTATTCAGAATGGATCAACGAGCACGGATACACTATCCACATGTATGTCAGATGTGTCTAACACTGCAGACATGAAACCTTCCCCCTCCGGGTCATCGGTCCGGTAATCAACCGGTACTGATGAGTCATCCCCGGATGAATCTCTGCTCTGGGAGATCACCGAACACTGCGTTAGAGCCCCGTTGCTTTGTATCTTCTATGTCATACATTTGTATTTCTATTATTCTTGTGTATTTACTGTTTCTTCCTCCCCCCTTATTCTTTGGTAGACCCCGTTGTTGCCGCCGACTACACCGCTACTTAGTACGACTACTGAGTCGACGACCCTACCCCTACCGTCGAGCTTCCAGGCAAGCAGAGACATTTTCCTTCCCCAAATATCACCTATCTATTCCTTGCACTAGGCATTTTTAGTGCTGCTGCTACGTTTCAATCCTATTCAATTGCATAGCCCGTCATTTTCGCCCCTTGATGTACCTTCCTTTATCCTATGCTGCCTATTATAATTATGCATTATTCAGCAGTGAGCCATGCTCTTTCTTAGTCAACTAGGGTTAGATAGAGGGCCGTGATCACTCAGGGGAGTGCGCAGGTACAACTTATTAACTGCACAAGTACGGTACAATGCAGACACCGCCTAATGCCCCCCTAGCTCGGCTCTTCCGAGCCACCACCAAGTGTGAGCTATCAAGGAGCAATCCTTGTACTCCACTCGTTGCTGACTCTGTATAGCCGTTCTAGGTACCTGAGAAACAGTTGTCCTTAAAGGTAAGATTCGAGCGACCCAACGGTGCTCGCGAGTGGTATTGCGTCGGGAACGACAGGGAGGGTACGACCGACTTTACTGGCGTGCTTGGCCCCTGCTCATATCTCACGAGAGTTACCAAACCACGAAAAGTCGAGCTCTACCAAGAGCACACGCGAGATAAGGTAAGGAGATGGTTCACCTTGTTGGTAACCGTGTGCTTTGACGGGACGACAGGGCAGGCCCCGACGTTACTGGTGGTCCTTGTTGTTGTTCATTGTCCGTTGTGTTGTTAGTCAAACAACGATAACGGTTGTCTGCGAGATAATATCAAAATGCTAAATGGTTCGGTGGATGACTTGAGAGGCCCGTTGGTCTGTACACATTACCTTCACATGGGATAAGGAGTTATGGGCTCTCCTACGTCGTAGTTCATTCGAAAGATCTTCAGACGTCCGTACACTACTAGGGAATAGCCTTATGGTGGCGCACTGTTTTTGAGTTTAGTGGCGCATTAGGGATGAGCCACTAACTACAAGCCACTAATAAGGGCTTAGAGGTGGCGCATTCTGGATGCGCCACCCCTAAGGCCCTTAGGCGTGGCGCATCTCAGAATGCGCCACCTCTAAGCTCTTAGGGGTGGCGCATTCTGGTATGCGCCACGCCTAAGGGCCTTAGGGGTGGCGCATTCAGAGTGCGCCACTAAATCCTGAAAATATGCGCCACTAAATAATTACATAAAACAAAAAAAAGAATTACATAAAAGAATAAAAGCATTACAGATATTTTTATTATATTACAGAAATGCAAAATACAATATAACAATGAGGCCAACAATTATTGATACAAAAGAATTGCAATATAATTTTTATTACAAAGGTTTAGAGGCCAACAAGATTCACAAGATTACATCCATCACAAAATTACAATGAGTCCAACAATTATTGAAAACCGAAAGCTACTTTCGTCATCATATCTTGTTTGCTCTTCAACCTGCACAAAACAAAGCTTTAGAGGTCACATCCATATGAATCATACCAAAGGAGAAGAAAGCAATCTAGCATCTATTCTTATCAACAACTTAAAGCAAGTCGATGAATGGTGAAAAGCATGCACATATGCATAAAAATGCATATGCAGTGACCTTTATACACAAAGAGCACCAAGAGTATTTGACACTACCATCTACTACACAAAGAGTACATCCAAATTACATCCAAATTACACAAAGAGTACATTCAATTGTTCTGACTCGGCTCGGGGAATGGGCGGCATCCTTCTTTCGTCATGAAAGGCCTTGTGTCACGCAGGGCCTTTAGGCGGACTTCTATCTCCCCATTGGATGGTGCAATGTTCGAGTGGAAGATAGACCCCCTCATTTGTACTTCATGACAGATGATAGTCGCCATCTGCGCTTGGATGTGAAAGAACTACTCCTTCAGATTTGCATCGGCGATTTCCGCCTTCCTTTCGGCCCACACTCTGAGATGACTTGGCAGCGTAAGGTTGCGTTGTTCCTGTACAATCGCCCTCATGTGATGAAGGGCGTAGTACGCATCCCTCACACTGCCAGCCGGCTGCTTGACGCACGGGAACTGCATTACGTGGTTGAACACGTTCAAGCCAGGCTGATTTTTCCTGAACTTGTGCTTCGTGATCTTGCCTCCGGCTTTTATGTAGCCGACGAGAGCATCATCCAAAACTCTCATGATATACTTGTAATCTTTCTTCTTCACACTCCCCGAGTCTAAATACACGGCATGCGAGTGTTGAGGTGAAAAGCAGATGAGCACGCAGCCTTGATCCTCACTGCATAATTAAAATAATCCAAAAGAATGTTGGAAGAGGACAATGGAAAGCTAAGAAAGCATATATGCTACGGAGGCGAGCGAATGACTTACTTGGGAGAGTATGTCATAATAAATGAATCCTTGTCGGCGTTCTGTAGCATGAAGTCTGTGATGTACCCCGCCGCGAGAGCCGCGTCCCCGTCGTCCATCATGATGCTTTCACGCATGTAGAAGGGGTCCAATATCGCGACGCTCGGGGTCTTATCTCTCCTGATACTCATAGAAAGGCTGAGCGAGAACAGACGGATAAGGCTATGGTCCAGCCGCTTGAGATGGTACAAATTGAAGATCTCCGAAAATCGCAGGATTATCATATCCGCGGGGATAGTGTTGATGAAGCCCATGTTGAGTGGCACCTTGGCCATGAAAACCGGGTACGAGGGATTCTCTTCTCGAAGAAGAATCTTCTCTAATGCCATAATACTATGATGCACATTCTGCATATCCGAAGTTGCAAGGTCCAGCATGTCCTTAGGTAGCATCGCCCTACCAGCCACATGGATTTCAAACGAGAGATCCTTGGGTCTTGGTGGCCCGTCCTCAGCCCGGATCGGCATCGAAGGTTGGCTACTAGAAGTGATGCTCTTCTTTCTTTTCCGTCCCTTCTTCTTTTCTGATTTTGAGCAGTCGCCGGCTTTTATCTGCTCAGTGGCCGCCTTATGGAGTGTGGACGGGCTGAGAATAGATCTTGTGGCATCTGCTTGAGGCTCCGTGAAGGCGCAAGCTGCTAGAGACATGTCCTGAGAAGCAGCGAAGAGACGCGTGGAGCAAGCAGGCTTCGCCGCAGGATCAGCTGGACCGCGAGCTTCCTCGTCATGCTGATAGGCTCCTTCAGCAGGAGGCATGAATAATTCATCAGCATCATACAAAGTATTGATGAACTGGTCGGCGCTGATATCATCATCAAGATCATCGTCTTCTTTTTGTGCGCTGATGGGATCATGTGGCGCCGACACGATGACTAGCGGTGTTGTCCTAGGTGTGGTGCCCCTTTCCCCCGTCATTAAACGCATTTGGCTCTTCGGCCATAGGCATATTTGGTTGAAACAGTCACTGAGGACTGCCGGCTCGTCCTCATCGTATCCGGGGGGTTGAATGGGAGGTTCAACTCTCTCGTAGCCCGAAATCACGAGAGAGATTTGAACCCTATGCATCTCCGGTGCCATCGGCATATTGTGCATGATTCGATTTTGTGGTTGAATGATTTTACCTTTGGCAACATCCTTCAACTCGCCATCCACGACTTGTAATAGAATGCATGGAGTGTCCTCCTGCGAAAGAAATATATATATGCATGTACGGCATCAGAGAGATTCCACTAAAAAAGGCAAGGAGATGAAGTCCTCTTTTGAGTTCCATACGCTTATAGTTACCTTGAGGGTGTCGAGGTCGGCTAGTGAAGAGACCCCGCCGATGACGGCGGGCATGCAAGAGACGGAGGGCGCGCTGCCTCCCGTGGCGTCGGTCGCCCTATTTGCGCTGCCGCCGGGTGCATTATTGTTATGCCCCGGTTGCTCGATCGTGGCCGGAGGAGTTACCATCACGTCCAGCGTCGCCGCCGCGGTGTTGGCGGCCGGAGACACCAATACGCCGGGAGTCGGTGCGGGAGCCACCACTATGGCCGGAGTCGGGACTGCAGGCGCCGCGGGGCCCGAGTTGCTGCCGACCATGCTGGGGACTGGTATGGGCCCTTGTCCACCACGCGCTTGCCAATTCGCGAGCGACTGCATCATATCTGGAAGGAGAGCGTTCATCGTCTTTGCCACTTCGTCCCGGACAAGCTGCGGAAGCATGTTCACCTTCTCCTCCAGTCCACGAACATAAGCGGCATCTTCTTCGGTCCTTCTCGCCTTGCGCCCCCTCGAACCGGACTGCTCCGCCGATTTACCATAATATTCGGACCAATTTAGGTCCGCACCAAAGCCGACCACACGGCCGGCTGACGATGGCTTCGCCTTCACGTCGTCAACCTTCTTAACCTTGTTCAACGCCCTGTGAAAGGCGTTGTCCCACGGGCCGGCCGGCTTAAGCGACGACTCCTGCGATGAGGCGATTTGCATTTCCGCTTGCTGCAAAAAGAATGTGAAACGTTAATAAATTGTGAACTTCACTCAAGAATTCAATCGACAAGGTCGCGTGGTAAACTACTTACCACGGCAGTCGTAAACTCCTGAATCTTAGGATTGATAATTATTTTCGAGGTTCCTTTGTCCTTATAGCTTCGGGCCCTCACAAAGAATTCGGTCTGCGGATCATCTTTGTATTGCTGGAAGGGGTTAGGTATGCCCGCAGCGGCGTACTCGGCATCCTCCTTGTCCCATTTAGGCTTGGAACTTTTGTAACCACTGGCTCCGAGACGGTGGTTACCTATGACCTGCGACCGCATGGCCTTGCCCTTTGCACTCGCGGCCTTGGCTTGCTCGGACTCACACCTATCCTTGAAAAGGTTGTAGGTAGCTTCGTCGATCAACGGCTCTTTCTCCTTGAGCTCCTCCCAGGTTTTGTTCTTTTCAAAAATTTCCCTCTTCACCCGGGTTTTCCAACTGGACAAGGCCTTGCTCATCTTCCTGAGGGCCCATGTGTTTACTTTGTTCCCTCTGAGTTTGGTGTTATCGTACGGCTCCGGAAACTTGTATCGTCCGTGCAGCTTGTTGATCAGAAGCTGACAATAATGAATATTCTCACGACTCCTGAGGTTAATCGTGGTGATCGGCACGGTGTTGCGGAGGATCGCCGCGACTTGACGGTCGTACCCTTCCGAAAAACGTTCGGGCTCTTTAGGAATCCCGACGGCGGTCACAACAGTAAACTCTTGCCTGATGACGCCGACCTTGGTCGGTTTCCGATTCCTCTTCTTCGACTGGGTACCATCTGTGTTGGAGCCACCGGTCCCATCATCCTCGCCGATGTTCCTCTCGCCGTCTGTCGTACCGGCCTCCTCCTCAAAGTCATCATCCGATGAGTCGGACTACGACTCTATCTTCTCCTCATACTCCTCCTTGCCCGGAGGTACTTCCTCTTCTCTCTGCTCCTAGACCTCCTCCTGGGAGTATTCCCAAAATTGCTTCCTTTTTTCTCCCGGCTGAGAAGAAGGACCGGCGTCGGCTCCGGTCGACATGTTTGCACTAGTACAATATTAAGAAATGCAACTACTTAATTAATTAGCACAATAAATAAATGCAAATACTCTCATGTTAAGAAAAATAGAAAAGGTCATGGACGAATTCACGGAAAAAATCGGCATGACCTTTGCTCTTTTTCTTAACATGAGAGTGCCCCATTCTCAACCGAAACGGAAGTTAATCAACATTTCGGGAGAAAGGGGATAATGAGAGTCCCTGCACAACATATATATAGGCTAGCAAAAATATTTAATAAGAACATATGCTACGCTTGCTAAGAAATGGCAGCAAGCAACAAAAATATTTAATAAGCATGAACTTAAGATGTATGACACACACACAGCAGACACACACACACATCACGCACACACACCTCACACACACACACACACAGCACACACACACATAGGGGACACACACACACACACACACACACACAGCACAACACACACACACACAACATAATCAATTTTTATTAAGCAACAAAGAGCAACAATAGCAAAAAAATCCTAGCAATTCTTATCAAATTATCTATCTATCTCTCTCTATATATAGATCTCTCTCTATCTATTTGTGTTAAAACAGTGGCCTAGGCCAAAAAAAAGATAACTCCTAGTGATAACCATCTAACTATATCTCTCTGTTTTGGAGAACTTAGTTGCCCCCTTTGACACATTGCATTGGAAAATCGAAGTGTTATAATGCAAATAAAAACTCATGCATAGACCAATTGTGATATGTGCAGATATTCACTCAAATTGCTCTCTACTGGCTCCTGTATTTGCTCACAAATTTGTTCATTTTATTATGCTACTCAGTGGCCTTGGTGGTTTGTGTGCTGTGGTTTAATTACCATGGCCAATTCTGCCTAGGTTTCTCTTGTTTCTCTAATCTGATAAGAACAGATGCCATGTTGTTGTCCCTGTTAACTGTATAAGAACAATTGCTACACTAGGTTATAGCTAGGTTGGGACAGGGGGATCACCTGAGGGCTAGGGTTGGGGCGGCGGCTCCGGCGTTGAGAGGGCGTCTCCGGTGTCGAGGGCGGAGGCTCCGGCGTCGAGGAAGGTGGCTCCGGCGTTGAGGGGCGGCTTCGACGTCACCTAGATCGGGTGGCGCCCGGGGACGGCGGCGGCCGTGGATGGGGGCGCGGGGATGGCTCCGGTGGCGGTGAGGGCAGCGGCCGGAGAGCGGGGGCGCGGCTAGGACTCTGGGGCCAGCGAGGTGCGGCGGCGGCTGAGATAGACGTCGAGGGGGTCGAGTGGGGGGAATGGGTACTGTGCGGGTAGGGAGAGGGGGTAGTTGGATAGGACAAGTCTTAGGGGTGGCGCATTTTGCAGAAATGCGCCACGCATAAGGTTTCTTATGCGTGGCACATTTTGGCGAAATGCGCCACGCATAAGAAATCTGTTGGTGGCGCATATCAGCTAGATGCGCCGTGCATAAGAGCACTTAGTGGCGCATTTCAACAATATGCGCCACCCCTAAGCTTTTTTATTTTTTAATTAAAGTTTAAACAATTATTTATTTTTTAATTAAAGTGAAACCATTTAAAAATAATAATTATGGAGTACATTTTTATATAAAAGTGGTCAAACTTTATTAAGATTGACTTTGACCAACTCTTATATGCGGAGTAAAAAGAAACGGAGGGAGTACTTGCTCTAACCGACCTTTTGAGAATGGTGCTTCGATTGTGTCATCGCCGAACCAAGATCCACAAACACAAGGTGTAGCGGCATTTGGAAACATAAGATTTTGATCATCAATTACAAAGTGCATATTAAATCCATGCATACATAAAGTGATCATGAATTACAAAATATTTTTCTTAAATTTGGAGCTAGCTATCTAGCTATCATTTCCTCACGATCTTCTTCTTGCCCTTCTTTGTCTTGGTTGAATAATTTAGGCCCGGGACGCCTTCACTTTTCCTCTTGAAAGGGAGGAGACCTTTCTTCGGTAGGGTTGTGGTGTATGTATCCTGAGCGGCGTAGTCATCCTCCATCTTCGGGTCGCCGTACTTGTCAAAGTCTTGCTCGTTGGCGACTCCATCCATTCCGATGATGTTTCTTTTGCCTCTCCTCACTACAACGCGGCTCGGCTTTGATGGGTCGGTAATGAAGAAGCATTGGTCCACTTGGCTAGCCAGTACCCATGGTTCATTTTTCGCGGTGACGTTTGCGCCCGCAGACTTGGATTTGGCTTCGGGTATAACCATGGTGGTGAAGTACCGGTCTTCTTTTTACGACGCTCTTGGCCCATCTCACACGGAACATCGGCACCTTCTCTCCACAGTAGTCGAGCTCCCATATGTCCTCGATCCTTCCATAGAATCTTTCCTTGACGTCATCGGTGTAGAATATCCCCGTTACCCCTGAGTTCTGGTAATCGCAGTTATTGTCCTTTTCCTCCGTGTAAAATGTGTAGCCGTTGATATCATACGCTTGATAGGTCATCAGGTTGTGTGCGGCACCCTGTGACAAGGTGAATATCATCTTTTCGTCCTCGGAAGCGTTCCTTCGCGGGGGATTAGCACGAAGCTCGTCCCTGAACCAAGTCATGAAACCGGAGTTGTGCTCTTTGATTAGCCGTGGATCTCGGTCCGTTATCTGCAGGCCCTGGTCACTATACTTCTTCCTGATTAAATCCTTGTGCTTTACTATCCAAGGATCGACCAGCTGGATGTGTTGTAGCTCAACTAGGCTTGCTCTTTCAAAGTCGATGTCTCGACCGTCAAAGTTGACATGCATTGCGCGGCTTCCCTCGTGGTGACCACACCCATCGGTCCTGCCAAAGTGCTTGTTGACGGCCAGACCAACAGGGTTCTCGGTGTTGAGATAATTCGTGCAAAAAGAGATGCACTCTTCGGTTAGAAAGCCCTTCGCTATGCTTGCATCTGGACGGGACCTATTACGAACGTATTTTTTGATGTGCCCATTCATCCTTTCGATCGGCATCATGCTGTGCAGAAACGCAGGCCCGAGTTGGACGATATCCTCCACGATGTGGATCAGCAGATGCACCATAATGTCGAAGAACGCGGGCGGGAAATAGATCTCAAGCTCGCATAGTATGAGCACGATCTCCTCCTGTACCATTTTGAGTTGCGTAGCGCAAATCGACTTCCGGGAGATGACGTCAAAAAAGTTGCAAAGGCCAAACAACGTTTTATGGACGTGCTCGTCCATTATCCCTCGCATCGCAAACGGGAGAATCTGCGTCATCAGCACGAAACAGTCGTGAGATTTCATCCCGCTGAAACGCTGCTTCGCCTCGTCTAGGTATCTGCTTATCTTCCCCGCGTAGCCGTTCGGAAATTTTACTCCTATGAGGCAGTGGATAAACCGCTTGATCTCCTCCTCGCACAGAGTGAAGCATGCCGGGGGGCAGTGATCAATACTGGTCTTCTTCTTGGTCTTCCTTTTTCGTTTGCGAGAGTTTTGTGTTTCCGTATCCTCTTCCTCCTCCGTCTCATCATCGTCGTCACTAGGGGGGTGAAGTTCCCTCCTGATGCCCATAAATTTCAAGTCATTCCTTGCTTTTGGCCCGTCCTTGGTCTTCTCCGGCATGTTGAGCAGCGTGCCAAACAAGCTCTCGCACACGTTCTTTGTGATATGCATTAGATCAAGGCTATGAGGACTGCGGAGTAGACTCCAGTATTGCAAATCCCAGAAAACAGACCTCGCTTTCCATACCCTCATCAACGGCTGAGTCTTCTTTTTTTTCTTTCCCGGCGCGGGGCACTCTTTCCAAGTTTTCAGCAAGTTGTCGATTTCTTTGCCGCTCCTTCGAGCTGGGGGTGCTCGGAGCTCCTCGCTTCCATCGAACAGATGTACCTGTTTTCTCCACGCGTGTTTCTTGGGAAGCCACCTCCGAGACCCCTGGAACACGTTTTTGAAGATCCGGGATCTTTTGGTAGCTGGCGGTACGTTGTATTATCCATGCACCTAACGCATGCACAGAATCCTTGGACCACCTGCCCGGAGAAATATCCGTATCCGAGATAGTCGTGCACCGTCGTGATCACGGCGGCTTTCATTGGGAAATATTCTTTTGCCGCGGCGTCCCACGTATTGACTCCGTCTTCCATAACATTTCTAGATCCTCTTTCAACAGCTGCAGATATAGATTGAGGTCCGTACCTGGTTGTTTCGGCCCTTGAACTAGCATACACATTGTTATGTACTTTTTCTTCATGCACTTCCAAGGGGGAAGGTTGTATATGCATACAAAAACGGGCCAGGTACTGTGTGTGCTGCTCTGGCCGCCAAACGGATTGACTCCATCGGCGCTCACACCAATCCTGAGGTTCCTTGGTTCTTTCCCAAAATCTGGGTATTCGAGGTCCAACGCAGTCCATTGGCTACCATCTGAAGGGTGCCTCAGCATGTCCTCCTTTTCCGGATCCGGGTTCGGGTCATCCTCTTTTATCTTCTTTCTATCCGCGTGTCAGGTCATGAGCTTTGCTTCCTCGGGATCTACGAAATACCTCTGCAGACGAGGAGTGATCGGAAAGTACCATACCACTTTTCA